>CAWUFW010001101.1:0-2400000 GCA_963921515.1 Calotriton arnoldi | reverse complement strand
CCTCGCTGCCCCATTGTCATTGTGCCCGTGATTTTGTCTCCCCTTTTTCCTTCTGTGCCCCTCGCTCCCCCATTGTCATTGTGCCCGTGATTTTGTCTCCCCTTTTTCCTTCTGTGCCCCTCGCTCCCCCATTGTCATTGTGCCCGTGATTTTGTCTCCCCTTTTTCCTTCTGTGCCCCTCGCTGCCCCATTGTCGTTGTGCCCGTGATTTTGTCTCCCCTTTTTCCTTCTGTGCCCCTCGCTGCCCCATTGTCGTTGTGCCCGTGATTTTGTCTCCCCTTTTTCCTTCTGTGCCCCTCGCTGCCCCATTGTCGTTGTGCCCGTGATTTTGTCTCCCCTTTTTCCTTCTGTGCCCCTCGCTGCCCCATTGTCATTGTGCCCGTGATTTTGTCTCCCCTTTTTCCTTCTGTGCCCCTCGCTGCCCCATTGTCGTTGTGCCCGTGATTTTGTCTCCCCTTTTTCCTTCTGTGCCCCCGCTGCCTCTCGCCATTCCCGCCGCTGCATCCCCTGCGGCCCCGCCCCTGACTGCCCATTCGCTGCCCCTGCCTCCCTCCTCCCAGCTGCTCCTCCCTCCCACCTCCCCATAAATGGCGGCCGCTGCGCGGTGAGGAGAGCGACCCTTGACCTTGCCAGGTAGGTCGCTCCCCCACCACACAGCTCCGCCTGTGTTGTCTGCCCGCTGCTCCTGCAGGTAAGATCGCCCTCCGCTTGTGGCCCCGGTGCCCGCATTTTCTGCTTGTCTCCCCTTTTTCCTTCTGTGCCCCTCGCTCCCCCATTGTCGTTGTGCCCGTGATTTTGTCTCCCTTTTTCCTTCTGTGCCCCTCGCTGCCCCATTGTCGTTGTGCCCGTGATTTTGTCTCCCCTTTTTCCTTCTGTGCCCCTCGCTGCCCCATTGTCGTTGTGCCCGTGATTTTGTCTCCCCTTTTTCCTTCTGTGCCCCTCGCTGCCCCATTGTCATTGTGCCCGTGATTTTGTCTCCCCTTTTTCCTTCTGTGCCCCTCGCTCCCCCATTGTCGTTGTGCCCGTGATTTTGTCTCCCTTTTTCCTTCTGTGCCCCTCGCTGCCCCATTGTCGTTGTGCCCGTGATTTTGTCTCCCCTTTTTCCTTCTGTGCCCCTCGCTGCCCCATTGTCGTTGTGCCCGTGATTTTGTCTCCCCTTTTTCCTTCTGTGCCCCTCGCTGCCCCATTGTCGTTGTGCCCGTGATTTTGTCTCCCCTTTTTCCTTCTGTGCCCCTCGCTGCCCCATTGTCATTGTGCCCGTGATTTTGTCTCCCCTTTTTCCTTCTGTGCCCCTCGCTGCCCCATTGTCGTTGTGCCCGTGATTTTGTCTCCCCTTTTTCCTTCTGTGCCCCCGCTGCCTCTCGCCATTCCCGCCGCTGCATCCCCTGCGGCCCCGCCCCCCTGACTGCCCATTCGCTGCCCCTGCCTCCCGCCTCCCAGCTGCTCCTCCCTCCCACCTCCCCGAAGGCGCGCCTAAGGCCTAAGGCAAGCCCGTCTGCGCCCGTCCGCGACTGGACCGCGCCCAGCGCCAGAACCCCTGGATCCCACCAACGCAACACTACTCGACGGACCTACGACGCCGCCACCCTCACCGCACTCAATGCCGGCCGGAACCCTGCCTGCTACCGAGCCTCACCGAGACGCACCCACGGACCCTTCACCTGCCAAACCTGCCGATTCACCTGCCCCCGGACGTGCACCACCTCCGCCAAGTCGAGCACCAGCAGCAACCACCTGAAATGCATCCTGCTGAACACCCGCTCCGTCCACAGGCACGCCGTGGAACTCTGGGACCTGCTCGACGCAACAGCACCGGACATCGCCTTCCTCACCGAAACCTGGATGAACGCCTCCTCAGCGCCCGACATCGCCATAGCCATCCCGGACGGATACAAGATCACCCGGAGGGACCGCGTCAACCAGACGGGAGGAGGCATCGCCATCGTACACAAGAGCACCATCCGCATCTCGACTAACTCCGACGAGACCTTCACCGCCGCCGAACACCTACACTTCCAGATACACACTGACCCCAAGACCACCCTCCGAGGCACCCTCATCTACAGACCCCCGGGACCACGCACACTATTCAGCGAAGACATCGCAGACTTCATCAGCCCGCACGCCATGCCCTCCGCCGACTACATCCTCCTAGGGGACCTCAACTTCCACCTGGAGAACAACAACGACAGAAACACCACCGCCCTGCTGGACAACCTCGCCAACCTCGGACTCAAGCAACTGGTGAACACGCCCACCCACTACGCCGGCCACACGCTTGACCCCGTCTTCTCGTCCAGCAAGCACATCTCCTTCAGCCACGCCACCGGACTCCACTGGACCGACCACAGCTGCGTCCACTTCAGCTTCAGAAAGACTGCGACCCACCACCACCCGCAACAGGCTCCCCGCCGGAGCTGGAGCAAGATCACCACCGAGCAGCTCACCGCCTCCCTCAGCCAGAACACACCCACCAACACAACGGACCCAAACGAAGCAGCCAGCAACCTCGCCAAGTGGCTGACCGCCTGCGCCGACGACCTCGCACCACTAAAAACCCTCCCAGCAGACCCGGAAGCAAGAAAACCCCTTGGTTCACCAACGAACTCAAGGAATCCAAGAAGAACTGCCGCACTCTCGAGAAAACCTGGCGACTCGACCAGACCACAGACAACAGGACCGCCCTCAAACACGCCACCCGCAAACACCACCAGCTGATCCGTGCCACCAAGAAGTCGGCACTCAAAGAACGACTGGACAACAACGCCCATGACAGCAAGGAACTTTTCAGCATCGTCAAAGAGTTCTCCAACCCCAGCGCCGGAAACAACGACATCACCCCCTCGCAAGACCTCTGCAACTCACTCTCCGCGTTCTTCCACCGCAAGATCACCGACATACATAACAGCTTCGACGCACAAACCACGCACCCTACCGCCGAACCAACGCCCGCCACCACCACCCTCTGCAACTGGACCCCGATCAGCACCGAAGACACCACCCGCACGATGAACTCCATCCACTCCGGATCACCAACCGACCCCTGCCCACACCACGTCTTCAACAAAGCCGACGCCACCATCGCACCCCATCTCCGGGACATCATCAACTCCTCCTTCCACACCGCCACCTTCCCGGAGAGCTGGAAGCACGCCGAGCTTACCGCCCTCCTGAAGAAACCAACGGCGGACCCCACCGACCTCAAGAACTACCGTCCCATCTCGCTCCTTCCGTTTCCGGCCAAAGTCATCGAGAAGACCGCCAACAGACAGCTTGCCGCCTTCCTCGAGACGAATGGATCCCTCGACCCCTCGCAGTCCGGGTTTCGGGCCAACCACAGCACCGAGACCGCCCTTATCGCAGCCACCGACGACATCAGAACCCTAACCGACAACGGGGAAACAGCTGCCCTCATCCTCTTGGACCTCTCCGCGGCGTTCAACACCGTCTGCCACCGCACCCTAGTGAAGCGCCTCAGCAACATCGGAATCCGAGAGAAAGCACTGGAATGGATCATCTCGTTCCTCGCCGGTAGAACCCAGAGAGTCCGCCTCCCCCGTTCAGATCCGAAGCCACCGAAGTCATCTGCGGCGTTCCACAAGGATCTTCACTCAGCCCAACCCTCTTCAACGTCTACATGAGCCCCCTCGCAGCCATCGCACGCCAACACAACCTCAACATCATCTCCTACGCCGACGACACCCAGCTGATCCTCTCCCTCACCAACGACCCCACCACCGCCAGAGCCAACCTACACGACGGGATGAGAGATGTCGCCGACTGGATGAGGAACAGCCGCCTTAAACTGAACTCAGACAAGACGGAAGTCCTCATCCTGGGCTCATCACCCTCCGCCTGGGACGACTCCTGGTGGCCCCCGGCCCTGGGCACCGCGCCCAAGCCAACGGACCACGCACGCAACCTGGGCTTCATCCTGGACTCCTCCCTGTCGATGACCAGACAAGTCAACGCCGTCTCATCTTCATGCTTCAACACCCTGCGCATGCTCCGCAAGATCTTCAGATGGATCCCCACTGAAACCAGGAAGACCGTCACCCAGGCACTCGTCACCAGCCGACTGGACTATGGGAACACCCTCTACGCCGGAACCACAGCCAAACTTCAAAAAGACTCCAGCGCATCCAGAACGCCTCCGCACGACTCATCCTGGACATCCCCCGACACAGCCACATCACCGGACACCTGAAAGACCTGCACTGGCTCCCCGTCAGCAAGAGAATCACGTTCAGACTCCTCACCCACGCACACAAGGCCCTCCACGACCTGGGCCCAAAGTACCTCAACGACCGCGTGACCTTCTACACGCCCACACGCCAGCTACGATCAACCAGCCACGCCCTCGCCACCGTACCACGCATCCGCAGAACCACCGCCGGAGGAAGATCCTTCTCCTACCTGGCAGCCAAGACCTGGAACTCCCTCCCCACTCACCTTCGGCGAACCCAGGACCATCTCTCCTTCAGGAAGCAGCTCAAGACCTGGCTGTTCGAGCAGTAACTTACCCCCTCCCCCAGCGCCTTGAGACCCTCCCGGGTGAGTAGCGCGCTCTATAAATGCCGTGATTGATTGATTGATTGATTGATTATACCTGTCACCCAGGCCAGACTCCACTTCCCATATTTGGAGATCACCACCAGTCCAGCGATGACCTCAGTGCCGGCACAGGAGCCACGGTTGCACATCAAACTTTTTTCTTTTCCAAAAATAAACTCCAAAAGTGGGAGTTTGCTATTGAAAATCAAAAGACTAAAAACCTCCCCACTCTGAGAGTTTTCGCACAACGTTTGGTCGGTCATTTTTCATTTTTTGTCCAGTACTACCAAGTTTTTCCTGATGGTGGCGGACATAAAAATCACACGAAACTGTTCACTTAAAACAAAGCTTGCGTCTGATGTCCTTACTCCATTAGGCACAACTCCATCAAAATAAGCTTTCCAACTGTGGGGGGGGCGGCCTTTTAGAAAGATGATGGTCCACCCAACTCTAAATGGAGCGGGTGGACCAAGAGTTTGGCAGACTGGGTTCTCTTCCACGTTTGTGATGCAGTACCCTACCTGCCAAACTCAAATCGGGCCCGATCTTCGAATCACACAGGTAGTTTGACATAGTACCCATGCTTCAAAAAGCAGAACATTTCTCTACTGAGACCATTTTCATTTTAGCAGCAAAATATCAGACATGAAGTGCTGCACCAAGTAAAGGATTGTGTGCGTTGACCGAATTGAGACTAGCTTAGATAAACCATGGTCGCACGGTGGGGGGATGTGATTGTCAAAGTTCTAGATATCACACAGTACATTTCTTTTACATAGCACAACTCTACTATCTGAAGTACATGTGCAATAAAATGTTTTTCACAGAACCAATGTATCACACCATTTTCTTTGGTCAAGTGTAAAGGCTGAATAACTTTGCAACTAGGACACTTTTTAGTAGAGGTTAGCGTCCTTCTTACATATCTGTACACCAAACAGTCAACCCAGTATGTGTAGCTTTACACATACATGTTCTGGGCAATGCCATCTGGACAGACGTCTTATTTTTACTTTCCAGCAATGGACCAATGTCGACATCATTCTATTATCTTTTTTCCCAACACTCTTTGCCTTGATTGGTTATAAAACTAATGCAGAACCACACCTCTCAGCGGTTTCCTGACATCAGGTCACAGGGATCTTCTCTACCATGTCTTACACTTAAGTCTTGCCCCAGACTCACACAGAGGAAGAATATTTTGTTGAGGATGTGTTGCTTAATTCGCATGTTCGTCACTGAGGCTATTATTATGTTGCAACACCACAGGGGAAACCAAATGCTTTCTGACTTTGCCTAAAATGTAACTCACTACTTAGTTGGCAATGTAGGTCAACTGGCTGAGCTCCTGCTTGGAACTTTTCACATCATGGGCCTCAGTTATGAAACAATGTTGCATTTGCAAACGGTGCAAATTGCAAAATTCGGCTGTTTGCGAATGTAAAATAGCCTTTCATGATGTAGGAAATGCTTTGTAGTCGCAAAAAATGCGATTACCTAAAATTGTGACTACAAATAGGGAATCTCAAATTCCCTTAGCACATGTACCAAGCATTTTCTAAATGCAAACTGTGCATTTAGGAAAATGTTATCGATGGTAACCATGTGCAAAATTTGAAAAATGCACAAAAATGCATTTTTCAAAATGCCATGTAGCACACACATGGCCCTAAGGCATGTGTGCACTTTACATGTGCACATTTTATTTTGTTGGGGTGGTTCAGTGGGGCCTTAGGCCCCCTGGCACCTTTGGCTTTGCATTAGCTAATTTGCAATTACCAATTAGGTAATCGCAAATTATCTAATGCAAAAACATTCGCACCTATGGGCCTTTAGGCCATTAGGAATGAAAGGAGTAGTAGTACCTAATAGCGATTACCTATTTACCGAATAACTCTTTGGTAATATTAAGGAATCGCTAAATCTTTGGCGATTCCTCACATACTAAGGGGCAGATTTACAAGCCCCTTGCCCCACTTTTGCGTCACTTTTCCCATGTTAAAAATGATGCAAAAGTGGCGCAGGGCCTTGTAAATCTGCCCCATAGCATTTTGCGATTACCAAATAGCGATTCGGTAAATATTGAATTTTGGTAATTGCTAAATGCTTTTTTGATCCATGTGGCCCCACGTGTTTTAATCTTGCCAGGGCTAATGCTGTCTTTTACTGCTTGACTCCTCACAATTTGGTTTTCGTCCAGAACACATTACGGAAACGGCCTTGATAAAAGCTACTGAAGAAATCAGGACAGTTATGGAAAGGGGTGGCGCCGCCGCTCTGATCCTTTTGGATCTCTTGGCGGCGTTTGACACGTCAATCACCACCTGTTGCGATCCCGCCTGAGAAAGCTTGGGGTAAAGGGTCTAGCTCTGTCGCTGTTATCATCTTTTCTGACTGAAAAAACACAAACAGTGACTATGGATGGCTTCAAATCAACACCTTATGTCCTGCCATGTGGGGTTCCACAGGGCTCATCGCTTAGTCCATCCCTTTTTAATATCTACATGAAGGAGTTGGCTCCACTGATCCAGCATTTCGGCTTTAGCCTAGCATCCTATGCGGATGTCACACAGATTGTCGTAGCGGCATATAAAGAGCCAGCCTCTCCTGTACTGAATTTTAGAAACTGTATGTAGGAAATTAACAGTTGGATGGGCAAGCATTGTCTTAAACTCAATTCGGAGAAAACCGAAATAGTGATTTTCGGCAACCTCCAACCAAGATGGGATTGCAGCTGGTGGCCTACAGAGATCGGAGGATTGCCTAAACCAGTGGATTAAGCATAAATTCTTGGGATTTTAATTGACAAGAAACTAACATTCGCCCAGCAAACAAATGCAACGATTTCCACCACATTTTACCTGCTCAAAAACTGAGGAAGGTTCTTCCTTATATCCCTATGGATTCTAGGAAGACGGTGGTAACTACATTAGTATTATCAAAAATTTGATTATTGCAATGGGTTATACCTAAATATGCAAAAACAACATAAAAAAAAACTGCAAATGGTACAGAACGCAGCTGCGAAACTCCTCCTAAATCTGCCCAAGTATGAATCAGTCTCAACCAAAATCCGTAAACTCCACTGGCTTCCTGTAGCAAGTTGTGTAAAGTTTAAGACGCTATGCCTAGCCTACAAGGCCTTGAATAATATGGGACCGATGTTCCTAAGAAACATTTTTTCTTGGTATTCCCCGGGTAGACAGCTTCGATCTACTGGCATCAAACTTATGACGGTTCCCAGGTTTCGCACCTCTAGCTGGGGGGGATGAAGCATTGGCTATGGCACGGCAAAGTTATGGAATACGCTTCCTATGCATATCAGGTCTATAAGCTCCCTAGCCTTATTTAGAAAGAGTCTGAAGACATGGCTATTCTTGAATTAATGCAAGAACCTCTAGGGCTTACTGTAGTTTCCATAGCACCAAGACACCTCCGGGTATTCGTTGCGCTTAATAAGTTATATGAACATAACATAACATCCAAAGATGATTAACTATCACTATTGGGATGTGTAATTATAACCATTAATAGCCTTTTACTAAGAGAAAATTCAGTTTGTGGTGGCTTTGTTGTATTTATAGAAATCATTATCAGTGCTGACCCTGATTAAGTGCTACTAAGTGAAGGCGTGTACCTGAGTTGAGGCTTCAAATTATCCAGTCCAATCACTATTTTCCATTTGCAGCGTTGTAACCAATAAAAGGTCTTCCTCTCTAAACATGGCTGCCGATGCAAACCTGCAACCATAGGCTCGTGCCTGAGAAGCAGGTCCCCGTGGCATCATCCCTCGCTACATTTCCTAACATAATCTACTCCTCTCTGTGCGCTGAAGTCATTTTCAGTGTTTTCACTTGGCCATGAATAAAGGTAGAGCTCGTTAATTATCGCTCTCTGTGGGGACTCTCTTCAACTCAATGAGACTATAGTGCACGCGCCGCCACACGCGGACGTCCAAGGATTCTGTCAGAGCTTCTGGAAAGTGGCACTTGAATTTACATTGGAAATAAAGCAGCTTAAGTAGACACAGAATAAAAAAGTTCACATGCACCTAATTTGCTCCACTTGCAGTATTACAGATTTATACAAATAAAGCCTCGTCAAAAGGAATTAAGTAGCAAAGCTGGCAGTGGAGAAGGCAATTTGGAAAATTATCTAAACATAATAAAGTAATAACAGGAACAAATGGCTCGGATCACTGGATTATCATTTACTTAAGTACTATGATGCGCATCATCATGTGTCATTTCCTCGTGGAGGCTTTGCAAATTTGTCACATTTTTTACTAGAAATTGTTATGTGCGCCTGTGTAAGAGACTTGCTGAGGAATGGTGTGCACCAGTTCGGATGAGAGGGTCAGTGAACACTTGTTGAGCAGTTTGACTGACCACACCTGCCTGATATTATAAGTAGGGCTCCCACTTTTATGGTATTTATTTTTTTAACTTTTCTGTCTTTATTTATCCATATTTATTTTTCGGCCATTTTAGCTGTATTTATCCATACTTTGATGTCTGTCGTGTTTTAGCTATTTAAGTTGCCAAACATTACATAACAGTACATCCACTGGCAAATATTAGCATTATACCACAAATGTATTTGACACATGCAGTTATTTAAAGGAATTTCATCCTGTTTTTTTAATTTCCCATGCTGTCCATCTGCTCAGCTGTTGGGCTATAATTCATGAAAGACTGCACGAAGAGTCACTTAAAAGAAGCTAATTTTCTGTATTTATCCACTTCTAAAAATAAATGCAGATAGAAAACACATTGTTTTCTGTCTGTATTTATCTGTAGAAATCAGTAAAAACAGAAAACAGGGAGCCTTAATTATAAGTTATGTCAGCAAGACAGGCATAGAAGACTTAAATGAATGCATCACGAAACTCCCCTCCAGAATGTTTTATTGCCACGCTGCCCCTTTTTCCTACAGCGGAACTTCCAATTGCCCTACAGCTGTGGATAAGATATTGCATTGCCCTTCTAGGGATGCAAGTGTAACCGAAACCCACCAGGGCCGGACTGGCCATAGCGGGCACCGGGCGTTTCCCCGGTGGGCAGCTAGAGTGGGGGCCGGTTTTGGGCCCCTGGGGGCCGTTTTTGTTACCGGGGGTCAGCAATATCGGCCCCCTGTAACAAAATCGGCAGAAACCCGGCGCTCGCAAACTACTCAGCTGCACCCCCCCTCACCCCAGGGGGGGGCCGGCTGAGCAGTTTGCCAGGGCCGGTTTCGGTTGCCAGTCCGGCCCTGAAACCCACCCCCGATCCAGGACTATCTGCTTTCTGTTCATCTTACTTTTTGTTACAACCTTCCCTTCAGGCAAGTCCACAACTTTTAGGATCACAAAATGTTTTGCTTGTCTTGGTCGGCTTGTCTTTCAGTTTTCCCGTAGCCTCATGTTTTTTCAGAAACAGGGAAATGCATTTAGAAAATGCAGTGTATCACAAAGGAAAAGAATGTATAATGTATCTCAGAGTATGGCACGAGGTCGATATAATGTGCTGATGAGGGAGGCAATTGAATTTGTTTCATTTCGAAAATAAAATGGGACCGGAGGACTCATGTTATCTTCTTTTTCATGTAGTCCTTTGGGAAAAAAAGTGATGCTGGTGAAGTGTTGGGTGAAATGGTGGCCCTCATTTGGCCAAGCAGAGAAGAAGAGCACGGCCACGTTGACTCTCTTCAAAATTTGTCCACAGCGGTACACTGGGGTGGACATTTTGAAACTCCTTCATTTTGGCATTCAGCTGCTTGGTTAATTGTAGACCAATTGGTTTGGTCTAAATACTTGCTCCAACCTTTCTAGACAAGATCAGAATGGTAGAGTTGGAATGCAGTGAATTTGTGGGTGTGTAACTGAAGCTAGTTCTCCTGCATTCAGCACATTCTGCTTTTTCGTCATAAAGCCCCCATCCCTGTTGAAATGGAGCATAAAAACATATGGTACTCTAAATCCCCCATCCCCAATACCACAGTAAGATGAAGTATAGATGATAGCAGTAGAGATTCATCCCCTTTCCCTTTCAAATCAATTCTAAATCTCACTACAAAGAGATTACTAAGTGAAACTGTTAGTTTTCAAACACTTTCAAGATCCTCTGTCAACTTAGCAAACAGTTTTATAATATCACTACAGACACATCTAAGAGACAATCCTAATAATATACAAGAATTGTGTAAGCTTGCAAAATCGAAAGCAATCTAAAATAATATGCATTGGAGATGGGGTTGGGTCGTGAACCAAGATTGCCTACACCTGCTGAGGCTCTCCAGTTTATTCCCAACCCACGCAGAGTTTTGGGAGGAAACGTAATGCCCCTCTTTTAAACAGTGCGACTGGTGATTCCGGGGGGTCCTCTGCTCATGTTAACCCTCTGCAGAGCTTTAAAACCAGACCCCATTAGCCCATACACGAACTGCAGTGAAGCCAAACGGATGAGGTGTGGGTGAAGACCATACCCCTGAGTAGCAGCAACTGAATGGAGTATACAGCTCAGAGGCCTTGTTGCTTGGACAGGTGCATGCCTTTTCCTGAAGGCTGCAGATACCAAGAAGAACGCAGATTGGATAGTGAGGGCAGCCTGCCCTATCCCCTCTGGAGTTATGGCCAGGGAGTCGCCGATGTCCCATGGGTACTTACCATTCCATACAAACATCAATGTCAATGACAATGCCATGAGACCATGCTCTTTGGGCTATGGGTCATAAGACACCCGGCCGCATATATTATTTACACACACAAACATTTTTGTCATGAAAAATTTGCACAGTAGCCACATTATTTACATCTTGTTTACAAGAGAGACCTAGCCTTAACAGAGACTTTTGTACATGGGAATCACCTAACCATAACTAGTCTGTTCCTGTGCAACTAACAAAAAACATAACCGTTACGAGTGAGATCATGACTGGCTCTGTGGCCTTTCCTGTTACACCTCCCCCATCCAAAGGATGGGTCCCACCTTATGGGAGGGCCCCACCTTCTCTCTCCCGTACCGGGAGCTCTCCTGCCTCGGGAGCTCTGCCTGTGCAGGTGTTTGATAGGTAAGGACCATGCGTCAGCGACCGCCCCAAACCCCCAGGCCCCTACAACTTCCTTTCGACTTGCTGCCAGCAACCCTTGGATGGTCCAGTGGCGCCAAAGTTAATTTGGTATAAATGGATGCCGTAAAGGGACCCGAAGTGTCCCCACTAATCATGACCTCACCCACCAACTGGCTTAAATATGACAAATCAGTGAAAACACAATAAGTTGAATGCTAGATGAAAAGTGTTAAGCATGGCATTAACTAAATAACTGACACCCAGATCAATTCCTTCAAAATAAAACAAAAGGTTATACCTACAACCTAGATCACATAGCACCTTGCTACCGTACGTCCCCCCTTGGGCACCTCTCTCTGGAGATAGTGGTGGGGAAAACCCTGTAGCCGGTGCCTCTCCCGGCAGAGCGTAGAGGTGGGGGCCACCAGCCAAGCTGCTTCCAGCGCAGCAGGAAGTTGGGGGGTGTCGTGGACCATGAAAATAGGCGCGTTCTTCCTCGGCAGCGATCAGGACCAAAGAGACCTGCTTGCCGCTGCGCGGCTCCTTAAGCATGGAGGCGTGGTGCTCCGGTCATGCTCCGCATCAGAGGAGCTGGTCCTGGGAAGCTGCAATACAGAGAAGGGTGTCTGACGGCACCTGATGACTGAGAGATTGTCGAGGCTGCTGAGCGAATCCAGCGGGAGGATTAGCATGGCTCGCTCGGCTACAGAGAGCATAAGACACGGTGAACTATCGCTACGAGGGGAGCAGAGTGGATTACACTCGGCAGGAGAGTGGGTGAGTGAGTAAGGATTTGGCGCTCCATCGCAAACAGCAAACCTCAGGGGTTACATTAGGTTTCCCTACAGAGGCTGGTGAGTGCCGGGCAGGTCACAGAAGCAGCCCCCCTAGGTGCGGGTGCAGCTTGTGGTGGCTCGAGGACTCCTGCTTTTGTGTCCCCACTACGCCTCAAAGTATACACTGCTGGACGTTTGGCTCCTGCTCCCGAGATGCACCTGTGGCGGTCATTTACAAATTTTCCCCTGATCTTGGCTATTTATCTGTGCCTTGTGTGCCAATTAAGTGGAGAGGTGGAGGATTACTTTTACCCTCTTGGTGGCCAGGGTAGAAAGGCTTGAGTGCTTGGCTAAGATGTTTAAATATTACTATTCACTGTAATCCCAACCAATATAATCAGCTGATTGGCCACTGATTAATGAAGGTACTTCTCCCTCAAGGCTTGATTGATCACGTCTCCTCTCGGAGTATTTGGGCCAATGAAGTAGGTTACAGTGTATGAAACAGCAGGGCAAGGGTGCTCTCCAGCGAAAATCAAAGTGGCCAAAGTGTCTAAAGCCTGTCAGAATCTTATGATGAAAAGCAATTTTAAAGCTGCCGAGATGATAAGCAATTTGAAGACTACTTCACATCAGGCAGGCACGAGTGGGGGAGAGCAACCTTAATAATGGCTTGAGTGATACAGGTGATACAAGTCAGCTTTCTATCGAAATAAAGGACCCTCTGGGCATTCAAGAGGGGCATAAGGGTAAGCGGACATTGAATGTTTCTGTCCAGCCTGTCTTTTTACTTGATGAAACATCGGCAGAAGGGCCAGTTTCCTCTGGTGGTGCAGCCGCCACGGGGATACACGATTCTTCAAATAGCATGACTTCTAAGTTGGCCCAAGACATGATAACTCCCCCTGGCCCAGTTTGGCTCAAGACACAGTAAACATTTGTGAAAAACCTCCAGGCCCTGTATTCAGCTCAAAAATGTCTTTTGTATCAGTTATGGGAGACAAGGCAAAATCTCCACTAAATGGATTAGAGGGAAAAATAAAAGAGTTGACTCACTTGGATCTCCATAATGATCAATCTCCAAAGGGGACTGATATACATAAAATGTTGGGGATCACGATCTATCAGCTTTTCAGACAGTGCCGTCCCCAACTAATGCTTCAACAGTTTTGCCTAAGGGGTCTTTGGAAGCATTAATGAAAAAATATCCAGCTGGGCGCCATCCTTTAATAGATTCTGGAAGAATTAAGGGAGATGCGGAATGCTCATGACAGAACTCACTTTGAAGTGAAGACACAGGTGAGTAATATTAACCAGAACTTGCTTCAAGTCAATTCCAGAATATAGCAAGCTGAACATATCCGATTTAAAGGCTTTTCAAAATGGAGTCTCAGATAGCTCAGTAGAAGCATGAAATGAGTGAGATGCAGATGAAGCTTGATAAGTTAGAAAATAGATCTAGATGCTCGAATCTGAGTTTTGTGGGAATCCTGAAAGGTTGTGAGTCTGGTCAGGACCCAGTCGAATTCATTTCAGATCTAATTCACCAATATGTTCTTCCAGAGAGTTCTGCCAAATATTATGCAGGCTCACCGAATTCCCTTTCTCCAGTCCCAAAATGCAAGACATCCTTGTCCATTTCTAGTCAACTTTGACGACTTTGTGTAAAAGGAAAAATTCTGTCAGAGGCTGTAAGATTGAAGAGATTCCAGATGGTGGACAAGGGTCATTTCAACATCTTTTCGGATATGTCTGCTGCGGCTGCCCGCTGTCAACGAGAATTTAAAGCAACGTTTGACCCTCTTAAGAAACAAGGGATTCAAGCCACCTTCGTGCAACAGTCTAAGTTAAAGATCTTGGCAGAGGGCCGATTTCATGTTCTGGGATAAATTGAGCAATCCAATGAATTTCTTCAATGGAGGAAAGATTGCCTTAAATGAAAGGGCGGTCAGGACATATGGCTTTAATTTCAGCCATATGGACAGAGCTTTAGATAATGTCATAGATGTAACAGTTTGAGAACTCTCTGCCAATGCTTTATTAATTATGGCGGCTATCCCGGAGAATGGCTTCTGGGTGCCATTCCAAGGCACTCCCCAAAGGGAAATATGGGTGGGCAAGGAGGCAGGCAGTCTCCTGTGGAGAGCCCGGACGAGGAGGGCTCTCTGGGATGCTCTACTTCAAGGGAGGTGGGAGGTGAGGGAGAGGGCGGCAAAGGGCAATTATTAGATACAATTGTAGCAGCACATGTAATATATTGTGTTCATTGTGGTATGATATAAGTGCAAGAGCAGCAGATCTTTTTTTTGGTTAGTCCATGGCCCATAGACGGTTGAAAATTCTTTCATTGAACATTAATGGTTTTAATAATAGAATGAAATGGGGGGCAATGCTCGCATGGTTCAAATCGCTTCAGACAAATATAATTTTCTTGCAAGAGATGCACTATATGAATGGGACTTCCCAAGGGAAAGTTCCTGGGTATATATTTTATATTCAGCATGAATTTTATGCCTCATCAAATGCAGCCATCAGGGGAGTTGCTGTGCTAGTTGTTAAAGAGCTTCAATGTGAAGTAATAAGGGTTCATAGAAATTTAAGTGTGAGATGGATTTGGGTTCAAATGAAAATTTCAAACCAGCTGATGAAATTTGTGAGTTTCTATGGCCCCATTGAAGATTTGCCCGAAACCCTACCATCATTATAGAATTGTGCGAGAGATGAGTCCGGCCTTTTTGTAAAAGGGGGCAATTTTAATATTCTTCCTGACCCGGCCTTAGGCTCCCCTCGGGTTAATAAATTGCAGAAGAAACCTAGATCAAGCAAGTTGCTGTATATTTGAATGTGCTATTTCGCTCTAATAGATTGCTGGCAAAGTGACCACCCTAATGACACACTCTATATCTGCCATTCAAAAAGATTTTACGCATCATCTTGAATCGATTTGTTTTGATCTCACATTCTCTATTAAGAGCCCAGTCTGAAATAATGGCAAACCCTTTTTCAGATTACGCTGTGATTGTGGTTAATCTTTATTTTTCTGATCAACGACGTGATGAGACCAGATGGGTTTTCAATAAATCCTCAATAACGCCAGAGCAGGGGAATGCTTTAATTACCCCAATTACATTGCTCTGGCTGTAAATGCATCCCTGGCGGCAAAAGCTTGTGGAACTGAAGGGATTCCCCCAGAAGTCTATAAACTCATTTTCACCCCAAGTGAATACGTTTATAGTTGATCTTTATAATAGTATTTTTATAGGGTGTGAGATTCATGGTTTGTTTATTCAATCAGTAGTGGTCAGTTTTAAAAAAAAAGACTAGCCAGAGGATGATATGAACTCTTATCGCCCAATAAGTCTACTTATGTTGGGTCTGGTGGCTTAGTGGACTAATGTGTCCACTATAGGGGCCTGTGTTTGACCTCATGGTCACAGGTTCATATCCCGGTGGGTCCCCTCAGCCTTTCATCCTTCTGAGGCCGATAAAATGAGTACCATTGAGTTGGGTAACAATAAACATCTGTTATTCAGCGCCAAGACGTCCAAGGGTGAACTTGTGCTTTACAAATACATGTTATGTTACTTAACTCTGACTACAAAATGTATGTTTATGAAGATCATGGCAAAACGTCTAGCACAAGTGGTTCCTTGTGTTATTCAAGATTAAGATGGTTTTCTTCAAGGTAGGAGTATGGCAATAAACGCACACTACCTGCTACAGGCGATCAACTATTTTTCTGCATATAAAAACAAAGCAGCAATTATAATGTTAGACACAGAAGTCATTCAGTCATGTGCAATGGAATGTGTTCTTCTCTATTCTAACTAAATTCACCTTCCCACCTAACTTTGTGGAATATGTGACGTTACAACGCAATCAAAATGATCGCGGTACGTTACATCGCAGTTTTTACAACGCAAATCGTTACAACGACTTGCGCTGGAGGGCGCTGGACTTAGGAATAGTATTATTTACTATTCCAACACCAGTCTACGTACAGTAGGGAAGGTGTTGGAATAGTAAATCATACTATTCCTTAGGTTAGAGCGCCATCCAGCGCAAGTCGTTATAACGACTTGCATTGTAATACCCGCGATGTAAAGGCATTGCGATGCAATGCCCGCGTGGTAATGGATGTCTCCGAACTTTGTGCAGGTAGTTACAAAACTATACTTTAATGCGAAGGGGTCCATTGTTATCAATGGAAATTTGGCAGGGTCGATCCCTATTAGTCGTGGGACATGCCAGGGCTGTCCTTTGTCTCCGATGTTATTTTCATTATTTATAGAACCCCTGGCTTGTGCCCTTCGACAAGACTATATTATTCAAGCCCCTGTGGTGGAATCAGTGAAGCTGAAGTTATTCGCCGATGATATGGCTCTTTACTTGGCAGCGGATAAAGCTAATATTTTATGCGCCGTTTCCAAAATTAGTGAATACACGGAAATAGGAGACTATAAGATCAACTACTCAAAATTAGAGGCTATCCAGTTCAATTGCTCCCCACAGGTGCTACCGGTATTAAGGCAGGCCTATTTCTCTTCAACTTCGTCAATAAGCTATCTAGGAATTTTCGTGACTTTTAAGTTAGAGGATCTATTTTTACTTAATATTAAGACAACATTATATAAGGTGCATAATTTCCTGAATCAATGGCAGAGTCTCCCTCTATCAATTATCTGTCAGATGTTTCTTATTAAAATGTGTATCCTTCCATTATTCTTATTTCTATTTGCGAATATTATGATAAAGATTCCGCAGACCTTTTTCGATACATAATATACAGAAATTAGACATTTTCTATGGCAGAGGAAAATACCCAGACTTAAAATTCAAGCCTTAAAGCTAGATTCTGAAGAAGGTGGCTTAGCTCTTCCTAATATAAAAATTTACTATCAAGAGTCAATACTCGACTGGTTATCTAAATCTACCTCTGCAAGTTCTAACAAAGCAAATTTTTATCTAAAGCTTCTGATAAAGGATTCAGAGATAGGGCTCTCCCCCTTCTTAAAACCCCCAGGCTACCCAAAAAATCTAGGTACAAGATTCCTGTGTCATTGTAGATCGATTCCATAAGATCTAGGAAGAATATGAGATTTCTTGGTTCCATCTGCATCTGAAAATGTCAGATTGTATTCCTTTGGGTTTATGCTTGGCTTCCCATACCTGTACCCTGTGTCACATTTGGGATATCGTAGGCTGCTATATTTGTTCTACAATGGCAAATTCGTACAGTGGCAGAGATTGGTGAATCTAAATGCTAATCTCAACGCTTCTCTCTTCTTCAGTTTTACCCAAATCAAGCACTTCTATTCTGGATATGCAATGGGAAATTAGATTTTAGCAGAGAATCTTGGGAAGGCTCACTTTATCTCTAGAACACAGGAAATGGGAAATTGGTATAGATTACATCATCCAAAGAATAGCAAGACCTTAGTTTCAGACCTTGTGCATCAGATAGAAGCTTCTACAGAATGTTGCTTAGATATCTCCCAGTGGTTGTTTTATAATCGAGTTAGCTATAAGGCTGTTAGAGCAGCTAATCTGAGAAGAATGGCATTTTTAGTAAATGGACGTTATACTGTACCCCGGCAAAACTCCACAAAATGTATTCAAGAGTAGAATCAACTTGTTTCAGGTGCAATCATGCTAATGGTGATTGGCTTCATGTAATGTTTACATGTACTCTTTTGTTAAAATTCTGGCAGAATATTTTTTTTTTTTTTTAAATCAGCCAGAAACTGCAATGTAATCTCCCGCCTGATGCTTATGCTATTTTATTTGGCATCACGACATCCACAGTCGAAATGACCATTAGGCAGCATCAGCTGGTTTTTATTTCCATTCTAGTAGCAAGATCACTGATACTTCCAAATTGGAAGTCTGATGGAATTCCCTCAGTATCCCAATGGATCCAGAAAATCAAAGAGTTTACACTTATGAAGTTATTGATGTAAAAAGATTAGGCTCTACAGTCAAGTGAGCTTTCTTTGCTCGCGACACATAGACACCTGCAGAATAAAAGACCTTTGCACGCCTCATGTAGGAGTGGCCCGACACCAGCACATCTGTGGCATTCCTTGCTCCAGCGTAGACAGGAGGCAATGAAGCATCCAGCTGCCATATCACCTTAATATGTCTTCCATCTGTGCAGTAAGGACTGGGAAAGTGATAACAAATCAGGACATTTACTACATGTTCATTCTAACATAGAGCTTGTAGCAATCAGACTTCCACCTGCCTATCCTTTGAACTGCATGTCCTGCCAATACCATGCTTGCTGCAGTAGTGGCTGTGCCAATCAGGGATGAATGGGAACTATATGAATGGGAACTATAGTCTGTTGGATATAAACCTGTTGACCCCAGAGCCCTGCTGAGCACCTTGGAAAATTGAAACCTTTCGAATGGCGTCCCATCCTCATGTACCAAGAGGGGGCCTACTGTCCCTTGTACCCAGTGGGCCATAGAGGTTTCCAGACCACCAGGGAGCAATTTGGCCATTGAATATCCGTTAGCTGCAGACATCCACTCATGTCTTTTTTGTTCTTCGCCACCAGCTTGCCCACACTAACTGCCCCATAGAAAGCCAGGGAGAAGGCTGTCCTAAAGAGGCGAACCTCATCTGTCGCTCTGCACACCCTGTCAAGGCTGGTCTTGATAGTTGCCAGTTTCAATGTGTTTATGGGGCACCTGGAGGCTTGCCTACACCCCACAAATCACTGCCAGTTCTTCAGCACTCTGCACCAGGAAAGCTTTTGTCCCATCCATGTACCCCAGCATCTTTGCAAAAAACCAAAATTGCCACAGTGTGTCGCTTGGCATGGGACACAGGTCAGCCCTTCCCTCTCAGGGCCTCCAGGAATGCAATTACTGACTCGGGCAAAAAACATTCTCCCATCCCCTTGACTTCCTGAAACCTGAAATGCGTGCAATATGCCCCCTCATAGGCACGCCTCGTCCTGGGCGCTAAACTGGCCATCACGAGGTCTAGTTAACCGGGCACCAAGCCGACATAGGTGATCTGGGAATGGTGAAGGGAACTCCATTGCTTCTGGATGGTGATACCTGAAAGCCTGCATCTTGAAACGAGACAAAGCATCTGCTGCATTGTTCAATATGCCAGACACATGTTTTGATTTAATATCAACATTTATTCTCAAACATAGCAGTACGATTTCCTTCAATAATCTCAAGATCATCTCACACTTGGCTGATGGCTGATTAATGCATTCCACCACAGGCATGTTGTCTGACCAGAATACCACTGATTGATTGTATAACTGCTCTGTCCACATTGCAAGGGCTACTAAAATGGGAGAGATGTAGGAAGCCAATCTTCACCATGAAACCAGATTCCACTCAGACTTCTGGCCATTGTTCTGCACACCAAGATGCCCCCAAAATGGCATCAAAGCCTGCTCTGCCTGCAGAATCGGTACACAGACCTGACTCTTTATTGTGACACCATTGCTTCCCAGTTAACCGGGGAGTCGGCCTTGACCAATAGTGGATGCTCATTCCTGTTTTTGGGGCATCTATCTTTTGTCTTTTTAAAACACTTGGACTCAGGGTGTGAGAGTAGGCTGCAGAAAGAACAACAGTGCTTGAACTTGCATGTCCCTGGGGCAAGATCTTTTATTGAAGCCCAAGCATGACCCCTTTTTTGCCCCGGCCCCCAAATTACTGATTGCCTCTGAGCCAGCCCGAATGGCCTCAGCCTTCTGTAGCTTCATGTGGCTCAACCATGCGTTCACATCGATCTGATCCCACCCTAACATGGGTCTAGTGGTCTTAATACACCTGAATTGTATGTCATGATCCCTCCATGCAGTGCCTCCAAACTCTTCATGCGCACAAGCTATCCTATTCTGGTAGCACATAATTGTCCCCCCAGGTTGGGGAATTGCTCTGCCTTGATTGCCTGGAAAATCAAGAAATCTTTCACCCAATTCATCATGGTCTCTTCCACCCTTTTGTTGTAATGCCAATGCCCACACTTCCTAGAATGCGAGCACTCCTTGCACTGTTTGCTCTCCTCCCAGTCAGGCACATCTACAATTAACTCACAGATATCTACATAAGTGCCTTTCCAAATCTTCTCACTAACATCCGCAGGCACATGCCTGCCCAACCGATTAGGCTCCGAACGTACATCCCCTAAATCCATGCTTTGCAAAGGTGGCAACATACCTGCTGGCGTAGCTTTCTTGGGGAGAGGCAAGGCCCCAGATGCTGCCAGTACTGCTTGCATCACACTACCCACCTGTGAGGTACTAGCCACTACTGACTCCTGTGTCACCTGCACAGATGAAGCACCTGACACTCCCGCCTACCCTTGTGTACCCGGTCTCGCTATTCAATCCAAATGGGCCATCAGCCTCCTAGTCCTTTCCACATGGTCACTCTCTGCTGCACCTGCCAATGCACCTCTCATTAATGGTGCTGACCACACCCCTACCTTTGAAAGCCAACATAAAACACCGGCTAGGTTCTCTACCAACTCCTGCTGCCCTGTACTGCCTGCTAGCGTGACCCCAATCAGCATGCATCTATTACAGTTCTGTACAATGCTGCTGTTCACTGCCAAAGGGCTTCCTTTCCCTTCACCACCACTTACACTGTCCACCGGCACAAGCTCTGGGGTGACCCACGGTTCTTGACCCTCTTCACTACTTGTCCCTTGTCCTCTACCACTCTTCTTCACTGAGGGGAATGTCACCCGTGCTGCAACACCTGGCCTTCTAGGCCTTCTAGGTCTTTGTGCCGGCACTGTGGCTCTACAGACTTGCCACTTGTGGGCCCTGTGGGCACAAAAGCGCCAGAATCTCATTCATCGTATCCATGTTGGGTTCCATCCTGTGCATCATTTCTTCCATTTTACTACCAGGGCTTTACCGCTAGGAACCCTTCCAGGCTACACCGGCATCCTCACAAGGTCAAGGGGACCTTTGCTCTCTCAATCAAGCTAAATGAGGGACAATCCCTGCCTCTACCCACACCCAAATAACATGCTCTGCCTCACAGAAAACAAATGATTTTTCCAGAAGCACAAAAATACTCTAAAAGTGCTTAATTTTAGTACCAAATGCCACCAAAGCACTCTCAAGCGTGTAATTCGCACAAAATGTCACAACACAATTTAAAAATGCTCACTTTTGCCCAATGTCACCAAAGGTGCTCCGAAAGTGCTAAATTCTGTCCAACACAGCACTCCAATAAAGATCAAAATGGCACCAAAGCACTCTAAAAGTGCACACTTTTGTTCAAAATGCTCCATAAAGGCACTTCAAAAGTGCTTAAATCACAACAAGAGCACTCTAAAAGTATTCACTTCCGAAAAGTGATCTATGGGCTTGAAAATGCACCGTGATAGACTTCGCTGCACCCCCTTTACCTAGCAGCTCACTAGCGCCCTCTGGAGCCGCCAACAAGAGGCTAATTACCAATTAAAGACTCTCGAGTCAGACGAGAAAAATCTCTAGCCCGTGCAGCTCACTGCAGAGCGTAGAGGTGGGAGCTGCTAGCCGAGCTGCTTCAAGCAAAGTGGAAGGTTGGGGGCATCATGAACCATGAAAACAGCCACGTTCCTCCTCGGTGGCGAACAGGAGCAGAGAGACCTGCTCGCTGCTGCGCAGCTCCCTAAATAGGGGCGTGGTTTGGGCCGCATGCTTCCGGGACAGCGCCCAACCTGACCCATTCACCACCCATGTCTCATCCAGGACCCGGGGCGAAACTACCCAGTCCTGCGGATTCCCCCGCCACATCGTCGACTCTCCCATGTGGAAGAGCCTCTGTAAAACTTAGAGGCAGCTTTGAGCTTCATGAGACATTATTGATACCTGCACATCTACCAACCCTTTGGCCTTCTTCTTCATTGCAACTAGAAGCTCGTCTACCTCTTACTGCCGGCCCTCACAAGTGGTGGCAGTGAGGCTTCCCAGGTATGTGAGAGGCATCCTGGAACTGATGTGCTGCAGTACCCACCAAACTGAAGGTACAATGACAGGCATTGATGGAAACATATTAGCGGAACTGACGATGGTTCCCGTAGTATGCGCTAAATGGAAGGGGTGAATATCTGATGCACTTTATGGCCCACCATAACAGTGGAGAGTCAGAAAGAGGCTAGAACAGTAGCGGCTCACACAGGTAAGAGCAGTGGGGCAGGGCAGGGCAGGGTGGTGGAGGTCGACAGATGACAGGATAAGTAATATTAAATAAATAAGTCAATATAACCACTTACCTTTCGTTCGCCGCATCGCAGAGTCGGCAATGCTGCAAGCACAAAGTAAGTGGTTTTATTTATTTAGTTATTTAATATTTCTTATCCCGTTGTCTGTCGACTTCCACCATCCCCACACCCTGCCCCGCCTCACCGCTCTTACTTGTGTGAGCCACTACTGGGCTAGAATATTTGATTACCAATGAGGGCCCCAGCCATTGAAGTGAGAGATACGATGCAACACAGTGCAGATGCTACCTCATCTCTTATCTCTTCATCACCCTGCTCTGAAAGTGTACCTGTGTCTTCATGGTATTGGTGGTTCCTGTCACTCAAGGTACCATCAACATCACCTGAGACTCAGGGGATAATCACTGCTAGATGGAATTTGGCAGGTGTACTCTCTACAGTTACCCCTGCCAAGACAGCAATAACTGAATTTTGTGATTTTACAGGACATATATGGACTGCCACATTCACAATCCTGTTAGTACAGTGTGTATGAAGCCACACCAATGAAGGTGAACTCACTCTTCTTGAGTCATTGTACCTCTCATACATTGTGGAATCGGATAACAGTCAAAGATTTTGCATGATACTACTACCATGGAATATGCCCCGCCATTTCGGAGGCATTGGATGGCAACTTCTCTGTCAATGGCCAAAATAAGCATATCAATACACTGGACGGCAGACACGGTATCAACCCAGGGAATATGGGCTATAGTGCCATTATGATTGGCGTTGCAAGAGTGCGTCAAGTACAGACTAAATTACAATGTTGCTATTTTTAAACATGTGTGGTGGCTCGTTCTTGGAGTGAAGTGAGGGAAAAAGTATATAGCACACTTGTCAGACCTTAATACTACCCTCCCTCAATGGTCTCTGTCAAACATGCGTCAAAAAAGGGGGGGATTTGGGACCTGGAGCCGTTATTTAAACAGGTCCTGCACACAGGGCTCCTAGAGAACTGTGCTGCCAAGGGTATGCAGTTCCTAGACGGGACAGGGGAGAGACAGGTCTTTCTTCATGATGCCCTCACACACCCCGAAGGATGTCATGCTTCATCATTGGGCTTTGCTCCTCGTCGGGCCGGCGCTGCAATGCCCAACGGGCTCACCGTAAACGGGGCTCTTTGCCGGAGATCTTTTGAAGAAGCCGTGGGGTGCGTGCGGGTGAGAGGGCAAGGAAAGTGTAGTGCACGGGGAGTGGATCTTAAAATAAGTCAGGATCTGTCCTATTCACAGTCAATTTTGATGGTTCAGGTAGATCCGGCTTAGTTAAAAAGTGTGAGGACGCCCTATGTGGATGCAATGTTCCTAGAGGGCTGTCGCTGTGTAGTGGGTCGACATGTTTCGTGCCCTTGTTGCTCCTAACGAGGCATGTGGCACTTCATCAGGACCTAAGTAAACGAGTGGTGCACTACTAGAGGCCTGGCTCCTAGAGTTTAGGGAGGTAACCAGACGCAATAGAGTGAGCCCTAGTAGATCTATACTGGGCAGTAGAAGACCTGTAGGGGGCGAAAAAACAAGGGAATAGGGGAGGAACAAACGCGCAACAATGGAGGTTAAAATCTTGCATAAACAGAGGGTGTCTCTGTTAAGTTACGTGCTGCCACGTAGTGGTGGTGCCCAGGCATGTTGATGTTGTGGTGTTTTGCAAGCATGCCAGCGTTTGTGTGGTGGTGACGGAGCCACGTGCTCGGAGGTATATCTTAGAAAAGTGATGTAAGCTCCTTGGATTATATATCCTAAAATAATTGTAACATATTGCGCAGAAGTAGTCAGACACACCAGTGTGGTGGCCCGTGTGGGCTGTCTACGCTCGTTCTCGTGCTTTACTCCACCCTGTCTGCCTTGGATAGTGTGAGCCAACAGGGATATAAATATGTATGTGACGGCGTACAATTGGAAATAGTTGGTAAAATCCGAAAGTAATCAGTGCCTCAATGCGCTATGTTAGTGGTGGTAGCGGTGGGGGCATGCCCTCGAACTCAAAGTGCTCGCGGCACAAGTTAGCAGAATGGACTATTTGGCCGAATTATGCATTCTTGTGTGTAACGTCGTTATCGTCTGTTTGTGCATAATAAGGAGACCCCGATGTTAGGGAGAGCTCTCCTGAAGATGACGTGCATTCGATCAGATGGTGGTGCCGGAGCGGTTAGCGTGCGACTAAGAGCTTGTAGTGACTAGACACAGTGGAGGCATACGCTCTGGAAAAATTCAAAAGGAGGCGCAACATACTCAATCATATTACAACATACCATGTTAGGATTTGTTTAAAAACGTGGTTGTTACAGGATAAGTGGCGGTGTAAAGCGGACTCGCTGGTAAAAGGGCCGCTATAACAAGGCAACTCACCCCCAGTATAGAGATCTAAGGCCAGACGGGGAAGAAACAGAGCACGTCGTTGCTCTGATCCTGAAAGGAAAAAGGGTGGTCCGGTTTTGAGATGACAAGTTCACAAGTATACAAGGTTTACAGGGCTTATCGGAAGGCTTCCATGTAACGTTGGTTGAAGTATACTCACTGCTGGGTGGACGGCAACTAGCTGAGATCCTACCCTCGCTCAGGGCCCCGTGACTGCTTCTTCCGGGATCTCCGTATTAGAGCTCAGCGTGGATTCGAGGACTAGAGCACGAACTCTAGTCGCCATGTTTGTTGTGTGGAATGCAACTTTATTAGGTCAACGTGAGACGAACAAATGTTGCTGTCCTATAGTCCCAGACAGGGGCACACACGGGGATCAATATTCGTGAAATAGCCCACCAAGGGCCCTGGTGTATGCATGGTCCTGAGGTCGTGGCAATCTCCAAACTACTTGTCTATTGTAATAACCGTAGTGTGGGGCTAGCGTCTCAGTCCTGAAGTAGTATTGCAAAAACAGGGCTGCTGGTAGTGTCTCAGTCCCCTCATGTGGGGCTAGCAGTGTCCTAAGTGATGTAGAAGTTAGCCAATAAGTGCCGGTTGAACGTTTGAGTTGCAGAGCACTGGGTTGGTTGATCAATTAGTCTGTTGACTAAAAAAGGAAGAAATTATAAAATGAAATCTTATAATTTACGTATGGGGTGGGAGTCACCCATGGTTTATTAGCCCAAATCTTTGACAGTATAAAGGGGCTTGTATCATGCTCCTGGTGGCTGAAAGTACTGCAGGAATGTCAGTAGGGGGCTTGAAAGATATGTTTGAGATGTTCCAGGCCGCGGTTGATGTTGGTGGAATATGTATGGTGAAAGCTCATATGGGTGGAGACTAACCAGTTCGGTGATCATTCAAGAAGGAAACTGTCCAGTACCAGCGCTTGTTGGGTGGAAGTACGTATGTGTCAGTAATGACAGAGTTGCCTAATGTTGCTGTTCATGTGGGAGGCCCTATACCCATGAGTTTAGTGGTTAAGTTCTATCCAGGGGATATCGTCATTAAGCCCCCGAATATGAGATGACAATTTGAAGACCCAGCGTTGTTCTTTTCTGAACAGCGCTTCTTTTGTGATGGTCTTGCAGGATTCCAAGATGGTCCAGTGAAGGTCATTAGGGGAATAACGTGCTTCTGCATAGTGAGTACACATCTTGGTGGTTGTCTTTTTACATCTGATGTTACTCCTATGTTCGGTAATCCTTGTTTTTACTGGGCGTGTCGTCATGCCGATGTACTGGCGTTGGCAAGGACATGTGATCAAATAAACACAATTGCTGGTATTACAATTAGTGTGTTTGTTTTGTTTCCATATCCATGTATTGGTCAGCGCGATTGTTTTAGTTGCTTTAGTAAGTGGACATACAACACATTGCCCGCAGGGGTAATGGCCTGTAACGGGTGGTAGACCCCAAAGAGTGTTCGTGGGTGTAGTCTGCTGTCGGGGTCTAGTATTGATAAGCAAGTCTTTAATGTTTGCTGTGCGTTTAAAGGCGAACCTGGGTTTGCTGAATGTTTGTTCCCCTACTTGTAGGATCTTCCAGTGTTTATTGATCACTTTCTTGATCATATTGGATTCTGGGGTGTAGGTGGTGACGCAAGTCAGCAGGTCGGACTTTGGTTTGTTTTGGTTTTCAAGAAGGGCTTCTCTGTTGGTGTTTTGGGCTCTTTTTTGGGCTTTCTTTTATCTGGCTAGCTGGATATTGTCTCTGTGCTAGATTGGTACTCAGTTCGGATGACTGTTTCTTGAAATCATCCATGTTGCTGCAATTTCTGCGTAAACGCAGGAACTGCCCATAGGGAAGATTTTCTCTGAGGGCTTTGGGATGAAAGCTCTGATAGAGTAGGGGGCAGTGGCTGTCTGTGGGTTTTTTTTATAGGTGGTGGTGACCAGTCTATTTGGTTGTCTTGTGATCAGGAGGTCCAAGAAGGGGACTTCAATGACTGAACTGTTGGCTGTGAACTTAAGGTATGGGTTAAGACTGTTTATCCAGGTGAGGAAGGCAGATGCTACCTCATCTCTTATCTCTTCATCACCCTGCTCTGAGAGTGTACCTGTGTCTTCATGGTATTGGTGGTTCCTGTCACTCAAGGTACCATCAACATCACCTGAGACTCAGGGGATAATCACTGCTAGATGGAATTTGGCAGGTGTACTCTCTACAGTTACCCCCGCCAAGACAGCAATAACTGAATTTTGTGATTTTACAGGACATATATGGACTGCCACATTCACAATCCTGTTAGTACAGTGTGTATGAGGCCACACCAATGAAGGTGAACTCACTCTTCTTGAGTCACTGTACCTCTCATACATTGTGGAATCGGATAACAGTCAAAGATTTTGCATGATACTACTACCATGGAATATGCCCCGCCATTTCGGAGGCATTGGATGGCAACTTCTCTGTCAATGGCCAAAATAAGCATACCAATACACTGGACGGCAGACACGGTATCAACCCAGGGAATATGGGCTATAGTGCCATTATGGTTGGCGTTGCAAGAGTGCGTCAAGTACAGACTAAATTACAATGTTGCTATTTTTGAACATGTGTGGTGGCTCGTTCTTGGAGTGAAGTGAGGGAAAAAGTATATAGCACACTTGTCAGACCTTAAAACTACCCTCCCTCAATGGTCTCTGTCAAACATGGCCACACCATCTCCATAGTACTTACATTTGGTATCATCGATGTGTCCACTCATTTGCCTCTATATGCACCCAGGGTCCCAAACTCCTCTTTACCTTTCCCCCACCCAAAAAGGGCACTCATTATTCACTCACTTCTAAATATTCGGCATGGGCAAAGATAAAGAAACAAGTAGAGGACTATCCAACTTCATCAAGGTAATCATCGCTTGGTCGTGTTGTAATTGCCCTCTGGAGGAACTAATACCCATATTATAAGTATCTTTTTTGTGTTTTGTTATCGGAAGTATTGCTCCTTGACACCCAAGCCCTTATTTGATTATTCATGACCGTGTGAGGTCATGATTATTGTGTGACCTAATGTGTATCTATTTTACTCAAACATTGTACTCGTGATGAAAATGAAATTTAACAAAGACTTAAAAAATATACATCAATGCAGGATTGCCCTTCATTTTGGGTTGAGGCTTGACTACCTGTCCTGAACTAGCCAAACATTGTACCAGATAGAACTTAGTGAAGGATAATTACAATATAGATATAGGCTTTGGAACTAATGTCTGACCTTCTGACTGGTCACGACCTTAGGCCAAGGTACCCATATTTCATTTATCAGTACTGACTATTCTAACAAGCAAAACAATGTGCCATAGGGACGTCTTGCCACACTGTGCAGATCTTTATCCTGTGACTCAATCAGAGGCTATTAGATGGCCTCGCTTTCACTCCTCTGGTTGCACAGCTCACTGCGGAAGCTCTCATTTGGGATTCTCCGATAGACAGCATTGAAAAGTGCTGAAAGTGCAGATTTTTTAAGGTAAACATGCTTTAAAATAAAAACAAAATATAGGAAAACATGGACTTACGCAGCCGCTGTCGTCCTAAACAATTAACCAAAAAGTTTCTTTCTGTGATAATATGAGGAAGAATATATTTCAATCAATCCAGACAACTACTCGCCTAACTGCTCCCGGATGCTTCATAATTAAGACTGAGCATCTGGCATTTTTCTGGTATTCAGTGTGCTGTATGCTTATGATGGAGACATGTAAAATTGATTTAAAGATGCCCCACCGATTCATAGCAGCTGTGTGGAGTAAAAATCAAGCATTACAATTTACTTGTTATTCACATCACAAACAATCCACTGGTCCCCATGTAAAACTGTTACAGGGCCAATAGCCCATTTTGGAGAAAACTCAAAATGAAGAACACCAGCCTGACTACACCAGGCTGGTTAAACTCCATTTTGGAAATTTTCAAAAATGAAGAAAACCCTTTGCCTCCAAAAAAATAAGAGAAGGGGAGAAGTGGGAACGAGAAAATGGCACAAGAAAGCAGGTAGGTAGAAAAAGTGTGTGATTTATAGAAAGGGCAAATGGGAGAGCTATTAGGAAATTAGTAGGAGTCCGAGTACTGGGCCACAGGTAGCCGTTGAGATGTGAGGTTTTAAAAAGTTGCTGCAGTACTAGGGAGGCGGCATGGTTAAAGGTACGGGATATAAGTAAGAGCAGAGGCACTAAGTTACAGGAAGGGGTAGTATTAAAAAAGGTATAATCAGGGGTTACGGTATGAGGCTTTAGGAAGATATTGTGGTCCTATGCTATAGGGTATTGACATGGGCATGGTTAGAAGTCCAGTGGTAGAATTAGATATATTATGTTATGGATAGGTGTAGAAATATTAGGGTATGGAAAGGGGTATTAGCATATAGATATGGGTTGAGGTGCGAGGGTATATGCAAAGGTAGAGGCACATCGGTATAGGTGTGGTAAAGTTAAGAGGATGTAGGGAGGCATTGAAATACTAAGGCACAGGTGTGGATAAAGGAACCAGGGTACAGGCAGGGTTAGATGAGTTAGAGTATAGGCTGGGGAAGCAGTAAAATGCATCTAAGAGTGATGTTAACAGCAGTGGCCCCCCTATTAGGAGAAAGGGGAGTTGCCCCCCTCCTGCCAGTGCAGCAAAAGTGAAAAATAAAATGGTGATAAAATAAATTACCTTTTTATTTTTCACTGCTCCTAGCCCGAGCAGTGTTTGAGGGCGGGCCATTGCTGCTGACTGACAGCAGGGGAGTGGTGCTCACTCCACCAGTTTACGCTGTGCATGTCACTTTGGTTGGCTGTCTTGCGACGGCCAGCCTGACATGCGCAGTGCAAACCTCTCCATCCAGCTGTCTAAGACAGCTAGGTAGAGAGCAGACACAGGCCACCAGTGCCTGCTGGAGCATCAAGGCAGCCTGATCCAGCCAATCTTAGCGCTGCTCTCATGCTTCTCATCTGCAGCATGAAAGCAGTGTCAGGATTTGGAAAGAGGAGCTGGCTGAGCCTCCAGGAGGATTTACGCTGACTACAATGAAGCAGGCGTGGCCATCACAGTTAACAGCGGTGGGGTTGTGGGGCGGTGGGGTGGTCGGGCTGGGCAGGGCGAGGGTGGAAGTCGAAAGACGACGGGATTGGGAAAGTAAAATAAAAAAATAAATGAACCACTCACCTTGCGCGTTCGTCGTGTCGCCACCTCGCCCCGCCCCGCCGCTGCCCCACCCCACCGCTGTTAACTGTGCTGGCCACTCCTGCAATGAAGACAAGGAAGCGTGGGTGAATAAGTACGTTTTTCATTTTATTTTAACCTTTTTGGCTCACTGACAGGCAAACTCACATTGCCTTCAGCCTTAATTCCAGAGCTCTCAGTCACAGCCCGTTATAAAATCTGTTAACGAGCCATGATTGAGAGCTTTGGAATTTGAGTCAAAAGGCATTGTGATTTATTACAGTGCCTGTCACTGGATTTGGTGCTCGGCTCTATGACCCTCCACTGTTGAGGGTCACCGCCAGCCACTGAATGTTAATAGGATATAAGCAAGGGCTGAAGTATTATGCTGAGGTAAGGGGTACAGATACCAGAGTTAGGGCAGGTGTAAAGATATTAGGGTCGGGTAGAGGTACCAGGAAATAAAGGTATCAAGAAGAACTAGCTCACACTCTAGAAGCTAGATGTTCATGTTTGGGAAAAACATTTGTTTTTTATGAAAACCCTCACCCACCAACCTAGTTGGTGGCATGCTTCATCATCGGGTCCCACCCAAGGTGCCGAGTGCACCTCGGATGTGTGCTTCGACGCCTGATCTACAGCTGAGCTGGTTTTAAGTGTGGTGAGTGTGCAGTGATGCTACTAAAGTGAGTTAAAATCTGTCCAAAGGGTCCCTTTGAATAAAGGTCAGTATTTAATGGTGGGCCCTCTGGCAGTGCTTAAAAGCGGAGGTGGATATGTGTAGAGTTTAAATTATGTCTCTAATATCCAATCAGGTCAAGTCTACATGTTTCAGCCAGACTGCGACGTGTGCTGGCTTTCGTCAGGACCTATGTGTTGGTATGTAAGTGCAGGGCGTGATGGTCAGAGGTAGTTGTGGTGACCAGAAGTGTCGCACTTGCTAAGGTGTGTTTAAACGGTGGTGATTTCCTCCCGTCGTTGCTTAAAATGATGAGATTTCCATCAATAGCAACATGAATTCCGTGGGGGGGCAGGACCTATAGTCACACTTTCGTCAAAGTCGTCTGCCCGCTTCCCGTACCTACTGCGGCCGCATAGATAATTCATAATAGGTAGGAATAGAGCTACTAGGGTATTGACTGCAGCAGAGGTATGGGGTGGAGGTATGGGTGAGGGGGTATGGAAAATGTAGGGGTAGAGGGACATGGGTGTAGGCAGGGTACAGAACCTAACGTTTTTGTAGATGTAGTGGTACAATACTATGGGCAGAGGGAGAGATACAAGGGTAGACGTATGGGGGCTTATTTACAAGCCCCTTGCGCCACTTTTGCGTCACTTTTCCCATGTTAAAATTGACGCAAAAGTGGCGCAAGGGGCTTGTAAATAAGCCCCCTGGTGTATAAGATCACAGGTATGAGCAGGATCAGAGGAGAAGGATAGAAAAAAACTAGGGGTCGGCATAACTGGCGTAATGGTCTCAAATTTAATTACTCGTAATTACTGCAAAATTACTTATGATTATGTGTACATACATGATAAGCGTAATGCAGCATTACTCAAGCTGGTGTAATTGCATCATTTCAGTAGTGTTGCATCACAAGAGTAATGAGAAAGAAAACATCTATGTGGCCCAGAAAAAACACACACTGCAGGGAATTTTTAATCTTTAAGGGGATTCACTAGGATGGAAAAAAGTAATGAGGTTTGTGGAGCAGGTTTCTCAAGAACAGGTTTCCTTATATGTGTTTTTCTCTAGAATCTCATAAAACTGGCATTGGGACAGGTTCTATTTACCTGGAGTTACCATCTGCCATCTGTACAAGATGCCACTGCTACCACCGATCCAATTATGCCATGCATTATTTGGCAATGCGAAGTCATGTAATATGATGTTATATTATTCAACAACACTTTTAGGAGGCGCCAAAAAGTTATTTCTTAATCTGAAAGATACTATTTAATTATATATTTTATTGTAAAAAAAAAAACTCTGAATTTAATTTGGTTAAGAAATATATTGTTTACAAAATTCTTTACACTATAACTTCTAGTCCTAACGAAATCCAAAATGTTTATACAGCATATGCAAATTCCAATTTACAGTTCCAAAATTAATTTTGCGTATGTTGTATAAACATTTTACTGTTCCAGACACCAGAATTAAGCATCCCATATCCGGACGATTTAAGTAAGAGCTTTCCCAAACTGTACATTTGAGTATTTCTTTTTTTACTTTGACATTTTTCCAGGTTGTATTTCTGACAATGGATAAAGGTAAGCTGGTAATTCATAGCTATTGCAAATTTATGGTGCAGTGACCAGGAAAGAAATATAAAATGGTGTCACGGAACCTGTAATTTATTTTCTTTTAAATAAAATAGGTGTAAGTTATTGTTTTAATGAAAAAGAAATAAATTGTCCGCTGAGTGCTGTTTCTGATCTACTTTTCCTCCTTCTAAAGCCACCCAGATCGTGGTGAGAGGCAGTGATGGAATTTTACATCACTTTTTGGCTGCAAAGGAACAGAAGGTATTCTTTTCTGAAAAACGAAAATATATCAACCACAGTAAGCAAACGTGATATATCACCACCTTTGACACCAGTTTAATTGTTCACATATAGAGAGCCACAGTGGAAATATTAAGACACTGGTACATTCACAGAGCAGCATAACTCATATAGAGGCTAGAGGTGGTCTTCGGATGCCCCCCCCCTCTTAAATGGAGCCTTTCCAGGAGGTTTCAATTGCCAAAGGCACTTTCTTTGTGGAAATAAAAATAACACGTTACTTATCCAAGGACTTTTTTTTTTATAGAACAATTGTATCTACAATTATTATTAACAGATCAAAACTAGTGCTCATTTTACCGAAATCAGAAGGATTAAAGGCTAAATCAACCTTTCTGGGTTCTGCAGCTCACACAAATCTATCAACAGCAAGTGATTCATTATATGATCTCTCTTCTAACCAGTTTGCTGCACATCTGCCAGTGTACTGTTGCAAAGGAGACAGCTGCAAGATCTGAGTTTGTAAAATGTTTTCAATGGAAATCACTTAATGCAAGATTAGAAAAAGATTTGAATCCACAGCAATACCTGGAAATAGGGCCAACAGAGTCATTTTCTGGAAACAAAATAAGTAATGAATGAAAATGTGCTATATACAACGATAACATTAGCATTTCAGGATGTAGGCAGTGTGACATAGACTAGAGTTGGATGCAATTGAACTGGCAAAAAGTAGCTATATTTTGGAAATTCAGCTGAATGAGATATGCATAAGCACTAACCATTGTTAAGTAGAGCCATGTGCTGAGAGTCACTGAATCAGCTGGAGAAACTACATGCATTACAGACTCCAACAGATGAGGTGTATTTGAAAGCATCTACTTTGGTAGTGAAATTGGAGAGAACCACTAATCATGGCCCGCCAAGCAGCTCCTAGTGATCTCTCCTGGTTATACCCAAGAATTGTGCGTCACCATCTCCTCATAACAAACATGCCAGGGCATCGTCAATTTCTTCAGTCAGCTTCTCAGGATAAATATAACAAACGTTTCTGTAGCCTGTCTTCCAGGACACCAGAGGGATCAACATGGTCTTTGTGCCCCATCAGGACACTTATAGATATCATTTGATTCTTTTGTGGCAGCTTGTGCATCTAATTGGACTCACTAGGGTTACTTGATCCTTCTTTATGACTTGATTTTGTCTGCCACCAGCCAGTCTCCTGAAGTGTGATGCCTTGGTGATAATGATCACAGGCCATTGATTTTTATATGAGTAGATATGACTTTCCTTTGTAGTAATGAATGCTTACTCTTGAATTCAAAGAGTAAATCAAGAGTACACCAGGAATACTCCTGACTAACTCCTTGAAATCCAGAATAACAATGGATTAATTCAAGAGTAGTTACAACAAATTGTTTGTGAATCGAGCCAATCATTTTCTTGTTTGGGGGATCATGGATCTATTCTTATCACTGCGAGAGGATTAGGAGTGAAATGAAATATCTTTTCAGATGCAAGTTGCCTTATGATCCGGAAGTCTTATGTTTTGAAAGGAAACTTTACAAGCCTCTACCCATTGCATCTTCTATTTACATTTTTTATCTGTTTCTTGGCTCTCTTGCGTATATAGGCATCAGCTAGGTTGCTCCCATAGGAGATTCTGGTGTGCTCAAATGACAGGCCTAAATATCAGTTGAAAAGGATACTTAGTAGATGTGTCTGGAAATTACTTTCATAGTTGTGCAGATATTGGCAGAGAATTTAAGGTGGAGAATGCATGCTATTACCAATTAAAATGTGTGCGCCCGTTTCCCCAGCATTCACATAAACCTCACCAGCTTACTTCCATGAAGGAAAATCAAATACTCTAAAAATTACTGAGACTTCTTCTCAATGAAAGGTAGACAACATCAGGATTAAACCTTGGGGGATTCTGAACATCAAGAATATTTTGACTAGTGCCGCAATGACTGATGAGGCTACTGAAGATTTCAAGTTGTATTTCAAAGATTTCATGAGTAATGGTTATGAAGTCCGTTAAATACTCAATAATATTAACCAATCCTTAATTTGATCCAGTGATTGTTGGTGGGGGTCTCCTGCACTTATTTGTGGGGATCATCACTTATTTTTTCGCATCAGATATTTACCAAGAGTAAGAGAGGGGAAAACACACATATAAGAAAGACGGAGCAAGAAAAAGACGCCAAAACCATCACACATGGGGAAAGCAGGAAACTGCTCGAGTGAGATAAAGGGGCAGGGAGTGTCTGGTGGTGGATGAAAGGGGCAGGAGGTGAATTTAAGACGTCTCAGCCTTGGAATCTGGGTTGCTGACATTCAATAGCACCAGCCACAGGCTTTTGAGCAGAGCTTTGAGCACCGGCACTCTTTCTTTTATAAATTAAGCACTGATATTAACAGCCCAAAGGAGTCAATCCCTGCTCAATACCTCTCATTTCTTGGAATTGGTCAAATTGCTTCAACATAGTTGTTAAACTGGTGCTTTCACAAACTTGACTTTTTCACATTGATTTCTCCACTAAGGTATCGAAGGCTGGGCCCGTCACTTTTTAATTTTTAAATAATTGACACGTGAACCTTAACCATCCTGTTTGGTTGCCTTGAACAATGCATCTATTTCTGAAACTGGCAAGTGGATCTACCTGAATACTGTCAACTCTTTTATTTCCAGACGCCTCCCTTTTTTATGAGGTGCCACTGATGATTATTAATCACTGTTTCTTTATTCCGTGCTTCATGATACATTCCCTCAGGTTACTTTAGCTATGTCTTCTTAAAGAAATTGATGTATACATGTTAGTATGCATTTATTTTACTTATGTTTACTTCTATTGTTTTTGTTCAATTATGTCAATATTACAAATGTATTGCTTTCTTTTACTTTGGCATAATAGTCAATTCCAAATCAAATATTGATGACTACAGATTTTCCATAGTACCACCTTGTTGACTCTGAGCCACTGTCTTATCCGTACATTGTGAAGATCATATTTGTGGATTACCACCAGGGGACATTTTTTTAATGGGCACAGTGTCCCTATTTGTGCCATTTCACACCTTTAAGCAGGTGCTCTGGTTGCAAACAGGAACAGCATGCCCCATTACAATGAATATGCTGCACCAAGGGCAGTCATGAACCCAGTGCTGCCCCTGGGCGCAGTGCATTGAATGAAATAGAGAGCAACTGCTTATAAGTCACTCCATGTTTCACGGTGCAGGTGGCATCCGCCTGCACCTTAAAGAGGGGGCAGCGATTCCCCTGCAGGTTGATGCAGTGAGTGACTGCACCTGCCTGCAGGGGGACTGTTGGGGGTGGTCCATAGGACCCACTTTGCCCTCTCCAGAGGGCAGCCCTCACAGAGCTCAATGACAGGGCACCAGCATTTTGTGACACATTGTCAGTGGGCCTCATAAGGACCTGTTTGCCTCTGTGCCTGCATCCACAATAGGGCGCAGGCGCAGGGGCAAGGTGATTTCCTCAGTTTCATGGGGCCACGTCCCTCTCAGGCCGCACAAGTGTCTGCACCCCCTTCTGTAATACAATAGTGCCCTGGGGGTGCACAAAAGCAGGTGCACACGCATGTTGCACCCCCAGGGCACAATGCATAATACGAGCCCTACAATGCTAACTTGTATCATGGGAAGCATTAACAATATTAAAGGATAACAATTTGGCACAATGTACAACATAGCTGATGTATTGTTATATACACTACAGAGACTCCTGGGATAGTAAGAGATGCCTAGAAAAATATTCCTCATTAGTTTTGTCACATGGCCTCAGAACCAAACACTTAATCTTAGGCGGCATATTTGACTTTGGGTTGCCCTTTTGGAAAATGATTACTATCATGTGGACATCATTACAGCCCTAGTATGCATTAAACGAGCTTGAAATCAACCATTCTTTCAACTAGTGCAATCCTTTCTCTCAACTAGTGCAATCTCTAGTGATTCAACAGCCAAAATGAAAAACGTGGGGTGTGGGCAGCATTGTTTGTAGATTTTCGTAAACTCAACTGCCCCTTAAGAAGATCAATTATATGAAATGTTTGCTTTTAAAACCGTTTTCAAGGTCAAGGACAAATCACCTATATCACCTTCTTGAGCGTAGGCTGTAAACATTTCCACTGAATATTATCAATACAACACTTGAGTGAGCATTTATGCTTGAAATCTAATCTAGAGTAAGAATCTGCTTAGTGGTATTACGGCCATACCTTTTTTTTACTGAATCCCAATTTATCAATGTCAACTAACGTGTCAATATTATCAATATAATTAGTCAATCTTGAGGCCTCTATTTTGGGATGTAAGCTGACTAAATAATTGTGTCTGTTTCAAATAATGTATGTGGTTCCTTAATAACTGTAATATTATATTAAATTCAATAGATCCATTATTTTATGTATTGTTGGTTTTTCAAAGTTTGTATACTAGTACAGGGGTCTTGAAACTGGGGGACGGGCTTCAAGTGATCACAGAGGGGAACTGGGGGGGGATCGGACTCTGGCCAAAAAAAGCATTATGCTGATAGCAGTGCTTTGTTGTACGCAGAAAAAATTAGCAGCAGTAAGCTGCTCTGTAATGGATCATCACTAACATCTTTTGTCCTTTATATGCTAGCTGGGAGTATGAGTCAAAAGGGAAAGGACCCCAAATATTCTTCAAACACCCCACCCACATTTCTAATAATCACACTGTGGATACTTTTACATGTTAGTAAGGCCTGCCTGACCAGAATAGTATGTTTCACAATCATGTATTCGATTGCGTTTTTCAAACGGTAACAGAACTTAACTGCAATGTTTAAATAATTCTAGACATATTTAAACATTGTCAATTTAATAGAATAATTGTGAAAAGTTCGGAGGGGCCAGATGATTTTTTTCCCTCTGGGGGGGCGCTGCATTAAAAAGTTTGAAGATCACTGTAATAGTAGGACATGCATTTGCTTTTTGAAGTGTAAAATGTGTCATCTTCATCTGGATCTCTGAATTTAGTTTGTGAAGCAGATAATAGAAGTTGCTAAATATTTTACTATACTGAATATGCATTTGATTTTACTACTTTCCTGTGGACGTCTGCATTATACACTGCTCCCACCAGTTTCTCCATGATCCCATTTCAAAAATGTCGACTTACTTTTCTGCCTGGAAACGTTTAATGAGATATCGTGCTCCTGTGATTTTCCTGTCTCTTGATCATGAGAACCTTCACATTAATTTCTTCAACGCTTTTCTTTTTATCTTCTTTATCTTCAAAGTCTTTGTTCTCATAGGCCACTGCTACCACAGGATCTCTCTTCAGAGAGTTGGAAGTCCCAATATTGATTACACAAATATCAATCTGCCAAAATGTTGTGGCCAAAATATCAACCACCGGAATATTGTAAGGCAAGTATAGGTAGATAAGTATAGATTTACTATTCATAACTTCACGCCTATGAACCTTGAAGACATATATTGTCTAGGTACACATATGTGCAGTTAAGTATAGTAGACCTTTCCTTATCTATCTAGATTTATCTTCACAATTTTATTGTAGTCATTATTTAAATATAAATATTCCAGTAGAAAACACTTCAGAGCAGCGTAGCAATGAGGCTCAGAAAATAATCTGCAAAATTAAGGGAAGTAGTCAATTTGCTTACCATTAGATGCTTTATTTAACACAAATGGGTTTAAGCTCAAAATTCTGTGTGATATGTCCTGTGTATTTATTAGGAAATACTCTAATGTTTCCAATATTTTTGTATACATTTTCACCAATAAATATGTTTTCAATCAACTAGTAATCAAAATTAGAATATGCTTTTTGAGTATTTTAGCTACAAATATTGCTTTGAAATTTTGAAATATTTGGTTAACCAAACTTCAAATATATAGAACCCCATTTCTGAATAAGTCTAATACACCACTGATGTTTGTCAAAAGGCATTCTCAAGTTTAATAAGCCACTTGTCTCAATACAGAAAAATACCATCTGCCTGGATGAACAATATTTTTCTTTTGCTGGTCAGAACTGCCATTGGAAAGACACAGAGTATTGAATTCCTGCCTGTTTTTTAGGAAAAAGAGCACTGTGGACAGTGTTTATGCCCTCTGAGCCATTGCTGGGTGACAATCTCTGTGCTGCTCTGAGGAGAGCAGGGTGCTTAAGCAGTGCATTTGTCAGCGAGCCCTACCGATGCCCCATGCTATAACTTCCCTACTAGGCCACAAAACAAAAAAGCTACAGATTGGCCTATGGTGCTGGCATTGTAAGGTGGGAAACCTGACTTGCATAAATCAGCTCCCATGAAAATGAAGGCTGCCGACCCATGGCTGTGATTTTGTTTTTAAAACTTTTTTTTAATAAGAGCATGACAATACAGATCTAAGCAGTCAGCAACCTAAATCAGTACATAAGGTTCAAATAACAGTACCATTACTACAACATTTCCATGCAATTCAATGTCAATGCAACTCAAATGTATTAGAAAACAGGTCTTTGTGCAGATTTCTCTCCACTTTTTGCCCCATTTGAACTATTAGCGGCTGGTTTTTCGACTCTGAGAGTGCACTGAGGCCTGATAACCAGACCCCAGTGCCATTGTTCTGACGCATTACAAAAAGTATGTCAAATTGGTTGTTCCCAATTGGCAAGTGCAGACTTACTTATAAGCCTCTAGTATATGGTACCCAGGGTACCAATGGCATGTAAGGCAGAGTGTCCACCCAGGGCTGCAGCACTGTTTGTGCCTCCCTGAGTGTGGCAAATGACAAAATGGTCACCAGCCAACCACTACAGACTGGAATAGCAGTGTGGGAACTGCTAGTTCGACTTTGCCATTACCATTAATGGCAAAGCCTCCAATTCCCTGAGTATTATATGTAAGTCTCTCATAATAAAGGCCTAAGGAGCCCTGTGGCAGAGAGCTATATATTATTAAGTCGGACATTTACTTTTCATATGTCTTAACAGCAATACTTCCCAATTGTCGTTTTGCTGTGGAAAGGTTAACAGCCCCATTGGCTAACACAGGGTTACCTAGCTAACTTCTGAATGGGACTACCTAACTGGGTACTGTAAGGTATCAAATTAATCATGGCATTAAATCTGACTTGAGGGGCAAGTCAAGATTTAGGTCACTTTTAAAGTTAAGCAACTCCCACTTAAATGTCCCCAGTAGGCTGCCTATTTGAGCTGCGCCACAAGGTTATAAAGTTCCAGATCTGGGACTGCAAGTCCTTCACCGACAGAAGGCACCAAAGTTTGGTTAACGTCAAATGTCTGCATCCCGAACCCCAAATGAGGTAAATCAACAAGCTGTCCATCTCACTAAAGATGGTTTTTGGAAGCCAAATCTGCAGTGCTGCAAAATAATATCAAAAGGTGGGGAAAAAACCCATCTACCAGAGGGCGATCCTGCCCGCTACTGACAAAGGAAGGGTGAGCCAGAAATTTACCACGGATTGAAGAGATCCCAATGCCTGATGCAGGCTACCCTCGAGAACATCGGCCACAGTGTGGTAAATCCAGACACCATGGCACTGAAAAGTATGAGGTTCCCAGCGGAGATCATGTCCTACTTCCGGTGGCACCACAGTCATTACAGGTGTGTGCAGTGGAAACACGCTTGATTTATGCGGAGTCCTGATTATCGACCATACTCCTCTAGATCATGAAAGGCACCCTGCACGCTTGAACATTCACCCCGGAGGTATAACAACAGGTCTTCTGCGTAAAGGGATATGTAGACAGGGAGACTGTCAACTATGAGCCCCTGATAATACTGGCCAGAGCAAATCTGTAAAGCCAACGGCTTTATAGCCATTGCGAACAACACTTGTGATAGCGGGCAGCCCTGACGTGTGCCACGTTCTATCATGTAGGATGTGGAAATGCTATTCCCAGTTTTAGTTTGGGCTGTAGGACATGAATACAAAAGCCACGTTCAGTTGAGGAAACTGCTTACCACCTCCTTGCCGCCCGTCGCAGCATACAGAAAATCCCATTGTAAGTAGTCAGGATCAGGCACAGTGTGTCAGCATACGTTACAGAATATTCCAGAGGTAGGACATCTGACCCCACCACCTTGCCCCTAGCCAGAGCTTTAATTGCCACTCTGACCTCATATACAGTGATTTTGCTGCCAATTGAGGTAGCCACTGCAGGTGGTAGACTCATCATGTTGGCTGCCAATATATAATCAAGGAGGGCCTGAGAGGGGGCAGCATCAGCACATCTATATAGGGAAGAGTAATAGATCAAAAATGCGTTATTAATCTCTGCTTGACTGTAAACCATCCAACCTTTGCTAGGAGCATTACGAGTATCTTAGAATGCAGCCGATCAGGATTGGCCAGCCAGGCCAGCAAATTGCCAGTCTTATCACGGTCCGAGAATAATCATACACATGGAATCTATTCTTTACTTTAAAGAGTTTTTGTTTGTTTGTCTCAAAGTCTGTCTCAGTGGCAAATTCCAGGTTCATCAAGAGCTGTTCCTGGACTGCTATGTCAGTATGGAGTTGGGAACGGGTCCCCACTGTAGTCGAAATTCAATGGCCACGCACCACCAACTTGAAAGCCTCCCATTCCAATAGTAGGGAGGGCGCTGTGCCTGTGTTTTCCCTAAAGTAGTTTCCATTGACGTCCTCTGGGGCTGCCTTAAAGATAGGATCATCAAGAGCCACAACATTGAGCTTCCAGGTAGGAATACAGGCTTTAGCCGACCTCCAGTCAAGAGACACCAGCAAAGGGTTATGATCAGTATCTTTTTCTGCTAGGTATTCAATCCTCTCAACTTTCACATGGATGCTAGTGGAGCATAAGAAAGTATCCAGGAGGCCTGACAAATCATGCAGCCCCGGGTAAAAAGAATAGACCCCACCCTCAAAGTTGTGAGCCCTCCATGTGTCAAAAAATCCCCATTCAGTAATACAGTTATGAGATAGCCGGGCCGTTTTATGGGCCTGGGATGCAAATAGAGGAGGGTGTGATCTTTCCTGAGTAAGCTCAGCCAAATAATTAGGTCCCCTCCGCACAGTATTGGGTAATTACATATGTGGGTGATATGGGGATTCAATAAGGCCAAAAATGGTGCTTGACCCGTGTTGGGGGCATAGATATTCGCCAGTGCTATGTCCTTGTCACCTAGCTTCCCTACCAGCAGTACATAGCAGCCCTCAGAACCCACAATTTCTATCTGTGAGAAGAAAGGTGTCCCTGGGAGAACCCATATCAAAAAATTCCTTGTAAATGAGGATTAAGTGGTGACATGGATTTTGCCCCTCCAACGTTTCTGCAGTGTCAATCCCTCTCCTTTGGTTAAGTGTGTCTTGTTTAAGCAAGCTTTACGGATTTCTTTGATGTTTAAGATACATTTGAACCCTCTGCCATTTGGAAGGGGAGTTAAGTCCCTGAATATTCAAGGTTATCACTCGAACTATGGATGCAGTAGTAAGCATGTGATCAGATGTTGGTGGAAGACCTCCCAATATGTGTCCCACAACTCACCCCCCACCAGTATGCGTCGCAATTCCAGCAAATCATTCCAGCATGAGCAAAACAGAAAACAGTAACATTTCCACCCAAACCGGGGTACATGAACAGAAAGCATACCCCAACTGCATCCCCCAGGACAGTCGTACCAGAGCACATCCAACACTGAAGTAACTATAGTGTAAACGATTCTCCAGTGAGATGGAAAACAATCCTCACTCAAGATTAGCAAAGGGGGGGGACCATTCAATATCCATGTCCGGGTCGCGGTCCCTCTTGCCCAATCCCTGGACCAAGAAAGGAACAGGGAAGGGTCAGAGCCATCTTGCCTCCCAGCAGTAGTGAGAAGTGACACCGATCCCCACTTCCCACACCTCTCCACCTAACCCATCTCAGAAAACTTCAATAAGAAGAGATATCATTAAACAATATATTCCACTGATTGGGGTGTGATTTTGGACAATAGGACACTGGGATCAGAATCAGGGCCACTCTCCACTCCGTGGTCAGTGTCATTACCAGAGGAGACTGCGCCCCCCCCCCAGTCCTCCCAGGGTTGGCCCACCCTAGCGGCAGCAGCTAGTGCTTGATCCCTGACCACTCTGCCCTGCCGTTGAGATGGTCTCAAGGTCTGACATTTCTTGGAGCGAAGGCGTTTGTGTCATCGTGGTGCGGGGCTGTCTCCCCGGCAGTCCAACCGACCCATAGTGTCATAGGTGTCAAGCCATTCCCAAGCCACCGTCGGAGTGTCCTGCTGGACAAGGAGCTTGGCAGGGAAAAAGCAATGCATAGGGGAGAGCAAGTTCCTGCAGTCTCTTCTTGACAGGTAAAAAATAAGTTCTGAGTTTTTGAACTGCTGCTCTGAAAATTGAGACCCTAGGATTTTGCACTTGGAAGGGGCCCATTGCACCAGCCTGGCGTAATATGTAGTCCTGGTCACGAGAATGAAGGGTTCGGGCCACCACTGGTTGGGACGGTGTACCTGGCGTGGACAGTCATGCCTGGACTCTGTGAGCCGGTTCCAGATGATGGAATTTAGATAAGCCCTCTGGGGCGACAACCTCCCCAGCCAATCCTCTAGTAAGGAGATCATGGCATCCCCTCGACACGTTGAGGGAGGCCAACCACTCTGATGTTATTGCAGTGGGCTCTACCCTCCTGGACCTTAATCCTGATCTCCAGGGTGTGCAGTTGAGCAGCCATATCATCAATCGTGGACGAGTGCAGTAAGTAAAAGGTCCACTACAGCCGTCCTGACCCGGTCTGCCATTTTTCGATGATCATACCGGAGCAGGCCAAGTTCCGTCACCACTGAATTAATCTTGGTTTCCAAAGCCTCCCTAGTGGAGCCAATAGCAGCCAGTATAGCACCCAGTTTGTACTCCTGCATGGGGCCCAGGGGAGGTGTATCAGAGTCTCTCAGCGATGAAGGCCCCGGGGTCTCCCCTCTGGATTTATTCATACATTCCATAATTCTGAAAAATGATGAGCCTAAGATGTTTCACTCTCAGGGCTGACAGCACGTGAGGAGAAAGTGCCACCAAGTATGCCATACACCAGTTACTGTCTCCACCAAGCCAGGACCAAGCATAGCTAGCCACCCTATCGTCTAGAGCATAGCCGGAGCAGGTCGGTGTGCAGAAGAAAGGAGCAAAGTGAAAGAGTGGTGCAGACTCCCAGCAGACCCTCCGCCACTGGGGCCCCCCGTCCCTAATAGCCGCCAAGGGAAGGAGGGAGCAAACAACGGTCAGCAGACAACGGAGGTCTTTCCCACCTGCGCCATGATGAGACACCGTCCAGTGCCACCACCAGAGGAAACTTGACAGGTCCTCGGGAAGTACATCCCTGCTGTACCAATGCCAGGAAGCAGGATCACATGAACATGTGGAGAACACCTTCCAGAGAGAAGCAAGGTATAGCTCCCTAACTAGCTTCCACCTCAGCAGGGACTCACCATGAAGCATCCTCCATCAGTGCCGCCTCGAGTGGCTGAGTGGGTTAACAGGTAGCTGAGCATCCAAAGATCCACCCAACTCTAGTAGGGACAGGCTCCCCAGTGCGCAGCACTCTTCCCAGCTGTAGAACAAGGAGAGCAGCACGGGGAGGGAACTATGTGTGAGAGGCCGTCAGGTCAGTTATGAAGGCAAGCATGCAAGTACCTCATGTAATCGCCTCTCCCGCCTAACGTCTCCAGGCCATCCGCTGTCCTTGCAACTCTATCTCGTGGCACCCCGGGTGGGCAAAGCAGAGAGGTCCAAACAGCACACCTCTGCAGGATCCTCAGCAGGCTGGCTGAACGCCACTCCCAACAGGGCCCCGGTCACGCTCACCCCCACACAGCTGGTTTAGCCAAATGGGTCCTTGGCCATAGAGTCTCCGGGCAGAGATGCAGTCAATGACTCCGCAACAGAGGAGGGTGCTCCCCTCTGTACAGCTCCGTCCCAGGCCGCAGCAAGCACAGCCAGTCCTCTTCCTCTCAGGCACTGCGCTCCACTGCCACCCTTTTAGCAGAGCATAGGTGGTGGCATATCTCAGTCGAGTAGTACTTCTCTTGTGCCATTCCAATGTCCTTCAGCCACCCTACCTGCTTCCAGGGCTTTCGAGCTGAAGGAGGGCCATCATCACCCCCGAGGGCGTCGTCGTTGACCACAGGATATCAGCAAAAAGGCCCTGTGAAGGTACTGAACACAGCATGGCGGCTAACAACGCCCCCCGACGTATGGCCGTGCTTGCTTGTGACCCCAGCTGTTGAAGGGTCCTGCTAGTAAAGGTCTGAAGCATTTTTTTCGGGCCCTTCTGTAAAGCACAGAACAAAATGCCCAGGGGCAGGTGAGATTACCTCTGAAAGTGAGATTCCACCTGTTTCTGTAATGAGGGCCATGTTTTTCTATTCACTGCACAACGTATCTGCAATTTAACCATGGTTTTCAGGCTTCCCCTCTCTTCATTATCTCAATATATGTTATGAAAAGGAGCCAAAGTCTCAAGATATTTTATGAAGGATGTGGATTGCAAGAGTAATTGAAGGTAATGGGAAACTTGTTTAACAGTAATAATATACAGCTTTAACTATCACATGATATGTACATCGGCAGCATTGTACCTGACATCTTTATTAAATGCTGAAAGTCACATTGGAGAGTAGCTTCCCGGAGTATGGAAACAAATAAAATGCTGCCCGATGTAAGAAACCAACCTAAACTTGCCACTCCAGGCAAGTCGTTAAATGCAATGGTTGTGAAGTCCATTTAAAAGTACCCTACTTCTGCGTGGATGCGTTGCCTGGTGGAGCGAGACAATAAATACACGCAATGCTGTTCCAAAGAGATTGTCAGAGTTAAAAAAAAGTTTTGATATCTGTAACTGAATTAATTTTTGATATGAGGAGCCAAAATAATTTTCAGTATAAGTGAAACTCATTGAAACCACTAAATGTCATTGGAATTTATTTGTACACGAATAGCAATGGGAGCATCAGCTATTCCATCCTCACAGCCTCATGCATGTCCCACCTTATTTAGAGTTCAGGAGACTGTGGTTTTCCCAGCCGCAGAACCGCTGCTGGCTCTGCCCTCATGCAAAATCTGCCCTCCGATAAACAATAATGATGGGCCACCCTTCAGAGTACATGGCCAGAGAACATGGTGGGGCAATGTCCGCCAGGTGCATCATGTACACCAAGATGGTCCTGGGCATAGAAAATGATAAAACGTCCTCCTCGTGCTGGGCTCGAAGACAACTCCCGGAATGCCTGGGGCATTGATTTTTTTAGTCCCGTGCTCACTGAGCCACTGGAACCAAGATGCACCTGACTGAAGAGGCCCAAATAAGCCAAAAACAGTCTTTGGTAGCTTCACCTCAGGCACAGGTGTGGAACTTTACCCGGATTCTTGGATGTAAATTTTCATTTCACCAATCCCTAATCTTCATACCTAAAATTGTTTCTGCCCCCGAAAAAAGGAATACACTAGAGATGTATCAAGGGGTCTTTGTCTTGATTTCTTATCCCCTTTTATTTATTAGGTGAAAAAATGTGAGCAGTACTTTTCATGGCTTCTTTAAACATGCTGTCCATTCCGGATGAGAGTATCTTGTCCTCCACGTTACATCAATGCTTCAGTTCAGTGCCATGTTACTCAGAGACCTGTTAAGGCATGGGCAAAGTGGGCGATTTCCCAGGGTCCTCATCTTTCAAGGGTCCTCCTGGAAAAATTAACTTTCTATTTGACATCTGTTTATTCTAGTTCGTTATCTATATTGTTATACCTACCTTTACTTCTTGTCTCCCTCAAACCATCTTAAGGATTTTTGGGGTCTCAGGAAAAACATATTTCAACAAAGTTTAATATGAAATGTAGTATTGTCGGCATCATGTAGGCTTGATTTATCAGGAAATTGGTAACAAAATTCCAGGTTTTTCCGAACAGGGGCCCCCAAAGTATGTCTTTCCCGGCGCCCCCTAAATCCATAAAATGACCCTGATGTCACTGCCAGACACGTCGGAAGATGCACCATTCCTGTGACCCCCTGACTGCCTGTGGAGCAGTTAACTTGATTCTGTCACTCTTTGTTCTGCATATGAGAGAAAAACGTGTTCGTGTTATGTCGAAGTTGAGCAGTATATTCACATGTGCTCTTGTTTCGATTTTTCTCTCTGAACAGGGTCCACGCAGCAGTGCTGCCGCCAAATAAATGTGGGAAAGGAGAGCTGAAACTGTATTTTGAGCTAGTTGATTCTGCCAATGGATCACCCAAGAGAATAACTCCGAGCCAAGTCTGGGATCTCCAAAAATAACCCAGGAGTGTGTGTTTCCATTGGCCTGTGGTGGTTATTTGCAGCGCGAGTCATTGCTGAATTTCTATGGCCCTGTCTTACATGTTCATCTTTTGATGAATACATGTCTTTAAGTGCATTCCATTAATGAGAGCGTGATTGTAAACCATGCTGGATTAAGATTCCTTTGTAAATGAGGCTTGGTGATAGCAATGATGTGACCAGGCATTAGACGTAACCACCTGTTCACATGGATTATAGGGAGAGACATTTTAAAAAACAAGTGCTCACAGATGGAGAACTGGGAGCAAGCAAAGAATTAACTTGAGGTGTCTAATAAAATTCCCAAGCTGCCTAGGAATGCTTTAGATATTACACAGAAAATTGAGTTGTGGTGTGAAGGTATGTTCTGATTACATAAACTAAAATACATTATTAAATAAAAAAATCCTTCTTTACAAAAAATGTTTGATCCTTTTCTACACAGGATTAATTATTAGTTTATGGCTACCATAAGAAGATTAGGGTGTGGTCTCTTAATTTAGGCCCTGCCACACATTTCAAAGTTTGAAGGGTTGGCGCTGTAGTTAGGCAGGGAATCGCCATATGATATGACACCCCACAGAGGGTCAATATGGTTAAACTTTTGCTTTGTAAGAGCTTGAATACTGAGGTATTTGTTGCAGCTTCTCAGGGATGGAAGTTATGTTTGGTATTTTGTCTGTTTTGTTTTTTCAAGCTGTTCTTAAGTGCTTTGAAACTACCTTCAATTTGGCACCAACAATTTACCAAATGTCTAGGAAAATACAAATGCAAATACTGTTAGTGATCTTTAACAGCTAACGAATAAAGTCACAGAACAGTTTCACAGAAAAGGCACACATTCTTCCTGAATTGATAGTTCCTCAAACTGGTGGTGGGGAGAGGGTTCTTGCCTATGCTGGACCTGGTGTAGAGGTATTTATTTTTGTTATCTTAGGAATTCTTTAATTTTGCATCACATGCTGTTAATGGCTGTTGGAGGGCACATCATTCCATAGTGCATTGGTCAACAGAGAATATGGCTGTTAAACTAAACTTTTAAGTTAAGCCCACAATTATATTACATTCAGGGCTTGCTGAAAAGTCAGAAACTGGAACATTTTCAGAACCTCAGCAGGTCTCAGTAAGTTGCATCAGACTAGGGAGTCAAAGCCATAGTATGTGCTCACAAAGCGCCCTATTACTGTAAGTGCCCTGGGGGTGCAATCTGCATTTGAGCCCACTTGGCGCACCCCTGGGGCACTTTGATAATACAGAAGGGGCCGCAGATGCTTGTGCGGCCCCTTACGTAATACTGAAAGTGCTAGCGCACATGCAGTATCAGTGCTTTCTCAAGAGGGCATTCCCTCATTTGCCTCGGTGCGTGCCCCATTAAAATGAGGGAATCCCTTTGCCTCAGCGCCCACGCCATATTACAGATGCGGGCGCAGAGGCAAAGAAGCTCTCAGGATACGCACTGACAGTGCGCCACCTAAAAGGTGGTGAACTGTCAGTGCACCCCTGAGAGGGGAGAAAAGGAGGCCTATGAACCCCCCAGACATCCCATTGCAGGCGGATGCAGTCTCTGACTGCACCCGCCTGCAAGGGGATCTCTAATCCCCTTTAAAAGGGCAGACAAGTTGCCGCCTGCACTGTGAAACATGGAGCGGCTGCTTCAAAGCCGCTTGGTATTTCACTTCAATGCGCTGCCCTGGAGGCAGCGCAAGTCCGCGGCTGCCCTGGGGGCAGCGCATTCAATGTAATAGGGTGCAATTTCTCTGTTTGGGCCCGGCACACCTGTTTTAAGGTACGCCAGGTCGCAAACAGGGAAAGTGCGCCTTATACATAATAGGGCCCCAGGGCAACTTTCTGCCATCAGAAATTTCAGGCAACATATCTTCCTGGTACTTTGCCATAGCTGAAAACAAATTAACAATAAAAATGAACAAATGTGCACAAGAAGAATACTATAGACTTTTTGGCTGTGATCAGCAGCAGCACGTCGGACCTTAACAACTGCATCTCATAATCACTATGCTGCTAAAACAACTCAGGATATGGAGTCCAAGAAATGCTGTCGTCAAATGAGATCGAAACAAAATACATCATTTAAGAATAAAGCATCTGTTTTCTGTTAGTTGAAACATGGGGCCTGATTCACAAAGACCCTCTGCAGTCGTGGTGGAGGCTCCACAGTCGTGGCGGGATCTCCACTCTGCAGTATCTCATTACGGAGATCCTGCCACAAGTGCGGACATTCTGCGACGACTGCGGAGCCTCCACTGCGACTACGAAGACTCTTTGTGAATCGGGTCCATAGTTTCTAGGATGATTACCAATGGTTGCATGATGGTACACCGCATGCCACACAACAACGCATGCCTGAACCATGCAGTCTCAACCACGACCACGTCTTTACCATGCATGCCTTTACCACGCATGCCTTTACCATGCAATATTGTGGTAAAGACATGATTGGTAAAGGGACATGTGTGGGAAAGATCACAACCCTGTCCCCAGCCCTGAAAACTGTCCCTTTTCACCCGCCCCACCCTGAGCCCTAAAAATTGACCCCACGCCCTAAAAACAACCCCAATCCAGCCCCCCCCGCCCTGAGGTCTAAAACTGCCCCCAGCACTGCAAACTGTCCCTTTACCCCCATCCCGCCCTAAGCCCTAAAAACTGTCCTCAAGCCCTAAAAAACTACCCGACCCCTGCCCTGAGCCCTAAAAACTGATCCCTACCCCTGTAAACTACCCCAACCCAGCCCCCCGCCCTGAGGTCTAAAACTGCCCCTAGCCCTGAAAACTATCCCTTATCCCCTCCCCACCCTGAGCCCTAAAAACTGACCACATGCCCTAAAAACGACCCCAACCCCAGCCCCCCTAGCCCTAAAAAATTATCCCTACCTCTGAAACCTACCCCACCTGAGCCCTAAAACCTGGCAACTCTGACCCCTTCCGAACCCTAAAAACTACCCCAGCCCAAAAAACTACCCCCAAAACCCAGCCCCAGCCCCACTAACCTGACCGGATCCTCTCCAGATCCTTCCTCTTCCTGCCTGACCATTCCAGCATCTAGACCGCGCACTGCATTAATCACGCATATGCGTGGTTAAGGATTTGCATGGTTAAGGCAAGCATGGTTCGGCTTGCGGGGAAATGGCATGCATGGCTCAGCCCGCGTTGTTAAGGCCGTTTCCCATTACCAATTCAAAGAATAGCAGTCAGTGGCCAGGTTAGTAGATCTTAGCCATATACAAAACATTTGAATAAATTATATTTTCCCTTCATTTGTAATAACCGGAAGATGTGGTACAGCATCTGGATAGATTTCATCATAGGTTCCAATGATATCAGATAGGTTGTGGAGGATAGATCTGTCATTGCCTTTTTCTCCTGATTAAGGAAAATCTTTCTGTCATGTTACAATTTCCTGGTATCAGTGACTTTGTGACTGATATGAAAGTGAAATATGATAGAACTTTTTAGACAAATTAAGATATTTGTAGAGCTCTGAAGAAATAATTGCCCCCTTACGTCTCTATTCCCTTTTTAACACCCAACACAGTTTCTTTATTCTGCTGAAATGGAATCAAGATCCAGGGAATAATTAGTTATTACAAAACTGTCTATGCTCATCAAACAGCAGTCACATTTTCTTGGATGTTTTTTGATGAGGAATGGCAACCAATTCTAAATATTGTGTCCAGTACCTTTACTTAAAACTCACTGTCAAATGTGATGTACATGATAGGCTAGTCGTTTTTTCAAAACATAGGGCCTGATCTATCTAGGGGTTTCCCCAGTCTTGTGACACAAGGGCCTTAGTCCTTTTTTGTATGCCAAATGAAGCAGACCAGCTGTCCCCAATGATCTGATCATGACAAATACTGACTGGGAAATCAACCCTGTATCGAAATAGGCACAGTGGTTGTCGAATGTTGTGAAGTCACTCCTTATGATAAGAGTCTTTGCAGTTGGGACTTTAAATATTTCCTTTTAGATTTCAATTTAGTGCAGGATACATAAAACATATTTGTATTTAGTTAGCCAATCAAATTCCAATTCAAAGAAGCATGGAAAGAAGTCAATACAGTTTTGAAAAACATACTACCACTAATATCATTACTTAATAATTAAGCTGTAATTAAAAAAAGATTTTCATTGAACTTTTGTATAAATGAGACAAACTGTGAAGCTGGTACATTATTTTGCACATGATAAAGCTGTCTCTACCAAAATGTATTACAGGGATCACCCTATGATGTGTCATCCCGTGTGCTTATGCCATTGAAGGATGTACCTTCTTAATTGGAAAACACATAAGCAGTAATAAACAAAGATAGGGCAAAGACAGAGTGGGTGATTTAACAAGGAATTAAAGAAAAAGACCATAGGAATATGAATCTAGAAATTATTTAAAATAGGCAAACATTACTTGCCCAATTATGTGCCTTGCAAATCAATATTCATATTCTAGGTGGTTACATACATTTCAAGATGTCCAAATTAGCAAGCTTGGTATGGTTCTCTTATTAAACTTCAAGAGATGGACTTCTGTCTGCTTTCCAGTACTGTAGTACATGTAGTTGCACTGCAGACCCAAGCTTTACCACTTAATACAGATCATGAAACATATTCAGGCTAGGCACAACAAAGGGGGCATCCAATGTGTTGGGTATAGTAAGTGCTGTATCAATTCTTTCAGACATGTTCTCTAAGAGCATAATCACCCTATAGAACAATAAGAACATATGCGTGAAAGACTAAATATTCAGATATTAAGTTTATATTGATTTGAGTTTGACAGAGGAGCAGTTTTAAATCCCAAAGAATTATATCCTAGAGTGTGATCTATTTTAAAAACGGAACTTTCAACACTTAAAATTATTTTCTAGAAGGCAGAAGGGCCTGCCAATGTGAACGAACATGTGTTTTTTTTAAGTGGCACTGCTCACAGACAGGTGGAACATAACACCCACTGCACACACTCCTGGCATTGAAAATATTTGAATTTGATTACTTCTAGAGAGATTAACCCACTTACATAATTGTTCTTCTTTGATACCCCGTGGTGGGTCATTGGGTATTGAAATGGCAATTGTGAGTGCCCCAAGCTGATGCTGTTCTGCCATGTTGAAATTGTGGTAGAACCAGAGGACAGAGGCTGAATGCAGGAGCGTAAACAAACTTTTGGTGAAGTGTCATTTGAATTAGACCTATCAACCTTGATCCTCTTAAGTGAATGGGCAACTGAAGCCACCTTTCCTGAGGGGAAAGACATAGCCTGTACTCCAGCAGAGATATATCTGATTGACGCTCATGTGGAGAGGTAGACTAAAATGCCTAAGTGATGATAAAGAGGTCCACCCTTCTCCTCCCCTCTCATGGTAAGGGAGTGCTTTATACAATCTATGTACACTTGGATTGCTCTGTCTGACAGACTACAATACCTTCTACACAATCAGACGGTTTTGTCGTGTAATATGGTAAGATGTGTTTGATTTCATTTATATGCATGCATGAGAAATTATTGCTTCGCAAGAGTAAATTGCCTCACAGTTTTAAATGTTCTATGGTATTTGAATTAGTTGAAATATGCGTTGGGATGGTTTTTAAAAGACGTTGTCTAGAGGCAGAAGAGAATCACCTTCTGGGAATTTAGATAATTTCAATTATGAAATAATCAACACCTAATAAAAAAATAAGAAGGAGCTCTTCAGAGCTTTGAGTACCTCCACATTACTTAATCTCAGAGACTGATCATGGCTGATGGCCTCAGTCTTCTCCTATCAAAATTAATTGTAACTTATTTGAGATATGCAATTGTCTGGATATGGACTAAGAAGGTTAGGAAGAGCAGGTAAACGTTTCCTTTTTTACATTGCAGATACCGTGGAACATACATAGTTACTTACATGGAGGATTGTGGAGCAAAGCCCCTCCTGTGAGACAGATGTCTTCTGGGAGTTCAGAGACTCTGGTAGCCAGAGAAAACATGGAGGATCTTACGTGAAAGACTCAGAAAATAATTGGCCTCGTCTCCTGAAAAAGTCAGCCATATTGTATTCTGTTAAAAGCATCACGTACTATTGAGATCGTCCCTATCCAATTTGCCTGCCATTTGCATTCACTTTCTTTTCCATGGCATTGGTGTTTGTGACACTGTAAGAGGTGAGGGTTCCATTCAGTCTGTGCTGCACCATTTTGCATGTTGCTGAATTTATCATGGTCTTGTTCAAGTTTACAGTCAGCCTGCATCCAGTGTGCACCTTATTTTTTCCACTGCTCCATCCTCATGTTCCCCAGTGTATGTTGTGCTTGTGTACTTCTTGTTGTGTTTCCTTGCATTTGCTTCCTAGCATTGTCTACCTACCATCCTGAACTGAAGTGGAGATATTCTCTTCCTGCTTCTTTGACTCTTCAATGAAGTGGAAAGGTGCGTGCACTTCCTGTGACTCCAAAATGGTATATCACCAAATACCTGCATTTGTGGTCCTTTGCATCTACCTTTTTATAGCTCTCCTTCCTTGACCAGCATCAGATTATCTGACCTCTGCCTTATTTTGTTCTTCTGTGTCCCTTAAATCCATGAGACCTGGAATTGTTTATATAACTCCCAAGTTAGGGGATAACTTGGAGGCGATGTTCAATATGTGGTCCTTTCTGGCCTCTTGGCTCACCTGAGTCGTGGCAGCAATGAGAATTTGTTTTTGCAGTGTTTTCCCAATCACTTTCTGTTCAGCTTCGGCTAAAAAAAAGCAACATGCCATGCATAATTTTATGTAAGGTAAATCTGTCTCTTACAGTAAGAGGAAAAGCCCTCCCCATATTTATTAACTGGTTTGAAAACTTCCTTCTGTAGATCAAGTGATTCATCTCCATTAGGTACTGGAAATTCAGCAGAGGACAGCCCATCAGGCTTCAACGTTTGGTACTATCCCGGGAGACCGGGTTGCATGTTTTACCCCACCTAGTGCACTCAGACAGCAGGGAGATTCAATGAACTTGTGGGGACCTTTTGTGATGTAAAAAAAAAGGATCTGGTGCTGCTTCTATTTTCAAAATGATTTGGACCAGCATAGCTCACCATTATTATTCATTTCTTAATGAATTCATTGGGTTATCCAAGCAACATTGCATCCTAATTGCCTGAAAGTCTAATTTCTAGAACACCTACTGTGTAAATGAGTCAAGACTGTAAAGCGTTGAGTTACACACCCCTGCTTCTCCCTGTATGAAAGTAATTAGCTCAGCTTTTGAACACTCCTGTTCACGGTCATGGTACTTTGCAATTGTTTCAGCCTGCCCTGTTTCAGCATTGACTATTGTTTCATTTTGTTGATATCCTATATTGTTTATGCAACTCTGCAGTCCTCCTTCAGTATGTCACCATTCTTGAAGCATGATGGCATTACAAACTACACTACTCACTTACTGCTGAGATTTGTGGCACAGGAACCCATAAGTGCGCTTAGGTAGTGCTGGCCTGCCCAGTTAGACAGATTTTAAGACTTCCAATTAGGCTCGAGCATTTTTGATAGATCAATCTTCTTGATGCTTTGACTGTGATGTCATAAAACCTTCACTCATACATGCAATTTCTGTGACTATATTCTCCATCCAGTCATCAGGTGACACCATGGCTTCCGTAACCAAAATAAGCTGCTTCATCATAGTTCCACTGATGTACGTGTTCCATCTGGGTTGAGTACCTCCCCTGTGTCAAATCCAGAACATGGAGGAACCATATATTATTATTTAATGTAATGTTAGATTTAGGGTTTAATTAGGATTTTTCTACATTAAAATAAATATGAAAATTAATTTCATTTAAAGTTAGGGTTAGCATGAGTGTTTATGTTAAGCTTAATAATTCATTTGGATTTCATTCAATTACATTTCTTTTAAATTAGGGTTAGTGTTATGGTTAGGATATGGTAGTTTATTAAAACAATATAGTTTTATTTAGGGTTAACGTTAGCATTAGAGTTATATTAAGGCTAGACGTTAAACATAATTTAATGTAAAGGTTTAATTTTGTGATTGACAAATGTTAGTATTAAGGTAATGTAAAGGTTACTGATATAACACAACATACCATAACATAATAAAATCTAATCTAGGGGAAGATGAGGATTTGGGTTAGGGTAAGGTTCTAATTTTAATTTATGTAAATTCAAGTTAATTTAACGGTATTGCATTTAATGGTTTATATTCAGGTTTATTGAGATTTAATTTAGGGTTAGGGATGTGTTTGGGCTATGCCGAGGTTTCTTGTTTAATTAAAGTTAATTTCCAGGGCCGATGTCTTATGCTGGCTTCAGCCATAGTTGTTCTTGTAATATAACTTTGGTGGTGGTATTGTCCTTATCAAGACACAATAAACATATTTTTTTTACTAGGCACTAAAGCATGACTACACAAAAGCATGCAACACTGATTTTTGGTAATGCGTAAATGAAGGATATGTATGTGTCCACATGTTAAAATGTATCTTTTAATATGTATTACATGTTATTGAAGATATTCTGCAGTGGCTGATGTTTTCGGAAAAGAAATAACTATGGATGACCCTGCATTTAAAAGTATGTGCCAAGATGAACCCTGCTGGCCGGTATGTAATTTTAAGTTTTATATCTGTATACCTTTTATGAATGTACTTGACTGGCATATGGCCGGTTTCCACCTCAGGTTTTAGGGTTTTCTAATCCTACCAAGGATATCATAAATTCTTTGTATTCTGAGGCAGACACAATGGGCTCACATGCTTTGTGTTAGATATATGCTGTATAACATAGGTGCGGATCACTTTATGAGTGTCATTATTCTTAATATGCGTTTCATGTGTTATATGCAGTTTCATCAGTTTAAGCATCAAACCCCAAACATATGAGTGTGGCTGTTTACAGAATATATGGAACCATGCTTTTAGTTTGTGTAGCATGACAAAATTCACCTATATTATAGCTGATGTACTATAGTAAAAATAAAATGAATTGTATGCTTCATTTCAACCTTGAAAAGATAATGCCATGTTTCATGCTGAGGGAACTAGTTCTAAAGAAGGTCAAAAACAATGTGAATTTTCCAGAAGTGGGCATACTCTAATCCAATACACCATTACATCTTGCATCATTACATATGGGGCCACTATGTGTAGAGTACAAGTTCATGCTGCCTCCTAGAAGGCTTGCATTCTACATAGCATGGCCCTAATTAAACAGCTGCAGTCTCGTCAGCTCCTGTGGGTGTGTTGTGAAGGTCCCACAATCCTTTTATGTAGGTATGAGAGCAGAGGTGTAGATAAATGCAGTGTTTCAAAACCCACACCTTCAGATGTTCAACAAAAAACCCCAAAGACTCTGACATGGTGCAACAGCACAACCACAGCCATCACAGAGCAAAGGTAAAATCACTTTTAGAGGGTGTAATTTGCATGTGCATTCATCTAGAGAGGATCTCCAAGAGTGTCTGTGGCATCTTTCCAAACTGACTCCCTCACAGGAAGCAAGTATTGTAGCTCAATTCCATGGTGGCCAACAATTAGCAATCTCCAATGAAAAACTTTCTCCTCCACTTTTTCGCATGTAGAACATCCTGTAACAATGGGAAATCCTCCATCAAACATTCTGACAGGGAAATACTGCACCCTCCTTTCCTATTACAGAAGACAGCATGGTGTGCTGGACCCGCACAAATAACACCGTTAAATATTTTACTGCTTTGAGTCTCTACTGGACTTTACCCTATGTATACTGTCAAACGTACATTACACAACTCTCAAAAACCAATGGGGGTGATTATGATGGCGGTGAACTCGCCACCGGCAGCCTGCCGGTGGCGGGTTCACTGCCATCGTGCGGCCAATTACCGCCCGCCAGATCAGGATGGCAGGTGGTATGCCTGGCGGGCGTAAAGCCCATTCGCCAAGGGTCCGACAGAGGCAATCGTTACGATTGCCTGTCGGACCCACCCGCATCCACAAAATGGTGGCGATGCCTAGCAGGTACCGCCCGCCAGATTTGGATGCTGCATCCCCGCCAGCCTGTCTATGGCGGTTCAACCGCCATTGAAAGGCTGGCGGGGATGTACTTTGGGGGCCCGTTGCGGGCCTCCCTTGTGCAGGGGCATGTGAATCTTGCACTTGTGGGGCACCTATGGTGTCCCCCTACAGTTCCCTGCACCAGGTGGCAGGCACCGCGTGGTGCCTGCCACGTAGTGCAGGGAAATGCACAACATGCATTTTTACCATTGCGGCAGGTGCTGCAGCCAGCAGCACCCGCCGCAATGGTAAACATGCACAATGCGACCGCCACAGTGGTGGTCGCATTGTAATGTCATATGCGGGACCGCCACCATATAGGCGGCCGGTCACAATCCCCGGGACGATGGCGGACGTATTTAAGTTCATCCACCATTGTAATGACCCCCAATGTATCGAGAGGTGGAATCAGTGCCTGATTTATATGATTTTCACTCTGCTCTATGTGCCCCATCTTCAAATTTCCTTACACAGAAAACAAGAGGGGCTAATAATGGTATTTATGCAGTCTCTGGGGCCTCTACGTGACAAGGTCTGGCCTCGATTCAACCAGGGTTAAAACTACCACCTGAGCACAAGTGACATAATTTGCAAGTTACTTCCCAGTTTCACAAATAATACACTAATTGAGTCATTGTAGTAGGATGAACCCAGGAAACTAGCTTATCCAGCCTCTGGAATGTCTTGTTTTCCTTTCTTCTCTATAGACATCCCCCATTCTGCTCATGGAGCCTTCCCATGCCACCCTAAGAGGAAAGGTGGGTGGCAGTGAAAATATTCAGATGTTTGCAGGGAACATGCTGCAGAATAGAGAATACAGCTATGACAAACATAATTTGGGAAGCTTATACTAGCACTCAGATTACTGTAGTCCATATGGTCGTGTTAGTTCATTTAGTTTTGTGAAAAGTCATATGCTCATATATTTTCACAATGTGTAATAGTATCAGAACCATGTTTTTTTACTAGCTTTTTCACTCAATTAATATGTTACTTTTATACAAATTAAATTCCCTGTTAATTTTTAAAGAGAAGCAAATATGGCAAAAGAATAAATAACATATTAAGAATTCTTCAAGAACTCAACTTAAGTACTTAAAAGAGGTATCTTGTTTCATCAAGAAATGGAAAAGCATCTTACAATAGACATGAAGCATGGCCTTTATAGTATGAAGCGGGAACAAGTAAGTAATCTGATGAAATGGTGCAGGGTTGTTCAGACCATGAGAGTTTCATGTTTGTGTGAGGTAGAATGATCCCTTTCTCTTTGTTGGTGTCGTTCTGTGATCTACCAGTCAAGTATGTGATTGGATTTCGGCACAACAAACCCTTAAATTACACCCCTATTGTGCCTGCGCTAAGCCTAGCTTCGCTGCAGTGGAGAAAGCTTTTCGCTGCTCTTTTTTGGCACTGTTCGATCTTGATTCAGCTGCTGACCGCATGTTGATGAATGAGTAATAGGATTAGACAGACCCATCTCTGAAATGCTGTAATTGTTACATTTTGGTGGATTTGACAAAAAGCCTCGGGCGATGAAAAGGTACCACACAACTTGAAGACATACGTCCTTGCTAAATTTACCAGGGGATTTGCTTAAAATGAGAGAGAGCTAAGCAAAAAAAAAATGCCTGTATATCACCTTTACCGTGAACAAGAGAAAACAAATACAATTAACTTCGTTTAATATTGCTGCATGCTCGATTTTCAAGGGTAAGTACAATTGGACCATTTCTTTATTCCTTCCGTTGTACGCACGACTGGTGTTACATTAAGGCAATACAAGATAACTGTCTAGGGTGCCATAAGCAAGGTGGCTCAAATTTGCCTCCAGATGCAGGAGAAAAAGTCACCATCGCCAGGGCAGAAGGTGCCAAAAAATCCTTGCATCTGCCTGTTTCTCTGTCTGCTTTAGAGCCTGCCGTCTCCATTTCATAGGTTCGAACATAAATCCGTCTAAATACTCAATCTGTTTTTTTTTTTTTATTTAATAAGCAACCCCTTGTTATTTCACATTCCTACATGGCCAGCATACTTGGACAAATAACTCTCTTTCCATAGGTCTTTGTGACCTTTGCCTAAAACACGGTCCACGAAATGTTTTGCAGGTGTTGTACAGCAGGCTGCCATTCAGGATGTTACTTGTCTCTATCGGTGTGCGCTTTATGTTAATTGCAAGTGCGTGTTTTGCACATCGTAAAGCTGACCAGCCCTGACCGCCATAAGAAAATTAACATTTCGCTCAGGAAACAACAGTAGCTGACCCCGTCTGCTCTTTCGCTTCCGCGGCATCAGCTCACACTATTAACACCTTCCGCGAGCCTCCCGGTCGCCCCACCTGTGCGCCAGTCCTACGTCCATTTCAACGATACCCGCCACGGGCGCGTAATAAAAAGGCCGCGACTGGGAATTCCTTGAAGGAGTTGACTCTTCTCCCTGTCCTCCCGCTTAACTGCCGAATTCATCCGCTCCTCAGTCAGGCGGGCTCAGGGCACACCGCTGGCATGTCCTTGAATCCCGGCAAAATTACCTCTCAGCAGTCAGAGGCCGAGGCCTCTCCTCACCTCCCAGCTCGCTTCTTAATTATTCATTCCCAACAGAGGAAACCCGGGCTTCCAATGTAAACATTTGAAGAAGAGGGTCACTTTTTTCCAGGACCCAGTGTGACCGTAATACTTGCTGGGCAAATAAAGGACCAGCTATCCTTTCTGTTCTATTTTTATTGCATAACATGAACTTAAAACTGCGTTTGAAGACAGCACATAGGGAACTAGCATTGATGATGGCAACCGGTTTTTCTGTTCCTGCCTCAAAAAAGGCTATTCTCAAGTTTAAGATTCCGAGAACAGGCCCCAGGATAGGATTGATGCAGCACGATTATAAAAATCATAATACAGCAGACATTTGAGATTTTGCACACGTTAGACACAGTGAGACGTGAAACAAGGACAAGTGTTAGAGACAAGAGACAAGTGTAGTAGGAGCACCATAAAAGCGCACTTTAAAATGTGAGATGGAGAAAACATATACACAAGATAACACTGATAAATATAAACGAGTAGCATAATGAATTTCTAATGCACATGTTGCTTATTAAGGTGTATTGATGGGATTTTGATGTTAAAGTGTAGAAGCTTAACGTTTAAGAAATGCTTTTTGTTGTGAATACACCATTTAGAAAAGTCGATGCAAAAACGTGTGGAAATGAAGAACAGGCTTGAGATATTACAAAGTGATACTAGAGAACCTATAGTTTATGGAAAACTGAAAACGATTTTTATAGAGGGAGTTTAGAAAAATATATACGCATATGAATATGGATACCGCGTTGCTAACGCCGAGGGGCAGGACCTTATGCCCCAGCACCACCCGTGCCCGGAGGCGCTCTGAAATTGGTTGCAGGCTCCCGCTGCGCGTGAGACCGCGTTGCTAACGCCGAGGGGCAGGACCCTACGCCCCAGCACAACCCGCGCCCGGAGGCACTCTGAAATTGGTTGCGGGCTCCTGCTGCACAGGATGCACCCGGGCGCATGCCCGGGCCAAGACCGGGCCAAGAGCGGGCCCGTCTGCGCCCGTCCGCGGCCGGTAGGGGCTGGGCTGGGGCAGGTCCCTTGGCTTTTACTTGGACTTCTGGACCCCTGGGCACCCCTCAAAGGTCAAGGTACTGGTCATATCTTTATATAGTTGACTTCTTGTGTTGTATATTAATCGGCCCCCGCAGGTCTTCTTGACTGTTTGTTTCAACCCAATACCGCTAAGTGAAGTGTGTATTCTGACTCCATTTTGACCCTTCCGCCTCACCCAGGTGCTCTATTTTTACAGGTCTTGCGTGCCATCAATTATGGTGAAAAGGAAAACAGCCGCTGGGGGTCCAGGGGGAGCCCCAGGGGGAACTACTGGGGGCAGAACAGTAGCGACCATTGATTCCTTTCTAACTAGGGCAGCCAATGTTATATCAAAGTAGATAGCCCTAACTGAGAGAAGGCTTTCCCTGGAGACTGGGAAGCTTGTTCAGGATCTAACCACATCGGAAAACTGCGGGATTATAGCCCGGACTTTGCTCCATTTGTGCCTGTGCCCATGCCTGTACCCACGTTTTTATCTACAGTGGTTCCCAATGTAGAACTGGTCACGTTTATGGCAGGAGATGACTCAGTCCCGGACAACCCCCCCCACCAAGAGGAAGAAGACTGGCTGTAAAAGGATCCCCCGGAAGACATCACAGACTAAGCCTATATTACCAGCTAACCCCAGCACCAGTCTTGAACTACTGTTAGATACTTTATTTTCTAGGATAGAGCAAATGATGAAAGACCTTGTAGCATCTTTACGACAAAAGCTGGAGGGCATAGAGGCGAGGCTTAACATCCTCCTTCCAATGATCCCCCTATCCCTCCAACGGGACAGAGTCAGAGGGGGGAGGGATGTCTTGTCCCGTTAGGCAAGCCTCTGCGCGGCTGTCTGACACAGGGACACTTTCTGCTGTGCCTGGTAGCCGGAATCATGTAACTCTGCAGACACAAAATTCTGGGGTGTCCCATGGGACTAGGAATATTTGTGCCCAAACCAATTCAATTCCTGTGGCACAAGCGGCGCAAACACAAGGGCTGCAAACACTTAGCGGGGGCCAAATTGGTCTACCTATCTGGCATCAACCAGTTATGCCAAAAGTCGAAGCCAGAGTATTCTGGATCTGCCCCCAGAATCAGCACCCTTGGCTGTTGTCCTAGTGGGAGTTCCCCCATTGTCTCGTAGCTCGAGGGAATCCACTGTGGATCTTATACACAAAGTCACTCATTGATGTAATAATAATGTGGTTAATGGTCAAAACATATCTCCTGATATCATTATGGCCAGAAGAGTGGGCTGGATTGGCCACAGGATCAGGAAAAATAAGGAGGGGGATTGTGTTATAGTTTATGTTAAACATCCTGTACAAGCAAAAGCTCTTGTTGACTGTCACCTCAAGTGTAGCTCTAAAGCATCAATCAGGATTCTCCCCCTTCAGTATTTCTATCCTTTTGACCAGCCACCCCTGAATCACCCTTGGCAGCTCCCTCCCAGACCAATTAAATCGGCTTATGGTAAAATCATAGGTCCCGTCTTTCCTTTGGCCAATAGATTTGAACCACTGTTAAGTGCACAGGGTCTTGATGAAAACGACTGACTAACACCAGCCTAGGCAAAGCCGCAGGGCCCTAGGCCTTTGGCTTCAGTTTTTAACATCTCAGTTTTAAGTGCCTCACCGCCCAAGCCAGGGCCTGCTCGCTCACGCAAGCCAGTACTAACATCTGACACCCCTGGCCCCCCCTGTGTGAAGATACTTTCGTGGAATATAGCAGGCTTAAGGTCAAAAATGTGATGACACAATTTGGCAGAGCCTTCTTTTACCATGTCATATAATTGCCCTACAGGAAACCTGGGACACCACAAATAGCTTCTTTTTGGATGTTTTTATCTCATTTTGTAAGTGTGCAACACCCTCAACAGCGGGCAGAGCAAGGGATGGGTCTCCTTTTATTGGTCTCACTTGAATTAACTTGCAAAAGTAGACTGGCAGAGTGTCAATCACCACATCTGTTAACAGTGGAGCTAACATTCAAGAATCATTCCACTCTGTTAGTTGTTAATTTTTATAACTCCTTTACTAGAAGCATGGAGACAGAACACTTAATAGCCCTGGAGGGGCTGCTAGAACATTATGGGGAGGGGAAGCACTCCTATTATGAGATAATAATCCTGGGTGATTTTCACATTCATCTATGCCACCTCAATTGTACTGCCACACTGGACTGTGGGGGGCTCTCATCCTTGGTCACACATTTTGAGCACTCAGCCTCAGGCACTCATATAGAGGCGCTCCTCTCAGCCAATAACCTGTACTGCTTAGAGCGAACTGAGGTGACTATGCCGGTTCCTACTTACACAGGCAGGGGTTGCACCAGTGCCATTGATTATATAATGCTCTCAGCACCTCTAGCCCAGGCTGTGGAGAAACTCAGCATATCATGGAGCAGCCATAGTGACCATAATCCCCTTATAGTCGAGTTAGGCTACCCATCTGCTCTACAAGGAGCAGTGGGCTGGAGTATCCCAAACGAGGATATTGGTAGCAAAGATCAAGCACGTAGACTGAAGTGGGAGAAGGTGGTAGCGGAAAGATTCCTGGATAACCTGTATGCTGCATGCTCCTCAGAGTTTTTAGTTTGCATGGACACTAATACGTAGGAAATGGCTGTCTTAGATGCCTTTGATAAAATAACCAAACAGATAGCCTCTAGTCTAACCACTAAGAGTAGGACTAAAGGCTCTAAGGCCAAGAGATGGTTTGATGGCACTTGTACCACGGCCCATAGGAAGTTACTGTTTGCACTTAAGCAAGCCCCAAGGGATGACGCCGCGGTCAGGAGCTGTAGGAAGGCCTATAAGTCTGCAGTCCATCAAAGGAAGAAGTGCACCAGGAAACAAGCTTGGGAGGCTCTCGGTCAAGCTAGTGTTCTGTCTGACAGCTCAAAGTTTTGGGCGGTAGTAAATAGTCCCTTTTTTTCTGATATAGCCAACCATAGAACTGATTGTACTATATCTGCTGAGGTCTGGGTTCAGCACTCTGAAGGCATGTTTAGCGGTGATAACCTGGATTTATTTGAGGCACACGGGGACTCTGGCCTAGCTAGTACCTCACTTCATTTTAGTACAGAAGAGGTCTACAAAGCTATCAGCTCAATCTCTGCGGAAAAGCTCCAGGCCCGGACGGTGCTCCCTCAGACCTGTACAATGCTGACCCTGTGGTTTGGGCAACGATTCTGGCACGGGTCTTTAATGCGGCATTTGTGTGTGGTTTTCCTCCCTCCTGGGCCAAGGCTATCATTATTCCTATTTTTAACAAGCATTGGCATAGCCAATAGGTCTCGCCTTTGGGACCTTATAAGTGTTTAGCCATTCAACAGTTGATGTTGTTGCACCAAGGATATTGTGCTGGATAACTAAACACTTATAAGGTCCGAAAGGCGAGACCTATTGGCTATGCCAATGCTTGTTTTTACAGATATTTCGGTTCCTCGTGCCCTGGCTGTCTCTCCCTGCTGCTTTTCTCTCTGGTTTTCCCCCACACTAAAGTAAACTGTTCCAGTAGAGGTGTCTGATGTCAGCGACAGAGAGCCAAGAAGCTTCCAACAGATGGCATGCAGCGCTATAGAAAACCAACAAGTATACACATTGAATGCGCTGCACACAAGCCACCCTTACAAACAACCTCTAGAGAAGCTCGGAGTCTCACAGAACCATACATCGATGCAGCCACACACAGGTCGCCACACAGATCCCCCTACACACCACAGAAGCTCAAAGTCTCAGATACCCACCACACACTCCAGCACACACACAAAGCATTCAGGACAACACAATTCTCTCAGACCAGCTAAATACTAACACAGTCACACACAGCACGCACACGTACACAAATACGCAGAGATCTGCTTACACACTCACGCATGAATCCCCCTCACAAACACTTGTCGACAACAGCCTCCACACAGACAAATCGCCCCCACACACTTGAAGTTAGAAACGGAAAGATCTTTATCCCTGTTTAAATAGCCCAGACGTGCCAGGGGCCTTGCTCTAAATGGGACAGAACCAATAAGATGGTCATTGACAACTGCATCAGAGGTAGAGCCAGGAGACAAGAATTCTAATCCCAGCTCCTCCTCCGAAGTGTGTGATCCTGGGAACACGGTGTAATCACCTAGAGTTTGAATACACTTGTCAAAGGTAGGAGCAATTCGAAATATGTTATACAGGTAATTTACATGGTTACACTGCTTGTACAGACAGCGCACAGAAGTTGCCACATCTCAAAGGAAGGCGCTACACGAAATCATGATGGGTGATCATGCACACATCTCCCAGGCAGAGCAGAGACTTAGACCGGATTTGTTCAGGGACATACCTGAGAGGTAGAGTCTCCCGAGAGCTCCTCCCGACCAGCTTCCTCGGAGCTGCAAGCGTCGGCTGTAGGGATATCGAGTTCGCATGCCTGGTCTGTCGCTGTGCTGTCCCTGCGGCGACTGCGGCCAGGCACAGCATCATTAGCAGCGGCGCCGCAATGCACGGACAGCGGAGTGCGGGCGGGGGGAGCGGGTGCGAAAATACACGGAGTGCTCACAGAGGCCACCCGTGGTGAACTTGTTAACCGGCAGCGGGGATGGGTGGAGAATTAAACAGGCAGCCTGTTTTTTTGTGGTGGGAGGGAGGACCCACCACGGGGAGATTGCGTTTTTAACATGAAAGCACGGCGCTCATGAAATGGGCGCCGCGCTGAATAGGGAGATTGCGTTTTGAAGATGAAAGCACGGCGCCCATGGCCGCCGCGCTGAATAGTTTAAATGAAACGGGCACTGCGATAAAAAAACAAGCGCGCGCACGTTAATTAAACCCAGATGGCCCCTGCGCGCCCTGTAAGAATGCGGCTGCGAAAGTGAAAGCAACTAAAAAAAGCTTTGAAGAGAGGAGCGGGGGCGAGCGCGGCAGCCTGCTGAGCTGACCACACGCTCGTGCACCATGGCCTTTTGCTTGCGCGTAACCGCAGGGAAAAGGCCATGACGCACGAGCGTGTGGTCAGCTTTTCAAACCCCCTAACATAAAGTCTCGCCAGGGCAGCGCTTGCGCGCTACTCGAGGCTCGACCTAAAAAGGGCTCAAGGGATGACCCTGCTTGTTATCGACCAATCTCGCTTCTGAACTCGGCTGCAAAAATCATGGGGAAGGTGATTCTGGACCGCCTAACAGTGTGGCTAGACCATTTTAACGTTATATCTGACCTACAATACGGTTTTAGGCAAGGTAAAGGGACGCTGGATCAATGTCTCAACCTGCACTTGGTGGTTGGAAAATATATAATTGCCAAGAAGGGCATTTTACACATGACTTTTATGGACTTGACGTCAGCGTTTGAATGTGTCAATAGATCTAAGCTGTGGCTGACCCTCCGGGATTTGGATCTGGATATGGAATTGGTGGCTTTCCTACATGCCGCCCATAATAACACCACAGCGTCTGTGAGATTTAATGAGGATGGAGGTTTGACAGACTCCTGGGTGGTTAAGAGAGGTGTCCGGCAAGGGTGCATTTTGGCCCCACTGTTGTTCACGCTGTAATTAACAAACTAGGGGACACCTTATCATCTGGCTGTAAAGACATCCCGAGAGCTGGATCTAAGATGATCCCCGCCCTCTTGGACTCAGACGCCGCAGTCCTGTTTGCCAGAACCGCCGTGGGTCTTCAAAAACTTTTAAATGGTTTTATAGATATTATTGATTCACTTGACCTAGCCACTAATTTCCTAAAATACCACACTATGTCGATAGGCTGCCAGGATGACATTTTTTTGTAAAGAGGCAGAACTAACAAAAGTGTCAACTTTTCCATATCTGGGGGTGCTGTTCGATGACAGAGGGACTTGGTCAGCGCAAAGAATGCACACGAAGAACGTTCTGACCAGAGCAGCCGGGGCAACACTGGAGTTCGCGAAAAGGCTGGGCTCAATCAATCAATCAATCACAAGATTTGTAAAGCGCACTACTTTCCCGCGAGGGTCTCAAGGCGCTGAGGGAGAGGAGGGGGGGGGTTGCCGCTACTGGTCGAATAGCCAGGTGTTGAGTCATCTCCTGATGGTCAGCAGGTCTTGGGTCTGTCGTAGGTTGAGGGGAAGGGTGTTCCAGATCTTGGCGGCGCGGTGAGAGAAGGATCTTCCTCCGGTGGTGGTTCTCCGGATGCGCGGGACGGTGGCCAGGGAGAGGTCGGCAGAGCGGAGTTGACGGTTGGGAACGTAGAAGGAGAGTCGACTGTTGAGGTAGGCTGGGCCAGTTTTGTGGAGTGCCTTGTGTGCGTGGATCAGGAGTTTGAAGGAGATTCTCTTGTCGACGGGGAGCCAGTGCAGGTTTTTCAGGTGGGGGGGTGATGTGGCTGTGGCGTGGAATGTCGAGGATCAGGCGTGCAGAGGCGTTTTGGATTCTTTGCAGTCGTTTGATGAGCTTGGTCGGGGCTCCTGCGTAGAGGGCGTTTCCGTATTTGAGTCTGCTGCTGACGAGGGCCTGGGTGACTGTTCTTCTCGTGTCTGTCGGGATCCACCTGTAGATCTTGCGGAGCATGCGGAGGGTGTTGAAGCAGGAGGAGGAGACTGCGTTGACTTGCTTGGTCATGGTGAGCGTTGAGTCGAGGATGACTCCCAGGTTGCGTGCGTGGTCGGTTGGTGTCGGGGGTGCCCCTAGTGATGAGGGCCACCAGGAGTCATCCCAGGCTGATGGGTTGGAGCCGAGGATGAGGATCTCCGTCTTGTCTGTGTTCAGCTTAAGTCGGCTGCACTTCATCCAGTCGGCGACGGCTTTCATTCCTTCGTGGAGGTTGGATTTGGCGGTGAGGGGTCCTTGGTGAGGGAGAGGATCAGTTGAGTGTCGTCGGCGTAGGAGATTATGTTGAGGTCGTGCTGTCGGGCGATGCGTGCGAGTGGAGCCATGTAGATGTTGAACAGTGTCGGGCTGAGGGAAGATCTCTGGGGTACGCCGCAGATGATCTCGGAGGCTTCGGATCGGAATGGGGGGAGGCGGACGCTCTGGGTTCTGCCGGAAAGGAAGGAGGTGGTCCAATCCAGGGCCTTGTCTCGGATCCCTGCGTCGTGGAGGCGTGTGCGTAGTGTGTGGTGGAAAACAGTGTCGAAGGCGGCGGAGAGGTCCACGAGGATGAGGGCCGCCGTCTCGCCGTTGTCCAGCAGGATCCTGATGTCGTCTGTGGCGGCGATGAGGGCGGTCTCGGTGCTGTGGTTGCTGCGGAATCCTGACTGGGAGGGGTCCAGGATGCTGTTATCTTCGAAGTAGCTGGTGAGCTGTCTGTTGACGATCTTCTCGATGACCTTAGCTGGGAATGGAAGCAGGGAGATGGGCCGGAAGTTCTTGAGGTCGCTCGGGTCCGCCTTGGGTTTTTTGAGTAGGGCGTTGATCTCGGCATGTTTCCAGCTCTCTGGGAAGGTCGTGGTCTCGAAGGAGAGGTTGATGACGTTGCGCAGGTGGGGTGCGATGGAGCTGCCTGCTTTGTTGAAGATGTGGTGTGGAAAAGGGTCTGATGGGGAGCCGGAGTGGATTGTGCCCATGGTCTTGATTGTGTCCTGGGTGTTCACGTTGACCCAGGCTGTCAGGGGGTCTTGGTCGATGGGGTGCGGCGGGTCTGATGTGCCGGGGCCTGTTGGGGTCATCCGGGAGTCGAAGCTGTCGTGGATGTCGGCGATCTTGCGGTGGAAGAAGGTGGCGAGGGAATCACACAGGGCTTGCGACGGCGGGATGTCGTTGGCGTTGGAGCTGGGGTTGGAGAGTTCCTTCACGATGCTGAAGAGCTCCTTGCTGTTGTGTGCGTTGTTGTCGAGGCGGTCTTTGAAGGAGGTCCTCTTGACGGACCTGATGAGGTGATGGTGGTTGCGGATGGTGTCTTTGTGGGCTGCGCGACTGTCCGGCGTCTTCTCGCTGTGCCATTTGTTCTCCAGTCCCCGTCTTGCTCAAAGTGTACAGAGAAAAATGCATTTCTCTGACCACGTATGGCTCTGATGTCTGGGGTTATAAAGATGTGAGGGGGCAGAAAATAAATTTTTGCGCAAACTTCTTGCTGTTCCCCCCACTACCCCGGCGTACATTTTACATGAGGAATTGGGCGTGGGGTATATTTCAGACCTGATTGCCGTTGCCCCGTTGGTGCGCTGGCTGAGAATTTGGGCTTGCCCCACCCCTACAATAAATCAACTCGTCATCATGGATTGCATCGCACATGAGGGGGCCCCACGTATCCCCTGGTTAAATTATATTAGGGAGCAAATGAAATGGTTGGGTTCCCCTGATTTGTATGCTAATCCTAGGCCCTTAGGCCCGGCAGCAATTAGGGATATTAAACAACAGTTTCTGGCTAAAAGGCAGGGGCTCAGGGAAGGTAACGACTTAACTAAGCCCACTGTGAGAAGGTTTGCCACACTGAGTTTGAGTCAACAGGTACAGCCATATTTGTTGTTTGTTACCAAAGCACAGCATCGCTTTGTGTTAACCAGATTCCGATTGAACCTGGTACCCTGGTTATTAGCCGTCCCCAAAGGCTACACGAAACCCGGAGTACTAAAGTCCTGTTCTTGTGACAATTTTTCTGAGCAGGATACCCTACATTTCATTTTTTTATATTTCTATGATTCCTTACGCAAAAGGTTTTTACTTCCGCTGCTCAGAAATTTTAAACTTGTTCAAGTAAGGCCTGCACTACTATATCTTCAAATGCTTTCCTCTCCTATGGCTTGCTTTGGGGTCGCAAGCTTTTTAACAGTGGCCGTAAGACAAAGGAAAAGGCTGTTTCTGTAGTAGTCAGGCTGTATCTGTAAACTGTGTTCTGGGAACTACACGTGTCACCTTGTGTCCGTTAAGCTAATCTACTGAGTCAATGCCTTATTACTCATGCACTTTATTTGCCGCATTTTATGTTTATTATAATGCTTAGTGACGGCTTTTAAAAATGTGTTTTTAAATGTATTTGTGCGTACTGTTGGTTTTTAGCCTATTGACCCGCGTGACTTGGTTTTTTAACTGCATATGTGAGTTCTTTTAACTACTATATTTTTTATTAAATGTTTGCTTTTATGGCTTTTAGTGGCCGAATAAAGTATTTCTTGACTTGACTTGAATAAGGAGAAAATGTGTGGTAGTAGTAGGCTATTTCTAACGTTAGCTATTATCATGTAATAACGATTTGTGAACATTCAACATATTCTTTATTTGAATTGATTTGATTTCATTATATTTGATGTTGGTTTAAAGCTCATTTCATTTAAATGTGTGATGCTAACTTAAATGGATTTTTCTAAATGCTTTTCTTTAGTGCTGACCTTGCCCCTGATTTAACACAATGGTTCATTTTGCGTTAGTGAAATGTTTCTTTATTTGTTCTGTACATGTGTACCCCCTGACATTCCTGACTGTTCTTCAATGTTTGCACACAACGAGCCCACGGGTCCAAAATGAATGACTGAGAAGAAAGTGGACTAAAAAAACCAAGCACTACGTAGGGGATATCCCTTTTCAGGACGGTTCCCCCCACACACCATAGGTGTCATGCTTCATCATAGGGGTGCCTCCTCGCGTCAAGACCTAGTCCTAACGCGGGCTACAACCCCCTCTCTACGAGGGAGGAGCTCAGGGATGTTTTTAGTGTGGGCAACTGGGTTGTACTAAAACCCTATGTGAGCGTGGTGTATGAAAAAACCTTGAAAAAATGTGCAGTGCTAAAAATGGAGGTGATAGTGAGTTTAAAACTGCCTGCGAGGCTAGCTAACTGCAACTTTATTTAGCTACCTAGCGACAGGATTAAAAAGCAATAAGCTGGGTTATGGAGCTGACCACCATTAGAGACAGCCACATATACAGGATCAACATGTTTCAGCCATCAGGCTTTCATCAGGATCAGTTAGTGAACAGCTACTGCAACTGGTGTAAGGTGCACAACAGAAATAGATGCGAAGGTGCCTTGGTATCCTGTACTGAACCAGAATGGTTGTGTCCAGTAGGCCTCACCGATGGAACCTAGGACAGAAAGAGAAAAGAAAAGAGTACGGGCTTGGTTTATACCACAACTAAACAGCCGTGGAGTGAACTATACTCCACACAAATGTGACACTTTTATATTCAAACAAAGTGGCAGGAGAAGAGGCACTTACCAATCTAAGGTAAAATTGTTACCACTTCTGTCCGGGGCTAATTTAGCCATAGGTACATGTGCCAACCAACCTGGGAGACAAACGTGGTGGTGTCAGAGTTTAGACAACATACAAACAATACAAGAAGGGAAGAGGGTACAGGGATGGGGAAGACAGGACCCAAGACAGGAGTAGTGAATGACAATGTCTGGGTACCTGTCTTGATATGGATATTATATCTCTCAGATATTACTGTGCTGGACTAGATTGAACACTGCAAAGATGGAGCTCGATCATGCACATATCAAGGTTTGGACAAAACCCAATACACAATATAAAGTATATAATATTTTAATAAAACTGGCGAAAGTGTTACTGCTTGTACGGTCTGCAATGCCTGCTGTGTCTATGCAGACGTCAATTATGAAAGAAGAGGGCTCCGGGTGGGTACTATTTTAAAAAAAAACCTTTAAAAAGCAAAATGTGAAAGTTAGTGGGGATGGTCAGCGCGAAATGACGCGCATGCCTCTAGTGTTGATGCATAGGTTGCGAAGGCCGAAAGACCCAAAGTCAAAGTGCTGCAGGGGCACCAGCGTAAGCAAGGTCTTGGGTTCCGAGGCCTACAAACAATGGTGAGCAAGAGAACTGGCCTGGACTGGGCGGAGAGGCGTGAGAAAACACGCATGCCCCTAGCTCCGAGCTGTGTCGGGGGAAGCCCGGTAATCAGCAAGGCCGTCCGTGAGCAGAGCCGTCGGCCAGTGCTCACGTACAGACGGAGAGTGTGGAAAGGGAGGAGCGAGGAAACGGTACTTACGTTTGGCGGAGATCGTTGTCTTCCGAGACAGGTGTCCAAGCCGGCAGGTACTCAGGACAGCCGATGAACCAGTGTTTAAATTTATCTGCACGCCGGAAGTCGGCAGAGAAAACTGGGAAATGTAGTTGTAGACCCCGTGAATGCTGGGAAATGTGGTTGGAAAGAGTATCACCATAGGAATTGGTGATAATAGGTGACTGAGGCCCAGGTGACCGGGAAACGCTGGGAGAGGTAGTTTAAGCCCAGCGAACCCTGGGAAATGTGGTTCAACAGCGTGTCACAATGGAAGGGTGATGGTAATTGACACTGAACTTCACTTTTTCTTTGCGGACAAGACTCCCAATGATACTGACGAAGCAATCACCAACACCAACTTACGCCTCAAGTCTACCTTTAATCCTTCTATTGGTATGGTGCCGGTTGAAGTAGTCACCTTCGAAAAAGCTGTTCTTAAGGATCTGGCAACGAACACATCTACACCACCCAAGACCTTCCAGAACATTCCTAAGTGGGAGCAGTTAGCTCTGTGTACCCTCAAGAATGACAGGTCTATCACCATAAAACCGGTGGACAAGGGTGGTGCCACTGTTCTTATGGACACCACAGCCTACAGAATAGAATGTCTACGCCAGTTAGGTGTGGTGACTTCCTACCTCCGACTGCATCAAGACTCCACAGAGAGACTATCGGCAACCATCACTTCAATGGCCAGAGAGGCAGCTGATGAGGGTTGGATTACACAAAGGGAAGCTGACTTTCTTCAAACCAAAGATCCGGTCACTCCCTATTTTTATGTCCTCCCCAAAATTCACAAACCACAGCAACCACCACCTGGAAGACCTATTATTTCAGGTATTGGCTCGGTGCTAGAGCCACTATCTCAGTTTGTTGATTTTTTTCTACGTCCCCTAGTCCAAAAGATGCCCACATTTTTACAAGATACTAAGGATGTCCTGAAGTTACTCAGAGGATTAGAATTTGATCCTGCTACTGACTATTTGGCGTCTTTTGATGTCAAGTTACTGTACACGTGTATCCCTCAGGACCAGACTCTGGCCATGATTGAACATCTTTTGACTCTTCATCCTCCGGATACTATTACTCCCCTCCCATTCATTATGAGATGTGCCACTATGGCCATGAAAGAAAACTTCTTTCTGTTTGAAACCCAGCTATACCTCCAAGTGTCTGGGACTTCTATGGGGAGTACCTTTGCGCCGAGCCTGGCGAATCTTTTTATGCACATGTTTGAAGAAAATGTCGTCTTATCACCTAATAATCCTTTTTCAGCCCATATTCTTTTGTGGAAAAGATATATCGACGACATCTTGGTGATTTGGAGGGGGGATGCGACCACCATTCACAGCTTCCACAATTGGCTCAACACTGCCAATGAACACCTGAAGTTTACCTGTGAATTCAGTAAAGATAAGCTGGCTTTTTTGGATCGCTTGATCTATTCATCAGATGGGAGGTTAGAGACTGAATTATATACGAAACCCATGGCCCGAAATGCTCTGCTCCACTATGGGAGCTACCATCCGAGGTCACTCCGTGAGAATCTCCCCTTTGGCCAATTCCTAAGGGTACGACGCAATTGTTCAAATACTGACAAATTCAAAGAACATGCCCAGACCCTTAGGAACAATCTCTTAGACAGACACTACCCAAAGACCTTGGTAAAGAAATTCTCTAAACGAGCACTCAACAACAGCCGAGATGCTTTATTGGATAATGTACCTGTAGACCCAGTCCAATCTCAGTCTCGACTAGTTTGTGTTAACACCATCAGCACTCTTTCAAACATAGTCAAAAAGTCTGTCTTGAAGAACTGGCAGATTCTTAATAAAGGTCAACTAACACTCCAAAAAACCCTTTTCGCTTTTAAGCGCAGCAGCAATCTCAAGGACACTCTAGTGCATACGAGACCCCATCTACAAGGCACCCAAAAACAAGGCACTTTATGGAATTTGCCACCTGTCCAGGGCCACTACCCCTGTGGGACATGTTCTGTTTGTGCCCAGACATGTGCCACAAAAACAATAGACCTATGCACCAATAGACCCTGGGAACTGAAACACCACACGAATTGTAATAGCGAACGTGTCATTTACCTCATAATGTGCCCTTGCGGCTTAAGATATGTAGGGATGACAACACGCAAGATACGCATTCGTATACAAGAGCATAAGAGTACCATCAGATGCGCAAAACAGAACACACGCCTTACCAGACACTTTTTAGAGATGCAACATCAGGCTGATTCTTTTTCTTGGGTAGTTTTAGATAAACCCAACTTAGCCGCCACCACACCTGACCTTACTTTGAAATTGCTCCGAGTTGAGCAACGCTGGGTGTTTAGGTTGAACACTGCTAATGTGGGTCTCAATGACGATATTCCGTGGCTGGCCCTGACATGATTTGCCAGTCCGCCCGAATTCTTGGAGGCATCTTGGGCAGTGAGGCCTCTACTGTTTTTTCTGGCTTTCCTTACGTGGAACAGTCAGACCCCCTCCTTCTGCCCTTTACCTGAGTTCCTGTAGGGGCAAGCATCGTTTACAGGCAGCGCTTTGTCCTCCTTTCATGGTTAGATAATTGCCACGTCCCGTGGGTCCAACACGTGCCTTCATCGGACCATTTCCCGTCCTTGCATGCCCACCGGCTCATTTTTACATGCCGCCTTGGGCTACTTTGGTTTTACAGCAGGGCATTCGTTCTCCCTGCACCCCACCTGCATTAATTTCTTGTTCGGGCACGTCTGCCCGCCCGACCTTTGGGTCGCATTTGCAAACAATCCATATCAGCGTTACACGCTCACCTCCATCAGAGCGGTATTGCTACACTTAACAGTATTTTTTCTATGTTTCCTTTAGTATACCACCCTTCCGACACTGTCGCGCTCTGCTGGTGACATCATCCTATTACAATAGGATATGGGGCTACAACCCCCCTTTTTTTCCAGCGCTTTGGCTCAAATCATGTCCCCCGTTCCTTTCGGTTCAGTGTCAAATACCATCACCCTTCCATTGTGACACGCTGTTGAACCACATTTCCCAGGGTTCGCTGGGCTTAAACTACCTCTCCCAGCGTTTCCCGGTCACCTGGTCCTCAGTCACCTATTATCACCAATTCCTATGGTGATACTCTTTCCAACCACATTTCCCAGCATTCACTGGGTCTACAACTACTTTTCCCAGTTTTCTCTGCCGACTTCCGGCGTGCAGATATATTTAAACACTGGTTCAACGGCTGTCCTGAGTACCTGCCAGCTTGGACACCTGTCTCGGGAGACAACGATCTCCGCCAAACGTAAGTACCATTTCCTCGCTCCTCCCTTTCCACACTCTCCGTCTGTACGTGAGCACTGGCCGGCGGCTCTGCTCACGGACGGCCTTGCTGATTACCGGGCTTCCCCCGACACAGCTCGGAGCTAGGGGCATGCGTGTTTTCTCACGCCTCTCCGCCCAGTCCAGGCCAGTTCTCTTGCTCACCACTGTTTGTAGGCCTCGGAACCCGAGACCTTGCTTAGGCTAGTGCCCCTGCAGCACTTTGACTTCGGGTCTTTCGGCCTTCGCTACCTATGCATCAACACTAGAGGCATGCGCGTCATTTTGCGCTGACCATCCCCACTAACCTTCACATTTTGCTTTTTAAAGGTTTTTTTTTTAAATAGTACCCACCCCAGAGCCCTCTTCTTTCATAATTGAGGTCTGCATAGACACATCAGGCATTGCAGACCGTACAAGCAGTAACACTTTCGCCATTTTTATTAAAATATTATATACTTTATATTGTGTATTGGGTTTTGTCCAAACCTTGATATATGCATCATCGAGCTCCATCTTTGCAGTGTTCAATATAGTCCAGCACAGTAATATCTGAGAGATATAATATCCATATCAAGACAGGTACCCAGACATTGTCATTCACTACTCCTGTCTTGGGTCCTGTCTTCCCCATCCCCGTACCCTCTACCCTTCTTGTATTGTTTGTATGTTGTCTAAACTCTGACGCCACCACCTTTGTCTCCCAGGTTGGTTGGCGTGTGTACCTACGGCTAAATTAGCCCCAGACAGAAGTGGTAACAATTTTACCTTAGATTGGTGAGTGCCTCTTCTCCTGCCACTTTGTTTGAATATAAAAGTGTCACATTTGTGTGGAGTATAGTTCACTCCCCGGCTGTTTAGTTGTGGTATAAACCAAGCCCGTACTCTTTTCTTTTCTCTTTCTGTCTTAGGTTCCATCGGTGAGGCCTACTGGACACAACCATTCTGGTTCAGTACAGGATACCGAGGCACCTTCGCATCTATTTCTGTTGTGCACCTTACACCAGTTGCAGTAGCTGTTCACTAACTGATCCTGATGAAAGCCTGATGGCTGAAACATGTTGATCCTGTATATGTGGCTGTCTCTAATGGTGGTCAGCTCCATAACCCAGCTTATTGCTTTTTAATCCTGTCGCTAGGTAGCTAAATAAAGTTGCAGTTAGCTAGCCTCGCAGGCAGTTTTAAACTCACTATCACCTCCATTTTTAGCACTGCACATTTTTTCATGATTTTTTCATACACCACGCTCACATAGGGTTTTAGTACAACCCAGTTGCCCACACTAAAAACATCCCTGAGCTCCTCCCTCGTAGAGAGGGGGTTGTAGCCCGCGTTAGGACTAGGTCTTGACGCGAGGAGGCACCCCTATGATGAAGCATGACACCTATGGTGTGTGGGGGGAACCGTCCTGAAAAGGGATATCCCCTACGTAGTGCTTGGTTTTTTTAGTCCACTTTCTTCTCAGTCATTCATTCTGGACCTGTGGGCTCGTTGTGTGCATTTGTTGATAAGTGGGGAGTGTGCCCACGCAGGTCCTTAAATCTCCTCTAGGCCCTCTTTGTGTGTGTTCTTCAATGTTCACAGTGAAATATTCTTGTGGGAATCGTATTTCAGCTATTGCTATAAGTTGCAACTTTGCATTTCCTTTCTACCAATGTTAGGCCTATGGGGACTAGCTCGATGTTTCTAATATCTCAGGTGACATGGTGCGAATATGGACAAGTGATGGTCTTTCGATGGTGGTGTGATACCACACCACTGGACATTGCAAAAAAACTCTATAAAAGGAGAAACCCAAAAGGAGGGGCAACAACCGCCATTCTGATTTTTCCTACTTGAGACCCGGATGCTATGCTGACGATTTTTCAACTTTCTTTTGCTTTTGGACTGTTTGTCGATGCTACAGTCGGTAGCTGATGGAGTGAAACCATATTTGCTGAAACATTTCTATTTTTCATTTACATTATATCTCTAGCTCTAAGCTAATGAATTCGCCCCTAATGGACTATGAGTCTGAAAACGTACCCTTTTCTTCGTAGGACTTGACCTGTTAGAAATCGAAACCATCCTTCTGCCTTAATGGTAGGGGGACCAGGGGTGGGCGGAGTTGGCGGAGTGCCACTATGCGGAATTCCACGGATTTGCCTAAAAACTCAGTAGAATTCCGCTCTGCACTAACCATGCATGCAGGCAGCAGGCCTGGAGAATTCCTGACCCCCAGACTGCCATCTGCTTTACAGCTTACCTGGATCTGGCGTTCTCCGCCGTGCCCTGGTTGTCCTCCTCCTGTCTCCTCGTCGGTGCAAAACCCCTACACTGTACGACTTGGGAGGACTGCGCATGTGTGCACATGCACGCATGCGCAGTCCTCCCAAGACGTACAGCGGAGAGTAGTAAGTAAGTAGTAAGGAGAGTAAATTTTGTATCACGCTTTACGCTGCAACAGGATCAACAGAACATACAACCCTCTACATACATAGAATAGGTACGAGTGTATCAGCAGCACAAGCTTCCATTGTACACACAGAACAGGTACAACATGGGCAGCAGCAGTGCACATATATGCCTGTAACATATAAACCACAGGCAGTCACCATCAGCAGTGTAAGTTCCTCACACATAGATCAGGCACTGTAATGCAGCAGCATTACAAGGTTCCCTAAGCTACACAAACTAATTGGAGAAAAAAAACAGTACCATTGAAATGTTCAGCAGCCCCTTTCAGTAAGTGACTTAGATGCCAACAGATTCCTTGTAGCGACCCAGGGTGTTGGACTAGCCCTGAAGTGCAGGTATTAGGGGCTGGAGTACAGGGCTGGGTGCTTACCCGTAATCCATTCCGGATCTTCTGCTGTCCGATGTACTGGTGACAAGCACACTCAACCACTCCTCCAATATAACAGCTCCAGGAGGGTCCCCACCATGTGTAACTCCCATCTTTCCACAGAGAATGAGGGGCCTGGAAATGAAAGTTGTCACCCCTGTAAGGGAGGGTCTTAATCTTTTTTCAGAAAGAGCCACTCTGTGTGCTTTATCTCTGCAGGGCATATTCATCAGAGGGGACTCCCCGTACTTTACCAATTCTGGTGTCAGCTACTGCTCATGTCAACAACTTCTATTCTTGCCCATTTGGCATCATTTTGCTCAGTTGACACCATCGCTGTAGTGTGCATGTTACCATATGAATTACTAGGCCTTCTCTGTTTTCCCCCTTTTTGTGGTGTACACGTACAAAGTACCCACTGTCTAGGTGGGTGCTATGTATTTCCCTTTGCATTTTAATCCCCATGCCCCCAAACTGGACTGCCATGAGGCAGACCATCCACACCTCCTTCACCTGTCTCTTTCCCCTTGGTTCCTCCCTTTTCGCATCTGCTTTTCACTCTTCCTCTTCCATCGCACTGTTAGGCGCTGCTCTCCGAGACAAGATAGGAGCACCTCTCTGGTCACTTACTCATGACAAAAAAACACTCCTCATAAAAGATCACAGTAAATACAACACTATGCCAACCATGCACTCCCAACAGTGTAGAGGGATACCTGTCAGATAATTCTCTTTTGCACTCCCCATTTAAATGAATCCCTATGTAAATGGTACAATACAGTGCAATATTGTACAATGTACATGTTCAGTGTAAGAAATTGGGTTATTAGTATCGAAGGGTGTGAGTCCTTCACAGCTAATAAGTTCAGAATTGTCTTTTTACTGGGAACCAAGTACCCCATTGTAGGCCAATTCAGGGTAGCTGTTGTGGGCTAGTTACCCCAGCCTGCTGGTATGCAACAACAACACTCAATAAATTATTGTCCGGTCAGTAGTTTTTCTTTTAGAAAAGGAAAAGTACTTTTATTGTACACAGACACTACTAAATATTATGGGAAACATCCATTACAATGCAGTCATTACAACGACCTACCTTTACAATGCAACTGTTACAACGCAACTGCCTTTACATCGCATGCCATTACAACGCATGTCACTACAACGCATGCCATTACAACGCATACCATTATAACGCATGCCATTACAACGCATTATAAGGTAAGTAATGGAGATTATTTTAGTATTAGGGTGGGTATGGGTTTTGGGGTACATGAGAATAGTAATTTGTACCCCTACACTATCCAACACTTACCCTACTGTTGCCCTAAAAGTATTATGCGTTGTAATGGTATGCGTTGTAATGGTATGCGTTGTAATGGTAGTTTTTAAAAATGTGTTGTAATAGCATGCGTTGTAGAATCATGTAATGTAATGGTAGTTGCGATGTAAAGACTGCGTTGTAAAAGCATGCATTGTAATTGCATGCGTTGTAACGTCATATATTCAATATTATGCATTAAGTGACAAATATGTACATAAGGTATATAAAAATACCTTTGGTGACACCTTCATATCAGATTTCATCCCCAATGACTCCTAAAACCCATATTCAAAATAAAAAGGGGAGTCATTATCAATAAGGCAGATCTGGTGGATTTGTCAGAGTGTCACCAAATTAGTAAAAGCAGCCAAATATTCAAATTCAACACTGCTCCACTATTAAAATCATCAGGGACAGCAATAAAGTTCAAACACATTCATTATAACGATAAACATTGCACTATTCATCACTAACATTATCAATAAAGCATTTTCATTTCAAAATGTATATCAGAATCTTATTTTTACTGTACTGAGACTGCTACTGCTGGACCAACCAAGCACAAGCAATCCCTAAATTACAGAGAACAAGAGCTCCAGCTCTAGGGGTGCTTTAAATGGAGTAGAAAGTCCCCAATGCTATGTATACCTCTCCCTGGATAAGTTAGTGTGGCATTGTAAGGGACAATCTGGGGGGACTGCAGCAACTGCAGTGGAGAAGTGTGGCTCAATGGTTAGAGCGGCAGACCCTGATGCAGAGATCTGGCCCGGGACCAGGGTTCAATTCCCGCCTTGGCGGGTCTTGGGCTCAATTTCCTCGGACCTGATAATTCTCGCCTCGGTGCCTATTCTAATCATGGGTCCCACTCTGCAACTCTGGGCAATAGCTTGCTTAATCTCCACAACGGCCCCAACAGCGCTGGGATGCCTGGCTTCACCTTGGAGGTGCCCAGGAGTGGACATTTCACAGGTAAAAGCCAGGAAGGGTTCCACAGCGGTATGCGTACAGCGCCGGGACACCCCTTTGGGGGTGTAAGTGCGCTTTACAAGTACAAATTTCATTTCAATTTCATTTCAGCAACTCATGCATTACTCCACAACGCATCTAAAAAACGTTGGTGGTGTCACTACCCATTTTTGGGGCACCACAGTACCAAAGGGATATGCAAATGTAAGCCCTTGCGAGGCAATATGGGGCACTCCTCACCTGATTTTGGCATATTCAATTAGCAGGTTCTCCCACTGTGTTTATTCCTTGTGGCCTCATACAGCACCACATTTCTTTTGTTTTAATTTTTATTGGGGTGCCCTGGTGCCCCCTGAGGCAACCATTAGTTGCAAGGGTTGTTGAGGGCCCTTGCGGTCCCATGCACACAGCCTGTTTTCTGGTGCCACACAAGAGCCAACATCATCATTCTGTGCTCTCTTCTAGTAGGAACAGCCTTTTTTCTCAGCTCCTGCAAACAGCGGAAGCAATGTGGATTCCCCTGGTCTCGAGGAGTGCAGGCAGGGAGGCAAGTGGCCGGCGCACCTGCTCCCACAGACACGAGTATAGGACAGCAAACTGCCTGGTCATTGGTGCACTTTTTCTTTTTGCAGTCACTGGGATTGGGTCCCTGGAATTCACTATTCATCTGTCGATCTCTGAGGAAATGGGGCCCCTGGGGCAGATCTCTGCTTAGGAAGGGGTATCCACATATGCCCCCTCTCGATTAAGATGCTAAAAAACAATATTGTGTTGATGCCCAGACCCTGGGCCACCCCAGGCATATTTCAAGGAAAATATGGCAGAGCGCTAGTGCGTGTGTGTTTCTTGCAGGTTTGTTTTCAAAGGGGTCAGGCTTCTCGGGCCCGTTTCTCTGGCTCCATTGGGCTAATTTCAATGAATTTGGGGTTGCTTTTAATTTATTCAGGTATCCTGGACTTTAATGGGGGCACTTTCCATGGGGAGCTGAATTTTCACGTGCCCTGCGCCAGACCTGTCCTCTGCCTGGCTTCTGGTGTTCTTCTCCTGCTGGTAGGGGCATCTTGCACCTCTGCCTACAGCCAGCAAAACTGCCTAATTATTGCAATCTCCTGATTCCAGATCCACCTGGCTTCTTGAAGTGAACAAGTGGGTTAGCAGATTCAAGGGCCAGTCCACTGCTGGTGCAGGGGAAACATCCAAGGTCTCCCAGCAGGTCTAGTCCTCCAACTGTTCTTCAGGGGGCATAGGAAGGCCAGTACCAATGGCCCTGGGGAGAACCTAGTCCTGGGGTCAGTTGGAGTCAAAGTCCTTCAACCCATCCTTGTTGGGCATCAGGTGGCTTCTCCTTCCAGGTGGGCATTCTTTCACCATTGTCACTCCCAGGTCCACGGTCTACTACCTGCCTTTCCCATGTGTCGGAGTTTTTAAGTAGGTTTATAAAGCTCTAAAAGTCAGGCACCCCTTGCCAATGCTAGGGTGTCATTCCACCCCAATCCCAACCCTCCTATACAGCATTCTGGGACAAACCAATAAAGAGACTTTAAGTTGTCTGTGGAAAGAGCTCCACTAAGATCCTCAGCTCCACCTCTTGATCACACATTTTTCCTGCTCCCATCCCACCAAAACTACAAAGGCAAGCCCCTTCTGTGTTGGCTCCAGAGGTCTGGCTCTCCTCGTTTGTTCCAGTCGGCCGAGGCTGTCCCAGCCAAGGTGCAGTGACTAGCTAAATATCAGATGCAGAGTTTCTTCCCATCCCTTGCTTTTCCAGGAACTGGGTCAAGGGCAGTTAATTGCTCTGTTGTTTTGGGAGGCCTCTGACCCCTCTGCTGGGGAGCAGAGTAATTAACTTGGCCCAGTAGGTTGGGTAAAGACCTGGAATCTGATTCTGAGCTAAGCCAGGGGAAATATGACAAATCATAAAGTGCCATAATAAGTGTTTGTAGGATGTTGGGCACCGTATATTCACACTCGGTGTATTTTTATCCCCATATTGTTACCTCGCTGGATCCTGTAGGCCTAAGTACTGCAACACTGTACTTTAGAACAGATTTCTCCTATAATGTGTACACAGTGTAAGCATAACAGACCTCCAGTAAGCATTACAGACCTGGGCTATGAATTCCCATTCACATTATAAGGCCTGCCATAGGCCAGTACCAATCACTGAAGAGTCCCTTCTGCGCCAGGCTACCTGTGCGCAGATTCCGGGCGGCACGAGGCAGTAGTATCACATGCACAACCTGCACATGTGGGGTCATATGTGAGCTCACAATTTCACATGTACCCAGCCTAGAGAGTCTTACCGTAGCTGCACAGCAGCAGTTTTATCTTAAAAGGTTGACACTGGCGGTTAGCAGGCTCAGTCCAATTACCCTGAATTTACCACGAGTGAGACTCAGGTAGTGAGACTCACTCCCAGTAAAATGGCAAAAAAACGGGTAGTCAAGAGTAACAAGCATTGGCATAGCCAATAGGTTTCGCCTTTGGGACCTTATAAGTATTTAGCTAGAACTTTTGGCTTTGCCAATGTCTTTAAACCATGCTGTAAAGCATTGTGGCTACTGTGAATCATGTTGAAAAGTTATAAGAAAAAAGTGTTATAAGCATTTTTGTTACCTTATATTTCACCAAGAAAACATTAAAAAAGGAATTAGCCCTCAAAAATGTCTACTAGTTTTTTTGTCCTTGCAATGCTGGCAGCTTCTTCCTGCCTGTTCTAATGCTTGTTTGTTGTAGTTTTTTTTGTTATGGGGGGAGGGCAGAAACAACGGAAGAGTGGAGGATGGGAAATAGTACCTGAATTACAACACGAGCAGCGGAGGGAAACTAGGGGAGAATCAACAGATGCCAGATTCCAAGGGCAGAGTGAGGTGGTGCTTAGTGATGCTGAGACGGTGGTGTGCTGGTGCAGACGTGATGCTCAGTTGATGCTGAATGATACTCAGGTGGTGCTGAGTGGTGTTGAGGTGGTGGTGTCCTGGTGCGGAGGTGATGCCCATGTGATGCTGAGTGATACTGAGGTGGTGCTAAGTGATGCTGAGGTGGTGCTGAGTGATGTTGTGATGGTGGTGCTGCACTGGTGCTCAGATGGTGCTGAATGATGCTGAGATTGTGATGTGCTGATGCTGAGGTGGTGCTGTGCTGATGTTGAAGTGGTGCTGCACTGAGGCTGAGGTGGTGCTCTGCTGGTGCCGAGGTGGATCTGTGGTGGTGGTGCACTGATGCAGAGGTGGTGCTGTGCTGATGCTGAGATGGTGCTGTGCTGATGTTGAGGTGGTGCTGTGTTGGTGTGGTGCTGTGCTGGTGCTGAGGTGGTGCTGCTCTCATGCTGAGGGAAGTAGCAAGCGCGATTGTGTTTACATCCAGCCTCATTCAGTGACTGAGCAATAGGCAGAGGCCCGCCCAGAGGCGGGAGATAGCAGCAGCATGGAGTGAGCGTGACTCACAATCACAATAAAATAGTAATAAGGTGCCATGGCAGAACGCACTCACGCAGACACATGCCTGAGTGTCATGACTATGGCCCGGGGCATCACACACACCACCACTCCCCCCTTGACCTGCACTGCATAAATGTGGATGGGAGTGGAAATAACTAGATGATGTGTGATCTAGTCACTCACCCGATTAACGGGAGAAGAAAGCACTGCCGATCCTGCTAAGATCGGCACCGGAAGCCTTCAACTTCCACGTCACATTGGGACGAGGCAAGTCGGAATTCCACTTCCGGGTCGCACTATATTTAGATCCGGATCGTGGAAACAGATGCTGCTTTGTCTCAAGTTCCAAACCAGAGCCACATTTGGCTACAGCCTTGCAGAGAAGTTCCTCAGCATACCCCGTGACGTCTGCCTGCAACCAACCTCAACTGCCCTCATTTACCAGCGCGCTGGAGCACCGAAGGTACATCTATTCCTGGTCCGCAAGGAACGCGGTTGCAGGAAGCATTGACCCTTGGGAGCGCATAAGCGCTGAGACATATTATGACCTGTACCGCGTGAAAGGCGGTTGCAGGAATCATTGTTTATCGCGGAGCAGGAACACCGGAAGTGCACCGGCCAAACACTGTGCTGAAGCGCTTGTTGGTGCATTACTTCAAGTCACGGCGCTGGAGCGCTTGTTTATACATATCGTTTCTGGTCACCGCGCTGGAGCGCTTGTTCATACATATCAGTTTCTGGTCATCGCGCTGGAGCGCTTGTTTGGACATATCATTTTCTGGTCATCGCGCTGGAGCGCTTGTTTGTACAAATCATTTTCTGGTCACCGCACTGGAGCGCATATTTGTGCATTTCATTTATCACCGTGCTGGAGCGCATGTTTGTGTGTTTGCATTTGGTCACCGCGCAGGAGCGCTCACTTTGTTCCTTTTATTGATTATTGCGCTGCAGCGCTTATCTGGGCATTTACTCTATGTGTACAAAAAGTGCAAAAAGGCACAGCTAAAGACACCGCGCTGAAGCACGGTCATATTATATCTACCGTGATTCTCAGTGATGATTAACTGAGCATTGTTGGTTACTTCTTGGACCAGTCCAAAACAACAAGGTTAATATCCTTACCATTTATGTTGGGAATACGTGCTTGTGTATGTGTTACAGGATATGTTTCGTATATGTATGTGATTCCCTCTCTCTTTATCTTTTTGCCCCTTCCACGAAGTTGAGTATCCACTCTTACCGGTTGAGTTGCACATCTTTATTCTGCACCTGTGATTCATTGTTTCAGGTAGTTATCACACCTATGGGGAGGGCAAACTATGACATGACTTTTCCTACTGTTGCAGATTAGTGATATTGTCCTTCTCTTCTTTAGGTGACCTTCTCCACACCGATCACAGACATCCCTATCATTATTTGGCCTTCTTCCCCCGCACCCCAACCTTTCTTCTTGTATAGGCCTTAGTGTTTCGAGTAAAATTTAAGGGGCAGTGGAGTTGGGACATATCGTCTCTGCAAGGTCTCACAGCTAGTCAAGGTAAGGGATGTTGTGGCTCGACACTGAGGCAGAAACAGTACCTTTGCTGCGTCGTGACTGGTGCTTCTAAGAGTATGTGTGATAACAAGCAATGCTAGTGAGATAAGTCATGCAGAGTACAGACACAAATTAAACTCACATTCATGTGGGGGAGGAGCGAGGAACCTGATGAACTCAGGCAGGGACTTAGCAGAAAAGACGGTGAAGCCCCAAGTATAACAAGCTGGAGTCTCGGGCGACTGTTTGTACGGGCTGATAGGAAAGGCCCTAAGCTGTATTTACAAATCATATTCCGGGGGAGTGACGAGCCTGATGAACACGGCAAACCTTTTATCAAGTCTGTTCAGAGCTGGAGATGGGAGGTGCCCTGGGCGGGGAGGAAGAGGCTTTCAGGAAGGTAGAAGAGAGAGCTGCTAAAGGCAGGAGGAGACTGTCAGGGCTGGGGTGAAGCCATCGCCAGACTTGAGTAGGAGGAGAGAGAGTCAGTGATGAGGAGAAGCCTGACTCGATGGTATATGAGGCTGCCGGGGTGGAAGAGTTGAGGAGGCAGCCCTGGTGCAGAGAACGAGAGAGGAGTGAGTCAGTAGGCATCCCTGAAGCAGGCACCGTGCTTCTACACAGCTGAGGCAAACAAGAAAAGAGTGCACAAAGACCTTAAATTAAAAAAAAGAGGAACACCACAGCAACAGGGGCAGTCGCCTGGGAGGGCCGGAAACACTAAAAGGTGGGACTAACTAAACATATCCACCAAACAAAAGCAGCCCTTTATGAAGGACACTAACAGAAGCCAATAGAAAACATGGGCGGTGCTTCAAGCCCTATTCTAGATACTACACATCTCACAGAGCTGCTAGGCTCAAACTAAAAAGGTCTGGGTAACTTAATGGACGGAACCCGTTTGCAACATTCAGGATGTGCATGCATGTTTGGACTTAACTGTTCTTTCTTTTTAACTTTCAATTTATGTTTTTATTTTTTTAAATAAACTGTTACAATAAAAGATCGAGTATGTTACATTTTCTGACTTTATATTTGTAAAATAACAGTGATTACACTGAAATCTATACCCTGCACTATATCACAGAATGAAGTTACGCTGGTTCCTTTTCCATGCATTAAATAACTCACATGGTGTGATTCACGCTCTCATATGGCACACCAATCTTCCAGCAATGAGTTATAGTACATACAGTTTAATTTACTCACATTGAAATAAGTTTTATGCAATGAAAGCGTTACTGCGTCATTTTTCAAATCATCTCACGCATGTTTCATGATTTTGACATTTTTCGGAGGAGAATATTGATCCTGGAAATGCTCAGATGTTTACTCCCGCTGAGGACTGGAGTAATGTATGTACCAGGATGGCAAGGGGAATGGACCACTCCCGGATTTGTTGGGGTTGTATCGGAAGGAAAAAGAAATATGCGTCTGAACAGAGGGCTCCATTCCTATTGTGCTTAAATCTACACTGTGTATATTTCTGCACAGGGGTAATAAGTCGAGGGAGATGTCACATTACATTTCCAGTAGTAGTCTTACAATCCTGCTCCTAGCACTGATTAGCATGTGTTCTTCTGGGAATGTTTGTGAATTCCCAAAACCCAGCACCCCTAACCAGGATTACTTCTATGAGTGTAGATTTACAATTTTCTTTTTTGTTAACTGGGCCCGATGTGTTTAGGATTGTGATATGCTTGCCTCTTCTGGTACATTTGTTTAAAAGAGAAATATTCTTTACTCACTCTGCATTGTTACCTTTGACATGCAATCAAAAATAAAACCCGCACACTTATACCATGTGCTATGTCAGGAGGTCATTCCTGTGGCGACGTGGCTGGCGCCAGCAATGTACAATGAGCGAGCTACTTATTTCACTCCATCCTGACCCTCTCAGGGTCACTGACATGCATTTGTTCAGTGTGTCCCGCCACCCTTCCACAGCTGCCCTCATGCCTTCAACCTATGGCCGGATAGTGTTTGATAACATATGGCTCTGCTTAACAGTAACATTTGCTTCTCACATTCAAGTCTGTTAATTTTCGTTTCACTTTCAGTGTTTATGTGACGTTGAGTTATGGTACAGATGTAATATGAAAACCGTGCTCATTTGGCAACGTGTTTCAGCTGCTTTTAAGGTTTACAAGTGATTTAAGGTAGGGCTTTAAACATATTGCATTCTTTCACTTTCACCTCCCCCATAAATCCCTTCTTAAGCCACTATTAATTCTCTGGCAAACGTTACCCTGTGGTGGCATGAAAAATCTGTAAGTTCGCAATATACTGAGTGTGGTATAGCACCCTCAGGCCACTAGTAGGGCCTTGTTGCGCTGTTACTGTGGTTATGCAAAAGTATGCTGGACATGCAAGTATGGATGGGAAGAGGGTAGACTAGTGTGGCCAGATAAAGAGAAGGTTTCTCCAATAGTGGAGTAGAGATCTGATATCTCACTACAGTGGCGAATGACGTAACATGAGGAGCGCGTAAGTAGAAAAGAGGCGGAAAAGGAAAGGGCCATGCGCCTAAGTGAAATTTTCACCTGTAAAATTCAAAAAGTAATTTCACCTTTTTAGGTAAAGAGAACTTCAATAGCAAAAATGTTTAAATGCCAGCTCAAAAACATGAGAGAGCTAATTGTTCCATGAAAACAATTCAATCTACCTCGTGGCTGAGACAGATGAAAGCCCATCCAGTGAACTGCCAGCTACAAGCATTTCTTGTCAGTCCTAAAGCTACTATCTTTTCTCTTATCAGACACATTTCTGGGGGAGGTTGGGTTAATGGGAGAGGATAAATAACGAAGTATAAGGAGTTGTCATGTGTACAGGATGGACTAGCTTTGCTATGTATCCCTTTCAGCAGACAGAAAAGGTGGAACTTCTGGCAGGGAAGCAGCAGATGTGGTTAGACCACGTGAGAAGAAACATAGAGAAAGGAAAAAGGGGAGCTAGAACTAAAACCACAGCTAACAAGCCTCCTGGAGCACAAGAGGCTGAAAGAAGAACACAAAAAAGGTGCATGGAATGGGAGACGGTGAGCAAAGCTGAGCGACAGTGGTACAGCCTCACAACATGCAATGTTGCTAGGTGTGAGTGAGAGTACCACTGCTGCTGAAGAACATGTGCTTTACGTTTGTCCTGATGTCCCACTTCCCAGGACTGGACATGCTTCCAGCAGTTGGTGTGAATGTGCGATGTAAAAAGATACTTTTACCCACACCATTCAATGCCAATGTTGTTTTTGTTCTTTGCAGGCAGTGCAAAAGTCATTGCAAAATTGCACCTGCACCAGAATAATTTAGCCTTGTAGCCCACTGCCAAGGGCTATAGCTATTATTTAAAGCCCTTAACCAAGGGAGTAGCTTCAGCCATGGTGTTTGGGGTATTACACCCCCCTAAAAAATGTATTTGATAGTAAATAGTTGGGTACACGGGCTTTCAGCCGGGTATGATGATGTTTCTGTCGGATTCACCTGGGATATTTACATGCCCACACTGACAAAAACACACAAACACACACTCTCTCTTGCGTCTATGTTTTGAAGGCCTTAAAAATGTTGATTAGCTTGAGAAATGTTGTATTTTAAGTGCCCTGAACAATCCACCCTCCTCTCTCTGTCCACTACCCCTTAACCCCCCACATGTCCTTTTTCTCATATAATGTGTTTTAATAAGATATCCCAGCATGACTGTTGGGAAATATGAAGTTCACACCGCCCCAATCTTATTGACCAAGCTACACCCCTGCCCATAACCTGAGCGGTGAGGGCTTATAATGAGGTAGAGGGCCTTTAACAACCGGTATAGCCCAAGACTGAATGGCTATAAGGGTATTAGATCATTTTGCCTACTGATTGTAGAAAGTTCTAAATTAAATATGGAGAAACAGAGAGACAAGCATTGGAAAGTCGGAGCTGAATGCTTATACCAGCCATTATTAGCCCTGAGCCACTTCATTGTTTTTAAAGGAGCTCCCAACATTCCAATGTGCTAATTTACGTTCATTAGGTCCAGGTGAGCTAAAGAGCTATGCAGTCCAGTTTAAGTGCAAATAACTTAATTTCCAATGTGCATTCTTTCCAGCACTTTATCTTATAACCCTAAACATGATGCATTTTGCAATAGCGCAGGATGTTCAAGCTGGGGGGGCAATTTGTGCCCAATTATTTGGAAATGGGTAATAACACACACGGTGTATATGATTCCTCAATTTGTGCAAGGCTTTCCCAGCGTCAAATTATGGCAGACACTCACGTTTTGCACATATGTCATAATTTCATAGTTTTGGGCTCAAATGAGAGCTTGTGTCAAAAACGAGATTGTCAGCACAATTGTGATCAAACGCTATATACGTTGTTGATTTCCCCTGTTTTATTTTGAGTGGCGGCTGGCTTGTACTAAGGGTGGTGAGCTAGGTGTGGTTATTATTGATTAGTTTGGTGATTTATTGATTATTGATTATATTTTTAACATTCTATATAAAGTGAGTTAGTGTCGTGTTTTTATGTAGTTTTTGGAACACAGGTACAGAAGGGTATCTGGGAAGCCGGCAGTAAAAGTTAGCCTGAAATAAGGCAGAAGAAAAGTGTGAGAAGTGAAATCACACGGGAATAGGTGCATTGTCTGTTTAATTAGTGATAACATTCATGTGTTATCTTAGGGACAATTTAGCATGTATGTAGAAAAGGAGTGAGATAGCGAAGGGTCCACCTGTGAAACTTTGGCCTTGGAGGAGTCAATCCAGAGGCAAGATGGCGGTCGCTTGAGACTGCTGTGCGCTCAGAGCCAAGAGAGCTTGAGAAAATTAACCGAAGATGCTGAACTAAGAAGAACTTGAATAGGAAATGAACGCGGGGACCTGCGAGGAAGAGTTAAAACCGAATGGGAGATATTTGCATTTGGTCGGAACTATCATTGGTCTGGCCGTATTGCGATATCTGGGCAGAGCAATCTGCAAGGCTGACGGAAATCAGCAGGGGAACTCTTACCTATTGTTCGCGGACAGAACGGAGCGTGCTGGGTGCACGGAAACCGCTGAACCTGAAGTGATGGCTCCCAAGACGGCTGTGGCTGCGGCGGCTGCCAAGGCTAGGACGGCCAGGCTGGCGCTACGGGGGACGTCTGAGTCGGGAGATGCCGGAGGGGAGAAAGCTGCAGCGCCGGTAGCACTGGGGTCGCCCACACAGACTCCAAAACGTGGAAGAGGCGGGGCAGTGCAGAAGGGGCGCCCGGCCGGCCCTACTGTGGCCGATCTGCTGCGAGGGTCGGCCAGGAAAGCAGTTCCGGGCCAGGAAGGGAATAGCAAGGCTGGTCCCAAAGGGAGCGTGAACGCGAGTGCTGTGGCTGTCGGCGAGGTCCCGAGAGCGATTCAGGCTACACCAGAAGCACGTAGCGAGGTAGAGACAGAGGGCTCTCCTAACCCGGAGCCGAGTGCAAGGGACAGGGGACCTGCTGATAAGGAAGGTACGCCCGGCTCTCCCCCCGTGTATGCGACTTTAACTGTGATGGATGCTGGGGGGGTAGAGAGCTTGAGGAGACCCGATGGAGATATAGTGATTAAGACCCCCCCCAGTATTAACAATCCAGGGGGCCCACTGGATACGATTGGGGAAATAGAGGGAGGGAACATAACATCTACCCCACCACAGTCATCCCAGATACAACTGTATGGAACTGACCAATCTCACCAATTCCAGCCCCAGCCCCAACCAGCCCTTAAAATCAGCGGAACCAATATAGGTGATACGGAGCCTGAAAAAGAGCCTAGTGACTTTCTTTCTCTATCAGACGGGGGTGAGTGGTCGGATGACATCTCATCTACGACGGATGAGAGCTGCAGTGATCAGGGAGACAATCCTGGCTCTAAATTAAAAACAATTCTAAAGAAAAAGAAGAAAAGACAGGGGGCAAAGGATCTGGCCTGGGACTACACTCCCACGAATCAGCTCACCAATCCCTCTCACATCTCACACCCCGATCCACTTAGCTCAGAGTATCCAGGAACAACCGCCCCAACACTAGATGCTATTTTCCAGGCCATCTCGATGCACCGGGAAGAAACACGCCAAGATGGGCGCAAGGCTCAAGCTGCCATGCGTAAGGTGCAAGGGGTTGTCCGAAAGCTAACTAAGACATGCAGCGCATTTGGGGAGCGGCTGACGGAGTTAGAATCTAGGATTGTTTCTAATGAATCTGAGTTGGCCTCAAATCAAACGCGAGTGGACTCCCATGAGGCACAGCTGGTCGATGTCAAATGGAAACTAGAGGAATTCGAGAATCGCCAGCGGAGGAACAATTTACGTGTGCTGGGGGTTCCCGAAGGGGTCGAGGGGGGGGATGTTCGCTCATATGTGGTGGACTTACTTCGAGACTCTTTGCCAGAACTTACTGAGTGGAATTGGGCCTTGGAAGTGCAATGTGCTCACCGCGTCCCCTTTGCTCTGAAACAACCAGCAAAGGCTTTTCCCCGTGCCATCTTGATATACTTTGGTAATTTCTTACTGCGCCAAGCGGTTTTTGAGAAGGCCAGACCGGAATCAAAGAGAACTAGGAATGAGATCTCCTACTTTGTTCGCCCAGATTTTTGTCACTCCACCGTCGAAAGGCGGTGGAGGTTGCGCCAGTTAATCAAGCCATTCCAAGATAAGAAAGCGCAGGCCTATTTGAATAATCCAGCTCGGCTTAAAGTGATCTGGGGAGGGCAAACCAAATTCTTCTTGTCCGAAATAAAGGCTAGAGAATATCTGGATGGTCTGTCTGGCTAGGTTTAGACTCAGATTCATGTAAAACACTAAGGGTGCCGAAGAATATAATTATTTCAAGGGGGAGAGTTAATCTAATACAAAGGGATAAGGTAGCACTGGATACTCGTTGGGTCTTTCTTTTTTTTTTTTTTTTTCTGCGTTTTTTTTTGCGTTTGGTGGGTTTTTGGTATAATTGGTATGTTTGAAAGGTGTCTAAGGGGAAAAGGGGGAAAAAGAAGGAAAAGGGAAGGGAAAAAAGAAAAAGAGGGAGGGAAGGAAAGAAAGAAAAAAAAAAGGAAATACTTGGAAATTAAATACACCTTTAAAGAGCAACCGCGTGAGATGGAAATTTATGAGCAGCATCTACTAAGTATTAGCGGAAGGTCTTAACACTGGAGCTCTGGCCATGTGCCGCACTTTCATCACGAACAGACTCTAGATTGAGTCTGTACGCCTCAGGAGGGGAGGTGGGTGTGTTGGGGAGGTGGGAGGGGAGGAGGTGGGGGGAGGAGGGGGTAAAAAGCAAGATAAAAAAGCATTTCCAGATTTAGTAATGAAATAAAGAAGCAGTCAAAAAAGATTAATGAAAGACAGAAGGCAAGTTATATTGTGGAGGAACATGGGGGCATCAGGCTATTAATAAAAGGATTCCTGGAGCTTGGAACTAAATCTCGATGGGGAAGATAACGATTTGTTCATGGAACGTGGCGGGGTTGAACGATAGGGCTAAGAGGGTTCGCTATGCTGAAATAATTAGGCTTAATTCTATGGATGTAGTCTGTTTACAGGAGACACACATTCCTTGGGAGAAAAGAGAATTATTAAAGGTTGGTGGCTATAACACTCTTGCCTGTACAACTCAGACTTCTAATATCCGTGGGGTGGCCATCCTAGCTAAAATATCATTAGGGTTAGCTAAGCGCAAGGCAGTGGACACTTTGGGGAGATGGGTCATAGTAGAACTTATATCCGGAATTACGATATGCTCGGTTTATGGGTCAAATCAAGATGACCCTCAAATATTTGAGGATCTTGAAATAGAGCTTGCCACTTGGCCAAATTCCCTAATTTTCTGCGGAGATCTAAACATCTCCCTAGATATAGATTCTGGGAAACAAAGGCAGGGTGGATATTCTGGTCGGAAGCCTAGAGTTTACAGGGCCCTAAGCTATCTTAAAAGTAGCCATGGCCTGGTGGATATCTGGGATTTAAAAATCCGTCCGACCCTGGCTACACGTACTTCTCCTGCCCGCATAATAAATATGTCAGGATTCATTATTTCCTTGGAACAAGAGATTTGCTAGCACAGGCTGAGATTATGAAGCTCCCTAAATTAATATCGGATCATAACCCTCTGATTTTAGAAATAGAATCAACCAATTTTATAAGACGTCGCACTAAGTGGACGTTTGATAGAAAGCTCCTTGTGAATAAAGATTATATTGAATTTATTAAGGATTGGGCACAAAAATATTTCGATATGAATCGCTTCAGCGCGGCCAGGGGGGTTGGCTGGGACTGTTTTAAGGCCACTATCAGAGGGGAAACCATTAGCTATACGGCCAGAGCAAAGAAGGAGCAGGAAAGTAAAAATCAGCAAATTTTACGGGAGCTGGCTATAGCTGAAGAAGAACATGTTTTAGCAATAATACAGGGACAAGATGGGGTCCACATTCTGCACCGAATAATTGCTTTAAAAACAGAACTAAATAGCTGGCTAACCCAGAGATCAGCTGAAGCATTTCAATCACATCGGAATGGGTCATATGAAAACGGAGAGATGGTAGGCAAGAGGTTAGCCCTACGTACCCGGCAAAAGATCTCTCTTAATGCAATACCCTCTATTAAAATAGATGGACAAGAATATACAGATCCGGAGGATATCATTAAAGAGTTTCAACGGTATTATCAAATTTTGTACCAAGATGATAGCAAGAAGGACACGGCTGAAGTTAGGCAAGCCCTAATAGAATTGACTGCAGGTACTGAACCTGGAGGGGGTTTGGATTGGCTAATAAGAGATGAACTAGAAAAGGAAATTACTATAGAAGAAGTTCATTTAGCCCTGTTAGGTATGGCTTCGGGGAAAGCCGCAGGACCCGACAAAATCCCGCTAGAGATTTATAAAATCTTAGGAACAATAATAATACCTCTCTTACTGGACTTGTTCAAGGGAGTGCAATTTAGTGGAACCCCCGAGTCTTGGAAAGAGACTGACATAATAATATTTCCTAAGAAAGGTAAGCCGGTGGACAACCCATCTTCATATCGACCAATCTCCCTGATTAATTCAGATTCTAAATTATACTCCAAAATCCTGGCTAACCGGCTCGGGAGGGTCATTGAACGTCTGGTCTCCCCCTGGCAACATGGTTTTATCCCGTGCAAGGGAACGACCGATCACACCCGTAGAGTTATCTCGCTTTTTAATATCATGTCCGGGACGGGGGGCCAGATGGCTATGATCCTCCTCGATGCTGAGAAAGCTTTTGATCGGGTGGCCTGGGAGTTTTTATGGGAGATAATTGAAATAAATAAGTTTGGGCCCCAACTTATAAAAGCAATCAGAGCCATGTACTCTCAACCAAGGGCCCGATTGCAACTTATGGGTAAGGAGTCTAATATTATTAATATATCAAGAGGGACGAGGCAGGGCTGTCCCTGTTCTCCGATTTTATTCGCTCTATATATCAACCCCTTGGTTGTTAAACTCCTACAGAGCCAGAATATCAAGCCAATTGTTACTGGGGGTTATGAGACCAAAGTATTGGCTTATGCTGATGACGTGGCGGTATTAACACCGAACCCAGCTGAGGCCATTTTAGAAATAAATAAATTCGCTGAGCGTTTTGGGCTTTACTCGGGGTATGCTTTGAACAAGGGGAAAACTATTATTCTCTGTACAGACAATATCAAGTATAATGACCCAAGGAAAGCAGACACGGCTACCTATTTGGGGGTCTGTATAAGCGCTAAAATAGAGGAAATTAACAAATGCAATTTCGAACCCTTGATTAAAAATATGGGAAATGATCTAAGGAGAATTAATTGCTTACATTTGTCTATCATTGGGAGGGGCAATTTTCTAAAAATGACCATGCTTCCAAAGCTACTGTACTTATTTCGGGCTATACCCCTGGCTATAGAAGATAATATTTTGAAAACATTAGAATCATTACTTTCCAATTTTATATGGCAATATGGGAAAATTAGGAGATCAATGAAATATTTAGCTCTACCACAAGACAGGGGTGGTTTAGCAATTCCTAATATCACTTTATATTATTGGGCGGCTCTTCTCCATCAAATGACTTCTTTGTCTATCATAGGGAATGATAATGGAACAGAGCAAGGTTTAAAAATACCTACTATATTTGAACTCTCTATTGGGAAGAAAGCTCCAGGGCTCTTATTGAAACAATTAGAGCCAAGCTATTATAAAAAGGTCAAATTTAAGGTAATCCGTAGTGCATGGAAAATTTGGAAGCAGGTCTCCAGCTTTATGGCAATCCCGAAGTTTAATAGATATACTCCCCTGTGGCATTCATCACTATTATCATCCCAGGTTAATGATGATATGGGAAAGAAATGGGAAAGGATGGGCGTAAGAACAATCGGGGATTTTTCTGGGGAGAACAAGATTTTTATTTCTCTGTACTACAAAGGGTTTTTGATATCCCTAATAATCAGTATTTTAAATTTGCTCAGATCAAAAACATCCTTGCCTTAAAAACCCCTAAGATCAAACTTGATAAGATACCACTTTTAGATACCATATCTAGGAAATCCACTAGAATTAGGAAGTTGTATAGCCTGCTCCTTAATAAGATCCCAGATGATTTGGAAAAAACGGAATCATCTTGGGCATTGAAGCTTGCTAATCCTGATGTTGATATTTATATGAGTCTTTTTTTAACATCTAAAATACTTTTATCCTCAAGCTTAAAAGCCCAATTGTATAAAACTATTTTAACCTATATTTTACACCAGCTAAATTGTTTACATGGGGGAAAAGGATAGATGATCACTGTCCTAGATGTGGGCTAGGGCCAGCTACCCTGATTCATATGTTTTACGATTGTGACAAATTAACTTTGCTAAAAAAAAAGGCCTATCAGGGTACTGGGAAGAAGTATTTGGACATAGAGTAGATTTATCCCCTACTTTGCTGATTCTTGGTTATGATGGTTCACTGGGGCTAAGCGTAGAGGAGGAATTTTGTCTTTTTCTGGGGACAGCGGTATACATGATATTACTTGCAGCAAGATGGAAAGATATTGATCCCCCAACTTTCCAAATGTGGCTCGCCAGGCTCCTGGGAATCTATAATCAAGAAAAGGCTATCTATGCCAGCAGGGGTAGACAGGCCAGAATCCGGGGCCAGAAGGCTTGGTCATTTATTGCCGCCTGGACCAGAAACGTAAGGGGGCCATAGGAAGGAATTAACAGAAATAATGGTTAGCACTATTGGGTATAGGCTCCAATGAACTGATCGATCTGCTTGTAAATATTTCCAAAAAATACTGTGCATTTGTGGCTAAACTACCCGCTTATTGGATCTAGCTATTGTTAATATTTGATGTACTATATTATTCATAAGATTCCTTTTTTTTTTTATATAACTACTGCCTTTTTATTGTTAACTTTTTACGTAATTTATTGCTGGTTTTATCACTGTTTGCTATTTCATATATATGTATATTCTGGAACTGCTTAATAAAACAATAAAAAAATAAAAACTTTGGCCTTATCCCCAGAAGAGTAGCGAGACCCCTTTCCAACAAAAGGTCCTCTTGTGAAATTTTGGCCTTATCCCTAAAGAAGTAACAGGTCCTCCCCTAGCTTGGATGAAGGGAAGGATAGCGGAATTGTTATACTTGCCCGTATTGAAAGGAATATTCTTGTAAGTGAAAAACTATCCTTTATTTAGTAAACGGACAATGTGGTATTGTTTTATGTTGTGGCTAATAAGTTATCGTAAAGAAAAAGAACTTAGAAAAGTGCTGGTAATTTTTGTAAAGGGAGGGTCAGCAGTAAGAGGAGAGGCTGACGTCACAAAAAGCTGCGCTGGCATTGGTCAGACTACGGAGGCAAGGTAAGCTCGGTTTGGCCGGTTGGTGTGAGCCGCGCTGGTATTGGACAGGATAGCAGAGACGTAGAAAGCTCTGATTGGAAGAATTCGAGTGTGTCGCGCTGACATTGGTCAGGTGCCTAGGAAAGCAAAGGAATCTGATTGGTGAAATATATCGGATTGTGTTGACAAAGATTTGGATTTGAGTGAAATTGTTGATAATTAGCAAAAATGTATTTCGAACAACCAAGACAGGAGAAATTGACTTTGTTTGGCAAAATTAAAAGATTCTTTAAAAAAGACAAACCCGTAATAATGAGAGAAGGAGTTCCTATCCCTCCACCAAAGACACAAGCGTCTTATATGATGTTGAAATATGGTTATCACACATGCATTTGGCTAGAAAATTGGGTAGAATATACGAAGAATGATGGTGTGTTAGCTCTTCCAGAGCATGGTTCTCTTAATTTGGCAGTTTTGCGCAATTTGAGCGACAAGATGATGGCATTAGATCCAAGAACCAGACCAACACAGTTTGAAGTATTTGTAGAATGGGAAGATGAAATGTATGAAAGGGAAAGACATAGAGGTGGCTGAAATAATAGATTTATGTTTGGAAGATTTCATGATGATAGACATGAGGACAGAATGAAGAGATGGAGAAATGGAGAGATAACTGAAGGATTGTATCCGGTTTTAACGGTAGGAGAGACTGCAGGAAGCAAATGCAAGGAGAAAAGGAAACATTTTGAGCCATTTGGTTATGGATATAACCCGAATAAATCTGATGACAAACTACTGGATGATATATTAGTCAAACGACCACCTCCTTATCAGGAAAGTCCGACGATGGTGACACCAAATGCACCGTCAATGGAAACCCCAATGACACCTCAAACGACACCAGTTCCAACTGTAAGTGATGTAGTGCAGGAAGAAGAAGTAGAATTGGCAATAAAAACCAAAGAGTTAGTTGAGAAATTAAATCAGATGAATATGAAGATAGATGCAATAACTGTGCCAGTAAATATAGGACCAGCAATACCCGTATTTGAAAATAGACTTATCCATGAACCTTCCTTGACTATCCCACTAAATTCTGCAGTAACATCAGTTAGCAGTAGAATTAGCACTGAAAGCGTTCAAGGTGAACAGCCCACTAACGCTACTAGGTTAACACCTCCGACTAATTTAACAGTAAATGAAACACCTAGAGGAGTAATGCAGTTACAGCCAAAAAGAATAGAGTTGGAGGAAATCCCCAGAAGTGAAGTTTCAATAGGTCCAACAACTGAAGAGTTAGATGATTGGGTGAAAGGGTTACAAAGGAGAAAAACACAGCCACAACCTATAGATGTGTGTAAATTGAGAGTAGATCTGGAAGAAATGATCCTTGGGACCATAAGTCCAGATAGGCTAAAGACTGTATCTGTGTAAGAGTATTACTTGGAAAGCGAGAAATCTACATGAGAGGTTAGTAGAAGCTGCAGATGAATTAGGAGTAGACATGGGAAGATCAAAAGTGTTGCAGAAGACATATAGAGTGGATTTTACTGAAAAGGATATAGAAAATATGAATACATCTGGTAGGCGATTGCAGATAAAAGAGTTAATGGTTGTGTTGAGAAAATGGGGAGACGTGGAGAGATGGAAGGGTAGATGGATGAGGAAGAAAGAAGAAAAACTGCAAAAGAAATATATTTACGTCCAGTAAGAGAAGCAGAAAATGTAACTCTTGAATGTCCCATGAGAGAAGTTCCAGGAGGAGGTTATGTGCATGTTCCGTGGTCTAGACAGGATATATTGTCTTTTACAAATGAGTTTCCCAGGTTGAGAGAAAAGCCAGTGGAATGGTACAAACAAGTTGAAAGGTTTGTGAAAGTTTCGAAAGTGTTGCTGAAAGATCTAGATGGATTATTTGAAATTGTTGTCCCTGCAGATTTATGGACTGAATGTAAGATTACAGTAGATTGGCCAAAAGAGGAATATCCCAGAGATCCTAAAACAGGAGCACCTTCTGATGAGGTGATGAAAAAGTACAATCCCTAAGGAAACTGATTGGGTAAAAATAGATAGAACCACCCAAGAGCCGAAAGAGTCCATGCATGCGTATTATGAGAGATTGTTACAGGTTTTTAAGCAGTATAGTGGTTTTGAGAATATTGGAGACAAGGATATGGGTCATTTTGTGTATAGATTTGTGTACGGATTGAGACCTGAGATTAGTCAGATGATACAGCAACACATGTTGTGTTGGCAGGCTAAAACAATTGATGAGATCCTAAGGTATGCTAAATATTGCAGCGATGACATTGAGTCTCGCCATCGCAAATTAAAAGAGAAAATGATGTGAGCGCAAGTAAAGGTAGCAGAGCAGCAGGAAGCCCAGTTGAATTCTCAGCCCACAATCCAAATGGGAGGAGTTAGTCAGAATGCTCAAAGACCCAGTGGAGGTAGAGGTAGGGGACAAATGAGCAGGGAAGAGGCGAAAAAGAAATTTCCTTGTCATGCGTGCGGAAAGTATGGACAGTGGAGGAATGAGTGTAGATCAGTGCAGAGGACTAATGGAGGAAATCAAATTTTAACCCCACAGGTGCAGAATGAGGTAGGTGTGCAACAGCCACCGCAGCAGCAGGTAGTTACTACCCAGTATCAGGTCCCGCAACCACCTTTGCCACACAATGTAAATGCTCAAAGATACAGAGCGGATACAGGGTTCCACGGAGGAGACCAGGTTGGTAAAAATACTAACACAAATGTGATTCCCCAATTTTGGATGCAATGTGATGGAAGTGATGTTGAGTCGAATCAATGACGCTGCCTGAGGGGGGAAGAAGAGTGCGTGCTTGGCGCTACTCTAGAGGTAGATCAGTCAGGTCCATTTGTTGACGGAAAAGTGGACGGTAATGATATCACCTTTCTTGTGGACACTGGTGCTACCCGTTCTACTGTGAGAGCAGCAGAAATTCCAACTCTACCCCTCTCGGGAGAAACTATCCAAGTAGTAGGAGTCTCAAATAAACAGATTAATACTCCAGTGACTAAACCAATTGAAGTGCATATTGGTCCATTTAAAGACATGCATCGGTTCGTAGTGTGTGACTCAAGTCCGGTAAATTTGTTAGGGAGAGAATTGTTGTGCAAGATGAACTGCACTATTTACTGTACACCGGATGGTATTGCATTCCAGACACCTGATGAGGATGTCGCTTTTAAAATGGTGCTAGCAAAGCAAGGAACAGAAGTGAACGAGTTATTTTCGCTTCTTACAGACAAAAGTGTGCCTGAAGAATTGATGAAGGTAGTGAATTCAGATGTGTGGGATTTCACAGGACAAGAGATTGGGTTAATGAAAAAGTAGACCCGATTAAAATTACAGTGAAAGACGGTGTTAGCTATCCAAATACACCACAGTATAAAATGAAGCCAGAAGTAATAGCAGGAATAGCTCCTGTAATTGATCAAATGATTGAACAAGGAATTTTAAAAGAAATAATGAGCAGTCTTTGTAATTCACCTATTATGGGATTGAAAAAGCCAAACGGAACCTATAGAATAGTGCAAGATTTGAGAAAGGTGAATAAAATTGTTGTGCCTTGTTGCCCAGTTGTGCCAAACCCAGCAGTGATTCTCTATCAAATCCCACATGATGCGGAATGGTATACAGTGATTGATTTGTGTCATGCATTCTTTTCGATTCCCTTGCATCCGGAAAGCCAGTATTTATTTGCTTTCCGGTTTGGAGATCGGTTTTTGGCATGGTGCCGAGTTCCTCAAGGGTATACTGAGAGTCCTTCAATTTTTAATCAGATTTTGAAAAAGTGTCTAGAAGATTTGAAAATGTCTGGAGGGTCAGTTCTAGTTCAGTATATTGATGACCTACTGATGGCATCAAAGACTCAAGAAGCCTGTATTGCAGACACAATTGCTTTACTGAACCATTTGGCAGGAGGTGGACATAAAGTGTCCCCTGCAAAATTACAATTCTGTCAGCGAGAAGTCCAATACTTAGGTCACAAGATTGAAAAGGGAGTCAGAAAGGTAACATCAGAGCGTATTCGTGTGATCAAAGACATAAAACCACCCACAACTCAAAGAGAAGTGCGAATGTTCTTGGGAGTGGTTGGATATTGTAGACAGTGGATCAGTGGTTTTTCACTAATGGCAAAACCTCTACAGAGGCTGACAAGGAATGATGTGAAAGACCCAATTAAATTGGATGAAGAGAGCATGGAAGCTATTGTTAAATTGAAAGACAGTCTGTGTCAGGCACCGGCATTGGGGATGCCTGATTATTCAAAAGATTTTGCATTATATTGCAGCGAAAGAGATGGGTGTGCACTTGCAGTTTTAACTCAGACATGGAATGGCGAGACGACCTGTGGCATATTTTTCTGCTACTTTAGATTCAGTAGCTGCCGCGTTACCTGGATGTTTGAAAGCAGTAGCTGCTACATGTGTGAGTCTGGAACAGAGTGAAGGGATCATAATGGGTCATCCTTTGAGAGTGTATGTGCCACATTCAGTTGAGATCCTTTTAAAAAGAACACGGACTCAGCACCTCACCTATAGTCGGCTAACTAGGTATGAGAGAGTGATTCTGGGTGCAGAAAATGTGACAATAGTGAGATGTACAACTGTGAATCCTTCCACTTTATTGCCAGATGCTTGGGATGAAGAAGTGAGGGATGAAGCGGAACATGATTATTTGAATGTGACTGAATTTTGCACCAAGCCCAGTCCTGATATTAAGGACGTTCCTCTTGAAGAATCTGATTGTGTGATGTTTGTTGATGGTTCATGTTTACGAACAGGAACAGGTGTGTTGAGTTCTGCCTATGCCGTCTGTACTGTAGCGGAAATCCTGGAAGCATCCTGTCTAAAAGGGGTAAAATCTGCACAAGTCGCCGAATTGGTGGCTCTAATTCAAGCCTGTAAATTGGGAAAAAGTCTGAAGGTGACTACAATTACCGATAGCCAATATGGCTTTGGCATTGTGCACGACTTTCGAGAACTATGGATGCAGAGGGGATTTCTGACCTCTTCGGGGTCCCCCATCAGGAATAGTCAGTTTGAAAGAGAATTGCTTGAAGCATTACAATTGCCAAAACAAATTGCAGTGGTCAAATGTGCCGCACATAAGTCAGGAGATGATTATGTGTCTCAAGGCAACAGATTTGTTGACCAAGTAGCACAATATTGTGCAAAGACTCAGACTTCCATAAATCGGGGAAAAACAAAAGAAAATACGGTTTGTCAACTTATGTTTACTAACACCATTGAAACATGGGATGAACTGAGACAATTGCAGGAAGAGGCAGGTGAAGAGGAGAAACAGGAATGGGAAAAAGCAGGATGTGGGAGACGAGCAGATGATGATGTATGGGTGTACATTGATGGGAGACCAGTCATGCCAGATAGTTTACTTTCACATATGGCAAGGATGTATCATGGGATGGCACACATCGGCCGAGATGCTATGGTCAGATCATTCAAACAAACGTGGTTTAATACCAAGTTCAGGACTATTGCAGAGAGTCTCTGCCAAAGATGCCTGACGTGTCAACAGAAAAACCCAGGAAGAAAAACAATAGTTAGTCTGGGAACAATTGGGAGAGCAGGAGGTCCTTTTACCAGATTACAACTCGATTTTATCGAGTTGCCCCCATGTAATAAGCTCAAGTATGTGTTAGTGATTGTGTGTTTGTTTTCCCGTTGGGTGGAAGCCTATCCCACAAGGAGGAATGATAGTTTGACAGTAGCTAAACTTCTGTTGAGGTAATACATTTCTAGATATGGTTTTCCAGTCACTATGGAAACAGATAGAGGAACACACTTTACTAGTGAAACAATAAAACTGATTTGTGAGGCATTGAGCATTCAACCAAAGCTTCATTGTGCCTATCGTCCAGAGGCTTTTGGAATAGTAGAGCAGATAAATGGCACAATCAAGAACAGGTTAGGCAAGGTGTGTAAATCCACAGCACTGAATTGGCCAGACGCTTTACCCCTAGTTTTGATGAGTCTCAGAAGCATTCCTGACAAAAAGGCAGGATTGAGTCCACATGAGATATTGATGGGAAGAGCAATGAGACAAGCATTTATACCTGCCAACAAATTGATAAATATATCTGATGATCTCATCCTTGACTATTGCAAAGGATTGGCTGATGTGGTACGTTCTGTGTTTCATCAGGTTGGAGCAGATGCGACCACCACCCAGCAGACTCAAGCCCATGACCTGAGCCCTGGTGAGCGGGTTCACGTGAAAAGGCATAGAAGAAAAACTTGCCTAGAGCCTCGCTGGGAAGGACCATATCAGGTCATATTGGTGACGACTACAGCAGTAAAGTGTGCTGGTTTACCCAATTGGATCCATGCCAGTCATACTCAGCGAGTCCCAAGTCCACTTGAAAACCGAGTAGAGCGGCATCTGGAGATCTCAAGGCCGAGCTCGGAATCAGAATCCGAAGTACAAGAGATTGGCGAGGCTAAAGCAATAAACTCTGAAACTGGTGTGCATGAACAAAAAGACTCTGAAGAACGGTTTGATGATGAATTGCTTAGCACAAGTCAAGTAAGGTGGGCACCAGTTACTGGGACTGAGGAAACTGCTGCTGAACAAAAAGAAAGACAATTCTTAGATGAAAAGGGAAAGTATAGAAAGGAGATAGTGAAAGAAATACAGAAGAAGAAAAAGAAGAAAGCAAACTCAAAGTAGGTGCAAAGAAACGAAGATATGAATTGAACAAAGAAGAGGAAGAAGTTCAACCAAAGAGGGCAAAGAAAGACGGCCATTGGCCAAGCGGAGTTAAAAGACTGAAATACAGGGTGGTGAAAGGAAGACTCGAGTATAGGCCAGAACAGATAAATGAAGTTTCAAGTCAGATAGAACAGGGAGAGTCGGATGACGAATCAGTGCTGCGACCAAGGAGAGTGAGAAAACCAAACAAGAAGTTCAAGTCACCTGACTGGATCTACATAGTGTTGGAAGAGATTGAAGAAGAAGATTTAAACAAAGAAAGAAACAGCACTGACAATGAGCAAGAGGGAAAAAGTGATCTAAATCCACCTTAAGAGACTGTAAGCAAACAAAGGTGCCACATTGTTGACTGAAGAAATTTCTGAAGATCCAGAAGACGTCCTGAAAAAATTGGATTAGTTCAAATAAAAGAAGGGGTAAAGAGGAAAGCTTTTGAAGTGTGGGATCACACTATATATTTTTTAATTTTAGAAATATTTTTACTAGATTTTTAGAAAACCCATTAGAACTTTATTAAGATTAATATTACTATGGCAGATATGCAAGTAACAAGACCCAGATGTAGTTTCATGCGTAGGTGTTATAAAGTTTGTTTTTGTCTATTTTGTATACTGATAGTGTTTTGGGTGACATTAACAATAGTAACACCTTTACATTTGATAAAAGAAGATACACCTCGTCCTAACAATTTGACAAGTCCAAAGTTAGACATTGACATTAAGCAAACTCCTATTACTCACCTGAATCAAATAGATGCTAATAGATTGCATTAAGATAAATCAGTTACTAATTTTTCCCTGAATGTTTTCACTAAATTGCTCTATGAGTATGTGGAAACAATGGATGTGAGTGACTGTTATGTGTGTATGCAGTTACCATTGTCTGTTTCAGAAGGTATAACCTACCATCACCTTCCTTTGACCTATGGTGTAACTTGTAGTGTTTTATCAAGTTTGTTGTATAGAACAGGTAAACTGGAATACTATTATTCAAATGTAGATACAAACTTTTCTAAAGTCCCTGTAATACCTGAGTTAAATAAGATAGCACCTGCACATGTCATGGGAGATTTTTTCCTGACAACAAAGCCTTTAGATATAGAATACGCTAATAATAATAATTTAACATGTAGATTGAAGAAGGAAGAGAAGATATTTTTGGAGATGGTGGAAGAGAGAAGGGCTAAGTTTCAGAGAAAAGCTGTTGAAGAAAAATTACAGACACCACCTTGGGTTTTTAGAGAAGGCAACTATGACAAAGGCGAGACTTATGCTGCAATGGCCCTCTCAAAAGGGTAAATTATGCTTACGAAGGGAAAAGACTAACTACAACAATTACTTCATTGGTTCCAGTGAATATGAAGATACTTATAAAATTATTGGTGGTTGGGGATTAAAGGGAGGAACTGACCCTGTCCTGCCAGGTATATATTATGTCTGTGGGAGGAAAGCCTATTATCGGCTACCAGATCACTGGTATGGAACTTGTTATCTTGGGATTGTCTTTCCAAAAGTCTACCATGTAGACAAAAGTACAAATGGAATCCATGAAGTAAAACAAGGACTAACACGTGTAAAAAGAGAACGTTTTTCAGAAATTGTAGGTGACATATTTGGAGCATTGATACCTGGAGTTGGAGTTACACTGAAAGCATATAAAATTAGACAATTGTCCACAGTAGTTGATCTTTTATCAACGGATACTGCTAGAGGATTCCTGATGATTGACACTGAAATGATTGCTATGAGATCTATGGTTATGCAAAATTGACTTGCCCTTGATATATTCCTGGCAAAAGAGGGTGGAGTCTGCGGAATGCTAAAGGTTCAACATTGTTGCACTTACATTCCAGATAAGAGTAAGAATCTGAAAGGATACATTCAGAATATCACAGAGTTGCATAAGGAAGTAACACAACTAGAGGTTGACGGTGTCTGGGAGAGACTAAGTAAAAGTTTCTCTGCTATAAGTCATTGGTTTTCTTCTATAGGTAGTTCCTTAGTAGGAAAAATAATAGTACCAATAGTTTCTGTAGCTGTTATGATATTCACAATAAGAATGGCTTATGTTTGTGTGAAGAAAAGACGCAAAGAAAAGAAAGAAGGGAAATTAAGTAAGGAACGGAAAGAAAGGAAAAGAGAGATAGATGAGATAGAATTGGAGGATTTTAAAGAAAAATTGTACGTAAAATGTAAGGAGCAAGGGCCAGAAGACAAAATAACGGCTATATAACTTGGTAAACCGTATGTTTAGGGATTTTATGATGGTAAACCATCAAAGGGGGATTGATGGAGTGAGGTTTGCAAATTACATCCTCATGAAATTAAGCAACCCCATAATAATGTATTGACCGCATGAACTAACCAACCCTGAATGCACACATTCACACATGGGGCAAACGCATTTGATTTAATATACTAAACCATGATGGCATGAGCACGTATTAACTGTTTGCGCTTTGAAAAATCGTACTAATGCATGTTTATGCTATGTTGTACATTGCACATTTTGCATGTTGTGCGCAAATCATGAAAAGGTTGCTTTAAATTAATAGCTTTTTCTAGGAATTAATTAAGACAGGGTATTAGTATGGTGGGAGGTAACCATTATGGGTTTTATTTCATGAATTAATATTCTTTTGTGTTTATTTACTTTAGTACGAGATTGGGCCTGCATGAAAATGGCCTCTTGTCCGAACCAGCATGTGGTTGTCTTGATCTGTACGGAAGACGCATGCGCTGAAATGTTTTGCCTGCTTACGAACTGCAGAATGCACCAGCTGATGTAATCGGTGTGAAGGCCATGTCGACCTGTGTCCTATTGTTTATGTGCCAAGACACAACAGCGACTGTGGGAACTGCCATCGCTACGTGCAATTTGAATGTGAAGCGGATGTCACAATATGAGAATGTTGCAAAATGTATAACTATTGATATTAGTAGTATACAAATGTATTTATCCTTAATATTTCTTTGTTAGAACCGGTATGGGATGGATTTGCAGGGAGAACTGGATGAGGAGACCCTAACATGATTCGTGACAACCAATCACAGGCCGAGTTTCTACTGACACTGCAACATTGTAAGATAGTGAGCTAGGCATCAGGATATAATTGATATCCCAATTAGGGGTGTGTCAGAACATCGAGGGAGAGAGTATCAAGAGCAGAGCATCGAGAGAGAGAACGCAGAGAACATCTAGAACACCGAGAGGGAAGTGCACCAAGACAGAGAGAGCGGATCTGCACCGAGTCAGAGAGCGCTTTAGGTACGAGAACGTTGCGGGAGTGGTTGGGAGGAGACTGCGTCCGAGGAGGACTAGATCAAAGGTAGATAGACTTGGGAGATTATCTTTTTTCTGTTAGTTTATTGCAAGACTTAGCTGCATTCTGTCCTGTTAACTTTGTCCTCTGAGCCTATCTCTGGGGACCCCTTGCCACAACCTCGGCCAAGGAAGTGGTTTTCCTGATTCTTTGGTGGGTATCACCCTCCTTAAATGCATTAATTTTGCAATATATTTCTGCAAAGTAATATGCTGTACCTTCTCTCCCCATTCCCTACGCACGCTTTGATGTCGATGCAAATGATTCATTTTGATTACATTGCTTGATAATTTGTTCTCTTATATGTGATCTTGTGTGCGCGCTGATAATCTGAATTATGAGCATTTAAAATTTCAATAATATAAAATTATTAACCGAATAAACGACTCTGTGGTTAATTAGTTAAAGTATTAAACTGTTTAGTTAATCATAGTCACCATCAACTTGTCAACTAATGGTCCATCGACCAAAAGAGGACATTTGAAGTTAAGAATAGCTAGGAATATATATTGTTATCGATGCGAAGTATAGTATAGTACATAAACTGACAAATTAACCCCCCTAAATCCAGCGCCTGTCTTCAGGGATCATTTATGGGTAATGTGTGATGGGCCCCGTTGTTTGGTAAGTGGTTGATGTGTGAAGAAATATTTTTGGTCCCTGGATCGTGAATTAGGGGTTGCGCTGGATCAGTGTCTTCTCCCCTCCTGGAAGCTCCGGACCAGGAAACTGACTACCCAGTGCTGGTGCTGCTCTCACAGTATGATAGCAGCTCCAGGATTGGATAGAGCAGGCTCTCTCAGCACTCCTAAGAGCACCGGAGGCCTGTGCTTTATCTAACCCAGATGTCTAAGACAGCTAGCTTAGAGAACTTTAAAATGCGCATGTCTGCGACGGCCAGCCAAAGAGACATGTGCATTTTAAAGCGCACAGCTCCCTCCTGGTGTCACTTGGCAGCACTGGCCCTGCCCTGTCGTGACACTTAGTTCGGGATGGGTTGCTGAAAAATAAAATGGTAATAAATATACTGGGGCTTGTGGGGTGACGCTCCTCTGCTTAAATGGAGGAGCCGCCCCTGTAATATCTTCTCCTAGCTTGAACTAAACTTTATCAAAACTCAATATTTCAGACATCAGACAAACTATTCAAATTCTCTCTTTCAACAGCAGCGCTGACCTGAAGTAAAAAGCCATTTATTACCTGGCAAGGACGCTTGCTGTAAATGTTGGGTTCCTAAACCCCCCCCCCCCTCGTTGCTCAGGATCATTTCCGTCTGCATTAAGACCCAGTTCCTCATAATTTGACAAACCACACATTTAAGGCAGGTCATGTTGATAGGGAGCTCATTTTCAAATATGTCAGCGCTTCCTGTCTGGTTGTTAGTGCCAATTAGCACCCTGCTGCATAACCTCAAACTTCTGCTGCTGGAAACATTTCAGAGCAGTATGAGAAAAAAAGAGCACAGAAGAAGCTGTTGTGGCAGGAATATCAAGGTGAGCACCGAGGCAGTCAGTGGAAGGCTTTCAGACGAGTGACCTTTCCTCCTACCTCGTTTCCACAGCATTAGAGAACAGTCGTGGTAAATTGCTGATACTGTACAAGCCAATTATTCCGGGCTTGTCGAATTTACAAGATTCCCAGTCGCACATCAAGTGCTCCGGCGGCAGACTGAATTTCTAATGATTATAGTTTTTATAGATTATCAGTGGAATGAATTCATCAGCAGTGGATTTCTGCTCCGATTAACATGCACAGTCAAACTCTGGTCTAATTAATTTTCGTGTATCTTGGACTTAGTCCATTGGATCAAAATCTCTTGCAGAGCCTGCCCAGTATTCTGCTTATTTCGAATAAATGTCTTTTTCCGTTCACTGCCTTTACAAAACTATATATATATATATATATATTTCACTGAAAAAACCATAGGTTTCAGGCACGTTATAGTTAGAAATTAGCATTTAAAAAACCTTACAAATTCACTGAAAAAACCATAGGTTTTAGGGACAGTTATAGTTAGTTGGACATTGCACTCATACAAAACCCGTGAAATTCCCCGTTATAGTTAGTTCAGCTAACTATAACTCGCGCCCGCAATGCACTGCTGATGACATCACATATTACATCACTCATGACATGGTCACTGACATCACTCATGACAACACTGATGACATCTCAAATGACATCACTGATGACATCATCCAGTGACTGTGTGTTTCTGTAAAGTTTAAATATGTTTAATATATATAGGGAAAGGCGTATTGAAGAATGAGTGGGTGTATAAGTGTCTGAATGGATGATTTAGTACGTGCGTGACTGACTCTACAAGTGAGTGATTAAACGTATCTTACTGAATGCATGGGTTAGTGACTAAACTGTGTGAATGTATGTATCCGTCTGTCTGTTGGTGTATAAGTGGATGCATGCATTTCCGAATAGCTACATGAGTGTCTATATGGGTTATTGATTGGTTCTCTGAGTATCTGTATGGGTGCCTGAGTGTTTGTGTGGGTGGGGTGTGTGTGACTCTGTACATAGATGTGTGAGTGGGTCATTCACTGGGTGCATGATTTGAAGAGTGCATCTGTGATGGACTGCTTGGGTGGGTGAGTGTGTGTATGGGTGTGTTAGTGAGTGAATGTATATCTCAGTGGTACATGTGCGAGTAACTACATATGTAAAAGGCAGTATATATGTGTGTTAGAGTATTTAAAAGGCTATAAGTGAGAGTGTGTGATTGTGAGAGTGGCTGTATGGATGCGTGTGTGCTTGTATCAGTTATTGTATGAGAGCGTAAGAATGTGCTAGTATTTGTATGAGTAAGTGAGCTGGTGTGTGTATAACTGTATAGGTGAGTAAATGGGTGTGTGATTAATTTTTGCATGACTGACTAGGTGTGTGAGTACCTCTATGGATGAGTGGCGGTGTGTGAGTGTTTATATAGGTGTATGAGTGCATATGATAGTCCTGTACTGAGTGACTGTAAGTATGAGTGACTGTACGGGTGAGTGAGTAGATGTGTGTGTGTAGACCTAAGAATCAGTGAGTGGGTATGTAGTTATTGGTGTTGGAGTGTCTATGGTTTTGCGAATGGCAGTCTGTAATTTAGAGTGGGTGTATCAAAGGTTATATTAGGGTGTGAGGAGGTGCATCAAATTATCACGTGGATGATGTCATCAGTTGTGTCATCAGTGATGTCATTTGAGATGTCATTTGAGATGTCATCAGTGATGTCATCAGTGATGTCACTGACCATGTCATGAGTGATGTAATATGTGATGTCATCAGCAGTGCATTGCGGGGGCGCGAGTTATAGTTAGCTGAACTAATTATAACGGGGGAATTTCACGGGTTTTGTACGAGTGCAATGTCCAACTAACTATAACTGTCCCTAAAACCTATGGTTTTTTCAGTGAATTTGTAAGGTTTTTTAAATGCTAATTTCTAACTATAACGTGCCTGAAACCTATGGTTTTTTCAGTGAATTTCAAAAGTTTTTTAAATGCTAATTCCTAACTATAACATGTCTGAAACCTATGGGTTTTTTCAGTGAATTTGAAAGGTTTTGTAAATGACAATTTTTAAATGTATTAATTGTTATATTTATTTTTTTGATACTGATTTACTACATTTTTTTAAACTATTTATTTTTAGATATTTTATTTTTTAAATTACATTGTAATTACATTATACATTACATTACAAAATATACTTTCTCAGAATGAATTACTTTAGTTTAAATACTTTGCAAATAGGCAATAGACTTTTAAGTACAGTAGTTACAGTTGTTGCAATGGGCAACACAATTTCAAACACAATGCAACATTGAGCTCAATGTGAATTTCTAGTTAAATGCAATTAGTTACTTTATGGATTACTTTTCTAACCACAGGACTGGATCCTAGATTCAGTCCTGGGACATCTCCTGTAAACAGTTGAGTAAAAGCGTTTTGGTAACAGTAGTGATTTTTATGGAATATTATTGTATTTTAAAAGTTGACACTTGGAAACTTTTTCACATAGAATCACCAATGTTATCCTATGGGAGGAAATTCAGTTAGCAGGTAAGTAGTGTTATCGTTACTTTTTCTTACTCAGTGGTGGATCCTGGATCCAGCACTGGTGCATCTCCTGTAAACAGTTGAAAGAATGCGTTTAAGTCATACAGGCGATTTTTAAGGAATATTTGTAGTTTGTGAAAATCGACACTTTGAAACTTTTCTGCTGAAAACCAGACAATGGATTCCTATGGAAGGAAATACAAGTTACTGGTAAGTACGGTTTGAATTACTTTTCAGGGTCAGTGCTGGGCTAAAAGATGCAGCACTGGGTTCTCTCCTGATAACAGGTGAGTAAATCGGAATTCGTAGTTCGGCTGATTTTAGAGGAATATTATAAAGTTCCAAAACTCCACACTTAGAAGAATTTCCAAGTGAAACCAGTCAATGTTAGCCTATGGAAGGAAATTCAAGTTACTGGTAAGTACGGTTAGAATTACTTTTCAGGATCAGTACTGGGCTCAAAGATGCAGCACTGAGGTCTCTCCTGATAACAGATGAGTAAATTGGAATTCGTAGTTCTGCTGATTTTAGAGGAATATTTGTATGTTTCAAAAATCGACACTTAGAAACTTTTTCAGCAAAAAGCAGGCAATGATATCCTAGGGAAGGAAATTCAAGTTACTGGTAAGTACGGTTAAAATTACTTTTCAGGATCAGTACTGGGCTCAAAGATGCAGCACTGAGGTCTCTCCTGATAATAGGTGAGTAAATCGGAATTCGTAGTTCGTCTGATTTAAGAGGAATATTATGAAGTTCCAAAACTCCACACCTAGAAGAATTTCCAAGTGAAACCAGTCAATGTTAGCCTATGGAAGGAAATTCAAGTTACTGGTAAGTACGGTTAAAATTACTTTTCAGGATCAGTACTGGGCTCAAAGATGCAGCACTGAGGTCTCTCCTGATAACAGGTGAGTAAATCGGAATTCGTAGTTCGGCTGATTTTAGAGGAATATTTGCACAATGGTGAAGGAAGGGGGTGGGGCCTGAGGTGACATGTCTGCAAACACGCCCTGTGGCGCGTTTTAAGTTGGAGAATTAATTCCTCCTCAATCCCGAGGGTCCCTAGGGGCCAACTAGCCCACCAGATACCTCCAGTATGCACCAGAGAGCTGCGTTGCAGAGAGGTGTTCAGAGGCCACGCCCCTTTTACAACACTCTGCAACGCAGCTCCGTGGCGCTTACTGGAGGTACCTGGTGGGCTAGTTGGCCCCAGGACCCTCAGGATTGAAGAGGAATTAATTCCTGAACTTAAAACATGCCACGGGGCCTGTTTGCACACATGTCACCTGAAGCCCCGCCCCTCCCTTCACCACTGTGCAAACGCGCCCAGTGGCGCGTTTTAAGTTGGGGGATTAACTCCCTTGAATCCTGAGGGTCCCTGGAGTCCAAGTAGCCCACCATGTGTCTCCAAAAGCGCCACAGAGCTGCGTTGCAGAGAGGTGTAAAAGGGGCGTGGCCTCTGTACACCTCTCAGCAACGCAGCTCCCTGGCACATACTGGAGGTTCCTGGTGGGCTAGTTGGCCCCAGGCACCCCCAGTATTCAAGGGGAGTTCGTTCCCCATCTGCAAACGCGCCAGGGGGCGCGTTTGCAGACTGCTGCAGCGAGGGGGCGGGGCCTCCGGCACGATGCCGGTCTTTTTTTTTTTTTTTACTTTTTTTTTTTGTATGGGAGGGGGCTGTGTGGCCCCCCTTCCCTCGGCCACTTTTGGCACCGGGGACCCCATCCCCCGGGGCCTGAGCATTTTCTTTTTTTTTTTTTTTAAACGGGAAGGGGGCCGCGTGGCCCCCCTTCCCTGGGCCTCTATTTGCCCCGGGGACCCCATCCCCCGGGGCATGCCCTCTTTTTTTTAATTTTAAAAATATTTGGAGGGGGGCTGCGTGGCCCCCCTCCTCAGGCAATTTAAGGCCCCGGGGACCCCATCCCCTGGGGCCGGCCTTGCCCTTTTTTTTTAAATTTATTTATTTATTTATTTTTGGGGAGGGGGGCTGCGTGGCCCCCCTCCCGGGAAATTAATGGCCCCGGGGACCCCATCCCCCTGGGCCTGGCCACTCGTTGGCGACCGTGGGGGGGTCCCCAATCCCCGCATGGTCCCGCCGGCTCCCCGCGTCCTGCGGGAGCCGGCATTGCTTTCCATAAGGGGAGCTGCTGACATGCAGCTCCCCTTATGGAAAAGCAATCTGCTTTGCTTCATTGAAGCGAGAGCAGGTTTCCCTGCTCTCGCTTCAATGAAGCAAGCAAGTTTGCAATGACAGGCCGGGAGCCGCGAGGCTCCCGTCCTGCCATTGCAAACAGCAGTGTCCCGGGGTAGGCACCCCGGGACACTGCAGGAGCCGGCCCTGGGGGTGGCGGTCCCCAGGGCCATCAAGGGCTCCAGGAGGGGGCCGCGCGGCCCCCTCCCATCCTGTGCACAGCCCCGGGGCTCAGGGGTCCTAAACGGACCCCCACATTTTATTATTTAGTGCCCCGGGGAGGTACGGTCCCCGGGCTGTGTGGGGGGGCTCGAGCCCCCCCACACAGGTAATTTAAAAATAAGAAAAAGAAGCCCCGGGGGGTGGCGGTCCCCGGGGCTGCGGGGGGGCCGTGTGCCCCCCCGCCACCATTATTTTTATAAAGCCCCGGGGGTGGCGGTCCCCGGGGCTTGGGGGGCCTTAGAGGCCCCCCATGTTATTTATTAAACCCCCGCATGCCCCCGGGACTTGGCCCACCCGGGGGCGAGTGACTCACGGGCGCGGGAGCCCGCGCTTTGGTTTTTTTTTATCGGCAGGATCCGCGCACCCAGCGCGTTTTTGCCGATTTAAAAAAAAAAAAAAAAAGTTTTGGGCCCTGGGGTCCTTGTAGGACCCCTGAGCAGGCCTAGGGGGTCAGGGTGTTTCTACCCTGCCCCCTTTTGCGTTTTGCGCAGTTGTTTTACTGCTTTCTTGTTCCTCGGTAGCTGCGATGAAAGGTTCCTATGGAAAATTGCATGGGGAAAACACGTTTTGGGATTTTTTTTTTTAAAAACATAAAGGCCGGCCCCGGGGGATGGGATCCCCGGGGCCTTGAATGGCCTGAGGAGGGGGGCCACGCAGCCCCCCTCCAAATATTTAATTTTTTTTAAAAAGAGGGCATGCCCCGGGGGATGGGGTCCCCGGGGCAAATAGAGGCCCAGGGAAGGGGGGCCACGCGGCCCCCTTCCCATTTTTTTTATAATTTAAAAAAAAAAAAAGAAAATCCTCAGGCCCCGGGGGATAGGGTCCCCGGGGCCAAAAGTGGCCGAGGGAAGGGGAGCCACGCAGCCCCTCTCCCATACAAAAAAAAAGACCGGCATCGTGCCGGAGGCCCGCGCCCTCCCTGCAGCAGTCTGCAAACGCGCCCCCTGGCGCGTTTTAAGAAGGGGAAGTAATTCCCCTTGAATACTGGGGGTCCCTGGGGGCCAACTAGCCCACCAGGAACCTCCAGTATGCGCCAGGGAGCTGCGTTACAGAGAGGTGTACAGAGGCCACGCCCCTTTTTACACCTCTCTGCAACGCAGCTCTGTGGCGCTTTTTGGAGGTACATGGTACATGCTAGTTGCACTCCAGGGACCCTCAGGATTCAAGGGGACTTAATCCCCCAACTTAAAACGCGCCACGGGGCGCGTTTGCACAGTGGTGAAGGGAGGGGGCGGGGCTTCAGGTGACATGTGTGCAAACAGGCCCCGTGGCGCGTTTTAAGATGGGGAATTAAATCCTCTTCAATCCTGAGGGTCCCTGGGGCCAACTAGCCCACCAGGTACGTCCAGAAAGCGCCACAGAGCTGCGTTGCAGAGAGGTGTAAAAAGGGGCGTGGCCTCTGAACACCTCTCTGCAACGCAGCTGCCTGGCACATACTGGAGGTACAGGGTGGGCTAGTTGGACCCCAGGGACGCTCATGATTCAAGGGGACTTAATCCCCCAAATTAAAACATGCCACGGGGCGCGTTTGCACAGTGGTGAAGGGAGGGGGCGGGGCTGGAGGTGACATGTGTGCAAACAGGCCCTGTGGCATGTTTTAAGTTGGGAGATTAAGTCCCCTTCAATCCTGAGGGTCCCTGGAGTCCAACTAGCCCACCAGGTACCTTCAGTAAGCACAACAGAGTTGCGTTGCAGAGAGGTGAAAAAAGGTGCGTGGCCTCGGAACGCCTCTCTGCAACTCTACTCTGTGGTCCTAACTGTAGGTACCTGGGGGGCTAGTTGGGCCCCAGGGACACTCAGGATTCAAGGGGACTTAATCCCACAACTTAAAACGTGCCACGGGGCGCGTTTGCACACATGTCACCTCAGGCACCCCTCCCTTCACCACTGTGCAAACGCGCCCTGTAGCGCGTTTTAAGAGGTAGTTTTAATCCCCCTGCCCTATTATGTACTAGGGACTTACAGAGGAGGTCATGCTAATCACAGGGGTACTCCAACGCATAGTGTTCCCTAGTGTATGTAGGTGTTTTAACTGTATTCTAAGTGTGTTTTAGCATAGCACTGGCTCTGGTTAGTCAGAGTCAGTAACCACCAGTACACGTTGGAAAAAGTTGTGGGCACAGGATGATTTTGGAACAAGGCCTCTTTCTGCTCCTCTGTTGGTTGTTTCTGCACATCTTTTGCTTCTTCCTGCACTTTTCTTCGTCTTTGTGGACTTCTGTTGCTTCTTTCTGCATTTCTTTTGCTTCTTTCTGTGAGTTTTTTCTTCTTTCTTCACATGTCCTACCTCTGTAGGCATAGTTACAAACTAGCATTTAAAAAACCTTTGAAATTCACTTAAAAACCATAGGTTTCAGGCACTTTATAGTTAGAAATTAGCATTTAAAAAACCTTTGAAATTCACTGAAAAAACCATAGGTTTCAGACAGGTTATAGTTAGAAATTAGCATTTAAAAAACCTTTGAAATTCACTGAAAAAACCATAGGTTTTAGGGACAGTTATAGTTAGTTGGACATTTCACTCGTACAAAACCCGTGAAATTCCCCCGTTATAGTTAGTTCGGCGAACTATAACTCGGGCCCCCGCAATGCACTGCTGATGACGTCACATATTACATCACTCATGACATGGTCAGTGACATCACTGATGACATCACTGATGACATCTCAAATGACATCACCGATGACATCATCCATGTGATAATTTGATGCATCTTCTCACACCCTAATATAACTTTTGATACACCCACTGTAAATTACAGACTGCCATTCTCAAAACCATAGACACTCCAACACCAATAACGACATACACACTCATTGATTCTTTGCTCTACACACACATCCACTCACTCACCAGTACAGTCACTCATAGTTACGGTCACTCAGTACAGGACTATCATATGCACTCATACACCTACATAGACACTCACACACCGCCACTCATCCATAGAGGTACTCACACACCTAGTCAGTCATGCAAATAATTAATCACACTGCCATTTACTCACCTATACAGTTATACACACACCAGCTCACTTACTCATACAAATACTAGCACATTCTTACGCTGTTATACAATCACTGATACAAGCACACACTCATCCACACAGCCACTCTCACAATCACACACTCTCACTTATAGCCATTTAAATACTCCAACACACATATATACTGCCTTTCACATATGTGGTTACTCACACATGTACCACTGAGATATACATTCACTCACTAACACACCCATACACACACTCACCCACCCAAGCAGTCCATCACAGATGCACTCTTGAAATCATGCACCCAGTGATTCACCCACTCACACATCTATGTACAGAGTCACACACACACCACCCACACAAACACTCAAGCACCCATACAGATACTCAGACAACCAATCAATAACCCATATAGACACTCATGTAGCTATTCACAAACCCATGCAGCCGCTTACACACCAACATACAGACGGATACAGACATTCACACAGTTTAGTCACTAACCCATGCATTAAGTAAGATACGTTTAATCACTCACTTATAGAGTCAGTCACGCACCTACTAAATCATCCATTCAGACACTTATACACCCACTCATTCTTCAATACGCCTTCCCTATATATATTAAACATATTTAAACTTTACAGAAACACACAGTCACTGGATGATGTCATCAGTGATGTCATTTGAGATGTCATCAGTGATGTCATCAGTGATGTCACTGACCATGTCATGAGTGATGTAATATGTGACGTCATCAGCAGTGCATTGCGGGGCGCGAGTTATAGTTCGCCAAACTAACTATAACGGGGAATTTCACGAGGTTTTATGCGAGTGAAATGTCCAACTAACTATAACTGTCCCTAAAACCTATGGTTTTTTCCAGTGAATATATATATATATATATATATATATATATATATATATATATCTATACCTATATATATTCACTGAAAAAACCACAGGTTTCAGGGACGTTATAATTAGTTGGACATTTCACTCGTACAAAACCAAAGAAATTCAGCCGTTAGAGTTAGTTGAGCTAACTATAACTCGCGCCCCCGCAATGCACTGCTGATGATGTCACATATTACATCATTCATTACATGGTCAGTGACATCACTGATGACATCACTGATGACATCTCAAATGACATCACTGATGACATCACTGATGACATCATCCATTGACTGTGTGTTTCTGTAAAGTTTAAATATGTTTTATATATATATGCCAAGGTGTATTGAAGAATGAGTGGGTGTATAAGTGTCTGAATGGATGATTTAGTAGGTGCATGACTGACTGTATAAGTGAGTGATTTAATGTGTCTTACTGAATGCATGGGTTAGTGACCAAATTGTGTGAATGTCTGTATCAGTCTGTCAGTTGGTGTGTAAGCGGCTGCATGGGTTGGTGAGTAGCTACATGAGTGTCTATATGGGTTATTGATTGCTTGTCTGAGTATCTGTATGGGTGCCTGAGTGTCTGTGTGGGTGGGTGGGGGTGTGACTCTGTGCGTAGATGTGTGAGTGGGTGATTCACTGGGTGTATGGGTTCAAGAGTGCATCTGTGAAGGACTGTATGGGTGGGTGAGTGTGTATATGGGTGTGTTGGTGAGTGAATGGATGTCTCAGTGGTACAGGTGTGAGTAACTACATATGTGAAAGGCAGTATATGTGAGTGTTGGAGTATATAAATGACTATATGTGAGAGTGAGTGATTGTGAGAGTGGCTGTATGGATGAGTGTGTGCTTGTATCAGTGATTGTATAAGAGAGTAAGTATGTGTTAGTATCTGTATGAATAAGTGAGGTGGTGTGTGTATAACTGTATAGGTGAGTAAATGGGAGTGTGATTGATTCTTTGCATGACTGACTAGGTGTGTGAGTAACTCTATGGATGAGTGGCGGTGTGCGAGTGTCTGTATAGGTGTATGAGTGCATATGATAGTGCTGTATTGATGAGTGACTGCATGTATGAGTGACTGTATGGGTGAATGAGTGGATGTGTGTGTAGACCTAGGAATCAGTGAGTGGGTATGTAGTAACTGGTATTGGTGTGTCTATGGTTTCAAAAATAGTAGTCTGTATTTTAGAGTGGGTGTATCATAGGGTGTGAAGAGGTGCATCAGATTATCACGTGGATGATGTCATCAGTGATGCCACTGACCATGTCATGAATGATGTAATATGTGACATCATCAGCAGTGCATTGCGGGGGCGTGAGTTATAGTTAGCTCAACTAACTAGAACGGCTGAATTTCTCTGGTTTTGTACGAGTGAAATGTCCAACTTACTATAACGTCCCTGAAACCTATGGTTTTTTCAGTGAATATATATATATATAGATATATATTGTTTTGTAAAGGCATGACTATGAAAGGTAAAAGACATCTTCTATGGGGCTGATTACGAGTTATTGCAAGGGTGCACAAATGACTTTTTCCTGAATCACCGATTCCAGTCAGCAATTGCACCCCCGCACCATGCAATTATGAGTTTTTGTAACCCAAGTGGGGAATAGCCATACAGACCTGGAATTACTGGGTCCTCTTCAAATGGTTCTCTCTGATTCTGGGGACTCATCCTCTCCCAATCATCACCTGCTGTAAATATGTGGCAAATGGGAGTAGGAGGCCTATGTTCGGTGGGTATGGGTAGGGTTTGGGGGTCTGTGGCCGCCTTCGTATTGATCAGGGGTCATTCCACTTCCCACATTGTGTGGGTGGAGGTCAGGTGAAGGCAGGGCTGTGCCCCTTACCACAGCTCTGCTTCAACCCACATTTGCTTTAAACATGTTCATTTCTGCACCTAGTAAATACGGGCCCTGCATTCCCGCAACTGGTAATTCCACGTGCTGAACACAAAGTCATATGGAATGGGCCGAAGCTATATCCCTCCTCATAAGTAGCCTCAATATAGGTATAGATCAGGGAGGCAGACATGAAACCCAAACTCTCCTATGTTGCAAAAAATATTTCCCCGAATTCTGCCTGTGGTTTTAATACTTAGAACGTCAGGTTATTTACCTATATATTGATCCTCCTCCTATTCTTCTTTTATCATGTTTATTTAGTTAGATGCGCTGATGCTTCTTCTTATTTTAGTTTTTATCTCTATTTTTCCTTTCTTTGCTTTTATGGTTGGTTTAGCTTGCCTTTTGTTTTCCTGTTCTGCTCATTGCTTTTACAGTTGCTTTTGCTTGTTTTTTGCTTCCCTGCACATCTCCAAAAGAGTAGGGGTCTGGGCTCCATTTTTTTCAATCTGTCCCCCTATTTTGCGGACTAAGACCAGGCTACCTGAATGAGGGTGTACTCCTCCTCTCTAACATTTGCCTCCTCCCTGAGGCTTGTGTATTTAGCTAAGATGCTGGCGATACCCATAGTGAATGTACTCATCAGGTGGACCAAAAGCAAACCTGCCTGCACCCTTCCATGCACCAGCTGGGCTCAGGGCGTGTCACGCTTCACCACTCTACATTGAACAATCTCATAAGGTATCATCACCATTCCACATTATGTACTCTAGTGCTGCACTCCTTGCCTTCTAAGATTAAAATACTTTTATGAAAACCAAGGCATGCTCATGCTTAGCCTCATTGGGCATTCATAATAAGTCTTGTCAGATTTACACTGAGGCCACATTCTCTTCTTCTGACAATTCTATCTTCTGTAGTCTTATGAGAATATGTTCCTTGACTAAACATTCTAACAAGACCACTGATCTCCTTTCTGACAACAATCAATTTTTGTTTTCAAAGCTCACTTACCATTCCACTCCGGACACTGCCCTAGCTTCTCCACATGGCTTTAAATTATATCACCAAGATAGAATTGCCTGACACAGAGAAGGAGCCGTTTTCGCCTGTAAAGCACACTGTACAGCTAATATGTTAGTCGTACCCACAGACAGCAAAGCAGAAATATTTCTTTTGAAAGTAGCAATTTTCTGCTATCTATATTGGCCTCCTGGCCCTTCCTTATGTTTTGATAGTGATCTCATTAACAACATTTACCCATATATCTGAAAGCCTTTAGATTCCTCTTACTATCTGATTTTAACTTCAATGCTATTGCCGCTGATAATCTTGACACCATTAATGTAGTTGAGTCCTGTACATATGTAGGCCTAATTCAATGTATTAGTGGCCCCAAACATCATTTAGGCCACACGATTGACTTGGTCTTCTCCCAAAATGAAACCTTAAAAACTTTTCACAAACTCTGCCGCACCTTGTCGGATCACATGAAGATGCAATTCTCCTTATAAGCAAACTGTTGGGCTGTGAATGCGCTAATCATCCCAAATCTAATCTAAACAGGAAATGGGGCCGCCTATTGGCTCACTCGCTTAGTGAAGCCCTAATGCAGCTAACTGTTTCTTCCACCTCAGATACCTCGCTGATGTATAAACATTGTGCCTAGCATCTTTATCTAACTCTTTACCTGATGGCTCGTCTTGGCTATGGGAAAACAAACAAGTCCAAGAATCAGGCCTCTTCGTATGGCTCATACTTAACAGAGGTAACATCTCTCCCCAGAAAATGGGCTTATATACATTCAAGCTGTGAGAGAGTAAAAAGTGGCAATTTGCAAAGCCCGAAGTCTTTACTACTCTAACCATATATTAACTGCATCTAACATCATGAAACATAACTTTAAATTTGTCAATGAACTATCCCATACCAGTTGCTTGCATGCAAATGAACATTTCTTCTTCTATAACCCTGTGTGAAAATTTGGTAACTACTTCACCTCCAAAATTGACAATATTTATAACTCTTTCCCTGCAGCTGTTGTTCAAAATTTGTCTCAGGGAGTGATAATTTTTCCATGAACACAAACTACCATGCACGCTTTTATCTTCTTAAACTTTGTAACCCTATTAGCCAAAATTTTGGTCATTGAGTCGGGCTCCCTGTTTGATACTTGCCACCCCCAAGTTCTTTCCAGCCTTTCAAGATGTCTACGGACCAATCAGGTTGAACATCTGCAACTCTTCCCTCAGCACTAACGTAGTCCCTACTACATAGGAACAATCTATTGTATCATCATTGTTAGAATAAATGTTGGAGATCTGCAGACTCTTTCTAATATGCGACTGATTTAATACTTTTTCTACTTTTCTAAAACTGCTGAATGTACAGTCAATGATCACCTTTCAGTTTTTCTTGAAAACCAGACAGAAAGAAGAAGCGCAATCCAGATTCAGACCTAATCATGTAACTGAATCATGGAGCAGCATCTTTTAAACAAAGGCGAGTCAGAAATAATTGTACTCTTTGGCCTCGTTGCAGCATTTGATGATGTCTCTCACCCTTGCCTCCTGAAATGACTTCAGAGGGTACGGTGAGAGACGTAGCATTAGATTGGTATTCTTTCTATCTCCAGGGGCCCTGACCAAGCTGTTGCCCTCTCACCATATCAATCATCTTTCCAAACAGTGCCCTATGACGTTTCACAGGGCTCTACCTTGAGTTTGATTATATTTAACCTCTATTTAACCTTAATCTCTTGCCCCATTTGTACACCTGATCAAGAATCATGAGGTAGGTTTTATTGTTATGCTGAAGATACTCAGCTGGGCTTTCTCTCCTAATGCATCTCTCTTATGTGATCACCTGAGAAATTGGCTTTCTTAAATTCATTCTTGGATAGGTAACAATCAACTAAAACTCAATGCTAACAAAATGGAAGTCATTTACTTAGGAAATATAACTCCTAATATTGATCCTAATATTGAGATATGGTGACCAGCCTGTACGAATGATGTACATAAACCAAAAGAGGAGGGTGCCTCCCAAAACATTTGGGAGATGCGGTCCATGGAGCTAGGTCAGGAAGTCCACAATGAGCATTGGTGCATGTGTGACCAGCAAGCCCCCGCATTTCCTCCCATGAGGTCTAGATAATCTTCATTGCTGCGTGGATAATCTCCAGTTTTCAATCAACCTACCCTGTATAGAAGGGTTGGGTAACTATCTCTTTATCTTGCGTGGAATGCATGCAAATGCATAACTCCTGCTCAGTATAGGTTAGAAGTACAAGGCTCTTTGAGGTCCAGATGAAATCTGCACACCTTGCAAAGCAGATGAAACATGTCAACCTAGAATAGACAAACTGGCTCAGTAAATGCCTCGTTCAGTCATCTTATGTTTTTAACCATATCACAGGGCCCCTTTTATTGAAGAATTGGGGTAGGGTTCCCTGGAGATATTTTTAATGTTTTCTGTCCTAAAATCCCACTAAGAACATAGAGAATATCAAAGTGCCCCCTCCCACTGCGAGGTTAAGCCCACCTGGTGGTGAGCAGCTCACCAGGTGAGGACCTGATGATGAAGCATTCCAGATGATCAGCATGTGGGTGATAGTTCTGTAAGAACACGTGTAGTGTGTCTGGTGAGCACTAAGGAGCAGGGCATAGTGACTACTTGTTTTGGGAGGCACCCTCCACTTTTGGTTTTTGTATATCAGTTTGGGGAAACTGAGGGTGCTTCCCACATAACTGTTCTCCTGCCATCTCGTTGGTTTTTGTATGAATGATGTGCCTATTCCAGTTAAATCCTGTGTATGCAGCAAAGATCCTGATGTGGTGAAAGATCATTCAGTTTCTGGCTCCTAAAATATGGAATTCCTTATCAGCCCCACTCAGAAAATGGTGCCTCGTCCCCTGTTCAGGAAAGCTCTTAAAATGTGGCTATTCAACTGCAACGTGGTAAGACGACTTCAAATATAATCAGCTTAGCTCCGGGACACCTCTGTGAGGTCACTGTGATGCTATAATAAATCCTTATCACTTATTCATTAGGGCATTCATTAATTTATACAGGTAATTGTTCTTTTACACTGATAATCTCTATTCTGAAACTAGAAGAAAATGTAACCAATGGAAGGAAGGGACAGGATGTAGGTGGAGTCGGAGCCTCTGCCCAAATCTAAATTAACGTAGTGAGGCCAGATGAGAGAACTAATTCATTTTAGAAAGACAATGTACGCTAATGATGTAATGAAATAATTAACAATTGAACAGGTCACCTACCACCGACCATTAATTTTAACGCAGGAGCACATTTTGTTAAATATATTTCGAGACTGCAAGACTGTAGAAAAGCTAGGAACGTTGTGAGTTTTACAATGGCTTCCCTGCAAAAAATTATGTTGAACCTCCAAGGAGGTCAAAAATATGTGGCTCACCTGATATATGGTTTAAAAATTACATTGAAGCAGCACTGTATGTTTTACATAGGATGGAGGTCAGGCAGCGATTAAAATTCAAAACACTTCGGCCCTCATTCTAAGAGGGTCATTGTTCAATGTGGTCCTACCACATTCAGTAAACACGAATACCACTTTGTGAGATATTAACCCAGTAAAAAATTACCTCTTCATTCTGAGTTCTGCACCTCAGTTTGGTGGATAGTGTGATAATAGTGAATATTTATAAAGATTTAACTAGCAAAGCATGTGCAGGGAAACGGTGCAATGTTACTGCACAGGTTGAAAACCTGATTCGAATGCAATTTCCTATTTTTCTACGCAAACTTGGCTCTTTTCTTTTTATATAAGACTTGCATAATTGGGTCATTGACTACCTTACGAAGCTGCTGCTTCCGTATTACTTGGCCTAATTTCCGGAGTCACCCCTCTTAAAACCATCTCTTTCTTCATCCAGTAGGAATTCATAATATGAGCCAGTAAACCCCTCACCAGTGGCGGCCGGTAATCTGAGGTAGTTATCCACATGCACTCACTCATACCCATCCATTCACAAGCATGCACACATACAGCACCACTCACAAGCACACACACACACACAGCCATACAGAGCACACGCACACATACATTTATACATGCAAGAACTAAAACATAAAAAAAAGAACTTACCAGATGACAAAAGTTCCAGCAGGTGGCTGGAGGGGAAGCAGAAAGCACCGAAAGAGCTGGATGCTTTGGGGAGGAAAAGAAAAGCAGGATGATCCTGCCGCCTTCTCTCTTTGGCTGACCTTGTCAAGAGTCAGCCAATGAAAAGGGGACATTCCCTACCTCCTTACAGAGCGGGATGGGATCAGTGAGAGATGCTATCCCCACCCCACTCTGTGACAATGTGTCAGGATAGAAATTCAGCCCTGGGCACTTAAGGGCTTAAAACTGAAGTGCTCAGGCCTGAGGCAATCAGTGATGCTCCCCCTCGCCATGAGGGAAAGACACACAAAGGACTTTGCGAGGCTGCTGAGGTCACGCCCTCAAGGCTGAGAAATCTTCAGTCCAGCAAAGCTTGGCTTGGGCTGACAGGCGTCTGTCCATTTAGCACATGTACAGTGCTTGGCTGCTTGACCCGACCACGAAGAGTGACTGTCAGGCTGATCTTTGCTCAGACTGACAGACTCATCATGCTCTGCAGAAATTAGGGGGTGGGGTCTCCGCCCTTAATGACAAGCCACCAGTGCCCTTCACTCACTATTCTCACTATTAAACACTTACTTTCTTTGCTAAACCTTCATGAGAGGAACTTCATGAGATTCTTAAAGGGCCTGCAGCCTCTCAACTTTTTAAAGCCCATGAACCAGAGTCTTAATAATTTTCGAACCACAATGAAACTGTTGAAAAGCAACCCTTGCATGAAACAAAGAAAAACAAATACTCTCTCAAAATAAATAGAAAACATATGTATCAAAAATTTAGCAACACAGCATGCTACAATTGCAAGAAGCAACATCAATTTGTAAAACCATAACTGCAGGTCCTAATAGAATTTTTGCCCAGTCAAATATCTGAAACCAGTTTATAAGAGTCCCAGCCAGCAAAAACAGTTTGCTAAAACAACTGCTATTTTTAGGTTTGAGAGACAGGTAGTTAATGGAGATAGAAGCAGTAGCCAACAAATAAGTGTTTGTTAAGTGAGGTTGTTAAATTAACTAGGTGGCTAGTGATGGTAAAGAGAAAGCATCTCCAGTATTAGAGGATTAAAGTGACACCGGAATTGGTGTTAGGAGTCGAGCAAAGGCACAAAGATCTTACCCTTACCTTTTTTAGGTCAAACCTGGGCAGCGCATGCGCAGCTCTGCGAGGCATGCTGTACTAGAGTATGGACTTGAAGCCCCGCCCATTTTCCGCCCATATTTGTCATTGGCTTGTGTCATTGTCTTTCATAAATGCTGCCTTCTGATTCGTTAATAGGCTTGTTAGTCCCTTCTTAGTACCGCCTTGTCTTCATTTGTAACCTCCCATGAGGACTGGCCCTTTTACTTCTGTTGTTACACGGTGCGTCTTATTTAGTCTGTAAGCACTATTTTCTTTAATGAGTTTCTCCTACTGCAGGCACGACATGCTTCCCTGCAACATTCAGCGCGCCATGCACGCTTTTAATTTCCAAGCAGCCCGGGACAATGGCGGCTGCTTCTTGGAAGTGAAATAGGCCTGGCATTTACAAGAGTTTGAGCTATTGGCATTGTAAATGACAATGCCTTTTATTTATGTGTTAACTATTAAAAAATAGCTTAAACTCTCGCAAATGCTTGTTTAAAATATATTGTAAGATATTTTCAAACTATGGGCACATGAGTAAACTTCAGCATGGTAAACAATACAGTCTGTGTAATGTAATCCATATAGGGGTACATATCCAGCATCTGGGAGTGGTACAGTTTACTAGGTGGCATGAGACATTCTATGGCTAGAACAGAGAAAGACTAAATATACAAAGTGGGTGGATAAGGTACATCAAGGGCAAAGTTCTTTAGCCTGTTGAATAGGACCAGTTTTTTTCACACACCAATTATGGTGAATTGTGGTCTGGGGACGTGTCTGGTCCAGAAGTTAGGAGAAATTATCACAGGTGTGCCCAAATGTCTTTAGATTTGGAGGGGTGAGAGAGAGAGGAGTGGTAAACCTCTGGTTGTTCGTTACCATAGTTCAGGCTATTTACCCAGGACTTAATGGTGTGACCAGTCATGGCCACAAAAAAGGCCACTTGTCGTTTGGCTAATAAGAGAGGGATCAGCTTACAATCTATGTCAGGAGGTAGTTATGTCTTAAAAGTGGAGCGATCCATGGCATTAACTATGGAATTTAATCAGGAAATGATGTATGATGTGAGAAACTAGCTGGAGTCTGAAGTGTGGTCTGCTGCAGTATCAATGGACATGTGGAGGTTAGACAGGAAGCATCAAACTTTTTTGTCAGCCAAGTAGAGGCTGGAGGCATGCAGGCCGTTATTATCATGAGAACAGTAAAGGTTAGATGGTTGATGGTGACGAAATAGGGTGAATGCTATGTGGGGATGCTCTGGAGGTGGTTTGACATTAGAAGTGAAGCTGGTAGTGGCATTTATAGGTGCGCAGTGGTCAGAAATGAATCTGCCAACAAAGTCAAGTGGTGCTCAGCATGAATCAAGCCGGCCAATAAAGTTAGACTACAAAGCAAAGTAATTCAGTGAGGTCTCCTCTGGGTGCTGTATCACATACACAGGCTTTTTATCCTTCAATCTTAAGTAATATTGTCACATTTAATATAAAAGCATTTAGTGAAATGATTCCATCAAATTGATTTCACATTTATTGTGAACAGATTCCTTAATTCTAATTGTAATTTAACTTAAAATGCAATAGAATAAATAAAATGAGTAAGCATAAAATGGCTCAACTAAGCAATAACAGGTGACAGACATTTTGGTGTAGACCCTCAGCTGCAAGGAATTGCATGGCCTTGGAATGCATTACTGCACGTATATTTTTTCAACAATGTATATAAATTGGCTTTGTTAAAGGTGCTATTCTATATTAAGTCATTACTGCAGTCCTCACACGGAAATGTGTCCCTAGGGGTAAAAGCTCAGTTCATATTTTCCTAACGAGACTCTCAAAATAAGTGTCGTTTTTAAAGACTCTCAAAATACGTCTAGTATTCAAATAAAAGACAGTCTTGCCTCATTAATTTAGATGAGTATTTTCCGTTTGACTTTAGGGACATTTCCTACCAGTTCCTTAAGTGTACATAAGCACTCGACTGACCTAATACCAAATTTCATGTTAATGTAACCAATCAAGCCAGGCTGAGCAGTGAAATGACAGAAATGAAGAACTGTTCAATGTGTTATTGGCCCTGATTTAGTGACATTGAGTACTGGGATATCATTTGTGCAGAGATAAGCTGTGTCTCAAAGAATTTTGATGCGCACTCATGAAATCCTAGATGACAAATCACATTACTCGTTTTTATGAACTGTGCTGTAACATCTTTTATACTGGTTTTATGAAATGTCTTTTGTAATGTTTATGCACATGTGCACTTTGATGGTACTTGGATACCGAATAAAGTTCATTTACTACTACTACTCGTTTTTATAGCAAATAAGGTTTTTAAACACAATAGACCTCATTCCTAGTGCGCTGGTAATCCCGATGGCGCCAGTTACTGGAGTTACTGGCCCCATTGGGATTATATTATCTGTTGTGGCTCCACCGATCTAGAGTATTTCTGTCTGCTAAAAGAAGCAGAAAACTATGGTTGAAATACCAGGCAAAAACATGCAAAAATCGGCACAAAAACATAAATTCCTGTAATTCATTCTCCAAAATCCATTAATCTGCAGTATTTCCATCCTCCCTTAGTAGTTACTGATGCTCTAGTCAGTAACTCTGGGAGGGGGACGAATGGCATCCATAAAACTGCCCGACTTGTAATGGGACCCAGAGTCTGTCCATCGACCCAATAGACTCTGTCTCATTTTGTATACACACACACACACGCAGTCACACGCACGCACGCAGGTACGCACATGCGCACACACACATGTAATTTTGCACCTTTTAAGGACAAACACTTGCCATGACAACTGGTACAAAGTGTCATTTTGTAGTGGTCAGTCATTGTAAAAGTTTAAGAACTAATTGTTGGTACAAATATTGCTTCAAATTGGTCTTTTGATCAGATTAAAATGTGACATCCATTCTGTAATCTGTCATGTGTGTAGATACACTATGCTGAATCATATCACTATGGTGCATCCCTGTTAAAAATAAAAATAAAATCTTAATTCGTTTGCCGATGTTCTGAACATAGATTTTGAAGAATGGTTTGTTGAGATGAATTCTGGTATTTCAAAGAAATTACCAACCTTCTATGAGTTATAGGAAGATATTATACTACTCCTGGTTTATAAATGTCCCGGAAGAACCTGAACTCAAATCCCATAAAGTAATAGAAGAAGTAATTGCTTGTTTAATGTATTAGAAAAACACCAAACAATATCACTGTTGCTGTTATTAAAAGCAGGAGGATAGATTCATGAACTGTGCGTTAAAACAATAAGAGAAGACTAGCTTAGTGACGGCATTGTTGACTCTATGGCCATAAAACCGATGTGATCATTCCAGCTATTTCCGGGAAGGTCCTTGTGTGATTATTGTCAAATTACATCTTCCCACCGTGCCCCAATTCTTATTTCTTCCAAAATGTAGAGAGCATAGAAATGTACTAACTGCAGGTGCAAAACATATAAACCTGTAGCTTGCTTATGCAATGTAAAAGCATTTTGTTAATTCTTCCTCATAATGATGAGTGAAAATGTGTCAAGTCCTCAAATCTGAGTCCTGTGCAACATTGTGTAAAGCCCACAAATTTAGCAGGTAACTTCAGCGCAACATCATAAGCGTTCGGAATGGGTGGCCACAATTATGGAAGAGGTGGGGGCGGTAGGTAGATTGCAAACCTGAGGGTGTCACAGAGGAACTCTGTCCCTCCAATTGTCTCTGGCAGCCCTTCAGGCTTATATAATGTTTAAACCTCGGATCTCGCAAGAAGATACCATAAGTGAGGTAACACAGTATTGCAACCTCAATTCTTGTCTTCTCACAGAATGTTCTTGTTCCCACAAGAATTATGGAATTCGCTTCCTTTTCATCACTAGTTGTAGTGACCTGGTACAATATGAACAGACCCCGCCGACACAGCTACTGCATGACTCTAGTCTTCATTTTCAGTGTGTTCTGCCTGATCCTCGTTCTTCCACTTCTGGGGAAGCCCGTCTCTATCGATGCTGTTTCTACCCTATTCTACACTGGACTCTCCTGCTGCTCCCCACATTTTCTGCCCAGATCCTGGCTCAGGAAGTCGTGTCTGGTGTCTATGCTGTAGGCTCTACAGGAATCTGTCCTGCAGGGTCCTAGTGTCCTTCAACATTACAGACATGTAGCCATGTTGAATCAGGAAAATAAATAAATTGTGGTATCCATCAACTGTATTTGCAGGTCCATTCTTGAAACAAGAAGTTTGGGAAAAGGTGGAATACATACTTAGGCCACTCTTGAGAGTTGGGTGGAGTAGAATTAGTTCTTAGAATTCTGTTCTGCCTGATATCAAGTGGGTTGGTTTTTCCGCACCCGTTTTTTCCAGGTGTGGGAGAACCAGACCCAATTTTACTGACCAGTAATTCCACATGGTAAAATCACATGAGGCTTTTCCTGCAGCAGCGGCCAGGTCTCCTTCCCTATTATTTTCTCTCATTGCTCTCCCTGCCAAAACACCATCCCCTTCCCACCTCTACTCATCACCCCACCCCCATCCCTGCACAGATGCCCCCAGAAACATTTACCACATGCTCAGAGTAGTAAATATATGCATCAAATCCCATGAAATTGGGAATTCCTTGAGGTTTTATGCCTGGAAAACACAGTCAGCTATTTTCTATTCCATGGGGTTTAACTTGTAATAGTATAAGGGTGGATTTGGTGCACAGCAGCAGTAAAATCATCAGTGAATTTATTGTGGCCCGATACTGTGCAACTAGGAAAAAGGGTCAAAGTGTTGTTTTTTCTATTCCATTCACACCTGCTTGAGAAGATTGCTCAATTTATTTTCCAATCCTCTTTTCACCAAACTTACTTCATTTGCACTCCAATGTATTACAGGGAGTCCAAAGAAAAGAGGGCAACTACCAGAATCCTGGAGCACCTGTGATAACCCAAAATCATGGTAGGCAAATATAGCCTTTCAATGAAACTATTGAAGTAAACTCTTTTCACACTTTCGCAAGCCGAAAATGTGAGACTTATGTTTCAAGTACACTGGAACCCTAAGAAGGAACAAGTATTGTTGCTAGAGATTCTAACACGTGGGTCATCAATGTGGAATTTGTGAGCCAGAGATAATGGAATACTGATCCTGAGCTGATTCGCCTTGGATAATTATAAATTGAAGGATATCATAAGTGTGAAAAGTGAGCTGCCTCAGGTTTGTAAAATCTTAGTCTACAAATACATTAGTCCTTTTATCTCCAACAACCCTAACAATGATGTGCATTATGTTCATAAAATAGAGCTATACTTAAAAATAATCTTATTTTGATGGGCCAAGGCTCTTCCACCTTCAATCTTACATTGAAATCCAACAAAAGAAATTGTTTAATGCTACTTAGATTCCACTGTTTCTATTTCATTTTACTGTTTGTGCTTTAAATCATATTTTTGTTAAAAGCAGAATGAATGTGAGACACATAACAAGAGAAAAAATAGAGTGAGGTAGATCGAAGACAGCAAGGGCAAGCATGAAGCGATAGAAGCTAATACAGATTAGAAGAAGCTGGGCCAAAATTTATGAAAGACGAGCTTCAATCCAAGTTATTTCTTGACAACATATATAAGTATTAGTGTCCCGTTAGGTCGATTGTGGAGGGTCATGTCTGAAAGGCTACTTTTAGATGTTTTCACATAGAATAGAATACATTCAGTGCTATGTTCAATTAATTAAAATGACATTTGAATTCAAAACTTAAAATTCCCATCTTTACTGCTTTCTTCATAATATGATTTTGCCTTCACCACTCAGACTCTATCAACTATCTTTATCAAAAGAATATTCATTTTTATGAGGGCCTCCTGGCGAGGTTCTGGCCCTGGTCCAAACACCTTGATTATAACACATTAAATAAGTGCCCCATTTGCAACCTAAGTGGACAGGATACCTGCACAATGAATTGTGTGGCAAAAATGTGGGAACTTTTTCCAAGAGTCCCAGAGTAATCACAGTGTACTGGATTCAAATCATAATAATGAGAACCTTTCACCTGTGGTATCCTGGTGCTTCAGCATACTGCTAGACCCAAATCCTAAAACCAAGTACACCCCTTGTAGCACTTGACCCTCAGGATAGTGCAGTTGAGCAGCCCAGGGCTTACTCAGTGAGATGGTGTGGGTTCGATTCTGGGAATCAAGTTAGAAAATATGATCTGCTAATAATGCGTTGTACAGACAGCTTTTACTTGAAAAGAAATATGGGGCTGATTAGGATGGCGGTCGGAAAATTTTCCCCGACCGCCATGGTAGCGGGAAAAGACCGCCCGCATGGACCGCGACATAACCGCCGGTCAAATTACGATGGCCTGTGGTCAAAATCCGACCACGGCGGTACGATCGCAGGCTTTAACATTGCAGCGTTTGCTGCTGCCCGCAGCACCGCCGCGATGTCGAAAGGAGCATGTCCTGCATTTCCCTGCACTGCGTGGCAGGCACTGCACAGTGCCTGCCACCTGGTACAGGGAAATGTAGGGGGGGACCATGGGTACCCCCCCAGTGCACCCACACCCCCCCAACACATTGGGGGCCCGCAACGGGCCCCCGGAAGACAATATCCGCCAGCCTTTCCATGGCAGTTTGACCGCTGCGGAAAGGCTGGCTACCGCCGGCATCATAATCGTGCCGGTGGAGCCTGCTCGGCACCGCCACCATTATCCCGGTCCTGCTACGTCCGCCAGGCAGGAGTGCGGATGGCAACCAGCGGAAAAGCGGCGGTCGGAATTTCCCACCGCCGCGGTCACCACCGCCATCCTAATCTGACCAGCGGTTTTCTGGCTTGCGATCACGGGCGGATATCCACCGCCGGCCCGGCGCCGGCCCGGCGGTGGACATCCGCCCGCCATTCTAATCAGCCCCTAAGTACTTTATTCACAGCAACATATAAAATACCGGATGCAAAAATATTAAATACTGCTCTCGCTGGGGAGTGAATACTACTCTTAGGTTACTCCTACATTGTTACAAGTATCTTCACTGTCCTAGTGTGAAGACACAATTAAAGGGCCCAGGACAGAGCAATTTCTGGATCAGGTTTAAATTGGGGCATACATAAACTTAGTTGCATTTGTCCAGGTGTGTGTTTTGGGGGCCTAAATGTCGAGTGCATAAATGTTCACTTTGAAGTACCATGGCGCCCACATTTCGTGCCCATGTGCACACTCCACTCAAACTTCCGTTCAGTTCTAAGTCACAGTTAAATGCACATCGTGGTCTTGTCAGGGGCTGAGCCATTCATTCCGACCGCTGAGGTTCAACAGCCACAATTATAATTGTATTCCTATTCCCTTACATAAAGTTCATATTGTGTCATCCATATATTACTGTGATGACTGATGTGACGTTGTTCACCCTCATGTAAGCCACATGACCTACAAAGGTTTAATAAATGCAAAAACAGAAAATAAGAATTAAATCACATGTACGAGGAAAACTGATTTACTCTGATAATTGTTTGCAAATTCTACATTGAAAAATTACAAACCTCGGCTATTTATTCAAGCAATCAAAGAAAAAAAATGTGCTATTGTCTTAGGGAAGGGTATCCATAATATTGACAATTTTCTTACATGATCTAAAAAAACATGTGCTGTATCAATTTCAAATAAACCTTGTCAGAAACATCGCCACTCACAATCTTTTTTTCAAAAACTGAAACAAGATTAAAACAGTTGTCTACAGATACCCATTGTTTATAATTATTTAATCAGTACTTGTCCAATGAGGTTTAAAGAGATTGACACCTTCACAATACACAGATCACTGAAGTAACTGTAGAACAAAATAAACAATAGACTTTCGCTCCAAGAGAATAAATATGGCTTATTCAGTGTTCTAATGACTGCCAAAGGCCCCAGTAAGAAAGGTGCAAAAGCAAGATGTTTGATCATGTAGTCCTGAAAGAAGGAAAACGTGCTCCAAAGACTATTAGAAATCAAAACTGAAACACAAAAAGTCTTAAGGATATCGGTTTGAATTTCCATCACAGATATTCTTCAAACAAATAAATCACAGAAGTATTTTCTGAGACATGGTTTTATCTGTAGGAAAATTAGCTTTAAACTCTACTTCACCCTCATTTATAATTTGTTTGGTACATTTGCAGTAAAATCACAAATGTAAAATACAATGACATAGCAGATAATCAAGCATCAACCTCAGAGTAAACAAGCATTGTTAAATGCATTACGTTTTGCCTATAGGATTAATAATAAGTTAAGAGGTGTGGAAGCAGTGTATGAGTGCTGGAAGAATGGTGTGAGTGCTCTCTGTGCAGGGTGAGTGGTGCACGAATGAAGGTACTCAAAGTGTGGGACATTACCTGTTGCAATCAACGAAGCTAGTGATAAATTGTCCAAACACAGTGGTAGATCATAAAAATCAATGTACCTCAGCTGTAGAACGCCTTGAACTCCAGCCCACTATGATGGACATAGGTTTGTACCACATTTTTACCCTCAACATAAAAGCCCCTCTCATCTAGAAACTCTATAGATAACTTGCTGATGGATAATGCCAGCTTTTGCTTGCAAGGGCAATGGTGAGGATAACACAGACATGCTTGCATAACACAAACATGGCTTCTGCAAATAAAAGCAGGGAGAAATGGAGAGTGCAGGAGTTGCAGCCTACACATAATAATTCAGATAAAAGCATCAATGTGCTTTAAGTACATAATGCTAATTAATGTTATATGAATAAACCCAAAGTCAGTCGTCTTCAAATGATGTTTTCCTTTGAAATGTTGAGACCTTTTAGAAATATTTTAAAGATACTGTATTGTTTTATGAACTTTCAAAAACAGAAGGTAAGATGGCTATAGTAGTTTATTGCTGTGTTTCACACGTACACGTAGCAAGCAGATCGACTGTAACAACAGCCAAATTCACTAGTCAAACATGTCTTCTCTGAATGAAAAGCAATGTAGAAATCATGATCTTGGGAGAGTACGAATAAAATAAACAGAAGTTATAGAATCAAAGAGAAATCGGAAGCGGCTCCGGGCAGTGGAAAAGGTAGAGGGTGTAACAGTGAATTGGCTTTCGGTGATTACAGCCGACCTGGAGTCGCATGAAGCTTTAGTAGAAATGCTTGGGGGGTGCTCTAGTAATCTTCCTTCAAGTAAGTGTACGGCTGAAGCACTCGTTATAAAAGGGATGAGTATACAAGTGCCCTTAGAGCTGAAAGCCAAATGAATGAGGATAGGAACAATATGGCTCCCGATTTCCTTACCTCTATCGGGCCCGTTTACTCGCAGCTCGCTATGTTGTCAATGAGCGCGCAGCAGCAGTGATAGATAAGGAAGATGATGTAACGCCATGTGTGCGTGCGCGCTGCCTCATTGGCAGTGATTCCGACTCCCAATGCGGCGGAGCACAGTCTGCGGTCTATGCTCAACAAGGGCGGCAGAACCTGAAAGTGTACCCTGTGGGGGTCTGAACTGTTAAAGAAATGTCCTTAGAGCTGAAAGCCAAATGAATGAGGATAGGAACAATGCGGCTCCCGATTTCCTTACCTCTATCGGGCCGGTTTACTTGCAGCTTACTATGTTGCCAATGAAAGCGCGGCAGCAGTGATAAATAAGGATGATGCTGCAGCATCATGTGTGCGCGCACGCTGCCTCGTTGGCAGTGATTCCGACTCCCAATATGGTGGAGCACAGTCTGCGGTCTATGCTCAACAAGGGCCGCAGATACTGAAAGTGTATCTCGGGGTCCTGAACTGTTAAACAAGTGTCCTTAGAGCCAAAGGCCAAATGAATGAGGATAGGAACAATACTCACTCCCGATTTTCCTACCTCTATCATGCTGGTTTACTCGCAGCTCGTTATGTTGCCAATGAGCACGATGCAGCAGTGATATATAAGGAAGATGCTGCAACGCCATGTGGGCGTGCACGCTGCCTCGTTGGTAGTTCTTTCGACTCCCAATATGGCAAAGCACGGTCTGCGGTTTATGCTCAACAAGGGCTCCAGATACCAAAAGTGTATCCAGGGGTCTGAACTTGTTAAAAAAGATGTGTATCAAGATAAGACAAGCTGACGATGAAGGAAGCAGCCGCAAGGGAGAAGAGCCCAAAACAAGCGATTTGCATGTAAAACCTTATTAGAAATAACTCCACAAAAGCAGATGGAAACAGTACTTGGTCACTGGTAAACTGATAAGACAAGCAAACGAGGAAAACATGAGGAACAACAGGAAACAGTATGGTACAGCCAATAGAAATGGAGGAAAATTAAGTGGCAAGCACAGGAATCAATGAAAAGCAAGGAAAGCAAGGGTGCAGGATGTAAGCCCCTTTTAAGATTTAAATTAAATACAATAGATTTCACAAGCACAGCACAAGCGCTGTGCAGGCGAAACCGAAAAGCGTTAAAATGCACTTACAGCGCATTTAAACCTATATTTCACAACTTCTTCATGAATCTGACCAGCTCTAATTTTTTTACAGAGAGCGTAGCTGTGTGTGTCAAAAGAACTATTGTGGACAATACAAGCACACAAAATGAACTTTCTTGTCAATCTCATTTGCTTGCTTCTTCTTTTTCTGTGCTTTCCTTTCTTTTCTCATGTTTCTCCCTCCATTGGAGCAGAGCTTCTTTATCATCTTTTTGATTGGAAGACCTGTATCCTTTGACTGCATACATTAAGGGACCTACTTTGTTCTTTTGATTTTAGCAGCCCGTGGAAGGGCATGTGTATTTTTACTCTGCCTCCCAATCCCCTATGTGCTGCATATCTCTTCACACCTCACCCTCTCAGTGTTTCTTCCTCACCTTACAACTCTTCCATTGCTCCCTGCCCCTTCCCTCTCACTTAGATTTTTTTTTATAACTCAGTCTATGTTGCTCCCCTCATCCCCACTCTGCTTACTGTGCCTGCTTGTCTGTAGTGTTTATCTGCTTCCCTAATCCCCTTCTACGCCGGTGCTCCTCCAACCCTCTACATATTTTATATTTATTTATTTATTTTACATTTTTTAAGAGGGCTCAGTAGCAGCAAATTGCTAAGAGGGTGCTCTTTAGTGTAAATGCTCTTTTGCATACCTTTTATTTTATTATTAAATTTACCACTCCAAGATGAGTGTCCACCATCTTGTAACATTACATTTAAGAGAAGCCAAACTAGATGCTGTGTCATGACTTATGCAGCTGCATATGTAGTGACGCATATGTGTGCATACTTCATCAGAACAGGGCTTTTTTTGGCTGATGCTGTACGTGGATGTCAACAATCATCTGCTAACGAAACAGCCAGATTTTCCTGAATAGCAATATTTGTGTGGTGGCCAAAGCCCATGCTTCATTAAGGAATCTGGCGAAGAGTCCATTTTGGACCATTGGGTGATTGATGCCTCATCCGTTTGTATAAAAGATGTACAATCGGTGTTGTGCAATAAAAAAATAGATTTTCTCTTTTTCCAGTTAATTTGTAAAAGCACTGTGGCACAGTATAGGTTTATGCTTTCCTTTCCTAATTTGGTGCAGATTTAATATGTGCTACTTTTTCTGTTTTTATGACAGGGCCTATATTGTGTCCAAACTGCGCCTCCAACGTTGTCAGGTGAGTTGCAGGTTAACACTTTTTCCTCAATGGTTTGCATGTTAAATTATTGTTTGCAATGACCCTCTAAACAAATGAAGTAATTCCATTGTAACCACTGTGTGTGTGAAAAAAAAGAAACTGTGAATCATTTGCTAGTGAAACCATTTTGTTCCCACGTGTATAAGTAGAGAGAGTTTGCTCTTCAGTTGTGAGCACCTGCAAAGAGCGAAGCAAAGCTTTGAAGTAATCGCAGCTGTGCTTGCAACCTCGAATGATTCATGAATTTTCCTTGGAACTGGTACAACCAACATGGCTGACAGCTACTTGTAAAATGCAAAAGAACTAGTAATTAATGGAGCTGGCTCCCGTTTATGAAGATATGCAGCTAAAGGTGACTCGACAAATGAACCGCATGGAAACACCCCTCACATTCTCTGAGCAATTAAAAGTTATGTGCCACACAGCCTACTTTCCTATTACAACATTGTGCACACCCACACACAAACCTGCTCTAATGGGTGGATTTGATTGTCTGTAAAGAAGTACTTTGTAACCAATGGGCTTATTCAACATTTGAGCTTTGTTGTCAATAACCCCCTAGTGGGAGCAGGGACCACACTAATGTAAAAACAGAAAGAACAGTTTTCAATGACTATATAAAAAACAGGTTTGTATGAGGTTTGATGTAAAGAAGAACATAGACTGAGAGGGCTCGATTTCGAGTCCTGGTCTAATTGCAATTGGACTGATAACGGTAGAGATCGAAGTGGGCAAGATCTATGGGGAACAGACGTGCCTATGCTTTTTTTTTAATTTTGCAAAAATAATTTCCATACTTTTTATAAACAAACAGCCGCCCCTGGATGGTTAATGTCAACCTTGAGATGCCTCCAGCTGGAAGCGAAGGGAGAGGGGCTTTTCTGTGCTGTCAAGTCGAGGGAGGCAGAGGGATCTAAAGATGAAACAAGATTCCTCACCAGGGTGCCTGTTACCTGAAAGACATGTAAATGTGTGCAATTAATCAGCAACGTTTAAGACTGCTTGATAGCCAGTGTCGGCTTTCATTCATTGAGTCACTTGAAGCTTCAGGGTGACATGTTCTTGATGAGAGGTAATGTAAGGGTGCTAGTAGTTGAGTTCGGGAGTGTGTCCTATTAACGGAAACATACAAACTTTGGAACTAGGTATATTCTGATTGTGTATTACTAAAATATATATTTGAAGCCACTTGTTTTATCTTAAACACTAAATCTTTTTCACATTTTGTGACATTTTACCTTATACTGTGTGCAATGCAATTTTAAAATATTTACTTACATAGTGACAGTGCTGTCTGTGACAGACTGGGGCATCATAGCACTATTAATACGTACCCCGTATTTCCCACTGCACCAACCATGATTCAATTCTGTGACTCTTTGACTACACGCACAGGCATATGCAGTGATCGTATTAACCGGCTGAGGCTTCATAGCGTACATGAGTGCATTTCCCTTTGGTTGGTTAAATTTGCATTTATTTTTCATTTAAGGTGTGTGCATTAGTGCAGTACCCGAAGGTGAAAATCCAACAAAATAGTTACAGAATATTTAGGTTTTTTTAAGGACCCCAGGGTCTGACTGGCCTACTGAGCACCAATCGTTTCGGTGGGATGGCACGGTGTGGGGCCAGTTTCACTGCTGATATGGCTGGTTTTGTTGCAGCGGACCTGCCAGCCATGGCCTTACTTGCAGTGCTTCTAAATAAACAATGCAAGATCAAAAAAGTATGCTTTAAAATCATTTGTTTTTAACATTGTTTATTTAGAAGAGCTGCCAAGTAGGAACTTGCTGGCTGGGACCCTGCAACAAAACTGGCCCCCACTGCAGTAAAACTGCCCGCCACCCTGCCAGCCCACCAAAACAACCAGTAGGCAGTCCGGGCCTGTTTGATCCTGCCCTCAAACTCACTGACCACAGTTCTCATTGTAGTCTTTTTTATGAACTTCAACCACTGGGGACCGAGTTTTACAAATTCCACTGTAACTCCACAAACCCAGACATTTTCCTAAAAACAGGTGGAGTTTCTGGGTGAAATAACAGGAGCAATATTGGAAATAACCTGAGGAAATTAGGATCGGAATGATCAAATCCCATGGGAATACCACATTTCGAAAGGGTTCCTCATACCCATTCCTGATTTGCCAGTCACCCAGCCCCCTTGCATTGCTCCTTTATCAGGATCTCTGAAGTGCGACCAGAGATATGGGCCAGCTATCCAGGCATTCATCATGAGGCCAATAGTGAGAGCTGGGAATTGCTGTATCTTCCCGTAATGGCACACAGGGCTGTTGTTATTGTGAATTCCAGCCAGCAATGGTAAATGACCACTCGATTATGGTGACCCGACTGCATTGATTATGCAAATGCAAATACATATTGGAAACTAGAAATGTATGACATTGAATAACTTTGTGAAGCTTTTTTAACTTCTCTGACTTTGGCAACTTCACAAAGATGATGAAATTTAAAAACGTTACTGTGAAAAATCCAGCAAGAAGTAGATTTTACAGAAGAGAAAACGGCAAAATCTACATTTTGCAGCAGGACTCTCATAAAAAAGGTTTTTTTTGGTAAACTGTCCAGCGAAAACCTTTTTGTAGTAAATTCCAGTAGCTGGTTAAGTTTTGCCAAGGCGACAACCTTTGCACCTGTGAGATGCTGTAAAGTTTTGTTTTGGTACACACCCATATTGGAAACATTATTTCCCTGTGGCATGGGGCCTTTTGGTGACCTTTGCGCTAAGTCCCCTACCTTCTCTCACTTTGAGACCAACACATTGGAGAGGCTCAAAATCCAAGAATTGAATAGATTGTAATAGCCTCCAAGTAACAAGGGGCTTCTTCTGTCAGTTCTGACTTCTTTTATGTTTCTTTTAGAGAAGACCAGTTTGCACACTGGGGTTTGTAGTTTCATCATAAAAGCCAGGCCTTGAAGATGTCACACATGAAATGGGACATCTTGACAGTTCACTGTTTCTTGGCTCAACATGCCCCAGTATTTCTTCTCCTTCTCTATTAAAGGCATTTGGCAATATTTTTTTTCATGTGTTGAATCAATGGTGTGATTTTATGGAGGGAATGGTGGTGCAGAGTATTACCATAACAGACACAGCACATCCAGAGGCAGTCACTTGTGCACCCAATGGGCATGGAATTTATATCGCAGCCACTGCCACGTTGACACTGATGCACTGGTAAATCCAATAGGGCATTTCTCGCAAACTGCTGACTTTACATTTTCATTCTTCCTTTCTTCCATTATCTCCTTATATGGTTGCAAGAGCCTTGCAGTTTAATAGAATGCAAGCTTTATTATTTCCTATCAATTTCATTTCATTGTTTTCTGTTTCCTCCCTGTGGTTCTGTAAGTTTTTACTTCAAAATATGCGTCGAGGTGTGATCAAACAACCCACACCCAGTGTGGTTGGGCACCAGTTCTGTGTTTTCTTTTGGACCATTACTTTTACTTATTATTTTTCTTCCCCCTGCAACTGCCGCTGCACACCCGGGCCCCTATTACAGACAGGGCACCCTTTCTATGTTTGCACAACAGCGCCCCTTAAATCAGGTGGCCAGGCGCAAACATGGAAAGTACGCCCTATCAGGAAGAATGTGCTGCGTTTGAGACAGCCGCAAACCCGCACTGCCCCCAGGGCAGCGCATTCAAGAGAAATACGGAGCAGCTGTTTAAAAGCTGCTCCGTGTTTCTCTGTGCAGATGGCAATCCACCTGCCCTTTTAAAAGGAGGGTGCAGTAAGTGACTGCACCAGTAGCATCCGCCATTGCTCGCGGGTGGGGGGCGGGTGCGACGGGTTGCGGGGGGGGGGATTCGCGGGGGTGTCACGGGGTAATTAAAAAAAAATTAAAAAAATTAATTAAAATTACCTTTCACCCGCGCCGGGTCCTCCTGCCTCCGACAGGAAGCAGGCAGCCAAGCTCCCTCCTCTAAGCCAATCACAACGCTGCATGCAGCATTGTGATTGGTCGGGACGCCGCCCAGCCAGAGGCTAATGGGGTGGCCATGTTCTCCATGCAGGCTGCTGTGCAGCCTGCATGGAGAAGGACAGAGTGCGCATGACTGGTTTGGGTGGCCCGAGAGGGCCTACCAAACAGTCTTTGCGCACTCAGGAGTGGGCAAACTACTCCTCCCCTGCCCTGCTCAAAGGGCAGAGCAGCCCCGCCCACCCGCAATGCGCAAAGGAAACAAAAAATGGTAATAACTTTAAGTTATTACCATTTTATGTTTTGGCTTTCTTGCACTGTGAGAAAGCAGTGGGGCGACGCTCCTCCGCCCTAGTGGAGGAGCCACCCCTGGACTTCACCCACCTGCAAGGGGATGTCTGGGGGGCTTATGGGACCCACTTTCATCTCTTTAGAGGGCTGCATTTAGAAGGTACACTGAAAGTGTGCCACCTTTATGTGGAGCAATTTCAATGCACCTTCTAAAGGCATGTTTGCCTCTGTGCCCACATCGGTAATACGGCTGGGTGCAGAGGCAAAGTGTTTCCCTTATTTGAATGGGGCCATGCCCCCATGCAAATGAGGGATGCCCTCTAATGATAGCGCTGGCGCTGTATGTGCGCCAGAGCTATCTGTATTACAAAAGGGGCTGCATGAGCATCTGCAAACCCTTCTGTAATACCAAAGTGCCCCGGGGGCACATAAAGCGGGCACAAACGCCTGTTGTGCTCCCGGGGCACTTTTGTAATATGGCCCCTGGTTCACTTGTCAGGCCAATGTGCAGGGCCTTTATGACATGGCAGCAATTGCATGCAGCAGCTGTGCTGCACGAAAAGCAAGCCTGTATGTGCCATGGGATGTGGCTAACCATGCTTGACATAGGATGTGCTCCTCCAAGCTCTCCCCACTGGCTGCGACTTTTCTTTACTCCTCGGAAGTGGGGACAGCATTTTGACCACCCACTAGGTGTTGGAAGCATTGATGGGGGCCCCTGCAGACAGGCCTTATGCTCAATCACACTTTGGGGCAGCTGATCGACTTCTGGAGCAGGCCCGGTCCCGATGCATGCCTCCAAGGTGGAGATGGCTGCCGCTGCACAACTCCTATAAAGAGTTCTGGAGACTGCTGTGCGACTGCTTCAAATAATTCCACCTACTGAGTTAAGGCCCCAGCAAGACTTCTTCTTAGGGGTGGATTTTGGGGACCCCGCTTACAGTAGGTTCAGGACCTTTACCTATGACCTGCGCTGCAGGCTGGGATCCTACTGCAGTGTCTGACTGCAGTGAAACTGACCCTCGTGGTCGGCTGCAGCAGAGCGCTTTCTAGACCCACTCTGCTCATAGAAGATGAGCATTTTTGGGGCCCACAGGGATGGAGGAGCCTTGATCCTGCTTCTCTCACTGCCTTAGCAATACTGTAGCTCTTGATTGAGTGCTGCTCATACTATAGAGACTAATATGCCCAATTGTACTTTAGTGTGGCCACAGTTGGATTGTTTCCCTGTGCGAGGTGACCTCATCCCTTGACCACCGTGTCTCTTCTATGGCCATTGTTCTTTAAGTTTGCTTCTGTTATTACTTGCATTGTATATTTGAGCAGGGGAGAGTCATTGCTGCTTGAACTGATGGGCCTATTCCAATTGCTAATCCTGCAGGATTGTACCATGAAACAAGTGCTTGTTGGTCAGAAACGAGCCTGCTAATCTGGGAGGCAATATTTTACTGTTAAAATACTGAATTCTCACTAATGGACTTTGCTTCATTATTCCTTCAGCTCTGTCCCTTGGATTGACTACTGTGCCCATGTCTGCATAGCAATATGCCTACCATGCTTGACTTCTAGTGTTGTATGTGGACATTGTTGGAGCATTTCTGGTGCCACCCCACCCATTTTTTTGTGACTCCTCTGTTTGGTTGCACAGCCAAAAATTGGCTCCTTCTCCACTCCTCTTGATTCTGTACAGATCCATTTTTCTTTCAGTGCTCCTGGGACTGGTTAATCCCAGTTCAACTGTCAAGATAGCAAATGGTCCCTTGCTCACTTTGCCACTGGATTCAAGCTAGCCTGGCTGATGAAGGGTGTTACCCAGAAACCGGTCCCAGGATGCTTGTTTCCGGTTCAGGGAAGACCTGGCTTGGCAGTTCGGGCTGGACTGTTCCCATGAGGCACAGGGTCAAGACTGATTTGCATATAGCTGGATCTGAACTGAGGTGGCGAAGTGAGCTAAAGAATGATGATGGATTCAACCCAGATCTGTGACTGGGGGTGAGTGTCTGAAAAGTTTCAGTGCTCCGTCCATCATCTCCTTGTGTTTGCTTTGTTCGCCCTAAGTTGGCAGGGTATGCCCAGACGTGGGGCCCTTGCTCACTTTGCCACTGGATTCAAGCTAGCCTGGCTGATGAAGGGTGTTACCCAGAAACCGGTCCCAGGATGCTTGTTTCCGGTTCAGGGAAGACCTGGCTTGGCAGTTCGGGCTGGACTGTTCCCAGGAGGCACATGGTCAAGACTGATTTGCATATAGCTGGATCTGAACTGAGGTGGTGAAGTGAGCTAAAGAATGATGATGGATTCAACCCAGATCTGTGACTGGGGGTGAGTGTCTGAAAAGTTTCAGTGCTCCGTCCATCATCTCCTTGTGTTTGCTTTGTTCGCCCTAAGTTGGCAGGGTATGCCCAGACGTGGGGCCCTTGCTCACTTTGCCACTGGATTCAAGCTAGCCTGGCTGATGAAGGGTGTTACCCAGAAACCGGTCCCAGGATGCTTGTTTCCGGTTCAGGGAAGACCTGGCTTGGCAGTTCGGGCTGGACTGTTCCCAGGAGGCACATGGTCAAGACTGATTTGCATATAGCTGGATCTGAACTGAGGTGGTGAAGTGAGCTAAAGAATGATGATGGATTCAACCCAGATCTGTGACTGGGGGTGAGTGTCTGAAAAGTTTCAGTGCTCCGTCCATCATCTCCTTGTGTTTGCTTTGTTCGCCCTAAGTTGGCAGGGTATGCCCAGACGTGGGTCCCTTGCTCATTTTGCCACTAGTTTCAAGCTAGCCTGGCTGATAAAGGGTCTTACCCAGAAACCGGTCCCAGGATGCTTGTTTCCGCTTCAGGGAAGACATGGCTTGGCAGTTCGGGCTGGACTGTTCCCATGAGGCACAGGGTCAAGACTGATTGGCATATAGCTGGATCTGAACTGAGGTGGCGAAGTGAGCTAAAGAATGATGATGGATTCAACCCAGATCTGTGACTGGGGGTGAGTGTCTGAAAAGTTTCAGTGCTCCGTCCATCATCTCCTTGTGTTTGCTAAGATAGCAAATGGTGCCAATGTAAGAGCTAGACTAAATACTTCTGGTCATTCAATCTTCATGTGAAGCCTTGGAATCTGAGATAGAGAGAGTTGAGGTGGACGTGGGTCTCCTATTTGCTGATCAAAGAAAATGATCTGAAAGGGTAAAGGTCATAGAGGAGGCCATTGATGAGCTGCACCCAATAATTGATACCCTCCATGGATAGATTAAGGACCGAATGGAGAGAGCTTGCTTTTTTGGAGTAAAGGGCAGATGACTCTGAGGGATACAACAAAATTCGGATATTTGGCCTTCTTGAAGTTCCGGACAGGAATGATGCTGTATCATTTCTCGACTTATGGCTCACAGAATCAATTGCTCCCATTGTATTGTCCAAAGGTTTGCCCTAGAGAGGGTACTTACAATTGTGGCCAGAAGATTGCATCTGGGGGCCCTTCCTCGTCCTATTGTAGCACGCATGCTTCACTTCCAAGACCGGGATGCAATACTTCACTCGGCAGAATTAATGACTCCCTACAGCTTGGAGAATTGCTCCATTTCAATTTTCCCCAATTATACGGCAGCAGTGCAAGCCAAATAAACTACTTTTCTAGAGGTTAAGAAGGCTTTGAAAGAAGTAGAGTTTTGCTACTTGCTGTTTTTCCCTGCTAAATAAAAAATCATAATTAGTGACTCCTCGCATTGTTTCGCGGAATACCCCGAAGTTAGGGGCTGGTTAGAAACAAATCATTATAGGAAATATGGAGGGTCCTGGCAGTGTCCTAGACCTGAACGGAAGATTAGGCAAGTTATGTAAATGGATGGGAAGACACCAAAAGTGCCCTTCTCAACAGCAACTACAAGCTGAATGATCAGCACTGGTTGTAATAATTCGATGGCCAGGAGTGTAGCTTGGTCAGCAAGATTTGGGGGTGATCTTTAGATATTCCAATAATCACACTGGCATATAATGTTAAAATACATTATACGACAAGCAAGGTGCATAAGAGGGGCTTAAGGAGCAGTGGAAAGGGAGAGAAATGTGGATTGGTAGGTGTACTAAGTGAGAGAAAACACAATACTTTGCAAAATAACCAACATTCTTGAAGACTTACAAAACTGAGAGGTGCACAGTTTCTGTGCCTTTTTGTGTGTGTTTTGTAAAAATTCCGGGTGAAATCTGACTGACACCTCACCATACCCAACTGGAAGCACCTGTACTCAACTATTTACCAGAAAATAGATTTATTAGGGGGGTGTAACAGCCCAAACACCTCCCCCTCAGAATCTATGCCTCTGTCAACAGCACAGTTCTGTAAATGCTGTGGAGTCTTCAGCTGAGAATTCCCACTCTGAGTTCCCAGGCTGGACACTCGGTTTCCCCTTTTGACACCTCACTCAGCTGACGATTTGTGAACTTTAATGCTCTATCGTAGGCCTGCATCCTTTTTCTGTTGCTTTTTTGAAGTATCCAATGCTTACAGATGCACCTGCCTGCCTGTGAGGAGGGGGTGGGGTGAAGGGAATTTTATATGGGTCTACTGAATACCTTTATGTTACCCACTGTCTCTGATACTGGATCATAACCTGTGAACTAACTTGCCACTATCCAGGGGAGCAATTAACAGTATATCTTAATTGGTTTTAAGCCCCCCCCCCCATTGGGTTTCTGTGTTTTTTCTTCTAGGTGGCTGTTCTGCGCAATGGATATTTGCAATAGTTTTTCTTTTTTGCATGATTTTGAGGAATCATCGTTGTGTGTCAGTCCTAGGGAGTTGGAGTTGGGAAGTTGTTCATTGCTCTTGGAGGGTCGACAGTCTTTGACTGTTGTTAGACAGACCTTTTTGGGGGGAAAGCTGCAAGGGACTTACACCGTTCATAAGCTCAATTAACGTCATTGGGCTGGAAGGGCATTTGTGAACCCCTTCTCATATACGAGCACCAACAATGAGTAAGCCTACTCTGCTTTGACTTGGAATTTTAGGGGTATAGAATCTATGGCTAAATTTTACAAAATATATAACTATCTAAAACGCAGGTGGGGGACATTATATTCCTGCTGGAAACATATTTTCCATCTTCATTGCAGATGGGGAGGGAAAATATTTTCCACGCACTACTCTGCCTTTCCTAGGGACTTGCTTATCTGGATTCTTCCAGATATTCCATTTGTTCTGTTACAAATTGATATTGATACACAGGGTAGGTACGTGTTGACTCATGGCACACTGGATGCTCTAGGTGTGGTCTTGAGAAGCCCATGTGTATCTAATACTGATCAACTTACCTTTTTCCATCACCTCTCTGCTCAGCTACAACAATGGTCTCATGTCCCCTTTCTTTTTGGTGGGGACAGTAAGGCTGGTTTAGATGTTAATCTAGATAGATCGTTTCCCCCTCTGCCTGATACATCATCAATAAGAGTGGTGCAGGGACTTGCAATTTTCCTTTTGTTAAATGGGGCCTATTAGATACTTGGAGACAGCTGCACAGCACAAGTAGAGAATATTACTTTTATACACAGGTTCATGACCTCCACATGTGATTGAATAGGTTTTTGAGTACCCGGGAGGTGGCCCCTCTGGTACTCCAAGTGGAATATCTGGGACAGACACTTTCAGATCCAAATTCTTTGGTAATGAAAGTGGAATGGAGCATTCAATCCTTTTTGATAACAATTTGCAGAATCAGAGATCGACTCTGGAGGACCAAACTTCTAAAGACTCCCTCAAGGTCACCATCACAAACTTTTATTATCTTAACAATGGTGCAACGTCTGATGCCATGATTGAATGGGGGGGGCTTTAAGTCAGTTGTGAGGAGGTCACTGCATCACAGCTGTGGTGGGTGAAAGACAAGGTTTCTCCACAGAGCTTTTAAACCTGCATGAGGCCCTTATTGCTCTTACACACTTGTTATTGGTCTCTCCCTCCATGAAGCAACATTTGTTGGAGCTTCATGAAAAATACATAGCACTGGTTGAGAGGCAACAATGCATAGATTTTAGAGCTTATTTGACTAAGGTTCACTGAGAGGCAGACAGGGCTGGACGCCTTCTGGCATGGTTGGCTAACCCAGAATCAAGGTGCAAACCTATTGCCCAAATCAGGATTACCACCCATCATCTGGATGTGACCAAAACTCTATTCATTTGGCTTTCTTTAATTACTATCAAGAGCACTATGGATCTTTGAGTGTTCCTTTAGCTACCGAGATATCGTACTACCTGCACACGCTGAATATACCCAAGCAATTGACAGGGGAAGTGAAATTACTTGGAGCTCCGAATACAACGGAGGATATCCATCAGGCACTAGAGACATTTCCCATGGGGAAGACGCCTGGTGTAGATGGGCTGTTCTATAATACATATGCTGAGCTTATATTTCCTCACCTACATAAACATTCCGCAATGGCACAAGAAGTGGGTTCACTCCACCCCCCTCTACTAGAGAGGCATTGGTGATCCCAATCCCTAAGAAACATGGAGATCATGCTGATAAAACTTCCTATAAGACACTGTCTAGGACTACATTGGATTATAAAATCCTCAGCTCTACGGCTCTGCTGGAGGTATTAATGCGTATTCTACATCCCACTATAGTCTGGACGACTTCAATCTTCATATGGATGACAAAGATAATCCCCACTATCAGGAACTCATCTCTCTCTTTCATTCTTGCTTGCTGCAACAAGTAAGAACAGCTGCACATTCAGCAAGTGATTATCTTGACCATATCAGCACCAGAGACACTGCGATTTCTAGACTTCAATCTGTCCTGATTCGATGGCCTGACCATCAACTCATTACCTTCTCCTTGACCCTAGGTTTTCCTTTTCCCTATTTTTTCTGCACCTATTCTCCCACTTTCATCTCCTCCACGGTCTTGGAAAAATTCTGCTTAACATTTTCCTAGTATTGGCAGTCGAGCCACCTCAAACTAGCCAAAGTCCCTATGATAAGTACAATGATTACTGAATTTACATTGCCTCTTCCCTTGAACACTTTATCCCCTTTCGTCATTAGAAACTTTAAGGCTTGTAAGAATCATGCCCCATGGTTTAGCCACTAAACATGCTGAATGCCACTGGTATAAAAACTATGATCTTTTGCAAAAAGATCTCATAAATAAATGTTGGTAACCAGTATGAGTATGAAATTCATTCATCCCACATGCAGTTCCGTTCTCTGAGAATTTCAATAGCTCTTCATCAAGAAAACTTTTTCTACCTCCCATCTTTCCCTTAGCATGCCACCTGCCAAATCTTTCTGTAATGAACTTTCTATTTTGCACCCAAAATCGAGTCCATCAGACATGAAATCATGCAGGACATTTCATATCAAAGCGCTGACCTACCAACTGTCATTTCATATCCCCCAATTGGACGCAATTTGAATCATTCACACTCTCTTGACTACACAAACTGCCTTTTGATTGTCAGTCTGGCTGCCCTACTGATCCCAAGTCCATCCTTCTCTTGTCTCATTTAAAGAACCCTCTTTGGGGACCTCGATTGGATATCTGCAACTCCTCCCTTAGCTCAGAAGTAATTCCACCGGCCTGTAAACAAGGCACTATAATCCCTGAAATCACAAAAGCCAACGTTGACACTGCCTGCCTGTTGAACTATTGGTCTATTACCCTCCTCTCCTCTGCAGCCAAGAATCTGGAATCATTCATCTCATTGATTTTTCTGGAGTCCTACCTTGCTCTTGAGAAAGCAAGATTTTCTATATCTCAATCTTCGGGTATAATCATTAAATTACCCCCGCCATTGGTCGTATGGACCTTTGTTCTTCGACAAGGAGAAGTAAGGAGCAATAATCTACCAGGCAATAAATCATTAAGACTTTTAGTTAGTCAATAAAGAGAATTAGTGTGAGATAAAGGTTTTTATTGTCAATTTTTTTAGTTTTTCATTTTTTTATTCATTAGATATTAATCTTTAGATTTGAACATTTAAACTTAATATATTCCATCAATTGATATTTGATTATAAAATAGACTACAATGTTCATTAAAATCACAGTTAATATTGTAATAATACAGCAAACCTGTTCCATAAAGGAAAGTTACCTAATCTAAACAAAATTGAAATAACATGAGAAAGAGAAGCTGTCAGTTCAGATACCCAATGAACAGCTCTGATGAGAGAATCAATGCACAAATCTAAAGCCTTTGCATAATAAACTGGAAGGTATTCTCAAGTTATAAACAGACAATTCAGCACAGTATAGGTAAGGCAACCTTTAATGAAAAAAGGTATCAGAAAGTCAAAAACGAGTCTCCAGTCAAAGAGTAGAGAAAAGAATTCTGGAATTTAGCTGCTACTCTAGGAACACACACCAATATAAACACACACTATTCTATGTTGCAACATTATTTCTTTTGTCTTCTTCATCCTCCAATAGAATTTTTGTAAACTCCGGGGAACAGGCAAATTCCCTATGTTCCTATACAGGCACAATAGACTTTCAGACATTAAACCTTGACAGTTCTTCCCATGAATAATCCTTTCTGTCACCTCCTCTCTGCCCAGTGAGAACTCACTATCAGTTGTCTAATACAAAACAACTCTCTATTTACTAGCTAAAAGAAGGCCTCAGGAAAAATACAAAATTTGAAACAAAGAGAAAAACATAATGCCCAAACAACAATTTAATGTGAAAAACAGGACTTTCAGTGTTAATGTATTATCTTCAGTTAACATGGCATTGACAGTTCGACTAACTTAAATCAGCACTTTTATTTATTTGCAGGCCTATAACGTTTAAGTATGATTACCTAATTTAAATTTTGCATTTAGCATATGTTTTACTTAAACATAAGCTTTGCACATTATTAATAAAAGTATTTTGTTAACGAATAAAATTTGCTCCAACATTCTGGATGATTCACAAGCAGGTTTCCGCCCATAGTTCTTGATAACCTTCACTTTGCTGCCGATGTTGAAATTAGCAACTCTGTTATTCTGTTAGATCTATCTGTGGTGTTTGACACTTTCAACCATGATATACTCCTTAGTGAGCTCAAGAGATCTGGCATGGGGTTGACTGTTCTTTACTTGTCTCATTCTTTTCTACCAAAGCTTTGCCAGACTGTCTCTCTTGGACTTTCTCCCCAAACCTTTTTCACCCTATATGTTTACCCTCTTTTTACCATGATTCACTCTCATGACCTTCAACTTTACTCACATGTATATGACACACAGTTGCTATTTCGACTATCTGGTCATTGTGAAGATGGCTATTCACTTCAACACTGTCTCATAGAATTCACAGAGTGGATGGGCCATCACTGCCTAAAACTCAACAAGGCGAAGACTGTGATCCTTAGTACAGGCAGAACTCTTCTCTCTGGTCTCAGATCTTTGGCTATTCACCTACGCCCGCCTCAGCTGTTAAAGTTCTTAGAATAAAACTCAAACCCACATTTCAGCTTGCCTCTCAGCTCTCCAGTCATTTATTCATGCCCCTCCCATTTTTATAAACTCAGGCACATTAGGCCATTTTTGCATCTTGATAACTCTTGCGCTGCCACTACGCCTCTCACCAGCTCATGTCTGATTTACTGCAACAACAGGTATCTCAGCATCCAATCTTTGTCTTCTAACTCACCTTCAATGCATTCAAAACCAGGCTGCTCTCTTAGTTCTTCATTCTCTTTGTTTGCCTTCAGCATCTCCACTTCTTTGGAAATTTCATTCGAATCCACAATCGCCTTCAAAATCCTTTGCCTGGTTCATTGATCGCTCACAAACACTATACCCTTCTTTATTACCAGAAGACTGATCCCCTACCTTCCACCTGCAACACTTCACTCAGTCTCTTCTCTTTGCATTCCTAAATGACATACATCTAGATGCAGTGACCTTCCTTTCAACAGCCTTAAATCCTTCCTCATGGATCTTTCTTCCCCTCAGACTCTGCCAAATCACATCTCATCTCACCTTCAGGATGAACACAAAATCTTCCTCTTGCATGGAACATTGAAAGCTTCTCCTCTCCAGTTGCGGCCGGTGCAAGTAAGCGCAGTGGGGCGGTGGAAGTCTTGACCTGATCTTTAGTACCAAGAGTCTTTTGTTGATGGCACACTTTCTAAAACTCATAATATAAGATAAGGTTACCAGGTGACTTCATGCCTCCAATTACTCATTGCTCAAGTCCTGGGTTTTTCTTTACAAATCATTTTATCTTCTGTATAAGTTCAGTTGAACCAATTAAAACAATCTAAGACTAAAACACCAGCGATGAATAATGCTCCTTAACGAAAACACAGGATTTGAACATTGCCTCTGTAATGTTGGGTCAACTGGTAATCTAAGGTTATGACAACTAAACACATAATACACATTTACAACTAAAGGTTATAGGTCATGCTCTGGGTAGAGGTTGTATAGGCAGAGATAACTAGAGCTCCGGAGGACTATGATTTCAATGATCAAATAAGTGTTTTCTGGGAGGTGTATTTTTGACTAAGTTCATTTTAACCAATTCGACCAACTCATAGAATAATGATTTCTGAAGGAACTGCCTGGACTGGGAAAGTTTTGTCCCTGTGACATTGTGTTGTGAGGTAATCATCCATTAAGCCTCCCTCCTCCCAAAATTTTAATTGATACTATGTTTGTAATGTTTATCTGAATACAAATTGTATACTGAGAACGACACAGTCAGCAAACGTGACACAGCTTGCCAGCAGATGACGTTAAGAAATATTGCACAACCATTTCAATGCCGAGTGTCACCCTTTAGATACAAAACAAATTGTCCACACACAAATGCAACGAGCCCTAAATTGGTTGTACAAATGATTGCAACACGCCTTCTGCGCACAGGTGTCTTCAGAAGTGGAGCAGAGAGCAGGTCGATGCAGGCCGGGCGCTAATTAAAGGGGTGTTGCCCGGTGAATGTCAACAGAGAGGGGAGAGGCAGCGGCTAATAGCTTTATAGCTGTGGGGGGACCGGCGGCTATTGAACTTTTTCAGACTTAAAAGCCCACAGTGGTTGTAATTAGCAAACTATTCATACGAATAATTTGTATGAGTAAAACAGTTTAATTATCCCGGTGGTTTTAACAGCTACTAACCCAATAATTTCCCCGAATGATGCTAGTGGTGCAGTCCAGGCCGACAGGTGATGGATGGCTCGCGCAGGAGGTTGTACTGCTCTGAACCAGTTCGCAGCAATATTTACGACCCGTCATGACATGGAATGAGTTGCCACCACAAACATGTTAAAGATTGTTTTTAAAGTGAACGGGAGTTGCCGTTTATGAGCCTTTTACACACACTGTTATGTGGTCCCCATGTCATGGGAGTTGCCGTTTATGAGCCTTTTATACACGCTACTATGTGGTCCCCATGTCACGCGTGACGCCCTCACCCTGTGCCGGATCTTTTAACCATCAGAACTCAGCATGCTGGGAGATCTACGTGCTTACGTCTGCCGTTAAGGTGAGACTGCTGCCACGTCTGACTGGCGGTGTCACGCGTGACATGGGCCCACTTGACAGGGAACGGATCTTTATGTATTATGTTAACCTTTATAGAGTTATTCGAAGGCGGAGTCAACTAGGCAAAGGGAAGAGAACATTTTCCGAAGTCTATTATACGGTAAAACAGTCTTCTGTGCCTTTAGAGGAACAAGGCTCCTTGGTACTGTGGAAGATTCTAGAAACAGGCAACGCTGGCCTTTTACTCAAAATCTGCGTGTGGGAGGAGACCCATCCCACTCCCCAAGAAATCCAACTGAAAGAGGATGGTTTCACCTGCTAAGTTGCATTGGAAAAATATGGGGCTGTTATTATATTTTTATATTTACATTTCTCCGCAAATCAGACATAACTCACAATGCATTTAAGTTCCTGAATAATAAGTGAGTGAAAGTGTGGTAGTGCGAGTGGGAAAACATCCTTCCACTAAGGCTTGTAAATTCATTTGCAGAAACTAATAGACTTTGGAGCCAGCGAGTGGGGAACTTCCAGGGTAATAAAAGAGACAACAGTACTTGAATTTGGAAATTTGTATGGGGAGCATTTATTCCACTCAGGAGAACATTACTGGGCACAGAAATGCCCAAAATCAGTAGTTAGAATTGTTATGATATATAATACATTTAATATAATACATAGGGCAGGAGGGAACAAACCCCAACCCAACTGAGTGAAAGAAGGACTGAATTTACTGAAGCAACTTGTAGCCACTTCCTGAAGGGGAGGCACCGAAATGGGACTGTGATTTTTCGTGATATAGAGTGACAGAAACTACAATCACATTGTGGGCACAGTTAGGGGCTGATTTTTCCTGCAGATGCGTAATAAAGAAGGTTAAAGTTAGGCTTCTGTAAAAAATGTTTACTACACTGAAAGAAATTGTAACATTTGAAAATTTGGCAACATGCAAATTTCATGAAATTTCTAGAGATTTTACAGCTGCACAATTTTGCATTATTGTCACAGAAGACTGGTTCGAGCAAAATATGTCTTGCGGGAGACATTTTATCCTTGAACCAGCCCACTGGCTGCATCTTGCATAACGTTTGAACATGAGGTAACCACACACATTTAGTTTTCAAGCAAGGTACAGGTACATCAATTTAGCAAAATAAAGTATATATTAAGTAAGGCTTTATCCAACCAGAATGCCATAACCAACAGACTAGCAGCGTCATTTAGGCTCCATAACTAAATCAGGAAGTAAAAACCTGGGGCACAATTTAAATTGCAGGTGCAAATACCGTTGCCCACTGTCATTCCTACCCTTTTGTGCAGTGATTTCCCGTTGCCAAAGGCACAACAGGAACAAAGTGTAAAATCGTCGAATTAAACATTTGGGCTTGATTTTATACTTTGTGCCCCTAAATGTATAAATGTGGAGAGAATGGGAAAGCATGTGAACGGTTCACAACTAATGTATATTGCTAGAGCGGAGCAATCAGAACAGTGTGAAACGTGGCTAATCACCTCCCATATGGAGTAATGAAATAAGAGTACATATTTGCCCTGGACTCACTATAACAACACTACAGACTGAAAAGGAAAGAAGGAAAGCACAACCTAAGTATGCTGTTCGTCCATCAAGGCAGGTATGAAATATATTTAGGAAGCTGTTGGCTGGAGTTGTTGAACACAGCAAGATATTTTCACAGGAGTTGGCAGGATAGTACCATAAAACCTTGATCCCATGAACCCCCTTCCCCAGTCATACCACTGATGCAACATCACCTGCCGTTTATTCCCTTCTTTCACCTAGCCATCCTCAGTGAACCATGCTTTTTAGAACGTACCTTCTCTCTCTCCTTCTCCTCTCCATTTTCAGTATTTTTCAACAGGCAGGACTGTCCAGCATTCATTTTCCCCCTTCTGCAATTTCAAGCCCCCAGCATGCTACGTCTTTGCTTACCTACCTCCTCCAACCCTCCATCGCTTTGCTCCCTTTTCGTTTCACTAGATTTTTATTGCTTTAGCCATTTAGCTTTTTATTTTGTACTTCCCCAGACCCTTTTCCCCCAATTCTACTTTTCTTTAGCTGTTATTTTTCCTCCATGCAGCCTCTGTCCTCCTTCCCTCTCGAAGTCACTGAGATCTAGAAAACAGACTACAGCAAACTACTTATTTTAATATACCTCAAACCCTCTCCCTTTTTAAAAATAAGATATGCTTACAAACCCTAATATTTTAGGAATTGTAAGAAATTTTAAAGGCATTTTTTTCCTAATATGCCTGGCCACTGATTCACAATTAAATCAGTAGTTAAATGCCAAAAGAAGCTTTTTCCATCCATAAATCTAATTTATCAAAATGATAGTTCTAAAGAAAGTTTGCTTCAAGTTCTATAATACTGTTTTCCTTTGAGAGAACAAACTCTTGGGTTGATATAGAAAATAGGTTTATTTTTATATTTTTTCTGTGGCATCACCACCAGAGCAATGCCACAGCTAGTACCTAATTTGAGCTGATGGCTGTTGGTGGGGGTCACTCGTTTTTGGGCACCAGCACTAATTTTTCCTCATTCGACATTTCCCCGAGAGCAAGAGAGGGAAAATAGACAAAGGGGAAAGGAGGAGGAAGAGAAAGATGAAAAACCTGTCTCAGAAGAAGAAGAAAGCAGGAACCTGCAAGAATGAGATAAATGGGCAGGGAGTGTCAGGAAATGATTTAGAGAGGCATAAGGCGGGTTGAAGACTGCGCAGCCTTGGTAATTGGCCACTGACATTTATTTGCACCGGCCGCTGGCTTCTGAGCAGAGCTTTGGGCACTTGCACCTATTCTTTTACAAATTAAGCACTGGCCACAGCTCACCTGCTCTGGCGGTGTTGCCTGCGGTGTGAGAACCTTATTGCTCCCTTTATAATTTTAGCACGGGGTTGAACCTCACCCAGCTTTTGTTGTCCTTACAAGTAATCTCAGGATGAGACAGAGACATCTCAAAATAAATACAACTTTGAGAAAGTGTTTCATTTGTTTCCGTCAAACAAAACAAAGGACACGTTTTTCTGGATGTGATAAAATATACACATATTAACAAAGATATCTTGCATGGCATATAAGCCATTTTGTAAGGTTTTTTTCAAACTTACTGGGTGGATTTACTTCAGTGGTTTGGTATTTTCTATTTATTCCATGCAGCCCTTGACATGTTTTCACCCCCTGTGCTAGGATACACTCGAATGCGTGCCTGAGCACTCTCGCTGGTATGTCTCTCAAGGCTGAGAGGCAGTGCAGGAGTGCACTCTGTTTGCAGATGCCCAGTCTGCATACTATAGCTCCTCAGGGACCGGCTGTCTCCTGCTAGGATTAATTTGAGATAAACTCAAAGAGAGCCTGGCCTGTTTTCATCCTCTGAGGATGAGAGCTCTTCACCTCCTATTTAAGTACTCCCTAAGTGGCTTCGATCCCATTCTGTAAAACAATATATTGCTCCAGTCTCGCTAGACTCAACCTCTGCCTATTTGATCACACAAGGCCTGTTTTTTTTATTTTTATTAATCTACTGCATGCCAGGTGGCTTTCTATGAAACAAAAAAAAGTGTGCTCAGCCAATTTCATGCGGTTTTTATCCAAAGGAAAGAAAGATTCAGAAGCTATAGGGAAAGACGAGCCCTTGTTCTTTGGTTTGGGTAACGTCAAGTAATGTTATTCAGAGGAATCATGTAAAATGCATCTTCGGCGCACAGCCAGTGAGCTGTGTAAGGATCTGGCAAGGCCACTACTGACCTGCTTTGCTCTTAAGACTTGAACTACAAACTGGTCTACGGGGCGTAATACAGAAGGCGAGGACTGGGAACGCTAAGTTAAGGGAAAGTCTGTGCCGCAGTTTTGGGCTGACTGATGTCTTAAGTAAATTGTCGCTTGTCACAGGAGCTTTAAAGGCATGTGCTGCTTTTTAGCTGGAAATGTAGCAACATTCGTTGACATATCTAAAGTCACAAAAATAGAACATAACAGAATAACATATGCAAAATTAATTTAACAATACAATAAAATAGTTACAGAGCACATCGCAACAAAGCAGTCAAAACAGAACGCAACACAGCTGTAGCACAACTCAACAAATTTACATTGCAATAATGGAGCACAAAAACACAGCACTACAAAACACAACAGAGAACTTCACCACCACAACAAAATGCCTCACAACAATGTACACAAACGTTCTTTTCCAACATTACAACTTACAGAGTCCTGCTTTAGTAATTCTGTGCTAAAAGGTGTTTGGAGTGAGCATTACCTTAACTTACCACCAAGGACAGAGAATAGCACCCGTCACAAAAGGTTTGTCATCCAGCCCTTGGACCTCAGATGATATAATGTTCAAGCCCTCATTCCGAGTTGCTCGGAATTACTGGCTAGTTGAATCAACCCCAAGGGGAGAGGAGTTGGCCTAACGGCTAGGGCGTACGACCTCGAACCTGGGGAACTGGGTTCGAGTCTCGGCAATGACGCTGAACATCCTGTGATTCTGGGCAAATCACTTAATCTCACCGTGCCTAACAAAAACATGAATGTGTGTCCTAATGTAACGTAACTGGTGCTATGTAAAGTGCTCTGATACCCGATTCGGGTCAAGTTCGCGCTATATAAAACTCTGCAAAAAAAAAAAAAAACCCGGAAAAAAAAACTTTACACCATTTAATGCTTTTGCTTCTAGATTCTGAGCTCTGTGGGTTGGAATCAGAGATAACCATTTTTCCGTACAAAGTGCATGATTTTCCTTGTTCTGAGGGCAAAACTTGGACTCGTTCTTGTATCAAATTGAGAAATGTGCACGCGATAAAACGATGAACCCATTGAGAATGGGAATGTGCCATTGAGCAGGGTAGTCTATGGACAGAGACATTGGAATTATTTTAATCTGTGGCCACATCATTTTCTGCATAATTATGGATGTTCTGCAGTTACCATATCGTATACCATCCGCTGCATAATTTGCAGATTGCTTCTTTGTTTCTAGCTGACAGAGATAAAAAGTTTTTAAAAAGCTAAAAAAAAAGAAAAATGTTGCATGTGGTACCATGCTATGGCACACCTTTTGCAAAGGTGAACTGGTTATATTTATCTAACTGACTACTGTATTCAAGTGTGAAACTGATAGTAACAAGGTGAAACATTTACCCAGATAGCATTAAATGGCAAAATGTCAAAATAGCATGATCAAAGAATGTCACATTTAGCCGCATAATTTACCTTTTCGTGTTGCACAATGGAGTCAACTCTGACACATAATTTGGTCCTCCCCTATGCATAATTCCAGTGCCTCTGACTATATGCCATTTGTACATGTAATATATATTACTTTACATTGCCCTCAGCATGCATCAGGTATTATCCAATCAAAATACATGACGCTACTGCCATTACCACTGACTAGAGAATAACCAAAGGCCACGGGAAGTATAATATTCAAGTATAAGCAAAGTTGCTGAGGTCTGGATATTCACCGAGTGACTCCAAGGTAAGGCGCGCCTCAACGTCTTGCGATGCCTTCATTGCGCGGTAATGTCAGCAAAGTACAGCAAAGCTGGGAAGGACTAAATTAAAGAAGATGTGGTGGTGCCAGGAGAACTAATATCGGCAGATAAGGATCAGCATCAGATCAAAATGTAAAGCATTTAGGCCCCCAGAGGCTGAATTAGCCCTTTGAAACTCATCCCACTCCTTAAAGCAGATTAGTACAAAAGTGAAGTCTCCGAGTCCATTTTTTTTTTTAACAGTCTGTAACATGACATTCCAGCCCTCCAATAACAAGTAAAGCACATGTCAAACAGCTACACGGGGTCCTCTTTCCTTCTCTGTAACAGTCCCCTTTGTAAGGCAATTAAAGAAACTTTCTTTTGCAATCCAAACATTGAAAAGGACTGAAAAATGAATGAGTTTGCAATCACCTCTGGCACAGACCTTCCGCGAAGACTCTTACTGACTAATGATGAGCAGCTACTCGGCTGTCAGGAGGGCCCCAGTGTGGACAAATGTTCTAAAATCAGAAGTGTGCAATTTAGAGGGTGAAGATTTATGTAATTCGCCTTTATATAATCGGGCAAAATTTCGAGAAACTTCAGCGAAATTCCGTAAATGCGAAGTCGCCATTTAGCACTATAGTCTACCGTGAAATTAGTCCTCTTGTCATTTTTTTGACGCAGGGCATTTCACACACAAAAAAAATTGCACGAAGAACACTAGTAGTGGGAGCAACAGCCATTCACGTTTTGCCCACCTCGCCTTCCAGGACCTACCTCTGCTCCGGACCGGACATCGCCATCGCCATTACTGACGGCTGCAGTATCACCCGCAAGGAGCACCCCGACCGTCAAGGAGGAGGCATTGCCATCACCTACAGAAGCACACTCCGACTGACCACACACTCTAATGACCCAAGGGTGACCATGGACCACCTCAACTCCCAGATCCAGACCAAGCCCAAGTACATCCTCTGCGGCACCCTCATGTGCAGGCCCCCCGGGCCATGGCCCCCCATTCTTCAATACCATTGTAGACCTCATTGCACCCCAGGGTCTCCCATCCACCGACGACATCCTACTCGGTGAACTCAAGTTCCACCGGGACAACCCCAGTGACCAGAACACCACCCCCTCCTGGGGAAGGTCCCCTACATCAGACGCAAGCAGCAAGTCACCTCAACAAGCCACATAGCAGGACACTCGGTCGAGCACGTCACCTCTGCCAGCGGGAACTTCAACTACAGCCACAACACCGGACTATCCTGGACCGACCATCATTGGTAACATCACGTCTTCACTTTGCCCACCGGACGCCACCGCCATCATCGCACCCCCTCGCAGCTGGATCAAGGCCACCGAAGAACGTCTCGTCAACTCCCTCCGCACCAACACTCCACCAATGCTTCCAAACGATGACACCGCAGCACGCAACCACCACCGATGGATCTTCAACAGCGCCGACATTTGGGCACCCCTCATGAACGGCACTGCGTCAGTGCCTTCCGCCTGCCTGATGGCAGGCGTGAGGGTGACGCAGTGCCACAGGGATAGAATGGCCCCATGCATTGCTGGAGTTGCTTCATGGTTGTGACACGACTGCAGCAATGCGTGACTTTAGCGCAGACAGATACGTCAGGATTCCTGACGTATCTGTCATTACTTGCGTCATGGAGCGATGTCCAGTGAATACAGCGCATCCATGCTGTCGCAAGAAGGGCGTAGTGAGAAGTGTTGCAACGCTGTCTTGTTGCAGCGCTGCAACACTTTTCATGACTGGGGCCCAGGAATGCGCACTATCTTATTGATGGTGCGCATTCCTGCACTGTAGTTTTGTCGCAGGGCAGCGCTGCAACTTTGCTTGCAGCGCTGTCCAGCACCAAAACCTGCTGAGATGAGGCCCCAAGTGTTATCCCCATTTTTAAGACCAGCTATTTTCTGGTCTTAAGTAACTGGCTCTAACTGCAATTAGAGACGGTTTTTTGGGTCTTCAGAACTTCAAGGTTCCCCTTGTGAATATGGAGAAGTGGGGTTTGCGGCCGTTTTTGCACGGGAATGCCTCTCCTGCATATAATTATCGCTAACAGAAGTGGCGATCTTTACAACGGACGTTTTCGCCTAAAAACTGACGCTAACGGCTGTTAGCGACAGCTTGGTAATACTGCGATAAAAATATCGCTGCATTAGCGGCAGAAAAGTGCCGCTAAAGCGGCGATAACTCATTGTGAATATGCCCCTTAATGTCTGGAATTTCGAGTAACAACCATAGCGTAACATTTCCAAAATGAGGTGAATTTCAGCAGCGTAATTTTAAAGTTTGCATGGGCCTAGTGTACATGCAATCAAATCAAGTTCTACTGTAGGTCTCAGTCAGAATTCGATGTGATCAGAACTGAATTAACAGAGTAAGAGAATAGTGTCAAAGCTGGGCCTTTTTACGTCTGGTGTTACCCAAGACCATTTGTTTTTCCAAAAATATTTCTAAAGAATTGGCAAAAGTCAATAGGTTTAGATTTTGGATGCTGGCCTTTTAATTTTTGCTAATGGATATGTTGTTTGTGAATGGTTTTTGTAGGAAGGCACGCGTGGAATCAAAACAAGAGCAGTCTAAAAGCCAAAACAATATTTTTTTAATGTGAAAACACACATTGCACCAGTAGCCCCAAGCAGTGATGGCTACTACTTATTGTGAGGGTAAGCACGTTGTGTAAGAGCAGAATGCCGTAGCAAAATGTGAATGACACTACAGCAACAAATGGGGGGGAGACATCTGACTGCCAGCCAATGTAAGGATATATATTTTTATTAAAAACAAAAGATGTTGACTAGCACCAGACCTAAAAATACATTCATGTACATACATACATGGAGAATCGTTCATTCAAACCCACTTCATTCATTCGTTGCAGTGTCTTTAACATTTTGCTTTCGCAAATCACAGTATGCAGAGTGGAGCAACGGGTCAGCCCACTTCAGGCATTGGGTCCCCTCACTGTGAGAGACATCATTTTGTCTGAACAACAATGTTCTCATCCCCACACTAAATAGTGCTCCTCAGTGTCAGTGCCCGTGGGACAAAGTTTCCTTAACATTTTTTGATAAATGCGTTTTTTGGACGGACCTGACAGCTCCACGCAGACTGCTACCCAGCTGCTCACACTTCGGTGGGTGCTGCATCTTGCTCATATTTTATTATTTGTTTATCATTCTAATATGGATGTCAGCCAACATAAATTATAAAGTGTTTCAAAAACTATTCCAAGATGGCCGCTGGTACGTGCTCATGCATGCATGCAGTTGCATGGCCATCTTGGAATGTAATAAAAAATAACAAATCAATCCAAGATGCTGACTGTTCGTAAGCATGCATTCCTTGAAAGGTTTTTCACAAAGTTTAACAAAAAACAGTATAACATGTTGGCCGAACACATGCGCACGCGCGGCGGTGATTGAACAATGCTTTTAGTTATTCTTTATTATTACCTTACGGTTACTAAATGCCTGGTGTGTTGCATTCATGGAAAGGCATGGCAATATTAAATTACTGAAAAGGAAAAAAGCATTGATAAAGCAGTGGGACATTAATTCTCACTCTCAAATTGAAGTATTTGCTCATATTCAAAAACTTTTTAAAGGTCCAATCCCACCCTAGATACAGTAGAGTATTTACTTGTGTGCAAAAGTAAAATCTGTGTCCAGCTTGGGAACTGGGAAGGAACGTCCCCAAATTTGTGGGAGTGCAAGGGCTGGTTTTGCTCTACAAGAAAATATTTCCCAGTGGAGTAAAAAGGAAGAGAATGTTTTCAAGTGTGGTCCCATGACATTGCACAGACACATGCGTAAATATATAGCACATGCATTCAAACCAGAGACAGTTATTTTACATTATTCTAAAAGGAACCCACGATAGAATTTCAGTAGTCCTGGGAACCTGCCACTATCGAGCTTCTTATACATACTTCTGAACTTCTTTGAAGAATTCTCAGAAAGTCAGACATTAACTCCCAACTTAAGAGTAAACCTACAGTACTAAATTTGTGACTTTTTAAAAAAAATCAGATCAGAGCGCTGATGTCTTGCAAAGTAGGCCTAGCGAAGGTAAGAATCGGTAGCCAGGGGCAGGAGTGAAAGATAAGTAAACCTGAGGAGGTGACACTGGGGCTGGTGCTTTGCTTGAGGTCTCAGCGCTGCTAGATCAGACGCCTTCGGTGCATACTGCAGACCCCCAGGGACGCGGCTGAGACTCGCATGTCAGCCCTCGGCCAGCTGTCTTGTGTACAGTATGGCATCCACTCACCACTTCTAAGCCCTCGATGATCACTTGATCTCGGGCTCTGTCGCCTTTCATCCCTTCATCCTTGCCCATCTCTGTGCTCTTCCTTGAAGGGCCTGACTAACCGATTAGGGGGCTACCAAACAGCTGCTGGAAACACGATTAAAAATACGAGCGCCTAGTTAACACAGTTGAATGAATGCACGTTTGAGCTCTGCTCAGTCGAGAGACATTTCGTTTAGACTCTGAGCTCTGCAGGAAGGATAATGAGCTAATAGGACAAATTACTTCTTAACAGTTCAACTAATAGGGATGACGTAAGATGTTTAGCTCGGCTCGCATTGCATTTTTTCATTCAAATACAAGTATCGCGACTCATTTTGAGGACTGGTTTCAAGGAGAGTTTCAAGACAGGAATAGAGCGGTCTGTGAATGGAAACATTAACTCCGCAGGATGAGTGACGTTCAGGTTCTTGAAGCCCTTCAAGTGCCTGCAGTCTGCGCGGCTATCTGGAGGAATTCAAAATAGAGCTCGGCGAAATAGAAATAGCAAGAAAAAAATAAACTATGACGTAAAATGACCACATGCTCCTTGTTGTGTGGCACACACAGATCTGACGGTAATAGTGAGGGGACAGCTTATTTTGTACATCATTTTCTTCTGCAAATTCGCAAATGATTCACCCACACAGTATGCCACTGATGTTAATTTACATTGTAATTATATGTGCATATTTATATTAACATATAATTACACATTGCAATATAAAAAAAACAATGCTAATCTATGCCAGGGTGAAAGACGACACATAGTGCCTCAGTCCAACTTTTTGTGGTCAACTCCGTATTTTTCCCCAATCTGATCTTGAAATCTGTAGCATGCGGGAAGTGCTCCAGGTGATACTGTTTACCCTGTCGCAAAGCACAAGGCTCTGATGGGGTGTGAGTGAATCAAATATGTATCGTTATCCATAGAGCAGGGTGGCTACTGCCCCCAACCAGGCTGTGGGTAGACAGACAGATGGTGGTTTTGTTGTGCCGGAGAGCCGGTCTTTTTATCTCTACTCCTGTCACAGGATCTATGGGTCATTTTGTTCAATAATCCGTTCACTATCACTGGGGTTCTTCACTTTGACTTGAGTACATGTAGCATAGTTGTGTTTCTGTTACATTTCACACAACGCGGCGTCTGCCCGCTTCAAGGGTGAAAAGATGCTTTCTCGCTTGTCTTTGGAGCAGAACCTGGACCTCTTCCTCACAGACCCAGGGGAACTTCAACGTTGCCTATTTCTTGGGGCAGTTCAGCGACCTGTTGCAACAACGTGCTCACATATATATACCATTCTCATTGCCTATGTTGACCGATTCCAAGTAAAAGCTCAACACCACTTGGTAAGTCTGGGCTATAATATACCAACCCTCAGTCATATTGGTTTTTGATGCCCCCACTCGCTTCAGTGTAGGAAGTGTGGGAAATATTATGTGAAGATGTCCCCTGTACTGTTTGACACAGGGTGTGAATTTTGATGGTGATACCCTTTTTGAGTATGGCAGTAGCAGGTACTAGTCTCCTGACTGTTTCCCAGTTTGCATTATACATTGAGTTAGTTATCTTGTAGTTGCCTTGACATCCACTTAAGAGTCTGCATCACCACCTGAAAGGAGGGCTTTGAATTTGGACCATTTTAAGTTGTGTTTCCTATCAATGCTTTGAATATGCATAGTTAGAGAGAAGAAGCTCTGCGGTAGTGCCCTATTTGCAGTAAGAGAGGCTATAGTGACTGGAGTTCAGAAATGTACCTCCTGACCATGAGCACCAATCCAAGTCCGTGCTGCTGGAAACCTGCATGGAGGACACTTTTGAGAGGAAGCCTTCCTGAGACTGCAGCCAGGCTGAACTAACTGTAGTATTTTAAAGATATCTACATCACAGGAAAGTTGAGGACATGATGGAAACATCAAAGCACTGTAGCTGCTAGTGAGCCAGGGGTGGTGTCCTTGAATCTGTCCCCTGGACAACCACCACAAAAGCTTGCAGCGAGACTGTGGGCTCATTATCAATTCGTGGACAAGAGTATGACAAAAATGATGGTGCTAAATTCCCAGTGGAATTTGGGACCCTACATCACTAAGCCCAAAGGAAACTTTAAGGTGCTTTAACTCCTGATGTCTGTTAATTGACTGAGGTAGATCACCCCAAACTATTAAAACCATCACCCTGCCTCATACTGTTCTTGAGCACTTGTTGTATGAACATTTGGCTGCATCTTAATCCTAAACCAGGGGGCTCAATTGCTAGGAAACTAGTCCAATGACCCACCACCACCCCTGGACCCAGAGATACCCTTAATACAGGAATATCATGACTGCCACCTGCAGTTTTTGTGACACAGGTCCCCAAAGTTGGTGACAGCAACTGGGTCTTAAATGTCAGACACCAATCCGAATCGTGAACATTGAAAGGGACGCATTTGAAATAACTCCATTATCAGCACTTAAAGCTAGTGGCCACAGTATTTCAGTGCCCCCATGACTTGAGAATTGGCCAGACTGGTTTCAGTAGAAAATGTCCCTTGCAAGAACTTTTCTACTCAAACCAGTCCCCTGCAGACAAAAATTAAGCAACATCATACACTGCAAAATTTCAAGAAGCTTTATCAGTTTTTACATAACTCGATGAGCTTGTGAGCATAATAAAAGTTTCACCCATGCCTACACCAAAATTCCTAAAATCTCACTCTCATCCTTCCCATGCCCAATACAATATTAAACTTTAGAGCTCAGTTTTTCAGTGCAGTAATATACTGGCACATGGGCTATAATCAGTAATTTCTTGGTGAAGTCTGAAAACATTACTTTACACCAGAAAACCGCTACTAAGAAAATCCTGATTGTGGGTGACTTTGGCTTGTGGGTTGAATTGCAACTAGATCAGTCAATGAGGTAGGGCCATGGAAGTTCAGGGACCTAACCTGTGGGACACATTAAATCCAAGTCTGAGTTAAGTACTAAGCACTTACTTATGTTTGTGTGGCAGTGGAATCCTTCCAAAAACCTATGCCAGTGAACTTCCATGTTCCATGGTTGTTATGTCACTGTATCAACTAATACAATATTGGCCTGCCGCAATTTTGAGTGTACAATATTGTCTGTAGCTCTATGGTCAGGGTGAGTATCTATAGGGAAGTATAGATTTATACCCCTCCACTTCTAAACTCGACATTACAGTGGTAGTCAACATTGTCAACTCAATATACTTGCAAGACAACATTTCATCTGCCGGTATGGAGCACAACCCCTGAAATCTAATATACAGGCAGGGCATCAAAATTTCTTGCAGAGGCCACTGTCATGAAAATCCCTTGCTATATACCAGTAGCTCAACTCTTGAGGTTGCCAGCAGTGCTTTTAAATTGACCTCTCCCTGAGAAATAGCAAAGGATCAGCCTTACTAGTGTGGCAGAGTGAGTTCCCAGTATTACAAATTCAACAATGGAATTAGGGCAAAACACTTACATCTAATTTGGCAAATGTGTTGGTACACAAAGCATAGACTCGGCACTCGAAAGTCCAGGCACAGATAAATGTTCTGAGATATGTATTTCTCCAAAATGGTGCAGCCATTTTTGCCCTCCTGGTCATTGTGAAAAAGCAAGCCAAATTGCACACACCACGAAAAATCAAACATCTTCATAAGTATCAAATTCGTTATTATCTAGCCTGTACTTCGTATTTCTCTTCAACATTACTTAAAACATTCACTTTTGCTCCAATACCATATGCTATAAAAAAAAGTCTCATTCTCTACCATAGTGAGGGCTGATCTGGGACATACAGAATATCTATTGGAATCTTACATTGATTAACATATTTCACAATGCCAGCAGGGGTATCTAGGAGAGGAGACATTCCTTGTACTGCTGGAGCTCTGAAATGGGCAAGCAGGTCACTGAACATAGTATTTCTGCTTAAGGGGTCGCTTTTAACCTTTATGATAGGATTTCTTTTACAGTCCTCACAGGGTGACAAGAGTCTATATTCATACAATTTTCTAAGTTCTTTTCTATAGATTGCCACCACATTCTGGAGTTGCAAAGTAATTTATAATTATGAATAAAACAATGCAGGACTGATGCAGTTTATTTGACATAAAAAATCATCCTAAGGTGCAAATTCTATTATGGTATGTATGTCAACATAGCAAAACCAAAGGGGATGATGGACGGAGTGTTGAACATTGCAAGCACTCACCCCCAGTCAACTGATCTGGGTTTAATCCATCATCATTCTTTAGCTCACTCCGCCACCCCAGTTCAGACAAGGCCATATGCAAATCAGTCTGACCCTGTGCCTCATGGGAACAGTCCAGCCCGAACTGCCAAGCCATGTCTTCCCTGGACCGGAAACAAGCATCCTGGGACCGGTTTCTGGCTTACAGCCATCATCAGCCAGGCTATCTTGAATCCAGTGGCAAAGTGAGCAAGGGACCCACGTCTGGGCATACCCTGCCAACTTAGGGCGAACATAGCAAAACCAAAGGGGATGATGGACGGAGTGTTGAACATTGCAAGCACTCACCCCCAGTCAACTGATCTGGGTTTAATCCATCATCATTCTTTAGCTCACTCCGCCACCCCAGTTCAGACATGGCCATATGCAAATCAGTCTGACCCTGTGCCTCATGGGAACAGTCCAGCCCGAACTGCCAAGCCATGTCTTCCCTGGACCGGAAACAAGCATCCTGGGACCGGTTTCTGGCTTACAGCCGTCATCAGCCAGGCTATCTTGAATCCAGTGGCAAAGTGAGCAAGGGACCCACGTCTGGGCATACCCTGCCAACTTAGGGCGAACATAGCAAAACCAAAGGGGATGATGGACGGAGTGTTGAACATTGCAAGCACTCACCCCCAGTCAACTGATCTGGGTTTAATCCATCATCATTCTTTAGCTCACTCCGCCACCCCAGTTCAGACATGGCCATATGCAAATCAGTCTGACCCTGTGCCTCATGGGAACAGTCCAGCCCGAACTGCCAAGCCATGTCTTCCCTGGACCGGAAACAAGCATCCTGGGACCGGTTTCTGGCTTACAGCCGTCATCAGCCAGGCTATCTTGAATCCAGTGGCAAAGTGAGCAAGGGACCACGTCTGGGCATACCCTGCCAACTTAGGGCGAACATAGCAAAACCAAAGGGGATGATGGACGGAGTGTTGAACATTGTCTGAACTGGGGTGGCGGAGTTCGCCCTAAGTTGGCAGGGTATGCCCAGACGTGGGTCCCTTGCTCACTTTGCCACTGGATTCAAGATAGCCTGGCTGATGACGGCTGTAAGCCAGAAACCGGTCCCAGGATGCTTGTTTCCGGTCCAGGGAAGACATGGCTTGGCAGTTCGGGCTGGACTGTTCCCATGAGGCACAGGGTCAGACTGATTTGCATATGGCCATGTCTGAACTGGGGTGGCGGAGTGAGCTAAAGAATGATGATGGATTAAACCCAGATCAGTTGACTGGGGGTGAGTGCTTGCAATGTTCAAAACTCCGTCCATCATCCCCTTTGGTTTTGCTATGTATGTCAACATCCAATAAACTATGAGTAAACCTTACAAATATTTTGTTTTAAAATACTCTCTTCAGATGGTTCACGAATGCTTTGGTCTCAAGACAAATAATGAATCTCAAATTGAGAATAAATGCTAGTAATACTATTTTGCAGAGACATGAATGGTTGCCATCGTGAAAGGAATGCAACAAAAAATATTGCAGGCAGTGTTTTGGACCACCCTATTTTCTGTTTGACAGAATCTAACAAATCCTGAAAACATACCAATATTACAATTTGGTCCAAGTGAACTTAAATTTCTAGTGGTAGAAGGCACACATTTTGCTCTAAAATATTCACTGTGGTGAAATGCAATTGCCATGATTTCAGTCCACAAAAAATTCTACTTAGAAAATAGAAGAAAAGAGGAATTTCTTAAAAAAACCGAATTGATTCTTAAAGCAAAATCAGTTTGCTAAAATATGAACTGGAAACAAATGACAATAAAGATTATATTCTTTAAAAAAAAAAAACAACCCTGAAAGCAGATTGCTACAAAAAGAAGTGATTCACCCCATGCAAGTGAAGAAAGTGATATGTCACTTGAAAAATCGACATCTTTTGAACAGATTCTCCTAACTCACTTTCTAGCGAATGTGTACATTTTGACGATATTTAGACCCATTTTCAGTCTGTTACCAAGGAGCAAAACGTGAAATATTTACTCAGCCCTAATGTAGGAACATTGGAATTCACTGCACTTGACGGAGTATATGCATTAAACTTTTAGGAGCTAAAACCGAAGTAGAAGCATATTCTTAGGTGATTTTGGGGCATATTAGCAAGGAATAGCGATATTTATCGCTAAACGCGCTTAGCGCGACTTTGGTTAACGCCGCCTATCGCTGGAAAATATCGCTGAGATAACACCCTATTAACAAGGTTTATCTCCATTGCGATAATATTTCCAGCGATAGCGGCAAAATGTGAGAATATCGCTGGAAAAGCAGCGATATTCTCGCATTATCGCTAAGGTGGATTCAGCATTAGAATCCACCTCCTATACTTTAAACAGGTAAGTCATCCTCACTAGCAGGAGATAAAATCTAGCGATAAACGCGCTTAGCGCGAATTATTTTATCGCTTCGCCTGCCTTGCTAATAGGGGGTAGTGGAGTTAGCGACTGTTTCCAGTCGCTTTTAGTAGGGAACGCCTTCCTTGCATGTCATTAGCGATAATTATCGCTGACATGCAAGGCGATGGTTAACGCGGCCTCTAACGCCTGAAAGCTGTCGCTAACGCCTGTTAGCGACAGCTTGCTAATAGGGCGATAAAATTATCGCCGCTTTAGCGGCAAAAAGTGCCGCTAAAGCGGCGATAAAGCCCTTGATAATATGCCCCTTTATTCTATATAACTCTACATAAGCATTTTGGTGTCTCAGTGCAGAAGATCTTCGCTAATCAATGCAGCAAAGTATGCTGTTAGAAACATGGTAAAGGTCGGTGTTTCAAGTACTGAGGAGTGTGTTAAGGTCTAATAGAAATGGTGGTGATTAAAAAGTTTTCTAGACTCCCTTTTCTAGAATGATGTATTGGTCGAGGACAGCTTACCCGCCTCAAAGATCTTCTATGCCCCATTTTCTCTATTTTACGTTCATTTTTGTCCTTATAAAAACACTCTTTATGTCGCCAGTGATAATCCTGTCCTCCAGATCACGAGGGATATTGCAGTTTTACAGTGTGAGGAATACTTTTCTCTCTATTTTATAATCATGCAAGCATAATTTAACAGTCTGATTCACAAGTCTTTTCCCGAGCTTTAAAATATACCGATGACTGGGAAAACTTGTTTGCAAATAGATATATCCAAGCTTGTGTCAGAGGAGTAGTCATGGAAATCAATGCCAATATGGCTGCTACACCCACGAGGTAGCAACGCTTCGGATATTTACAAACTTATCTGAGGACCCGAATTAAATCTCCATACAAATGTCATCAGTGAAGCAGAAAGAGTGGGCAATTTCTCTCTTCTATCCTTTTTCTGGATATGATTGAGAAGGAATGTTAAGGATGCTAGAATTTTGTTTTCGAAGAACAAACAAAAATTGCATTGCACAATTATCCACATCATATTTGTAGGCAATGTGCAAAACTGTATTTTACAGACATATCAGATTAGGGAAATGAGTGTACATCACCACTGTACGCATGTGAATATACTACGTATCTGTGCACTGACGTTAATACTTTATGCATGTTTGTGAATATCCCAAAAAGATGTAAGATAAGCTACAGGCATGAATTAGTGCAGATGGTGTCTCGCATATATGTACCTTTGCCAATCGTTAGGAATGGCTAAACTAAACAGTGATTGGTGGAGATGCAGTTAAGTGGTGAGTAAATACATACATAGACTCTCAAGGGGGACCTCAAGAATTATGGAGACAGGTAGCTGGAAAGGCCAAAAGATGGAGAGACAGGCTGGTCAACAGACTGAAAGAGGCCTAAATGGAGAGACAAAGGTCTTGTTGACCTGATGCTGTGCCAGCGTCTTTGACAAGAAAAATGCACAGGTTAGCTAACAGAGAAATAAAGTATGGAAATATCAGCATTTTATTTCTTCTGGTTACTCCACGGGGCCAGGCTCTCTGTGGCCAAAGGGGCTCCTGCACAAATAAGAAAGAAACATGGAAAGACATAAAGGGTCGATGTTTTCATGATACAGAGAAGCACCTTGAATTTAAGGGCCAGATGTACGCAACCATTTTGTGGTTGCAGTTTTCCTTTTGTGAATGTGATACTGCAATTTTAATCGTTTACAACCACTATTTCATGTGAATGAAATGCATCAATAGTTTACAACGGCAATAGTGGTCACAGACCATTAAAATTGTGGTATCACATTCACAAAAGGAAAACTGTCCCCATTGGACAACTTCCCCTTTGGAAATCGGTGGGAGCAGGCAGTGGTACAAGGGACCAGTTCCTATTCCCCTCCAGTGTCTTCCCAAATGATATTTGTTTTTAAGGCAGAACCAGTTACTTTTAGGAACAAAGGGTGTTTAAAAAAAATCTCATTTGTGAATGTAAACAAGGGATGGTGGTTGTCTGCTGTTCCTTGCAGGCCACCATTCGTTTTGTTGTATCCAATACCATAGGGTCACAAATAGTAAACTGTCTACCCACTACTCAGTGGGCAGGTTCTTTTGTGATCCCCTGTGACTGAAGAGTTTGCGACATGACCTATTAGTACACAGGTTGGATCAGAAAATCAAAAACCGGTTGCAAAAATCTGGCGCACAGTTTACGACCACTTTTTGCCATGAATCTGTTTGTGCATCTGGACCTAGGTTTTAAAGTGAAAAGCATGTCGATAGTGACTAGACACATACATACATTTATAGAGCGGCTGAGCCACAAGTCAACTTTGAGGGTTTCACTTAGCAAAGCAATGCCTACTACACCTTCGAAACATACCACTGTAAGCGAAAATAGCTCAAAGAAGAAGAGAGGGCAGAACCAAAGAGCTGCTTGTACTCTGTGAAGGACTGCTGATGAGGAGGAAATGCGCCAACTGCAATTAGAATCCAATTTCTCTCCCTAACCCGAACAGTTGTTCTTCTGCTCACAATGTAGTCAGGTTACAGACAAAGAGGAAGTTTCGGCTCCCAGCCTTTATGGGATTTCCCTTCTTGAAACAACATTTATCCTGTTGACGTTGTATAATTCCTTTAAACTAAGTGGATTAACTGCAAGAGAAGCCCCCTTCCCTACCTGAGCCTCATCCCAGATTACACTTCGAAGTGTATTTGTTTACAGTGAAATGCCACCAGTCACGGTCTGTGGACGCCATCTGTTAATGGCTTCTCTGAATATCCTCCTTAGTGGCCAAGGTTTTCTTCTCAAAAGGGTTGGGGCGGAACCCAAAGGAAATTCATAACGAACGAGGCAAAAAACACAGTCAAGATATTTGGGTGTAAAATGTGATTGGTGCTCTGTTGCAGATTGTCAGCACTTTGAAAATATTTGCCATTAATTTTGCCTGTTGATGCCACAATTGGGTAAAAAAAAAAAATAGGTGAGCCAGTGACTGCTGCTTGTACTATTAGCGTGAATAAGGACTCATTGAGCAAGCCAGTAAAATACTTTGGTCCCGATTCACACAGGTTTTTCTGTCAGTAGGTGTGACTTACCCTTGCATTACTCCTTTATGCTGAATTTGGAGTTGGTCACACTTATTCATGGAAAAAGCCTTTGCGAGCTGAGCCCTAAGTGAGTTAATGAGCAGGTATGAATTTCTGAGTGGCATAAATAGCTGATGAATGAATAAGATAATGAATTACTAAATTATTGTTTTCCATTATTCCTGCGCACTTGGGCAAACCCTGGGCAAATTGCAGGAGTGTGTCAATTCTTGTGTAAAGAAAAAAAATCTATTGCAAAAATATAAAATATAAGAGACAAAAATTCTGGTGAGTTATATGAAGTGTTAACATAAGTACACCAGCTCTTACATTCTATTGCACATCGACAATCGGGGGAGATGTCCAATTTTCTGATAGTGATGCACAGTGGTATATACAAAATGTTTACAACAAATTGGCCCAACAAACTCCTTTCTGTGGGAAAAGGAAAAAGTAACCAATTGCAATCAGACGAGCAGCAAATTACATGTGCTTTAGAAGGATGCTGAAAACATGGTTATTCTCTAAAGCATGTAGCTAAGCACTGGATTAGGTGATGGCTTTCATCCCCTTTGGTTTTGCTATGTTCGCCCTAAGTTGGCAGGGTATGCCCAGACGTGGGTCCCTTGCTCACTTTGCCACTGGATTCAAGATAGCCTGGCTGATGACGGCTGTAAGCCAGAAACCGGTCCCAGGATGCTTGTTTCTGGTCCAGGGAAGACATGGCTTGGCAGTTCGGGCTGGACTGTTCCCATGAGGCACAGGGACAGACTGATTTGCATATGGCCATGTCTGAACTGGGGTGGCGGAGTGAGCTAAAGAATGATGATGGATTAAACCCAGATCAGTTGACTGGGGGTGAGTGCTTGCAATGTTCAACACTCCGTCCATCATCCCCTTTGGTTTTGCTATGTTCGCCCTAAGTTGGCAGGGTATGCCCAGACAGGGGTCCCTTGCTCACTTTGCCACTGGATTCAAGATAGCCTGGCTGATGACGGCTGTAAGCCAGAAACCGGTCCCAGGATGCTTGTTTCTGGTCCAGGGAAGACATGGCTTGGCAGTTCGGGCTGGACTGTTCCCATGAGGCACAGGGTCAGACTGATTTGCATATGGCCATGTCTGAACTGGGGTGGCGGAGTGAGCTAAAGAATGATGATGGATTAAACCCAGATCAGTTGACTGGGGGTGAGTGCTTGCAATGTTCAACACTCCGTCCATCATCCCCTTTGGTTTTGCTATGTTCGCCCTAAGTTGGCAGGGTATGCCCATACGTGGGTCCCTTGCTCACTTTGCCACTGGATTCAAGATAGCCTGGCTGATGACGGCTGTAAGCCAGAAACCGGTCCCAGGATGCTTGTTTCTGGTCCAGGGAAGACATGGCTTGGCAGTTCGGGCTGGACTGTTCCCATGAGGCACAGGGTCAGACTGATTTGCATATGGCCATGTCTGAACTGGGGTGGCGGAGTGAGCTAAAGAATGATGATGGATTAAACCCAGATCAGTTGACTGGGGGTGAGTGCTTGCAATGTTCAACACTCCGTCCATCATCCCCTTTGGTTTTGCTATGTTCGCCCTAAGTTGGCAGGGTATGCCCAGACGTGGGTCCCTTGCTCACTTTGCCACTGGATTCAAGATAGCCTGGCTGATGACGGCTGTAAGCCAGAAACCGGTCCCAGGATGCTTGTTTCTGGTCCAGGGAAGACATGGTTTGGCAGTTCGGGCTGGACTGTTCCCATGAGGCACAGGGTCAGACTGATTTGCATATGGCCATGTCTGAACTGGGGTGGCGGAGTGAGCTAAAGAATGATGATGGATTAAACCCAGATCAGTTGACTGGGGGTGAGTGCTTGCAATGTTCAACACTCCGTCCATCATCCCCTTTGGTTTTGCTATGTTCGCCCTAAGTTGGCAGGGTATGCCCAGACGTGGGTCCCTTGCTCACTTTGCCACTGGATTCAAGATAGCCTGGCTGATGACGGCTGTAAGCCAGAAACCGGTCCCAGGATGCTTGTTTCTGGTCCAGGGAAGACATGGCTTGGCAGTTCGGGCTGGACTGTTCCCATGAGGCACAGGGTCAGACTGATTTGCATATGGCCATGTCTGAACTGGGGTGGCGGAGTGAGCTAAAGAATGATGATGGATTAAACCCAGATCAGTTGACTGGGGGTGAGTGCTTGCAATGTTCAACACTCTGGCCATCATCCCCTTTGGTTTTGCTATGTTCGCCCTAAGTTGGCAGGGTATGCTCAGACGTGGGTCCCTTGCTCACTTTGCCCTGGATTCAAGATAGCCTGGCTGATGACGGCTGTAAGCCAGAAACCGGTCCCAGGATGCTTGTTTCTGGTCCAGGGAAGACATGACTTGGCAGTTCGGGCTGGACTGTTCCCATGAGGCACAGGGTCAGACTGATTTGCATATGGCCATGTCTGAACTGGGGTGGCGGAGTGAGCTAAAGAATGATGATGGATTAAACCCAGATCAGTTGACTGGGGGTGAGTGCTTGCAATGTTCAACACTCCGTCCATCATCCCCTTTGGTTTTGCTATGTTCGCCCTAAGTTGGCAGGGTATGCCCAGACGTGGGTCCCTTGCTCACTTTGCCACTGGATTCAAGATAGCCTGGCTGATGACGGCTGTAAGCCAGAAACCGGTCCCAGGATGCTTGTTTCTGGTCCAGGGAAGACATGGCTTGGCAGTTCGGGCTGGACTGTTCCCATGAGGCACAGGGTCAGACTGATTTGCATATGGCCATGTCTGAACTGGGGTGGCGGAGTGAGCTAAAGAATGATGATGGATTAAACCCAGATCAGTTGACTGGGGGTGAGCGCTTGCAATGTTCAACACTCCGTCCATCATCCCCTTTGGTTTTGCTATGTTTGCCCTAAGTTGGCAGGGTATGCCCAGACGTGGGTCCCTTGCTCACTTTGCCACTGGATTCAAGATAGCCTGGCTGATGATGGCTGTAAGCCAGAAACCGGTCCCAGGATGCTTGTTTCTGGTCCAGGGAACACATGGCTTGGCAGTTCGGGCTGGACTGTTCCCATGAGGCACAGGGTCAGACTGATTTGCATATGGCCATGTCTGAACTGGGGTGGCGGAGTGAGCTAAAGAATGATGATGGATTAAACCCAGATCAGTTGACTGGGGGTGAGTGCTTGCAATGTTCAACACTCCGTCCATCATCCCCTTTGATTTTGCTATGTTCGCCCTTAGTTGGCAGGGTATGCCCAGACGTGGGTCCCTTGCTCACTTTGCCACTGGATTCAAGATAGCCTGGCTGATGACGGCTGTAAGCCAGAAACCGGTCCCAGGATGCTTGTTTCTGGTCCAGGGAAGACATGGCTTGGCAGTTCGGGCTGGACTGTTCCCATGAGGCACAGGGTCAGACTGATTTGCATATGGCCATGTCTGAACTGGGGTGGCGGAGTGAGCTAAAGAATGATGATGGATTAAACCCAGATCAGTTGACTGGGGGTGAGTGCTTGCAATGTTCAACACTCCGTCCATCATCCCCTTTGGTTTTGCTATGTTCGCCCTAAGTTGGCAGGGTATGCCCAGACGTGGGTCCCTTGCTCACTTTGCCACTGGATTCAAGATAGCCTGGCTGATGACGGCTGTAAGCCAGAAACCGGTCCCAGGATGCTTGTTTCTGGTCCAGGGAAGACATGGCTTGGCAGTTCGGGCTGGACTGTTCCCATGAGGCACAGGGTCAGACTGATTTGCATATGGCCATGTCTGAACTGGGGTGGCGGAGTGAGCTAAAGAATGATGATGGATTAAACCCAGATCAGTTGACTGGGGGTGAGTGCTTGCAATGTTCAACACTCCGTCCATCATCCCCTTTGGTTTTACTAACTAACCTAGCGCCAAGAGACCTGTTGATGAACGCGCGCTATATAAATGCTCCATAACATAACAACTATAACTGTTGAATTTCTATCGTTTTGTGTATGTAAAATCTGAACTTTACTATAACGTCCCTTTAACCTTTGGCTTTTTAGTGAATTACTAAGGCTTTTTAATTCTATTTCCTAATTATAATGTCCCTGTAACCTTTGTTTTTTTCAGTGAATTTCTAGTGCTATTTTAACATAAAGTAATATTTAATTACCATACATTAATCCAACCGCAGCGGTCAGGCCTTGCGGCCAACCCCCTGCATGCGGCCAACCCCATATTGTGCACGGCCTTTGGCCATGTGCAGTAAGGGTTTGGCCACAGGACCTGCGGCCAACTAATTACACAGTACTCGCAGGAATCCCACCTAGTGTCACAGCACGTGACGTGATGAGGTAGTGCTCACCCCAACTAGAATCCGTGTCACTGGGTGCGGTAAAGGAAACTATTCCTTTTCTTTAAATACCCCTCACACACTCTAGTAGTGTCTTGCTTCTTCATCGGGTTCACACACGTGCCCCCCTCCACAGGCTGATTTTGTCCCAGAGGACCCCATTCCCCGAGGCCAGGCACCATATTTAATGGGGGAGGGGGTCATGTGGTGCCCCTCCCTCAGCTGATTTCGGCACAAGGGACCCTATCCCCTGGGGTCTAGCACATTTTGTGGGGGAGGGGGACACATGCGTGAGTGGCTGTGTGGGTCTGTGAGTGGGTGTTTGAGAGGTTTTGTGGGTCTAAGAGTGGGTGTGTGAAAGGCTGCATGGGTGTATGAGTGGTTGTGTGGGTAGGTAAGTGGGTGTGTGAGTGGTTCTCTTGGTCTCTGAGTGGGTGTGTGAGTGGTTGTATGAGTTTATAAGTGGGTGTGTGAGTGGTTTTCTGTGTATCGGAGTGGGTGTGTGAGTGGCTGTGTGGGGCTGTAAGTGGCTTTATAAGTGGCTGCATGGGTGTGTGATTGGTTGTGGGGGTGCATTACATGGTGTGTGTGGTGTGTGTGGGGGGGTCTGTGAATGGGTGTGTGTGTGGTTCTCTGGGTCTGTTAGAGGGTGTGTAACTGTCTGTATGGGTGTGTGAATGGGTCCGCACGTGGTTTATTGGGTCTTGGGGTATGTGACTGGGTGTATAAGTGGTTGTGTGAGTGTGTGAGTGTGTAAGTGTGTGTGTGACTGTGTAGTGGGTGTGTTGTGTGGTGGGTGTGTGAGTGAGTGTGAGTCAGTGTATAAGTGGCTATGTGGGTCTGTGAGTAAGTGTGTGACTGTATAAGTGTGTAGATGTGTGTGTGTGATTAGGTGTGTGAGTGCCTGTGTGGGTCTGTGAGTGGTTCTCTGGGTGTGCAAGTGGATGTGTGAGTGACTGTATGGGTGTGTGAATGGGTGTACGAGTGGTTTTTTGAGTCTCTGAATGGGTGTGTGACTGGCTGTATGGTTATGTGAGTGTTTAAGTGTGTGTGAGAGTATGTGCTGGGTGTGTGAGTGGGTGTGTTAGTGGCTGTGTGGGTCTGTGAGTAGGTGTATCACTAGCTGTATGAGTGTGTGAGTGTCTGATTGGGTGTGTGAGTGCCTGCATGGGTCTGTGAGTAGATGTATGAGTGCTTCTCTGGGTCTGTAAGTGGATGTGTGAGTGGCTGTATGAGTGTGTAAATGGGTGTGTGAGTGGTTTCCAGGTCTCTCTCTGGGCATGTGAGTGGCTGTATGGGTGTGTGAGTGGGAGAGAGGGTGAGTGAGTGGTTGTTTAGGTGTGTGAGTGGGTGTGTGGATGTGTGAGTGGGGGTGTAAATGGTTCTCTGGGTCTCTGAGTGGATGTATCAGTGACTGTATGGGTGGGTTTGTGAATGGCTGTATGGATGTATGACTGGGTGGGTGAGTGGTTGTGTGGGTGTGTGAGAGAGTGCATGAGTGGGTCTGTGAGTGGGTGTATGTGTTTTTTTAATTGGGGTCTGGATCTGCAGATCCACCGCAGTTTCACACTGGAGGGCTTGATGAACTCTGTGGTGGATCCGTGGGTCCTCATGTGCCAAAAAACATTTTTGGACAGTTTCTTGTCCATGAGAGGGCCCTCACAGACCCCCTCAATCCATTCCATGGGGTCAAGATATCTCTAGCCTGACCCCTTATAGCCTATTTATACTTTATTCCCCTCCCTGGGAAGCATGTCCTGAATCACAAAATGGCAGCCACAAATTGAGAGAAAGAATGATGATGGATTCAACCCAGATCTGTGACTGGGGGTGAGTGTCTGAAAAGTTTCAGCGCTCCGTCCATCATCTCCTTGTGTTTGCTTTGTTCGCCCTAAGTTGGTCCCTTGTTCACTTTGCCACTGGATTCAAGCTAGCCTGGCTGATGAGGGCTGTTAGCCCGAAACCGGTCCCAGGATGCTTGTTTCGGGTCCAGGGAAGACATGGCTTGGCAATTCGGGCTGGACTGTTCCCATGAGGCACAGGGTCAAGACTGATTTGCATATAGCTGTGTTTGAACTGGGGTGGCAAAGTGAGCTAAAGAATGATGATGGATTCAACCCAGATCTGTGACTGGGGGTGAGTGTCTGAAAAGTTTCAGCGCTCCGTCCATCATCTCCTTGTGTTTGCTTTGTTAGCCACAAATTTTCTGTCAGGTTGAGGCCAACCAATCACTGCACTGCTGCTGGCGTGTGGATCTGCGGATCCACTGCGGTGGATCTATGTCTCTAGATATACATACATCTTTAGTAACTCCAAAACTACTTAACTGATTTACACCAAATTACAAAAAGCACTCTTTCTTGACCAAGATCTAGCTTTCTGCCAAATTTGGTGTAATTCAGTTTAGTGGTTCGGGTTGTAGTCGTGTCTAAAATCCCTATGCAAAATTGCATTGGGAAAATGCATTTTGGGACCTCCCTTTTTCTCAGCCCCTGCTTGACGGAACAACCCAAAACTTTTCAGACAGCAGCTGAAGTGATTAGTACACTAGTTTTGAAAATCGTATGAAGATTAGGTAAACGGCGCCAAAGCAATTAGCAAAACAAAAAATGATTTTGCTATGGAAACTAGGTCCTAACTATAACTACCTGCTGGCGACTGCCAGTAGTTAATATATATTGTATGCTATACTAATAATTTGCAAGTTTATCAGTGAATCCATGAATAATTGGATGAGTTCCTTCTGTGCATTTAGGTTCACGAAATTCTGTAAGAATTTTATAAAATTCTTTATTTGCAAATTTAGCATTTTGAATTATCTCTGAATAGTTCCTTTTTCAGTTTTTCTGATTGTTGACTTGCATATTCTGTTAAGCTTGTGTAGGTGAAGTTTGACTTGATTGCTGTTTGTTTTGAGTCAGGTGTGTTGCAGTTTTCTAATTTGTTGCTTTATCTTTATTAGTTTTCTTAGTGGCATTAGGATATCAAAGCTTCCTGTAGCCACTCATAAAGGTTTTGAACTGAAATTATTGTGTCTAGATTCGTGTTGGATGTTAGTTGTGTTTCTAAGTATTCAAAAGTTTGTTTTTTCCGTGGTCGATAGGTGGATTCATGTAATGTGGTCTTAGGTGTGTTGTTTTGTGGTGTTTTAGGTTGGAAAGCTACCAAATGGTTGGTCTGACCATGTGAATGGAGTAATCCTTTGAAAGGAAACTAGTTCTGAATTTGCAAAAATTACATCTAGGATGTGTCCAGCGATGTGCGTGGGTTTGTGTACAATCTGTTGTAGGTCCAGTGTAACTAAACAAGTGATGATAGTTTTTGGATGGGGCATATTGGGTTTGTCAAACCAAATGTTTGGGTCACCAAGAATGCAAATATCGATAAATATATATGTGTGTTTGTATATATATATAATTATATACACACACACCTATGTATTACCTACTGGCGGTCACCAGTAGATAGTTAAAGTAGGACCTAGCTTCCATGGGAAAAGCGTTTTTTGCTTTGCCAATAACTTTGCCGCAGTTTGACAAATGTTCACGAAACTTTCAAAATTAGTATGACTTTCAGTTCAGCTGCTGTGTTGAAAGTTTTGGGGTGATTCGTCAAGTGGGGGCCGAGAAAAGGGGGGGTCCCAAAGCGCATTTTCCCCATGCAAATTCCCATTTGGATTTTAGACATGACCTCAGCCTGAAATGCTGAACAGAATGACACCAAATTTGGCAGAAAAGAAGCCCTTGCTCTAGAAAGCGACTTTTTGTGAATTGGTGTAAATCCATTCAGTAGTTTTTAAGATATTAAGATAAATCCAAATTTGCATATATAGGGATGCGGATCCTCCGAGGATCCGACAGTCCCCGTGCTGAAATCTGATTTGCTGTCAACACTTCAAGCCAGAAGTGTTGGCAGCCATCTTGGGACTCGGTAGCAATACCCTGACCACATACCTCTCATTCTGGGGTCCCCACACCAGGGCTAAAAAGCATTTTTAAAAACAATTATCGCCGAAAATCGTGAGGATCCACGACTCCGGCAAAAATTAAAAGAAAAAAGCAAGCACAGGCTTCCATGCTTCTTTTTAAAAGAGCCTCCGGGTGGGCCAGGTCCCGGGGGCATTTTTTTAATAAAGGAAAAAAGGAGGGAGGGCACATGGGGCACCCCTCCTAAGACTCTTTGAGCCCCAGGTATCACCAACCCCCGGGGACATTATTTATATAAATAGAGGGAGGCCATGAGGTCCCCCCTACTGGGCTTCATAGAAGCCCCGGGGACCACCACCTCCTGCGGCAATAAAATAACTAATTAATGAGGGGCTGCGGGGACACCCTGGGCCCTGGAGACCACCACCTCCCGGGGCCTAAGAAATATTTTAAAAAGGTAGGGGCACTGCGGGACCCCCTCACGGGCCATATACGGCCCCTGTGACCATCATTTCCCCGGGGCCAGCCCTTGAACACCGAAGGAGGAGTAGGCACCCCTCCTGGAGCCATTAATGGCCCTGGGGATCTCTACCTCCAGGGCCAGCTCCCTATGACCCGGGGTGCTCTCAGCCCATTCACAGTGCCAGGAAAACTCTAGACAATTCCATTTTTTTAAAAATTTTAAACAAACTTTATTGCCTTTTACATATGTCTCTCACAGCACATTATCACTGTTGCATGTGAACATTTTGTAAATTTAGCTTATGTCGCGTCTGTCAATTCTTGTACATACAATTAGTTCTTGCATTATTATTGTCTCTGGTGCTGTAGTGCATTCCCAGGCCTAACATGCCTTCAGTCCCCCTCCCTCCCCCCCTAAAACTTAAACTTAAGCTCCACATCTATTATGTCTCGTTGTGCGTAGTTCTATCACTCGGTCACCATTATCCAGCTCGAAGCCCCCTCGGTGCATGGGCTTCTATGGGTCCTCATCTCCTGGTGCTTGCTCCCCTCCCCTCTCCCCTCCTGACTCTGTCTCTGGGGACTTCCCTGCCGTGACGTTCTTTCAGGGGTGGAGACTTCAGACCCAGAGTCCTTGTCCCTCAGCTCCTCCATCAGTACCTCCGATGCCTGCGCCCTTTCCAGCTTTCCCAAGCCCCTTCTTGCATTTCTGAGCAAGATTCTGCCCTCACATCCTGCCCATTTCTCTAATTCTCTCTTCCATCTATGTATGCTGGGGCCAGCCGGGGCCTTCCATCTACTAGTAATCTCCCGTTTTGCCAATATAAAGGCGAGGTCCTGGAACTTATCGGTGACGACAATTCCATTTTATGTTAACATAATACAATAAAAGTAAAGTAATCTTTACCTTGACTACAGAAAAAAGACAGGATCAAAAAAAAAATAGAAAAATAGAAAAAAGATAGGCATGAACCTTTCAAAACATAAATATGACTCCCCTAGGAAAACATGTGCACCCAGCCTGTCCAGCAAAGGGGAGGGAACTAGTGTTCACTCCCTTATGTCAATAAAACCGGAGACCATGACATTAATTATGACAACTTCAAGCCCCTACCGGATCCTTCCACCCTCGCAGCCCATCTCAACAAATGCCCAGAGGACCACCTCAATTACCAGGAATACCATCACCACCCAAGAAACCACAACAGCCAAGAAGTCCATATACTCCAGAGCACCCTTGAACTCCTGCCTTCACCACGTCTTCATCAAAGGACTGGACCCCAGGAACTCAGCCCTCACCCCGGTCCTGAGTGACTCATTCATCACAACCACCTACCCAGACGCCTGGAAACACTTCACAGTACCCCACCTCAAGAACCCCTCAGCAGATAAGAAGATGCTAGCCAACAACCAGCCTATCTCCCTGCTATCCTACCTGTCAAAATTCATGGAAAAGATGATAAACAAATTCCTAGCCACCCACCTCACTGACAACCACATCCTCAGCACCATTCAATCTGGATTCAACCACAGTATTGAGACCACCTTCATCGTTGCCACAGACGACATCTGGATGATCCTGGAAAGAGATGACACAGTGGCCCCCATCCTACTGGGCAATTCCACAGCCTTTGACACTTTTTAGCCCCATTCATATCCAATGACTGCACGAAGCTGGCATCCAAAGACCCGCACTTCACTGAATTTGCTCCTTTCTGACAAACCGCACCCAGTCAGTCAGTCTGGTCCCCTTCACTTCGGGTGCCGTCAACCTCATGTGCGAAGTTTCACAATGACCTTTGCTCAGCCCCACCCTGTTCAACAGCTACATGACCCCACTTGCCAGCATCATCTGCGTGCACGCGATTAACATCATATCCTACAATGACGACATTCTACCTTTCTGACAAGATGCCAAACACCCAGACCAATTTCTTCACCCACATGACTGAAGAAACTAGATGGATGAAAACCAACTACCTCAAGCTCAACACAGACAAGACAGAAGTAGCAATCTTTGGCAAAGACACCTCACTCTGGGACTCCACCTGGTGGTCTGCCAAACTCAGACCCACACCCTCCCGGCAACCAATTCACAGAACATAGGAATAGCAGTCAACAAAAACTCACCATGGCAGGCAAAATGAACGCAGTCTCTGTCGCCTGCTTCCACACACTGAAGATGCTCAAGAAGATTTTCAAATGGCTTCAGCAACACTCATAGAACTGTCACCCAAGCTCTTATCACCTGCAAGTTAGACTACTTCAATACACACTATGTTGGAATCAACACTCAACTTGCCACAAGACTCTAGACCATGCAAAACGCAGTGGCCACGCTCACCCTCAACCTCCCAACCTGCACTCACATTACCTCTCACCTCATAGAGCTCCATTGGCTTCAAATCCACAAACAAACACTCTTCAAACTCCTCACAACACATACAAAGCCTTACTAAACATGAGCCCCATGTACCTCAATAAGTGCATAAACTTCTACAAACCTACCAGAATCCTCTGCTCAGCCATACTCCTACTCACACACACCACCTGCATACACAGAACCAGATCTGGCAGTCATACCTTCTTATACCTCACTGCTAGAGCCAGGAACATCCTGGCCCTGCACAATAGAGCTGCCTCCTCAGTCGCAGCATTCTGCAAAAAACTAAAGACCTGGCTCTTCACCGAGCCCTAGTCCTGGCTCGGCACATGCAGCTCCTGTTTCAGACCAGGATACTCTCCAGGGTGAGTTGTGACGTATACAACTTCACATAACATAACATTGTGGCCTCCTAAATCTGACATGGAAGACATACAACCCACTGCCCTATATTTGTCAACTCTCAAATCAGATTGTTACATTATATGGAATGAGGGCCAAATACTTCATTGAACATGACAAAGCAACAACCTCAATAGTCAAATGAAGGAGCACCGTAAGATAATTATATACTAACCAAATAAACACTCTGGCCCGAATGAGGCTGCAACTGCCATGACCATTGTTGGCTCAAGTGGGGCCCCAACTGTCTCTTCAGGTGGAGCTACATCGCCTCAACTGCAAGAAAATGCCATGGTGGGTCTGCATCTGTGATGGTGCCACACCCTCAAGAGACTGAAGCAGGGCAGGACTGTAGACAGACAAAGCCCTCACCTGGTTCCCCCATGGCCTTGAGAAATTCCTGCTCACCAAGGTCCCTAAAGCAAGGCATGCAGAGGGGAAGAGACAATAATGGGATGAAGACTCATTAGTTGACCAGCAGATTCACCAAAGGGGGTTAGACTTGAACTGAGTGCATATTGTACTGTGTGAAAACAAAAAGGCTGTAACCTAGCCTGATCCACACTTTATTCCAATTCTATAGTGGTTTAACCTAGCAGATCAAGGACCACCGGGAGTGAGTAGTAAAGGAAGTGCAGTGTCACAAGGAACTGCGCCGAGGGACACAAACTTGTGTAAACAATTGGATTGTGTATTATTTAGTAGAAGAGTGTCATTAAAACTACGTTTTTTTCTAAAACACAAACACTCTGCTGGCTATTGGAATTATTCTGTTTGTTAATTGATTGCGCACGCCTCACAACTTCTCTTAGAAGCCTATGACTGCTCACCCCCGCTAATCTAAGAGTCAAGTGTGGAAAGGGTTGTACTTGGTACGGTTGCAAAGCCATAGTAGTACTGGGCCCGGGACATCAATGGCAAATGATGGGGAGTGGAGTCTGGCACTCGAGGAAGATGGCGGCTCACTAAGAAAGCTCCTAAGTCAGCAGCACACGTTGCAGCCTCCCCTCATTACTCAGGGCCAGAAGAATCCCTTCGGTGAGGGAAATGAATGGTGACATCCCCGAGATACAGAGGGCTGACTTCTCAGAACACCGCAGCGACGGGCAACATGACGACGGCCTGCAACCTCGGTTTGTCTTGCCACCCATTGGCAGGCCAGGCAACGGAGGTGGACTTGACCAGCTGATCGACCAATCGCCGACTCCCTAGGAGCTGGTGTGGCCATCAGACCCAGCAGCGGCTCCTCAGTTAAGGCGGAGGAGTGTCGCCCCACTGCTCTCTGAGCAGTACAAATGGAAAAATAAAATGATAATGACACAATGTTATTATCATTTCATTTTTCTGTGTTGAGCCAGGCTGGGGTTGTGCTATCCTGATGAACAGCAGCAGCCAGCAGGGAGGAGGAGTGGTGGGCAACATAAGTGCGCATGATGGTTTGGCCGGCCGTCTTGGGATGGCCAAACCGTCATGAGCACTTAGCATTTATCCACTGGACTGTGTTGCACAGCCGGGTGGAGAACAGTCCCAGGCACTGTCTGAGCGGCAAACCAGGCTGCTCAGACCAATCACAACACTGCTGCCATGCCTGGTAATACTATTACCAGCATGACAGAAGCTTGGTGATTGACTTAGGGGAGTCTGGGAGCCTGTGTGCTGCCAGTAGTCAGGAACAGAAGAGGACGACGGAGAGGCGGTGGTCATACACAGGTGATCATTTTCTTTTCAACCCCCCCCCCCACTGCCCTACTACTTCTGGTCCCTAGCAGCCACCACTGGTCAGACCACACCCCAAAGCTGAGGAGGTGTCTGCTGATCGCAGCTGGACCCACTGGGGACGGTGGCGTGTATTTCCCCTTGCCCCAGCCTCGGCAACGGGAGAGCAGCAGATTGTCACAGGAGCACTGTGGCACTTTCACCTTGCGGAACACCACGTTCTACCCCTCACCCTGTAATAATACCATGAGTATTGACGGCCCCGAATCATGCTCTCAACAACTCCTCATGGGGACCTGCTCGGGCGTGCTGTGTCCCCTATCCCATTCCACAGCTCAGCTACAGTCCATACACACTGACTCCTTTCGGGTCGCCCCTTTAAGTTCCCTGCCCATTCACCTCCTGTGCCCCTTCCCTGCAAACTGGTCCCATCACAAACACTCCATGTCTTTCTGTTGTCTCCCTTAACATCAACAGACTCTCAAATTATGTTAAACGTAAAAAGGTAATTGACTACTCAAGGTCCCTCCACCTCAACCTTGTTCTTCTACAGGAGACCCACCTCACAGATGCAGAAAACCAGAAGCTTCTCCGAGAATGGGTGGGTAGGGAATATCCTGCTAGCAAAACCACTCCAGGGTGGGAAGAATCGTGGACCGCCAAACTTGACATTAAGGGGGAGTCGCTATACTAGTGGCGAAACACCTCCCATTGCAGGTGAGCAAAATTTGCTGAGAACCCCAAGGCCACAAAACTTTTCTCAATTCATCCCTTTATGACCGGACCCTGTTGATTGGCTCAGTCTATGCACAAATACATGCAAAAAGAGTCATCTTTGCAGACATAATCCGAATTCTACATCAACACCCCTGCACCAAATCCATACTAGGAGGAAACTGGAATCCAGCACAAGACCCGTATATCGATAAGTCTGATCATCCTCCTTCCCATAACTCTTTGGGAATTGGACTCCTGGATCTAATATCTGAGTTCTCCTTGTTAGATCCTTGGAGACTGTTGCACCCCATATCTCAAAACTACACATTTACCTTCTGTGTGCATGGTTCTCGCACACAAATAGACTTTTTCCTGCTTTCCCGACACCTGCTAGCCCACTTGACAGCCACTGCTAATAACACTACAGGTGTGTGTGACCATGATGCAGTCCAGATATGGCTTAATCTTGGGATGCTGCAACATCCTCCAGCACATTGGAGGCTTAACCTCTCCCACTACAAAATACCTGGCAATAAAAGATGCCTTTCTGGTCACCTCCATACCTGGACCACAATCAGGAAACAGTGGGTTACCTGAGTGTCCTTTGGGCAGCCAGGAGGGCAATGGTCAGGAGAGACATAATGCAGGACACAGCCCATAGAAAACGTGAGGCACTTCAGATGCAGCGTAGACTGGAATGTGACATTCATACACTCACTACCAAATACACCTCCACTACCACGCCAACTACACTGGAAGCCTTGCTGTGGGCTAAACATAGCCTTAACTGACTTTACACTACTATAGCGGAATGGCACTTTTCTGTCTTAAGCAGCGCCACTATGAGAGGGGGGAGAAACATTGGTGACTTCTGTCCCTAAAGGCCAGCCAACAAGAGGCATTTCGTACTATACCTGCTATCCTGCAAGCTGACGGCATCCTCCGCACACATCCACTGAATATTCTGGAGACTTATAGAACATACTACGTGGCTTTATAAATTTCTGACATCACCAGAACTCCCGCTGACATAGAGGCCTTTCAGATGCAATATGCACCCTCTAGGCTTACTCTGACACAATGGTTACAACTTGAAGCCACCATTACTGAGGACGAGGTTATTGAGGGTCTACCATATAACAAATCCCACGACACAGATGGATAGCCCTCTAAATTCTATAAACTGCACAAGGACCTTCTAGCACCCCTACTTTGTAAGGTAATTTTTTTGACATACCCTCCACTCATTCTGCTCATGGAAGCCAACAGTGCAATAATTACTTTTATTCCCAAACCCCGAAAAGACCCATTGCACTGTGCAAACTATAGGCCAATTTCCCTCCCTAATGCCAATACCAAAATCTTGGCCAAAATACCGGCAAACCAACTAGAGAGTCATTCCCACCTTAGTGCGTCAAGATCAAGTGGGATTTGTTCCCCACAGCTCCTCAATGTCTCACCTCCGAGCCCTCTCTCACGTTCTCTGGCAGGTGTGCAATGACACAGATGAAAAAATACTAGTCTTTCTCAATGCCAAAAAAACATTCAACAGGGTTGAGTGGAACTATATGTTCCAGGTACTTCAGCAAGTCGGCATAGGCCCATTGTTCTTGGCATGAGTCCAACAATTCTACAGTCAGCCAACGCTGAGGGTGGCTTGTAACGGCCACATCTTTCCACTGTTTACTAACCACAAGGGTACAAGACAGTACTGTCCCTCTCTATCTCTGTTGTTTATCCTGTCGCTAGAACCTCTGGCGATTGCCATCCGAAATGCGCACGACATACAGGGTATACCAACCGGGGAGGGATTCATAAAATCTAATTGTATGCTAATGACATCTTCATCACCCTCTCCAACCCGACGTCCTCGCTAGATGCCATGATGGAACTAATCTCCTGATTCTCCAGCTTATCGGGATACAGGGTAAACTGGGAGAAATGCAAAGCCATGCCTCTGTCTGCACACATGACTCCCAGTGTTCTTAGAAGGTACCCGTTCTCATGGACCCCCGACACCTTGAAATAACTGGGCATTCTGATCTCCCAGGAACTGACCAACATGGTAGAAAACAATTTGAAACCTTTACATGTAAACATCAAAGCGGATTTTCAGCGTTGGGCCCAGCTTAACCTCTCTCTATGGGGCAAGACACAACTGATCAAAATGAATGTCTTACCTAGATGCAAAAACCACTTTCTAATGATCCCTCTCCGAGTCCTCGCCCAACTGAGATTGGCCATTGAAAACTCACTCAAAACCATTCTCTTGCGGGTGAAAACCTAGGTTGAAACTTGCCAAACTCCATACATTGACTGCTAAGGAGGGAATTGGACTTCCTCGTATCAAAAATCACTGGTTGGTATCACAAATCATGCCCCTCTGCTACGTCCTTCATACCTCCCTGGACCTTCTGTAATGGGTTCAGATGGAGGCGGTCCTGACTGGACATCTCAGTGAGTTCAGAATGCTATATACTGGTGACCCTGATCACCTCCTCTCTTCCCGTTCAGTCCTGGCCACCACAACTTATTCCTGGAGGAAAGTCCATATGATCCTGAAAGCACACCCTACACATTCTCAGACCTCCCTATGGTGTAACACTTCACTGCTGACAGACAGTAAAGAGCTCTTATGGAACGCCCTAAGCACTAATGGCATCTGCTTTATATCCGACCTGCTTATAGACTAAGGGCCAGATGTACGACCCTCAGTGTTTGCGACTCACAATTTGCATTTTTTTTGTGACTCGCAAATACTGATGTAGAACAGTGTCTCAGACACTGTTTGCGATTCCCAAATAGGTCGCAAAGGACCTGCCTCACTAGTATTCATGAGGCGAGTTGCATTTTGCGGCCCATTGGGAATGGCCGCCACTTACAGGGATGCTGGCCTGCTGGGGTCACCAGACCACCATGTCTGTGACTGCTTTTTCAATAAAGCAGTTTAAAAAAAAAAATGCATCTCATTTTCCTTAAAGGAAAACAGGATGCATTCATAAAATACAAATGAAACATTTCAGTTTCATTTTCTAAGAGCAGGCAGTGGTCCATGGGGCCACTGCCTGCTCTTAAAATTTTTTTTTGCTGCCAATCTCAAATGGGAAGGGGTCCCCTGGGGATCCTTACCATCAATTCGAAATTGGTGGTAAATGTGATTGTTTTGCGACCGCATTTGCGGTCGCTAAACAATCTTACATTCCCCTGCGACTCGCTATTAGGAAGGGACGCCCTTGGCACACACCTTCCCAATAGTAGCTCGTAAAACCTATTTTGCAAGTCGGTAACAGATTACTGACTCGCAAAATAAGTTTGGTACATGCTACAACCTTTTTTAGAAGTCGCAAATGGGGCAATTTCCTGTTTGTGACTGCTAAAAATGGTCATACATCTGGCCCTTAACCTACAAATCATTTGCTGAAGCACAGGCCAATTCAATCTACCTTCACCATCTTTCTGGGACTACCAGGGAATTTAATATTGCCAGCGGAAAGCAGTAGCCCCACCAAGTAGTACTGACAATCTCTCCTATCCTGAAGTGCCTTAGGAAAGGAGGTACATACAAATGGATGGTGTCTGGTCTCTACCAAATACTGACGGACTATCAATAATCCACACAAGTGGCTTGCTCCTTTCAAATGCCGAAGCACGACAGAAAAGACAACAACTAGTCCTAGATGATTCTGCATTCTTTGTTCTTTTTCCTCACCGCCACTTAACTTATACCCATTGCAAGACACCAAATATGCTCTGCAGGGAATGGGCAATAGAGCAAGCAAGGAGGTAACTAAAGCCAGATATATGGAATAAAGTACTCCCTGCCCCATATTATATGCTTATTGCAAGTTTCTGAGGACTTCTGTGACCATATACAGTAACGAGGTCTTCCTCCGATGCTACGTCAGTGTTTAGACAAAATATCAGAAAAAAATATTGTGTGGACAAAATATCTTGTCAAGAATATCAAGCACAAAAATAACGTGGAGGTAGGTTTCTATGGGTAAGCAAAGTTTTACTTTATATAACTCACATATATGTATCTTGACGATATATATATCTTCAAGGTACATAGATGTGGAGTTAAGTATAGTAAATCTATACTTACCTATTTGCATTTACTTTCTTGATATTTTGGTCCTTGATATTTTTGACACGATATTCTGTCAACACAATATTTTTGTTACCTATATTCTGTCAGTGATCCTGCCATGTCTCCTCGTTGGAGAGAGTTCTGATCTTTATAAGGTCATGGAACTCTGAAGTGACTTGCAATATCCTTAAAATGTACAGCAGAGGGTATTTTATTTCTTTACGCCTTGCTCTTTCATATGAAAGAGATAACATAGTTGCACACACAAACAGTAAAAGCAGAATCTAATGAGAAATCAAACACATCAAAAAGCTAGTTAGAAATGTTTGGCAAAAAAAATACTAGAATATATATAATGTACTTCAGATTAAAAATAATGAAGCTCACAATGATTTGGTGGTACAGAGATATGCTATTTTTTCTTTAATGACTTTTAGTGTGCAAAAAATAAACATGTTCCCATAAATATCTACTTTCTGCTCATCACTGTCGGCTGGAGATAAAAAGATTAGAAGAATTCAAAGTCCATTTTTCTTTTTGTTGCTTTATTTAAACTGCAGCTGTAACTATGCCCTGTGACCTTCCTTTTACCTTGGGTGCTGGCTCTGGCAGCAGGCGTTGTGATGTCAAAACTCATCTCAAATCACGTTTTACAGTTGAGCAGCAACTCATTTCTTCATTACTGATGACCAGAGACGTCAGATGCCGCCTGACATGAGGAAATTAGATACAGGCATTTATAATGGGATAAGATACTTACATATATTATACAGTGGTGTATCAAAACCTAAGGGGTCCCTGTGAGGTCAGGAGAGGGGACCCCCATTACCCATTCCTAACTGCCTTGCTGCACCTGAGTGTTTTATTTGTTTCCAACTGGCCAGCCCAAGGGGCCCCCTTTGAAGTGAATGGTGTGGGGGCCCCCTGCACCGCGGGGGCTGTGGGGGCCTCCGTTACGCCCCTGGTATTATAAGGCATACAGGCCATAACACAGTAAGATGGCAAACTGGAAGACAATCCGTAATATATACATCTGATTTAAATTACATAACCGTCTTGTTATGAACACAAATTGTCCACATGTACTAAATGTGTTGCCTTTTATTGGACAATAACCAACAGTGTAGGGTCATGTACAACATTCACACAGTAAAATTGTTCTGCAGCATTCCATTGCGTCTGCACGGCTCAAGATGAACCCACTCCTGCCAATTTCTGCTGCCTGGAAACATTGTCTGTGAGCACAAGGGAGGGTACGTAATGATTTGAGTTTAATGACTCACAAATGGCGCACGGTCAACTTGGGAGCAGGTTTGGAGCTCAGTCGGCATCTAAAACTGAGGTTTCCTCTCTTTTGTAAAATGCATTTATTTCTTTGTGTCACTTGTTGTTATGTGCTGCATTCAGACTGCATGATGCGCATTGTACAGCTTTGCCGTTTCAAGTACATTGATGATTACATGTAATAAAAAGTGCTATTTATATTACAAGGGTGTGTTACGTATGCCACGGTTGGTATTTACACTAAAATGCGTTGTGCTTGTCTGTGCCTTAGGCTTGGGTGAAGTGCAAAAATAATAGCTGCATGGGCATTAGATGGGACGTTGGTGTTCAAGCTGCTATAAACAGAATTTACAAAATATGTCAACACCAATAAAGCGTCAGTTCATTACTAAAACAATAATACAAGAGAAAACGTGGCACCTTGTTGCAATTTGCCAAAAGACATAATACAGGGGTATTCATGCAGCACGTGCATGGGAGATTTGGATTCTATAGGGTGCACTATGCATGTTGTTCTAAAGGCCCCATCTGTGTAGCCCTCTTTCTACACAAAACCTTCCATCTGACAGTCTCACAGGCTCTTCCGGACAAACTAGACCTGGCTTGTCTGGCTCAAACTGGCTGCTTGGAGGGAAAATTGTGGTCCTTGGTTAGCATATATGCCCCACCTCCCCTCACACCAGAGACCCTATGCTCACTCCCTGACTTACTAGTAAGTACTCCACTATGCACGACGTTGACTGGTGTTTTTTAATGGTACTATGAATTGCAATATTGACACCTACTGTACCGACTCTTGCCGATCGCATGGAGGGTCAATACTTCTCATTGGGTGATGTGACCCAGGTCTGTGATAATGGCGGTTTAGTCTACAAAGTTAATTAATTCCCCTGGGTCGTTTAGCAGGTTTTATTTTGTTACAGGGGCTTGACTTCTCAGAGGGAAAAAAAATCCTTTGTGTGCATTAGACCTTCTAGTTTATGATATACGAAGATTTATGATTAGTCCCAATCAGAAGTGTATTAATAAGTCTCCTTCTCACTTGTTTCTCAGGTTCATCGATTTGGACTGGAGTGCACCTCAGGAGAACTGAAAAAGTACACCTAATTGTACTGTCCAAAAATAATATAATACTATAATATCTTTTATTTCTATCTTTTGTTCCTATCTCTTATTTATTGGCAGTGTCATAGCTAGACCTACTGCCACCCGGGGCGGACCCTAAGTTTGCCGTCCGTTGCAGGTAAGGGGGTGGGGGGGGGGTGGCGGAGGGATGACTTGTTCTGGGGGAAGGGGGGTTTCTGGGGGTCTGGCGGCTGACGAACAACTTGTTCTCGGGGCGGAGGGATGGTGGTAGCCGACAGACATGACTTGCTTACCTCTGCTGCCCCCAGAAATGGTGCTGTCCGGGGCAGACCGCCCCCCGCTACGCCCCTGTTTATAGATATAGGTATTTTCCAGCTCTCTCCCTTTCTGTCTTCCTTTAAAATCCCTGTAATTGCCACCTTAGGGCCCTGCCAGGAATATAGGTCTTTAAAAATGAGAGGGAAAAAATGGCCCATCTTTGTAAATCTCCAGTTTCTTTGGAGGAGAAGGAGAGCTTAAAGTAAAAGCAAACTGTCTTTGAAAGAAAAAAAAATCAGCCACAAGTGTTTTTTTTCCTCTTACCTATTTAGTAATGCGCTTAGGCAAGTGTTTCCATTCCCATATCCAGGCACCCACCTGAGTCAGCCACTCCCCTCCTGGAGCATGGCAGGAGCCGGTTGCGTCTCCAGTCTGTTGGGGCTTGAGAGGCACTGTGACTGTGTGCAGATTCTCTCAGTGTTTGGACACTGGTCCTCTAGTCAGGAGTTCTTCCTCCAATACCATGTCTCCTCGTTGGAGAGGGTCCTGATCTGTCTGCAAGGTCTATAGTGGTGAGACTCCTTTCCCTGAAGCTTCCTTCTTCCTTGGACCCCTCTTTATCATTCCGTTGTCCTTCTTCTCTCTCTGTTTCTTCCTCTTCCAGCTTTAAGTTCTGAAGCGGAAAAACAGAAGTCTTTTTACTCTGTTGTTTCTTGTTTCTTTTTGCTTTTTCTGTCCTTTCTCTCTGTTTCCTTTCTTTCGCCCGGGCGTTAGAGGTCATCTCCTGGATGCCAGAAACCTATAGGTAACTCCTCTTTGTGGCATTTCCCATATCTTAGGAAAATCCAAGGGTATCTTCATAGAAATTCTGTGTTGACTTGTTCTCTCCCTTTTCTAGGTTGTAGTGATAAGAGTCACCTTAAATTCTGGGGTTTATTTCCTTTATTTGTATTCATCCAGGTGAGGGGTATATGATGTTTATAAAGCACAAACGTGTGTCCCTCTAGATAATACAGTAACATTTCTACTGTCCATTTTATTGTCAAGCATTGTTTTTCTATTGATGGATACCTTTGTTCTCTAAGGAATAATGTGTGGCTAATAAATATATTGAGCTTTTCTTCATTCTGTTTATTTGTGATAAAACTGCTCCAATACCTACATCTGATGCATCTATTTAAAGGATCAAAGGATTTAAGGTTAGGAGATTGAAAAACTGGTTTGGAGGAAATTATAGTTTTTACAGTTTTGAATGCAAGCATAGCTGACTCAGATGGTTGATAGAAATTTGCATTAGTAGTTGTCTTTTCAGCATGCTTGTTAAGGCAGCCATGATTTGTGAGTAACAAGGAATAAACCTTCTGCAGTAGCCAAGAAGCCTCAAGAAGGCTTGCATATCCCTTATTTTGTGGAAACTTTCTCTTATTGTGGTTATATTATACCGTTTCCTAGGGGCTACCCTAGATATTTTATTTTGGTGTGGGCTAATCCTGATTTTTTTGCATTAATGCGTAGCCTCGCCTCCTTTAAAGATGTTAATATAGTTGTTTGGTGTTTTAAATTTGTGTCCCAATCCTCACGAAAGATTCCAATATCACCTAGATATGCTGAAGCATGTTCATGATGTGGTTTTAGCATTTGGCTCACAAGCCATTGAAATGTAGCAGGCACCCCATGTAACCAATAGGGAAGGACAGTGAATTGAAAAAGACCCTAGGGACTGGCAAGCACTGTTTCACCTTATCTTCAGGGTGTAACAGAATCTGTCAGTATCCCTTTTCGAGAACAATAGTGAAAATATAATGGGACTCTCCTAAGTGCTCTATGAGTTTATCAATTCATGGCAAGGGGTAATGGTCAGATTTTGATGCCTCTTGACAGCTGGGAAGTCAATATGAAAATGAATGGTTCAGTTGGGCTTAGAGATGAGTACACTGGGTGAGCACCAGTTACTAAATGAAGGTTCTATAACTTTCATCTTTAACATTTGCTCAACCTCCTTTTAAATGTCAATCTGATGTGCTTCCGGAATACAGTAGGGTCGCTGTTTGATCATTTTCCCTGGTTCCATTTGAATAGCACATTCAATCAACTGGGGTTTCCCCAGAAGATCTGATAAGATCAGAGCAAAAGGTTGTAAACAATTTTTTAGGGTATGCTTTTGGGTTCAGTTAGAGTTTCTGCAATGGGAAGAGAGTCAATAGTACTTGGTACCGAGTTTGGAGAGAAATTAATTTGTACATCCCTGGGTATTGAACCTAGCCATTTTTAATAGGTAGAAATGATAAATCTGGTCCCAATATCTATTCTGTGTAATTTATAGGTGGCCTTACCTATTGTCTGAATGACGTTGTAAGGTCCCTGCCAGCCAGAAAGTAGTTTATTGTTAGAAATGGGTAATAAAACCAGTGCCCAGTCCTCTGGTTTTAATTTGTGCCATGTGATGTCACAATTATAAATATTCTGCTGGCGCTGTTGAGCTCTTTTAAGATTAGTGCTTGCTAATTTACTCAATATTCCTAAATAGGACCTTAGCTGTATAACATAATATAGAAGGATACGTTCCTCTTGAAAGTCTTTTCCTATACCTCCTGGGTCATTTCTGACTATTTTTGGGGTTTACGCCAAAAAGAAGTTCAAAAGAGGAGCAACCCAAACTAGATTGAACCTGGATTCTAATAACTAAAATTGTCAAGGGTAATAGTTTATCTCAGTTTTTCTCTTCTTCAGACAGCATGTTTTTAATATACGTTTGAGGGTTCCATTGTATCTTTCTACCAATCCATTAGTCTGTGGGTGATAGACTGAAGTGTGTAGATGTTTTATGCCTATCTGATGGCAAATTTGTTGCATAAGTTTCTAAATGAAAGGAGTCCCCTGATCCATCAATATTTACTTGAAAAATCTGACTATTGCAAATAGCTCAATTATTACATTATCAATAGTTTTGGTATTGGTTTCTCTTGATGGGACTGCTTCAGGGTCTAAGATATATTTCCCACAAAGTCTCGTTTTATTCTACTTCCTCGGGCTCCAAAGCGAAGAGGGCATTTTGGCTGCAACCTTTTCTTTTCTCACCTTTCTTTCCTAATTTTCTCAGACTTTGGTAATCCTTCAATTTCAAGTTTCTCTTGCGAAATGGGGCCTCTTCTAACCACTCTTTTTTTATTTGAAGATATTTTTAAAAGAGTAACAAAAATAGGGTTATCAGTTCCTAAAATAACCTCTGCCAGGAGATTAGGTAAAACCCAAACTTCTACATGGTTCCTATCCCGTAAAGGGGTAATAATTGGTATATTTGCAGAAACATACTCCTTCTGGTCCCCATGAACGCAACAAATTATGATTTGCCATTGGTGCAATATATTACGGAGCAAACTTAAGTTTTCCCTACTCAAAGACTGCATGCATCCTGAATCTAGTAAGGCAGCTATCCATTTATGATTCACCTGGAGTGATAAACAATAGCTGACTCCTTGCTCTTGGGTATCATAAATGGACTTCTGTGCCCAGTTTTTTTCCATTTGTTATTCTTCTCATTTCCTTTTTCTACAAAAGCGGGCTAAATGACCCAACTCTCCCTATTCAAAGCACTATGGGCCTGCTGTGACGGAGGTTGAGGTGGAAAGGTTAATAGAAAGTGGAGTCTCAAAATGAAGTGGATTGGACCTTTTAAAAGTGTGTATATTATTTGGTGGTATGCTGAGGAGAGATTTAGAAGGTTCCATGGGACTTTTGATAGGCTGGACTCCAGTAAAGGTGTTGGCCATTTCAATAGTTTCTTCTTACATGAGACCAGGTTATTGCCTCAACCAACGCTCAGTTACTATTGGTAAGGCCTCTAAAAATTGCTCCAAATAAATCTTTTTCATAATGTTGTCCTTTGAAGACTCTTACGGTTTAATCTATCAGTAGGTTTTATCTTTTAACTTGTGGAACAGGTTTCTAGGGGTGTCAGTAGGGGTACCCGTCTCCTTACAGAACCTGCAGTGATAAGTCTCCCCATCCACCCCAAGTCTTTCTAAGATGGCTTGCTTAATGTCCTTGAAAGGAGTATTTCCAGGGGGGTTGGATACATGAAAAACAGTATGAGTATCTCCTACTAATAGCAATGCCAGATATTGAGTCTAGCTTTCTCTAGGCCAGTGGCTAGCTTTTACTGCTTTCTCCAAATTCATGAAAAGGCTATGGAATCCTTGCCGGGGTAAATTTCTGCAGGGCTATCACAGGCCAAATGGGCAACAAGCCCTGACTCTGGGAAAGCCTGAGGTTACTTGCAATTGACTTTCTGTGATTTATTTTGTTGCTGATTCCCTTGGTTTCTTAGAGTATCCTGAAAGACAGTTTTTTCCCCTGATCAGTAGCCTTTATGTATCTTTCAAGTATCCACTCTAGTTTTTGTTAGCGTTCAATTGGCTGATTTATAACCACCTCCATCATTTAACAGAGGAAACTTTATTCCATTTCTGACACCATGTTTTGGAGACCCAATTCAGTGATAATGGCAGTTTAGTCTAGAAAGCTAACTCCCTTAGGTCATTTAGGTGGCTTAGTATGTTTTATTTTGTTACAGGTGCTTGACTTGTCAGAGCAAATGAAACTGAAAAAACTATGTCCTCTGCATGCATTGGTCCTTTGAGTTTGTGATAGATAAAGATTTATGATAGGTCCAAATTAGAAGTGTCTTGATCAATCTATTTTTTGTTTGCTTCTCACGTTCACTGATTTGGACTGGAGTGGGCCTCGAGAGAACAGAAAAAGTACAGGAAATTGTACTGGTCAAGAATATTATAATAAAATAACCTATTTTGCTTCTTTCTTCTTCTCCTAACTCTTCATTCATAGATATAGGTATTTTCTGTCTCTCCCTCTTCCTTTCTGTCTTCCTTTTAAATCCCTGTAATTGCCATTTTAGGGCTTTGCCAGCAATATAGGCCTTTAAATAAAATGGCCTATCTTTGTAAATCCTGAGTTTCTTCCAAGGAGAATGAAAGGGAAAAGTAAAAACAAACTGCCTTTAGAAAAACAAATTGCAGCCACTATACTTTCTTTTTTTCATCTCTTGGCTATTTTGAAATGTGCTTAGGCATTTGATTTACCCATGCCCGTCTCAAGTTTCCATTCTCGTATTCAAGCACCCACCTGAGTCAGCCACGCGGGGTGGGAGATGGTCATGTTTCCATTTCATTCATGGTCTGGCAAGTGCTGCGACTGATCGCAGAGCCCCTCATTGTCTTAAATGCTGGCTCTCCAGTCAAGAGTTCTTCCTCCGATGCCGCATCCCCTAGTTGGATCGAGTTCTGGTCTGTCTGTAGAATCTGTGGTGGTGAGACTCCTTTCCCCAGAGCGTCCTTCTTCCTTGGATCCCTTTTCATCATACCATTGTCTTTCTTTTCTCTCTGTTTCTTCCTATTCAAGGCTTTTAGTCCTGAATGGGGAAGGAAAGGACTTTTCTTTTGTTTTTTGTTCCATATTCCTCATTGTTTCTTTGTCCTTTCTCTCTGTTAATGGTTTCTTTTCTTTCCCCATGATGTTGGAGGTCGGCTCATGGATTCAGATGCCAGAAACCTACAGGTAAGTCCTCCTCTTCCTGACACTAGGCTAACTCACTGCAACTGTGTGACAGGAGGAAGTGCAATCCATCAGACAGGGCCTACACATTCTGCTCTGGCAGCACTACTCGATTTTGCAACTTACTTTCTATTCCTAGTTGTAGGAGTCCAGATTCTACACCGAGTATGCCCGACCTCTCACCCTTGGTGTTGGCCCTGGGTCAAGTAAAGGTGTGGGGTTATAGAACTTTTGAATAAATGCCTGATGGTTGGTTGATAGTGACTTTGTATTGTACCGGCATGAAGAAACAAAACAATATTTTGAGCTAAATACTGGTTCAGTTGATATGCAGTAGGTATTATGGGAGACATACAAAACTGTGCTATATTAGGGGCTAGATTCAAAATGGAGAGGGTGCCCTGGAAGACTTGTAAAGAAGGTGATGGATAGGGAATATGAACATATCTCAACTAAAGAGGCCTCCATGATGAAGCAACTTAAGGTGGCAAAACATGATTTTAAAGATATGGCCCTGGGAGCGGTGCACACTGACAGGGGTGTACGATTTGTGTGATACATCTGGCAACCCCCTATATTGGTTGGCCAGCAGCAACGCAATCACCAAGACTATAGCAGAGATAGTCGGTGAATCATGAGCCGCAGTGTCAGAGGCTGCAGACATTTTCTCTATCTTCACAAGAAGCCTAAGTTGACTCCTCTCCTGGAATTAAATGCAAGTGAGACAAAAATAACAATGGGCCATGGGACCTCATATATCACTCGATCCTTGACAATAAACTTACCCAACTGATTTTTTGCACTGCTGGCCTTGTGGAATGTGATGTCAGTCTGTTGGAAGAAGATGGATGGACAGAGGCAAGAATGGCATCACATGGACTTGCTATCCCAGCACACATGCACCTCATTCAAATCAAAATCTTCACATGTACTATTATCCCCATAGTAAACTGTGGAAAATGGGCATTGAACATTTTCCTGCACACTCACAATGCAATGCAAATATTAGGGGCTTGTATTGTGTAGTTTTAGTGTTGCATGGAGATCCATTCTACTGCCAGGAAAATTGGCTCAGTGCTGGCTGTTGTTTCTGGACAACCTGTGGAACTTACACCAAAGCAATGCCTTCTAATTGTCATGGTTGACTGTCAGAAATACTCCTGTATCCTGCTAGAATGGGATATCTTCCAGCGAAGAAGGACATTGCACGACACTGAAAGTCTGACAGGGCCCAGGCACATTGAATGGATGAGGGGATGGATCATTGTGCAATCATGGAGACGATGAAGTATCAGGCAAGGAGTTGCTCAGCTTAACATAGAAAGATCTGCCCCCATGGTGGGATTATTTTAGCCTAGAGACTTTGTGAACTGTATTGTGATTGGAGTGTATTCACTGATTTGAGTGTTTTAACTGATTAGATGATGTCCCTAAACTGTATCTATGCAAGAATGTGGTCTATGAAACAATAATAAAACACAGGAGCAGGTTGATATCTCTTCAAATGTATGTCCTAAAAAGAAATGGAAAGCTAAAAAATTAAGTATAGTTCAGGGTTTTTTATCTGCAACCCTGCATGGGTGTCAAATTTAAAACTATGACCAGGGTCACAGGAATTATGCAGAAAAGGTGGCCCCACTCAGGTGTCAGGGCTGACTAATGTATTCGGCAAGGAAAGGCAAATTATGCAGCATTTCGTGACAAGTGGGGTGGCATTAATATATGTTCTTTGGTAACAGTGCAAGGTTGTTATGGAAATGTGACTACTTTACAGAGTTCATCCTTTTAGTGATGTATCAGTTCAATATTGTGATGCATCAGCCATTACAAAGGCACACTGACATGCACTGTGGCCTGTTGGTGTAACTGAAATTCAGGAACCGATTTTGGTAATGCAGGCCTATCTCAGCTTACAAATTGTACAAAAAACACCAAGCAGGCAAAATATGCAGTTGAATTCTTTAACAATATCTCAATATTATTTGTGGCACTGAAGGAAAAATGGACACAACCAGTCCCTTTATCTGAGGACATGATGATCACCTTTTGCACTCTTTCTACTGTCATCATTTCAGCGTTCGCCCAGATGTCACAATTTATTGAAGACAATGCCATACTTTCAGACTTCCAAACAGGATTCCGTCCGGGAAGAGGCACAGAATCTGCCCTCCTTGCCATCTGGGATGACCTGAAGAACACAGTTGACCGCAACGGGGTTACTGCTCTACTCCTCTTGGACCTCTCGGCTGCCTTTGACACAGTTGACCATGACACTCTGATACAAAGACTCTACGAAGCTAGCATAGAGGCGACTGCTTTAGACTGGATCACGTCCTACCTTTGAAACAGAACTAATGTCATCCATACCCCATCTTTCACGTCCAAACAGTACTCCACAAAAGCTGGGGTCCCTCAAGGCTCTATCATCTCGCCCATGCTTTTCAACATCTACATAAAGTCATTACTAGTACTGATCAATCAATTTCAACTCACATGCTATAACTATGCAGATACAAAAGAGGATGATGGACGGAACGCTTGAGCCAATCAAACACTCACCCCCAGTCAACTGATCTGGGTTTAATCCATCATCATTCTTTAGCTCACTCCACCACCCCAGTTCAGACATGGCCATATGCAAATCAGTCTGACCCTGTGCCTCATGGGAACAGTCCAGCCCGAACTGCCAAGCCATGTCTTCCCTGGACCGGAAACAAGCATCCTAGGACCGGTTTCTGGCATTCCAGCCGTCATCAGCCAGGCTTGCCTGAATCCAGTGGCAAAGTGAGCAAGGGACCCACGTCTGGGCATACCCCGCCAACTTAGGGCGAACAAGCGATACAAAAGAGGATGATGGACCGGAACGCTTGAGCCAATCAAACACTCACCCCCAGTCAACTGATCTGGGTTTAATCCATCATCATTCTTTAGCTCACTCCACCACCCCAGTTCAGACATGGCCATATGCAAATCAGTCTGACCCTGTGCCTCATGGGAACAGTCCAGCCCGAACTGCCAAGCCATGTCTTCCCTGGACCGGAAACAAGCATCCTAGGACCGGTTTCTGGCATTCCAGCCGTCATCAGCCAGGCTTGCCTGAATCCAGTGGCAAAGTGAGCAAGGGACCCACGTCTGGGCATACCCCCGCCAACTTAGGGCGAACAAAGCGATACAAAAGAGGATGATGGACGGAACGCTTGAGCCAATCAAACACTCACCCCCAGTCAACTGATCTGGGTTTAATCCATCATCATTCTTTAGCTCACTCCACCACCCCTTGCTCACTTTGCCACTGGATTCAAGCAAGCCTGGCTGATGACGGCTGGAATGCCAGAAACCGGTCCTAGGATGCTTGTTTCCGGTCCAGGGAAGACATGGCTTGGCAGTTCGGGCTGGACTGTTCCCATGAGGCACAGGGTCAGACTGATTTGCATATGGCCATGTCTGAACTGGGGTGGTGGAGTGAGCTAAAGAATGATGATGGATTAAACCCAGATCAGTTGACTGGAGTGAGTGTTTGATTGGCTCAAACGTTCCGTCCATCATCCCCTTTTGTATACGCTTGTTCGCCTAAGTTGGCGGGTATGCCCAGACGTGGGTCCCTTGCTCACTTTGCCACTGGATTCAAGCAAGCCTGGCTGATGGCGGCTGGAATGCCAGAAACCGGTCCTAGGATGCTTGTTTCCGGTCAGGGAAGACATGGCTTGGCAGTTCGGGCTGGACTGTTCCCATGAGGCACAGGGTCAGACTGATTTGCATATGGCCATGTCTGAACTGGGGTGAGTGGAGTGAGCTAAGAATGATGATGGATTAAACCCAGATCAGTTGACTGGGGGTGAGTGTTTGATTGGCTCAAACGTTCCGTCCATCATCCCCTTTTGTATCGCTTGTTCGCCCTAAGTTGGCGGGGGTATGCCCAGACGTGGGTCCCTTGCTCACTTTGCCACTGGATTCAAGCAAGCCTGGCTGATGACGGCTGGAATGCCAGAAACCGGTCCTAGGATGCTTGTTTCCGGTCCAGGGAAGACATGGCTTGGCAGTTCGGGCTGGACTGTTCCCATGAGGCACAGGGTCAGACTGATTTGCATATGGCCATGTCTGAACTGGGGTGGTGGAGTGAGCTAAAGAATGATGATGGATTAAACCCAGATCAGTTGACTGGGGGTGAGTGTTTGATTGGCTCAAGCGTTCCGTCCATCATCCCCTTTTGTATCGCTTTGTTCGCCCTAAGTTGGCGGGGGTATGCCCAGACGTGGGTCCCTTGCTCACTTTGCCACTGGATTCAAGCAAGCCTGGCTGATGACGGCTGGAATGCCAGAAACCGGTCCTAGGATGCTTGTTTCCGGTCCAGGGAAGACCTGGCTTGGCAGTTCGGGCTGGACTGTTCCCATGAGGCACAGGGTCAGACTGATTTGCATATGGCCATGTCTGAACTGGGGTGGTGGAGTGAGCTAAAGAATGATGATGGATTAAACCCAGATCAGTTGACTGGGGGTGAGTGTTTGATTGGCTCAAACGTTCCGTCCATCATCCCCTTTCGTATCGCTTTGTTCGCCCTAAGTTGGCGGGGGTATGCCCAGACGTGGGTCCCTTGCTCACTTTGCCACTGGATTCAAGCAAGCCTGGCTGATGACGGCTGGAATGCCAGAAACCGGTCCTAGGATGCTTGTTTCCGGTCCAGGGAAGACATGGCTTGGCAGTTCGGGCTGGACTGTTCCCATGAGGCACAGGGTCAGACTGATTTGCATATGGCCATGTCTGAACTGGGGTGGTGGAGTGAGCTAAAGAATGATGATGGATTAAACCCAGATCAGTTGACTGGGGGTGAGTGTTTGATTGGCTCAAGCGTTCCGTCCATCATCCCCTTTTGTATCGCTTTGTTCGCCCTAAGTTGGCGGGGGTATGCCCAGACGTGGGTCCCTTGCTCACTTTGCCACTGGATTCAAGCAAGCCTGGCTGATGACGGCTGGAATGCCAGAAACCGGTCCTAGGATGCTTGTTTCCGGTCCAGGGAAGACATGGCTTGGCAGTTCGGGCTGGACTGTTCCCATGAGGCACAGGGTCAGACTGATTTGCATATGGCCATGTCTGAACTGGGGTGGTGGAGTGAGCTAAAGAATGATGATGGATTAAACCCAGATCAGTTGACTGGGGGTGAGTGTTTGATTGGCTCAAACGTTCCGTCCATCATCCCCTTTTGTATCGCTTTGTTCGCCCTAAGTTGGCGGGGGTATGCCCAGACGTGGGTCCCTTGCTCACTTTGCCACTGGATTCAAGCAAGCCTGGCTGATGACGGCTGGAATGCCAGAAACCGGTCCTAGGATGCTTGTTTCCGGTCCAGGGAAGACATGGCTTGGCAGTTCGGGCTGGACTGTTCCCATGAGGCACAGGGTCAGACTGATTTGCATATGGCCATGTCTGAACTGGGGTGGTGGAGTGAGCTAAAGAATGATGATGGATTAAACCCAGATCAGTTGACTGGGGGTGAGTGTTTGATTGGCTCAAACGTTCCGTCCATCATCCCCTTTTGTATCGCTTTGTTCGCCCTAAGTTGGCGGGGGTATGCCCAGACGTGGGTCCCTTGCTCACTTTGCCACTGGATTCAAGCAAGCCTGGCTGATGACGGCTGGAATGCCAGAAACCGGTCCTAGGATGCTTGTTTCCGGTCCAGGGAAGACATGGCTTGGCAGTTCGGGCTGGACTGTTCCCATGAGGCACAGGGTCAGACTGATTTGCATATGGCCATGTCTGAACTGGGGTGGTGGAGTGAGCTAAAGAATGATGATGGATTAAACCCAGATCAGTTGACTGGGGGTGAGTGTTTGATTGGCTCAAACGTTCCGTCCATCATCCCCTTTTGTATCGCTTTGTTCGCCCTAAGTTGGCGGGGGTATGCCCAGACGTGGGTCCCTTGCTCACTTTGCCACTGGATTCAAGCAAGCCTGGCTGATGACGGCTGGAATGCCAGAAACCGGTCCTAGGATGCTTGTTTCCGGTCCAGGGAAGACATGGCTTGGCAGTTCGGGCTGGACTGTTCCCATGAGGCACAGGGTCAGACTGATTTGCATATGGCCATGTCTGAACTGGGGTGGTGGAGTGAGCTAAAGAATGATGATGGATTAAACCCAGATCAGTTGACTGGGGGTGCGTGTTTGATTGGCTCAAACGTTCCGTCCATCATCCCCTTTTGTATAACTATGCAGATGACACACAAATACTCCTTCAACTGGAATGCCCAAAAGACATTGGAGACTCGCCAATTTTCAGTTGTCTCAGAGCTGTGGCTCAATGGAGGTCTTGGAGCCATCTCAAATTGAATGCTTCCAAAACAGAAATACTCATGTGTGGCGATTGGAAACATTATGACCCGCTTGCCGCCTGGCCTGATAAACTGGGATCACCGCCTAAAGTATCGAAGGAAGTAAGAAACCTCGGAATGACCATGGACTCCAAGCTATCGATGAATGCCCAAGTGGACAAACTAGCAAGAACAAGCTTTGTTACTATAAAAACTCTGCGATGAATCTTCCCCCATTTGGGATTTCTACAGAAGGTGCAAGCTACAATCTCCCTTGTTCTGTCCAAACTCGATTACGCCAATAGCCTCTACCATGGACCACCTTTAACGACGATGAAAAGCCTACAGCAGGTTCAGAACTCGGCTGTCAGACTACTCTTGCATATCAAACCGCGGGACCACATCTCCCCTGCCTTGAAAGCCCTGCATTGGTTACCGGTTGCCAGAAGATCCACGTTCAAGCTGCTTTGTATCACCCACAAAGCGATACATGGAATGGGACCGCTCTTCATCAGGAATAAAATCACCAAACACATTCATCATAGGAACCTCCACTCTAGAGTGGCACCTCGCCTCAAAATCCCAAGATACAAGAAAAAAACCATGGGTGGCACATCCTTCTCTGTTCAAGCAGCCAAAATATGGAACTCTTTACCCCCAACATAAGATTCACCGACAACTATCTTATCTTCAGAAAACTACTCAAAAATTGGCTCTTCCCCACATAAGAACCATATGCAAACAGAAATATACAGCATATCCCTCTGTATATAAGCATTTATTTGTACTATAGATGTGTACCTATATATGTGTATTGCCTTGTATATACATGTAGAATAATTATGTTTAAAAAAACAAAAAAAACAAAAAAACATTTTTAAATACAACACTTGAAAACCAGAGTTTATCGAATGCATCTTTAATCTACTTATACTTACTTCCTTTATGCATCTATATACCTTCCATGTACTTGGATCTATATAATTATTACTTTCCTAAAAAAAAAGCATATTCAATGCACTACCCTATTTCTCACCCTATATCTTTCATGTACTTGGATCTATATAATTATTACTTTCCTAAAAAAAAAAGCATATTCAATGCACTACCCTATTTCTCACCCTATACCTCTATCAATATCTTTAATCTACATATACTTACTTCCTTTATGCATCTATAAACTTTCCATGTACTTATGGACCTATATATTTATTACTTTCTTCTAATTCAGCATATTCAATGCACTACCCTATTTCTCACCCTATCCCTCTCTCAATATATCTTCTACCTCAACTCTCTGACTCATCTCACACCTCTTTCTACTACTCTTTCCAATGCACTACCCTATTTCTCACCCTATACCTCTATCAATATATCCTCTACATCCACTCTCTCATTCATCTAAAACCCCATACCACTACTATGATCCCCAAAATAGCCCTTTCTAGATTCTCCCCTACTCTACCCCTCCTTCCACCATCTGACACCTCTTTTACTATACTGATCCCCCAAAACAAGCCTTTCTAAACTCATCCCTCTGACTCTTCCCCTCCACATCCCTTTTTACTCATACCAAGCCTCCCACTACTGCTATGACCTCCAAACAAAAAAAAAAAGTCTAAATCCTTCACTTTTCTAACCCTCCACTATCCTTTTCAATCAAAATAACAGACTAACATGTACACTTCTCAACTTTCATATGTCACTATACTAATTCACCACTAATCCTTTATGGGTTCCAGAGTAACATGCTACTCGCCGAAAAAAGCGCTTCAACACCTCATTAGGGGTAGCAAGCACTATATAAATGCAAACCTTTTTTCGCTCTTCTATCCCTCCGCTATCCTTCTCAATCCAAATAACTGACTAATATCCACCACTCAAATTACTTTCATATTTCACTATACTAATTCACCACTAATTCTTTATGGGTTCTGGAGTAGCATGCTACTCGCCGAAAAAGCGCTTCAACACCCCATCAGGGGTAACAAGCGCTATATATACATGCAAACCTTTTTCCCTCTTCTATCCCTCCGCTATCCTTCTGAATCCAAATAACTGACTAACCTATTCACCACTCAAATTGCTTTCATATTTCACTATACTAATTCAACACTAATCCTTTATGGGTTCCGGAGTAGCGTGCTACTCGCCGAAAAAGTGCTTCAACACCTCGTCAGGGGTAGTAAGCGCTATATAAATGCAATTACAATACAATCTTCTGGGACTTGTGCAGTAGTAGGCTCTTGACTTTGTCACAATCATTGTAAATGGTTGCTTATGAACTTTTCTAAGCCTCCAGATAAAGGAAATGTGTGGTATTGTGGAACTGGTACAGCAGATGAGATGGGGAGAACAGAATGTAGAAAATGTGTGGAAGTGAGAATGGATGATGTAGGCAGTGGTGAGTGACATTGATGATTGGTGCTGATGAGAGAAAAGGTTCCTGCATTGCTCTCGTTTGTGTACTTATTTACCTAAATAAGGTCACTGGTGTACACCACCCCGTTCCTGCCTTAAAATTTCAAGGTCGTTTCCACAAAATAGTTATTGAGCACAGGTAATAAGAGTATAGATGCCATCAGAGATATTAGGAACACCATATTTTTTCTATCATAACAGTCTGAAGCATTATGCTATCTTTGCCATTTAATTCGTAGCAGATAATGAATGTGGGTGTCTGCAGTGAGGGAATATTTTTTGTTTTTATTAAATCTATCTATTAGTATTTGATAATTATGTAACATAAGAAAAGAAAGCATAACAGAAAGCATGTCAACATATACCATTAATGGGCACAAGCATGATACAGCACAATTTTCTATACCTTTGGGCTCTGGTGTAGTCTTCAAACAGATTGCGCCACTGGTGGTATGGACCTTTAGATGTCAGCTGGATGTGTATTCTTGGAGCGAACATCGGTCAACATCGGTCAACAAGTCAATTTACAGTGAAACCTAGTTGGCTCCACAAGAACAACAGGCTTTATTCATTCAATAAGTCATTTGTCAGATTAAGCATAAAATTCAGTAAGTTCATAAATCCGAGTAATCAGGAAATTAAAGCATGAATAATCATTTAAATGGTAAAATATGCAAAACAGAGAAAGTAGCAGTTCCATAAAGGAACTTTCTTAAACTAAATAAATCATCTAAATGTGACAAAGAGGAAATTCTAAGCAGAAGATGTCACTCTAAGGCAAGCCAAATAAAGGTTCAGGGCAAAGTAAGCATAAGTGTTCAAGAGTCTAACTCAAGAACTAGGCATATACAGTCTAAGATAGCAGAGTTGGGGAAAGGTCTTCCCTCAGCAAAGTCAGGACAGGATCTCTTTCCAACTATTGTAAGACACACATTTAAATACAATGTCTTTCGTACAGAGGTTCTTCCCACCAACTCCTCTGAGCTAGGACAAATCAGGTTGCACTGTTTTCTTAGAACAGGTAAACTACTATTGCTCCCATCATTGAACAAAAGCACACACAGCTGCAGAACCTTGGATGAATCATCGGTCCGGGCTGCATCGTACAGGAGGCACTTTCTCAACTCCACAACCAACTTTTAAAATGATCTCCTCTCCTAACTAAGCTTGTTATCTTGCTCTAGCAATGAGAAGGAACATGTGAATGCACATTTCAAAATCCACATTATGTTTAACAGTGAAAGGCTTTTGAGCAGCTGAGGCCTACTCACAGTTAGGCCAATTTTAAGAATGCATATTTGGTTAAACGTGAATATACTATAAGCTAATGATTATATTGCAGTTATACAAAGTGTGGCTTCTTTATATGCATGTAGCCACACAATAACACACGGCTTAACATACGATTAGTCAAGATTATAAGGCATTAAAGTTTCGCTGCTCCAGTCCCCCCTCTGATGGCTAGAATAGCCATCACATAAGACATTTAAATACCGCATGACTGCTTTAGAACTTTGTTACCCGTTGCTGTTTACGCTTAGACTCCCTTAACTCATCATAAATCTTACATTGGTCACCTCCCACTCTATCTAGGCCCTCTTTCTCTTTCCATGCTCTATGTGGATGTTTCCTTTGCCTTCATCAATCTGAATCCCTTCACCATAGCAAATGAGCAAATTGCACTAGCACAAATAATCAAGATGGGCCGAAATATAGTGCTGAGAAGTCCACCACCAATGCCACTAAGCCAGCTGCCTAAGGCAGAAAATCCTTTCCCAATTGATTACCAGTCACTTCCAATTCTTTCTAGTCTTTCGACACGCCAGTAATATTCTTCACATATTTTCTGATCTATTTGCCCTTGTCTGGGATGTATGTGCAGTACTCCTGAACTTTCCGCATCTTACAGACTCTGCCCTCTTTCGTGAGTAAAGTATTCAAAGCAAGCCTATTTTGTGAAATCATAGCCTTAATGGCTATCAGTTCCACATCAACAGCTAACAAAGCTCCAGCGGTTGCAAGCTTATCAATTGAAGTAGAAAGCTTTCTAATTTTTAAGTAATTCAAAATGGAAGGAATCATAGCGTCAAAGATGTCTCCCACTTTCTGTGTAGCACTACTATGCTTAGTACTACCGTGAAATCCAACTTCTTATCTATTCATACTACCAACACGCTAAATAGCAACTTCCCACCCAATTGGCGAGAAGTTTAAATTAAGCAGCCTTTCCAAAAACAGAATAAACTTCGGGAATGACAGGTTAATTCCCTGCAAATATCTGGTCTGTATAACCTAGAACTTCAAACTTGTGAGGACATACACTCAATCCCATTCTTTGAAAATTACGAACATTCACCTTTCTCCTAGTAAAACATAACTTCCTTTGGTTTTGCCAGACTAAACTGAGTTTGGATTGCATTCCAAGTGTTTTGTATTTCTCCTCTTCCTTTACCTATGTATCTTTTCCAATATCTCTCCCACTTTTTGTCCTCTTCTCAATCTTGGCTCTCCTATCCCCCAGGTCCTCAATGAACTTCTTTTCAAGGAACTTAACAGATAATTTAAGTTTTGTCTATGGGCATGTGCAGTGTCAAGCTTAACTTGGCATCTGAAGAAGCGCCATACAGTACCCATGTCCTTTGCATTAGAACGGGGATTCAAATGTTTAAACATAGGCAATTCTGACAAGACCAAATCATAATTTAAAAAATAGTACTCAAATTGACCTTGATAATACAGTAAACTAAGGATTATGCTACATGAAATACCATAGGTAAGGGGAATGAGTTGGTACGTCAAACCTTCTGCCACGGATGGGGGTATGTGAGTACATACATAGCCTGCAATAAGCTAGTGTGCTCATGTAAAAGTTTGAAGAAGACATTAGGGGAAATAATTCCCTCTGAAGCGTCCCTATGCAAAATTTTCAAATCAAAACTATGCTGCTCTACAAGGTGTTAAACAGTGGGAGTGTGCTTGTGGTTAGATTTGATAGGACTAGTGTATGTAGGGGAGCTTAAACCTATTAGCAAACTAATTATGAAAATGATAATTGCAATCAACACTATAGCCACTATTACTTTATGTTGGATTTTCAAAAGGAGCAACATTGATTCTCTATAGTCAGACCTTAGAAAATGTGCTGCTGAAAGCAAAGGAATGATTCCTACTTGTTGTTTCTACTTTTGCAAACTTGAAAACCTTGTTGTTACTAAGCCGAGGCGGAGTTGGCGGAGTGCCACTACGCGGAGTTCCATGGAGTTGCCTAAAAACTCTGTGGAACTCCGCTCCACAAGAAGAAATGGGAAGTAGGCAAAGCAGCACTTACCTGGTCTGGCATCTCTGCTCTCCGCCATGCGCAGTCCTCCCAAGACGTACGTACAACGTAGGGTTTTGCGACCAGCGGCGAGGAGGAGAGGAGACCACAGAGAGGAGGAGAGCAGCCCGGGCATGGCGGAGAGCGGAGATGCCAGACCAGGTAAGTGCTGCTTTGCCTTGCTTCGCCTTTCTCCTGACTTGGGCGTGGGTGGACGGGCAGGGGCAAACTCCGCTACGCCATGGAGTCTGAGGTTTTGCCCGAACTCCGCATTCCTAGTGGAACGCGAAGTTGGCAAAACTCTGCAAACTCCGCTGGCAGAGCAGAGTTCGCCACCCAGCCTTAGTTGTTACAACAAATAGTTGTGTACAATTTTCTACATGAATTATCGCTAACTCTACTTTATCTTCTTCTAAAGTGTCAGCCATACTCTTCCACAGGGGTTTTGGCCCTACGAAGTTTCAGAAATTAATAAAGCTCAATTCATAGATGCATTTCCTTTTTAAAGACAGCGATAAAAAAAATCTAAATCAAGCAATCTTCACTGTGATAGCCTTATTCACAGTGGTTCTGCAAACACTGTCCCAAGATCATCTAATGCATAAAAAAATTGGATCTAGTTCGCTTTCCTCAAACTATGTCCACTCAGGAGCTGAGTATCTTTCACTAGGAACTCTTGTTCTCTTTGGCCTTCTGACTTCTGGCTGTTCATCTTAATTGTCAAATTGTTCACTTGGCTCAGTCTCCTCAGTGCATGTCTGTGGGATGCATTCACAGATACATTTGCTCTCAGCCTCACATGACTCCTTGGCCATCCACTGGTCACATTACTCGGTCCTTCTTCTGGATCGATACTGTCATTCACTGCTTCACTGGGTTGATTCATTGTGGACACACTAGGCTCATTCACCACAGGCTAAGCAATTTTCTCAGCTTGTCTTGAGACACTTCTTGGTTTTGAGGCACTTGTTGACTATGAGGCACCTGGGTGCACTTTTCTCCCCCCTCTGCTCCGCTGATCAGAAGCTCGACTTTGCAAATCGGTGGCTGTTGTCACCACTTCTTCATCACTGTGTCTTGCTCTTTGAGTGTGGAATGCATGCACCCAGTTAGGCAGTCTGCCACTGTTAGAAACGGGTAGCGTGGTGCAGAGCGGGCGGGCCAAACTCCGGAGGAAATGTGTAAAGCATCTGCGCAGCACACTCACAGGCGACACACCAGGCACACTACAAAAGGAGACCACACCAGGTTGCATGAAAAATAACTTGTGTATTATACCAAATACAGTAGGATGCAATCACATGGTGAACACGGAGCCAACTGGCACCAGGTAGTCATTTACAGAGGGGACTATTTACAGGGCAGGGCCAATCGGGCCGCTGCCGGAATCATCACAAGTACACAGGATAAATGTGCAAGCATCAGTAACTGTGTAACAACCCGCACTTACAGGCAGGATCCTTGTGGGCATAACATTAGGCAACTTGCATGAGGCATCTCAATATGCATAAAAACACATTGTGGGCAACAATTAGGCATGGAAACATAGGAGACACTCTCATCAGGGGTAGGCCACCTTAGGCGGGGCATAAACCTCAGCAATGTCCACCCTAGGAAAAAGCATTAGGCACATTAGCATAACCCTAGGTATGAACACATCTGTATAAATCACTTTAACAGGAGGCTTGGGATGAGAACCTTAGGTTAGGCATGGAAATGCAACATGCATATTCAGATTGGCATTAGCATAAAATGCACCCTTAGGCATACCATCACACTGTGCATACATAACATTAGCATTACGCAAAACCAGGTGAGCATAGAGGCACCACCATCATTAGCGACACAGCATTAGGCCTGAACATGTGGGCATGGAGGCGACACCATTAGGGTGAAAGCATGAACAACACATTAGCAATTTGGGGGAAAACATTACCAGCATAAATGCATTAGCGTAGACCCCTTAGCGCAGGCATAGCCTTAGCATAAATCACCTGAACATAAATCATAAGAGGCGCTAGGCCTCACAAGCATAAGCCCCAGTCGTCCCAATCGGGGCACAACACTCTGAAACTGGGCCCAGGCCAACTGGCCTCTCTCAGGGGCTCAGAAGCCCTATATCCCGCAAAGTCAGGGCTGGCTGCAAGGGCAGCGAAAACAAAGGTGCGCAAAGCGCTAGGGCAGGAGGGTCCCTCACTCCTCTGTCTTTCCCTTCTGGATAATCCAATGCCCCCAATGCGTGGCAGCTGCCCCCTGTCCTGCGGGGTAGCTGGGTAAACCCAACAAGCACTGGCGCCAACAATGCAGCGATGGGAGTCCCACTCCGGGTTCTAACAGGAATCTGCCCACAAGAACACTGGCACGGTGGAGCCCCTCTTCTGGGACTCTAGAATTTCCCAAAATGACTCTGTCGTGCAGCTGAGGGAGGAAACAAGTATTGGGCACGTTGGAGCCCCCCTCCTATGGGACTCTAAAAACAACCAATGCCCTCCAAAGAATACTGGCACCGGGGGCGGGCACCGACAATGTGCCCCGACATACCCCCCAACCACAGGATGACTGAGCCCCACTCACCGGCAGTCTGAGGCCCCTCTGGATGTCTCTGCAGTCTCCGGGCACCGGCAATGTGCCCCGACAGGTCCCGCTTCTGGGACCTCTCCTGGCTTCACCCTCAGCGGAGCCTCCTCCTCATCAGCAGCGCGGAGGGACAGGCACCGACAATGTGCCTCGGGCCCCCCCTGCCGCAGGACTCCTCCTTGGCAATTTACATATAGCGTTCACGAGGCGCTAGGCGGCAGGAAAGTTCTTGGGCTGAAATTAAGTTGTAGCGCCCACAAAGCGCTAGGTCCCACACCATAAAATGGTAGCGCTCCCCTTCACTGGCAATGAAATATAGCCCTCCCGAGGTGCTGGGAGCAGGCAGGAAGGCACAGTCACTGGAAATATAGCGCTCTCGCAGCACAGCGCTGCAGATGTCAGCTCCTCACCTCCTGGGCAATAAGATAAAGCGCTCTTCTTCTCCAGGCGCTAGCCAGGAGGCAGGGATGGTCAGTCACTTCAAATGTAGCACTCCTCTTCTGCTGGGCACAGTTATAGCGCTCTCGCAGCAAGCAGAGCACAGTCAATGCAAATATGGCACTCCGGCAGCCCAGCGCTGCAGGACCCACGCACCTTCTTCTCCTGGGCAGCGCTGGAGGCAGCGCTCTCCTGGTGCAGGAATAAGGTTGTAGCACTAAGTCCCACAAAATAAAGTTGCAGCGCTCCTCTTCCCCTGTGGCACAGTTATAGCGCTTTAGCAGCACAGCGCTGCAGGCATCAGCTCCTCTCTTCTCCTGGGCAGACCACGGGCTCACAGGGTGCTAGGCAGTAGGCAGCTGGCAGTAAGATATAGTGCTCACCAGGTGCTGGGCTTAGGACGGCAGGAGAGCAGGCAGGCAATACTGGGCAAGATCAGCAGGCAGTGGGTACTCATCAGAACAGGACAGCAGCTCCTAGAAGCAGTCATCTCCCATAAAGTGGCACTCCTCCTGACACAGCAGTCTTCACTCCAGTAAAGGGCTCTCACTGGCCCTGTGGACAGCGGAGGGGTGCAGATGGGCACAGGGGCCAGCACACAGGCCCAATGTGGCGGTACCTCCTGGCAGAGTGTCCCCTCTCATTCAGGTTCACGCTCAGTCTGAGCACATGGAGGCACAGCCCCCTCACCCCACCTACCAGAAAGGGCTGGAAGCTTCTGGAAGGTTCCCTGGGAAACCGGTCCCAACTGGTTTAGGGGAGGTGTAGAGCACCCTGGGTGTCAGGCTTCCCTCCAAAAGCTGGGGGTGCTGGGAAACAGACAACTAGACCCCCAACTCACCTCAGACAGGTGGCACATGTGCAGACAGGAAGGGCGTCCATTTTAAAAGTAACATTTTACAAAGGTGCATTTCTACAATGGTGGAAATAACGGTGCAACACCATTGCACAGCATTTATTATTTTCAGTTCAGACACACCATGTCAGTAAAAAGGCTAGGGGGAAAAGCGAAAAATTCAGGGAAAAAGGGCCAAGTCCAACACAACCCCTTCCCAGCCAAAAGCCAGGGTAGACCACTCAATGCCTTGATGGGCTTCCCTGCTTAGGGCGAGAAACGTGGACGCAGGCCCGCAGCTGCAGGGGCACCCGCAGGTTCTCCGCCACTCTGGAACCCGATGGTTCCCTCTCTCAAACCTCCCTGGACCAACTAAGCCACCCCACTGGTGCTCCCTAGTTGTCCGCGGCCAAAACCAGGGGCTAGGACGTCCAGATGTCTCTGGCCCTTGCGGTCTCACAGAGCGGGGGGCAGTAGCCCCAGGCCCGTAGTACCCGTCGGCCACCCTCCTTCTCCTCCGTGCAGTGCCAAACTGCCACTGGTCCTCCCACCTAGGGTCCGCACCCTCAGGTTGACCAGCAGTCCGGGGCGATGTTCTCCTCCCCCTACCTCTCCTTCTGGGGTTCCGCCCTCTCCTCCTATGCGGGGCACCCTCAGAACACCACTCTCTCACTCGTCCAGGGCCGTGACCCTGCATCCGATCCACCAACCCAGGGTCTAAACCCTTAGGTTGAACCAGTGCCAGAGCCTAGTCCTCCCTCCCTCCCTCTGCACCCCCTCCCAGAGTTCCGCACCCTCCCAACTGGGGTAGTACCCCTGGAAGACAACTCTGGGGGGACACTGCTTACAGACGTCCCTCCCGCCAGGTCAGGCAGTACCTGTCCCTGGCCTCCCAACCCAGGATCGAAGCCCTGTGGCTGAGCCGGTGCCAGAGGCGAGTCCTTCCTCCCTCTGCACCCCCTTCCCGAGTTCCGCACCCTCCCACCTGGAGAAGTACCCCTGGAAGTCAAACCGGTAGGGGCCCTGATTACAGGTGTCCCACCCTCCAGGTCAGGCAGTCCCTGAACCTGGCATCCCAGCCCAGGATCTAAACCCTGTGACTGAGCAGACCCCAGAACCCCTGGAGCTCGGATTACCGACGCCCCGGGTTCTCCTGACACTAGGGGCTCCCCTTCAATGGATGGCCTCTCGGGACAGCCTAGGGTCCCAACCTGGGGTTCCCTTATGGAACTCTCCAGGCCCTGAGACTGCGGTTGGGACACCTCGGGACACCTCCCCGTCTCACTCCTTCCTGTAGATAGGACGTGAGGCTCTACAACCCTCTCACTACCCTGGGACCTAGCTGGGCTATTCTGCACCTCTCCCACCTCACTGGGCTGGAAGAGCCCTGCACCATTCCCTTCAGGATCACTCCCCAATGCCTCCTCAGACACTGTGGCGCTCACCCAGAGGTCTGTCTCCCGTGCAAGCTCCCTGGGGTCAGAGAGCCCACACTGCAACAGGTGGTGGCGCAACCTGGGAAAACAACTCCTGAGCACGTGCTCCCTGATCAGATGGAACAGCCCATCCCAATCGATCACCGCGCCACACACCATCCACTCCTCCAGTGCGGTCCAACCAACGTCCACATATACCCCCAAGACTGATGGGACAGTTTCTTGCCGCCCCTAAATTCCAACCTGCCCCCCTCCTCCTGGGGATCAGGCACCATCTTCCGGGCTCTGGGAGTGGGACTTCCCACACTGGAATCACTCTCGCTGCCACCACTGGATCCCACCCTCACTGGTGAATCCAGACTCCTGAAACCACTCTCAGGGGACAACCTACCCTCCTGAGCTAGTCTCTCCCTGGCGAAGGCCCTCTCCGCCATCCTTTCCTGTGCAAGGACCTTTTCGGTCTCCAGCTGTTTCTCTTGCACCCTCAGCTGCGCTAACTCCTTGGCGTGCTCTAACCTGAGCCTCTCCAAAGCCAGCTGGTGCTCCCTTCCTTCCCTCCTATCCACCCACTCTTCTGGGGACAGGGAAAGGGGTGGGGCAGTGCCCCCGGGGCTGGACTCAGCACGGGACTCCCTGTTGTCTATGGTGTCCTCCTTAGCTACTGGCGTCCCCGCCCCTTCATCTTCTTCCTCCTCAGTGTCACCACCCTCCAGGGTTATGGACTGGGCACCCTCACTCTCAGAGTCCTCCTCACACTCGAGGTCCTCCTCCGGGTCTCCACCTAGTCCACCATTTAGATATGCGGAGGGGTAATCTGACAGGTCCCCAAAGCGCTCTAAAGGTTCCCCCCTTTTTAGGGCCTCATAGAGGAACAATTTTCTGCGGAAGTCACCCTCTATTGGTATCCCCCTTTCTCTGCAGAAATCCATCACTTCCTCCTCAGTGTACTCCCACAGTTCATCCTCATCATAGTGTAACCCCATCTTGGCGAGATACACAGATACAGTAAACAGGGAAACACAATTCCACAGTGACCCTTTTAGGAGGAAAGGTAATCAAACAAAATAATCCCCAAATCTGTGATTATTTCAACTGCTCAGTTTGCAGTGCAACCCGTTGTTGCTGTGGTACTGCGCAAACACAAGTCCTATCCCACCGCTGAGCACCAATGTTAGAAACGGGTAGCGTGGTGCAGAGCGGGCGGGCCAAACTCCGGAGGAAATGTGTAAAGCATCTGCGCAGCACACTCACAGGCGACACACCAGGCACACTACAAAAGGAGACCACACCAGGTTGCATGAAAAATAACTTGTGTATTATAGCAAATACAGTAGGATGCAATCACATGGTGAATACAGAGCCAACTGGCACCAGGTAGTCATTTACAGAGGGGGACTATTTACAGGGCAGGGCCAATCGGGCCGCTGCCGGAATCATCACAAGTACACAGGATAAATGTGCAAGCATCAGTAACTGTGTAACAACCCGCACTTACAGGCAGGATCCTTGTGGGCATAACATTAGGCAACTTGCATGAGGCATCTCAATATGCATAACAACACATTGTGGGCAACAATTAGGCATGGAAACATAGGAGACACTCTCATCAGGGGTAGGCCACCTTAGGCGGGGCATAAACCTCAGCAATGTCCACCCTAGGAAAAAGCATTAGGCACATTAGCATAACCCTAGGTATGAACACATCTGTATAAATCACTTTAACAGGAGGCTTGGGATGAGAACCTTAGGTTAGGCATGGAAATGCAACATGCATATTCAGATTGGCATTAGCATAAAATGCACCCTTAGGCATACCATCACACTGTGCATACATAACATTAGCATTACGCAAAACCAGGTGAGCATAGAGGCACCACCATCATTAGCGACACAGCATTAGGCCTGAACATGTGGGCATGGAGGCGACACCATTAGGGTGAAAGCATGAACAACACATTAGCAATTTGGGGGAAAACATTACCAGCATAAATGCATTAGCGTAGACCCCTTAGCGCAGGCATAGCCTTAGCATAAATCACCTGAACATAAATCATAAGAGGCGCTAGGCCTCACAAGCATAAGCCCCAGTCGACCCAATCGGGGGCACAACACTCTGAAACTGGGCCCAGGCCAACTGGCCTCTCTCAGGGGCTCAGAAGCCCTATATCCCGCAAAGTCAGTGCTGGCTGCAAGGGCAGCGAAAACAAAGGTGCGCAAAGGGCTAGGGCAGGAGGGTCCCTCACTCCTCTGTCTTTCCCTTCTGGGTAATCCAATGCCCCCAATGCGTGGCAGCTGCCCCCTGTCCTGCGGGGTAGCTGGGTAAACCCAACAAGCACTGGCACCAACAATGCAGCGATGGGAGTCCCACTCCGGGTTCTAACAGGAATCTGCCCACAAGAACACTGGCACGGTGGAGCCCCTCTTCTGGGACTCTAGAATTTCCCAAAATGCCTCTGTCGTGCAGCTGAGGGAGGAAACAAGTACTGGGCACGTTGGAGCCCCCCTCCTATGGGACTCTGAAAACAACCAATGCCCTCCAAAGAATACTGGCACCGGGGGCGGGCACCGACAATGTGCCCCGACATACCCCCAACCACAGGATGACTGAGCCCCACTCACCGGCAGTCTGAGGCCCCTCTGGATGTCTCTGCAGTCTCCGGGCACCGGCAATGTGCCCCGACAGGTCCCGCTTCTGGGACCTCTCCTGGCTTCACCCTCAGCGGAGCCTCCTCCTCATCAGCAGCGCGGAGGGACAGAGCACCGACAATGTGCCTCGGGCCCCCCTGCCGCAGGACTCCTCCTTGGCAATTTACATATAGCGTTCACGAGGCGCTAGGCGGCAGGAAAGTTCTTGGGCTGAAATTAAGTTGTAGCGCCCACAAAGCGCTAGGTCCCACACCATAAAGTGGTAGCGCTCCCCTTCACTGGCAATGAAATATAGCCCTCCCGAGGCGCTAGGGAGCAGGCAGGAAGGCACAGTCACTGGAAATATAGCACTCTCACAGCACAGCGCTGCAGATGTCAGCTCCTCACCTCCTGGGCAATAAGATAAAGCGCTCTTCTTCTCCAGGCGCTAGCCAGGAGGCAGGGATGGTCAGTCACTTCAAATGTAGCACTCCTCTTCTGCTGGGCACAGTTATAGCGCTCTCGCAGCAAGCAGAGCACAGTCAATGCAAATATGGCACTCCGGCAGCCCAGCGCTGCAGGACCCACGCACCTTCTTCTCCTGGGCAGCGCTCTCCTAGTGCAGGAATAAGGTTGTAGCACTAAGTCCCACAAAATAAAGTTGCAGCGCTCCTCTTCCCCTGTTGCACAGTTATAGCGCTTTAGCAGCACAGCGCTGCAGGCATCAGCTCCTCTCTTCTCCTGGGCAGACCACGGGCTCACAGGGTGCTAGGCAGCAGGCAGCTGGCAGTAAGATATAGTGCTCACCAGGTGCTGGGCTTAGGACGGCAGGAGAGCAGGCAGGCAATACTGGGCAAGATCAGCAGGCAGTGGGTACTCATCAGAACAGGACAGCAGCTCCTAGAAGCAGTCATCTCCCATAAAGTGGCACTCCTCCTGACACAGCAGTCTTCACTCCAGTAAAGGGCTCTCACTGGCCCTGTGGACAGCGGAGGGGTGCAGATGGGCACAGGGGCCAGCACACAGGCCCAATGTGGCGGTACCTCCTGGCAGAGTGTCCCCTCTCATTCAGGTTCACGCTCAGTCTGAGCACATGGAGGCACAGCCCCCCTCACCCCACCTACCAGAAAGGGCTGGAAGCTTCTGGAAGGTTCCCTGGGAAACCGGTCCCAACTGGTTTAGGGGGAGGTGTAGAGCACCCTGGGTGTCAGGCTTCCCTCCAAAAGCTGGGGGTGCTGGGAAACAGACAACTAGACCCCCAACTCACCTCAGACAGGTGGCACATGTGCAGACAGGAAGGGCGTCCATTTTAAAAGTAACATTTTACAAAGGTGCATTTCTACAATGGTGGAAATAACGGTGCAACACCATTGCACAGCATTTATTATTTTCAGTTCAGACACACCATGTCAGTAAAAAGGCTAGGGGGAAAAGCGAAAAATTCAGGGAAAAAGGGCCAAGTCCAACACAACCCCCTCCCAGCCAAAAGCCAGGGTAGACCACTCAATGCCTTGATGGGCTTCCCTGCTTGGGGCGAGAAAACGTGGACGCAGGCCCGCAACTGCAGGGGCACCCGCAGGTTCTCCGCCACTCTGGAACCCGATGGTTCCCTCTCTCAAACCTCCCTGGACCAACTAAGCCACCCCACTGGTGCTCCCTAGTTGTCCGCGGCCAGGACCAGGGGCTAGGCCGTCCAGATGTCTCTGGCCCTTGCGGTCTCACAGAGCGGGGGTAGTAGCCCCAGGCCCGTAGTACCCGTCGGCCACCCTCCTTCTCCTCCGTGCAGTGCCAAACTGCCACTGGTCCTCCCACCTAGGGTCCGCACCCTCAGGTTGACCAGCAGTCCGGGGCGATGTTCTCCTCCCCCTACCTCTCCTTCTGGGGTTCCGCCCTCTCCTCCTATGCGGGGCACCCTCAGAACACCACTCTCTCACTCGTCCAGGGCCGTGACCCTGCATCCGATCCACCAACCCAGGGTCTAAACCCTTAGGTTGAACCAGTGCCAGAGCCTAGTCCTCCCTCCCTCTGCACCCCCTCCCAGAGTTCCGCACCCTCCCAACTGGGGTAGTACCCCTGGAAGACAACTCTGGGGGGACACTGCTTACAGACGTCCCTCCCGCCAGGTCAGGCAGTACCTGTCCCTGGCCTCCCAACCCAGGATCGAAGCCCTGTGGCTGAGCCGGTGCCAGAGGCGAGTCCTTCCTCCCTCTGCACCCCCTTCCAGAGTTCCGCACCCTCCCACCTGGAGAAGTACCCCTGGAAGTCAAACCGGTAGGGAGCCCTGATTACAGGTGTCCCACCCTCCAGGTCAGGCAGTCCCTGAACCTGGCATCCCAGCCCAGGATCTAAACCCTGTGACTGAGCAGACCCCAGAACCCCTGGAGCTCGGATTACCGACGACCCGGGTTCTCCTGACACTAGGGGCTCCCCTTCAATGGATGGCCTCTCGGGACAGCCTAGGGTCCCAACCTGGGGTTCCCTTATGGAACTCTCCAGGCCCTGAGACTGCGGTTGGGACACCTCGGGACACCTCCCCGTCTCACTCCTTCCTGTAGATAGGACGTGAGGCCCTACAACCCTCTCACTACCCTGGGACCTAGCTGGGCTATTCTGCACCTCTCCCACCTCACTGGGCTGGAAGAGCCCTGCACCATTCCCTTCAGGATCACTCCCCAATGCCTCCTCAGACACTGTGGCGCTCACCCAGTTGTCTGTCTCCCGTGCAAGCTCCCTGGGGTCAGAGAGCCCACACTGCAACAGGTGGTGGCGCAACCTGGGAAAACAACTCCTGAGCACGTGCTCCCTGATAATCAGATGGAACAGCCCATCCCAATCGATCACCGCGCCACACACCATCCACTCCTCCAGTGCGGTCCAACCAACGTCCACATATACCCCCAAGACTGATGGGACAGTTTCTTGCCGCCCCTAAATTCCAACCTGCCCCCCTCCTCCTGGGGATCAGGCACCATCTTCCGGGCTCTGGGAGTGGGACTTCCCACACTGGAATCACTCTCGCTGCCACCACTGGATCCCACCCTCACTGGTGAATCCAGACTCCTGAAACCACTCTCAGGGGACAACCTACCCTCCTGAGCTAGTCTCTCCCTGGCGAAGGCCCTCTCCGCCATCCTTTCCTGTGCAAGGACCTTTTCGGTCTCCAGCTGTTTCTCTTGCACCCTCAGCTGCGCTAACTCCTTGGCGTGCTCTAACCTGAGCCTCTCCAAAGCCAGCTGGTGCTCCCTTCCTTCCCTCCTATCCACCCACTCTTCTGGGGACAGGGAAAGGGGTGGGGCAGTGCCCCCGGGGCTGGACTCAGCACGGGACTCCCTGTTGTCTATGGTGTCCTCCTTAGCTACTGGCGTCCCCGCCCCTTCATCTTCTTCCTCCTCAGTGTCACCACCCTCCAGGGTTATGGACTGGGCACCCTCACTCTCAGAGTCCTCCTCACACTCGAGGTCCTCCTCCGGGTCTCCACCTAGTCCACCATTTAGATATGCGGAGGGGTAATCTGACAGGTCCCCAAAGCGCTCTAAAGGTTCCCCCTTTTTAGGGCCTCATAGAGGAACAATTTTCTGCGGAAGTCACCCTCTATTGGTATCCCCCTTTCTCTGCAGAAATCCATCACTTCCTCCTCAGTGTACTCCCACAGTTCATCCTCATCATAGTGTAACCCCATCTTGGCGAGATACACAGATACAGTAAACAGGGAAACACAATTCCACAGTGACCCTTTTAGGAGGAAAGGTAATCAAACAAAATAATCCCCAAATCTGTGATTATTTCAACTGCTCAGTTTGCAGTGCAATCCGTTGTTGCTGTGGTACTGCGCAAACACAAGTCCTATCCCACCGCTGAGCACCAATGTTAGAAACGGGTAGCGTGGTGCAGAGCGGGCGGGCCAAACTCCGGAGGAAATGTGTAAAGCATCTGCGCAGCACACTCACAGGCGACACACCAGGCACACTACAAAAGGAGACCACACCAGGTTGCATGAAAAATAACTTGTGTATTATAGCAAATACAGTAGGATGCAATCACATGGTGAATACGGAGCCAACTGGCACCAGGTAGTCATTTACAGAGGGGGACTATTTACAGGGCAGGGCCAATCGGGCCGCTGCCGGAATCATCACAAGTACACAGGATAAATGTGCAAGCATCAGTAACTGTGTAACAACCCGCACTTACAGGCAGGATCCTTGTGGGCATAACATTAGGCAACTTGCATGAGGCATCTCAATATGCATAAAAACACATTGTGGGCAACAATTAGGCATGGAAACATAGGAGACACTCTCATCAGGGGTAGGCCACCTTAGGCGGGGCATAAACCTCAGCAATGTCCACCCTAGGAAAAAGCATTAGGCACATTAGCATAACCCTAGGTATGAACACATCTGTATAAATCACTTTAACAGGAGGCTTGGGATGAGAACCTTAGGTTAGGCATGGAAATGCAACATGCATATTCAGATTGGCATTAGCATAAAATGCACCCTTAGGCATACCATCACACTGTGCATACATAACATTAGCATTACGCAAAACCAGGTGAGCATAGAGGCACCACCATCATTAGCGACACAGCATTAGGCCTGAACATGTGGGCATGGAGGCGACACCATTAGGGTGAAAGCATGAACAACACATTAGCAATTTGGGGGAAAACATTACCAGCATAAATGCATTAGCGTAGACCCCTTAGCGCAGGCATAGCCTTAGCATAAATCACCTGAACATAAATCATAAGAGGCGCTAGGCCTCACAAGCATAAGCCCCAGTCGGCCCAATCGGGGCACAACACTCTGAAACTGGGCCCAGGCCAACTGGCCTCTCTCAGGGGCTCAGAAGCCCTATATCCCGCAAAGTCAGTGCTGGCTGCAAGGGCAGCGAAAACAAAGGTGCGCAAAGGGCTAGGGCAGGAGGGTCCCTCACTCCTCTGTCTTTCCCTTCTGGGTAATCCAATGCCCCCAATGCGTGGCAGCTGCCCCCTGTCCTGCGGGGTAGCTGGGTAAACCCAACAAGCACTGGCGCCAACAATGCAGCGATGGGAGTCCCACTCCGGGTTCTAACAGGAATCTGCCCACAAGAACACTGGCACGGTGGAGCCCCTCTTCTGGGACTCTAGAATTTCCCAAAATGCCTCTGTCATGCAGCTGAGGGAGGAAACAAGTACTGGGCACGTTGGAGCCCCCCTCCTATGGGACTCTAAAAACAACCAATGCCCTCCAAAGAATACTGGCACCGGGGGCGGGCACCGACAATGTGCCCCGACATACCCCCAACCACAGGATGACTGAGCCCCACTCACCGGCAGTCTGAGGCCCCTCTGGATGTCTCTGCAGTCTCCGGGCACCGGCAATGTGCCCCGACAGGTCCCGCTTCTGGGACCTCTCCTGGCTTCACCCTCAGCGGAGCCTCCTCCTCATCAGCAGCGCGGAGGGACAGGCACCGACAATGTGCCTCGGGCCCCCCCTGCCGCAGGACTCCTCCTTGGCAATTTACATATAGCGTTCACGAGGCGCTAGGCGGCAGGAAAGTTCTTGGGCTGAAATTAAGTTGTAGCGCCCACAAAGCGCTAGGTCCCACACCATAAAGTGGTAGCGCTCCCCTTCACTGGCAATGAAATATAGCCCTCCCGAGGCGCTAGGGAGCAGGCAGGAAGGCACAGTCACTGGAAATATAGCACTCTCACAGCACAGCGCTGCAGATGTCAGCTCCTCACCTCCTGGGCAATAAGATAAAGCGCTCTTCTTCTCCAGGCGCTAGCCAGGAGGCAGGGATGGTCAGTCACTTCAAATGTAGCACTCCTCTTCTGCTGGGCACAGTTATAGCGCTCTCGCAGCAAGCAGAGCACAGTCAATGCAAATATGGCACTCCGGCAGCCCAGCGCTGCAGGACCCACGCACCTTCTTCTCCTGGGCAGCGCTGGAGGCAGCGCTCTCCTAGTGCAGGAATAAGGTTGTAGCACTAAGTCCCACAAAATAAAGTTGCAGCGCTCCTCTTCCCCTGTTGCACAGTTATAGCGCTTTAGCAGCACAGCGCTGCAGGCATCAGCTCCTCTCTTCTCCTGGGCAGACCACGGGCTCACAGGGTGCTAGGCAGCAGGCAGCTGGCAGTAAGATATAGTGCTCACCAGGTGCTGGGCTTAGGACGGCAGGAGAGCAGGCAGGCAATACTGGGCAAGATCAGCAGGCAGTGGGTACTCATCAGAACAGGACAGCAGCTCCTAGAAGCAGTCATCTCCCATAAAGTGGCACTCCTCCTGACACAGCAGTCTTCACTCCAGTAAAGGGCTCTCACTGGCCCTGTGGACAGCGGAGGGGTGCAGATGGGCACAGGGGCCAGCACACAGGCCCAATGTGGCGGTACCTCCTGGCAGAGTGTCCCCTCTCATTCAGGTTCACGCTCAGTCTGAGCACATGGAGGCACAGCCCCCCTCACCCCACCTACCAAAAAGGGCTGGAAGCTTCTGGAAGGTTCCCTGGGAAACCGGTCCCAACTGGTTTAGGGGGAGGTGTAGAGCACCCTGGGTGTCAGGCTTCCCTCCAAAAGCTGGGGGTGCTGGGAAACAGACAACTAGACCCCCAACTCACCTCAGACAGGTGGCACATGTGCAGACAGGAAGGGCGTCCATTTTAAAAGTAACATTTTACAAAGGTGCATTTCTACAATGGTGGAAATAACGGTGCAACACCATTGCACAGCATTTATTATTTTCAGTTCAGACACACCATGTCAGTAAAAAGGCTAGGGGAAAAGCGAAAAATTCAGGGAAAAGGGCCAAGTCCAACACAACCCCCTCCCAGCCAAAAGCCAGGGTAGACCACTCAATGCCTTGATGGGCTTCCCTGCTTGGGGCGAGAAAACGTGGACGCAGGCCCGCAACTGCAGGGGCACCCGCAGGTTCTCCGCCACTCTGGAACCCGATGGTTCCCTCTCTCAAACCTCCCTGGACCAACTAAGCCACCCCACTGGTGCTCCCTAGTTGTCCGCGGCCAGGACCAGGGGCTAGGCCGTCCAGATGTCTCTGGCCCTTGCGGTCTCACAGAGCGGGGGGCAGTAGCCCCAGGCCCGTAGTACCCGTCGGCCACCCTCCTTCTCCTCCGTGCAGTGCCAAACTGCCACTGGTCCTCCCACCTAGGGTCCGCACCCTCAGGTTGACCAGCAGTCCGGGGCGATGTTCTCCTCCCCCTACCTCTCCTTCTGGGGTTCCGCCCTCTCCTCCTATGCGGGGCACCCTCAGAACACCACTCTCTCACTCGTCCAGGGCCGTGACCCTGCATCCGATCCACCAACCCAGGGTCTAAACCCTTAGGTTGAACCAGTGCCAGAGCCTAGTCCTCCCTCCCTCTGCACCCCCTCCCAGAGTTCCGCACCCTCCCAACTGGGGTAGTACCACTGGAAGACAACTCTGGGGGGACACTGCTTACAGACGTCCCTCCCGCCAGGTCAGGCAGTACCTGTCCCTGGCCTCCCAACCCAGGATCGAAGCCCTGTGGCTGAGCCGGTGCCAGAGGCGAGTCCTTCCTCCCTCTGCACCCCCTTCCAGAGTTCCGCACCCTCCCACCTGGAGAAGTACCCCTGGAAGTCAAACCGGTAGGGGCCCTGATTACAGGTGTCCCACCCTCCAGGTCAGGCAGTCCCTGAACCTGGCATCCCAGCCCAGGATCTAAACCCTGTGACTGAGCAGACCCCAGAACCCCTGGAGCTCGGATTACCGACGACCCGGGTTCTCCTGACACTAGGGGCTCCCCTTCAATGGATGGCCTCTCGGGACAGCCTAGGGTCCCAACCTGGGGTTCCCTTATGGAACTCTCCAGGCCCTGAGACTGCGGTTGGGACACCTCGGGACACCTCCCCGTCTCACTCCTTCCTGTAGATAGGACGTGAGGCCCTACAACCCTCTCACTACCCTGGGACCTAGCTGGGCTATTCTGCACCTCTCCCACCTCACTGGGCTGGAAGAGCCCTGCACCATTCCCTTCAGGATCACTCCCCAATGCCTCCTCAGACACTGTGGCGCTCACCCAGAGGTCTGTCTCCCGTGCAAGCTCCCTGGGGTCAGAGAGCCCACACTGCAACAGGTGGTGGCGCAACCTGGGAAAACAACTCCTGAGCACGTGCTCCCTGATAATCAGATGGAACAGCCCATCCCAATCGATCACCGCGCCACACACCATCCACTCCTCCAGTGCGGTCCAACCAACGTCCACATATACCCCCAAGACTGATGGGACAGTTTCTTGCCGCCCCTAAATTCCAACCTGCCCCCCTCCTCCTGGGGATCAGGCACCATCTTCCAGGCTCTGGGAGTGGGACTTCCCACACTGGAATCACTCTCGCTGCCACCACTGGATCCCACCCTCACTGGTGAATCCAGACTCCTGAAACCACTCTCAGGGGACAACCTACCCTCCTGAGCTAGTCTCTCCCTGGCGAAGGCCCTCTCCGCCTCCGCCATCCTTTCCTGTGCAAGGACCTTTTCGGTCTCCAGCTGTTTCTCTTGCACCCTCAGCTGCGCTAACTCCTTGGCGTGCTCTAACCTGAGCCTCTCCAAAGCCAGCTGGTGCTCCCTTCCTTCCCTCCTATCCACCCACTCTTCTGGGGACAGGGAAAGGGGTGGGGCAGTGCCCCCGGGGCTGGACTCAGCACGGGACTCCCTGTTGTCTATGGTGTCCTCCTTAGCTACTGGCGTCCCCGCCCCTTCATCTTCTTCCTCCTCAGTGTCACCACCCTCCAGGGTTATGGACTGGGCACCCTCACTCTCAGAGTCTTCCTCACACTCGAGGTCCTCCTCCGGGTCTCCACCTAGTCCACCATTTAGATATGCGGAGGGGTAATCTGACAGGTCCCCAAAGCGCTCTAAAGGTTCCCCCCTTTTTAGGGCCTCATAGAGGAACAATTTTCTGCGGAAGTCACCCTCTATTGGTATCCCCCTTTCTCTGCAGAAATCCATCACTTCCTCCTCAGTGTACTCCCACAGTTCATCCTCATCATAGTGTAACCCCATCTTGGCGAGATACACAGATACAGTAAACAGGGAAACACAATTCCACAGTGACCCTTTTAGGAGGAAAGGTAATCAAACAAAATAATCCCCAAATCTGTGATTATTTCAACTGCTCAGTTTGCAGTGCAACCCGTTGTTGCTGTGGTACTGCGCAAACACAAGTCCTATCCCACCGCTGAGCACCAATGTTAGAAACGGGTAGCGTGGTGCAGAGCGGGCGGGCCAAACTCCGGAGGAAATGTGTAAAGCATCTGCGCAGCACACTCACAGGCGACACACCAGGCACACTACAAAAGGAGACCACACCAGGTTGCATGAAAAATAACTTGTGTATTATACCAAATACAGTAGGATGCAATCACATGGTGAACACGGAGCCAACTGGCACCAGGTAGTCATTTACAGAGGGGGACTATTTACAGGGCAGGGCCAATCGGGCCGCTGCCGGAATCATCACAAGTACACAGGATAAATGTGCAAGCATCAGTAACTGTGTAACAACCCGCACTTACAGGCAGGATCCTTGTGGGCATAACATTAGGCAACTTACAAGATGCATCTCAATATGCATAAAAACACATTGTGGGCAACAATTAGGCATGGAAACATAGGAGACACCCTCATCAGGGGTAGGCCACCTTAGGCGGGGCATAAACCTCAGCAATGTCCACCCTAGGAAAAAGCATTAGGCACATTAGCATAACCCTAGGTATGAACACATCTGTATAAATCACTTTAACAGGAGGCTTGGGATGAGAACCTTAGGTTAGGCATGGAAATGCAACATGCATATTCAGATTGGCATTAGCATAAAATGCACCCTTAGGCATACCATCACACTGTGCATACATAACATTAGCATTACGCAAAACCAGGTGAGCATAGAGGCACCACCATCATTAGCGACACAGCATTAGGCCTGAACATGTGGTCATGGAGGCGACACCATTAGGGTGAAAGCATGAACAACACATTAGTAATTTGGGGGAAAACATTACCAGCATAAATGCATTAGCGTAGACCCCTTAGCGCAGGCATAGCCTTAGCATAAATCACCTGAACATAAATCATAAGAGGCGCTAGGCCTCACAAGCATAAGCCCCAGTCGACCCAATCGGGGGCACAACACTCTGAAACTGGGCCCAGGCCAACTGGCCTCTCTCAGGGGCTCAGAAGCCCTATATCCCGCAAAGTCAGGGCTGGCTGCAAGGGCAGCGAAAACAAAGGTGCGCAAAGCGCTAGGGCAGGAGGGTTCCTCACTCCTCTCTCTTTCCCTTCTGGGTAATCCAATGCCCCCAATGCGTGGCAGCTGCCCCCTGTCCTGCGGGGTAGCTGGGTAAACCCAACAAGCACTGGCGCCAACAATGCAGCGATGGGAGTCCCACTCCGGGTTCTAACAGGAATCTGCCCACAAGAACACTGGCACGGTGGAGCCCCTCTTCTGGGACTCTAGAATTTCCCAAAATGCCTCTGTCGTGCAGCTGAGGGAGGAAACAAGTACTGGGCACGTTGGAGCCCCCCTCCTATGGGACTCTAAAAACAACCAATGCCCTCCAAAGAATACTGGCACCGGGGGCGGGCACCGACAATGTGCCCCGACATACCCCCAACCACAGGATGACTGAGCCCCACTCACCGGCAGTCTGAGGCCCCTCTGGATGTCTCTGCAGTCTCCGGGCACCGGCAATGTGCCCCGACAGGTCCCGCTTCTGGGACCTCTCCTGGCTTCACCCTCAGCGGAGCCTCCTCCTCGTCAGCAGCGCGGAGGGACAGGCACCGACAATGTGCCTCGGGCCCCCCCTGCCGCAGGACTCCTCCTTGGCAATTTACATATAGCGTTCACGAGGCGCTAGGCGGCAGGAAAGTTCTTGGGCTGAAATTAAGTTGTAGCGCCCACAAAGCGCTAGGTCCCACACCATAAAGTGGTAGCGCTCCCCTTCACTGGCAATGAAATATAGCCCTCCCGAGGCGCTAGGGAGCAGGCAGGAAGGCACAGTCACTGGAAATATAGCGCTCTCGCAGCACAGTGCTGCAGATATCAGCTCCTCACCTCCTGGGCAATAAGATAAAGCGCTCTTCTTCTCCAGGCGCTAGCCAGCAGGCAGGGATTGTCAGTCACTTCAAATGTAGCGCTCCTCTTCTGCTGGGCACAGTTATAGCGCTCTCGCAGCAAGCAGAGCACAGTCAATGCAAATATGGCACTCCGGCAGCCCAGCGCTGCAGGACCCACGCACCTTCTTCTCCTGGGCAGCGCTGGAGGCAGCGCTCTCCTGGTGCAGGAATAAGGTTGTAGCACTAAGTCCCACAAAATAAAGTTGCAGCGCTCCTCTTCCCCTGTGGCACAGTTATAGCGCTTTAGCAGCACAGCGCTGCAGGCATCAGCTCCTCTCTTCTCCTGGGCAGACCACGGGCTCACAGGGTGCTAGGCAGCAGGCAGCTGGCAGTAAGATATAGTGCTCACCAGGTGCTGGGCTTAGGACGGCAGGAGAGCAGGCAGGCAATACTGGGCAAGATCAGCAGGCAGTGGGTACTCATCAGAACAGGACAGCAGCTCCTAGAAGCAGTCATCTCCCATAAAGTGGCACTCCTCCTGACACAGCAGTCTTCACTCCAGTAAAGGGCTCTCACTGGCCCTGTGGACAGCGGAGGGGTGCAGATGGGCACAGGGGCCAGCACACAGGCCCAATGTGGCGGTACCTCCTGGCAGAGTGTCCCCTCTCATGCAGGTCCACGCTCAGTCTGAGCACATGGAGGCACAGCCCCCCTCACCCCACCTACCAGAAAGGGCTGGAAGCTTCTGGAAGGTTCCCTGGGAAACCGGTCCCAACTGGTTTAGGGGGAGGTGTAGAGCACCCTGGGTGTCAGGCTTCCCTCCAAAAGCTGGGGGTGCTGGGAAACAGACAACTAGACCGCCAACTCACCTCAGACAGGTGGCACATGTGCAGACAGGAAGGGCGTCCATTTTAAAAGTAACATTTTACAAAGGTGCATTTCTACAATGGTGGAAATAACGGTGCATACACCATTGCACAGCATTTATTATTTTCAGTTCAGACACACCATGTCAGTAAAAAGGCTAGGGGAAAAGCGAAAAATTCAGGGAAAAAGGGCCAAGTCCAACACAACCCCCTCCCAGCCAAAAGCCAGGGTAGACCACTCAATGCCTTGATGGGCTTCCCTGCTTAGGGCGAGAAAACGTGGACGCAGGCCCGCAACTGCAGGGGCACCCGCAGGTTCTCCGCCACTCTGGAACCCGATGGTTCCCTCTCTCAAACCTCCCTGGACCAACTAAGCCACCCCACTGGTGCTCCCTAGTTGTCCGCGGCCAGGACCAGGGGCTAGGCCGTCCAGATGTCTCTGGCCCTTGCGGTCTCACAGAGCGGGGGGCAGTAGCCCCAGGCCCGTAGTACCCGTCGGCCACCCTCCTTCTCCTCCGTGCAGTGCCAAACTGCCACTGGTCCTCCCACCTAGGGTCCGCACCCTCAGGTTGACCAGCAGTCCGGGGCGAGGCCCTCCTCCCCCTACCTCTCCTTCTGGGGTTCCGCCCTCTCCTCCTATGCGGGGCACCCTCAGAACACCACTCTCTCACTCGTCCAGGGCCGTGACCCTGCATCCGATCCACCAACCCAGGGTCTAAACCCTTAGGTTGAACCAGTGCCAGAGCCTAGTCCTCCCTCCCTCTGCACCCCCTCCCAGAGTTCCGCACCCTCCCAACTGGGGTAGTACCCCTGGAAGACAACTCTGGGGGACACTGCTTACAGACGTCCCTCCCGCCAGGTCAGGCAGTACCTGTCCCTGGCCTCCCAACCCAGGATCGAAGCCCTGTGGCTGAGCCGGTGCCAGAGGCGAGTCCTTCCTCCCTCTGCACCCCCTTCCAGAGTTCCGCACCCTCCCACCTGGAGAAGTACCCCTGGAAGTCAAACCGGTAGGGACCCTGATTACAGGTGTCCCACCCTCCAGGTCAGGCAGTCCCTGAACCTGGCATCCCAGCCCAGGATCTAAACCCTATGACTGAGCAGACCCCAGAACCCCTGGAGCTCGGATTACCGATGCCCCGGGTTCTCCTGACACTAGGGGCTCCCCTTCAATGGATGGCCTCTCGGGACAGCCTAGGGTCCCAACCTGTGGTTCCCTTATGGAACTCTCCAGGCCCTGAGACTGCGGTTGGGACACCTCGGGACACCTCCCCGTCTCACTCCTTCCTGTAGATAGGACGTGAGGCCCTACAACCCTCTCACTACCCTGGGACCTAGCTAGGCTATTCTGCACCTCTCCCACCTCACTGGGCTGGAAGAGCCCTGCACCATTCCCTTCAGGATCACTCCCCAATGCCTCCTCAGACACTCTGGCGCTCACCCAGAGGTCTGTCACCCGTGCAAGCTCCCTGGGGTCAGAGAGCCCACACTGCAACAGGTGGTGGCGCAACCTGGGAAAACAACTCCTGAGCACGTGCTCCCTGATAATCAGATGGAACAGCCCATCCCAATCGATCACCGCGCCACACACCATCCACTCCTCCAGTGCGGTCCAACCAATGTCCACATACTCCCCCCAAGACTGATGGGACAGTTTCTTGCCGCCCCTAAATTCCAACCTGCCCCCCTCCTCCTGGGGATCAGGCACCATCTTCCGGGCTCTGGGAGTGGGACTTCCCACACTGGAATCACTCTCGCTGCCACCACTGGATCCCACCCTCACTGGTGAATCCAGACTCCTGAAACCACTCTCAGGGGACAACCTACCCTCCTGAGCTAGTCTCTCCCTGGCGAAGGCCCTCTCCGCCTCCATCATCCTTTCCTGTGCAAGGACCTTTTCGGTCTCCAGCTGTTTCTCTTGCACCCTCAGCTGCGCTAACTCCTTGGCGTGCTCTAACCTGAGCCTCTCCAAAGCCAGCTGGTGCTCCCTTCCTTCCCTCCTATCCACCCACTCTTCTGGGGACAGGGAAAGGGGTGGGGCAGTGCCCCCGGGGCTGGACCCAGCACGGGACTCCCTGTTGTCTATGGTGTCCTCCTTAGCTACTGGCGTCCCCGCCCTGTCATCTTCTTCTTCCTCAGTGTCACCACCCTCCAGGGTTATGGACTGGGCACCCTCACTCTCAGAGTCCTCCTCACACTCGAGGTCCTCCTCCGGGTCTCCACCTAGTCCACCATTTAGATATGCGGAGGGGTAATCTGACAGGTCCCCACAGCGCTCTAAAGGTTCCCCCTTTTTAGGGCCTCATAGAGGAACAATTTTCTGCGGAAGTCACCCTCTATTGGTATCCCCCTTTCTCTGCAGAAATCCATCACTTCCTCCTCAGTGTACTCCCACAGTTCATCCTCATCATAGAGTAACCCCATCTTTGCGAGATACACAGATACAGTAAACAGGGAAACACAATTCCACAGTGACCCTTTTAGGAGGAAAGGTAATCAAACAAAATAATCCCCAAATCTGTGATTATTTCAACTGCTCAGTTTGCAGTGCAACCCGTTGTTGCTGTGGTACTGCGCAAACACAAGTCCTATCCCACCGCTGAGCACCAATGTTAGAAACGGGTAGCGTGGTGCAGAGCGGGCGGGCCAAACTCCGGAGGAAATGTGTAAAGCATCTGCGCAGCACACTCACAGGCGACACACCAGGCACACTACAAAAGGAGACCACACCAGGTTGCATGAAAAATAACTTGTGTATTATACCAAATACAGTAGGATGCAATCACATGGTGAACACGGAGCCAACTGGCACCAGGTAGTCATTTACAGAGGGGGACTATTTACAGGGCAGGGCCAATCGGGCCGCTGCCGGAATCATCACAAGTACACAGGATAAATGTGCAAGCATCAGTAACTGTGTAACAACCCGCACTTACAGGCAGGATCCTTGTGGGCATAACATTAGGCAACTTGCATGAGGCATCTCAATATGCATAAAAACACATTGTGGGCAACAATTAGGCATGGAAACATAGGAGACACTCTCATCAGGGGTAGGCCACCTTAGGCGGGGCATAAACCTCAGCAATGTCCACCCTAGGAAAAAGCATTAGGCACATTAGCATAACCCTAGGTATGAACACATCTGTATAAATCACTTTAACAGGAGGCTTGGGATGAGAACCTTAGGTTAGGCATGGAAATGCAACATGCATATTCAGATTGGCATTAGCATAAAATGCACCCTTAGGCATACCATCACACTGTGCATACATAACATTAGCATTACGCAAAACCAGGTGAGCATAGAGGCACCACCATCATTAGCGACACAGCATTAGGCCTGAACATGTGGGCATGGAGGCGACACCATTAGGGTGAAAGCATGAACAACACATTAGCAATTTGGGGGAAAACATTACCAGCATAAATGCATTAGCGTAGACCCCTTAGCGCAGGCATAGCCTTAGCATAAATCACCTGTACATAAATCATAAGAGGCGCTAGGCCTCACAAGCATAAGCCCCAGTCATCCCAATCGGGGGCACAACACTCTGAAACTGGGCCCAGGCCAACTGACCTCTCTCAGGGGCTCAGAAGCCCTATATCCCGCAAAGTCAGGGCTGGCTGCAAGGGCAGCGAAAACAAAGGTGCGCAAAGCGCTAGGGCAGGAGGGTCCCTCACTCCTCTCTCTTTCCCTTCTGGGTAATCCAATGCCCCCAATGCGTGGCAGCTGCCCCCTGTCCTGCGGGGTAGCTGGGTAAACCCAACAAGCACTGGTGCCAACAATGCAGCGATGGGAGTCCCATTCCGGGCTCTAACAGGAATCTGCCCACAAGAACACTGGCACGGTGGAGCCCCTCTTCTGGGACTCTAGAATTTCCCAAAATGCCTCTGTCGTGCAGCTGAGGGAGGAAACAAGTACTGGGCACGTTGGAGCCCCCTCCTATGGGACTCTAAACACAACCAATGCCCTCCAAAGAATACTGGCACCGGGGGCGGGCACCGACAATGTGCCCCGACATACCCCCAACCACAGGATGACTGAGCCCCACTCACCGGCAGTCTGAGGCCCCTCTGGATGTCTCTGCAGTCTCCGGGCACCGGCAATGTGCCCCGACAGGTCCCGCTTCTGGGACCTCCCCTGGCTTCACCCTCAGCGGAGCCTCCTCCTCGTCAGCAGCGCGGAGGGACAGGCACCGACAATGTGCCTCGGGCCCCCTCCGCCGCAGGACTCCTCCTTGGCAATTTACATATAGCGCTCACGAGGCGCTAGGCGGCAGGAAAGTTCTTGGGCTGAAATTAAGTTGTAGCGCCCACAAAGCGCTAGGTCCCACACCATAAAGTGGTAGCGCTCCCCTTCACTGGCAATGAAATATAGCCCTCCCGAGGCGCTAGGGAGCAGGCAGGAAGGCACAGTCACTGGAAATATAGCGCTCTCGCAGCACAGCGCTGCAGATGTCAGCTCCTCACCTCCTGGGCAATAAGATAAAGCGCTCTTCTTCTCCAGGCGCTAGCCAGCAGGCAGGGATGGTCAGTCACTTCAAATGTAGCGCTCCTCTTCTGCTGGGCACAGTTATAGCACTCTCGCAGCAAGCAGAGTACAGTCAATGCAAATATGGCACTCCGGCAGCCCAGCGCTGCAGGACCCACGCACCTTCTTCTCCTGGGCAGGGCTGGAGGCAGCGCTCTCCTGGTGCAGGAATAAGGTTGTAGCGCTAAGACCCACAAAATAAAGTTGCAGCGCTCCTCTTCCCCTGTGGCACAGTTATAGCGCTTTAGCAGCACAGCGCTGCAGGCATCAGCTCCTCTCTTCTCCTGGGCAGACCACGGGCTCACAGGGTGCTAGGCAGCAGGCAGCTGGCAGTAAGATATAGTGCTCACCAGGTGCTGGGCTTAGGACGGCAGGAGAGCAGGCAGGCAATACTGGGCAAGATCAGCAGGCAGTGGGTACTCATCAGAACAGGACAGCAGCTCCTAGAAGCAGTCATCTCCCATAAAGTGGCACTCCTCCTGACACAGCAGTCTTCACTCCAGTAAAGGGCTCTCACTGGCCCTGTGGACAGCGGAGGGGTGCAGATGGGCACAGGGGCCAGCACACAGGCCCAATGTGGCGGTACCTCCTGGCAGAGTGTCCCCTCTCATTCAGGTCCACGCTCAGTCTGAGCACATGGAGGCACAGCCCCCTCACCCCACCTACCAGAAAGGGCTGGAAGCTTCTGGAAGGTTCCCTGGGAAACCGGTCCCAACTGGTTTAGGGGAGGTGTAGAGCACCCTGGGTGCCAGGCTTCCCTCCAAAAGCTGGGGGTGCTGGGAAACAGACAACTAGACCGCCAATTCACCTCAGACAGGCGGCACATGTGCATGCAGGAAGGGCGTCCATTTTAAAAGTAACATTTTACAAAGGTGCATTTCTACAATGGTGGAAATAACGGTGCGTACACCATTGCACAGCATTTATTATTTTCAGTTCAGACATACCATGTCAGTAAAAAGGCTAGGGGGAAAAGCGAAAAATTCAAGCTAGGGGGAAAAGCGAAAAATTCAGGGAAAAAGGGCCAAGTCCAACAGCCACATTTGACCACAGTGCTGGTAACCAAGATGACCTGGAAGGGGCCCGCTAACAGGGCTCCAGGCATTACTTTCTGACGTGCTTCTTAACCAAAACCCAGTCGCTAGGAGTAAGGTCATGGCACTGCTCCTGGTTCAGAAGGACAGCTGCAGCTTTAATCTGGTGAGAAACAGAATGCTCCACATCAGCCAGTCCCTAGCAGTAGTTGGGAACAATATCATCTAAAAATTCAAAAACACATTAGCAGGCACAGCAGGCAACCTGATGGCTCTCCCCATGAGGATCTCATGTGGCGATAATCCTTCCTCTGATCAGGGGTATTTTGGAGACTCATCAACACCATAGGTAAAGCATCCGGCCCTTTAAGGGATGTATACACACACACTTTGGCAAGACACAATTTCTGTGCACCATTTATCCGTTCAATGACCCTTAATGACTTAAACAGTAACTACAATGCAGTCTTTGTTCTACTTGTAAGGCTACACACACCATTTTCAGGACCTCATTACTGAAATGAGTTCCACGGTCTGGCTCAAGATCAACTGGGAATCCAAAATGAGGGATCAATTCACGCAGCAACAGTTTGGCTACAGTAAGATTCTCGTTCCTCCTAGTATGGTATACCTCTACCCAACCGGAGAAGATGCACACCACTACTAAAACATATTGCAACCCATTGAAAACAGACGTCTGGATGAAATCTAACTGAATACAATTGAAAGGACCTCTTGGTCTCCCTATATGACTCAGTGTCACTACTATCCTCCTTCTTGTATTCTACTGTTGACAAGCCACGGACGAGTGGCAAAGATTCTCAATCTTCACCCTGAAACGTGCATTAAATCAGTTTTGATTTAACAAGCACATCCTTGCATCCCTTCCAAGTTGTACAGGACCGTGGTAATGTTTTACCATTGGTAACAACAAGCTGTCTGGCAGAAGAGGCCTTCTATCTGCAGAAAGCCAAATCTCATCCTCATTCTTTACACAGACTGCTGTGACCCATTCCTACTGTTCACTTTCTAGTTCCTTTTCCTGCAGCCTCTTAACCTCATCCCACGTATCAGCAATGGTTGACAACATGTTCATAGCAGTCTCACTTTCAAGATTCATTTGAGTATTCCCCATTGAAGGCACAGGACCCATGACCGCAATATTGGGCAACTTCATCAGCGTATCGATTTTGGGCAGTGACATAATAATTTCCAAACCTGTTTGCTGAGCACTTCACAAGAGCTATCTTGATAGGCCTCTAGCAGTCTCTTGACATATTTCTAATTCTGAATGGTAGATCCAGAAGTCATCATACACCCTCTTTGTGACCACAACTGCCCAAAATCGTGGACCACACCAAAGGCATACTGACTATCAGTGTAAATTGTAACTCTCACTTGCTCAGAGACATAGCAGACTCCAGTAAGAGCAACCAGTTCAGCCACCTGGGTAGAGTTTACATCACACAACCTGGAGAGGTCCACTACACCCCTTACGGTGAAAATGGCATACGCAGCTCTCAAATTCCCCCTATCACCCTTTAAACATGAACAGTATATAATTAGGCTCTGCAAGTGGTCATCTCTAATGTCAGGCCTTGGTTTGGTACACAACTCACTTATATCAAGACACTCATGGTCAATCTCCTCCCCTTCCGCTTCAGTTTCAGTTAACGTTAACAATGTGACATGGTTAAGGCATGAGCACCACTTCAATGTAATACTGTCTGCCGCCTGGATGACTTGCTCATACCTGGTAAGATGGCTATTAGTTACATGCTGCGTCTTAATATGCATCAGTAAGACCTCCACCGAGTAAGGTACCATCACAGTGAAGGGTATCCAATTACAAGGCCTTCACTAAATGTATGCTTATGCCGACTGCAGTCACTGCCTTTAGGCATCCTGGCAACCCTGAGGCTACTGGGTCATGAATGACTAAAAAGTAAGCTACTGGTCTCTTTGAATCGCCATGGACTTGTGTGAGCACTGAGAGAGTGCACTCTTCTGTCTCACTGCAATACAGAATCAACTCTTTACTGTAATATAGCATTCCTGGAGCTGGCCCGACAGAGATTCTCTAACAGCTTGAGGAAGGCATTCATGCTTTGGTTGTCCCAAGGTAGCAGATTAGACACATCTTTGTCTGTAAGTTTCTGCAAAAGCTTTGCCACATGGAACATGTGGGTGTCCACTGACAACAGTAGCCCAACATTCCCAGAAACATCCTGACTTCTCTCTGCATAGTTGGAAGGTTTATTTTCAGAACAGCAGATATTCATTCCTGCGACACCTTCCTTTCTCCTTTCTCAAAATGATGTCCTAGATACAGGACTTCCTTCTGACAGTATTGCAACGTACTTGGGGACATTTTATTGTCGCTCTCAGCCAAATGATTCAAAAGAGCAATAGAATCTTGTTTGCATGCTTTTGTGACAGCGATACAACTAATACGTTGTCGGTATACTAGAGTAGAACTGAATTGCACAGTAGCTTCAGGGTCTCCACATTCTTTATCAAGATCTGTTTGAAGGTCAAGGGGCTCTTGGTATGCTCTTGTGGAACTCAGCACCATTCCAAAAATCTATTTTGAAACTGGAACACGTAGAGAAACTGACTCTGTTCATGCAGTGGGATGAAAAAGAAAGCTTGGCACAAATCAATCACTGTGAATCACTCGGCTTTACAGAGTATCTGAAACAGTATTACGGCAGAATTTGGCACAACAGGACAACATGGGACAGCAATATTATTGATATTTTTCAGGTCCTTGAAGATTCTGTACTTGCCATTAGGTTTCTGCAGGCCCAAGGTCGGGGAATTACATGGACTCCACAAGATCTCTCAAAATCCCTTGTCTATCATGGACTCAATCACTGGGGTGATTCCAGCCACTGTACACTGCATTCAGTTTGACTGTTATCCATGCTGGCTCTAAACCTTTAATTAGACCAATATCTTTACCAGGGAAGTCGCAGCCTTCAGGTTTCACATAAGCTTTCAGATCAAGAGGCAGATCGTCTATGGTCCCCATGGGAAACAACCCAGCGGTCGCTCCCTGTTTGGTCAGTTTAAAGTCTACATCTTGATTGTGTGTTTGAAGCTCAACACCCTCCACTGTACAGTATATCTCACAATTGAGTTTGCAGAGTAAATTCCTGCCCAGTAGATTGACTGGACTTTACAGGAACCCTTGCTGACACAGGGTTAGGCATGGGCAGAATGTCATTCACGTCATAGTAATCAGAATAATTTTGTTAACTCCGCATTATTCTTTGATGTGGAACTATTGATAACTACGCAAGTACTCCTGCTCAAGTAATTCAGAGTAATTTGAAGGAAAAATGCCTAATGCAAGGACACATTTAGAGATTGGGAGTGGCTACTCGGGCTCTCTATCCATGTTCTGCTGCATTTAGCAATGCTTCTTACCGTAAAAAGCAAGCTGGTGAGCCAAAGAACACTGGTTAGTGGAAGGGTACTGTAGATATCCAGTCGGTAGTTGGGCTTTTGTTGCCCTGCCCATGTTGTTCTTAGCATCATCCATCTCTAGTGTGGTCTGGGCCACAATCCGAACTGCAGAGCTTCCAAACTGCTCCGTCATCCAGGGCCAAGGTGTGGGAGCAAGGCCTGCCTCCAGGCCCTGAACACTTAGCTCCACTGCAGGCCACCTCCAGCCATTGTGTGTCTAGTTTGGCATTTTTTTAAGCCATGAAGGTGAGCACCATGCCGTACTGAGTGCAATTCATATGTGTCATGGTCTACGATGGCCACGTTACTCTCAGAACAATGTACGGTAAAGGAATGATATGGAGGAAATCAGCAGGAGCATGCCTTCTTGGTCCACGGCCAAACCCTACCTTGGAAGTGTGCTGTGCCTTTAGAGAAAAGTCAGTGTCCCTAATACACCCAAGAATTATTTATGCCCCAAATGGGATAATCTGCACAACCATTAGTCGTGAATACGCTGTCTTAGCTAGAGCTATCCTCTTTCTAGTCCTAAATCTTATCAGATTTATTTTTGATCAATATGGTAGTGTCCACTGTTGGCATCTACTGCTTAAAGCTAAAATTGTGGTTCATCATATCCCTTGACGGGCAGAATGTTCTAGGGTGTCAAGTGATGTACATCGGTCAAGTGGCATAAGGAGAGTACCTTGATCCAATTGACTACCGTTGGGAGATCAACCCAATAGCAATATATATCCATTTCAGTCATGTAAGCAGGTCTAAAGCCTGCCTGGATCGGTGTATGATAAAAGTGTCTGTCCAGAAAACTTGTATTTGACTTGGTGATCAGAGTTGCCTAGGCATGGATGGCCTCTTAAAACCGAAGGGGAACTGTGTTGTAGGGCAGACCTGTGTATTAAGACCAATCAGAAACTTTTGAATGGTTTCAGTTGTCATTGTACCAAGATGAATTTGGTCTTACAATGGCTAGAATCGCTTATAGGTTGAAAGGTTTCTTGTATTGACTCATTTTGCTGGGAAATTCCTGCTTACCTGTCCATGTGCACATTTCCCTTATGCTTTTAATATAACACTGTTCTTGGAATCATGGAAAGATGGCATGTTTTTCTCTCCAAATAACGGGTTGGTAGCAATATAAACTAGGGGAAATCAAGTTTCATCGGAGTTCCCAGAAGTGTTTATCTCTGTATTCCTAACGTGTTTCCTCTTTTTAAATAAAGTTTTGCACTGTTTCAAGAAATATATAGGAGACCCCTTGATTCTGTTGTTCCCAGTTTTCAAGTCATTTAGCTTCAATTATCTGTTTTCCTTTCTGTCACTGCCTAAGGAGCTGGAGTAAATCAAGAGATCTCTGAGTTTCCTCAGTGGTCCTTCTTCAGATGCCATTGTTTTCTTTCAGGTTTCAAAGCATGAAATGCTTTATATTTGCTAAGTGTCTGGATTTAACGTAGAAGGCTATTGACTTCTTAGAGAGTGTTTACTAGAAGCAGTGTTCCGGATCACTAAAAGACACCCACAGCCTAAAATTGGGTTTTGACCTCAGCTGAAGATAGTGAAATGCAAGGAAATGAGAAGCATGCATACATTGTAAGAAACTGAGATCAAAAGTCCAAAAGGATTTGAAGTAAGTCAGAGAATGACAGTGAGAATATGTGGTCTTGTGAATTAGTTACCAAAATAAGCGCTTTTCTAACTGTTACATACAGTTCTTTCTGTTCAACTAGACCACCATATGAATCTACCAGTAAACTTAAATCTCCCCATTCAAATATGTTACAGTATCAGAGGGATATAAGAGTACTGCAGCGTCCCATCTCAGATTCTTTTAACCATCAGCCAAGTAACTGAGACAACCGACGATGAAAAAGAGACAATCATTTAAACAGTATATACCATGCAAAGCATTTAAGGTGTTTAAGGCAGGTGTGAGCAGGCATTTAATGATGATCACATTTTAAAGTAAAATATATATGATTTCTGCTGACATAATGTCATCCTGAAATGAATTAAGATATATTGTGTGTCTTTTCTGTTATGTAGCTAAGTTTTGATAAAGGGAAGCTCAGATTTTCGATATAGATTTGAATGAAAAATCACAGTATTTAGTCTGGCATGTAGAATTACTGGTATGTCCTGTCACATAGGTACACTTTGTATCATGTAGCATCATACATGCATAAGTGTGTTTGAATGTGCCTAACATCATGTGACTGGTCACTCTTTTAAGGGGCGTTCTCGTGAGGAGCACTAACTGTGCTCCACCTCCGCGTGGCACACAGTTAGCGTGCCTCAGAATTACCTTATTGCTTCTGCTCCCACCCCCATGCAAATGAGGGCGTGCCCCTTTGAGATCTCATTGGCACACATTTATCGCAATGCAATCTATAATGCAGAAAAAACTGCGGACATTTTTGCAACCCCCTCCTGTAACATCAAAGTGGTGAGGTGCGAAAAGTGGGCACACACACCCATTGCAGCCAGAACAATTTTCTATAATACAGACGCAGGTTTCAGTTGAGAGATATTTATAGAATACTGACATTTGGAAGTCTTTCCCTATGTATAGCACATAGACTGTCCTTAAGTAGATGCTGGGCAACTAACAGTCCCTTTAACAAAATGCAAATCGCTGTGGAGGGGCAATTGGACCAACTTTGTGGATTATACTTTTCCTTTAGTATCAGAAGGAACATTTCTTACTCTACTTTAGAAAATGTACTATCCTGGCTAGTCACTTACTGTAGCATGACTTCTTAATAACTTTTTGGCTCCACAATTGTTGCTGGTTCAGTGCCTATTCTCCGTTTGGTCCTTTTCTTGTACTGTGCAAATACATAATTAATAAATAAACAAATAATTCCAATTTAAACTATCAAGGCTGAAAAGAATAGGGAAGGGTTTGAATGGAGGACCATAAATGAGTCGAAAGAAGGAGAGGATAGAAGAGAGCTTGACATTATCATGCCTTTATGTTTATGCTTGTATAATGCATGTGCCCCTATAAGGCCACATCAAACCATAAGTGGACAAGAGAAAAAAGTAAGAGGGATCACGATATGTAAAGGAGGATGCACAGATGGATAAAAGAGCTGAGAGCATTACAGGAAAACAGAATTGCGTGTGGAGATACTTTAGAAAAGGTAAATTGACATAAAAATAGTGAAACAGGAGCATTATGTTTAGTAATGTGGGTCACTCCCTCTAAAACAACTGGAGAGCTGGCAATCATACCCAAAGACACAGGTGGTAGTCCTTGACCATGCTGTGGCCAGATATCCTTATCAATTTTCTCTGCGAACATCCCATCTTCCACTTTCATGTCTTCAGCCTCTTGCAACCAATCTGCAAATTTAAGAGAGAAAGCGGACAAGACGTATGTCTTGGCGGCGGGGGCAGCTTAGAGAAATGTAGTTTGCATGGTTACGGGCTTCTGACTAGGGGCAAAGGAGTTGGGAGGGTGGTTTGCACAGATGCGCCCACCCTCTTGCCAGTGCTTTCTGTTACCTTAATTTTTCCCTAAAGAATTGAGTTCAAATTGAATAATAGCAAAATATGGCAATTACTGCACTTGGAAATGGCAGAAGCGTGGTATAAAGCTCAATATAAAAACATGACCTTATGCAGGCCCTTGCTCAGACCGCAACTCATTAACATGATGAGACACCCTTTTGAGACAGCGCTAGGACTCAACTCATGATACCTCTCTTGATAAGGGCTCACCTCATTCCTTGAATGAAGATCTAAAACCGATCACAAGATTTAAAAACTTTGAGAAAACCCTTGACCAGCAAGCATCGCAGGGCGAAATACTTGTGTTAGCTGTGCTGCAAGTTCAAGAGTCACAAAGTTGTTAACAAGTAATGGACCACACTTGTGAAATACAAAAAAGCAACAGAACCACAGAATAACTTTACGAAGAATAAAAACCAAATGATGATTAAATTATCCTCTGTTTTTTCACATACTGTTCTTTTAAATACTGTTCTTGCTTAAGAATGTTATAAAATTTTGCATTACTGGACTACTGAGTTCACATCTTGAGTTGTGTACACAATTTCCTTACTCAATCAAAGATTAAGAAGTGTAACATTGTACTGGATTGTTCTCAGATGACATTACCTGCATATTAGTTCAGGCAGGTACTGCATATGTGTAGTAGACAACTGTGATTCTGAAACCAAACAGAAGTTTGTAGTAAGGTGGTCCACGCAGGTAGGATGTAATTCAGGAAGCTTTAGTGTAGATAGTTACAAGTAGTTAAGATCTTGTCAAGCAGCCCCACCAGGAGCAGCCTGCCTGCTGCTCAGCCCATGCTCAACTGTCACTTCACCTCACAGGCACCCAACATTCCGAGGCACATCATGACTCCAACATTCTATTGAGCACACAGCACAAACACTGGCAGAGCAGGAGGTGTAAATCACATAACAATAACAAGGGCAGAATACTACATATCCCCTTTCCTTACACAAGAGAAGCACAAGTCCTGTATTTGAATAATTTTTAACGAGAGTGAACCAAGGAAGAAATAACTAGGAAGAACAACGATGGAACATAATGAATGTCAGAGCAAAGAGAACTAGAAAGGCAGAGCGAAGAGACAGGTGGAGGAAGACGAGGAGGAAGCAAAGAGCAAGCATACACAAATGGGAAAGATCCAAACTCTCCAACAACGAATACAATAAGGATGCAAAGAAGTGACCGAACAGGAGAAAGTGAAGAGATAGGTGAAAGAAAACGTGGACGAAGCGAGGAGTAAATATACACGAATAGAAATGACGCATACTCTCCAACAAAGAGTTAAAATGGAGAAGAAGACAGTGATAATGCGAAGTAAACAACAAGTGAACAGAAAGACATAGATGCACCAAAGACTACCCCCAAACATACCCACTGGCCAGGCAGGCAAGCAAAGAAAGAAGGACAAGGCACGACACGACCTACACACCAGCCTTACACACTGACACACAGAGATGAGAAGAACGGATCTCCTCCTGACCAGGAAGAAATAGAATGAAAAACAAATGAGGAAAGGCTGGGGACAAAGGAAGACAACGAACAATGTAAGTCCAGATACCAAGGATGAAAAGAATAAGAGTCATCACAAGGAGAGCTGAACATGAGAAACAGAGAAGAAGAGAAGTAAATACAAACAGTATAACTTATCCTCCCCATGTCCAAAATGAGATATAATACAATGGTAGCTTAACGTTGCGATTTCAAATTGACAACGAAACAGTGTGAAAAAGTACGAAAAGATGGGACATAGACCCATGACCCACCCCTACCCCAAGGCAAAGGGGTGAGGAACTACTATGAATGGGACAAAGACCCATGAAACGATAACCTGTGTCAGGACAATCCCCGTGTAGGGGTTACATAATGTACAATGAGGTAATGGGACTAAGACCCATAAGGCACACCCTGTGTGAGGGTAAAAGTGTAATAGTAAATGGGACTGAAACCCATGACCTACCCCGAGACGTAAGGGAGGTTAGCTACTGTAGATAGGAATGAACCCATGACCTACCCCTGCAAGAGGGCGTAAGCAAATGTGATTGGGAATAATCCCAACAAGACACACCATGTGTGAGGGTGTCAGTGTAAGAGAAAATGGGACTGTAACCCAAGACCTACTCCCAGAGTAAAGGGATGGTTAGAATATGCAGATGGGAAAAACACCCATGGAACGGTGCCCTGTGTGAGGGTGAAAACCGTAAGTGGCCCGTGTAGGCACGTGTATGTAAGCAAATGGGGCAAGTACCCTTTTGCCATCCCAAAATAGGGAAGAATAAGGTGTAAATAGTACACATGTAAAATGAACAAAGAACCCCTGAAGGTCTGCACTCCATATCCATGAATGTAAGATAATGGACCACTAAATCCCACCGAACAATCCCAATGCAGGATAAGTAGGAGAAAAGCGATTCCATAATGTAACGTTCCAAAATCCTAAACATGTATGCATATGGGGCATAACAACACATTAAAATATCATTTGCGGTCAGTAAGCGTTAATAATGTGCATGTCACCATAGTGAAAGTAAACTGCGTAATCATAGCGAAGCATACATTAGGCATCCGAACAGAAATCAATTGAAATTAAATTTGCTGAAAGTTATAGTATAGGGTGAGCGTGTCACAGGAAGATAAAATCCAGCATGGAAAGAGAAACTGCCGATCATCCAGGTTGTAGCTGTCAAAACCAAGTACTTGTGAAAATGCTGCATTCATAGTGAGCAAAACTTGCCTGTAGCTGATTGGGATGCGCGCGTACTCTAAAGAAGAAAATACGCTAGCGGGCCCACACTTAGGCATCCAATGTCCAGAGTTTTTTTACAGTCATTAGACAGCATGCAGCGAAGACGCAAGGAAAATGGCTGCACGTTCCCTGCGCAGTGCCGGGAGGTTCAAGGCGCGTTGCTGTTACCATGCATCATGCAGCAGCAAAGGCTGAATTGCGAACGTGACATCACAAAGGGTACCTGTGGGACAGCGCGCGACTCCAACCGTGAGGTAAGGAGCGCACACACACCACAAAGTTTGAAACTATAACGCCAAAGGGAAGCCGTTGAATCGGTACAACGGATGACAAGCAACTGTGGTAGGAAATAACACGCATGTCGAAACTCACCACAGGGACAGGAAACCGACATGGCACGGTTGGTGCAGCCAGTCAAAAATGCACACAAAGTCACGTCTAAGCGAGCACACACAAATGGGTCCAGAGTAGCCCCCCTGGTGTCCACAGGGAGCGAGGGTTAGACTGACAAGAATAACATTTTTTACCGCTTGTGAAGAAGAAAAATACGTCCAATCACAGCTGTTGTGAAGCTTCACCATTCCATAAACCTCGAAGCTCTGTACTGCCGAGTTGTAGGATGAAACTGACATTTTATTTTTTGAAGAGAGAAATATACCAGCATAGTCGTTAGCCTGGAAAGATAGTGGGTAGAAACAAAACCCTTAAAAGTTCCGTGTTATCCAGTTGTTTGAAAGTGGTACCTGTGGACTTTGCTGTGTTGCCAAATTCCAAAAGATTAATGAATGATGCAGAGACACGCAGTATGTGCAGAAGATACACATACATGGCTCAAACGGATTTTACAGGCAGAAAGTTGTTCGGCAAGTAGACACAAACAGTACTGTGAAAAACAAAGTCCATGATAATTAATCTTGAACGAGCACAGCACGCCTGGGCAGGGCTGTCCGATGTTTAGGACACTGGTGGGGCTGAGAGGCGTAGCGCTTCATCTTTTCTTGTTTCTTGTTGCCTTTTTTTAATTTATTTTTATGTAGTACCAGTTACGTCCTCGTAGTCGTCTTTGTTGTTCTGAGAGGAACACACATGTATCTTGTTCGCCGTTATTCCTTTCATCTTTAGTTTTCTGAGAGGAACTTACTTCTTCCTTGATGACGTTGTTGTTGTTCTGTGTAGTACGCCCTTGAATCATGTACGTAGATTTTATTTTCCTGTGGATACCTCCGCTTGTGTACATTTTGGTAGTTGCCACTGTAGTCTCTGTAGATTGCGCCATCTCCAGGTCCTTTTTTGTTCGCCAGGTACCTGAGATCCACATGTATCACGTAGGTTCATCACCAGCTCGTCGCCAAATAAATGTAGTAAGGTGGTCCACGCAGGTAGGATGTAATTCAGGAAGCTTTATTGTAGATAGTTGCAAGTAGTTAAGATCTTGTCAAGCAGCCGGACCAGGAGCAGCCTGCCTGCTGCTCAGCCCATGCTCAACTGTCACTTCACCTCACAGGCACCCAACATTCAGAGGCACATCATGACTCCAACATTCTATTGAGCACACAGCACAAACACTGGCTGAGCAGGAGGTGTAAATCACATAACAATAACAAGGGCAGAATACTACAAAGTTCCACAAAGTTCTTTCGAGACAGTATGCAGCATGATATGTACTCCACAAATACATTTGCATAAGCCAGCTAATGACGTCATGGGTACGCTGCAGGGGAAGGAGAATTAGAGTAAGGAAGCAGCCTCAGATCCAAGGGGTGGCCTGCTGATATTACCATGTCCCACGCCCACCTACTCAAATCACGCCTCCAATTATACTGCTGACTGCTTATTTGTCACTCACAGTAGCAGAAATGGCAACACACAAGTTAAGGCTTCATGGCAACATCCTACGGGAAACCAGCACTCTTCTCTCTTGGTGTGCATTGGAGAAAAGACATTTCTATGCCACAAGCAAATGTCATTTTGGAAGACTGACATAGTAGACACAAAAGGAGAAGAAGGAGCCCCCTCACTCCTGATTTCCGAGATCATATGTAGAAGCCTTTCTGTCATGGTTCTCCTTGGCAGACTCAGATTAGACAGCAACCTATAAAACATATGTGTCCCTATAATGTGCGCTTAGCCTGCTTACAATATCTTGTACTTCAATCTTACAGCAATAAGGAGGAAGTAAACAAGAAAATGCAGAGCTGTGGTGAGTTTTGCCTTTTTTGTACTGTGTCATCCAGAATGATCTGTTTCCTTTTCGCAACCCAATGACATGAAACTCTTTCTCTCCATCACGGACAAGATGCCCAGTATCCGGATGAAGTTCAATGCCTACATGACTAAAATCGTCCACTGGATAAAGAATCAACTGTCTAAAACTGAACACCAACAAGACCGAAATTGTCATATTTTGGAAGAGCACATCACCCTGTACTCCACCTGGTGGCCAACAGAACTAGGACTGCCACACATCTCCACCACCAAGAACCTCAGGATTGTCATTGACAGCAAACTCAACATAACTGACCACGTTAATGCCCTCTCTGCCTCATGCTTCCATACCCTGAAGATGCTGAGGAAGATTTTCAGATGGCTCCCAATCAGCACCCGAAAACTGTCACACACGCCCTGGTTACAAGCAATCTGGACTACGGGAACATCCTCTATGCCAGGATCAACAAAACACGCACCAGAAGGCTGCAGACCATTCACAACTCGGCAGTCAGAATCCCTCTCAATCTCCCATGCTGCACTCAGATAACACCACAACTGAAGGAGCTCCACTGGCTCCCTATACACAAATGAGCACAATTCACTCCTCATCCACACTTGCAAAGCACTACATATCACTGGCCCAGCATACCTCAACAATCACATCTGCTTTCACAAACCTTCCAGACACCTCCGCTCATCTATAGTCCTACTTGCACACCTCCCACGCATACAGAAAACCATATCTGGCAGTTGAGTGTTCGCCTACATTGCTCCTAGAGTGTGGAACAGCCTGGCACTACACATAAGAGCCTCCACCTTGCCTACTGAATTCCACAAGAAGATGAAGACCTGGCTTTTTAAGTAGTCCCACTAGGTCCTAAGTTTGGCTAGGCTCACATCTGCTAGACTGTTGCCAGGTGATAGTGGGCTCTTCAAATCTGCATAACATAACTCAAAAACATATATTTTGGGCTTTGTATTGCACCTGTATACTGTCACAGCAGTGTTACTGTATATCTATTTGTGTATGAGCCAGAGGGATGTTCATTCATCTTATATATTCAGTTGGCTAATAGACTGAACATCCAACTGCTGCATTCCCCTTATCCCATTTCATACACAACACTGTCCATTCAATATTGTACGACCCCCTCACACACAAAAGGTTCCACTTTGAATCTCCTGGTAGCAAAGAAATTGATGATAAAAAAGCCCCCATTCCCAGTAGGCTGTTCAGATCACTTCCTTATCGTTTTCATAATACCCTCCTTGAAAGCACAGAAGACACAACCAATGGTTCAGATATCTGAAGAACATTAATACTCCTTTCCAAGCTTTCTCATTATCACAGTGGTTTCAATCTATCTCCACTGAACAGCTGGCAGTAATGGGCAATGATGTTGCAGCTCTGTACAATGAAAACATAACACGATAATGGACACATTGTCCCCAAAAATCATGGTGCCTCACTGACCATTCATCTTTGCCAAGTGTGTATCTGCCTCATCTGCAGATGCACTTTTTTCAAAGAGACCCTCGCCTAGCAGGTGCGGATTTCTCAATGCGGTGCAATACCAGCCAGGGTCTAATATGTGTGGCCACCATACACTTGAATTGTCACCTTAAGATACGTACTAACATTACACCTATGGCCAATTAATAATGTTATTTAACACTGTGTTCTATTAGAGGCTGCACCCAATCTGCCGATTCTCTATCATGAGTCATTGGTCCACACAATGCCTTCTATTCAAACCTTTCACCTGGATTGTTGTATAATCAATCTGTAGTGCACAGGACAACCACGAAAATGCTGAGGCGTGGAGTGGAGATCTCATTGTAACTTACAAAACCCTGAATACGGGTTCCACATCACTGTATGGGGAGTGGGCTGTAACCTAGACCAGAGGAGACTCCTCTCCCTATTGAACAACCTCTGTTCTCATATTTGCTGTCTCCACCTGCTCTGGCAACATTATATGCCTCTTCTTGGCCTGTTCACATCTCTCTGCTACAAAGTGAGGTGCATTAGAAGCAGAATGAAATGCCTGCTTTTAGAAAGGCCTCCTATCACTGCACAGGAAGTAGGCGATAGCCACAAACCCTCCAGACATCCCACGCCTCCAATATTTGCTTTCTCCTATAATTCTCCGACACTCTCCTGTCTTCTTTGATGCAGTTTGTAAACTAGAGGTACTTTCTAGACTCCAGATGTTCCTGGTGGTTTCATGACTGAGCATCCTTCTTCACACTTACCTAAAAAGTGGGTATTTTTTCAGCCTACTTTGCAACCATGTTTTGTTGTAATGTTGCTCCAATCTCTCAGTGCTTAATGTGTTTTACACTTGGATGCTAACCTCGGTCACCTTCCTGGTAGCTGGTGAATCACAAGCAATAACATCAAATGAATTCAACTCGAATTTGGTATTTATGTATTGATTTACAACACTAATGGACGTTCAGTGCTCACTTGGTATTGATTTGCAATTGCTTTCATATAGCACTTCATTCTCATGGCAAGGCGTGACATCAGTGGACAAGTGGCACACTTAGGTTACACCACTCAAGAATTACCATTTGACAATGGACTGCCAAACCTACTCAAGTGTGATTTACAGAGTGGAATCCATTTGCAGTTGAGGTGAGAAGTGGCTCAGGCTTACAGTGTTCTGGAATATGTTCTATTTGTCTATTAACATTTTTGCCATTTTAATCTATTTTCTTTATAGCATAATATTTTTTTTAATATTTTGATTCAATTGTATATTTTGTTGGTGTTCTTCTGTAATACCAACGTTAAAATATCAACCTACAAATATTGTGGAGGTAAGTAGAAGTGGTGTTAAGAATAGTAAATCTATATTTTCCCTATGCACGCTTTCCTTGAGGATATCCATGCAGTCTACATTGTGAAGTTGATGTATATGCAGGTCAACATTCTTAATCCCATATATGTGGCATACAACAATTTTGCTCCTTTTGTTTCATATGTTCCCTTCAGTAGAGGGGGAATGTATCTAAAAATGTAATATGAATAACTGTTTCTCTTAGACTGATCCTTCTGGGGAATTTTGCAGAATCTCCGCTGAATTCCATGACTCGCGAAACCTTCGTTCTTGGCCACTGACCTAACGTTTTGAACAGCCAGGCTATACTAATATATGTTTGTTTATAAAATATGAGCCTTTTTTTTTTAAACAGAAATTTGAAATCTGATGCAGGTCCAAGAGGGATAAAAGTCTTCCTGGCAGATCACTTCAGGCACACGGATGATCAGTGGCAAATGGCGGCCGCGGATCCGCTCACAAAGACGTTAAATCCTATCTCTGTGACTTCCGCTCCTCTCAGCGCGAGACCCAGAAGGTGTCGCGCGGCAGCCATCATAGGGCTCGTACGGTAGCCTGATTGATACAATCCCTATCTGGTCATTTACGATCTGGCTGAAGAAGACACATCTTTTGCCAGACAGAAAAGCAATTAATCTGCAAACAAGCCGAGCAACAGCAGGCCTGTGCATTGGAGTCTCCGGCTGCTGGAGCTCTCGAGAGGAGATAAGGCTGCGGCCTGCTATGCATTGTACATTTTAATTAAGTGCTTGTTAACGACGGTTATCTCAACCGTCATAAAATTACTGTTGTAATACATTTTGTTTGAAGAAGTGAACGGAGGGGGGGCGAAAGACTATGAAAGCAGGAACAGAATGCTTTCACTTTAAATCAAAGACTAAATGCCGAAAAGGAGGGATGTTGTACGGATCTAAGCCGAGCCGCTAATGGCTGTTTAATGTGGGCATCAGTGTTTGTAAGTCCCTAGCATACGGAGCAGACACAATATCCTCCGAGCCCTCTTTAACGCTTATTTGAGATGACAGGAAAAATGAAACCGTTTGTGCTTTCAATGGAAAAGCAATCACTGCTACATTATATTCGGCTTGCCCTATCATGCTAATGCATGCTAAAAATGTCACCAAATGTATTTAAGGACCTGATGGAGTGTTGCCGCTTGATTCCTGTTACTTGGCTGATTAATAAAAAAAAAATCTTCAATTTGTATGTAAATGCAGCGGGGGTTTGATATCATCCATATACCTGCACCTGGAGAAGAAAATAAACTGGAGTTTAATGCGGCAATTATCGGCATTTATGGAGCTCTTAAAGAGGCTGGCGCCTCCCTGACCACTGGGATGAGATATCCACCGTGGAATATTACTGATGCGCAACCACGCCGCGGTTACCGGCAGCCGCAGGCGCAAACACCGCCAATGCAGATTTGTTCATTGACTCATATTTTCCGAGTTCAGGGATATGGCTGACTTTTTGCTGGACAAAAGATTCATCTGCCAGCTCTTCTGCAAGAAGGATGATTGGATTGTGTTATTGGAAAGTGCGTCTACAGCGACAATGGATATTTTGTACATGTGCTTGGCGCCGTGCAAAAGGCAGAGGTGACTAATGATGCTACTGCCTATGCATGATGAGAATTAATAATACCAGTAAGGGCAGCCTGGTAGCAGCCTGTTTTTCTGGCATGCCCTTTAATTCAGACTTCTCTCGGTTTGGACGTTTATCAACAACATCTTGGGGACCTGCAGAAAGAGGATAATCCTTAAATTATACCCAAAGTCTAAAAAGAAAAATTAAAAAGTGAAACAACTTGGTGAAGACTAATTACATCCACTGGCATCCTCTGCGGTGAATGCAGTTTCTAACTGTGTATCTAACCTCGAGAACAATGGATTGTATCGACTGCAGTGGACCATCTCTCTCAGTGGTCATCTTGTCTGCTTATCAGAATCATGTCCGCTATGTATTGTAGAGCTACCCCCTCTCCATCTATGTAAAGGGTGAAGGAAGAAGGCAGAGAGTGACTGCAGCAGACACACTACCTTACAGAACCCTCAGCCGGGGACAGTTGGAGTCACAGGAAGACGAACAACATTGTAAATTTTGTCATGAAGGAGGATGAGGTTGTCACGTTTGCCTGAAACTCAGTCCAAAATGAGTAACTGCACTGATATGTTTGATATAATCCTGCACATGCAGGACTAGGGGAGAGGCGTTGGCCTAACGGCTAGGACTGTCGACCTCAAATCTGGGGAACCGGGTTCGAGTCTCAGCAAGGACGCGCAACATCCTGTGATTCTGGGCAAATCACTTAATATCCCTGTGCCTAACAAAAAAAATGAATGTGTCCTCATGTAACGCAACTGATGCTCGTGTAAAGCGCTCTGATACCCGATACCTTCAGGTCAAGTTCGAGTTATATAAAACTTCGTGAAAAGATGCAGAGTTGATCTGTTAGTCTATATATATAATTTGGAAGTTTCACAAATGTTATAATTATCTAGCTAGAGAGCTGAGTGTGAAGAACTGGAGGGGTCCATGGTCTCAACTAGCATGGCATGTGGGGATAGGAGGAACTAAAGATCTCCCTTTGGGAGGGCCCACAATTGAAGTGGGACTCCTTCCTGGAGAAAGGATCAGGCACATAAGGAAAGGGTTGGGCAGCCTGGTACTATGCAATGGTTTGATCCACTGGCATTGAGACATCATATCAATACCTGGTCTCACCAGATACAAGGTGCAAAAGGTGGAGATGAGTTACTGATACTTGATAAGGCAGTAAGTGGGTGATGCACTAAGGATCACCCGTGCGACGGCTACCAACCCTGGTGTGTGAGCTTTAGAGCACAGCCCGGGATCCTGCTTTCCACCCATGTGCAAGACCTGCTCACAACACTACTCCACAGTCATGGCATACTGCTCACGCTTTTCAGAGCGGAAATCTGGCTAAGTTCATAATTATGGGAGTCCCTTGAATGTCACAGGACATTACATATGGGAAAACATCTAGAAATAATTTTATTTCAAATAAAACCTCCAAGCTAACCCAATTCTTCACAATACACCTACATGATCCAATATTCCCCTCCACAAACGAAACACTATGAAAATTAGCACCAGTAATTTTAGTTATGCTCATGTTTACAAATTAAGCCCTGTCAAAAGACATCATGCATTGTAACAACCTAAGCCCTGTCAAAAAACATCATGCATTGTAACAACGTAAGCCCTGTCAAAAAACACCATGCATTGTAACAACCTAAGCCCTGTCAAAAAAACACCATGCATTGTAACAACCTAGGCCCTGTCAAAAAACATCATGCATTGTAACAACCTAAGCCCTGTCAAAAAACATCATGCATTGTAACAACATAAGCCCTGTCAAAAAACATCATACATAGTATCTTACTACCTCTTTATGGTCATTCAATTTTGTCCAACTCGATCATCAGAGGATGCCCCATACCTATAACTAGGCTGTGCCCTGTAATTTATACTCTATAAAAATATCTTACACCTGCAACTGCTCCATCTTTTTGATCATTACATTTATGAATCTTTGACTGTTCTTGCATTGTCAACCACCTTTACATATGTTGTCTCTGTAATGCAGGTTCTCATCCAATATACTGTGTCTCCTTCAGCCTCTATGTTGCCATTGTACATGGCATACTGATTATTATGCACTTACACTCTTCGTAAAGCACCATAACCCCCTTCTTGGATGATGTTTGAGCTACAGAAAAGCCCAAAAATAAATAAATGCTTATATGTCCATGTTCTCCTTCACTTACTACTGTGATGCCCCCCAGAGAAGGTGTAGAACAAGTTTTGGTTATGTCCTTCTAAGATGGGATTGATTTCTGGAGTGTTACCTTAAAAGTGCGAGTAGAGCCACAATGGATTTTCTGTTGGGGATGAGCAGTTTATCCCTCCCCTGAGTGCAAGTACATGTGTACCCTGCTGGATGGAATCTCTGTGGAATGTACATAGATATCAGAATGCTTATGCCCTGCCATGACAGGAGCTGAGGTTGTGTAAATAAATACCACAGTATGGCACTCAGTCTACTGTCTATGTCCTGCTCTTGTGAGTGCAGCACACACATGTGTATAGGGGTTTCTCGACCATGAAACCCAGATGGAGATATTGACTACACATAAATGTACTTTATTTACCCAAACTACACTTGCATTGAACCAAGAATAAAGGCCTTGTCCTGAACACATTGCCCACAAACCTTTAAATTAGATATGCAACTTACAAGCGGGTTAATGAAATTCAATTTAGGGATTCATTACAGAATGACTTGATAAATCAAGGCCAAAGTCATTATCGTTTCTGTGCAGGTTGTACACATCGCCTTGCCAAATTCATTATTATTCATGCTGAGCAATGGAGAGTAGGTGTTGAAAGGCGATAAAATCTTACAGCTTCTATATTCTAAAAGCCAGGTGCGCCTGCTTACGCTGCCAAGTTTGATACCTTTTTTAAGTTTGAGGACACATTGTAGCTGGTTAAGGAAGAAATGTCGGCATTTGACACACCTGTGACTAATATATTTATTGGTTTCCATACGTACAAGGAAATGACGCTAGAATATTGTCAGCATATCATTTAAGATAAACATTGTAGCCTAAATATTGTTTACAAGAATATCATACCATTGGATGGTACGAATAGAAAAACCTACAAACAGTGGGGCTATATTTTTATAAACTATATTTAGACCACAATAGTCATGTCAGGCAATAATTCTACATATTAAAATTCGGACATACATCAAAGTATAGGACGTGTGGACTCTTAGGAAGGTTTTATTCTATCTTTTTCACCAGCGTGTAGATAATCATTCCAGCTGAATGTGCAATTTGTTTTTTAAAGTGAATCAATTTGCATTCTGATGTATACTCACAGAGTTACCTACTTTGTTGCACTTATTTAAACTATGAGGCTATATTGTGTATTTATTCTGAGTGTTGTTTAATACAACTTTTTGGATTTTATAGTTTTTACTATCATTTTATATAGCATTGGATTTCAATAATCAAGCAATGAAATTATTTATTCATTCAGTATTATTATGACAATCCCAGAGAGACGGCTTGAGAGGGGTAGATATTGGTCATATTTTCAATAATGTGTTACAGAAATGATTGGCTGTTGCAGCAGTTTTCTTGTTATTAACAATGACTTCAAGGTCTCAGTATCCAGGACTGAAGATTTTATTCAGTTTTACTAATGGTGAACGTTTTGATTGGGATTTGTTCTATACAAATGCATACACAAAATGTGACAAATTGTGCAAACGTAACTGTTTTTATCTGACCAAGTGAAGGGGGAGGGCGCAGATCTAGTATGCAGCAATACTTTTATTGAAGATCCTTAGTTATTCACCACCTATGTCTTTTACCATGTGCATCTCCAAATGCTAGCATAAAGAACTCTCACTTTTAGTTAAAGCTATAAAGATTCTATATTACATGAATAGAGTTCCAAAACAGAAGGAAATAAAAGACTAAATGCTAAACACAGCCCAAGGACAACTCACTAAACATCCCCCTTCCTGGAACAGTGAAAAAACAGAGAAAGGAATAAATACATAACACTTAGACAGTTAAAACACAGATATGTAACAGATGGAGGAACGATAACAGCACTGGCTCAATGATACATGTACGATCATGGCATCACAATGCCCTTCCACCAGGCAGGTCTTTTCTTTGACCTGGAATTAATACAGGGCATACCCTCTTGCCTTGAGAACTGTCATCAGTAGGATTGTCAGGTGTAGACATCTGACACTCCTGGTTGTTCTCACGAGCTCCAGAGTATGGCTTGTTTTCCAAAGGTGAAGAAGACCGTACATTATCATTCTCACTCTTTACAAATATAAACATGCTCCACATGTCAACCACAACATTTTGGTTTCACCGCCACAGTGTAAAAAGGTCCCACATAAAGGGATCTCCCCTTCTTCTCACAACCAAGATTCTTCACCCAAACCAAATTATGAATCTTCCATTTTTAATACTTAGCAGCAATTTTCTAATCATATCTATCCTTGTATCTTTGTTGATATACCTCCTGTCTGTGCTTTTATATGTACTGACTAGTGTTCAGTCTACTTTTAAATGTCCTCAACCAGGCCGGATTAAGTTTAGAGCAACCTACTCTCAAATATTCAAACAGTTATTTTATAGTCACACTATAAGGAGTCATGCAATGGGCTTCCAGCTTTCACACAGAACTCCCCTGAGAGGAACGTTTAGATCGACTGCACTCTTAAAATATAATTTCATAACTCTGTTAATCTGTCCAGCAAGGTCATTGGCTTAAGGTGCATAAAGGGTTGTTCTTGGGCATGGGGGGGGGGGGGACGACAATAGCCAGTCTTTACAAAAACTCTGCATTTCTTGACGTACAAGTTGCACCCAGTCATCTGAAATATTTGAGCACTACCTCACTTGTACATGTATCTTTCAGAAAACCCAGAACCAATTTACTGTTCACCATACTCACACACCTGGTGGAAATTCACTTGGAGGGATAGCCAACCAAGAGTAAAACATATCTCTCTGTAGGACACAGCAACTCAAATGGCCCCATGATATCTAGACTCAAAGTGTACCTAGGTTTATCTGGTATCACTAGAGGCGACAAGGGAACATGGCCATTTACGTGAGACTTGCCATTAGCTGCTCAAACCACAGAATCCCCTACCACATCCTCCATTTGTCGATCAACATCCAGCAACCAAAATGTCTTTCTCACTCTGACCTGAGTGAGATTTCTGCCAAGATACCCCATATGAGCAAAATTAATAAGTTTCTCTTAAACACCTCCAGGAGAAATCAATTGTTCACCTCTCATGGGGTTCTCTTCTTGAAATGCCAACTCATTCCTCACATGCCAAAATAATTTGACCCTCTGGTTCAGTTCCTTATAATTCAGCCGATCACGAACAACTAGATTTTTTAATTATGGAGAATGCTTCATCCTTCTCTTTTCCTGCCTCCCACTCCTCTCTCTCTATAGCATTATCTTTTAACCAACTCACTCCAAAAGAGTCTACAGAACAAGAACCTTCATTCCTCTTTATGGGTAAATGAGAAAGGCAATCCACAATGTTATTCCTAAATCCGGGGAGATATTCTATACAAAAATTGAATTCTTACAATTCTTCACTCCACCCTCTTATCATAGGAGTCACTCTCACACCATCTTTGCACAAGCAAATCTGAACCAAAGGTTGATGTTCTGATCTTTGAATGAAAGCCCCCACAGGAAGAATCTAAAATGACATGTTGCCCAAATATATGCTGATGCTTCCTTTTCACTGACAGAATAGTGCTCTTCTGAATCTTTGAAGGAGCGGGAAGCAAAGCAATGACTTTCTAATTCCATCAACAATTTGGGTTAACTTCATTCTCAGACCTTTCAGACAAGCATCTGTAGTTAAAATCGCCTTCTTTCATATGTCAAAATGCCCCAGAGTGGGCATCATCCCAGTGTCTTCCTTAGTCACATGGAAAGCCATATCAAAATTGTAAGACATTTGGTTATTAGTTGTGAAGGATGCAAGTCCTTCACAAGTAATGATTCTGCAATTGTCTCTTTACTGGAAATTAAATACCCCATTGGAGCACTTCACTCTCTCAGGCAGCAAAGCAGAGCAGTTCAATGACTAACAAGGGGAGGTGGTTTGGGCTAGCAATCCCAATTCGCTTGAGGGAGATCCTGTGTTCAGGAAGGGGGGCCCATGCACACTCCCCCATAGAAATTAGCAAAATAGATATGTGCTGACCCCTTCTCCCCCGGGCCCTGACCCACTCCTGGGGTCATATGATAATGTACGGCAGAGCACTATGCACCCATTTTTTCTTTGTTTTGAATTTAAAAAGGCAAATCTTTAAAGCGTCATCCTCTGGGCCAAATTAGGTTGATTTTCATCCTCTGTGGCTTGGATTGCTCCTTGTAACCAGTCCTAGCCACCAGTCAAAGTTTCTTCTGGCCAATTGGCCTCTAATGTGGCTGGGCCATTTTCATGGAGAGCTGAATTTTATGGCTCCCTACAGCACACCTGTCCCTTCTGACTACTGGTGCTTTTCTCCTGCTGTTGGGAGCATCTTGCACAGCTCCGCTGCAAACAGCCAGCAAAACATGCCCCCTGATGCACTCTCCAGCAGCTGGAGCCTCCTTACTTCTTGAAGGGCACACAGGTGTTAATCGAGTCAAAGGCCAGTCCAAAGAAGTCCTAAGGGAGCTATCTCTCAGCAGGTCCTTTCCCCCAACTATTCCTCAGGAGGCATAAGGGGACCAGCACCACTGCCCCTGAAGAGACCCATCCTAGTCCTTTAGGTCAGCTGGAGTCAAAGTCCTGAAGTTAATTCTTGCAAGGCATCGGGTAGTTTCTCCTTCCAGTTGGGCATCCTTTCACTGTCATCGTTCCCAGGTCAAGGTCTTTCTCAATTGTCTCTCACTTGTGTGCAAGTTTTTAAGTGGGAGTACAAAGTTTTAGAGGCTAGGCACTCCTTGCCAATCCTAGGATACCACATCATCCTTCCACACCTGCCTCAAACCTCCTGCAGCATTCTGTGTTAAACCAATATGGCAACTTCAAGTTGTCTGTGGAAAGAACTCCAAATGGAGCCTCAGCCCCACCGCATGATGACACAGCTACTCCATCCCTTCACCATCAAAACTTCAAAGGTGAACCACCTCTGTGGTGGCTCGAGAAGCCTGGCCCTACTTCTCTGTTCCAGAGAATCTGGGCAGTCTCAGCCCAAGTGCAGTGTGACAACCTAATTAACAGATGCAGATTTACTATCCATTCCTTTCTTTCCCATGAACTGAGTCAAGCACTGTTAAATGCGATAGTGTTTGGGGAGGCCTTTGATCCCTCTGCTGGGTAGCAGAGATATTAACTTGGTCCAGTAGGGGGAACAAAGGCCTGAAATTTGATTCTGAGCTGAGCCAGGGAAATATGACAAATCTTAAAGTACCATAAAGTGTTTATGTGGGATGTTAGAGACTGGCATTTCATACTTGGGGTGCATGTTTTACCCCAGATCGATACCTCACTGGACTCTGTAGACCTAGTTAGTGCACAACTGTACTTTAGGGCATAATTCGCCTAAAATGTATAATCACTATAGACCTTCACTAGAAATGGCCACTCCCATTATAAGGCCTACCGGAGGTCAGCATCAATCCCTGAAAAGTCCCTTCTGTGACAGGCTGCCTGTGCCCGGATACTGGGCTGTGTACGAGGATAGTCTCACAAGCACAGCTCACACACATGTGCACACACATGTTCCCATGTAACCAGCCCAGAGTCTCCTACCATAGCTACGTAGCAGCGGCCTTATCTTAAAAGGTAGACACTAACAGTTACATTTGGTCAAATTACTGGGAATTTACCACAAGTGAGACTCAGATAGTAAGACTCACTCACAGTAAAAATCCCAAAACCGGGTAGTAAATTGCAAAAAATCCTGGTGAACTTAATGGGTAAAATACATTGTTGTATCACAAAAGTAAAGTAGGCTATAAACTTACAGTAGTACTCGGCTAGTCCCAAGAAAGTCTTCAGATGTTCCTAATCTTCTAGAACAGGAGCTTTAATTATGCTTTCTGCCAGTTCTATCTTGGATATGGTACTTTCACTGGACATTATAGGGCCGATTCCGATCTCGGCCGGTAGTGCCCCGAATCGGATTCGGATTTACCGGATCCGATTCGGAGCCCTGTTTCCCGACCGAATCGTACGCGGGTCCGGCCGAGCGAGTACGATGCAGGCACCCGCGAAATCTCCGACCGACTCGAACGCGGCTTCAACACGCTCCGACCGACTCGCATGGACACGACTCGCACCGCGCTATGGAGACGTATCCCGGCCGGGTAAGTACGATGCGCGCCGCGAGCAGTCCGACCGACTCGCGCCGTCCGGCTCGAAAAAGCTGTCGGAGCCGGACTTTGGGGGTCCGCGTCAGAACCCCCTGTACGCGTAGGCGCGCGAGTCGCACACAGGGGGGACCCATGGGTCCCCCCTACCTGGGCATGTACGCCACGATGCGCATGGACGCGTACACGCTGTAGGGGGTGCCCTTGTCCGTCTCGCACCCATTGAGTCAATGGGAGCCCGCGTACGCGTTGTACGACAGGCTCCCATTGACTTCAATGGGAGTCCGACCGACTCGAGTCCGATGGCATGCGTGCGCATCGTACTCGTTCGGTCGAACTGCCAGAGTCCGATTCGGTCGGAAATCTCTCCGGGTCCGGCTCGGTCGGAGAGATTTCCGGCCGGAATCAGAATCGGCCCCTATGTGTCAAAGATATATCACATACATTAATCTAAACCAGCACTTTCCCTTCTTCAGAATTAGACCCCTTTCCAACAATGCCTCAATACCTGCCTTAAAACATCATCATGCTCCCTCCTATCTCTCCCGACGATTAAATGTCATCTTGCAACATCAACACTTGTTAAATTCCCTCAAGCACAATTTTCAGATCCCCCAGAAACAAGTGGCAGCAGAGGGTAAGACAACTGGTATCCTAATAAAACTTTAGCCCCCTCAGAGGAGTTTAAGTGTTGTGAATCCTCTTGCAATAAAACCTGGTGATAGGTCAATGACAAGTCCATTACACTGAACAATTTTGCTTCACCCAGCATTCTTAATGTCTCCGATATGTTTGGCAATGGTTGACGGTCCACCCATATACACTTGTTCAAGTTGCAAAAGTCCACACACAAACTTATCCATTTACCTCAATCTTTGGGTGCCAGGACTACAGGAGTGAGCCATGCCAATGACACAATTTGCACATTTACTCTTTGATCTAAAATTCTTCTCTTCAGTTAATATTTTACTGGATCCAACATTAAGTTGGGAACCTTTTGGACCTTGTCAATATGTTTGGACCCAGTCTTAAGAGCTATTTTGTGATCAAAACCCTTAAGAAGACCCAAGTTTTCCTTGAAATCAAAAAGGAACATGTCCCAAATATCTCCAAATTCACCCACATTAGCTATCAATGTAACGTGTTGAGGGGCATTAGGGTTGAGTGTTATTCCTATGTCACTTTGATGACGGTGACACCATCCCAGAAGGTTATCAACTCTTCCGGTCAACATATACCTTTCAAAAATTCTGTCTATTATGGAAATAGATAACCAGCGCAAAACTCAGAACATTCATCTTGGACGGACTATAGCTTACAGGATTTATATCTGGGGGATACAGTTCTGCATACTCAGTACTAAAATCCTCAGCACAATTCTCATCTCCTACCATAGTGTACCGAGATCTCAAATCCACCAACACTTTCAAATTTCTTCCCACCAATTAAAATTTTATGTTCTGGTAAAATTAAGCTTCCTGCATCCGTCAGCTCACAATTCTCTTTGACATTCAAAATTCTTCTTCTCACTCCTTCAGTTGCATTCTCTAAACTCTTAAACTTCTCATATCTACAAATACGTGTACAATGGTCCCTGATTCCACATTTCCTACATGTGGATCTTCTTGAAACAAACAGGGCTTTGGATATGTGTCTTATGCTTCCACACCTACACCACTTGCCCTTGAAATGAAGGGCCTCATACTCAAGTTTCCCTTTGTCCACATGCATGCTCACTTTGTGTATACATGGCAACTCCTAAGATTCACTTGTGGTCCCATGAGTTATCTCGCATACACTCCCCCAAAGCTCATTCTCCCCTTGTTGTCCTCTCAAAACATTTACCCTTCTTTTGGTGTTTTCAATTCCCTGAACAATATCCAGAGCATCTTGAGAGATCGATTTTTTGCCAAAAGTTGTTCCTGCACTCTAGAGTTATTAGTACATCTTATTCTAGCTGATCCCTTTTTAGAAAGTCACAACGATCTCCAAACTCGCATATATGTCCTAATGTTTTCAGATAAATAATGTATTTGCCAACTTTGTCCATTACCTCCTTGTGCCCTGGCAAAGAATTTATGACATTCAAGCACGACATTAATGGATGTCCCAAAATGTTTCTCATGCATCTTCACAGATATTTCATAGATGTGCCTTTGATTATCTTTCATCATGCCCCAACGGTCTCTCATCAATACTGTCATATATGTTGTGACTCTCAGTTCCTAAGTTGTGCAGCGACACTCCCTACTTCCTTGCTGAAGATAATGTCTCACTTCCAATGGTTCAAAAAGCCTCTTCTTTTGCTTCATTAGATTCAGGAGACCACTTTTTCTGATAGAAAAGAAAGTTGGTGAGACATACTACCCGCTGCCGTCATTACAGTCACATTATAATAAAAGAACTATGTCAGAATAAATATGTTCTGTTCCATGAAAAGGTACAACACGACAATTTTTAAACCACTGTAGGTCACAGATTAACTCTGCTCATAGTATAGTAATATTATGTTACATCACCTTCTCTACAATTACCTTGCTGGTTCACTGTTTGAAGCGTTTTACTATATTTTCTAGTGTTTTTGTGTGAATTTGTTATTTCAAGTTCCTGATCAGCAGTGCTGTTAGGCCTTAGGTCATTAAAACATATCCAAAATGGCTAACCTTAACATGATGATGTCACCACACATGCATCTGGCATACAGGCGATCAGTGGTCTAGTTACTGCATTGCTGTGCTAAGCACAGGTGATGTGCTATTGTTTTCCTTTGAACAAAGGAGGAGCTGCAGTCACGGCCCTCACACCACTACAATTACGCACCCTGAGGTAGTATGGCAGCCACATGCATTGGAATGTGACCTATGCGGTGAGCTAAAATACTTTTTTCTTTAAATATCTTGTGTCTATGATTCAGCTTCCCCATTTGCTAGGAAAAATATTGCCAGGTGTTCACGTAGCAGTAAAACAAATCTCTGTACAGTGGAGGGCACAGATCAAATATGCCGCAATACTTTATTGCAGACACTCTGTTAAGCACCACCAATGTCTCTTTGCCAGGCTATTTCCAACTGCTGGCATAAAGAACTCTCAATCATAGTTAAAGCTGCCAAGGTTCTACATTACATGAATAGTATTCCAAAATAAAATGAAAAAAAGACTAAAGCTTAAATAGAGCCCAAGGACAATTCACAACGCTGCTTACACGACATTCAAGATCTTAATAGTGGCATCTGACTATTCCAAATCTCAACAATATTCAATCCTATAAATAATTTTTTCATTGACCTTACATGGGTTATATAGTATGTAGGTGGTGTAAAAGTGAGCAGAGAGGAGGATGATGGCATAAATGCCATCTCAGGCTGGAGGAATGTGTCCTCAAAGAACCTCTGCTGTAAGATTATTTAAATGTAGTTGTCTCTTGCCTAAAAATTATTAATTGCCTGCTCAGCCATTAAGGTACAAAAACCTAGATTGAATACATGTTTTCTTTGTCCACCTCTCCCTTTTTCTGTGTATATACACAGCGCACATTTTAAAGATATGTTGCATGTAAAATAAGAAGATTTAGGATTCACACCTGGCATGACACCCTGATGAAATTTATGACATTATGTTAAGGACTTTAGAGACATCACTCATTGTTGCAAGTGGCCCCATACAAAAATAAATTTTAAAAAACATGAAGCCCTCACAATTCGACTTTAATATGCTGTTTTACTCAACACTTGCAGGGATTAGCCACATATAATGAACTGTGTGTTTTGATACAACCACAGAAGACTACTGAAGAGAGATTTGTGGCCACTTGGAAATTAATCCTCTAAAGTCACACATGGGACCAGACAGTGTCAATACCTTAGCTATCATAAAAAGCTCAAGCTGTACTCCATTGGTAAATAGGACCAGAGGTAAGAGAATGGAGGAACACTGAAATTAATACAAACTAATGATATGTTTCAATTGTGGAGAGTATCATAAAGTTGACACTAATAAAGTTCATTCCGGAATGATAGGATACTGTTGTGCATGGTTAGTAGTTCCTCAGCAGTTCCCTTTAATGTTTCTGTCTTCAATGCACAGTTTCCAGCCATGTAAACTTGTTGAATTAGGACTGACATCACCAATTACTATTTTGGGACCGTAAGCAAGCTTTACGATGGGCCATAACCAGAGAAGATATGTTACGGAAATTTAAATCTTTTACTATTTTACAAGCTTTTTCTGTGAACCCTTGGTAAAAGTTTGCAGTGATATATTTCTGCTCAATGAAACTCATCCTGTGCTACTAATACATTTTATCACAGGGCTATAGTGACCACATCTGTTAACATTACATTAGTGACCTCCTTAACTTTCAGAAGGAAAGCAGAAATTTCAGGAAAAGGGTTATCAATATGAAATGCCTCCACATGACTAATGAAATAACAGCCGAAGCAGCACATGCGCTCTGGCACAAAGGACCTAACGATGGCAATAGGTCTCCCTAACACAACTTGAACTACCATTCAACTATCAATCAATCAGGTACTTGTATGGAGCGACAACTCACCTGTAAGGATCTCAAGGCGCTATGGGGGGGGGGAGACTGCGGTTCTATCAGCTTTAGCTATCAGCTTTAAATATGTTTTGGAAATGCAACTAGTTTGTCTTCATCAGCATATCAGTTTCAGGAAACAAACATATTTTTCTATCAAATACCTCTTGAATTATGGGAAAACAAACTAAATTTCCCAAATTTCTTTTCTGAAAGAGACATATTTTCTGTCTTCAAGATACCAGTTTTCATTTTTAGTAAATACACATTTCCCAATCATTAATTTACCATTTTCATTAAGTAATCACATGAATAAATGCTTGTATAGACAGAATCTATAAATAAACAGGCTTTACGATCTCATGACATGGATGCTTGTCTTAATGCCAAGTAAGCCTCTAATATGCCAATAATGCTCACAATTATACCAGAGACACCACTATGCCAAGCCTGGACACCATAACAGCCAGGATGCACACAATATGTGAGTCATGATGAATATTGTGTCAGTTGTGCCCAAAATTAGGTCAGTCATGATCACAATATGTCAATGATGGCTCTTGGTATGCACTTCTAGACCATAAATACCCAGAATATGTCAAGGATAGCAATTATCATGCAAGGGCCACTACCATGCTAGAAATGGACCCAATAGTGCCACAGATGTACCTCGTATAATAGGAAACCACATACAGTTTAAGTGGTCCTTGACACAAGGCATACTTTCCCGGAATCAACCTTGTGTATCAGGGAGACACAATGCAAAACACATACACAAACAGATAAACACATAAATGTGCACATGTGCATACACACACAAAGATATATACACAGGGAGGTTCGGAACTGGATCACAACTCTGGATCTAGTCCCTGCTCTCCTCAGCTCCTGTGCTGATCATGCACCCAACTAACATATTTCTTTCTGGCTCCTGCCAGCCACACATAGGTGACTATGCCCTGGCACCAGTTCTTATTACTACTGGCATTCTTCATTCCTGGCCCATTGTTCACACACATAGTGTGACTTATTGAGTGGAGTTTACAACATGTCTAATCTCCTTGTGACTGTGCTAGATTGAGAGTAGATACAGATGATCACAGTGCAGTTCTCTTAGGCTAACACAGTGTCTGTTTGTGTGTAAAACATGATGCCCTGCTATTAGTTTGGCTGGCTGACACTCTAAGATGAACAGTCTTGAGATGAGTAGTGCTGTCTTCTATAATGTACATAAACCCTTTGAATTATATACTGGGCTGAGCTTCACTTTGGTAAGCTACTTCAAGGGTGTTGTTGAGTTACCACTACCTTCCGAGCAACTCGTTGGTGACCCATGTGCTTGTGCCTTTGCCATGCAGACATCTGGCAAAGACCTTTACAGTGAGTCTTACTGTACTTAGATAATACTGTAAATTTTGGACAATTTATCAGGAAAGCTTATTAAAGCTGTAAAAGATAAAATTGCCCCTACCTCCAATTAGGTGCTGGATATGTTTTTCATCATCAGCAGTAGTTCCTAAATATTGAAAGTCGGCTGTGGCTCATTCTCTTTTAAAGAAACCCCTTTATATCAAACTGAACTATCCAATATATAGCCAAGTTCCATCCTTACCCACATTATTGTGGAAAGCTGTTCCATTCGGTTCCAAATTTCATTGAGTCTTATAACATCCTGGATGAGAAACAAGCTGGTTCTAGACCGGGCATGGGAACATAAACTGTTGTAGTGTCCGTAATGGATCATCTATATATGATTCTTGATAAAGGCTGTGACACAGCAACAATTTTTTAGATCTTTCTGGAATCTTTATTAAAAGATAAGTTAAAGGACAGACGCGCGCGCACCGCGACCCAAGATGGCCGCCTAATTACGGAGCTCCGCACCGCTCCGGACATTGCGGTTCCTTCTCGGCGGCTCCAGCCCCTCGCCTGACACCATGTGGGTATATTATTGAAGCGGAACACCTGCTCTGCAGGAGGTCGTCTTTTTCTACCCTTCTTCTCCAGGGTCTTCGCATAAAATATGCAGGTGACTCTTTAGCTGCTTTGCGGCCGCCATTTTGTTTTTTTTTCCTCATTACTTCTCCTCAAATCTCTTCATATGGTGCGCTGGAAGGCTAATTTTCAACACTTTCTTGGCCTTTTTCGCCTTTTCATCGACTAAATATCCTTTCACATTGGGAGGTCTATCTATTTAATGGAATGTGCTGAAATTTTGTGAGGTAATTTTACCTTTTCTTTTTTGGTGCCTTTTTAAATAAGCCTTTTCCTGATTTTTGGATGTAACGTCTCATGGGTAGGAGCAAATACTTACTCCATTGCACTAAGAGACAGCAGTCCAATGATCCAGCAGCTTGCTACACCCATCCTACAGCTCCAAATAATTCCTAACACCCCTCTGAGGTTTTGGCGCAAAAGGCTTGTTCTAGTGACACTGCTCTGTCGACCATGGCATCTAAGGCACCACAACCTTCAGCTACCGTTGAGAGGATCAAACATGACCCTCCCTCCCCTCCTAAATCGGTGTCTCCGGTTTCTTTGGAGATTGTTTTGGAGGAGATCCATGCCCTTTGACCTTTCATCGAAGAAACTAACTCTCGTCTACAGACCTTGGATAATAAATGGACATCTATGGATTCCCGCCTTACTTTGGTGGAACAACATCTTAATGATGTACAAGATTCAACTTCCAGAATTTCCTCTTTGGAGAAAGAGGTTCTACAACTGAGAAGATCTACCGAAGACCTTGAAAATAGAAATCGTCGCAATAACCTGCGCATTTATGGTCTTCCTGAAGGACTTGAAGGGGATGACCCTGTTACGTTCTTTACTTCTTTTCTTCCACAGTTCTTGAGTCTTCCCACTTCGACCAAACTAAATATTCAACGAGCACATAGACTGGGTCCACGTTTATCCTCCTCAGCTGCTCCATCTAAACCTCGTGGAATAATTCTTTTATTTCTACAGTTTACGGACCTCCTACTAGTGCTGAATGTAGCTAAATCCAAAAAACAGCTGACTTGGCATGGCACATGGGTATTTTTCTCTCAGGATGTTTCAACGGTCACCGCCAAACGACGAAAGGAATTCCTTGATCTTCGCCCTGCTCTTCGTTCCTTGGGTGCGCGGTATGGATTATTCCATCCGTGCCTGTTTAAGGTTACCTTCTTAAACAAATCTTCTACTTTTGAGGTACAGGCGGATCTGAGAAAATGTATTCACTCGCATTCTACTGCTTCGATGGAGATTGCTGGCCCTCCTCCTGACACTTGAATTTAATGTCCCTTTTGTTGGGCTTATATAGTTGTTAATACTTTTAATGTTATATGTTATTTTACTCCAATGCATTTTTTGTTAACATAACTCTTTATTTCCTATTACAGGTCTTTTTGGAACCCATTGTGCTCCTACTTCATGTTTCCGCCTTTGTCTATGTCTCAATGACGTCCTGGTGTGGTGCGTTGCCCTTTGTTGGGTGTGCTGTTTTCGTATGTCCATTGCCGCCTCTCATCCTTCCTTTTGTTCCCCCGTAAAGGTATGTAACGCAGTCGTCATTTTTGACATGTACTGTCTCTTTTTATTCTTATTCTTCTTTCCCGCTTCTTCTTCCCTTTTTATTCACATCTTCCTCCTCTTCCTCCTGGTGTTATTGCTCTTCTCCGCTTATATACTTCTTCTTTCAAAGGAATCTTCGTCATCTCTCTTTTCTGTAGTTCTTCCTTATTCCTCAACACCATTGCAGTTCTTTCATATTCCTCTCGTTTTCCTTCTGTTTCTCTTACTTAAAACTTTTAATGTTGAACTCATTGTTCTTTATATATTGTTAGCATTCTATATTCAGAGTAATTTCGTGGAATGTGAAAGGTTTTATTAATCAAATCAAAAGACGAGATATTATCACATCATGCCTCCTATAACCCTGATCTGTTTTTTTTTTACAAGAAACTCATCTTACAGAACTGGAGGCGTTAAAATTGAAAAAAGGTTGGGTTGGTTCAGTTTTAGTTTCTCCCACCTCATCAAAAAAAAATGGTGTTATAATTTTATGTCACAAAAAATTGAAATGTAAGGTTGTATTGCAGGAGACAGATACAGAGGGGAGATGGTTGTTAGCTAAATTGCTTATTAATAATATTTCTTTGACTGTATTTAATGTTTATGGCCCTACTCAACCAGATTACTCTTTTTGGCCTATGGTTACACAAAAATGTATTCAGTTTAGAGATGATCTCTTTATTCTAGGAGGTGATTGCAATCAAATTTTCGATCCTTTTATTGACCGCCAATCCCAGGTACGCTTCATTCCTCATAAATCTCATAAACAATTTCTTGATTCTATTTCCCAAATACACCTTGTAGATGCTTGGAGACTTTCTCACCCTGATGCTATTGACTTCTCATTTTTTTCTCCTCCTCACAATTCTCTGTCTTGTCTAGACTATATCTTTCTTTCTCAATCGTTATCTCAATCTCTTATCTCTTCCTCTATTGAACCAATTGTCATTTCTGATCACGCTCCGATTTTGACTGACTTTGATTTGCTCCCTCCTCATCCTAAAGTCTCCCGTTGGCGTTTTAATAATTCCCTATTGCTTGATCCTCTTTTCTCATCTTCTTTTATTTCCTTCGCTGAAGAATTTTTTTAACTGAACAGTGCCCATACTACTTCTCCCCATATAATATGGGATTCTTTTAAAGCCACTGCTAGGGGTTTTATTATAGACTTTGTCTAAAAAAAAAAGAAACGTTTTCTCCAACAACACAAAGATGCACTAGCAAATATTAAAGCCCTTGAACACAAATTTTACACCTCCTCGTCATAATCTATTATACAAGATCTCATTTGCGCCAAACTGAACTTTAATAAAATTTCCACGGATAATGCCTCATCCATACTTCTCCAAAGTAGTGCTAGATATTACGGAGACGTAATAAATCTGGCAAACTTTTGGCTAATTTCCTTAAATCCCGGAAAGATCGTACTTTAATTGACTCTACTTACTCCTCAGATGGGAATCTTGTTCATAAAGATCAGGACATTCTTAATGAATTTAAGTCATTTTATCAAGAATTGTACACTCCAGAATCCCCTCCTTTTAATCCTCTTATTCACTCTTATCTCAATAATATTCCTGCCCCCTCTACTGGCCATCTTAATTTTTCTACACTTGAAATGGATCTATCCCTTAAAGAAATTTCCAATGCATTAACTGTTCTAAAGAAAAACAAAACACCCGGACCAGATGGCTTTTCAGTCGAATTTTATTTACATTTTTCTAACTTATTACTCCCTAAACTTTTAGATCTTTTTCATTCTTTTTTTCTTTCTGGTCAGACCTACGGTACTTTCCAAGAAGCTACGATTTGTTTGATACATAAAGAAGGCCGAGATCCCATGTTTTGTAAAAATTATCGTCCCATATCCTTGGTTAATGTAGATTACAAAATATTTGCTAAATTACTTGCTCTACGTTTAGAACCTCTTATGCCTCATTTGGTTGGTAAGGAGCAGTGTGGATTTGTCAAGGGTATATTAACTTCGGATAACTCTCGTCTCTTTCTTAATGTCTTAAATAAGATTCCTTCTCTATCTACCTCCCTAACAGCAATCTCCGTCGATGCTGAAAAAGCATTTTAAAGGGTAGATTGGTCCTTTTTATTTGAATCTTTGAAGTGGCATGGCTTTGGGCCCAAGATAATTTCTCTTATTTCCTTATTATATTCTGCCCCTAGAGCCTCAGTGCTAGTTAATGGTTGTATTTCCTCCTACTTTCCTTTACAACGCGGTGTTCATCAAGGCTGTCCTCTTTCCCCTCTTTTATTTATCCTAGCCCTTGAACCTTTTTTATCATCAATCCGTAATAACGATTCTATATCTGGTTTTTCTTATGGTGATCACCATTTAAAAGTTTCTGCTTATGCAGACGACATTTTACTTTTTATATCCAACCCTGATGTATCTATTCCTCCCTTGATGCATGAATTCTCTTCATTTTCCCTGGTCTCTGGTTACAAGATTAATTCAGATAAAACAGAAATTCTCCCTCTCACGAAACTATGCACTCAACACTCCTTTTCTTCCACTGGATTTTCTTGGAACAGATCTAAAATTAAATACATAGGAATATGGTTCTCTAACTCCATTTCTTCTTCAGTTAAATTGAATATGGTCGCGGCCTTATCTCGTATTGATAAATTGTTTTCATCCTGGAATCCCCTCTTTCTTTCTTGGTGGGGTCTATTAGACTCAATCAAGATGATGATTACTCCCATTTTACTTTATACTCTATCTATGCTTCCTATTCATATTCCATCTTCTTATTTTAAGAAGATTGACTCTTGCCTTTCCAAATTTCTTTGGAAAAATAAAAAAGCTAGAATATCCTTATCTCTTCTTCGTAAGACAAAATCCAATGGGGGTGTTAATTTCCATGACTTTCGTACTTACCACAAAGCTTTTTGTCTCTTTCAAGCCTCCAAGTGGCTTCTCTCTGATCCCTCCCCTTTTACACCATTATGGTTCACTATTGAACGTTCTTTGCTTCTACCTTTTTCTATGAAAGAAGTCCTGGCCTTTTCAACCAAGTCTCCTCATTCCTCCTCCCCCTTGTTTAGGCATACTTGTTCTTTATTGAAACCTTTGACTCAACCAAAGACTGTGTCCAAGGAATCTTTTTTATGTTCACCATTATGGCATAATTCCCTTATTACTATTAACAATAGAACTATTTTTGGAATTCCTGGAGACGAAAGGGAATAACTTGGGTTAATGACCGATTTGAAGGTCTAACTCCCTGCTCTTTTCCTTATTTCCAGTCCAAATTTGACTGTCCTCGCTCCTTCTTGCAGAAATGTTCTACTTTAATGGCAGTAATTCTTGACACCTTCTATTCTCTTCCTTCAACTTCCTCTTCCTTGGGAGAAAACCCTCTTCTTAAGACCCTGATTACTCTTCCTAAGGCTTCCCTAATTTATAAACACATCTTATCTCCTTGTCCGGATCATCCTAAGAGTAAAATAGAACTTGCCTGGGAACTAGATCTGGGATGTGAATGGAGCAGCAATTTCTGGGACAAATTCTGGTCCCGTTCTCTAAAAATCTCTAGATCTGCCTCTGTCACTCAATCTATGTTCTTTCTCTGTCATAGGCTTTACTTCACCCCTACTTCTATAGCTACTTTCTCACACTCTACGGACACGAATTGTTGGACTTGTGGCTCCCCCAAAGCTGACCTCATGCACCTACTTTTTCTTTGCCCTCCTGTTATTTGTTTTTAGAGGAAAATGTGGTCCCATATCTCTCACATTTTTCACATTCACACTTCTTTTTCTAATCTCACCCTTTTCTTTGGAAGTTTACTAGATTCTTTGAAGTTACCTAATCATGCACTTGGTCTTTTTGACCTTATGTTAGCTTTAGCTTTTCAACAAATATCACTTAATTGGAAAAATCTGAAAAAACTTTCCGTTCAGCATTGGTGGAATAATTTATGTCATTTTCATCGACTAGATATTGCTTTTGCCTCCTCTTGTAAACCAATGATTAGTAGAGATCTATTTTGGGTGCCACTTACTTCATATTTAGATAAAAATGTAAAAGAAAAAAAATCTTGTTTACATTTTGAAAATTGTAAACCACCGTAATTGCCTTTTTCTCTGTTTTTTTCTTTCTAATCACTTGTTGGCATATTGTATTTACTAGTTTCTGATAAGATTACTTTTCACATTCATTTGAAGTTCTACATTATACATATTTCTCAGTTGTAAGAGTATCATCTTTTTCCCTTCTCCCCCCTCCCTTCTTTTCCCCCTTTATTGGCTCTAAAAATATAAATAGCTTTCTTTTTTTTTTTGCTTCTGTTGCTAGCTATACTCTATTCCATTTATTATGTCTTTGGTTTGTATTTTGTATTTCCTGATATTACTTAATAAAGCTTTTTAAACTGAGAAAAAAAAAGATAAGTTAAAGATGGGACATAAATAGTAGCGCAAGCAGTCACTCATGCTCACTAAATGTTCATTTGGGGTAGGATTTTCCCCCAACTTACTCTCAGCATCTAGCGATAGTTTCTTAGTGCAAAATACACCCTTGCATCTAAAATGGAGGTGAAGATACATTTTGTACTAAGGAAATAGCTGTAAATGCAACAGAAGACAAAAAGCAGTGCCAGCAGCCGCTTGCTAAATGTGCTCTCTCAGTAGGATATTTCCTCCAAATTACTCTAAATTACGCAAGACGGCATAATTGCATTATTATCACTAATTCTGTGTCAAAGAGTAAAGCGGAATCACCCAAATTATTCTAATTAACCGGCATAATTCAAATTGCTCACTAGCCTAATCCATACAATCTTCACTTACTATTTTGATCTTTCCCTTTCCACACTTTCCCCACTGTGCCATCACCGTTAATGTGTTTATTCAGTTCAGCATTAAATTTGGAAATGCAGTTGATCTAAGGCTTCCGATAGTTAGCATCCACCACTTTCAAATGATTAAAATTACTGCTGCTAGGGTACTGCTTAGTTTGCATAAGCAGAAGAATCTCTCAACACACCTTAAACACCTGCATTGGCTAACGGCGGCAGGAGAATGGTATTTAAAACAATACATAATGCAGTAAATTTTTTATAATCATGGCACCACATTTCGTTTGCAGAAACTTTGCACCTAGACTTGGGGCTAAGGAGCCTTTTGTGTTCAAGGTGCTCTAACCTGAAACGATCTGTTCTTCATTACTGCATCATCTCTGAACTTTTGAAAGTTAGGAAAAATGCTCTTTTCATGTTAGTTTTCTTTAATATCTCTATATCTGTTTTTCCAGTTATGTTATTTGTAAAAGCGCAAGGAGAATGCTGTAGAGACTATGGGCCAGATGTACGACCATTGATGTTTGCGACTCGCAAATTGCATTAAATTGCGAGTCACAATTTGCGAGTCGCAATTTGCGAGTCGCAAACATCAATGTACAACAGTGTCAGAGACACTGTTTGCGATTCCCAATGGGGTCACAAATTGCATGCCTCATGCATATTAATCAGGGTGTAGCAATTTGCGACCCCATTGGGAATGGCTGGCTCTACCAGGGATGGTGGCATGCTGGGGTCAGCAGACCTCCATGTTTGGGACTGCATTTAAATAAAGCAGTTTTTTTTAAATGCAGCCCGTTTTCCTTAAAGGAAAACGGGATGCATTTTAAAAATAAAAATGTAACTTTTCATTTTAAGGGCAGGCTGTGGTCCCTGGGTGCCTGGTCCCTGGGTGGTAAACCGCGAGTGTTTTGCGACCACAATTGCGGTTGCAAAACATTCTTACAAAGCTTTTGGAGTCGCTCTTAGGAAGATAACGCCCCTTACTAATAGCGAGTTGCTAATCCTATTTTGCGAGTTGTAAATTGATTTGCGACTCGCAAAATAGGACTAGTACATGGGCCACAGCTTTTTTGCGGGTGCAAACGGTCTAAAACCCATTTGCGCCCGTAAAAAACCTTAGTACATCTGGCCCTATATGTGCAATTTATAAATCTCCATATTAAATAAATAATACTTTTTTCATAGTTGGTGTCTGTTTGATTACTGAAAATAAAGAATGCATTAATGTTAAATCCTAAAAAATAATCTTGTATTTTTAAATATGTATGGTTAAGCCCATAACTCATAGAATCATGCCATTCTAAAATCCGAGTATTTCAGTATCGTTAATTTCAGATTTTTTATTTTTAAGTATTTTACATTTTTGATTCACTTTTTCTTCACAGTACCATTGTAGTGTGCACAGTTCGTTTATCTTATGAGCAAATGAAAATACAGGCCCACCACTCAAATGCATCCCCCAGGCCATACCTGTCCCTGTTCCAAATAGCTGAAGGGTTTGCATGTCTGTCATTTTCAAACGTTCCACTCTGTAGGTAAATGCAAGCTCCTCTGATTAAACATCAACCCAAAAGTACAGGCAAAGAAACGTACAAACCCATAGGACAACTATGATAGAAAGAAACCAACCATAATGAGCATATAGTTCAAAAGAAACAAATCACATTGATGAAAACAGAGCAAAAAATGGGAAACAATGACGAAAGGAGACCAATGAAAAAGAGAAACGCAATGAGAAAAATAGTAACTCAAAAGCGGCGCACTTGATCAGGCACACAAAAAGATACCACAGTTAATGTGATGGGAAGTAGCAGAGGAAAGAATAAATAGAATAAACACAAACTGAAGGGAGCATAGGACTGAGAGAGGCAAAGAGAACTATCAAAATGAAATTATTACCTCAAGTAAAACAGAAGGCAGGGGATGGAAAACCCAAAAAAGAGATGGCATTTGAAAGTTTGATAGAAAGAAATAGTGAAACACATAAAAAGAACAAGGTTAGAAAGTAAAGACCTAAAATGCATCCAAATGGATAAAACATAACATCTCATACAATCACTTTTACCTTGCCTGTCACAATGACAAGCGCTACATCACCAAACGGTGGGGGCTGAAACTTTCTGAGAGCTGTCAAATCAGAAATGTTCAACCTAGGGCCATGAAGAGTCATTCCCTACACCTAAGAAATAGAAAGGCCTACCTAACTTTCAGCTCACCTGGACAGGCATGTGGTACATTGTTCTCGATGATCTAAAGGTTGTATGGTGGGTCTAATGTGCTAGATTGTCATGTACTTTTGGTCATATGGGCAACAGTCGTGGGGTGTTCTGGGGTCTGAAGCTTTCAGTCAATTTGCTATAATGCATAATGGAATATTTGGCCTTCCTGCAACAGGGACTGCACGTGCATGCTGGTTTTGCTATCCACAATTTTGAGCAATTTTAATGGCGTTATATATTTTCTACATAGTTTGTGCGATAACTATTTTTATAGGCAAATTACAGGACTGTGCCGTTTTATAATTTTAAATTCTATCTCTCCAAACTGCAATGTACTGGAAAACAGTGCATCTATTTTCTCTTAAAAGGTTTGAGTGAAAGATAGCTTGTATCAAATAAAAACATTGTATTTCTACTGAACAGTAAGTGCCCTGGGAAGAGAGAGAAGGCAGTGCCCAAATATCATATATTAAGAATATCCTGCACTGCTTTAAAATTGTTCTGATAAAAGGGGTTCAGACTGGGGGGGAAAGGGAAAAGAATTCCATATATCTTGACCCACTTCTTAAGCGCAACCCCAAAATGCAAATGAACAATATGTCATTTTGTGAAGGGGGGGCAATAGATCGGGAATAACAAAGCCCATGAGCCAGGGAATATGAGTGAACCCATATGTTTTTGAAATAGTTGAACTCTCATTTCTAGGTTCCCTTGTCATGAATGGTTGGCGCTGTGTGTTCCATGAGAGGTAGCACAAAGCTGGTGGCGATTTCTAAACATTCTCAAGCAATGGCCCTCTGTTTTAAAGCCCACTGGCAGAAGAAGCGGGCACTTTCTCAGCCATTTTCATGTGATATCATATGATGTTTGGGGAACAAGCCACAGTGGCATGGCGTAACAAATTGTAACACATTGGATAGACAGCAAGGTGAACGTAAAAGAAATGCAGCATGACTCCACAGCAAATGTGCAAAGTTGCAGAGTACGGCTTTATTACAGATAGCATACCTATATGGATGGCACTGCTCATTAGCCTAGTGTTACGGCTCCAATGGCACCTAAGTAGGATTTGAGCGCATCGAACCAAACATCCCATTTAACGGGTGGTTCTCCTGTGGTATCTAGAAAAGATGGAGGAGGCAAAACTTGCATGGTACGTCGCCAGAAATCTGTAGTGATTCACTCTGAAGCGGTCAGGTTGAAGAGTAAGTTTATTGAAGGAAAGACTACACAGCTGTAAGTCATCACCTGCCAGGTACAGTCAAACAGCAGCAAGTAACAGTTACAGTGTTTCCCCTTTTGAACAGTAACATTCTCAGCAAGTACTTGACACTGTGACATCACAGCATCATGAGAGCAGCATCATGAGAGCAGCATCATAGAATACAACATACCTCCCCTTCTCCAACAAAGCAAAGAGAAATAATTAACAAAGAAAAAAAAACAAAGCAAGTTACGCAAGATACACATGTAACCAGAGCTTAAAGGGTAATGTACAAAGATCATTCACAAAACCTTCTAGGAGTAACGACTCTGGAACTCCTTCTACGTTCAAGTGGAACAGGTGGAACAATCTCATCTTGCCCACTCGACAAGGGGCTAGACCTTGTCTTGACAACTTTAGACAGGTTCCACCAATGACCTCCTTCCACTTGAACTGCATTGTTACCAATCTTGATAACTTTGATAGGTTCACCATACTTACACTTCCCTTTCTTGGTATGCACAGGAATCTTGATGCGAACGAGGTCACCCACACCAAGAGGAACAACTTTGACACCTTTCTTTTTGTCAAACCATACTTTTTGTTTACTTTGTACAAATCCAGAATTGACCTTGACAATTTCCATAAGGGAGTCTACGTTGGATTCAGATTTTAGCCATTTGCTCATCCATCCGGGCCTGAAACATGTATTGGCCCTCCTTCCCCTTAGGAGCTCAAATGTAGAAACCTTAGTGGATGAGTGAGGGGTGGTCCTATAGAACCAAAGCATGCTCTCTAATGACTTTACAACATCATGGTTACCACCAACAGCCCACCTAACACACTCACCCACCACACGATTCATTCTTTCTACAAGACCATTGGTCTGTGGGTGATAGAGAGAACTTTCTAAATGTTTCACACCACTGGAAGTTAAAAAAAACTCAAATTCTTCACTCAGAAATTGAGTCACATTGTCTGAGACAAGGAACTTGGGAAACCCTTCCCTAACAAAAACCTCCTTCAAAAACTTGATGACGCTGGTGGAACTAGCTTCTTTGACCATCCTAATCTCAGGCCATTTCGATGCATAGTCCATCAATACTAAAATGTACTTCCTTCCCAAGGGTAATACCTCATATGGACCCATGATGTCAACTCCTACTTTGACCCAGGGACCAGAGGGACACTCGATAGACGAAAGGGGAGGAGTGGAGACCTTAAAGGTTTTCTCAGCAGTGGAACACACAGGACAATTATCCACGAGGACACCAATCTCAACATCCATACTAGGCCACCAGAAATCTTGACGGACACGATGTTTGGTGAGTGTGACACCTAAATGTCCCTCATGGGCTTTCTTGACAATGATGGGTCTAACAGAGTGGGACGGGATAAGCTTATCGCATCTCATAAGCACACCATCCTCTAAAGAGATTTCAGATTCAACTTTCCAGTAGGGCTGTAAGAGAGGAGACAACACTTTTTCTCTGGGCCACCCTTCTCTGACTAGCACACACACTTGTTGGAGAAGGTCATCCTCTAATAAGGCTGCTCTCCAATCCTCTTCAGACCCAACACCAAGATCAGGCATATCCATGGCAGCCACAAAACAATCTTCGGCATCTTCCTCACCCAATTCTTGGAAGCTAGTACCTTCACATCCATCACTGCTATGAGGGAAACGGGAGAGAAAATCTGCCCTGCCATTTCTCCCTCCAGAAATATGTGAAACATCAAATTGATATTGAAGCAGCTTGCTAACCATTCTAGTTATCCTGAGTGTGCAACACTTGCTAGGACCTGAACCAAGGATGGAAAGCAGAAATTTGTGGTCTGTGACTAGTTTGAAGCGTCTTCCCCACACATAGGGGCAATATTTTTCAGTGGCCCACAAACAAGCAAGCAATTCCTTCTCAATGATAGAATATTGAGCCTCAGCGCTCCTCAGCACCCTAGACGCAAAAGCAACAGTGTTTTTCCTATCTCCACAACTTTGTGTGAGAATGGTGCCCAATCCAACTTGACTGGCATCTACAGCTATACAACAGGGCAAATCAGGGTCGAATGGTGTGAGAGCATCACTGTTCCTCAAAGAAGACTTAACTTCATTGAACGCACGATCACACTGCTCAGACCAATCAAACTTGACTCCCATCTTGAGCATGTTGCTGATTGGCTGAACAATGAAAGCGTAATTCGGAATAAATCTTGAATAATATTCAAACAAACCTAGCAGAGACTTGATGCCAGTCTTGTCCTTGGGTACAGAAGCGTTGGAAATGGCATCGATCAGTCCCTGCCTAGGCTTAATACCTTTGTGTGATAGTAAATGACCAAGGTATTCAATTTCCTTGCAGAGAAATTTACATTTTTCGGTCTTGAGTACCTTTCTGAGGATAGTGTTGTGCGAATCATTGTCTTTGGCATAGATCAGCACATCATCTTGAAAGACAAGCACCCCTTCAGCCTCTCTCAACAGGTTCTGCATGACCCTCTGGAACACCGACCCAGCGGAGGCAAGCCCAAAGGGCATCCTACGATATCGAAATGTTCCAAGAGGGGACACAAAAGCAGTGAGAGAGCGGGAATCGGGGTGCAGCTCGATCTGAAGATATGCGCTAGCTAGGTCTAACTTTGAGAACCCTTGGGCACCCTTGACACTGGTAAACAGATCACTGATTCTAGGCAAAGGGTGTGAGTCAACCCAGATCTCTTTGTTGAGAGACCTGAGGTCGACACACACGCGTAATTGTCCATCACGCTTGCGGGCCACAACCAGAGGTGATAACCATAGAGATGATTCTGTTGGTTCGATGATGCCCTTGTCACACAAACCCTTGAGTTCTTTGTTAAGGTCATCTCTAATGCTAAATGGGACACTTCTAAGTTTGTGTTTAACAGGGATAGCTCCATCCCTTACAATGATTTTGTGTTTGAACCCTGAAATTTTTCCAAGTGTATCACCAAACAGAGAAGGAAACTCGGTTTTCCATTTAGTGCCCTCATCTTCACAGGTAACAAGCATAACCTGCTCCTTAGTGCCTGGCTTGAGTATCATTCCAAACAAACCCTGATGGAACCACCCAAGAATGTTGAGTCCCTTGAAGGCAACGTAGATTTTCCCTCTAATCCTTCTGCCTTTGAACATCAGAACGTCTTCAATGAAACTCAAAAGTTCAATTTTGCGTCCTTCATAGGAGACAGGGGAACTGTCAGGAGGTAATATCTCCCTGTCACCCCATATTTCAGTGAACAACTTTTGAGTTATCATGGTAATCCTAGCACCAGAGTCCACTAACAGTTGTAGTTTTTTATCTCCAACCAGTATTTCAATGATGGGGTCAACACATAGAGAAGGATTACCAGAAAGAGGTTCACCCATCACGTTGCTAGAAGAAAGATCATCTAGGACTACAGAAATGATTTCAGGCTCTGAATCGTCATCCGATTCTACAACACAAGCTACACTTTTCTTTTGAAATTTCTTCTTGAGACAAACTTTGGCATAGTGACCTGTCTTTTTACAGAAGTTGCACATAACATTGGTAGCGGGCATCTACTACCCTTGGAGTGAGGAGGGCTACCACAGCGGAGACAAACATTGTTGGGAATGCTGATATCAGATTTAAATTTGGAGGAATTGTTACTACTGATCTTGACAGACCTATGTTTTATTTTGTTGGTTACTCCGACTGCATTTAAATTTTCGAGGGGTTTTTCACCAAGCTCTTTCAAATATGCTTGCGAAATTTCGAGAGACGGGTTCCCCATTGCAAGCAGTTTCTGCTTAATATGCTTATCTCTGCAGTGGCAAACGAACTGGTCTCTAATGAGCTGTTCATTGAAGTTTTCGAAAATGCAAACTGAAGCCAACCTCCTTAGAACAGAAACATAGGCATCAACGTCTTCACCATTGGTTTGCTTCCTCTTAAAAAATGTATGCCTCAGAACCATTAAACTCGGTTGTTTGTCAAAGCGTATCTTGAGTTTGCGTACACCTGATTGATATTCATCTAAATCTTCATATGGGTGTACTACAACTTGCATCCGTGGAAATCATTGCTTATATCGGCATGACAAGATGATAGATAAAGAGGTATAACAGGACAATAACATGTTTACGGATGCCTAAAATAAATCAAGCCAAGGCAAAATCAACAGGTCTGGAGTTAGCTGCCAACCTTTTGGTTTTGACAAAGCTTTTCTGTAATGGTTTTTGTAAAACATTAGTGCAAAGACCATTTTTGTGTCATCAAAAGCACAGATTGGGACTGTAGTCCCCGACACTGAAAGGGACTACTTTTTCCAAATAAGTGCACATTGTGCAAGAACGGAAACCTGTCGCTCACAATGAAGTCAGCTTATGGCCGAGGAAGGCAGAAGAAAAATGCTAATGACACAACAACAGACCAACCGGCGAAGAATGTTAGTTGAAAGTCCCTACGAGTAACTATATTATATATTTTTTTGCACTAAAATCAAAAAGTTTTGGCTAATGCCAGACACAAAAATGGGTTAGGCTACTGAGCAACTGAACCAAAGACTTAAACAAGAAGAGGTCCTATAAGGAACAATCGAAATCAGAGGGATGAGCTAAATTTGTCTCTTCACCTCATAGGGAATATGCATAATCCTTTTTTGATGCAAGGCAGTGTGGACAAGTTACAATTATAGGAAAGAACATAGAAATTCTTCCAAAAATCAAAGAAGAGGTTCCCCATTCAAAAACGAGAAACACTAATTTCTTTAATGCATCCTTGTACTCATGAATTCCCAGCTACATAGAAATTGAGGCATGTGTATGGAATGTACAAAAGAACGACTTGTATTGTCAGTTTGGATGCATTCTTTACATTTTTCTTGGACAGGAGAGGTATGGCGCAGTGGCCAGAGTGGCTGCCGCAGTAGCACGGGGCTCACGGTTCGATTCCTGGTGGCGACGGCAGCTCAGTTCAGCACCATGTGACTCTGGGCAATAGCTCACTTAATCTCCCGACGGCCGCCAGTGCCTTGAACTCTTAAGGGGTGATATGTTCTTGCTTTACAAATATGGATTACATCACATTACAGATCATGATCTAAGGGTGACTCAGTAAGCTAAGCCGTCACTGCTGGCATCTGGTGTTACCTGTAAGTCATAAATTGGAATCCCGGGATGGCCAATTCAGTCTGGTATCACTAAATTCAGGAATAGCTGCATGATTGAATGGGTCAAGGGGGAAACCGATAAACCCTGGTACTTCATTGATCATAATCTGGCCTAAATCGCTGAGCTCGATCCCGTGGGTCCCCAAAATCTGAGGGGGCAGACATTTATACATTTCCCCAGTCACTAGAACTACTATAGCTGTCTGTGACTCGATTGCCACTGAGCAGGGCCTTGTCTCCAACCCTTCCTCCCGCACTCCCTTCCTTGACAATCCAGAGTTTAACCTGGGACTGGAGACAAGGGTCTTTCATATATATAGAGAGAAAGGCTGCTTCCGCCTCCAAGCTTTCTCCATGGGAGGTCCGATTAGGACCTTTGAGGAACTCAAACTTGACTACAGGATCCCGGAAACTGAGCGGTTTAATTATGTTCAGCTCTGCCACTGGATCTCTCACCCCAGTGTCAAGGAGGGGGCAACCAGACTGCTTACCCCCTTTGAACACTATCTTCAACACCTAAGCAGCTGATATCCAATATCTATAGCCTTCTTAATGCCAGAACATCGCCACCCAAAACGCCGTACCAATTACACTAGGAGAGGAACCTCCAGCTTACTGTTGGCACTAAACAATGGTAGGAGGTATTTCTTTGTAACATCAACTTCGCCAGACAAGGACAGGGAAAGGACATTCTCTATAAAATCCTGTATCGTTGGCATCTCATGCCCCACTGCCTGCAAACCATTAATACAGCCCACTTAGAGGTATGTTGGCACAAGTGTGTCAACAACGGCACCCTCTTACACATCCTGTTGTCCTGCCCCCTCCTGGAGGCCTTTGGGATATTATATCCCAGATCCAGAGAATAGAACTTGACAAACTTCCTGCATTAGCTCTCCTACCAAGACATGCAGTTTTTATCCCCTCCACTGCAGGCAAGCACATCTCTCACCGCTTACTCGCCTTGAAGCATGCAATGCTTTCCCGCTGGGGTAAGCCCATCACTCCTATATATGAGCTCAGACTTCATAAATTGTGACTCCTGTTGAGCCATGAGAAGATTGCTCACCCAATAATGGACAAATCCCTGCTTTTTCACAAACTCTGGGACCAAGTTCTTCTCTATCTTAAATACGATTTCTGGGGCAGGACGTACCCCCAGAGACTTTGCGCCCTGTGCCTTCTGAACACAACATGCTATGGAGTGGCCCTCCTGACAAACTCTGACATGTAGGATGTAACACTCCAATTTCCATGCAATGTGTGTGTGAGTATGGGATGGCAGATGGTGGGGGGTTGTTACTGGTAACGTTGATCGCCTGTTATTGCAAGCATTGTTTTTGTGTCTTTAAATGTAAAACCTCAATAAAAATAATCGAAACATTTGACTTACTGCACATATCAACATTTAACATGGAACTCTCAGTCATGCCCCTGTGTTTCTTTGCTACCCCATTCATGTAGCCTTACCCAGCCAATAGGAAATATTCTTTTTTGCCTAAAAATACAGGGATCCACAGTCTATAAAGTTAAAGGATACGCAGTGGCGTTGTGAACCCCTGGCTTTCACAGCTTAAGCAGGGGTTGTTGACAATTATTTATGAGCCTATCCTGTCTGAAGCACTGCAGACAAAAGCTCTTAAAAAATCAAAAGTAAAGGAAACGATAACGGAGATCAGGGGTTAACCACAGAAAAGGAATTAAGAGAAAAAGAGAGGGAATGAAAGAGGTGGAGAGAGGGTTGGAAGGAAGAGTGAAAGGAAGCTCTTATGAAAATAAGGAAGAAACTGTGAATGAAAGGATGGAAGCAAAGGTAAAAGAACTGATGGATGGAAGGGTAAAACAAGATTTACATTGGTGTGTGAAAGAAAGTGGGTGGAGTGATGAAAGACTGTATGAATGGATGGATGGATGAATGGACAGCTGAATGGAAGGGTGAAAGGATAGATTGATAAAAGGACGGTGAGTTGATGGATGGATGGGAGAAGTATGGATGAATAGTTGGACGTGTGAGTGGAAGGATGGATGCAAAACTGTAATGATGAAAGGGTAGATGGATGGAATGGCGAAAGCATGGGTGGAAACATGAAAAGATGGATGCATGAAAGGCTTAAAAGATGGAGAGATAGATGGACGGAAGGCAGGATGAAGGTACCTCATCTAGAGTGGGTAGAGTTTGCTCGCTTCACTCACTTGATGGCTTCAGAGGAATGGTTCAAAGTGGGGGTATTTTAATTTTCTGCCTACTCCCTTGAGAATACGAATAACTTGCTTTTTATTGTAATGTACACCACATGGTTTCTGAACAGTGTAATGTACTGATGGTACTACTCCTGAATTTGTGTTTCAATTATTTTTATTGAGATTTTACATTCAAAGGCATACAAACAATGCTTGCACAATTATAAGTGTTGCAATCATTACTGCATTGCGTTTTTCCTCAGGTAAATTTCGGCCGGTGAAACATTTCTACACTTACTTTGTGGGAAATGCCTTTTAAATTCTGAAACATGCAGAATTTAGTGCGGAAATCATGAATTCCTCTTGCAGTTCCCCATTTTTCTAGAGAACACCAGTGTTGAGGTATTTACTGCGCTCTGTAAGTATTTCCCCCTGGGTTAATAGTACTTCCTGGGTGCGATAAATATCTCATCCCATTCTGAGGCACTCATATTTGGGTCCAGACTGTACCTAAAACAGTACTATTGTGCATAAACATGATAATGCCCATCAAAAATGCATCTGCTGTCGAATGGCTTTTGATGTTTCAGCTCTGTATTAATGAGCTGAGCCTTCTTCCTCAGGATAGGGTGACAGATTGTTAGACTAGACTGCTTCAGATCAATGTTTGGTCTCTTCATAGGATAATGGAAAAATCATTCGCATATATAAAGTTTACACCACGCATATGCATATATGGCTGAATACATGCCTATGAAGGATAGTAATACAAACACATCGATGGTCCTGGAAAACTCATAGATACATACTTAGTTCACATTATCAAACTGGCAATAAGTACATTGACCATAGCACTCTATGATTAGGGAAAATATGTTATTTAAATATAAGCAATGTATAGCATAATTAATCCCCAGATTACAGACAAGAGATGGATTCATATATGGATGCATATTTGCTCGACTTTGCATACCAATTCCCCTGCTGTCTTCTAAGCCCTTTCAGAAATGTATGCAGATCGAATGGTGCCCACATGAACCAGCTGTCACTAGGTGATGACTGGTTGTGTGACACTATACATGACAGCCTGCCTGTAACACCAGCGAACTCAATCTCTCTGGATGCCTCCTATCAATAGGTTGCTGACAGTAGCTGAATGGCTGGGAATATTAGTGTCTGTAAACTTGCATGGGCAGTGTGAGCGTGTACTGGTGTGTACACGCATATCTACACAATAGACTACATTGAATGTTTGGCACTTGTGAGCTATGTTGAGGCGAACATTGTTGGCTATGTCTGTGGTCCCATGACAGTACCCTTCAGAATTTGTTTTTCATTTTTTTTATTTTTTTGCAGGTTTAATAGCACAAACTTGACCCATAGGTATTGGAGTGCTTTACATGAGCACCAGTTACATTACACCAGGACACATTCATTTTTTGGTAGGCATGGGGAGATTAAGTGATTTTCCCAGAATCACAGGATGTTGAGCCGATGCCAGATTTGAACCCGGTTCCCCAGTTCCAAAGTCGCCAGCTTAGGCCGTTAGGCCACATCCTCTCCCCTGATTGTCATTGTAGACACACAACAACCTATTGGAATTTAGTTACTGTAACAGTTAATTCATTTCAATAGGGGGGCAGGGTAATGCTTGTATTGCTGTATTTGGCTGTTATATACCTGCCCTCGGTAATGTGCCTGTCCATGGCGCATTGCATTTTCACTGTTTGTGGCTTGCTGTCATTGGGGGACTAACAGAATCACGCTGTGTTGCTGGACATAACTATGGCTACTCCAAGATGTAGATCTTTTACGCCTCGTTTTGCAGAACCTGACTTTTCAAAAACTCAGATTTCTTACACACGTTGTAATCTGTGTTATTTTCGTTTGTTTTGCTAATCCTGCGTCTCTTTTGTTTGCTGCACTTGCAACACTGCTGAATACACCGAGATTGTCTTCCTTAATATTGTAGCTGTTGTATGCATTTAATTTCATTGCTACTGTTTGTTGCATTACTTTATTGTGCCTTGTTCTTACGTGTGTTGTGACCATTTGCAGTTTTTGTCCTTCCTTTCGCTATTCCGTCTTGTGTTAGTACTTAACAGTGTTTATGTCAGGTTTTCGCTTTGTGTACTGCTCTCTCCTCTTTTCTGATCCACAGTGTGTTTATACTTTCTGGTGAACATTCAAGGCTAGCCTTGCATTTGCATGTTACTTTTGGATTTTGGATATTCATATATAAACTTCTCTAATTCGCTTTTGAGTTGAACTGTCTTTTTCAAACTATTTTATAATCATGTTTTACAGCTCCTTTTGACTCTATTACTCTCCAAGTTGTTTGCTCCTGGTTATCACAACGTGTGCCCCACTGAGTCTAAATCTGTTCTTTGAAAAATAAAAACACATTTACACCATATGATCTAACAAGAATAATCAAAATAATCTGGAAAAAAAATTTTTTTCTATCACATGAATTAGCAAAATCCACAGAACCTGTAAAATCGAAGTTGTTTATTTCTGGAATCAGCACTAGAGATTAAAAGTACACACCATTAACAACTGCCTTAAGAAAACCCTGGCTCAAACGCAGGACCTTTCCTAATTGAAATTCTCCATTATCTATTGATGAAATAATTGTGTTGTTCTCTGTTGACAAAGTGAACAAAATGTGTGACTGGGAAGTAGAGGGAAGAAGCACAGCCCATTCCACGATCATTAGATATCTGTCACACCTCTCTCTGCTAGACAGCAAGGGGAGAATTATTAGGTTGAGCCTAACGGCAGTGCGCATGCGCTGCTCGCTCTGTGAGGCATGCTGTAGTAGAGTATGCTGTGGAAGCCTCACCCACTCTCCGCCCATACTTTTCATTGGCTGGTGTCATTGTCCTTGGTAAATGCTGGCTTCCGATTCATTATGAGGCTTGTTAGCCCCTCCTTGTTCCCGCCCTGTCTCCATTTATTACTGCCCATAAGGACTGGACCTTTTACTTCGCTCGTTACACGGCATGCTTTATCTAGTGGGTGAGCACTATTTAGTTTATTGACAATGGCGGCTGCTTTTTTTTTGTTGTATGTGTATGCTGAGCGTGGCTCCCGCTTTAGGGACACCTCGCTCAGTTTATGTTTTATTTTTAAAAGTTTGAAGTTGAGCGCGGCGCCCGCTTCAGGGACACCGTGCTCCGTTTGTTTATTTGTTTTTTTACTTTAATTCGGAGCGCGGCGCCCGCTTCAGGGACTTCGCGCTCTGTTTGTTTATTTATCTTTTTACTTTAATTTGGAGCGCAGCGCCCGCTTCAGGGACTTCGCGCTCTGTTTGTTTATTTATCTTTTTACTTTAATTTGGAGCGCGGCACCCGCTTCAGGGACACCGCGCTCCTTCTTTTTTTGTTTTGTTGTTTTGACAAAAGCACACTGGTATCATGCCAAGCTGCACTTCCTCTATGCTCCATAATCAAATTAACAAGTATATGCTGTGGCCCACTGACACAAAACCAGAAAGCACATGGTGCCTGCCATGGTACAGCGTATACAGCAGATAGGTCCAGGATGGGTTCATCACCCCATGGCAGATAGGTCCAAGATGGATCAAACACCTCCTGGCCTTACATGCTCGCTTTACAGACAGCCCTGCAGCAGATGAACAGTCCGCAATTCTCCTGGTGCAGGTGAGCGGCGGGAGGGGATCTGAAAGCATGAATCTATTCTACATGACTTTACACGCTGGGTGACATGCTGTTGGTCAGCAAGGAAGTGCTTTTCCCCATGCCAACTTACACTTTCCCCTTTACCTCTCGGAGTTGGGCAGGGGGAACTTAGGAAAGGCACTGGGGTCTGTGCTGCTCCCCCAACCCCTCCACAGAAGCCTCGCTTGAGGGGTGGAGCAAAGCCCAGGCAGGGATACCTAAACCCAAAGCCACTAAGGCTCCCCGGCTTTGTTGCAGATTCCTGTGCTGTGGCTGCTCCCCGGGGCTTAGTGGAGTTACAGAACAATCCAAAAGACTTTAGTGCAGACAGCAACCCCAAGGAAAAGTATAAAGCAGAGCTGCCAACCAGTACACCAGGAATCTCTATGCAGGGCCCGGGATGAAAGTGACAGTGCCCTCTTATCCCATATGACGGGTGAAAACCATAGCTACAGGGCTGGCCACGTATCACTCTGCCTAAGACAAGAGGTACTTATTATTAGGTCGAGCCTGGGCAGCACAGGCGTTTCTCTGCGAGGCATGCTGTATTGGGGTAGGGACTTGAAGCTCCGCCCACTCTCCACCCACATTTTTCATTGGCTTGTGTCATTGTCCACTGTAAACTGTGGCTGTTCATTGATCAAAAGGCTTAGTAGTCCCTACTTGGTACCACCGTGTCTCATTTTGTAACCTCCAATGGCAACTCCCCCTGTTAGGTGTGTTGTTGCTTGGTAGGCCTATTTTCTCAAATAGCGTTGTCCTCCCTGCTGTTGCAGGCAGGACACTCTCTCTCTCCTAACACAATGCAATAGGTCTCGCATTCGTTTAAGCTATTGGCAATGTAAATGACAATGCCTTTTATTTATCTATTTTAAAAACAACACATAAATAAAAGGCATTGTCATTTACAATGCCAATAGCTCAAACTCTCATAAATGTGAGACCTATTGCATTGCAAATGCTTGTGGTTATTGTTGTAGGTGAGGCAAGACATACAGCAAAGTGTGAGGTCGTAGCAAAAAGTAAGCCATAGGAAAATACAAGACCAGAACACCGGAGTGCGGAGATGCAAGCATAGAAGTCGACCACTGACAGGACAGAAGGGACAAGGATATAGAGCCAACAGAGTGCTTGAGAGCAAAGTGCCTGTCAGATCGAGAAGGTTCAAAATGAAAGTGCAGGGGCAGGGAGAGCATGGACGTCAATTCACCGAAATGCAGGGGTAGCGGAAGTGACATCACAAGCCCTTTGACCTCCACTTTCACTCACACACACACTTGCACATACACACAAATTAACACATACACACTCCCTCACACATAAACACACTCTCACTCGCAAGCACACACACAACATACCTTTAAAAACATTTTTTTACTTACCTCAGCTGCCATGGAAGGGCATATTCCAGCTTATTGTACTCCATTTTTATTACACTATTAGTGAATAATATATTTTATTTATTCACTATTAGTGTAATGAAAAATTTACAGAAAATAAAGAGAGTGGAGCCCCTGCTGCCTCTGTATTCCATGCACTGAAGTTGCCACCTCTGAGGCCAGGGGTCGCAAAGGCAGTGCTAGAGGTAGCAAAGGGCACCCTAAATGATGTCCATAAGGGAGAGGTGGGACACCTGGAAAATAAGCCCAGTAGAGAATTAAATCAAGATAAGAGTGGAGAAGGGAACAGACTGGGAACAGTCGAGTGGGAGAGTAAAATTAGTCAAGAATGGGCACGAGTAACAGCAAGGAGGAGAGGATATGATGGTAATGGTTCAGGCAGGGTCAGATAAAGTGAATTGGTGAGGTAGAAGAACACAAGGGAAAGTAAACTCTAGGCTATTAGGATAAAAACATACAGAAAAAGCAGGGGTGCAGAGAAGGACCACCTCGAAGGGATGAATATCTCTGCAAGGATGTCTTCATTGATAAGTGGCCTGCCTTGAAACCACCTCAGTGTCTCACCTGCCCTAAACTCAGCCCGCCTCCTGCCTGCCCTCTGATCATCCCCTTCACTTCCCAGCTGCAATACCCGTCACATCTACTGAACTGTATCCACAGCCACAATCTCCCACACATACCTTTCCCAGCAATAAACACAAATGTCAACCCGCAAAAATAAAATAAAAATAAACAGGATTTGAAACAGAAGAGATGTGGCTCATGACTTTGCTCTGGCCGCATCTGCCTGATCATGGCTACAGTCATCTGTTCGAGCCCATGCTCCTGGGCTTGGAGAGGTGTGGTGTTCCTTGCCAAATGAGGGATTGGGAAATTGTGTTGGGTGGGGATCAGTCTCCCGGCTAGCTACTGATGACAGTGAATATAAATCTGAGGACGTTAATATAGAGGCAATGGGTCAGAATTGCGAGGGGTTTCTGAGCAAGAGCTGATCAATGAATGATTGATCCCAGGGGCTGATTGGAGGTTTGGAGAGGTCAACATAACTGGTGGCTCATCCTCAGTACCTCATCAGAGTGGTTCATCCTTTGTGCCTGGTCTTGGTCACTGACATCCACGGGAACTCTGCGCAATGACTTTGGCTCTCGCGGATTCTGCTTCTCCCTGAAGGCCCTGGTAAGATGCGGATAGTGATGAGCGCAGGCGAGTGGGCCTGGTTGGGCAGGTGTGCACAGACAGGAACTGCTGCCAATAAATGAGAACCATTTCACAGTAATGCCAATGTTGGCTTTATGACACTGTGCAACTACACCCAAAAAATGTTAAAAGGGCAGAGGCATCAAGCACACGTTGTGGTTTATTCGTATGGCCAGTGTGCAAGCCATATTCTGCAGTAATATGCAATTACTAATATGAACAGCCTAAAGAGAAGAGCTTACCATTCCGCAAGCTGGAATCTTTCAATGTGCAACAGCACCAAGAGAACCATAAAGTCCTATAAAATTAATGGCAATGCAGAAATAACTGAGATGACCTACAATGTCATGCCTTCAATGAAAGGTACCTTTGCTTGACCTAGACATGATTACATGGATCTCATAATAGTTAGCATCTTAAAACATGATTAGAATGTTCATTCATGTCCTCTGGGAAATGAGCTGTGAGTAATTTTACCTAGGTCACCTAAAGCGACAACGTGATGATTAATGCACACTATAATTTACATAAGCATTTCCCTGAGACATCAGGCACTTTCCCAGTTGCTAGATCAGTAGTATTTTGAAAAAAGTGTATAGTCCCGAAATAACCTGCTGGAAATTCTTAATTTTCTTGAACCAGACTGCATACAGCCTCGCTGTGCTTATTTAGACTAAGGTGCTAAACACCTCCTTTCCTGCCAGATTTTTACGGAATTAATAACTTCAAAGGCATAGCACACATAAGGAATATAGACTTACATAATAAGGGGCACGTTACGCCATTTTGGAATTTCTCCAGAATAAATTGAATTGATTTTTAAATAAATACTCAGATTTGTAGAGTGCGGCTTATCACCCATGAGGGTATCCAGGTGCTGTTCGTAGGCACGGGAAGATTCTGTGATTTGCCCAGAATCACAGGATGTTAAGTTGATGCTGAGACTCAAACCTGGATCCCAGCTCTAAAGCTGGCAGCTCTGGCTGTTTTGTCCCCAGAGGTCTTACATTTACCATGTTAGGAAGCATGTAAATCACAAAATAATGTGAGCAACAACATCAACTATGACAGGTCAAGTAACAATATGTCAGCTCCACTGTCAATCACAGCATGGTTTTGAGGTGGGTTAAGGTCAGGCATTATCTGCTCAGTCATCATTCTGGGTTCCTGTGTGTGCCGGGTCATTTATCCTTTCTAGATCTAAACTCTCAACAAAATGTTTCTTAAGACCTCTAGAAATGGGGCTGTCATGTTCATCATAAAGCCATGATACTTTAATATATAACTTAGGCAATATGCAAAACACGCTAATAAAAAGACTATAGGTGCATATACACAGCCTTTGAAGTCACACCAGCCCACACACATACCAACTGGGACAAGCACACAAGCGAAGCTGTATTTCAGGTTTATATCAAAATGTCACAGTTAGAAATATTGTATGACAAATTTTCCGTTCTAAATATCATTTACAAAACTATTGTCCTGTTTGGGTAGATTTTCTATTATATTTGAAGGAGAGTAATATTTTTGAACGCAACATTTAGGACACAGCTTTAGGTCCAACAGTATTCTGAGAATGATATTCTGGTACCACACTACTCTTCAACACCTGATATAATGAGCTTTCATGAAACTGGAGAAGATGCAATACCTACTGGCAAATAATCAGATATGACGGAAGCTCCATTTTCATGTGTTGATTCCATTTGTGCATTAGAGGCATTTCATCTCATGTTAGACAACTTTATTCATTTCGGGAGGTGCCAATGTTACTTACTGAACAGATTTTTGCTTTTAGTGCTACAGGAGTGGAAGGGTAGCAACAGTCAGAAATGGAGACGAGCATGAGATGGCTGCACCCGTAACACCTAAAAGTGACATAGTTGAGGAGAGAAATGCATGATCAATTAAGCTGAAGGCTGCAATAACATTGATACAGCTAAGAATGGGGAAGAAACAATTGTGCTGAGTTAGGTTAATGAAGTTCGATTCATTGGTGAGAGCCATCCCCATGGAGTAAAATCTATTAAACTTGGATTTCCCAGTACTGAAAAAGTTGGTCATTGTGAGCATTAGTGAGTGACTAGGGCCGACTGGGAAACCAAAAGCCGTCCGGGCAAAAATGCTCAAATCAGCTCTGTTCCCTTCATCTCCTAGCACAATCTCTCTCTTTCCATGCACCCATTTTCTCTCACTCTCCTGTTATCCTCTCTGATCGCCATTTTTCTCCTTCTCCCTACATCCGTCTCTTTCTTTCTCTTTCTTGAAGCCTCCCTGTGTTGGAACTGGGGAAAGTGATAGAGGCACCAGGCACAGCCCCAAGCTTTCAAAACTAGCTTCTGGCGAAGCGTAAATGCTGGTCTTGCCTTGCACGATACTTTAACCCTATCTCGACAATAAAATATAAATGCGCACTTTGCACACATTTAGAAAAACAACATATGATGTTTGTGAAATTATTCATTATGCTTAAACTTAATTAGGAGTTTGTTATACTAAAAAGATTTAGGGGCCGATTCCGATCTGGGTCGGAAAGCTCTCCGACCGATCCGGATTGTTTTCCGACCAAGCCGGACCCCTGCAGTCCGACCGAGCGAGTACGATGCGGCCTATGCTGCCGGACTCGGTTCGGTCGGACTCCCATTGAAGTCAATGGGAGCCGGTCGTACGACGTGTACATGGGCTCCCATTGACTCAATGGGTACGTTGCGCACAAGGGGGCCCCCTGTAGTGGGTACGCGTTGGTGCCATCTGCACCGTACACGCATGTATAGGGGGGACCCATGGGTCCCCCCTGTGTCCGACTCGTACGGCTACGGGTGAAGGGGGGTCTGGCACGGACCCCCGAAGTCCGCGTCCGAGAGCTTTTTTGTGTCGAAGGCTCCGACTCGATCCGGCTGTCCGGATCGTGCATCGTACTGGCTCGGTCGTAAAACGTCTCCATTGCGCGCCACGAATCGAGTGCGAATGAGTCGGACGGAGCGGTTCGGACCCGGAAACGAGTCGGTCAGCGATTTCCCGTTCACTCGCATCGTACTTGCTCGCTCGGACGACTGTACGAATCGGTCGGAAACAAAGCCTCCGACTCGGATCCGGTAAAGCCGAATCCGATTCGGAGCCCGACCGACCGAGATCGGAATCGGCCCCTTAATGTTGAATTTAAACACTTTGAGTTGTCTTTTTCTCCTGAGGCTTCATTATTATTATATGGCCCTGTGCAATGGACTTTGTTACGTTTCTCAAATGTTGCTTTATTTCTTCTTGGTTCATGCAAAATTCCATATGATGACAAAGACAGCTCTTTACCCCTTTGTGTGTGAATGGTGGGAAAGCGACATTTCCCTTATACCAATAAAAAGTAACAACATGAACAAGCTCTTTGTCAACTAACCTGTGAGGATAGAAGAACATTCGTTTCTCATGATATGTGTGAGAAAATATGCTGGAGTAACAATTTGTACCTGGAAAGACAGAAGAACGATCACATGACACTCAGATGATTGTGGACCGACCATTGATGTCATGAAAACAAATATGAACTATATAACTACGATGCACAGGGGGAGGAACTCTCATTGCCCTTCTTACACCTTTTGAGGAGAGCTTACGTCGAAGCTCAGGCAGCCCCTTGACACTTTTCCTTGCCTCCAGCCTGCCTGCCGAACTATCTTTGTTATGCCCCTTTGCTTTTTGTCCTTGCTGATGAACTTGCCTATCGGATGACTTGGAGCAGTTTGGTGAGATACCAGACTTGAACTTTCCTGATTTATGCTCCATTCCCCTTGCGCATGGACTTTGTCCCTAGTGGACTTTACTTGATCCCTTTGCCAATGCTTAGAGAACTTTCAAGAAGCAACTTCTTGCTTTGTTGGTGATAGAAATTGTATTGCTGATCAAAAACCATCCTCTTATAGATTATTTTATTTAGGAATAGATTACTTTAACTAGATGTGTGATTTTATGTTGCAAACTGTCAGATTCATGACTGAACTTCTTAAATTGTTACATATATGCATTGATTTTGGATCTTTAATACAATAATCAAATTCTCTAACGTTGTCTGAGTCTTATTGTGTCCAATGTTCTTTTACAGAAACTGTGCAAATTTCTAAATGTATAATAGAGATAGTCATAGATTATTTTCAGAGCATCAGGTTCTTTTGCTCGTTCTGTGTAGCCACAGCAGAGCTCATGGTTTTCATGATTCTTGTTAGACTAAACTTTTTCAGGAGGTTCGGTCTATCAGTTGCCATTCTATGTTTCAATAGCATGGTTTTGAGAGTAATTTACCTGAACCTGATTACAAACTTGTCAGATGGCTACCAATTAATGGTCCTCATCGGGTAGCTGACAGTTGGACATCCTGTTTCCTCACCCCTCACTATGACAGAGAGGTCCATCGGAGGATCTTTGCCTCTGAGGTGAAGTATTGAACCTGAGTAAAATCCTACCCGTATGGGCCTAGTAGAAGCATTGAAGTAATATATGAAAGTGTATTAGGCTTCTGCTGAAACACTTCCAAGGCCTCGCCTAGCACTGTGAGTGACAGAGTTCTGTCAAAAACTTTACAACTTTGTTGGAGTTGGAATTTGTTTTACTTTGCCCCATTTGCATCACAAATGGAACTTTTACAACAATTTCTGCTGACATATCCTTATTCTACACAAGAAAATTGTTCTGCGCAATACATATTTCACAAAAAACAGGCCCTCATTATGAGTGGCTTCTTAATGTCAGCGTGCCAGTTAAATCAGTTGCAAGCCCTATTGGAATGATACTTTTTAAATTTCCCAACCACAGAAGTCACCCCTGGTAGCTGTAGCTCTGGTGGTGGGAAATATCTGGCCCATTTTTTGGGCCACTTGTAACAGGGCCTTAGAATTCCTCTTCTGTACAATAGCACTGTGCCGAGAAAAGCTCTGTAAAAGGTAAACATCCAGAGAAATATCTGCCTACATTTTCGATTGTGCAGGTAAAACTCTTCAAAGGCAAGAAAGCAGTAGCTTTAGGGCACTGCGAGCGGTGCCACAGTACCGGGCATTAACTTAGAGGACACCATTTGTGCTCAGAATTTGGCACCGGCTGCATCGCACAAAAGCCTGCACTGTGAGCACTGTTGTCCCTCTTTCATTTCTACGACATTGATTGTCATGCAAATAAAAGAGGGACAGCGGTGTTAACATAATCACGAGGACGCGGATGGCGCAGTCTTGTGACTGGCCCTTGCACTTCAGTGAATTGATTACTGCTTCGTTTATTGCTTATGGGATGTGCTCAGGAGGTAAAGAAAAAGGTGAGTTCCAGGCTAGGCAGCATATTATAGGTCAGACTGAGCACTAAATAAAGTTAGCAAACACAGTAAACAACACAGTAAGGCCAGTTAAAAATTATTACAGACCATTACACATCAAGTTCTATTTAAGTATTACTGGGCCTTTGCAGAATCTTTAAACTTGAATAAGTGGCCGATATATTTCTTTGGGAAAGATGGCAGCCCTAATTCCTATATTTCTTTTTATGCACTTCAATCCCTGCTTTATCACTTGGTACAGGGGCGTAGCTTCCTTTGGTGCAGCAGGTGCAGTGGCATCAGGTCCCTGAGGCCTGAGGAGCCCATTGTACCCTGCTATATTGTATAATTAATACAGAAGCCAAGGGGCTCATTTCTTTCTTTCCGTTATGGCCCATGACACACTATTGATTGAAGTGGGTTTGAATAAGTTTTCCAGATGAAAGTGATAAGAACTGGGCACCATAAGGTGGAACAAAGTTGAATGCACAAACTGTAACTGCATCCCATTAGACTGGTAAGCACATTGAACTGCACTTATAAAGCGCTTGCTTTCATGACAAGGTGTTGAATGATGTATGCCTCTATGAGGACACTGTTTAAAAACAAAACTAATGTAAATGATGTCAAAGCCTATTGACAATAATGTTCTGATATTTGATTTTGGCTCAAATGATGTAGTAATCTGGCCTAAATAAAGTGCACTTACAGACTGGTGAGACCAAAGATAGCTCACACTTAAGCAGGCTAGGGAAGAGATGTATTGTACATAAATTATTAAATCCATGAGGGCAAGATTTTGTGGTGATTTGAGGGAAGATAAGCACTGAGAATACCAAGCTGTTTAATGGTTCCAAGGACACACGTGACACTTTGTTTTTGAGCTCATTTGAGGCGGCAGACATTTACAAACAAAAAAAAACATTAATTGTTATCACTTTTTGCTGGATTTTCATTTAAAAAACTCCCCTTATCTTATTTTTATCGGTTTTGTAAGGGGCTTCCATTTTGTGACCCATGAAATGGGAATCAGCATTACAGAACAGGTCTTCGGGAAACAGGTAAAGCAAATGAGTAAAGTAATAGGTTGGCTAACCTTGCCAAATGATAAAGTTGGGGTTGAAGTACATAAAGAGAAGTATGGGAACTGTCCGCAATCTTGAGTGCCATAGGTATGCAGTAAGTGAGTGTGGGGAAAGGTGACAAAGGCATAACTAAAAACAAAACATTCTGTAAGTGTTTTGTTGGTCTTTCACCTTCAGGCAACTGCATATAAAATAATGTGCACAGCTTAAATGAAAAATAAATGCAATTTTAACTAATCAGTGGAAAATGAGCTCTTTTACGTTTTGAAACCTCAGTTGCTTAATGTTATTTGCGGAGTCTGTGTGTGTAACCAAAAGAGTCATATAACTGAATCCTGGATGGGGCAGTGGGGAATAGTTACTTATGTAATTTTAGTGCTTCAGGATCCTAGTCCGTAACAGAAAGTGCTGTGAATATGTCATTCTTTTCAAATTTGATTTCACACACCATAAGATAGGCTGCCGCAAAATGTTCAAAATTATTCCGTATTTAAGAGAAGAAAAGCACTTACAAAATGTGTGTTTTAGTAATACACAATTTGACTGTACCTAGTGCAATTTATTGTAATGTGGTCATTAGAAACACACATTCCAGAACCGAGCTAGTAACACTCTTGCATTACCTCTCAAAAAGAATAAATCTTTGTCTCCATGAAGCTTCATGTGATCCATAAATTGAACCCTATACTGGATCCCAAGCTTCCTTTAGATTTGCTGATTACCCAATTGCCCACATTTACATGTCATCAGGTAGCAGCAATCCTGGTGAGAAGGTTTGTGTTCTTCTTAGACTCTCTGTCCTTCCCTTGGCTTTGCAGGAGACCCTCCACCCGCCCCTTGCAGTCAGAGGCGTTTAAAGGTTGGCATCAACCGTCCAGGAAGAGGAGTTCTTTAACGAAAAAATGGGGACTGTTATTGTACAATTTAAAAAAAATTATTTTACAAAATGAACACAGGACATGTTAATAATAAACAAGAGAGGTATAATATTTTAGGCTATAAAATAAAACAGATATTTGAATGATTGTGCCTTCATATTCTATTCCTTATTCCATTTATATAGTATTTGAGCGTACCCTTTATGTACTCTTAATTTATACTGTATATCTTTAATATGTGGCTGAGAAACTATACAACTCAGCATATAAAAATGTTTCTGAAGGGCGCCAACATAGATTTTGCATCGCGTGCCACCAATGCTAAAGCTGCCCAGGCCAAAGGTAAACTAACAGAAACATTCTGAATACATTTCCAAGATTTGCTGGCTTTAACAAGAGAAATCATAATCTCATGTGTGCTGAAAATGATCTTTGACTATGCAGAGCAGAAAAGCCTTGTAGAGGCGAAGGTAGTCAGGAAAGTTTTCAAACTTCGTGCAGGGCAACAGTGTGATCTTCGCTAGTGAAAAAGACTCAGTTGGCAGTATTTTAAGAAGTTTAGAGAGGAGATGAAGGTGAAAAATGGGCTGCTGCTCGTTGGTGAATAGATCAATCGAATATCCAAGATAGATTTAGGACAATGAAGGTTTTGTTCATCAGGTGGATGGAGATTGGGTCATGATGGGCACAGGACAAGTTGGCTCATTAGACAATGGCAGCACATTCCACTGATAGGGTTTGAACAAACGTGAATATAGAGAATAGGAAAAAGGGAGGGACTGGAATGAGGAGGGGTTGCGGTGGAATGAGGAGGGGTTGCGGTGTAACAAACAAGCAGACCGATCTTTTGATCATTTGGATCTTCTATGAGAAGCCGATTGCTGCGGTGTATATCAGGGGATTGAGGCATTTCGGAGTTGGCAAGTTCAATAGGGTAGAAAGGGAAGAGGAAATGTCAGAAAGCAGCCTGATTGGGTAAAAGGCACTGTCAGTGTGAAAAAGAGCTTCAGTCAGTATTGATAGGTCATCTTCTAGGCCGCTTTCCTAATGTCACTTTGCAATCTTACTTGTGATACCTTGAATTGTTATTTACATCAATTAGAAGTACATGTGGTTCAGTATGGCAGGCACCCCAAATTACAAGTGTTTACATAATCAGGGTAACACTAATATAAAGCAACAAAACGCATTCAAGACTTCAATAGTATAATTACCAAATTGGTAGCTCAAAATTGACTTGCAAGCGGCAAGTAATGGTATTGGAATAAGGGGCATATTTACTAACACTTCAGGCAAAACAGCACAGCAAGTGAAGTTGTTGTGGTGAATTGCATGAAAGAAGAGAGCAGAACTGCATAATTTCTTCAAAGATATGGTGCAGTTCTGCTCTCTTCTTGTGCTGACGCACTTGTGGCTGCATAGTGCCAACCCAGACATCCTGTCGTCATTTCGTGAGAGTGTCTGCAATATGGTCAGGATAGTTTTTGTGCAGGAAATCATAATGTCCTGCACAAAAACTATTCTTTGAGACTATTTCCTTTTTGTATGGGTGCTGCATAATGCACCACATATGTAAAGAGGAAAGAACAATGAGAAATAAAGATATTCCTCCATGCAACAGCAGCCACTGTTAGGCACACCATTTTGGCATAAATGGATGTTTACAAGTCTTTGTAAATATGGGTTTGCATCAAAATACATGAGCAGATGCATGGGAACGCTCATGAATCACCCATGTAACACCTACCTGACGCAAAGGAACGTCACTTTCTGTTTTTTCAAAGAGACGCTTATTGGGATTTTCATGGCTCCGTAAATCTCAAAACAGATGTTGAGTTGGGACTGCACCAAAAAAGTGGCACTGAGTAAATCGGGGATTAGATGTGTTAGGGGCACAAACAAAGCAGCCGTTTAGAAGCAATTTTAATAGAGTTAGGTCAAGAAATCTTGACCTTAGTTTGTTAGGGAAGTGAAATCCTAGGGAGAGGTCCTTACCTGAGAAGCCACATATTGCACTCCAAGAGGTCATAGTGAAGGTCAAACTTTAAATTATTCTGTGGTTCCGAAGACTTACATACTCATTTAGATAGGAGTATATTGAGAGAAATGTGCTGTAACACAAGAAATGTGAGATTTTCAGGCATGCCATAAAGCCTTATGTGTGAAGCAACAATACTGTATCTTAACACACAGGCTGAGTGTCTGGTGACCACCACCAATAGGGTGGAGGCAGCTCTATGAAAATAAATACTTAAAACCATGCAGCAACATTCCTACTGCACATTATTCCCTATTTCTTTGCATGAAATACAAAATCTGGAACCAGCAGCAACAAAATTACCAGTACAGGTAATTACCTCCAGGGATTCTAAATGACACCATTTGTAGAGGTTGCACAGCATGAAAGCTTCTGGTCCTAATGAACAGACACTTGTTTTGCATTCCTTAGAAAACCTAAAAATACATGTCTCTTCATGTAACATTGCCTGGGCTAATCTGATCTTGGCACTGAATACATATTTTACTTGATTTTGGACCTTTGTCATGGATTGAATGGATGAAACGACCAATGGCATCGAAATCAGATGTCAATGTCCTCCCCACAGCAAAGACTCTTCCAGCTCTATCACAGTACCTGTTTGTCCATATAAAGCTAAACTGTAAAATCTTGAGTTATTTCAAGACACTTTTACTGACTAATTTTATCACATGCAATTCGTGCTCACATAAGATCACATACATGCTGCTCAGGTTTGGAGGCATGGGCAGGGCAAAAGATGGCTCTGTCATCTCTGAAAGAAGCATGCAAACCTCAGAAAAGAAAAGAAATAAAAAAATCCCCAGAGCACCTTCGACTAAAAGAACTCCAGACCTTGAGGTTGAAACAAATTAGACACCTCAAGAGTCTTGGGCAAGACTGAGCATGTGCAACATTTAACCCAAGTCGACCTGACCTTAAGATATAAAAAAGAATCATTACAAAAGCTTGCTGACCCTGCCACAAAGATTTCTGTTAGCAATAGAGTCATAATGAGAATATTGCCCTCGAGATCTGACAGGACTTTTATGAGAAAGCAGCAGAGAAACCACAATGGGAAGCAAGAAAGAAAATCAATAACAAGAAGCAGCAAGAAATAGGAAGACTGATGCGGCAGTTATAACCGACTTTGAAAGTGGATAGAGCTTGTTTTTCAATTAGGTGATGTGCTTTTTCTTAAAATACTTTTGCAGGTTCTGATTCAGTAGGCATGAGAAATATACTATTCCAGTTTATTAAGATAAAACCATTGCCATTTATATTTATCCGCAATTAATAGCTTTTACCACAGTAAACTTAAAAATAATCTGAAATGGTATTTTTGCTCGAGAGAGTTTTCTGATTCCTACCCTCGAATGCATCAAATTCGTACATTTCCGATTTAAAATGTAAAAATGTGTGTTCCATCTTTCTTTACCCCATAGCCTAGACCCCCTGGATATCGCAATTTTGTGATCTGCAAAACAAATCATAGTTTTTGTAAAAGTCCTCTGATTTTTTAAAAAGTGCCTGCAAACATTTTAAATTGTCAAACAAATAGGCTAACGCTCCTTTTATTGGGTCAGTGACAGCACAGAGCCAATAAAAGGCAGCAGAGGTGTTAAGTTCCTCTGTTGCCAGCCTGTAACCACCTTGCAAATTCACAGTGTCCTACTCCTGTGCTAGCACTCTGAGGTCTGGCTCCATGCCTATCTCCCCAGGACCCCTTCCTCTCCTCTGCCCTTTCTTGTACCTACCACAGTCCTGTTGTTCTTTGCTATTCTACACCCCCTACCTCTCCTGTGACTCCAGTGGCCGATTCCCCACCCGGCCTCTGCCACCAATCCCATCTCTAGGATGCTTTCTTATCTTCCCCACGAGTCTCATGTGCCCTCCCAATTTACCCCCTACTGCCCAGTGCCACTTTACAATGAGGGTTGTAGTTGCCAGGAATAAAGGAGTGTTCAAACTCTCTGGCACCAGACAACCTCCTATTGCGCGACACGGTGCTGCTGGACACTGTTAGGTCGCATACTGTGACTTGGCAGAGTGTCCTGGAGTGACATACCAAGACTGAGCAGTATTTTTATGACAGGTACATTTTCTGCCCGCCACAAAATTACAGCAAACTTTGGGGTTGTGACTGCAAGTTTTGCCTTCTTTAGCCACACAATTTCCATCCCAGGCCACAAAATCCAGGGGGTATGATGCATAAGATATATTAAGTAATCACCAAAACACAGCATATTAAAATCTTAGGGTCCAATTCTCAAAACAAGTGTGTCCTTTTGGGTATCCCAGATTTCTTCCTATAATTTGCATACATTTCCTCACTTTCTGAATTTATTAAGGGCCTGATTTAGAGTTTGGTGGAGTACCATGCCCATGCACCATCACTCAAGCCCAAATCATCAGCCGGCTGGGCAACGGCAATGCACTCTACGTAGGAATCACTTCGCACCTCCTGAAAAAACTGCAGACCATACAGAATTCAGCAGCAAGACTCATTCTCGACCTTCCGAAGTGGACCCCATCACCTTCACCTCCCACCTCAAGAAGCTCCACTGGCTCGCAATCCAGAAGAGATGTCAATTCAAGATTATAATCTACACCTACAAGGCCCTTCACAAACAAGGACCAGCATTCATCAACCATCGCCTGAACTTCCACCGAGCCTCCAGACACCTGCGCTCTGCCTCCCTTTCCCTCGCACACACCCCCACATCTGCCGAAGCAACACTGGAGGATGCTCCTTCTCATACCTTACTGCAAAATCCTGGAACGGCCTGCCCCTCCACCTCTGGACCTCATCCTCCCTGCTGGAATTCAGGAAAGGACTCAAGACCTGGCTGTTCAACTGAACCCACCTTTGCTGCAGGGTTCTCAGCGCCTGGATACCCTCATGGGTGATTAGCCACGCTATACAAATTCAGATTTATTGATTGATCAATCCTTGGTCCAACCGCTCTATTATGAGTAAGGCTCCCTGTTTTCCGTTTTTACTGATTTTTACAGATAAATACAGACAGAAATCTATTTATTTTCCTGTCTGTATTTACTTTTAAATGTGGATAAAAATGGAAAATGGGTTGTTTTTGAGTGATTCTAAATGCTGTCAGTCATGGCTGCCAAGCGAATCGCTATGCAGATTGACAGGCAAGGGGGTTAAAAAGAAAAGAATGGAATTTTAGTAAAGAGGCATAAACAGCAGGAGATATGCACATGGTTGATACTAAAATGTGTATGTTTCCATTTAAGTGCATTGATTTATCATCTGTGGGTTTTCATATCATTGATACCTCTCAGGCATTGAAGCATGAGAGCACATTTATTGGTTATATTAATGTGGAAATAAACTAGTTCAGCTTTTTTTTTTTTACAAAACCCAAAATAAATATGGATAAATACAGATAAAATTAACAAAAAATAAATATGGATAAATACTGACGGAAAAGTCAAAAAAATAAATACCATAAAACCGGGAGCCCTAATTATGAGTCGGATGGACCACCAGATTTCCAATGGTGGTGCCCCCACTGACTTCGCCATCGGAAATCTACACTGACGGCCTGATGGATTAGGTGTTGTTGGATTAAGAACATTAGACTGCCTACCCTATTTTGACAGTTTGATGTTCTTTCTTTTCCTGTTTGGGATTGCCAGCGAAAACGTGGTGGTCCTAAATAGAAAAAATTACTAATGATCCTCAAACCCTGGGAGAAAACTCTCAAGGAGTCAGTGTCATTATTACCTTCGTTTTCAAAAATAAACTCCTGGTGTGGAAGTTCGTTTTTGAAAAAGCCGAACAGTTTGGTGAGCAGCCTCTTAAAACATGGCAGGCTCTCACCAAACTTCCAGTGCCTTCACCACTGGGCCACAGTGATCTCTAAATATGATGGTTCTCGGTTTGTCAGGCTTGTGGACATAATGTCCTCTGCCGCCATGATGAACAGAGTAAACAAAGCCAGAGTGGGAATCAGACCCTAAGTCATTAGGAGTATGTCTCAAAAATTGACTTTACCCTGAGGTTTGACTACAGTAGTAATATTAAATTTGCAGTCTGAAAATTCTCCAAAGCGTGACTCTGTGAATCAGGATTTGGTGAACTATGACCGCTATTTATCATTCCTACCAATCTCAACACACCACCACAGGTATTGACTGTATTTATTTTTCCCTCTATTGGAACCTCTGTTTGTATATAAAGATAACTCTTTGAAAGCAACTTTAAAAAAAAAAAAATCTCCCTCTTATCCCATTACCTGTCTGTCCCTTTCAGTTCTGACTCGAGTACCACCCTCCAACCTGCACTGTCCTGTCCTATTGCATCTTTTCCTATGTCCCTGTTCCTTTTCCATCCTCTCACCTAGTGAAATTTGGAGGTAAACTGTTCAAAGGAGCAGGAACCAGACTGTGGAATGACCTTCGAAAAGCCTCAGACTGATTCATGACCAGGCATTGCTTAAATAGAGGTGTAGCCAACATCGACTGTAGGCACTAGACTGCTTCAAATGGACCCCATACCCAGACCCTAAATCTATTAATCAATTCTTTTGGATATTTGTTTTGTTATTACCAGATGTATTTAGTGATGAGTGATTTGTTATAATGTTTTATGGTTTTTTCTGTCTTCTCTGCTTTCTGTGTTGATAGCCTGTATTGCTTGGTGCACTGAAGCTGAGCTTCTTGGCACTACTGAATTTTGTAAATAAATAAACCAAGTAAAACTCTCAGCTCTCTTTGTCTGCCTTCTGAAATCCTGTACCTCTGCTATATACCCCCTCTCAATTTTGTCATTCCTCGTGTCTCCTATCATTCTTGTATACATCGCTCACCTCCCTTCTTCACTCCTTCCTATCCATCTGCTTGAAACAACCCCTAACTTACATGAATCTAAAGACACCCCATCGAAGACTATTCCGTTTTCCATAACTCTCTGCACCTTTCTCTTTTTAATTCCTTATCTGAGAAAATCACTACTCATTGGTTTCCATGTCAATCTCTAATCTCTACAATTACTTAAAAAAAATCGAACTCTGCCTACCTTCTCTTCTCTGACCAGCTAAATCCGTTTCTACTGAAGCTTTGTTTTAGCTCTCCCTGTTCTTCCTGACTGACTCCTTCCATAGGTGAGTTTGCCCTGAGCTCTCTCGTCCTCCCCTAACCCTTTGCACCCTTTGACCCCATTTCTGATTGTCCTCTTCTCTGCTTTCCACAGTGCCGGAACTCTCCATCCCCCTCCTTACACACACCTACCCTCTCTCTACCTTGGCATTCCCTGCCCCAAGAGATCTAAACAATAATTCAAATGCACAACCACTGTCCTCTCCCACACAGAGACACAACAGTTTTACTGCATTCTCCTTGCCCACCACATTAATACTGCTGATACCTTCAGGCATCTCAACCTCAATCTCTTGTACTTTACTGAATAGCCTTAAGACTTACCCAAGGTTACTCTAGTTTCATTCTCACCCGAACAAACAAACATGGTAGGATATAGTCCATATTCATTAACCTTTAACACCAGATGTATTCAAAATCATCTGGATTCGTCTTTTGTATATTTTCTTGATGAAGCAAAAATACCCAAATACACTGCATTATGTTTAGTGTAATTTATCAACTACAGTAGTGTCAACTGCCTGTTTATTGAACAAATGCAAAAAGAACAATTGGACAGAATGCAGAACAATGTCATACATTCACCCCAGTACAGAGATCTGGGCCTAAATCCATCGTATTTCTGCTCACCATGCCATTCCAGTTTGGACCCAGCCATATGCAAATCAGTCTTGACCCTGCGCCCAATGGGAACAGTCCAGCCCGAACTGCCAGGCCAGGTCCTCCCTGGACTGGAAACAAGCATCCTAGGACCGGTTTCGGGCTTTCAGCCCTCATCAGCCAGGATAGCTTGACTCCAGTGGCACAGGGCCAAGACTGATTTGCATATGGCCAGGTCTAAACTGGGGTGGCATGGTGAGCAAAAGAATGATGGATTTAACCCAGATCGCTTGACTGGGGGTGAATGTTTTGATTTGTTCTGCATTCCGTCCATCAATGGTGTGTCTTTTGCTTTCTCGCCCTAAGTGCGCCAGGTATGCCCAGACGTGGGTCCTGGGCTCACTGTGCCACTGGAATCAAGCTATCTTGGCTGAAGAGGGGTGAAACCCCGAAACCGGTCCTAGGATGCTTGCTTCCGGTCCAGGGAGGACCTGGCTTGGCAGTTCGGGCTGGATTGTTCCCATGAGGCACAGGGTCAAGACTGATTTGCATATGGCCAGGTCTAAACTGGGGTGGCATGGTGAGCAAAAGAATGATGGATTTAACCCAGATCTCTTGACTGGGGGTGAATGTTTTGATTTGTTCTGCATTCCGTCCATCAATGGTGTGTCTTTTGCTTTCTCGCCCTAAGTGCGCCAGGTATGCCCAGACGTGGGTCCTGGGCTCACTGTGCCACTGGAATCAAGCTATCTTGGCTGAAGAGGGTGAAACCCCGAAACCGGTCCTAGGATGCTTGTTTCCGGTCCAGGGAGGACCTGGCTTGGCAGTTCGGCCTGGACTGTTCCCATGAGGCACAGGGTCAAGACTGATTTGCATATGGCCAGGTCTAAACTGGGGTGGCATGGTGAGCAAAAGAATGATGGATTTAACCCAGATCTCTTGACTGGGGGTGAATGTTTTGATTTGTTCTGCATTCCGTCCATCAATGGTGTGTCTTTTGTTTATTGAACAAAGCATTGGCACCATGACCTCCAAACAAATCCTCTTTAACAACAAAATATTGCTGAGAGACTTCACTCTGCACTCTTAAAATAAAATACCACATGTGTCTCTTATTTGTCTCCTTTATTAAAACACACAACATAAAACACTGCTCTCATCCCACCCAGATCAAGGTTTCTATCGTTGACCTTAATATGGTTATTGAAGATGACCTCAAGTCCAAACCTCCTATGCCAGTGCACTATAAGATTATCTTCAAAATACCTTGTCATGTGTCCCAAACAAAAGTATTACCTTCTAACCTAAAAAATTTTAAGTTTGGACATACCAGATTAACTTCTTGGACCAAAGTACATTTTTCCCTAGCACCTCTTCTGGGCATTCAAGACCTCAACTCAACTGTTAACTCTCTCACTGAGAACTAAAACAAGGTTCTCTCCAAAACCATTCTTAAGCTCTCTGTCTTTAAGCTCGAATTTATAACCCCAAAAATCTCAGCCCCCTCATCCTTCCCAATTCTCACTGATGAAAGGAACTACAACAACATACTACTCTCAGCCCACCCATGACAACGCACTCAACGGTGATAACCAGTGGTACGTTGGGGTCCCGGTGGCTGTTTAGAAGAACAGTCACTTCGTTCAAAGAGCAGAGCGTATTTGATGGTCACATACTTCCCAGAATTATCTCTGCTTCTAGAGTGAAAAGGGGACTTATGTTTGGCAAGCACGTAAGGGGAAATAATCAAGTTAACTCTCTCTCCAGAAGGGTAGATTTGGCTTATCCCCAGCTATGAAATTTCTTCACCAAGGTGGAAGCAAGAGGTTACACATTCACACAACTATAGCCATTTAACTGTACTCTTACACCAAAGTGGAAACATTTAGAAGATGCACATGTAGTTTTTGGACAACAAGAAACATGAATATTAAACCCATATTTGAATACAAGTATATAGACTGGCACACGAGCATAAAACCCTTGTGTGACCACAGCTTGTCTATAGTTCATAAATGCGAACCTGCATTCCCCATGATTTCATAAATATCTAGTGCATGTTTGTAAACATTCAAAATCTGAATTAATATGCCCTTACCAAATGTACTCTACCTATAAAAACTCATGTGGTAATGCACAAGCTATGGATGTGCACCAGCCCAGCTCTGAGTCTTTTATACCCCTCTTATAAACAGTGGCACTCTCTGGTTGTGAAAAGGTGACACCTTTCCCTTGAGTGGTACCATGAGAGTAAACAAGGGTGAACATAGCCCCTACATGCACCAGCTCTTAGAGATCCCCCAGGTGCTGTGGTTATCCGGCCAAATTAATCTTATGTTCTTGGGCATGCCCCATGTAAATCAGGGGACTCCCCTTTTATATGTGGCCACACATTTAGTATTATGAGATGAAGTTTGTGACCTCTTCTGTAATACACATGAGGGGGGCCGCCAATGCAAAAAGCAATGTGTACCACTATTAAATGTGCAAAATATACCTTAATTATTTCTTCATTTCAGCAGTTAGGTAATAAAAAACTAGCGTGCACTTTGTGCACTTCCTCAGTTGTGGGCAGTTGAGATGTGCCAAAATACAGAACACTCCAACATTCAATGCAAACTAGGATCTGTTGTGGGCCTGTGAGTTGTTTTTGCCCTCCCAATAAAAACATAAATGGTGGCCAATACCAGGCCAGCAAAGATGAGCGTATATAGGGGCGCCAATTCTACCTCACAAAAAGTGCAGTGGTGTTATTTAAATGTGAAAGCTGTGAAGACCAATTAACAGATCACTTTAGCGAAGTAAAGAATTGAAGGACAGCTCTCCACCACAAACCTCTATACCTGCCAGTGACGTACAGCTGGAGACTGAATATACCGGAGTACCCAGAGCCTTATATTAATGATTGTGCAGGCCGTGCAAAACATGCACCACATAGCTGGCTACCTGAATAATGTACAAGTTATTTTAAATATTTAGCAACTCTATTGCTTAAAGCCTGCACAATGTCTTTGGTCATTTAGCTTGTATTGAAAACTGCACACCTTTCCCTGTCTGTCTTTCTGTCTGTCTCTAAAATCTTTAGGTATATTTGTCTTTAAATTGAAATAATTTCTTAGAAAGACATTGTGGGTTATTTAGAGCCCTGAGAAAAGGTGCCATCTACCGTATTTACAGTGTCGTTGACATTGATACACTTGTAATATGGAAGAAGGGACTTTTTGGTGGGTGCCCCACATCTTCCAAACTAAATAACCCCCATACTTTTGACAACGTGAATGTCATACTTTCAGCAAATTCTTGAAAATAAATTTTATATTCTATGAGACAGAATTATTGTATGCAATCGATTTTAAAGGGCGGAAAATAGTTAGCCTTTAGCTGAACTCTGAAATGTTCACTATTTGTACTCTAACCTCAAAGGCTTGGAACAGAGACTGGCAGGTGTGCTCTGTATTTCCACGATCCATTTTCTGGGATCATAATCCGTATGTGTTAGACACCACATTCCCTTCAATTGCCATATTAGAAAAAGCGATAAAAATGGATATTGTTGCTCCAACATGCGCACTGTCATAGCACTCTGATTTGGCAAGTTTCCTGTTTACCCCTTTTAAGGGTTATCAAAAATGGAATTTGGTTTACACACAACATTTATTAGATTAGAGAGTTTTTTTCCACTAAAGTAAACAGGAGGCTTGAAAAATCAATGCTTTTATCTTAAGAGTTCCATGAGGAAATAAACTCTATTAGAATGAATCGAATTTGCACAATATTTCAGTCACGCAATATACAATTTTCTCGAAATGTATTTTGCTTTTTGAAAGTACTTTTATCTTTGAAGAGTTTACCTTCAGTAATAAGTCACGTGGAATTTCTGAGTTATGTCTCCTGACTGCGTGTTCATGTGACAAAATAAGTACTGCTCTAAATAACAAAAATAATCAACTACAGACTTTTGTCCAGAAATAATGTTCAAGGCCCTCCAACGCTGGAACATCCTATCGATTCTAAACATACATTTTGTGTACATGCATGCATGTGTATCTAGCAATTGCTTGATTTAGAGTTGGGCAGCAATGACAGTTCTGCAAAAAAAGTCATTTCGGTCTTTCTCTGAGAACCCCACGTAATTTTGTGTGTGTGATGAGGCAGAGTTCTCATTGGTGGATTCGCCATTGGCTTTGTAGGAGGGAAGACTGTTATGGGGTCTGTACTCTCTCAGAGATGGCACGAACCAGCTGGCTAAGTTAGTGTAGGCCTGCCACCATTTCTGGGGCTGTCCCTTCTTGCAAGACTGCAGTGAAAACCCTAGTGGTCTTGCAAAGAAAACCCAGAAAATGACAGGTATGCTGGGAGAAAGCTCCAGCATATATGGGACATTTGAAATCGGAGTACTGGAGATGTACCCCCAAAGTGGTGCCCACATGTGTGACAGGAGTTCCACCATGCTGCTTTGGGAGTGGCCGGGAGGAAGCAAGCCATTTGCCAAACTTTGAACAAGCACCAGCATGTCTTTTTATCGTTCAAAAAAATAAGAAATTTCTTTAAAAACTGTAGTTGATGGAGCAGTAAAATTACTATCTAAAACCTTAAAAGTCATAACATTTGCAAGGTAAGGTACTTATACAACCTTATCTCCTTCTGTACAGTGGTTACACACATGATATTGCAGATATCATACCAAATTACATCATCAATTGTATCACTCCTGTTTCTTCCACATTCATAACTTTTACTTTAGTGTAGACATGGAACCAACCAGTGAAACTAATTTGCATTGTGCACTTAAATCCAGGATTTTCTCAAGGTTCTTAAGAGACCATTCTCCAAAATAGGTATTAATGCAGAGTGTGTTCCCAGCATGGGGTTTCCCACTCATTCTTAACCAGAGAATGTGAGGCGGAGCCCAAGGCAACAGACCAACAATCTGGGATGTATTCAAGGTTAAAGTTAGAGGTGTTTTACCTTTAATCGCCTTGGGAGTTGGGGCAGCCCTCATTAGTTGATGTTGATAGGTGTAACAGGCTGAATACATTATTAGGTGTGCACCTGGTAGGCAGTCCTGTGGTGAGCAAGAGTTTGGAGGAAAGGCCTTTGGCATTAATCCAGCATGTGATGTGGTAAGCAAGCAAAATTATTGAATCTTTGTCACAATTGAGTATGGAAAAGTTGAGGAATCAGTACCGTTTCTCATCATCTACTGATCTCCCATTCACAATCACTAACATTTTCAACTGATATTTGAGTATTTAAATTATGACCGGTAGTGGTGTACAATCTTCTTGTGGCACAGCTTGTGAGGGAGCTTGATGACTTAAGATTTGGATACAATTTGTTAAGCCGACTACCAGTCAGAGAATAGAAGCAATTATATAAGTTTCAAGATTCTGAATGTGCTTAAGAGTATATTCACACTAATCTCAAATAAGGAAACACCCAAACTGTATTTACCATATAACAAAGGGGTTATGATGCCACAAGATTTCTAAAAAAACACACTGTTTAAGCCTACCCTTATGATATTGTACCATGAATTGTGGATGGAATCTTGATTTTAGGTTATTGGATGGCCTATATCAAACAAAGTGTAAGAGAAAACGTTTCCAGAAATAGAAATCCATTGGATGGAAAATGTTCGTCATGGATGTGATTTTGTGGGGAAACTAGCTGTTTCCAAATATGCCAGACAAAACCTTAGACCTCAGAAGTGTACAGCACAATTGGGGAGCCGTACGAAGTGGGTGGGTACCAAGGATATGATCAGGTCTGTAGCAAGGCAGACAAGGGTAGAAATGATTATTTGTGTACTCCAAGGCAGACTGTGATCCCTGCTAGAAATTCTTGATAACACTAAAAGGAGATGTAGTTGGAGGAGATTAAGCAGATGACTAGCCTAATTAAACCAGTATTGATATTTCACAGAAAATGGATAGTATGTTGATTCCTGATTAGCAGATGTAAGAGGGAGGAGAATGTGTTTGCACATTTTCAAGATGTGCTGGGTTTAAACTGATGCATTGCATAGTTGTGCGAAGAAACCATCCTACATAAAATAAGCTCAGACACAGAGACTGAATTTCTGAAATGACACATGATCCTGCAGCATGTGTGCACATAGATTGATAATATATTTGGCGAATGCTGTAAAGTAGTAAGAAGACAAATACTGTTACACTGTGTGTATAGAATCTACTATCAGTCAAAAAAGCTTAGAAGAATCTTACCTTAAGGCATAGATAGCAGCAAATGGAGTAAAACTATATTGACATTAGCACTGTCTATGCAGGATCGGTTTAGCCATTCGGGTACTGTGGGATTTTCCTCGTGAGCTGCAGGATCAAGGCTGCTTTCAGAGCAGGATGGGCTACCACGACCCAACCATATCCCTCTGGTTCCTTTCTAGTCATGGCCTCCTGTTTTGTGGGGTAGTTTGAGCATTTTTTTGCTGGGCGGATTTAGGTTTACAGTCTGGTCATGCCTCTATGAAATGCTGAGGTTGGCGCAGCCTATCAGGAAAGGTGAAATTGGCATTAGTTTCTATTGGTCGCATGTATTTTAAGCCTATTTTACATAAACACATGAATGGCACATGGCATAAATATTGAATTAAAAGTTTAATTTTGAAATAGTTTAGCTAGAAAATAAAAAACACAAAAGTTTCAAGACAACAGTTCTATAGAGTAAACAACAGGTTAAAAAAGTAGAAACGTAATTATGGTCCATGGGTTCTGGATTATGGTCAAGAGTTAAGATTAAGGTTATGGTAATAGGGAACAGTTAGATTTAGTTTGTGAGTTAGATAGAGATGGTGGTGAAAGTTATAAATCCAGAGTTAGGGTGAGGGTCAGTATTACGGCTGAAATTGGACTGCATTCAGATTAGGGTCGGTTTTAGGATAAGGGAACGTTTTAAGCATTCAAATTCTGATTTAATTCAAATCTAAATCTGGAAAATGTTTAGAGTTAAGATTACAGCACATATTTGGATTCAGGTTTGGTTTGGAATCTGAGAAGGAGTAAAAAACATGGTTATAGTTAATGTCAGGGTAACCTTCAAAAACAGCCTTACGGTAAGTGCTGGGGTAAGGAACATACTAAGGCCCTGGACTAAAACTTTAAAGGTGAAGCACCATTTTTAAACTTAATGTTGTAACCTTGTTGTCAACGCAATAGAAATATGCTTGTCAGAAATTTTTAAATTCAATCTGTGAGATTAGATGTTCACACTGATGTGACATTCATTTTTGCTTTCAAATCTGTGACATACAATATTTGTGAAGCAGGGGCTTCCAGCTAACAGTAAGAGATGGAATCTCTCTGGGGGTTGCATTTTGGGTGACAAGTGTTAATAGCTTAATTATCTTCTTTCTAAGAGGCGATATGGCAGTTGTATACCTTTGTCTGTCTCCCCCTTCCCGGAATGTGAGCTGGACCCATTCTTGCAAGCTGGGCAGTGTACTGAGCATTTAAATATGGCTCTGACATATATCTGCTAACAGAAGGCACTGGCAAAATACAGCCTGTATTGTTACTAGCATTAAGTAGAAAAAACTTAGAGTGTGCTGAAAAGACACTCGCCCTGGCAGGCTCATCAGGGAACAATTGCCAGTATGCCAGTTTCCTTTGCAACTACATTTGCTAAGCTAAGCTTAAATGTCTCATTACACTGTCTTGGATGTCCAACCACATCCTTATTGATTTTGCTACTGCAGCAGCTAGAGAAAATAATCCATTATCATATCACATAAATATTAATGAGTTGGAAAATATTAATTGCTGCATAATGGAGTTGTAGAACCCCCCCCTCCATTTTCTGTATGTCCAATCATGCCCCTCAAAATGTTGTCATACAATGCCTCATGATCACATTTCCATGCATTTATGGTTCCATTTTTTATCTGTACTTCAAAGTGTAAACAGAAGTCCCTATACATTAAAGGTATGCCTCACTGTAATCATAGCTCTTCACCTTCTCTGTCATACTATATGTCAAATGTTACAGATATCCACTCCCCAAAACTGTCCTCTGACAATCATATTGGCTGTCTCTTCAAACTCACATAGAACAAATCCATGCGCTCTTCTCCGCAATGTGGAAAGTTTGTAATAAAAACGGCCTCAGTTCTACACTGTCTTGGTCCACCTTCTATCTTTATCACCAATTTCATACACTCAATCATCACTTACAGGCCATTCAGTTTACAAAAAAGCCCTTGGTGTGGGGTGAACTAATTACTAAGATGATCTTCCTTAGGTACAGCAGTCTCCTCCCTGATCATAGAAGCCTGAAAGGATTTAAGGCGCGGGATATGTCAAGCACTCTACGTTAGAAGATGTGTTAAAGAACGGAAGCTTTAAGTCATTTGCTCAACTATTGCTGTTAGTCCCAGAACACGACAATATGTCCTTGCTAAGTACTTAACTGCCAGGTAGCCTCAAATTAACACTGTTCCTTTTCTGATGGGGGCCTGCGGATTTTCTAATTGGATCGAAATGTTGACTTTATGCAAGTAGCATAATTAGATTCCACTGCAGACCCAATATCATTGGAAGATTTTGGGCCCTATCCCTGAAGTAGACTTGCCAAATCTTGTTTATTTTACTGAAACGTACTACCTACAAAATAGTGTTGCTGCATGACTTCTTTCTCTTCCCTGACCATTGCATCACCTATGTTGCACAAGTACTATGTATAGTTGTACAATCATACATAAACAGAGAACCAGGGGCAGGGGCAACAGTAGGGTAGTGAGAGTCTAAGTCGTAGAGAAGAAAGGTAAAAAGGTGGGACTGGTGAAACACGGAATGGGTAGAATCAAGAGGGAGACAGGAAGAGGGCAGAAGGTAGGGAAAGAGGCAAAGTGCAATAGTATGTGTATGGGGAACACAAGCAAGAGGAGAATTTGAGGCTGCCCCTCTAAACCAGAAGCAAGGAGTCTATGTGTTTCTGAGAAAAAAGGACTTGAGGGACTTAAGACACGAAAAGCATTTAAAGGTTGGATTCAATCATTTTAGTCTCAAAATCCATTTATTTAAAAGAAAAATGATGGAAATTGGTTTGTGAAAAAAATGTTTCTCCCGAAAATGTTTGTGTTTTGGCAAAATGAGATATGCCAAAAAGAGACAGATTTGCATCACAACCAGACAGATAAACTCGAAAAGGACTGCCTTCATTTCAGTTATTTACTAGTTGAAAATTTAGGAACATTGTTCATAAAAGAAAGCATTGTCACCATTACAGAGATAATACAAGCCAGTCATGAGGAAATGTATCTAAAAATATCATATTTCTTCGTTTATTGTCAACGATTTAAAATAAAATAAAAAAATGAATACTTTGGATCGTGTGCTAGAATGTGTCTGAATTAACAGGGTTCCTTTTTAGCAGTTATTATTGCAGTACCACTGCATCATGCAGCCACAGCTTAACGTTGTGTTTGAATCAGATAACACTTGAAATGATTGGAAAAAAACCTATACTAAAAGACCAGAGCTGAACTTCTTGCATGAGCAGAAGTCTGCAATTATTGTGTAATGGGATTATGTCTTCACTGTTTGCAGCTTTCTGAAGGAAGAAGTGTGACACTCCAAAGTAATGAAAAAATGTGTTCGTAATGTATAGATATCACCTGGATGCTGTTTATTGCCTCTTAGGTAATATCCTTTCCTTCGTGAACTGCAATTTTTTAGTCAAATAGTCACACACAAAGATTATCTTAAATTGAGTTTCCCATGATTCATCCCAGGTACCATTAATAACAAATGTATTTTTTCAAAATAACCAACAAAACAAGCATTTGCCATGCAATAGGTCTCGCGTTTGCGAGAGTTTACACTATTGGCATTGTAAATGACAATGCCTTTTATTTATATGTTTTGTTAATTAACACATAAATACAAGGCATTGTCATTTACAATGCCAATAGCTCAAACTCTTGAAAATGGGAGACCTATTTCATTTCAAAGAAGCGACCGCCATTGTCCGGGGCTGCTTGGAAAGTGAAAGCGCGAATGGCGCGCTGAGTGTTGCAGGAAAAGCATGTCGTGCCTGCAGTAGGAGAAACTCATTAAAGAAAATAGTGCTTACAGACTAAATAAGACATACCCTGTAACAACAGAAGTAAAAGGGCCAGTCCACATGGGAGGTTACAAATGGCGACAAGGCGGTACTAAGGAGGGACTAACAAGCCTATTAACGAATCAAAAGCCAACATTTACAAAGGACAATGACACAAGCCAATGAAAAATATGGGCGGAGAGTGGGGAGAGCTTCAAGGACATACTCGAATACAGCATGCCTCGCAGAGCAGCTCATGTGCTGCCCAGGCCCGACCTAAAAATCAGTTATTGTAAATATCCACCACAATCGTGAATCCCCTAAGTAACTAAGGCTTCTTGGCGCTAATGTAGAGGACGGCAGCACTTAACAGGTTTTGTGTCTCTGTGAGCAGGTCCTGTCTGTGGCTGAGTAAGTTGTAATAGGTTGCGTTGTGTTTCAACCCATCAAACCAATGAGAAAGTCAGGCCAGGGTGTGAATCATCATGAAAACTAAAGGGCTGCTACTTCTCTGGTGATGGCTCATTTTTTAAAGGAAAAGGGCATTTCCGGTGTCTAGTGTAATATGTCTGCAAGGTTTTACTGTCAGACATCTTCTCCTGCCGCCAATACCGATTTGGTACAATCTCTGACATCTTTGTTGTATGTTTTCCTCCCTTCCTAACTGTCTTAGAAATTGTTGCTCACCATCCAATGCTTATATTCGCTTGATTGGAGAGATACTCACAATGCTCTTTATTTTGTTTGTTTCTAGTCAGGGTGGAGGGGGTGGGGGAAGGATTGACCGAGCACCACACTCATTTCTATGATATAATAAATACAAATGAATATATGCAAACAAGACCTTTGAGAATTTTCCTAACCCAGAAGCTTGAGCACTGAAACATTGCACAGATGCATAAAACTCTAATTTTATGTCATTGGTCTTTGTGTAACCCACAATGACTCCCTAGCTCTTTCAGCTGTCTCAGGGGGATTATCACACGGTTCTAAGTGCTTTGCTTCTTGTGTAATGTTGAATGGAGCAAACTCATTTCACGCTATTTGTTATATTTACATAATCAGAAATGGATCAAATAAATTTTCTCCACTTTTGAAATGCGAAAAATGAGTCCGAGCTAGAGGCAAAACTGACGGGTCCCCCTGCTTACTAAATAGCATAAATGTATTTGTTGAGTATAGTTTAACAATCCTTTTTCTCCATTATTGCCATAGTCAAAAAGGATTTCTGTGATAAGTACTTTAGTAAAATCTGTTTACTCCTTTCTGCGTCAAGGGGGGTGCCAAAATGGATGTTACAAATGTATGTGTCCTCTTTTTTGACTTAGGGCTTGATTTAGATTTTGGTGGACAGGTTACTTCGTCACAACTGTGACGGATATCCCGTCCGCAGAAATATAAATCCAATAGGATATTATGGGATTTATATTTCGGCAGACAGGATATCCGTCAACCTTATGACAGAGTAACCCATCCGCCAAAATCTAAATCAAGCCCTTAGTGGAAAATTCATATGACTACACTGCTCCTGTGGTAACAGGCTCCAACTAATGCTTCTTCAAGGTGATGGGCCAATGGAGATTAGGCAACTCACATGTGAAACCTACATGAAAGGAAATTTGTGCCTCTAGTAAGTTAGTGCACTGGGTAATACTCAACCTATGTATACGCCTCCCTTCTGTCTGAATTATTAATTTTTCTAGGCTAAATTAAAATGATCACATCACATAAATCCTAACACAATTAGCAAATTATTGTTTTGTAGAAGAGTTGTAAAGACAAAATGACAAAAAACATATTGACAACGTTGATCAATAAATAGTAAAATACATGGATGGAGATGCAAGGATGTTATATAAAGTTTGACACAGTAAAGCACTATTTTTATTTAGTTTTGCTGGTGATATAGTGCAAAATATGCCCGTTTTCTTCAATGCTCAGCCTGGCAAGTATCCTTCAGTTTAAATGTTGTCATCATTTCCACTAGAGCTTTCCTGAATTTAGTATTACTGCCAGAAATAATCCGATTGTCGCACTCACTTGGTTTATCAGATACGTTTACAGAAATAAAAACCCTTCCAGTGCAAGAGTCCTAATATCCTATCAGTTTTATTTCTAAGCCTAGAAGACTGTTAAGAACATCTAGCCAAATTCAAGTTTACTTGATGGCTCATATGATGATTTGGTTTGGGGTGAATAGGTTTGCAAAGGACTATATACATGTTTGGACCACATATCGGTCCTCATAGCGCGGGTAAACCCTGACAGAACGAGACAAACACTATCTTTGTGAGGACCGGTGTGTTAGGACGACAGGTCACCATAGTGTCTTTAGGTACTTTCGAGTGAGTGCATCCAAAAACTAAAAGTGTAGTTATATTTGCCTCGGTCTCTTTCTAACCTACCCCACTATCAAAGTGCGCATGGAGTTAGAATAGTAAATACACACTTCATTACGGTCAATTGCCGGTCCTCATAATAATATGTATGTTATGTTGTGTGTGTGTGTGTGTGTGCGCATGTGTGTGTACACAATAAATCCAGGGCACAAGTCGAGGGTACACGCAGGTACACGGCGTCCACCTACTCTTTTCACAGGGTGGACGCCGTCCCCCCTGCCAAGAAGTTGGGCCCCACAGAAATATGCTGAACTTGTCCCGGTGTAATTTTCAGACACGTTCAGCAGGGCCTGCATGTTGTCTGCTTTCGATTCCCAGCAGGAACGTGCAGGCAGCAAGGGGCCTTTTTTTACCTCCAGCTGGGCCGAAGTTAAGGGGCCATCAGGCCTCCTTTTGTTTGAATATCCTGACTGGAGGCGGCCTGGAACATCACACTTAAATGTAAATGGCATGGAGGAGAAACAAAGGTACACAGCTTGTTATCTCTTCACAAGTACTTAAGAGAGGCATGCTTTTGGCTTTGTTCAGTACCTGTATATAATAGATGCATGCACTGTAAGAATGTCAGGTGTGTTGGTCTGTCCCAGTATTTACACAAATAACAATTTATATAGCACTATTGTATTTCTTTTATAGCGCTATGCAACCCAATGCAGGGTGTCAGCTCTTTACGTAACATACACATTATACATTGACAATAAATCATGTACATGTGTAAATCAATGTACAAGATGAGTTACATGAGACAGTGAGTGTTACAAGGAGTAGGAGTCACATGTCCTTCATACCTCACTTTGGTCTTTTAGAAGGATTACAATTTATGAACTGCAGGTAACAAAAGGATCTCTGTGTAAAAGCAATAACCAACTTTACTATCTATATAAAATAAAAATATGTCATCTTAGTGTTAGATGATGTGCTTTGCAGGAGACACATTTACCTTCTCTACTTCTTTAGTTCAAATCTGGGACTTTACAAAACACAGATCTCTCCAGCAAGTGCATTAACCACCAGAGTTATCTCACCATTATTACTATTCCCTGAAATTTACTGGGCACCTTCACAGCAGATGCCTTAACCCAATCAAATATTTTAAAATGTAGACTTTGCAACTAATTAAGAATAACAGATCTACTACCATGCTTCTCCTTGTTGCCAATTTCTTTGTGCAGGGTTTAAAAAAGTAAAGTACTAGTTAAAGGCTCAGATTTTGCGTTGGGATTGCACCACTTTTTTGGCACAACCCCAACGACAAATCTCATTTGTTAAATCTCAAAATGCGCTTAAATGTACTCATGATATACCTGATAAACATATGTGTGAGGTCTTACTATCTGATGTCACTTCTTGTAATGCCACTTCCAGTGAGGTCATTTCCTGTGATGTCACGTGCAATGTTGAGCGTCGTGACATCATGCGCTGTGATGGCACACGTCATGATTTCAATTGCATACTGCCTAACCTGTTAGTCCCCCCATTTCTTTTTTTAGGACTTGTGCCCTGAATAAATCTACAAGTAATAGTAGTTATCCATTAAAACTATAGTTGGTAAGACCATATCTAACCCTCTCACCACCAATTTCCAATTCTTACCACGAATGAGAGGACACACAAAAGGCCATGTATGTGGTAACGATGCACCATTTGGATACCGCTAAACATCCGTATATTAACAATTTACCTAGTATTTTCCTGCGTAGGACTCATTCAGAGGGACGTGGCTTGTAATTTTAGTTATAAAACGTATGAAAATTACATTTACAAATATTTTTCCCTAAACCATACTGCCAGATGAACATTAGCCCAATATTACTGCATGCCTCCCAATTCCAGAGAGCAAATATGTGCAGTGAATACATTTTAGCACATTTGTTTCTCGTCCTTTTTCTCACAACTCTAAATCCTGTTGAAATCCAGACTGTATTTGGACAGCATTGCTGGATTTTGTCCTGCACTCCTCATGAAGCCACTATAAGTAGTATCGCTACACCAGCCTTCCATGGCATTTCCTTTGTCAACAATACGGCGTCCTACATTAAGGCTATAGCCCGTCAAGAAATTCTGTTTATGCTTCCTACTTCAGCAGAAGAGAGAAATGTGTTATTCTTACCAGACCTTTATATAAATTGTAAAAATCTATGTGGCGGCTAATAGGTACCCTTTGTGCAGGCCGCCAGAGCTGAGGCATGCACACAGCCTCAAATCCCATGAAAGAGATTGGGTTATATTGGCGCATTGACATGCAAACCAGGCGCCACCTCGGCAGTGCTGGCATGGGCCTAGCCGCTTTTATTTGACTAATTTACCTTGTCAGCCTGCTAACAAACAGCACAATAAAAACTGCATGTCTTGTAATTTCTGGCGACTTGGAAGGAAATAGGATATCCTGAAGAAATTAAAGACAGGCAACAGGCGACAGAACACTTGTAAATAACTTACACTTGATTAAATCGCCCTCTGTCCGATTTAAATATTGTGCCCTTCGCACCTAGCTTTGAGATTAGTTCCATTCAAATGCGAAATGAACGCGGAAGAATAGTTAATATGTTGTGCTTATAAAAGCTCCGGAGTCTGCCTACTAACATTTGCTTTTAATGGCCTGTTATATTTCTGCCTAGGGAACACATTTCTTTAAGAGTCCACTGTAAGCTAGCTTGGGGCAGCAGGGAGAGGGTGGGGGCAGTTGCCCCTGCTCATTAGTTCTTTCACTTTAGTGTTATGTTTTCATGAAAGTTGTATTGTTTTTTTTCTGCCAAAGATTATATCATGCTTTTAATTATAAAATTGTTATATTCAATGTAAGCAGATAGGAAAAGAGAAGTGTCACCTCAGGCTTGCTTGAGTCTGCTAATGCCATTGGTGACCTACTCTGACATCTTCGGTTATAAGGGGGAAAATTAAACAAACTTTGGCAAAGTCAATTGGTCTGGGTTTGATATGCTAATGCATTTGGCGTCAGCACATTGAATTGCCACATGGAGAAGGAGGCATCAGAGAGGACAAAGAGGGCTATAGTTATAAACTAGACCCTTAAGCAGTTCGATTGGAGCTCTCAAGTGGAGGTGGAAGGAATATCCAAACAGCCAAAATCATTAGGCGAGAGATGAACACTCTACTTACATGAGCCAAGAAATGTTTGACAAAGTCTTAAGCCAATGGCTGAAATAGGCTGGTTGAAGAAGGCCAATGGACGAAAGAGGCTGGTTGAAGAAGGCCAATGGCTCAAATAGGCTAGTTGAAGAAGGCCAATGGCCGAAAGAGGCTGGTTGAGGAAGGCTTAAGGCTAAACGGGTCGTCCGGAGTCCTCTATGAATACTTCTAGCAATAGTTCTGTGTGACCTTTGCTCTGTCAAAACTCAGACTTAAAAACAACAAATCCTACACACCAACGGAGCCCAAATTTGAGAAAAAAAAACAGTTTTGCAACAGCTACAGAACAAGGATTAACCCAGCCAGATGCTTGGACAGGGAAATCGGGTGAAGCTGGTGGGAAATGAGCAGCATCTCAGCTTAGCATAAGCTCTTACTGCCCCACACCTAAAAGGAACAGAAACTGAAGAATGAACTCTCAAGGTAGATTAGGGCAAATTGTCTTATGATAATGTGCGTGGGACCCTTATGGAATGCTTCTCAAACACAACAGACCCAAAGGGACTGGCCTGCTGTTGCAAGACCAATCCTCACCATGAACCAATCAAGAGGAAATGGAGCATGGCATCTATAGAAACCAAGATAGTTTTAAAGGCCGAGAGCCCAGAAAGTATGTTTATTATGTATATTTGTGATAAAGAGTGTTTTTAGTTAATTAAAGGGCGCAGCGTCCAGCTTCGGCAGGGTACCTGAATCTCAGGCAAAGAGGCAGGTAAGGTTTTTCAGAGAGATTTCAGGTACAAAATCTCCAGGGCAAAAAAAAGAGCTAACGGCTGCTGTTAAATTTTAAAGTTGAATATGGTTCCTCTTTCCTGGATATGGACTCACTCATGTAAGGCAAGGTCTGCAAAGAGGAAGTGGAAATGACAATGTGATAATGTAATACCAAAAGACAAACTTTTACATAAACTAAAGTAAAACACAATGAAGTGAACTTAAATAACAGGTGAAGGAGAAAATGTACCCAAGACAGGTAATTTATAAACTCGATATTATTCAGTACTATACCTTTCAGAGGGGGCTAGTTGGTGGCAGGATACAAAAACCATGCATTAGATTCATCTATGTTCTGTATTTGACCAACTTTGGGGCGTTTCATGAATATGTGCAGAGGAATTATGACACACATTTCAATCAAAATGCATTTATAGTATTTAAAAACCTTCCCGCTCATGTCGGCATTCTTGAGGTGCTCAAGGAGTTGTTTGGATGTGCCAGGCTTATGCAAAAGAAATTAAACCACAAAAACAAGGCAGCATCACATATAAATATCTAGATATGAAAATGTGGCTTTAAATACAGTGCAAGAATATATCCATGCTGAAAATCACTACTACCCCAGCTGGCCAGCAAAGCCACTGAATTTTGAAAAATAACAACGTATGTAAATGAGTTCTTAAATTGTTTTTACTTGTTTTTTTTCTTAATTTTTTCAATATACTTTTTTAACAATCCGAAAACTGCAACCTAGTCGTCTGAAGGTCTGTAAGAAACACTCCAGAAAAGAGACTTCCGCAGCAATGGTCACAAAAAACTTGATCCCAAATAATCTTAAATAAAAACCCAAATTGCCATTTAAAGGGAAGCGACGGAGCTAGTGCAGAAGGCTCACCACATCTGGAAAAAATTGCGTAATGAGGGCTTTCACTAATGAAAGACAGGCCGAAGACAACCCCAGATGGCACGAGCTGGTGTGAAACCCACAAGACTTTTATTTGAGTTGTTACAAACTATGGTAAGTCAATATGTGGGTCTGAAAATGAAAACCGGCACATATCCCAGCATGCCACCAGGTGCCCTACTGAGATGCTTCACCGTCTGGTCCTTCCAAACAGCTGGACAAATGTCAAACTGTCATCGGAGTGTAAATTGGGATTTTACAGACGGCAGAATGCTGAACATCACAGAGCACGGGTGACAAGCCTGACCTCGCTGCACTAAATGATGATGAAAAGTTGTTCCTTACAGCAAATTAAAAATGTGGCTCTTTATGTCACATGCAGAATTCTTAGACTTAAAAATGCAAAACACTGGATGCCATAATAACCTTCCCTGTATTATTTCACGACAATTGAGGATTTTCCTTTTAATTAATGAGCATTTAAATTTCATGTACTAGGAATATATTTCGATGTCGTGCTCTTCGTGGTCCAGACCGAGAGTAGCTGTTGTATGGCCACAAACCATATGCAGGGTTTTGCATAGAAAAAATGACCTAAAAATGACAGGCTGCTAATGAAATCGTACCATTGATTAGGAGTGCGATTTTGCATATAGATAGATGTAAATGGATTGAAGTAGGAATGACCTTGGCTGTAAGTTAGGCACACAAATGAATGCCCTCTGTTAGCGACAATGATTTCACATCTTAACATTCAACAAGCACGTAGGGGCGCACAAATTTACTATGCACGTCTTTGAGGGTTGGGAAAAGTTACCCTTCAAATACTCTTTTGTGAAAGAAATGACCAGCAAATCAGTTGTAGCAGAAAAATGATCTTGAAAAAAATAGGTTCCATGGAGTTTTTCTCTTTCAAAAATCTTATTCTATCATCTTTTTTAACCCACTTTCTCATACAATGTTGCTATCTTTATACTGTTTATGTCTATGTATCACGTGTAAATGGCTGACGTACATTTACTACTTATGCGTAGTATACCAGCGGCCTCATAACTTCTCAAGCTCTTTTGTAGCTCAGAGCCTCTTTTAGAGGTGGGCAGCCAGCAAGAAGCAGTGCAGTGCCAACGAATCCTAGGTGAAAACTTAATTATGTCAGTTAAATTCAGCTACTTACCGAAATTTGCATTAAGGAAAAATTACAAAATGTCACAGTATTTTGCATTCCACAAATTCATATAAATTTTGCACAGGGAGACTCGTTCATTCAGAAAGTGTCTGGATTAGAGATATTTTCTGCTCAAACCACACTCTGCCCGAATATGGCTTGACCTTTTTAGGGGGAGTGTGGAAGATATTGACGATCCCCATTTCACTCTAAAAGCATAATTTCGCTACATTTTAATGGAATTTGACAAAAATGTTGTGGTTTTGCACACCCCTGCCACCACCTCATGTTTCTGTCTCAATGAAAGTGCAGGGAAAGGTGTTGTTAGTGATGGCGAAGCAGCAGCTGGCTCAGGCACCGGGGGCACCCATTTTGCAGCCTTCCACAAATAACAAAGTTCTAAGAGGGGCTGACCAGATGGTTTGTCTGACGCCGTTGCGGCCGACTGCCTTTAAAGCAATGGTGAGCACAAGCAGAACAAGCATTGGCATAGCCAATAGGTCTCGCCTTTGGGACCTTATAAGTGTTTAGCCAGAGTTACTGGCTTTGCTAATGTGTGTAAGCGATGTTGTAGAGTAGTGTGGGTTGTGTGCAGCATGTTGCAGAGTTATAATAAAAGAGTGTTATAAGCATTTTTGTTACCTTATCTATAATTCAGATGACATTATGTATAACTGAACGACTTATTAAATAAAGAGAAAATGAAATTAGCGCTTCACTGGCAAGCTCTGTAAAGTGGCGCAAATGTGTGTGGTTGTTATCCTGTTAAAGAAAGAGTAGACACCACTTCCGACAGGGAACGCGCTGCCGCACACATAGTATTAGGAAATGACAAATGAAAAGTTCATTATGAAAGCTGTTAAGACTGGAGTAGCGCCTGTAACCGCTGTTTTTTTTTTTGTAGCACTGAGAATACTAGGTTCCGGATTGCATACACTGCAATTGCATACACTGATAGTTTACTGTGAGGCGCTATTTAACATAGTACATATAATAAGTACACGTGCATGACTGTTAAACAATCGAGTCGATGTTTTTCGTCCACTACACTAAAAAAAAGTGCTCTCAAACAGTAGTGACCATCGTGATAAGAAAAAAAGAGCAGGGAACCGTGGTATATCTGTGAACATTTTATGAAAGGGCAAAAACAACGACATACCTTTCTATCTGACCATGTTATGTTGATAAACGACTGTGGCTGTTTCAATTATTATTTCAGAACAGTTAACACGAGTAAACGTGTTAGGAATTATCCCACAGGAAGACATAAAGAAAGATTAAAATGTGTTAAAGAAATGTTGGTGTGGCACTGGCGCGTTGCTGTCACCGGGAGTCGCTGTCCTGTTAGTTTTCCAGCAGTGAAGCCCAGTGTCACATACTCCGGCCAGAGAGCATGACTGGAAGCCAGCGACAAGGCACGTTTATTCCGCTGCGTAAGCACCACGCATCATCGGGCTGCTGCATTATTTATCCAGGATCCTTGGGCTGGCACTGAAGGCGTGCGGTCGACAGACAGGAGTGCCCCCACCCCCCCTTCCAAGCAGCTGTGTGCGCACATCTAAAGCAAAGCTGGGAGGGTTCCAAAAGGAAAACACTGCGCAGTGTGCCGGGTCTCCGCCTCCTCTGTGCATGGGCTTATAGGGGGAGGGGTGGGCACTGGGCAGAGCGGCCTGGTGCGACTTTGTGCATCCTTGTACCTCTGATCAACACCACTGCGAACGTTCTGTTCCTGGGGTTTCGATTTGTTTTTACGTTATAGCGCTTATATGCGAGCAGTTCGCATATATAACCCATGCGCTTTCCTTAAATACAATGAAATATGCGGACACTGTATTCTGCATCACAACCGCACTCCATGACAACTGTAATAAAAAAAAAGTAAATATAGCATTGTCTTTCGTCTCGGTTACTCAAACGTGTATACATGCACCTTTTAAGCAGATCTTGTCCTGCACTGAAAGCGGCGCCGTAAACAAACAAGCGCAGCCAAAGCAGACGGTGCTGGCGCCGCCATTGAAGTCAGCGTGTCCTGCACTGAAAGCGGCGCCCTAAACAAACAAGCGCAGCCAAAGCGGACGGCGCGGAAAATGAAAAGAAAAGAGTGCCTACTGTCTTTTAAAGGAGAGCGTGTAAAGCCGCCAGTAAAAGATCCAGTCCGGGAGGGCGTGGCCAAAAGAGGACAGGGTGGTAACCAGGAGGGACTAAAAAGCCTCCGGTACAATCATCACACTCCGTTTAGCATAATCAATGACGCGAAATGACGCACACCAATAGAAATTACGGGCGGAGCCGAAACACCACTTCTGAAACTGTATTGATTCCAAGAAGCCCTCGCAGAGCGAGCAGCGCATGCACGCTGCAACGCCAGGCGAGACCTAAAAACTCTCTAACTGCCTCCATGAACCGGGAGAAAACTCCTAGGAAGTAGGGGACATGAGTTATGTGATTCCTATAGAGGGGCCTCCAATTTGGGGGACCAGTGTCAGAACTCACATAAATTAAGAGAGTTCCGTCATGCCGGCAGTGCATAGTGGAACTGCTGCCATGGATTATTTTTGTACCCAAAGCTTGGCTGGACTGGCCGTAGCAGGCACCGGGTGTTTTTGCAGGTGGGCCGGAAGGGTGGGGGCCGGTTTTGGACCGGTGGGGGCCGTTTTTGGTACAGGGGCCAGTTTTGCAGCAGTGTGCTGCAATATCGGCCCCCTGTACCAAAAGAAGAAGCAGTGTTTCCCACTAGCACCCCCATCAGGGGCCGGTCTGACTGAATTTCCAGGGCTGGATTGCGTTCCCAGTCCGACCCTGTCCCAAAGTGGCACCATTGATGCATATTGGAACCATTTCTGGAGAAAAATGTAAGCAGCAAAGGAGAGTTTATTAAAATTGGGCAGCCAGCAGCATCCAGTGGCGGAGGTGCTGCCTCATCACAGCAGCAGTTTGGCCGTTGGTTGCCATACTTTAAATTTAAAAGAGTTCCATAGTCTTTAAGGATATACAGTTAATAGTATAGACACAAAAGGGCAAAATGTTAAAAAAGAACACCAATCTCACAATTAGTGCGACTTCAGACAGTTGCCACTGACAGGGTCTTCTTAGATGACAAAGCTACTATTAGCCATGTTCTTTTGAAATAATCTTCATACTTTTCCTATTTAGGTACTTCCCATTGCATTTTATATATTAATTTATTAAAATACATGTTCCTTACATTATAAACGCGCAGTAGACAGTATCGTTGAATGATTGTTTCATTGGAAATAATAATTTAGCTTGCTCAAATATATTGTTTCATGTTTGTTTTAGTATAATTTGATATATTGATTTTTTTCAGGTATTTTTTCTAAACAGTGAACAAGATTTTCTGGAACATAAGTAGGTGAAAGGGCATTCGTGCTCCTATATTGATTGTTTCAATGACATTCAACAAAGTATAAATGGAGTATATAAGCTGCATTAGAACGTTATTAGGAGTGAAAGGGATCTTCTCTTTCAGAGTAATACAAGCTCAAGCAGAGGGTTGTATAGATGAAAGCTGTAAACACCTTTTCCTTTCTGAAGGCTAAAGGAAGGCACATCAATTCTTCAGATGGGTTTATCAGAATTTCTGGACATACCATAGCTGTTGAGAGCAGAGACAGAAGCAATAGCTGTCTTCTTATGGAACAATACCTCTGTTGTTCCACTAAGGTATACAGGTGAGAGCAAGGCCATCTAAGAAACATGCACAGGCTCCTTTTGGTGCTAAGATTAGTTTAGTTAGATAGTGAAAGAGAGTTGCTGGAGAACCGATGCAAAGAAATTCAGAGTTACTGCTATAATATTGCAATATTTTTTACTTTTCTCTTTGTTAGTCAATAACAGTACCACTATCTTGTTTGTTTTCTTGGTAATCATTATACCTATTGTGTGCACTAGGATATGTTTTTGATTTTAATTTAATACATTCTTACTGTGAATTCCTGAGTGTCTCTCCTCACAAAGAAAAGAGGTTTTGAGGCCACTAATAACAAATACTTCTAAGAGTCTCACAGGACTGATCATTGCATAATATACACCTTTCTTATGTAAAGTTTAGTGGCTTGCTTGGGTCACAGTCCACTGGGTTCTCTGTCTCATGATGGTATGTTGGCAAAGCACATGATCTCCTGAAATCTTTTCTGACCGGTAGATCCCAAACTGTGGCACTGGGTGAATTCCACTCTAAACCTTTTTCTTTGCCATGCGGAGTGCCAGAGGGGTCTTCACTTAGCCCCACACTTTTTAACGTATATGTTTCCCCCCTAGCTACTTTAATTGGTTCATTTGGGTTCAGCCTGACATCGTATGCAGACGATACACAAATTGTGGTGGCTTTGCGGCCTGGTCAGGCAGCAGGAATTGATAACAGGTTCCACGATTGTATGGCAGCAATCGGGAGGTGGATGTCACAAAACTGCCTGAAACTGAACTCAGGAAAGACTGAGGTCATCCTATTTGGAAATGATCCTAACTTCTGGACCCCAAATTGGTGGCCAGGAGCTATGGGGACTCTTCCGACTCCCTCTAGGAAGGTGAAAAACCTAGGAGTCATAATTGACGAGAAACTCAACTTTGGCGATCAGATCAACGCAGTGGCATCATCTACCTTTTTTACAATCAGAATGATTAAGAAAGTTCTCCCACTGCACTTATTATGTCCAGACTTGACTATTGTAACAGCCTTTATTTAAACATACAGGAACGTTTTTTGAATAAATTGCAACTGCTGCAAAACGCGGCAGCAAGGCTGCTCACTGGCACTCCCAAATTTGCCCCTATTTCTAAGGAAATCAAAAAACTGCATTGGTTGCCGGTTAGGAAACGGGTGCACTTTAAAGCGCTCTGCACCGTCTATAAGGCACTACATGGCATAGGCCCAGACTACCTGAAACGGCAAATGCAGTGGTACGTACCCAGAAGAACCCTTCGCTCCTGTGGAGCCAAGTTGGTGATAGTACCGCCCATCAAAAAATCTTCTTGGGGTGGGAGAAGCTTTACGGTGTGCGCAGCAAAGGCCTGTAATGATCTTCCCCTATATCTGAGAAAGGCCCCTGACCTCCTCACTTTTCGGAAAGGACTGAAAACCTGTTTTTTTACGCTTTAACGTTGCCTCCTATCTTATTTTCTCAGAGAATAGTGGTTAGTGCCAGGACACCCTCGGGTAATTGCCGCGCTTTAGAAATAGCTATAACATAACATAACATAACTAAGTCTGTGCTGCCAGAGGGTCTAGAGAATCCATATCTCTGGCTGTATTCTGGAAAGATTCCAGAAAATGTATCACTTTGACATGGCATAACATATGAATGCTCTGGTGAGTTTTTCTGATTGTAAATGATGTTAAAGCCTGTTTACCTTGTGAACTTTGTCACATGATCACTTCATCTGAAACTCTCTCTAAGTACACGTGTGGATGATTAATGGGATGCTTTTAGACATACATGCACATCATAAACAGCATTTTCTATGAATATGTTTGTTAATTCCTGTGGACTTGACCCTCAAGAGCATGATAATACACTTCCATTTCTTAGCACTGCCACAGAATTATTGGACAAAGTGCTGCAATGTAAAAAATTCCTATGCCTGAAAAGTGCTCTAATACAATAAGGCTACAAGGAAATATGAGCAAGGTTGCAAGTGCACTAAAGCTGAAGAGAATGGGAACAAGAACATAGAAACTTTGCTGCCCTGTGCAAGGTATTCTACAGTAGTGAGGCAGCAACTAAAAAGACAATGTCGTATGTTTTGGAACAGTTGGGTTCTGTGCATCCAATGACAACAGGAGACCTACTAATTTGTTAGGAATTGATTTTCAAATGATTAAATGATCCAGCATAGCTCAATTTAATAAAATATAAGATTACCTTCCAATATAGAAAAAAGCCATATTTGGCAAAAATGCTTTTGCAAGATCTTAAATTAAAATATTTATGCCTTTTCTCATAATCCAAATTATGGTGCTCCGTCCTTGGCCTGAAAAAATATGCATATCTAATGGTATATTTACCAGGATGTAGGGATTTGCAAGCAAGGCACTGACAAGGACGTGGGAGAGTCTTACACTAACAAGTAATTGTACAACAAGCTTGGAAAAAGGGAAACAGTTGGAAGTGCAAACAATATTTTTATTTTAAGAATATTTACAGTATAAAACACTTTTGGTGAACCATATCTTGCCTTTCTCATTCAGCATGACATTCAGACTGCATTTTTAAGATCCTCTGGGGCAGTTGCGGCTCCTCGAGGGAGTGCTGTGGGGCGGTGGGGCGGGGGAGGGGCTGGGTGGGGGGTAGTAAACTCCGGCATACGGCCGAATGGAGTTAAGTACATAAATAAATAAATAAAACGAATTACATTGCGTGCTGCAACGCCAAATCGGCGATGCGGCGCGCGCAATGTAATTCGTTTTATTTATTTATGTACTTACCTCCGTTCGGCTGTATGCCGGAGTTTACTACCCCCCACCCAGACCCTCCCCCGCCCACCGCCCCGCAGCACTCCCTCGAGAAGCTGCCACTGCTCTGGGGGAGACAAACCCTATTCATAAGTTTGTGGGTGTAAGGTTAAAATCCCATGTTAAGAAATAAATTACATCTTCAATTTCTTATGTGGAACATGCTACAAATTATTCTGTTTAATTGTTATGTTGTGTTGTTGGTTATTTGTAAAGCACACAAATGCCTAGGGTTTTTGTCACTAAGAAAGATGGTATGCAACAGTCCAAAATACCTGAAAGATTAGGTGAGGAAGAGCCAGATTTTCATGTCTCCTAAATTTTGACAGGGAGAATTGAGCTCATAAAATGACTAGCAGAGAGTTTCAAAGATTTTCTGCAGCTACTTTGAATGGTTTGTTGCCTATGTGGTTGTCTGCATTAAATAGAAAAGAAGAATACTTAACCTCTTTACTGCATGGAATGACCCATTGTTATCCACTACACTACCTTCAAAGTGCGAGGGATGTCAACAAGTCATCTAACCTACAGGGAAAGAAAATGTTTCTAGTGAGAACACCAGAAACATTTTCTTTTCTAAAATCAAAGTCAGACACAAGGGAAGACTTTCTCACATCTAGAGTTTGATTTTTGTTTCACTGTAACGAGCAGTGCACACATCGCACTGACATCACAGCAAAACAAAAGAGAAAGCAGACTGCCCAAATGGCGAGGTCTGTTTTAACTTTTGATCAGTGTTGTTGGCCATAACTCTGCCTCCCGAGCTCGAATCAACTTGGGAGAGGCAGCATTGGGAAGGAAATAATGTCCCTTTTCCAGCGCTCTCTCTCCTTAGTGAATCCCTGCTTGGGGGTTGCACTAGGCAGGCAATCCGCAAGCCGGGATTCATGCCACTAGACATCAGAGAATTTTAGGGTGTACTGCTCTTGGGATGCAGTGCCTCCCCCAGGGGCTTGGACCTGTGCTGCCCTCTCCGCTGGGCCACAGTAGTCTTTCTGCCACACTTGGGCGGTGTATGGGGGGCATTTACCCCAATGTTGCCCCCAGGAGCACAGAAAGCCCACTAGGCACCAGGGAATTTTATAGTGTACTGTTTTGGGGGCAGAAACCAGAGGAAAAATGGTGATAAAAAAAGTAGTGGTGTGGGTGGCTCACCCAGGCATTTGGTAGTGCTCCCACCCCAGTAAATCCCCAGCATGCTTTTGGCCCTCGCTGGGGGAAGATTGGGGGAGCATGACGAAAATCTGTTGTCACCACATTGCATTTTGGGGCATATTGTGTTACTGATGCTCTGCCCTGCCTCACAAGTGGAGAACTGTTTTTATCTGGAGAAGTGTGGGAATGGTGAATGGTAAAACCTTTGTGGGTCCCTGCAGATTTCAGAGCTTTCCCTTATAGCAATATGAGGAAAATATGTGAGGTTAGTCAAAGTTTGGCGGTTATAGGGCATTCTGGGTAAGAAAACATATGGGAAGGACATAAGTCGTACCACTCTGGATGTCTAGTTTTCTGAAATCTCATCCCTGCACCTCAACAATGGCATCAACTGCCGTATTAAATAGCTGTTCACAACCATTATCACCGAAAAGTATGCAATTCTTCATCCACATTCAGGCTAAAGGGCTCTTTACAATCCAAATCTAATATGAATTTAGACTACATCCTTCTGAGTTCACATTCCTGATCACCTTCCTGCATATTTTGGGGGATTTGCACTATTCCACTGGACTTCAATGGAGATTCATCTCCCCCATGCACGTTCCTGAAGTGTCTGGCTACTGGATAGGTCAAATCATCATTCATGATAGCCTTCAGTTGTATTGTTAAGGTGCAGGTATGAATTTTGTTGATACTGTATCTATTTTGTGGTAATTGTAAAGCTTTTTTTCATTTGTATTTCTTTTAGAATTTTACAAGGGAAGACTAGTATAATAGAGGCCACTTAGCCCACTGGGGCTTTCGTATGGCTTATAGTTTCGTAGTAAAAACTGTGCATTTGTTGGACAAAATAAACATCAGAACTGTGCTAGACTGATTCTGAGCACACCATCAGGCTATGTTGGCCTTAGTCCAGCTAGCTCACCATGCACCATTTGTACCCCAAACTTGACAAGGTAACAAATGGAGTTTACAACCTCAGAACATGACAACCCTTATCCCCCCCAAGGAATTGTTGTAACAGATCTAGAACCCTTTTTTTGGTTATTCATGCATACCCAAAGAGATACACAAGAAATACACAACATGGCGTTTCAATATTTATTGAAGCATTGTGATTATTGAGTAAAATATGTGTGCTGCAATAATCGATAGAGGGAAATAGAATAATGTGATTAGCACTATGAGAATGGTGAAAAACATTTTGCTGTTACAGAGAATATATGCTTGCATATTAGTACCATAATATATTGTACTCGTACACAGCCCTACCTATCCTATTGTGCCTAGGATGGGTGAATCTGCCAGAATCCCTGTAAGTGATCTAACTCCCCCGTTACCTGTGGATAAGTGTCATCAGGGTGCCCATCTTGTTGGAGAGCTGGGCATTATCCCTCACAAGAGGTAAACAGGAATGAGCTGGGCTGGAATTCCAGCATGGGGCAACCTCTCAGTGCCAGCTAAATGCTCCTCTACCTAAACAAGGCAGTGATGCTGTTTATATAATAAACATCACCCATGTTGCCATGCTGAAGTCTCAGTCAGGCCACTATTATTGATTCTTTGTGCTAGCTCTGTTGCCGAACGAACAATAACAAACAACAACATTTTGCGCAGTGAACTTAGCACTTGAACAGAATGTTCAAGGTATTGTGATAATATGCCTACGAAGTTAAAATGTAAGCAAAGCTGTTTCAGAGAATATTATTCTGCACAGGCATGCAAGAAAATGTGTGTCAAATGTCATCGTGTTTAAGAAAAGAAAGCAACTTACAAACGTGAACATGTAAAATGGTGGTGTTTCTACTTGGCCTAATGTGACCACATGACAGGGCTTCCCACAAACTCACAGGGCACTTGGACTGCATAATGTATATGAGAGGTCAACACTGCTGAGGATGTATACTATGCCCTCAATGAGTATCCAATAATTTATTACATGCAATCAAATGTCATGAAGTGCAGTGTGATTTTGAATATTGTGAATCATTGTATCATTTGGCATAAATGATTTTCAATTAGTTACATAGGGTACTATGATTATGAATTTATGTTGGTATGTGTTTAAGAATTTGCTATTCACTGCGGATGAGCTTAAATGTGGTACACGTGATTTGATATGGTATTTGTGGCATACGAACTCTGTACTTCTTAATAATCAAATAATGATTGACACCTATAGAGAATTAACATGTATGAAAACTTGTGTATCAATCTTTACTTTTGAATGAATTTAGCTAAGATGTATTCTGATATTCACTATATTTATTTAATGTAACATGTTCCAAGATAGTGACCTCTGTGCAATTATATTGGTTCTTTGTTTTTGTTTACCGCACTGATGATAGAGGTGGGGTTTAATGATTTAAAGTAACTTGGATTCAATGATGTCTTGTATTGTGAACAAGACTAGTGTGTTAAGGTGAATGTATCGATTCCTCAGCTATCACTGTAAAATAAAATATTTGGAACCAACTGGAGAGGAGATATTTGTACACCTCCTGCCACTTCACAAGTTGTGACTCCTTACACAACTTGTGGTGTACGAGGTGTGTAAGACTTCTTACACAACTCGTGGTGTTGGTACCTTTTGTGGTGAAGTGGCACAAGGAGGTTAATGTAACAAGAGGAGTGGGCTGACTCCTCTGCTTCCGACACCTCCCTTTCGATTGACATATATATGACATTGGGATTTCTTCGTGATATATATATATATATATATATATATATATATATATTCACTGACAAAAACAAAAGGTAAAGTGATGTTACAGTTAGGCTTTTTAATAATATAAACACTATTGTTTTAAAACAAAAAATATACTGAAATTCACCAGTTGTAGTTTACTAAGGTAACTATCACTTGCACGCCCGTCATGCACTATTTATGAACTCAAATATTACATCACTCATGACATAGTCAATGCTATCATTGATTACCTCACTCATAACATCTCAAATGACATCACTCATTACATCACTGGTGACATCATCCAATGAATGTAATAGTTTGGTATACACATAGCGGTAGGTATTGCAACATGCTTGGTCTCCTAATGGGTCTTGGGTGTGTGAAGGTAATAAGCTCTCATAAATGGTTGTGTACAGGGCAAGCACCATGCTCAGCACAGACTTGCCGACTAGTGTGATGGGCCATTTTCAGCAAGATATGCATTTAAAGAAGTGCTTGGGGTGGTCATGAAGGGGTTAAGAATAGGTTTATCTGGATGGTTGGTCCTGGGGGAGTCCCACAGTACCGTAAATTAAAAAAATAGAGTTATTTGATTTGTCAAGAGCCCTTTTTTCCCCGTCAGTCCTTTAGGTCCCATGGGGTCGGTACTGGTCCCGCAGGAGAGAACAAACTGTTGAGCTGGTCATGTCCTGAAAGTAAAATTGGAAAACATATAAGGAGACAGGGTAGGTGCACCCTGACTCCCTTGCATTTCTTGCACCTCAGGTCAAAATAAGAAAATTAAAATGTTGTGATGTGGATAACGCTGTACTTCCGCTGGACACAGTCCTCTAATGAGGTTCTGCAGTACTATCGCTGGAACCTTGGTACAGTGAGACCACACAAGCTTCACAAACTGCAGCTTGAATGGCCACCTGGTATCTCAGGCTGGCAATTGGTGAAGGGACTGCAAGGGTACTGAATAAAAAAATAAAAACAGAAATAAATAAAAAAAGATGTGGGGTAGGGGTTTGTGAGAGGGTAGACGGCCCTTGAGTGAGTGGACGCAGTGCCAGGCCCTGCGACCAACCCCTTGCCACATGTAGCAGCCAGGCCCTGTGGGCAACTCCTAGCTGCACATTCCAAAGGCCATGTGCAGCGGGGTTGGCCACCAGTAGAGGGTTGGGTGCAGGGCCTGGGCAGAGGCCAGATCTCATGCCCAACACCATGCTGTGCATTTCCATTGGAGAATGAGTGCAAGGCCTAGCCACAGGCCAGGCCTTACAGCTGATGAAGACCATGCACAGTGAAGGGCTAGCCACCCACGAGGGATAGGGTGCACGCCACATACCCACCCACATGCCTGCAGGGGGTTGGATGTACGCTTGTGCCCAAAGGCTGTGCGCAGCAGTTGGTTGGGAGCAGGTCTTTAGCACAGGCCTGTCCCTGAAACCCATACCCCACTGCACACAGCCAAAGGCCATGTGCAGTAGAAGATTGAATGTGCCGGAAGGTTGGGCAAAAGACATGGCCACAGCCCAGGCCCTGTGGTCAACCTCCCACCATACATGGGCAAAGTTTAGGCACAGCATAGGGTTGGTTGCCCACAGGGGGTTGAGGACAGGGTCTGGCACTAGGTCAGGCCCTGTACCCAACATCACACTGTACACACGTGTGGGGGAGTTGGACACAGAGCCTGGCCACAGGCCAGCCCTTTGCCTAACCCCTGCTGTGTATGCCTGCGGGGGGCTGCGTGCAACCCTGGCTACAGGCCAGGCCCTAGGTCCAACATCCGCTCTGCATAGTCGGAGGCCATTCGTGGAAGAGGAGAGGCCGCCCATGGGTGGGTTTGGCATAGGGCCTGGGTGCAGGCCAGGCCATGCTGCCAATTCCCCACCACAAACAACCTAAGGCCACTGGCCAGGCCCTCTTTCCAACCCCATGATCCACACTGATGACAGGACATGACAAACAGCAGACATTTTGTCTATTTTTTAACCAGGAAAGGTCGTGCCAACTGTAGCCTTTTTTTTTTGTTTGTTTTTTTTAACTTAAAAGGGAAAAAAGGGCATTAAAATTTGTGTTAAAACAACCATAAAAACTACTTATACAAAATCCCTCCTGAGCAGTCAACAACCAGTTCAAGCCTTCTGTACTCTGCTCTACTGCAGTTACAAGCTTTCCGCAGTCAATACAATGTAGCTCAATGTGCTGATACAGGGGCTTTTGGCCATGACTCAAGGCTGCAGCAGCATCAGGAGGAGCTCCTCCCCAGTCTTGACAGTGGGTAGAGGAGCAGTGGATGTAGAATCACCTTCTTTCTCATCATGTTTTTGCTTTGCCGTGGTTAGTGGTCTGCTGTGCTGGTATGCTGCTCATATGCTTATACATGCCAGAGCTTCCAAAAGAATATTTCTTGGCAGTTCCTCTGGAGAAATCTCGGTGACGATCTGTCCTGAGACTTTTCTGGCCCTCTGAAAAAGTAAAATTCCCACACAATGGTCTCTTGTGTGGTCTACAGCTCATTATGCTTTTGTCCTCTTCCTGGTACTGTTCATCCACGTCCTCTCATGGTGATGCCATTTTTAAAGGTCAATTCCAAAACATTTTGGAAAAACCACAAAAAAAATCAGGATACTGCAGAGGGTGTGAATCTTCTCCAGTGCACCTTAATAACACAAAGTGGGTGGGTACTTCCTGGAAATACATCAAACTAATGAGATTAGCCAATCAGATGATGTTTCACTCAGAGGCACGGGTACAGCTTTGCCAATTTCAGGAGCCATGGTACCAAGACACTTGAAAATGTAAGAATTTCACAAAAAACTTCAAGGCATCTTACTTAACTGTGCCTGTGAGGAAAACTCTAGGGTCTAAGTTAAATTAAAATCACCCCTCCATACCAAACACAACTTTATTTTAGGTTTCTTTGAGTCCCACGGTACTACTGCGGGACCCGTAACAGGAAGTAAAACCATATACTGGACTCCCAAGGTCCTGCAGCAGTAACTCTATACCTTAAGGAATGTAAAAATAAATAAAAATGGAAGCAGCCATTTCATTGGCTATTCAAGAGGCACTACTCAAAAAAGCCCATACCCTTTAGAAACAACTGAAATGATTTTCCTAACCACCATTTCTGGATTGGAGTTTAACAGAGACAGTTTGCAGGAAATGCTACTGAAGCCATCATGGCCTCAAATAAAACTGGAGACCAGCAGACAACAACTGCATCATCCACCAACCCAATGCAAAATACACCATCTGAAGATGATGACATCCTTGTTCATCCAAGCACTTCTGCAGAACCAGAAGAAGAAAGGCCAGCAATGGAATCACCAGTGTGGCAGTTTTTTGGCCTTCCAGCAGGCCAACAAAAATGTACTTGCACAAGAGGTTACCTGCACTTTGTGGCAGAAGGTGCTTCACAGAGGGAAGACTGAACAGTATTCAATGGGAACCACTGGAATGTGGAAGCACCTGAGGGTCATGCACACAACTTGCATGTAAGCGGTAGAAAGACAACCAACTGCTCCAGAGGAAGTGTTGCAACAAAAGCAAGAAAATAATGACAACATACAGGAGTTTAGGATATACTACAGACACTGTCATAAAGTTGTGGCCTGTGGCGAACTTAAAATGGCAATATATATATAGTAAAGGCCGTGTAATAACATGTGCAAACACAACACAAAGGCTTTTGTAAAAAAATAATAATAATAATAATAAATAGAAGTAATACAAAAGTTAAAGAAAAGTTTAAAACAGTATAAAAAAAAATTACAAAACAACAGTTAAAAACAGTAGAATGTGAAAAACAAAAAAAGAAACAATTTCTTTTGGCAGGAGTTTGAAAAATGCTCCCGCCACATGGGATCAAACACAAGTTTCCTTGCACATGGGGGCAGGGAAACTACTGTGTCCTGGGGTGGGCTCGCCGGGACACAGTATGTGATAGGGCACCCAGAATGGGGTCCCTGGGGCCATTAATGGCTTAGGTAGGTGGGGTCCAACAGCCCCCTTCCTTTTGCTAAAAGTAGCAGCCCTGGGGGATGTGGTCCCCAAGGGGCTGTTAAAGGCTCGGGAGGGGGCATGCATTGAAAACTCCCCACTTAGTCAGGGGGGTGGACTCCCTGGGGCCTAAAATGACTAGCGAAGGGGTGGCGCATTTCAGCCCGGTGGTGGGTTCTACAGGGCCTTTCAATGCTCTGGGAGGGGGCCATGTGGCCCCCCTCCCCTTTTGTATACATTTTGGCCGCAAGATGGGCTTCCCGGGGTCTATAATGGCTCTGGGAGGGTGGGGTCACATGTCCCCCCACCCCTTATGAACTACAGCCCCGGGGTGGACTCCCCGAGGCCTATAATGACTTCAGGAGGGGGGCCACGAGCCCCCTCCCCTAAATTTACCAATGTAGTCTTGGGCCACAATTTTGTTTGCACAGCAAAAAATGCTGTTTTTTTTGCCAATTTGGTCCCAGCGGATGGGGATGTCCCTCTGGATCCCCCCCCCACATGGAACCTAGGGGGGAGCAGGGTATCCCTACCCTGCCCCCTTATATATTTTTTTCCAACTTCAGGACAGGGGACTATGCTGGCAGCAGCATTTTTCCGATGTTGCTAGCAGCCAATCAGAGCACTCACTGGAAGCGAATTGGCCTAAGGGAAATAGAGCTCCCTGAGCTTATGACATCACATATTACATCACTAATGACAGGTTCTATGACATCTTTTATGACATCACTGAGGGCTTCTTCCAAGGTTCTTTTGTACACATTGCTCTCTAAACAGATATAGCATTAGAGCTATGAAAGTAAGTGCAAAAAAGCTCAGAGTAATGTGCAGCATCATCACTGCTATCATACATACAACCCCCATAGGTAAAGCAAGATTGTCTTATTTTCAACATTGACCCTATACCATACACTTCATGGGTAGCTGAGTTCATGTTGACTATGAACCACAGATGAAAGGGTAACCTATCCTGCACAAGGTGTTCAATCTGTATACAGCTGTTCAGGGAAAACCAAGTTCCTTCAGATTCTGAAGCCCTGTTACATAACTAATGCCCTACTAAGGACAGTCTTTACCTGTATCAAGCCCCTGACAGTCACTGAACCTACATTAAGAAATGAAGTGGATATAAGTAGAAAAGTGGGTACTGTTAACACTGTTTACTGTATGGAAAGAGTTTACTCTGTGCCAGACTGTTTGTGGACAGTAAAACTCTCATGAGAAATGCACCACAGATTATTAAAAAGTATCTGCAAGAACAGTGTTCACTCTATGCTGAACTTGTCCAAAGAGCAACTAGTCACTTAAAATAACAAAGCTTTGAATGCGCTGAATATCATACTGCCAGCAAACGTTACAGATAGCCCATCTTCCGAAGCAAAAGAAGCACATGTACCTGGTGCACAAAGTCTTCTATGTTATGTAGAAATTGTCAGGCTGAGACAATTCTTTCTAATACCTCGAGGCTGCTTACAATACTTAGTATGTAGTATGTAGAATCTTTGCCCTGCTGAAAACTTTTTCTGCAGTACTGAAAACGTGTGTTGAACATAATGAACACATGTTGTCAACTGTCACCTGCACATAGAGTTACTCTTTAATACAAACGTTTAGAACGTGTTCGATACCTCTATACACCTATGGTGCATTAGGAGTGCATATGTTTTGTAAACACTTACAACGATTAGCTGGGCACAGGCTGTACACAATTAGGTAGAAAAGTAATATGGTAGTTACCCGCCAATATGTAAACTATAAAACAAACTAAGTCATTGTATGATGTCAGCAGTGAGGTCATCAATGATGTCATTTGAGATGTCATCAGTGATGTCATAGAACAAATCATGAGTGAAGTAATATGTGAGTTCATAAGCAGTGCATGGCAGGAGTGCAAGTAATAGTTAGCTCTGCTATCTCTAAGTGCTGATTTTCTGTGCTTTTTTTTAGATCAAAAGGTTAATGTTGTCACTGACTTAATACCCTAACTATAACATTACTTTGCCCTTTGTTTTTTCAGTGAATGTGTGTGTGTGTTTGTTTAAAAAAAAACAGGTCATAAGTTGAAGTGGCTGTGAGTCTACCTAAAGTTAAAGAAACACTTTCAATAGTTTAAACGTGGACTCGAACCCTGGTAGCTATGGCACACAGAAGACAAACATAACTTAGGAAACGAGGGTAAGGTATTGAACAGTAACAAAACAATTAACAAAATACAATAAAAAACCTACAACCCATTTATAAAAATCAAGATTTTAATTAAAAAATTACATAAAGTATTACAATCCAATAAGGGTAACTGGACATGTGAATTTTTTTTTAAGTTTTAGGGCTATAAGCACCAAGGCAAAGTAAAGCACCAATCAGAAGCCACTGTTCGTGGATAACCAGGACATAGGCATGATTGCAGGCTGACTACAATGAAGCCAAGGTAGGATACAACAAGCAAGTCATACAGGTCGAAGTTTTTACTTTCTGATATCCATTAGACAAGGTCCTGCTAAAGCTGCTGATTTTGGCGGTAAAAGCTCTAGGCAGGAAAATTCTAATTTCACACCTGCCAAAGTCTTCGGATTAGCTGGATACTTTTTGCCTGGTCAATATTTCTATGTTGGGACTTAGTCTCTTTTCTGATTCTCTAAAACTTCCAGTGGTACAAGCCTGGAAGCTGTAACCAGTCAGGACACACCAAAGTAAGAAACCTTAGCCGCTAGGGTTTGCTGAAAAAGCTCCTAACAGGACAAACCTGATTTTCTTGCCCACTGAGGTTATGCCATGGGCAGATAGCCTTCTGTAGTTAGTCCCAGGCCTCAAAAACATTTAAGTTTCAACTTTTCAACTTTTTGGAGTAGCTCCTCTTGATCACATCTAAAGCTCCAAGAACTACAGGGAAAGCACTTGGAGTCCAGACTCCACTCCAGCATACACCACCAGCACAGTCCAGTCCAGGGTCACTTGCCTCTTGCCAACTAGTCACTCAAAGCAAGGGTCTTTTGCAGCTTTTTAAGTCTCTATAGCCATATCGGAAGTCAGCCAATTGAACCTTAGAGTACACATCTTGGTCCTGGGTACAAGTGAGGGCAGGTCCAGCCATTCAGGGTTTCACACATTTCAGAGGAAGATAGTTCCAGCCCACTTTTGTTCTGTTGTGTCCAGATGTGCACTCAGGAGCTGGGGTTGAGGTGCCACTTTTGTGCGATTCACCAGCCAGTAGGCGGGGGCGACTCCTGGCCAATGCCTAACCAATGAGAAAAATTCCCAAAAGACTAAACCTTCTCTGTATAGCAGCATATCTTCTTTGCCTTACTGCAAACTATTCCACAGAGCACTATTCTAAGTGAAATCCAACATAACAGCACCCTTCTCCCCCTAGAAGAGGCTGATGGCACAGCCAGGGGGGCTATCCAGGGAAATGAGAAGTCCTCCTCAACCACATCAAACTGGTTCTGGGAACACATATCCCCCCACTGGAATGGAGAGAGAGAGAGTGAGACAGAGGTAGCCGTGCAATATGGGACTCAATTCCAACGAGGGATTCTGGTGACATACATAAACCACAAGGCCAAAGGACAACTGGTTTTTAAATGTCACCTGAACCACAAATTTGACAATAAAGGGCCATATTACACATTACTCAATATGTATTTTTATATTACATGATTTATTAATTCATTTTAGTACTCTTTAGAAAGATTTGGAGGATGAGGGTCATCCATTTAATATTGTTTGCCTGAGATTGCAGATATATTTGTCGATGTTCTAGGATGTGCGTTTTGTTGGGGATAATGTGCTAATATTTCAAATGTGTTTTATTCAGCAATGTGTATTATTATGTCCGACTTTAAATACAAAATACATTGTAAGGAAATTAAAAACATGTTTTCTAAAATGTGCTTTTCATTTGTAGTATGTTGAAACTATGACATAAGTTGAAAAAGAGATGCATAATGAGAGAAGATAAAGTGAAGTGTGGGACTGTAGCTTTTTTGCTGATAGGGTTATGCATTTACAATGTATTTTTTCAATCTCGGGGAGAATTCATTGGTAAATGCCTGCATCAAGGATGGGCCTGCAAGAGTGAACTTGTCACACATGTAGATTAATGCAGCACTGTCATTGTGAAAGTATTTTTTTTCACCGGCACTGAAGGAAAGACGAAATGCAGTGCTAACCAATCATTAAACTTTTTATTTGTTTACGGAAGGTAAATATCCTGCAAAGGAACTTAGCACTGCGAATTACGAGAAATAATTCAGAGGGAGGACCTATTTTATGTGAATTACGAGCTTTCAAACTGTCGATATATCTATAAATTTGGAACCTTAATTTCTAAAAAAACTACTGAAAGGATTAACACCAAATTACAAAAAGCATGTTGTCTAGGTAAAGATCTAGCTTTCTGCCAAATTTGGTGTAATTCCGTTCAGCTGTTTTGGCTGTAACACTATCTAAAATTCCCTGAGGAAATTGCATGGAGAAATTGCCACTTATTTCTCTGCTACTGCTTGACAGATCATATTTTTTGTTAAATAACGTCAGTTTGTGACACCCTACATTCTTTATTATTCTCCAATCTGCAATATCTAAACAACTTAAGCAAAGTTCTGGAAATAAACATCCACACCTTATAGACATCATTACTACATAGATTCTGTGTATACCATTGTATTATAACTATTTAAAATGGGCACGTGCCCAGATATCCATGGTGGATGATCTATTGTTAACAGCAGCTTTGGAATTTCTCATAGATTTTTTGGAACATACTTTAAGCCACAACCTACTTTCAAGCATAACTCTACATCTCAAATCAGGTGTGTGCAGCCTTAACCTTGTTTAACATGGACTACAACTTCCACCCAAAACTTTAGTAATTTGTAAATGGCACACCATATTACTTTTAACCAGACAATTACACTTACCACCAAGGCTTACGCTATTTCCATGCTATGGACCCACACATGTACATTCAGTAACTGTATGGTGTGCATGACTATATGTGTTATCAGTGATTAGTTATTAGTTATAGTTAGCTCAGTAAAATAGAACTGGTGAATATCAGGGCTTTTTTGTTATTTAAATGTTAGTTTTGATCTCATTTCAACACAACTATAATATCACTTTTAATCTTTGCTTTTTTACAGTGAATTTCTAGGGCTTATTAACATAAGCTAAGATCTTTATTGTCAAATCTAACTATGATGTCACTTTGTTTTTTCAGTGAATATTTACTTTATGTATATTGCATTTGTATTGTAATTGCATTTATATAGCGCTTACTACCCCTGATGAGGCGTTAAAGTGCTTTTCAGCGAGTAGCACGCTACTCCGGGACCCAAAAAGGATTAGTTGTGAATTAGTATAGGGAAATATTAAATTAATTTGAGTGGTGGACATGTGAGTCTGTTAGTTGGATTGAAAAGGATAGTGGAGGGATAGAAGAGGGAAAGGTCCAGAAAGTGTTTATTTGGAGATCATAGCAGTAGGAGGAGGTTTGGGATGAGTAAAGGAGAGAAGGAGGGGAAGAGTCTCCAGAAGTGGATTAGGGAGAAAGATGAGGTATTGGATGAGTCTAGGAGGGATAGATCAGGGAAAGGTTTGGAAAGGCTTGTTTGGGAGATCTGAATAGTAAAAGAGGTTTGAGATGATGTAAGGAGGGGTAGAAGAGGGAAGAGTCTAGAAAGGGTTATTTTGGGGCTCAGAGTAGTAGAATTGGGTTTGGGATGAGTCAGAGAGTGGAGGTAGAGGTTATATTGAGAGAGGTATGGGTGAGATATAGAGTAGTGCATTGGAGATGCTGAATTAGGAGTAAAGTAATCAATATAAATATACATACATACATGGAAGGTAGGTATGTATAAGGAGGGTAATATATCTAGATTTAAGTTGTATTTAATAAACTCAGACTTAAATATGTTGCTGCACTTTAAGCTAATTTATTCGTTTTTATATTTTTATTCCTTTTAATAATTCAATAGTGAAGCAATTGTAGATAAATAGTTATGATAAAAATTCACTTATTTATGCAGTGACCTATATACATGTTAATTATAGAATAATATAACCTTAAGTAATATGTACATTTGTTAAGCAGACCTAACAAATATCTACTTATTTATAAACATAAGTATTATGCACATTTATACAAAGCAATACACATATCTAGATACATACATATAACCAAAAGAAATGCTTTTATACACAAGAAAATGCTGTACCCTTATGTTTGAACATGGTGGTTATGTGGGGAAGAGCCAACTCTTGAGTAGTATTATGAAGAAACAATAGTTATCTGTAGATCTTATGGTTGGGGGTAAAGAGTTCTATAATTTGGCTGCTTGAACAGAGAAGGATGTGCCACCTATGGTTTTTTTTCTTGTAGGGTGGGATTTTGCAACAATGTGCCACTCTAGAGCGGAGTTTCCTTTGATGAATGTATTTGGTGATTTTATTCCTGATGAAGATGGGCCCTGTTCCATGTATTGCTTCGTGGGTGATACAAAGCAGCTTCAATGTGGATCTTCTGGGAACCAGTAACCAATATAGGGCGGCCTTCAAGTCAGGGGAGATGTGGGCTTGTGGCTTTACATGTAGGAGTAGTCTGGAAGCAGGGTTCTGAATCTGTTGTAGTCTTTTCATAGTTGTTAATGATGATCCACGGTAGAGGCTAATGGTGCAGTCGAGTTTAGACAGTGCAAGAGCGATAGTATCCTGGACCTTCTGTGGAAATCCCAGGTGGGGGAAGATGCGTCGCAGAGTTTTTATAGTCATGGTGTTTGATCTTGCTAGTTTGTCCACTTGGGCATTCATTGATAGCTTGGAGTCCATGATAATTCCGAGGTTTCTTACTTCCTTAGATACTTTAGGCGGTGTTACCAGATCGTCAGGCCTGGCGGCAAGTGGGTCATAATTTTTCCAATCGCCACATGTGAGTATTTCCATTTTGGAAGCATTCAATTTGAGATGGCTCTATGTCATCCACTTATCAACGGCTCTGAGGAAACTGAAAATTTGTGAGTTTGCACTGTCTTTGGGGCTTTGCACTTTAAGGAGTATTTGTGTGTCATCTGCATAGTTATAGCAGAAATGTATTGATTACTTCATGTAGATGTTGAAATGCATGGATGAGATGATAGAGCCTTGAGGGACCCCTGCTTTTGTGAAGTACAGTTTGGATGAGAAAGGGGGATATGGATAACATTTGTTCTGTTTTTAGAGTAGGATGTGATCCAGTCGAGAGCAGTCCCCTGTATGCTGGCTTCTTAGAGTCTTTGTATTGAGTATCATGGCCAACTGTGTCAAAGGCAGCTGAGAAGCCCAAGAGAAGTAGTGCAGCAACCCTGTTCTGGTTAATTGTGTTCTTAAGGTCATCCCAAGCAGATTTGGATGTTTCCATTGGGCTTGCGGTGTTCTGTTGGCGGAGTACTGACAATGCGACTGTGGTGGTATGGGGACAGGTAAGTGGGATTTATTTTTTTACTTAAAACACATATATGTTGTGTGTGTGTACATATGTGTATGTAGGTTATGTGTATAGAGCATGTTGTGTACATTCTGCATTGCACCCCTCCAACATACACACATCATGCAATGTATACATGCACACACCACGAACACCTACCTTCCAGTCCGTCAAAATAGGGTGCCGGTACATCGTGGTGAAGGTCCAGCAGGTAAAGGGGTAACTGAGCAAAGGACTAGAGGATGAAATCGCAACCTGTACCCCGAGAAAAAGTGAGTTTACACTTCTTTTCTTACCATTCCACCGATCTGAAGTAGGAGGGATTCCCTCCAGAATTCCTTTTGAAACAGGCCACATCCAAATCTGGTGGCAGGAATCCTGACTGGAGTCCCGCTGCCACCTGCTGCAGCCCATCCCGCCGTAGGGGCGAGGAGCAAAGTCCTGGCAGAGTCAGTGGGACCGTGGTGGTCCTTTGTCCCATTGCCAGCCAACATCTGAATCGGGTGGGCGGGCGGACCGCCAGGTTGGCGGGCCGGAAGACCCACAAAAAAGCCCACTCTATTGTGGTCCCGCCAACATCTAAATCAGGCCCTATGTCAGAAGGTAAAAACTTTGACCGAGGTAACCCGCTTGGTGTTTCCAGCCTCTCCTCCATCGAGGTTGGCCAGAAATTGCGCCTAGGTTCCGGTAAACAGTGAACAGTGATTTCTGATTGGGTTTTCTTTTTCTTCCCCTCCTTTTGGATTTTAGTCGTTTTGGTGTCATTTTTCTTATTAATTTCTTCCTAATTTTTAGAAATTGGTTGTGTTTTTTTGTATTGAGTTGTGTTTTAACTTTTAGACTTCTTTTGTGTTGCTAAATACCTTACACAGTTTCCTAAGTTAAGCCTGTCTTCTCTGTGCCACAACTACCATGCACTGAGCCCAGGTTTAAATTATTGAAACTGTGTGCGTTTGGTCTATATATGTTAGTTTTTGTTTTATTTCTACACCTAATTATAATGCCACTTTAACCTTTGTTGTTTCAGTGAATATATATATATATATACATACATGCAAACACAGCGAAAGAGAACAGAAATCAAAGAAGAAGTATACATCCTTATTCACATAAAAAAAACAAGATGTAGATCTATTAGAATTCGATGCCATGTTTTTTTGGGACAGGTCAAATTATTTGCAGAGGTAGCAAGTCAGACCAGGCAGTCTTAAAACTGCCTCTCTATGTGTCTGTTAGTTGTCATGCTATTAAATCGACTTAGAACATGAATCCTTGAGAATTGTACGGCGATGTTTTCATTGAACTGTTGCCACTGAAGTCTTCACATATTCCTTGCGACAGTAAATGTTGCTGCTTTTATTGGGAAGTTGTTACGGCTCCTTCTTCTATAACACATCCTAACTGATCCTGCTCTGAGGCCTGCGTCGGGTATGTCACTGCACCAGAGGCGCAACTAGAGGCAAATTTCTGGGGGGGCTACTAAATATTTCGGGGGGACTGATTCTTCCAGCAATATGCAGAGTGGAGATGCAGGGGCTCCAAGAAGGGGTGAAAACACAACAAAGCCTCGTTAACACGTAAATGGTCTTTTAAAGACCTGTGAAGTACTCTGGTGCAGCTGTGTGTGTGCCCGGGAAGCTGTCTCAACCCGGGCTGACACACACGACGGGGGGGGCTGAAGCCCTTTGAGCCCAATGGGCGTTGCGCGCCTGGACTGCACCGTTTTCAGGACTAAGGTGAGGCCAAGGAAGGCAGCAGTAGTGCAAACACAAGCAGGCCTTTGGGACCCTACTGCCAAGGCCAACGGTGTGGCGAGAGTTAACCTCCTGCAAGATGCGCCTCTCCGGGACGCCGAGGGCATTGCTAAGTGAGGGGAAATCATCTGACGTCCCAGCTGAGGCCGGACACTTAGCTATCTCGTATGTTTCATTTCCTCTCTATCAGAAACGCTGGGAATTGGCCATTTCCATACGACCATGCAGAGGAACTCATTAGCATGCGATCAATATGCATGAGCCGCGTCTGCATACCGGCTGCCCAATAGGCACATCGGACCGGTGCGTTTATCTCTCACAGAGGCTGTACGTGGACGGCGGCTTCACCTTACAAAGCCGAGGTGTAATTAAAGCACATCCTCGAAATGCTAAACAACAGTTAAAAAACAGTCATATTGAATGATATATTTAAAAACCCACAGCATCTCTTCCGGGGCAAAATTATTATCTGCCTCGGAAAATTACACATCAAATGCGGCTTGGGATAAGTGGGCAGGTCGGGTTTAGCAGGCAGTATGTTAGATAGTTTGATACCTACATTTGATTCCGATACAGATATTACCTGACCTGCATGTTGAAAAAAATTAGAACATTAGCATTTCTTCTTTCAAATATAGTCCAGGGACGTAGCTATCAATGGTGCAGAAGATGTACTGGCACCAGGGCAGAGAGGCCTCAGGGGCTCATATATATGGCTATATATCACTACCCAAATAAGAGCCGGCGGCCATTTTCCTTGCTTACACTGGGCCACAGGCTTCTCCAGCGAGTAACTTGTGAGCTATTGGTAGCTCTTCAGCTTCCTATATGTAGATCTCCTTAGCACAGCCCAGCCTAATAAATAAGAAGCTTTTGCTTGGTTGTATTAATGTACGTGCACCAAAATTGAAAAGTGTTTATTTGTTATATATATATGTGTGTATTTTCAGAACTCATAAGCTGATGTTTGTAGATCAATATATATTTGGATCTTTTGTTTGAGCGACAAATCATACAACGACTGGGAGACTTATTACTGATTTTAGTGTCTGGCAGCCAGGGGCCCAGCACCTACGGCTGTTATTTATTACCCATGTACTGACATTCCACCTTGATAAAGCATTTTCCACATTACTGATGACAACCCTGCCTGATGAGCTGAGGTGATCACTGCTCGTAATCTTGACTATGGTGGCCGCTATTGTAAGCTTGGTCAAAGTGGCCACTGTAACAACACTAGTAATATTAGTATTTCGGGTTGATTTTCTTTGGGTTTAAGTATCTCTTATTACAGAAAAGGTTGGAGACCTCTGGGAAGCCCATGCTTGCACTGTGCTAGCTGTAAATAGAAAGTAATCGACTTTCTGGTTAGATAGCAAATGGTTTGTACCTTTTGAGTATTCCACTATCTGGCGGGCTCAGAAATGTCAGGGTATGTTGTCTCCTGGCATTGGGTTCTTTGGCCCCACCATACCCATGGTTGTGCTTACGTGACCAGGGATGCTGCCTTCCCTGGTGTCATGGTAAGGTCTTATGGCTTGATCATGTGATGAGGGCTATAAACACCTCCCCTAACACTGAGCTCAATGTTAAGGCTTACAGCTTGGTCATGTGATGAGGCTGCCCTCTTCGTTCTTCTTAAACCAGTTCCCGCTGGAATCCAGCTAAAGGTCATCAGTTTAAAGGCATTACATCCTCGCCACAATAATCACAGAAGGAGCAATAGCTCCTCCCCAGAACCTTTCAAGCTAAAAATGCAGTTTAGTTATTCCCATGCCTCCACTAAGATGGCCTACTTCTTCTTCCCTTAGACCAACCTACAAAAGGAAGTTGCACCCTTTCCTCCCCCTGATTTTTAGTTCTGTGCTAGACACCTTTAAGCAAATTTCAGGTAAGTGTATGTATTAGTATAATCGAGTGAACCTTTCCTTTAGTTAGCTCATGTACCCCTTGCACTCATTCATTTTGAGAGCAGAGTTAACAGCTCGCTGCATAAAGGCCCTGCCACAGCGGGCTCATGCATGTTGAAATTCTAGACCCTGCTATAGCGGATCACATGCTGAGGACTCATTGTGGGTCTATTCTCACTGGAGTGACATGCGTGCTGAGTTGATGCTTTCCGTATTTCTTTTTTCGAAGGGTGGGCAAAGTACCACTACGCGGAACTCCGTTCCATCTCATCCCAATTAATTAAACAGAAACCTCACATACCTTTGGTAAAACAAGTAACTCTATCTTTACATGCTAAAATGCATATAGTCATCTCACAAAAGTGAAAATTAAAATATAGCAAGCAGTGAGAGAGGTGATGATTTTGGGGTCCTCCCTAATCCAGGGAGAGAACCAAGCAGTTGCCTTGAACACAAAGAGCACATCATGCTGAACGATTCGGTGGTGGTCCCATCCTCCTAGGACCACCCCAAGCACAGTTATGGGCAAAAATACAATCCCAACCAAAGGCCCTGCAAAGCATTATGGGACGAGATTCTAGAGTGCAGTGAATATTATAGTATCCAATATCAAAACATTCCTCAAGTGGCAGTGGCTCTCCCGGCTCAGCTGAGAGCTAATACTATAATATTCACTGCACTCTAGAATCTCGCCCCATAATGCTTTGCTGGGCCTTTGGTTGGCATTGTATTTTTGCCCATAACTTTGCTTGGGGTGGTCCTAGGAGGATGGGACCACCACCGAATCGTTTAGCATGATATGCTTTTTGTGTTCAAAGTATCTGCTTGGTCCTCCCCCTAGGTTAGGGGGGACCTCAAAATCATCACCTCTCTCATTGCCTGATATTTTTCAAAGCTCACTTTTGTGAATTGGTTATATGCTTTTTAGCATGTAAAGGAAAAGTTGTTTTATCAAAGGGTTGTGGGTGCATTAGCTAACTGTAGCGGAGTCCAGAGTTTTGCATGAATTCTGTGTTTTCAATGTAATGTGTAGTTAGTAAATCTCCGCAGCGGAGTTCATTGCCCACGGTTACCTCTGACTCTGCCTTTCTATCTCAACGCAATACGCGCAGTCTGTTGGAGCTCTTATGTAGTTGCTAAGCAATGAGGAGCAATACTAGTTCTCACAGGGCTTGTTCCGTGACAACTACAAAAACAGGATGTGAATCCACTTGTGGTTGTTGGGGATTGAGAACAGGGCAATATGGAAGGGCCAAGTAAGACCACAAAGAAGACTCCTAATACAGAGCCTGATGCTGCTGCCACACCATCAATGGCAGTCTTGCAGCAGATGATTCAGGATGCAGTAGCTGCTGCGTTTATAGAAAGGGAGTTTCCTTCTTCTCCCAAAAAGCCTCAGTTAGGTCCTTCTAACAACCCCTTTACAAGTGAGGATCTGGAGGGGGAGGAGGATGTTAAAGGCAGATTTGAGTAGTGGCAAGAAATAAGAGGTGCTTCAGCAATACCAATATGGCATTTACAGACGCTGCCAATGTAGAGGAACATTCAGATTTTTTTCTCTCCAAATTTCACAAAAGAGAGCCAGAGGCACTCCCTCCACATGCCTCCGTAAAACAAGTGATGGGAAATGATTCGAAGGATACTGCCAAAGCCTCGTTTCCCCGATATCTATCAAAGAAGTATTCCATTCAGAAATTACCCAATGACTTTCCTATGTTTGTAAAAGTAGACTCTTTGATGACAGGGTTGGCATCTCAGGGCCCCGTTATTTCAGAAGATGCCTCACCTTCGGACCCTATCAATAAGAGAATGGACATGGCTGGTAAGCGCACATATGCGGCAGCAACTTTTTCGATCAGCGCAGTTGCATATTTTCCTTATGCTATGCAATCACTATTAAAGGATTTCCAAAGTTTGGCAGAATTGATGGAACAGGGGGCGGACATTACATGAACTCTCGCAAAGTATGGAACAATAGACAAGAATGCTGTCAGATATTTCTTATGATACATTGAATGCAACAGCTTCCACAGCTGGTTCCCCTTTACATGCCAGATTGAAGCTTTGCCTAAGACACCGGAAGTCAGACATAGCACAGAAATCTCATCTTATGAAGAAACCATTTTTAGGGTTCAAATTGTTTGGAGCTCCTTTAGAGGAGATGGTTGAGAAGTCAGTGGAGGACCGGAAACTACTGGTGCCAACAAAAGCACCCAGGGAGAAATTTTTGGGATTTAAAAGAACTTTTGGAGCATCTTATAGGGACAAGTCCAATCAGCCCTTTTGGGGAAATTGATGCGGGGGGGATTCCCTTCCTCAGATAAGTCCTGGTCCCAGCATTCGCTCAGTGGTTCCCAGTCACAATCAAAGTCCTTACTGTCACCAAGGGAATAACTTTTCTGTGGGGGGGGGTGAAATATAATATTTCCTGCAAGCCTAGTAAGCATCAATATCAGACCAATGGGTTTCCAGCTTCCAGCAAACCCTATAAAGAGAAAGCCATTTTTTCAAGGTATTCAAGATCTTTTGACAAAATCAGCTATCATTCTGGTTCCTCATCTTCAGAGGGGCCAAGGGGTGTATTCAGTACTGTTCCTTGTACAAAAGGCTCTTGGGGAGTACAGACCAATGTTGTGCCTCAGGAAGGCCAATTAATTCATCCTTCATGTCAGGTTCAAGATGGTGTCAATCCACAAAATACAGCTGAGCTTCAACCAGGGAGACGACATAGCTTCCCTGGACTTTTTGGACGCTTACCTTCAAGTCCCAATGCATCAATCACCCCAGAAATTCTGTGTGAACAACCAGCAAGACCACTCCCAGGTATTACCATTTGGACTCTCTTCTTTAGCAAGGGTGTTTAGGGATGGTGTTGGCACCTTTAGTGGGGGGTTTTTCATAGGAAGAGGATTCAGATCTTTCCATATTTGGATGACTAGCTTATCTCTGGCTCTTCTTTTTCTAAGGCGAATCTGCATATCTAAGAAGTATGCAAGATTCTTCAGGAACACAGGCTTCTTCTAAACTCCAAGAAGTCTTGTCTGGTTTCAACACATGATCTGGTGTTTATTGGAAGCCATTTCAACACTCAAGTGGGTCAGGTGTTCCTGCCGGCAGAGAGGAGAGAGACTCTTTGAAAGGAGATTACCGTTTCTTAGGGACAGATTCAGGGCCTGATGGCAGCAGCAATCAATGTCCTTCCTTAGGTGGGACTTCACATGTATCCCTTAATCAATCACTTACTCTGCCAGTGGCTCTCTTGTTCACAGGAAAACAGTCAAGAGGTAGCCATTTCAGTCCAGCTCAGGATTTTTCTGGGTTGATGGTTGGAGGAACAAAATCCAGCCAGAGATACAGCAAAAACGACTCTTCATCTGCCACCACTGCTGCTTCGTCTGCCACACAGGACCTTCTGCCTGCACTGCGCCCCGCACAGCTCCTGACCAGAAGACTATGAACAACCAGGAACTGCTCTAGTGTATCCTGCTCAAATCCCGCTCCCTCTGCAAGCATGCCATGGAAATCTGGGATATCATCACCACCCTCTCCCCGGACGTTGCCTTCATCACTGAAACGTGGCTCAACCCCTCCTCGAACCCTGACATTGGCACTGCCACTCCTGATTGGCTATAAAATGATACACCGATTCCGCACCAACAAGCACAGTGGAGGCATCGCCATCATCTCCAGGGAAACTATCCGATGCACCGTCACCAATGACGACCGGACGCCTTTCATGGAACACCTCAACTTCCGCTTACAGACCGACGTTAGGACCATGATAAGATGCACCCTCACCTACAGGCCCCTGGGACCCCCACCAGCATTCTGCGATGGCATCTCCAATCTCATCGCCCCCCCTAGGCATCGACTCCTACCACTACATACTGCTCGGCGATCTCAATTTCCAGGTCAATGACCCCCAACAACGCCAACTCTATCACCCTCCTGGAGAACCTAAACAACATTGGCCTCACCCAACTGGTCACCAAACCATGCACAAAGCCAGACACACACTCGACTCCATCTTTAACTCCAGCGACAAAGTCGAATTCACCCAAGTCACTGAACTCACCTGAACTGACCACGCCATCGTCCACTTCACCATCTCTAACCCCGGCACACAACTGCCAAGCACCACTGCCCCCCACCACCACAGCTGGGGCAAGGTAAGCGAGACTCAGTGGACACAGGCCTTCAGCACCGCCCAACCCGAAATGTCAACAGACCTTGAGCAGGCCATCCAGAACTTCTCCACCTGGATCACCAAATGCGCCAACAGAGTCGCCCCGATGAAACCAGCAAAAGCCAACAAAACTTCAAAACAAGCCAGTTGGTACACCCCAGAGCTCAGAACCACCAAGCGCAGCTGCTACCGATTCGAGAAGCTATGGCGCGCCACTAAGAACCCCACTGACAGAGCTGCTCACAAAGCAGCCCTCAGCAACTACCACCTGCACCTCAAGGAAGCCAAGAGGACAGCCATCACTGCCCGCATTGATACCATGGCCAACCACACGAAGGAGCTCTTCAAAATAGTCAAAGAATTCTCCGACTCGACAGCCACAAAAAACACCATCCACCCCTCCCAAGAACTCTGAGGCCCCCTCTTGAACTACTTCCACAGCAAAATCACCACCATCTACAACAACTTCGACCCCCAACTCACCTCTCTCAGCCTCGACTACCTCAACCTCCCAGCAAACACCAGCCGAACTATCACCACCTGGTCTCACCTTACCACTCAGACCACCATAGCCATCATATTGTCAAACCACTCCGGGTTATCCACCAACCCCTGCCCCCACGCCTTTTCAATTTCAGGATCAACCCAATCAGCATGGAGCTTACCAGCATCCTCAACACCTCCATCTCCACAGCAACCTTCCCGGAAAGATGGAAACTCGCAGAGGTCCGACCCCTCCTAAAGAAACCCTCCGCCAACATCTGCGACCTCAAAAACTACCGACCGATCTCCCTGCTCCCCTATCCAGCCAAAGTACCCGAGAAAGCCATCAACCAACAGCTCACCGAATACCTGGAACACAACCACCTCCTCGATGCCTCACAATTAGGATTCCATGCCAACCAAAGCACTGAGACGGAGCTGATCGCTGCCACAGATGACATCAGAACTCTCCTTGATCGTGGAGAAACTTTGGCTCTGATCCTCCTTGACCTCTCTGCTGTTTTCGACACCGACTCCCACCACACCCTCATGGACAGACTTTACAACATCGGCATACAGCAAAACGCCCTCAAGTGGATCGTCTCCTTCTTTACAGGATGCACAAAGAGCATCCTTCTGGCTTCCTTCACCTCTGCACCCAAGGACATCATATGCAGCATACCACAAGGTTCATCCCTCAGCCCCACCCTGTTCAACATTTACATGAACCCCCTCACAGACGTCGTCAGATCCCACGACTCAACATAATCTCCTATGCAGACAACACTCAGCCAATCCTCTCGCTCACAAAGGACCCATCCAACGCCAAAACTGACTTCTGCAACACCATGACCAACATAGCCAAATGGATGAGAGACAACTGCCTCAAACTCAACTCTGGCAAAACAGAAGTGCTGATCTTTGGGAAGAACACCTCCGCATGGCGGGCAGCAGAACTCAGACCCACACCGACCGACTACGCACACAACCTCAGCATCATCCTCAACAACTAAATGGTCATGAAATGACAAGTCAACGCAGTCACCTCCTCCTGCTTAACACCCTATGCATGCTCCACAGCATGTTCAGATGGATTCCAATCACCAGAAGAACCGTCATGCAGGCCCTCGTCACCAGCTGCCTCCACTACAGAAACACTCTCTACACCAGAATCTCCACCCACCTCCTCAGAAAATTCCAGACCATACAGAACGCTACAGCCAGACTCATCCTGGACACCCCAAATGGACCCACATCACCCCTCACCTCAGAAACCTCCACTGGCTCACTGTCCAGAAAAGATGCCCATTCAAGATCCTCACACACCTACAAAGCTCTTCACGACCAAGAACCATCCTACATCAACCACCAACTAAACTTCCATCTGCCCTCAAGACACCTGTGCTCTGCCTTACTCGCCCTTGTGCACACACTCCCACATCTGACACAGCTGCAGTAGGGCCACTCCTTCTCCTACATCGCCGCCAAAACCCAGAACAACCTGCCCCTCCAACTCCGAACAGCACCCACCCTAGCGGACTTCAGAAAGACACTCATAACCTGGCTTTTCGACAGAGACTCAGCACCCTCGGCCCCCAAATACCCTTGGGGTGACAGTGTTGCGCTTTACAAATGATTGATTGATTGGTTCCATATAACTTCAACAAAAGTGATCACCACAAATGCCAACAAGCTGGGATGTGAGAGGTACCTTTCAATCCTGTTCAATTCAGGGGAAATTGAATCTACTTCAGGCTTCCTGTACCTCGAATTTCAGAGAACTGAAAGCAGTTCAGTTAGCTCTACCGGGGTTTGCTTCCCATATCCTTGGTCATCATATATTCAAGTCCAAATATACAACAAGGTAGTGATGGGACACCTGAACCATCAAGGGGTTTGCAGAGTCCAGTCTCTTTCGTTGTTGACACAGGAAATTGTCACTTGGGCAGAAGCCAGTCTAGAGTCTCTGATTGCTGTTTATATTCTGGGGCGGAAAAAATGGGAAGCAGTCTGAGTCAGATTTTTCCCCCAATGTGTGTTATATCATAAAAGAAGGAAGTGTTCCAGGTGTTGCTGAGGAGATTAGGGTAACAGTGAACCTTTTTGCCATGAGTGACAAGGCTCGGCTTCCACGTTTTTGCACAATTATTCCCTGTTTGGAAGCATGGAGGTTTACTCAATCTCATTCAAATGCCCAGAGGATCTGGTTTATGCAGTCCCACCTATCCCGATGGTTCCCTTTGTTATTGGAAATTTCAGTGTAACCCCACTGGGAGATCCTGAATCATCCTTATCCTCTGGTAGGAGCACATCTTCTTCGTGGTGTGTTACAAAAGCTACACCTTCAGGCATGGCTTTTGAGAGGGCAAGCCATTTGGCAGATGGTTGTTCAGCACAGGTCGTGGATTTAATGCAGAATTCCAGACGACCCTCAACATTAAGATTCTATTCCAGACATTGGAATTTGTTTGGTAAAATGTGCACTGAGAGAGCATTTGACCCTGTTTCAGTTGAAGTGATGAAAGTGTTGCACTTTTTGTCAGATGGGTTCACTTTGGGTTTAGACTCTTCAACCTTAAGAGCTCAGTGGGTGGCGCCTAAGGTTTTTCAAAGTCCTTATCTGGACTATCTTGAACCATTGGTATCAAGACTATTGAAAAGTTTCCTTTTGAAGAGACCCAGGGTATTTTGCCTATCTCTTGCTTGAGATATTCCCTTAGTTTTGAGAGCTCTCCAACTGCCACCTTTTGAGCCACTAGACATGGTAGAGATGACATTTCTGACGTTTAAGGTTTTATTTTTGGTGGCTACTCCATCAGCCAAGAGAATTTGGGAACTGGGGTCTTTTTTAAATGTGAACCTTTTCTGACAATCTTTCTAAATAAGATTGCTTTAAGATTCAGCCCAAGATTTTTGTCCAAAAGCTAATAGATCACGGAGGTGCTGTTACCAGTGTTTTCCAAATCCCCAGTCAGGGGCCGAGGAGGCCTTATGCATTTTAGTTGTAAGGAGGGCTGTTCTATACTATTTGAAAGAACAGAAGCATTCAGAAAGGTGGATAATCTTTTTTGTAAATTTTGGGACAGGTGGCAGTAGACTGAAGCCATCCAATTCCACCTTGAGTAGATGGCTTAAGCAAGCTACTCTACTAGCTTGTGAGCTATAAGGTGCAGACTTGGATCGCCAACTCCACTGGAGATCTACTAGGAACAGGTCCACTTCTTGGGCCACATATAAGGGAGTCTCAATGGAAGGCATCTGTAATGCGGCCACATTGTCATTATAGACTGGTGATTGGCGATAATATGTCAAATGAATTTGCTTTGGCTGTTTAGAATGCAAGCAGAAACCTATAATATGTGGAGCATAAAACATGATGTGGTGTGATAATGTATTTATTAATTATTACAAATTTATGGAGTGGCATGGCATCTACAAAGTTTCAGATGACTGTGGTTTGTAGTTGATACATGAAGCAGACGGTTGCTTGGGTATCAGCTCCTTCAGTGTTTACAGTGGTGGGTAAGACTGGTGAGGAGGTAAAAGCCCTGGCTACTTACCGGTAATCTTCATTACTTCAAGACCAAGTCTTCCTTACCACTGTCAGGTTTCCCATCCCTCCCATCCCTTTCTAGTTTTCGGCTTCATAAACACTTTTCAGGCATGGCAAGGAACAGGTGGAGGAAAGGGTGGAGTACCCTTTTGTAGGTTGGTCTAAAAGAAGAGGAAGTTGGCCTTCTTAGGAGAGGGATGGCAACAACTAGACTGCCATTTTTATCTTGACAGTTTCTCAGAAAGGGGAGCTATTGCTCATTCAGTGATTACTGTAGCGAGGAAGACTTGGTCTTGGAGTAATGAAGATTACCGGTAAGTAACCGGGGCATCACTCCTGTTTACCCCGGTTAAGGCCTGTAAAGTGTCCAGGGACAGAGGCTCTGCTTCTACAACCCCATACCTCCAGTAATACTACTCAACACCTCCCAGCTTGGACTAATCACTCCTGGGCTTTCTACTCTCACACTAGGGTAGAGTACTCTGCACTGGGTACAACCCACTGCCAGCACCACTGAGCAGCCACAAGTGCAGCTGAATTTAAGTGCTTATCACACTTAGGTGTGATTAACTACCAGCTTCACAAGCATTACTGGTCCTGGGTATTACTCAAAACCATCTTCTCTGGGTTGGTACATTCGCCGCTGGAACTTCAAAGATGATCACTTCTAGGTATTGCCCTCCACCAACTTCACAGAGATTATCGCTTTTCAACCATCTTATACGAAGAGTCGACTCAACACTAAATAGGCAATTACTTCTAAAGCGTGAGATCGGCTCCTAGGCTGGTGAAGTTGGGGACCATAACCTAAGTCCATGCCTGAAGAGCCAGATACTTTCTGAAACTCCCAGAGTCTAACCTGATCATCCATAAAATGACGGCAATTTGAGTCATCCAAGTGGATCTCCATACTTCCTCTCTCCTATAACTCGCTTACCCTGCTGCACCATCACAACTCCGATGGACATCCTTCTGCTGCAACCAGCGTAGAAAAACCAGATGGAAAGTAACCACAACTAAGGATCTGCAGAGCTAATTGATGCCACCAGCTGACAACATTTTAACCTGCACATCTGTCTCTTACATCCATCACACCATTAAGCGCCGCATCCCAAGACAAATTAATAGCGTCCCTCTGGTCAGTCACACATCACATGAAAGCACTTCCCATATAGGTTCAAAACAAAGACAACACTCTTCCAGCCACAAATCCCACAGTTCGTGCCATGGTGCTCATGTGGGTAAGCACTTCAGCTCCCCACGCTAGGGTGGTAAGCGATATAAAAATGCTACAAAAAACCTGGGGTGGAAATTTCGCACCCCATCCATTGTCTAACAGCAGGCTAACTCCCAGACATTAACCTAGTTCATTCAAATTTGTATAATGCAGCATACATATATATATTTGTCTCCATAGTAACCTCTGAGATCTACAAAGAATTTTCAGATGGCAGCATAGACACACTTATCTCTTGCAAAGTGGTCTAATATCTGAAAAAGTAACTTGGCGATTGGTGTTCCCAGCTGCTTTCCCTAAAAGAAAAATCGATTGTGCTGTGCGGGGCAATTTACTATCTGCCTTTTCACATGATTGTAAATATGAATGACGTTACTATGAAAATACACTATATATACGATTGTGTCTGCTACTGACTCAGTCAAAAGCTCACACACCCAATTGATCATAACATAAGGATTTCTGCAATCCTGTCTCAACCAGACACCACGCAGCCCCACTGCAGCACTTCAGGTTTCGGATGCTCCTGCTACAACAAAAATGTCCGTCATAAAGTGTTTTGTGGCTCATTTGAACTGGCTTAACGCTATAGGCAGAGAATTATAATATCATAGACTCGTGGAGGGGACATAAACACCCCCAACTGGACATTTAATGTAGGAGCAAATGAGCCACAGGGAAATGAAAAGTGATGGAGGAGTGAAACTGGCAGAGAGAGGTGATGCTAATCTTGGGGGATTTAATCGGCTCCACCTATGAAATCTCATCCGATGTGAAAAATAGCACAAAAAACCAACCCCACAAAAAAAACCACAGGAAGAAACATCAAGTCACTGGCAGCCCTATCATTTAAAAGCCCACACCGTGGGGCTTTGATATGCCCACTTCCCTAATGTGGCAGTGTGAAGACAGAGAAAAAAATCGCAGCTCAATTTAAGTCTCATGCAAAGAGCTTACAACTGTAATTAAATCATTAAATTCTTGTCTACGCTTCACAGAGCGTAGAGAAATTAACTTCCCACCAACCTCATTTTCTATTTGAACATGAAATAATGATTTTCTGCCAGTCTAATTACAAAGCCAACATCTGATCAAGCCGGCATCCAGAGGGGATTATCACATGCACAAGTATTAGACCTCATTACCAGCCTGAGTGCAAAATTATTACATCTTGTAATTGGATGGTGAGATTTATATACAGATCGGGCCGGGTTCTGTAAGATTGTAATTACAAGCTTCGTTGGTTAGCTACTTATCAGAACTTTGCAGGAAAACAAAACAAATGGCTGGTCGGAATGGGGTTTTCATTAACCTGTAACCCCACCATGGGGGGAGAAACCGGTGTAAACGCTCGTGTCTGCATTACGCGAAATGGTCCCGCCATCCCTCTGCCTGCTGCTGCTGATGGCTGAGCAAAGCAGTCTGTTTCATTTATTTAACCTGGGTAATCTGCAGGCGGGAAAAAGCACGTGAGATAAATGAGCTGTCTATTCTGCTAGGATGGGCCCAATGTATCTATTACTTAAGGCTAACTGGCTGTGAAGCCATCCATTCTGGTGTGATGGCGGGATCTCCTGAGGAAAAGAGAAAAGCCGTACTGGTTTTAGGTAGACAGACAGACAGAGAGACAAAGAGACAGACAGACAGACAAACACATAGATAGACAGACAGACAGACAGATAGATATATAGATAGATGATAGATAGAAAAAACGTGGTTCATTAAAACATGTTATTTTGACCTCTGTACTAATAAATGTGTGTTCACTCATTTGTTTTTTATTGTTCAATTCCTAAGTATTAATGCCTTTAACAAGGACTTTGTCCAAACCCCTTTTTTAGGTCTGTTCTATCTCGTTTTTAACCTACACAGGCGACCAACCGCTGCACTTTGCACTTTATGGAACATGGTCTTTGTCGGAGTTATTCAATAGATCTCTTTTTTATAAAGTGTTATTATATTTTTATTGTGTTCTATATTGTGACGGTTTTTAATTACTTGAAACGATAAAACCTATCTATCTATCCATCTATCTATCCATCTATCTATCTATCTATCTATCTATCTATCTATCTATCTATCTATCGATATGAAAAGTCATGCTATTGCTGTAGTACTTACTAATCAATAAGAGAAAACACGGCTTACTGCCTCATAAGTGGGGCATTACAACCCGGCTACTACTCACAGTGTCGATGTGAGTGTGTGTCACGGTTGTATGTTGGAACAACGAGTTCCACAACGACGACTTCCCTAACAACGAGGGCGCAACCACGACCTCGTCTAAACCACAATTGTTTTTACCATGCATTCCTTTACCACAATTTTTTGTGTTAAAGGAATGCGTGTTAAAAAAAAAATGTTCTACTACTACTCCGATCCCCCCAAACCCTCCTGCCCCCTAAAAATGAGTCGCCCCACACCCTATTAACAAACACTTTCACCCATTCCCCCTAAAATCGAATCCCAAACCCCTACCCCTAAAAACGAACTCAACCCCTTATAACTAATTCCCCCCTTAAAAATAATCACGATCACCCTCACCTCCTGAAAACGAACTCAACCCCTTAAATTCTAATTCCCCCCACACCATATAAACAAACATAGCCCCATAAAAACTAATCCCAAACCCCCACCCTCTAAAAACGAACTCAACCCCCATAAAACTAATTTCCCCCACCTAAAAATAATCATGATCACCCCCACCTCCTAAAAATGAACTCAACCCCTTATAAACTAATTCCCCCACCTTAAAAATAAATACGATCACCAACGCACCCTAAAAACGAACTCAACTCCCTACAAACTAATCCCTCCCACACCTTCTAAACAAACACGATCACCAATACCCCCTAAAAACCAAACCCCAACCCCTAAAAACTAACCCCAAACCCCCCCACCCCCTGGAAATTAACCCCTCTTACCTGTTCCTCGCGACGCTCCTCCGAACTCCGCCCTGCCCGAACACTAGACCGAATCATGCGTGGTTAAGGCTGAGTCGTTGTTCGGGCAAGTCGCTGTTCTGCTTGCGTGACTCCGGAACTCGTTGTTCCGGAGTCGTTGTTCAGGATGTTTCCCGTGTGTCACGGCACTTATTAGCGTTAGTGTAGGGAGGTTCTGTGACTCCTAAGTCATACTCCCAGAGATACTGTCCCTCACCTTCTTCAACAGTAGTCATGCAAATTGCAGGCAGATCTGTGTATGTACTGTATGCAATACCCTTTTTTAGGTCGAGCCTAGCGCAGCGCGCATGCGCTGCCCTATGGGAGGCTTCATGTAATCACTCAAAACTTTTCTGTGTGGGTCTGACTCCCCCCAAGCATTTGGTTGGCTGTTGGCTGTGTCAATTTGAAATAGGAGGCTGCAAATGGCTAAAGGCGGGCGCATGTCCCACCTCTTTTGCAAATGCTAACTCCCACAGCGTTTTGCTCTCGGGAGCGAGCAGCGGCACGCAGGGTGGCAGCTGCATTCCTTTTGGGTCGCGTGCTTTCGCTTTTGCTTGTTGTTGTCTTTATCACCATGGCGCCCTTCACGGACTGTGCCACTTATTTTACATGCTCCATATACAGCATTCAAACCAGCCAGAGACAGCTGCGGGGCACGGGCTGAAGGAGGCGATTCTCCCTCACAACTCCGGTGGCGATTGCTTGTTTAATTTACTTTGAAGGTCAGCGCGGCGCCCGCTTCATGAATGCCACGCTTTGTGTTTTAACTCAATTTTTTTTAAATTAACTTTCAAGGTGAGCACGGCGCCCGATTCACGGACCCCACGCTTTGTGTTTTAACACACTTTTTAAAAAATTTACTTTCAACGTGAACACAAATCGCCCGATTCACGGACTGCATGCTTTGTCTTATGGCACGTTTTTTTTTTTTTACTTTCAAGGTAATCGCGGTCCCCGCTTCACAAACGCCGCGCTGTGTGTTTCAGCACGTTTTCTTTTTTTTACTTTCAAGGTGAGCGCGGCCCGCTTCGCAAACACCGCGCTGTGTGATTCAGACCCTTGGGCAGGCGTCGTGTACTTGCTCCACCATTTTGCGCTCCCTTCACTGACCCAGCGGGACTGGTAGTTGCATAGCCCTGTCTCCCAGCTTCAGGAATGTTCGGGGGCTGTTCTTTTAAAAAATATTTGTGGCGGTCCATCGGAGTGCTGCAGGGAGCCTGTATGCGGTGAGTATAGGGTCGGAGGACCTTGGGTTGCTCACCTGCCTGTGGAGAGGCACGCTGGAGCGTTCATTTCTCCCTTCTTGTCCCGGTTGCCTACAGGGCAGGCTGGAGCGTTAATTTCTCTCTTCTCGTACCGGTTGCCTACAAGAGTGCAGTTGCGTGTGCTGTACATATTTTGTCAGTCCAAGTGAACATTGGACTAATGCTGACTGAAATAATGTACACCTGTATTAGTAAGTGAAGCTTGCACCACTGCTGCACATGCTCTGCCCCGTCTGTGTGAAAGAGGACCCCGGCACTGCTGCTTAACTTGTTTGTTTGAGAGCAGATTGCATTTTTCTTGCCCTTGCTGTACCCTTTTTTGTGGTGCAAGCTTGCTCTGGAGCTCTGTAGGTTGCACTTGTATCTGTGTGTGAGTGAAGTTTGTACTCCCAGTGCCTGTGTTGCACCCGGCATGTTTGACAGGAAAATGGATACAGCTGTATCCCAGGCTATGTCTGTTTTGTATAAGTGTGACTATTGCTGTACCTGATTTGTATGTGTGAAGAAAGAGTGCACTGTTGTATACCCTCTTTGTTCGTGAGGGAAGCTTTCACTGTTATGCTTGTGATGTAAGTGCATATATTCATCAAGAGTGGTGTTCTTGTGTACAAGCCTAAGACAATATCCAGGCCCTGTGGAGGTGTCTGAAGAGTTAAACTAACAGCTGTTTTCGCCAGCAGATTCATAATCAGGACACTTTCTCATTATGAAATCATTTAAGGGTTATTGTCTCTATAATGTGCTGCACGGCTAAACACTTATGCGGTCCCAAAGGCGAGGCCTATTGGCTATGCCAATGCTTGTTTCATGAGCAGAAGATCCAAACAAATCATTTAAGGAGAATCATGAGGGGAGGGGGCAGGAAAGGGCACGAGGGTGGTAAAGGGTGCAAAGAGATAAAATCTCTTTAAATAGGTCTTGTGAGTGTAAGCGCAGCTGCTTTCCCATGCAAGGTGAGTGCAACATGATATATGTAAGGCAGTAAGCAGTGGTTTCTCCAGTTTGTTGAGATGTACTTAGGTAGTCACTTTAATTTGACATTTGCACTGTAGCCATACAGTTGTGAACTCACAGTGATTGGTAAAAGTGTTTCCCAAAACATTTCTTTCAGTACATTATGCTATGAGCATCTTCATATATAGTTTATGCCATGCCGTTTTCTACTTCTGCATTTGTTTTTTTGTTTTTTTTAATAGTATATAAACAAAAGTAGTGTGCAGGGGGTTTAATTTGTGCAGTGAGGTAAAAAAAACATTAAAGAGGCCTTATGACTATCAGCAGAGTAGTTTCTCTGTATACAGCAATCATAGCACATAATCTGTGAGGCATTGAGTAGTGTTTTTCTTATGTCAATTTTTTTTTTTTTTTTTCTCCAGAGTTTTATATAGCGCGAACTTGACCTGAATCGGTTATCAGAGCGCTTTACATAGCACCAGTTGCATTACATGAGGACACATTCATTTTTGTTAGACACGGGGAGATTAAGTGATTTGCCCAGAATCACAGGACGTTCAGCGTCATTGCCGAGACTCGAACACGGTTCCCCAGATTCGAGGTCGACGGCCCTAGCCGTTAGGCCAACTCCTCTCCCCTTTTACTGCAGTGTGGCAATAAAACAGATTTGTCATTTGCGCTGTGGTAATAAATGTGTGAATGTGCTTTTGTTAGTAAAGTTGCTCTAAATAACATCTGTTATAATGTCACATGTAAATTCACTGGCATGCCACGAATATTACAAGTTTGGGGTTTGGGTGCTTTTATTTGCTTCGATGTAGAGATATAGAAACTCATATTTCATAGGGATATTGTAATTATGTTCCGTATTTCACAGAAGAAACATCATAATGGCATGACTCAGCACATCTTCACCATTGCCCTTTGTTTAATTAGTAACGACTTCACAGAAGCTTAAACGAAAGAGGCATATTCGAACTGCAGTCAGGGCCCATTAAAAGCTAAACATCTGAAAAGAGGCTGCAAACATCTCCAAGCTTAGTCACTGGTCTTTGCTAAACAGTAGTTTAAAAAGTTTCTGATTTCTATAAGAAAACAAAACCTGCTGCATCTGAAGCTCTGTATTTTTAACTAATTAAATATTTTCTCGTCTTTTTAATGCAAACAATATAATCCAGTATTTCGCTTACTGATTTCAATGAACTATTCCCCCTTTGAAAAAAAACACTGTTTTAATTCCTAGGCAAACATGTAATATACAGTATGCATAAAAGATAACTTGTGTGAAGTGTTCATAATGGCATTTTAGAGTTCTGGTGACATTTGCAAACCATTCTGCCATTGGTCTCATAGTTTATAACATCTGCAGTACTCCCCAAATGAAATATAGGACCATAGTAGATGGTTACCCGTTATGTATCATATATATTGAAAAAACCCAGATTAAATGGAGTTATGATTATTAATTAAAACCAAAATGCCACTGAAACTGACAGTTGTAGTTAGGACCGCCATCTATAACTCGCAAAACAGACATGCAAACCATTACTCGCACATGAAATGCAAAGCCCATGACCTCACCTTTGTGACAGATACAATTAGAAATGTTTGAAATAATATTACAGACGACATTAAACATCATATTACGCTTAACACTGAGAAAGAGACAAGTTTGAATGTTGTTTATTTATTGGTGCTAGTATGTTATGTTAATTAAATTGTGCTTTTATGTGTTCGTACTTATTGGTGTAAATATTGTGAGATGATGTCATATGCATTGCACTTGGTGTGGGAGTTTTTGTTTGCATGCCTGCTGTAACAAATATGGTTTACGGTCCTAACCATAACTTGGGAATTTCTGTGGTTTTCCTGTTTTAATTCTCAACCGATAACTCCACTTGAATTTTTTTTCAGAGAAATTTTGCGTATTTTTTAACCATCATTTAGGTGATATAACAATAGCTAACCATAGTTTCACTTTAACCTTTGTTTTTTTCAGTGAAGTTTTGAGAGTTTTATTTAATAATACTCCACATCCAATAGTTTCCAGCACCAGCTTGCTGTGGGTGGCCAACTTCCGGTGACAAGGCCTTGCACCCAAGACGCCCCAGGCGTCCAACCCCACTGCCTTTGCTCAGGCACAGCGGGAGTTGGCCAATGAACCTGGCCTATGTCCAAACCCTCTGTCTTACTCGATGGATGGTCAACCTCCATTGCACATGGGGGTCAGCTTCAGAGCTTGGCCTTTGACCAGGCCTTGTTTTTTTTTACTTTTTTGAAAATGTTTATGGATCTGATTATAGGATTTGCAAACTCACAACCAGCTTCACAGCCAGGGATTGCACATTCTCAGCCTTTCGTGGGGTTCCCAAACTTGGTTTCAGGTTTGCAAGCACCACAAAAATGTCTAGAACTGATCCAGGAAGTTTGCTGTAAGTTTGCAGTTTCTGAAATTGAAGCTTACCATGGTTTTGTGGTCCCTTAGCCAGGGTTCGCAGATCTCAGAGTCCCATGCTAGGGACCACAATCCCAGCCTTGAGGTTCACAAACCCACAGCAAAATCGTTTTTTTTTTTTTTTAATTTACAGTCCCTTTGATCTCCCCCACCACCCAAACCAGGGGGTTGAGGGAAGCACCTCTCGTTTGTTTTCTCAGGATACGGGGACCTTGCACTGCGTTCTGTAAAGGTGACCACAACATTTTTCTCTAAGTTGTGGTCAGTCAATCAGATCATGTTCAATTCATGGCCACAGGTGTGGGTTCATTGACTCATAATGGATGATGGGAGGATAAGCACCCTCATCCAATCAAATTAGATTTTTTTTTTACTTTGGGTACGTGGCGGTCCGTCAAACCAGGTTCATGGACCTCCACATAATAATCGTCCAAATAGGACTATAATTTAACACTTTCAAGCAACCAATAAATATATTTAGACACTAATTTCTCAAAAACTACTGAATGGATTTGCACCACACCAAGCAAAGGTACTTCCTTGAGTATAAATAAATAATAATAAATAGCATATAACATTCTGCACATTTGCATTTATGGTTTATGCCATGCTGGTTTCTTCATGTGCAGAAATTATAAACAAAGATATGAAACCATATCCAAAGCTCAAAGCTAAAGGGGATACATTTATGCTGTGAGAATGAGTCACAATGCCTCTGCTTTGTGTCGGTGGCCCAGTTGTTTTCTTCTGTCTGCTGATTCTAGAACAGAGGCTGAGCATTGTTTGCTCAAGACAGTTACACTGTACTGCGGTAATAAGGAATCTAACCTTTCCACTGTAACAATAAATTAATGACAGTGAATTTATTAGTACATTTGTTCCAAATAACGGTTTATTCGGCCCCGCTTATTTTTACTGGAATGGCGTAATCATACATACCATGGCAGTGAAAGGAAATGTGGCTTAATAACATTTTATTTAGAACACCTATAATTATAAATACATATTTATTATTACAGTACTGTGATTCTTTGTGATTCCCACAGTGCATATTACAGGGCCTTTACTTACAATGTAAAACAAGTCTGCACTGTCTGGGGGTACCCTCGATTGAAATAGCACCCATCTTGGCCTCACAGTATGTTCTTGGAACATTAACGGTTTTACTGAGAAATTCCAATCACCTGACACGATAAAGTTTAAAAAAAACTAAGAGATCATACTTCTCCAGGAAACATGGTCGGAGGCAAGTATCCCAATAGAAGGTTATTTGGAATTCCGGTCCCCCGCCTTAAGACTGCACAAGCACAGTAGACCCAGGGGTGGCCTTTCGATATACGTCGCCGGCAAGCTAAACATAAACATCAACCAGTTTGCATTTGAAGAAGACTAGATCACAGGTATCAGGATCAGGAGCTTCACTTCCATCAAACAAATGCTCCTGATTAATGTTATTATCTCACCAAATGCCAGGGAGAAAAAGGCTAAATTGTAACACCTGATCCGGATCATGTGCAACCTAACAAGTGAACACGGAAGCACACCCTGTCTAATTTCAGGCGACTTCAACACAAACCTTTTTCAAGATGCCCCAGAAGAGCTTGACGATATATAGCTGGGGGGCAAACAACATATCATGGATCAAACAAAGCCCACCGGCAACAGATACAGTAAACTAGGAGAATACATGGTGCTACAATTCAGCAGCTTGGGTTACACAACACTGAACGGCTGTTTTCCTTGGATACACCCCCAAACTGGACAAGAACAAACGGACACACTCAATCATACTTAGATTACACTTTATGTAACAATGAAATGTTCTCTTTGACAGAAAATTACACTATCGTGGCACGAGGAGAGAGCGACCATCGCCCCCAAGTAATTATTCTGTCCTCCAGTGTCGCCCGGCACGTGACAAAAAGTTCTACAGCAAGCGGAATCTACACAGAGAACCTCAAAAGGTTCAAATGGTTAGACTCCTCCATACCAACTATAATGATAAAGTGCAGAGGCCTGCTATGTGTAAGGAGCTCTGTTGATATTGTGCCCATTGCAGCATGGGAGTCCTTTTCAAGTCAATTACTCAATAAATTCCAAAACAAAAGCAGGGTTTAAGTGGGTAGGTAGGAAAGTGGCGCCTCCCCAGAGTGAAACGCTTGTCACTGTTTCATATGTAGTGGGACGGTGCGTACAGGTAGGGGTTAACCCTGAACCCCTAGATAAAGACCAGAGGTCTTGTAACTATAAGAACGAACCTGTGCATACGTCTTAAAGATTTAAAGCAAAGTGAGTACTCTGTCTATTAGGGTCCAACAATACTTATGCAGAACATGTATACATTTTATGCCACACAATAAACGTTCAACATTTGCATTTTGTTCTTCTTTTATTCTTGAGAGATTGCCCAGCCAACACGTGTTTCGTCTGGGTGTAAAACCCTAGACTTCCTCAGGGCTGTAGGATAAGTTGTAAAAACAACCATGTCTAAGTCACATGAATGTGGCAGTAGTAATACAATATTGTCAATGGCGACAACTGTGACTCGGTGATCACCCTAAGTGCGTAAAATGTGACATATTCGTGAGAATGCAGTCTGTAAGTGTAAGGTGATGCGTCGCAGTGACTGACCCAAAATTCAGTGATGAAACGCAACACAAGTGAAGGATACAGTACAGGGTAAGTCAGCATTTAACATGATATATAGAAACATAGATAGGTGATACTAAGTTCACATAGAAACTGGTTAATTGAAGGAAAGACATAGGGAGATAAACGGAGTTATGCGTGAAGGAAGGGAGAGGGAGACAATGAGAGAACATGTAGGAGAGCCAGTGAGTTGCGTGGTGAGTCAAGAATAGATAAGTAAAATGCAGTGAGTAACCAAGTTAATGGATTGGGCGGACACCCCACTGAGAAATTACAAAAGGTCAGTGGCAACATGCTCAGTTGGAAAGGTGGTGTACAGAAGGTCTAAAGAAAAGGGAGGAGAAGAGCCCCTAAAGGAACACCCGGAGGGTCCTACCTTTAGGCAAGTAATGACGATCTGCTATCTAATGAAAACAAAATAGGGGGAGGGGTATTAGGATCAGTAAGAGGGGGGATGAGAAATGAGTAAAATCTCGAAGGACCGGAGCTCACCTCTCTGCCGGTTGTACTTCCGTCCCGGCTGGCAAGGAGGTGGAGTAAGGTGAAGAAAACCGGATAAGGGTTCCAAAGTGTGAAAACGAAAATCTCTATAAGAAAGAACCATGTATCATGGAAGCGAAGTGGAGGTGACGGAACATGTAGAAAGAACACGTTGGTCTGTCCTCTCACCTTACAAAAAGTGAGTCACTGAGATGTAGTCAATCTGGTGGTTCGGGCACAAATAAGGTCCACCTCAAATAGTCGGAATATTATCAATGTAGTCGGAGGACTGGCAAGGCTGAAAAAACAATGGTAACAGCTGAAATGGCATTATGATTGTCACAGTCCAGAGAGCGGCAGACATGGTATGATCTACCCTCTAACTAATGTTGGTTCGGCCACATTTCCAAGGGGGTGAATATGTAATCTGCAAAGTAGGTACTGCAAAATTCGAAGGAGGGGGAGACGTGGTATGATCTGCCCTTTAACATCTATAGGTAAGCCACATGTAAAAGGTGGTGGATATGTAATCTGCAAAGCAGATACTTCAAAGCGGTCACTATATCCCCATGAGTGTCCAAAGTATGGTGTAATCCGGTGCTGTTGCATGTTAAATTGAGTTACCAAGCAAGCACGTAAAAGTGCTATGGTCAATGAGGGCAATATCCTATCCGTCATTAGTCATGAAGGCGTGACACTGAGGGGTCACGTCAATTCTAAAAACGGGAGAGTCAGTGGGGTGCGGTAAAACATATCTGGAAATTCGGCATGTTAAGTCCCGCGGGGTCAAATCGTGTAACAAATGTCTCCGACAATATCTAATCTGGCTCTATAATGGACGGAACCCCCGCGATAAAGACACAGAGTTCACACACAATATAAACACTAACCTGACCAAGCGAGTATGCAGGTCCACGAGCACGATCGCAGCGTCTGGAACCGGAAGAAGGATTCCCGGATGTGGGCGGGGGATAAATAGCGGAATTTCCAAAAGAACTAGAAAGCTGACCAAAGGTCAGCGGAAGTTAGTGCGTGAAAAACGATGCAGAAACGTGGGACTCACCACGAGCCCGGAAAGAGAAAAAAAAGATGTAGATGTCGGTATGGCACTACATTCCTGGTATGCGGCTATAGGCATGGGTTATGCACACAGTGGTGGAAAAAAGGAAGGACTCACCACGAGCCCGAAAAAGCAAAATGGGTGTGAAAGTCAATAGTCAGAATAGACAGCAATTGGGTAGAGAAGTTATTAACCAGTAATCAGATACACTCTGAATCAGTGATCGAATTCAAACATTCCCTAATATCATCCTCACGTTGTAGGAGCTTGCATGCCACATAAAATGATGTACTTTACATGGGCGGGAACACATTATGATGTAAACCAAACACGGTTTCTGGAGTTGATCTAAAATTATATACATTCCATCACACAGGTGAGCTCTGACCAGGTATCAGGTAGAGGTCAACGGGTAAAACGTAATTTCAATATGAAAAATTATCCACTGTTATACTTGCAAATACATTACATCACACAAGAATATTCTAACAGGCATCAGGTAAGGGCAATGGTCCGACGTAGTTCAAATATGGGGTATTATCCATTATTGAGCGGAAACAGAGCACTAAGGTAAAACAAGTAGTATATCGGGGGGGACCCCGCAGCAGCTTAGTGGCCACTCTAGTCAAATACAGTCACAGTCATGGACACCTGAAATACAGCAAGTACATATACGGAAGATATACCTTATACAACACATTTTTAGCTTCGACATTTTCTTGAAGAGAAGACAATTGCATAGAGCTGCGAAATGTATATAAGAGAAAGTAATTTCACGAGGGAAGATTTGGTCTTGCATTTCACGTCATAGACAGGCAGTAAAATGGATGCACACAATCTGGTCTTCAAAGGCTATTACATGCCCAATCATTTTTTCCCTTTTTCTGATGTGACCAATAAGGGGTAAGAAACACATCCGCAACTGACATAGGTAACCACCGCTTTATTCACCCAAGAAATATTGCATCTCATGATCGGAGTTAAGTCCGAGGTCAACTGCTTTTAAGCGCATGATCCATGTTGCTTCCGTGCGACGCAAAAGTAACTCTCTATTACCACCTCGTGGTTTGGGTGGAACGTGTTCTATGCCAAAAAACGAAAGTTGTTTGTATGTGCCTTGAGCCTTGCAGGTCATGGCATGGCCGGCCTGGGGTACTTATCATTGCCCTGTTTCAAAGCTCTGACGTGTTCACTTATCCTTTCTTTTAGCATCCTGATGGTGCTTCCCACGTATTGTAAGTTGCATTTACAGGTGATTATATATACAACATACTTGGTGGTGCAGTTGATACGACCCTTGATCGTGTATTCTGATCCGCTTGGTCCATGGAACACTTTTGTGTCCCTGTCCCATCTGCACACGCCACAACTGCCGCATTTGTGAAAAGCCTGTGTTTGTTGGGTGAGCCAGTTGCCTGTTGTCTGAAGCGGTGGAACAGTGGGGCTCAGAACAGATTTGAGTGTCCTGCCTCTTCTGTATATAATCTGTGGGGTTTGTGTAGTGAATTGAGTCAAACTTTGATCTGCTCTGAGTATGCTCCAATGTTTTCTCATGCTCTTCACTAGATTAAGTGTCCGATCATTGTAGTTGGTGACCAGTCTGACCGGTTGATTGAGACAAGGGGTGTAGTTTTTGTCCTTAAGGGTCTCACTCCTAGGTAGTCTCAGAATCCGGCGTTCGGCTTTTGTTAGGTTGGCAGAATTATACCCTCTTGCTCTGAATCTGGTTTTCATATTGTCAAGGCAGGCGAGGAACTCTGGCTCTTCGCTACAATTCCTCCTGGCTCGGGTAAATTCACCAAACGGGATGGCTCTAATTTGGTGTGGAGGGTGTGAGCTGTCCGCATGGAGAATGGCATTGCACGAGGTAGGTTTGCGATAGAGTTTACTGTGCAGAGCCCCATTGCTGATATACAGTTCAATGTCCAGAAAGACAATGTGTGTCTTGCTATGATGGTGTGTGAATTGCACCCCCAATGTGTTAGCATTCAAATAGTGATAGAATTCTTTTAGCTGTTCCTCTGTTCCAGACGAGAGTAGGAGACAGTCATCTATATACCGTCCCCAGTAAACTATGTATTGGTTAAAGGTGTTGCCCCTCTGATCCCAAATCCATTTATGTTCAAAATATCCCATCAAGAGATTAGCAGAAGAAGGGGAAAATTTGGAGCCCATGGCCACCCCTCGTGTTTGCTTGTACCAACGACCCTCAAACAGGAAATAGTTATTATTCAAAATCAGATCGGTCATTGTCATGAGCATCCTGGTGTGATGCCATTGAGTTGCAGGTCTTTTACTAAGATGCCAATCCATGGCTTGCATGCCAAAATTCAGTTGTATGTTGGTATATAGGGAGACGACATCTAGGGTGGCCAGAATGATGTCCTCCTGCCAGGTTAAGTCAGCTAAGAGGCTGAGGATGTGTTTGGTGTCTCTGATGTAAGAGGGAAGGTTCTGGACAATCGGTTGCAGAAACAAATCCACATACTCCGCTAATCTTTCGGTTGGGCCACCTATACATGAAACAATGGGTCTACCTGGAGGAAAGGGGAGATGTTTGTGCACTTTGTGCAGAGTGTATAAAGCAGCGAAAGTGGGTCTGTGTACCTTCAGGTATAGGTGCTCCTCTTCACTGAGAAGTCCTTCAGAATACCAGTTTCTAAGGTGTCTGTTAATGTCAAAGGTGAGTGGTCCTATGGGGTTGGAAGGGAGAGATGCATAGCAATTGGCATCCGCCAGCTGGGCGAGGATCTCTTTGTTGTAATCCTCCCTGTTCATGACCACGATATTGCCCCCTTTGTCAGCCTTTCTGATTATTATCTCATTATTATTGGACAGATGGGTCAGGGCCTGTCTTTCCCCTCGCACTAGATTGTCAGTGTGGTTGGGTCTGTGGAATCTCTTACTTTGTTCATATTTACCAAGGTCTGCCAAGACCAATTTCTGGAAAACATCTATGTTGTTACCCCCTGGTAGTATAGTGTCCATTTTGACTTAGACTTGAGTCCACTAGCTATTGAGTAATCGGTGTCAACATTGAGTTCCCGAAGGAGATTACTCATCTCGATAGGGGATTGTTCCTGTTCCGTGATGGATAAGAGAAGTTGGGTATCATTGGCATTCCAGATGTACTCAGTATACAAGATGTCTCACATTGGAATGTTTCTGATGCTTTTATTTATGCTATTATTTTCAAAAAATGTATTTAATTTCAAATTCTGAATATATTTGAAAAAATCAACTTTCGTCGTACACAAATCCCCCGTCTGAAGGGCAGAAGCCTAGGCCTTTTTGTAAAAGAGAAGTCATGTCATCCGTCAAAATCTGTGAGGATAAGTTGATAATGTCCACCCCGGTGTTACCCGTAGTCAATTCCTCTTGTCCCCTGACCTGAGGTTCATTCTGAGATCTGTTTGACCCTGCTCTTTTCCCTCTGCGTGTTTTTTTGTTTGATCTACACGGTTGGATTGGATTCTGTTCCCTTTTTTGATTTGTTGTACTTCTTTTAAAAAAGAATTGCCTGGTCTGTCTGTGATGGACGTGCTGGGTGCATTGTCAGCCTCACTGTCACTGGAGGCTGGAATGCTCATGGAGGTTGAGCTTGATGAGACTGAGATGGTGGCTGTTCTGCCTGCCCTAGCTCCATCTTGATCACTCGCTAACATCTGGTCGTACTTTTTGGCAAACGTGAACACTCGTCCCTCTCTGTAATCAATCTCGTCTCTTTTAAGTTTCCTAGCCTTACGTTGTTTTATGTCATCCTGGTGTCTGGAGAGGACTTCCGCTAAGATTGCATAGTTTTTATCTGTAGCTTCTTTCAAGCCCAACTCCCTGATTTCTACTTCTAGCTTGCTGATCTCTATTTGTAGCGCTGCCACCTTGCAGTCCGCATTTTCTATCAAAATGCCCATCAGGGTTTTGGAGTTAGTGGTTAAAGTGTCTTCCCAGTGTTTGAGAAGGTCATCGTCAAGCTCATCGTACGTCGGGAAAATTTGGGCTCTTAAACCCCTGGGGATTCTGTCTAGCCTCAGATATTGTCTCAATGTAATCCCATCCCACCTTTAGGGGCTCTTCTCCTCCCTTTTCTTTAGACCTTCTGTACACCACCTTTCCAACTGAGCATGTTGCCACTGACCTTTTGTAATTTCTCAGTGGGGTGTCCGCCCAATCCATTAACTTGGTTACTCACTGCATTTTACTTATCTATTCTTGACTCACCACGCAACTCACTGGCTCTCCTACATGTTCTCTCATTGTCTCCCTCTCCCTTCCTTCACGCATAACTCTGTTTATCTCCCTATGTCTTTCCTTCAATTAACCAGTTTCTATGTGAACTTAGTATCACCTATCTATGTTTCTATATACCATATTAAATGCTGACTTACCCTGTACTGTATCCTTCACTTGTGTTGCGTATCATCACTGAATTTTGGGTCAGTCACCGCGACGCATCACCTTACACTTACAGACTGCATTCTCACGAATATGTCACATTTTACGCACTTAGGGTGATCACCGAGTCACAGTTGTCGCCATTGACAATATTGTATTACTACTGCCACATTCATGTGACTTAGACATGGTTGTTTTTTTACCACTTATCCTACAGCCCTGAGGAAGTCTAGGGTTTTACACCCAGACGAAACACGTGTTGGCTGGGCAATCTCTCAAGAATAAAAGAAGAACAAAATGCAAATGTTGAACGTTTATTGTGTGGCATAAAATGTATACATGTTCTGCATAAGTATTGTTGGAACCTAATAGACAGAGTACTCACTTTGCTTTAAATCTTTAAGATGTGTGCACAGGTTTGTTCTTATCACTCAATAAATTTCAGTCCACCTCACGAAAAATCACAACCGGGAACCTATTATTCACTTCTGCAGAGACCAAAAAACTAAAAACCTTACGTAACTCAGCTATACGACATGCCCGGAAGTGCACGGGGGATGCACAGCTATTCACCAGCTACAAGCAAGCCCAAAAAGCATTCAGGCAAGCAATATTCCGAGATAAACAAAAAAGCTCTGACCAGTTTTGGTTAAAATTAGTCCACGCAAGTAAAAACCCTAATCCAAAGGTATTCTGGTCTTTTGTGAATAGGAGGATACAAAGCCCCAGAGGGCAACGTAGTGCTAATATACTCGAAAACTAATGAGTATCATTTTTAACAGATCATTTCAAAGTGAACAAAAATGAAGAGGGACGATCTGCTAATCCTATACCATCCGCCTTCTCGACCATCCCTAACTATTCGCAACTCCCCCTGGGCACAACACGCCCTGAAACGCCAGACTGCAGACGCCAGAGCAACTAACAGACACGGCCGCCCAGATACAAGTCGCAAACATTACCGAAACCCCGTACTAGCAAGATGAGCTTTTGTTTCAGGCATCAAAGGCACCCAAAGTACTGATAACTCAAACGGCAAGAATTATAAGCAACAGCCGGTCGGATGGGGCCCCCGGGCCAAACAGTCTTCCTCAGGCCCTGTACAAGGTGGACATCAAATTGTGGGACAAACATCTGGCACCCCTATTCTCCTACTGTTGGTCTAGTCAGCATATCCCAGAGTCCTGGCATGGATCCATCATCCATCCAATCTTTAAAGGGGGTAGGAGATCTGACCCTAAAACTACAGGATGATAGCCCTTCTGGACGTTGAATCCAAATACTACGCTAGCCGGTTGCTCAAAGAGCTGTCGTCTTGGGCCATCGACAATCACCTCTTACCCTTTAATCAGACTGGCTTTGTGGCAAAATCAGGAACCACAACAAACCTGCTTGCACTATCAGTACTGACGGAGAAAGCATCGGCCTCAAGAATGCCACTCCATTGTTGCTTTGTCGACTTCAAGGCTGCCTTCGACCGTGTGCCCAGGGGTCTTCTATGGCTTAAACTGAAATGGGGATCCCTTATGCCCTCCTTAAGATTATAATCCAGCTTCACTCTAACACCTGGATCCATATAAAATTGGGAGACGGATCCCACATCTCAAGGAAAATACAAACATTCTGTGGTGTAAAACAAAGGTGCGTGTTGGCACCCCTTCTTTTTAACCTTTTCATCTCAGATTTACCACAGTTACTTGATGATGTTAATTCCCACCCTCCAAAACTTGGCGGTACCCGCGTAAGTAATCTGCTATATGCAGACGATCTCGTCTTGCTTAGCCACACAAGAGTCGGCTTGCAGAGGCTTCTCAACCAGTTGCTCCTCTACACAACCTGTAAGGAGCTGGTATTAAATCTATCAAAGACAAAGACAATCACCTTTGGGAAAAGGAAGCTGCTAAGTGGAGGGTGGCAATTCAACCGCAAAAACATTGAAAGCACCGCCTTTTACAAATATCTGGGGGTTTATATGGACTCAAGGGGCACCTTCTCCAAACAGAAGGAAGTGGTCGGGGCAAAGGCTCTGTCAATCGAGGTAGCACTAACGAAGCTTGCGAGGCAGTTATCTGGCCCAAGTCTGTCCCCTCTTCTAACCGTCATGAAAGCCAAAACCTCCAATTATTTATTTTATGGCCAAGAAATTATGCTGGGGAAAGACTCCTGTCTGGTGAACAAGATAATAACAAGAATCTTCAAGCGAGTATGGAGTCTACCGAAATCTTCATCCCGAGCTCAGATAAGACTTGAGTTTGGCCTTTTAGACCATCGAGGGGTAGGGGCCGTCGCTTTTATCAAGCTGTGCAACAAACTGCGCACTTCAAGTGGAGGAAGCCTGGAGGCTATGCTGTGGCAAGAAATGTCAACCAGCCAAGTGAGACTAAAACACCGCTGCCATCTAGAACACTCATTGCAAATGCTTGACGCGATTGAAATCTGGGGAATCAACCCATCCCAGCGGGCCCTCAAAATGTACATTAAAAAAAGATTCTGGTCCTGCTCTTTTTTAACTCTGATAGGCACAACTGGCAAAACGCAATCATGCCTGAACGGTTTTATCGGGGTTCAAGCCAGGGACTGCAGTGCCATATCTATTGTGCACCTATGCAGTAACATGGAGAAAAAGATTTTTTACCCTCAGGGTGGGTGAATTGCCTTTCTTGCACCATCTACCAGATTGGCATCGCTCAAACGACAATACAATATGCAGGGGCTGTGGCTGTACTTCGTAGTCGATTGAGCACGTGACGTTTGTTTGCCCTGCCTTACTCAATGATCGAAGGATGCTACTATGGGGCGAATGTAATAAACTTGGTGTTCGCTCTTGCCGCGAATCCATCTTGGCAACCATGAACCCAGAGAACCCGATGCTCAACATCCGGTTCACCAAGTTCGTCACAAGAGCGGCAAAAAGGTTAACGCAGTGGGAGTGCCAGTAACCAAATTTCCATCTTATTGCACTGGGTCACTTCCCACTCAAAAATGCAGTCAGTCGCCACCTCCTTTCTGGACCAACTCGTTAGCTTCCCTGTGTGGTTTACTGGCTGTTCACTTCACTTCATGGCCCGAGTTCCGCCGAGACACCAGAGTCCCTTTCCTTCTCTATTCAGGGACCATCCTCCTTTTAGATAGAGCCTTAAAGTGAGCATATCGGTCAGTTGGATTTCTCTGGACTTGTGCCTTGTCCGTTTCTTTTATTGTGTTTTAACGGAATGGCTCTTTTTTAGTAACAAAGTAATTCTGCGCCTCCTGGCACATATTTTTTTTTTTTACAGAAAACGCATGTCGTTAGGAAAATTATACAAAATCAAATCCAGCACCCTCTTGGCTTTATGTAATCATGCACCGTCAAACATTTTAACTTTTGTTTCACCGAATCTCTTTTTATATCATTTTATTATCAGAGTGTTTTTCTATTGTAAAGATTTTAATTAATCGAACAATAAAGTTTTCTTCTTCATTTAAGTCTGCTAATACTTAGGAGGCCTCTTCAATGCACAAATGTAACTCATTGCATCCTCTCCTCACTTAAGCTAATATTTTTTATTATAACTTATGCACATGAAAAACACCACAGCATAAATGTATGCAGATACACAGAGTACTATGCTACTTATGAGCATTGTTGAGGGGGGCATCATGACTCACTAGAGGCTTTGCCTCTCAGGAGTAATGGTCCTTCCTCACACTCATCAATGATAATAAACACCAAATCACACCCTGTGCACCAGCAAATAAGCAAAACCTATCAAATCACATGTAAAGAGAGAGAGAGCGAGAGAGAGGTTAAATAACAAGTAACTTTGTTATATGGTCCACTATTGACAATGAGGGGTTTCAGTGGTATCATAACTTATGAGGGCAAAGATGCAGTGGTTTGCAAATGCCACCAAAACTCCAAGATGGCAATTTAGTACTATATTACATATGCTCCAGTGCTTAATGTGTAAAAAACAAAGGGCCAGGGCCTTCGTCAGAGGACCACTGCAGCTTGCACCAACTGCTGGCCTTCCAATGCTGCTAATGGCAGTACCAGCACAGCTACTAACAATCACACTCCTACAAGTGTGACAATTCAGACTATATGAGGCCCCAAAGCTATATGAATGGCTTGGGCGGCAGGTATTAGTCATTTTATGCATATTTAATTAATAAACAACTGTTGTTGTGCTCATATCTTAAGTAGACAAACAGCACCCCCATGTGCCAGACTGTCATAAATTGTGGGGTTGACAATCAAGCGGGGTGCCCAGCACCGGAAACCACCAGCTCAAATTAAGCACTGCATGTTACCCTTATTGCATGTCTTACATTGCATGATTATTCTTGAGTAGTAATCTTCAAATAATGTGTTCTTTTAAACAGAGAATTGTTTGTAGAAAATATAAGTGTGATTTTGAACTATTCTGTGTGGTTGTCTGCATTTAAAAGAAGAGAACAGTACTAATTTGTGTAGTGGAGAATGTGAAATTATATTAAAACACCCTCTATAGGTGGGTGGGTAGGGTGTTGAAGCTGTTCTCCTCAGGGTGCAGTTAACAATGGGCACTGCATGGAAATATAATGCTTAGATTGGGTTTACCATTAGTGGATAGATTGGTGATAAAATAATGAGCAATGGTCAGACTCTAGCATTCTGTGACTTTGGCATTTACCACATAAATTAAGGATTTACCACACTCGACACATAATTTGCCACATAATATGCACATTTAAAAAAAGATCTTTCTGATTTAAACGGATGAAAAGAATACTGCCAGATAATTTTGCAGCATAATTTGCCTTCTATGCTGTACAATTTAGGTAACCCAGATGCATAATTTGGTCCTCCGTTGCTGCATAATCCCAGTGGCCCAGACAACGTTAAAGATCTGAGAAGTGCATTGGGGATTGGCATTCTGATGATGAAATCCATATTTCAGAGGAACCTATGAAACACGGGGTTCTATACCACTGAATTTTGTGCAATAAAAATACACGAGTATTTAAGTCAGACAGACAGACAGACAGATAGACAGATAGACAGACAGATAGATAGATAGATAGATAGATAGATAGATAGATAGATAGATAGATAGATAGATAGATAGATAGATAGATAGATCTACATCACGTATACTTTATTTGGATAGAAGGAGGGGGGGGGGCTTCACCGCACCCTTTGCTAAATAACCTCTGCCGTTAAACAGGCACCTAATCAATGCAGGAGTTGATCTAAAGGGGAGAGAGCGAGTGAAAAAATAAAATTGTTCAATTACCAGGCAAACACGATTTTTCTTTTTTTAACAAGTGATTTCGCAGTGCAGATCAATGTTGGCAGGTCAGGCTGCTCGCCACTAATCTTGGTATTAGGCGCGTCCAATCAGCAGCGCGCAGGTAATGGAGTTGTTATTGAACTTCATAGTCTGGATTAGATTCTCAGCAGAGATCAATGCGGCTCTGAAATGGGATTGATAAACCTTGATAGGAATGCGAGTCCGCAAGCCATGGAGAGCCGGCGCCTGTGCTCGGTGTACACAGGAGGGGCCCTGCGCCCTGCGCCCCTGCTCTCCGCTGACCCTCGAGAGTGTGAGGGCTCGGCGTGGAGGGGCATCCATGCTGAGGGCACAGGCTCAGCCCTTCTTCAGGGGCCTGAGGCAAATTTTCAAATTTAAGGTCGCTGTTAGCAACGCCCCTCTCACGCAAGTGCTCATGGAAGTATGGGAAATTATGAGCACGTGACTAAAGAGGGCGGATGGGTGGGTGGGTGGGTTGATGGATGGATGGACGGACGGATGGATGATGGGTGGGTGATGGATGGATGTGTGGGTGGATGGATATGTGGGTGGATGGTTGCTTGGATGGATGGATGTGCGGGTGGATCGATGGATGGGATGAATTAATTAATGGATGGATGGATGGATGGATGGATGGATGACTAAGGAAGGACAGATGGATGGATAGATGGATGAGTAGATGGGTGGGTAGATGGATGGATGGATGCATGATTAAGGAAGGACAGCAGGATGGATGGATGGATGCATGATTAAGGAACAACAGCAGTATGAATGGATGCTTAAGGAAGAACAGAAGGAAGGAAGGATGGATGGACGGACGGACGGACGGACGGACGGATGGATGGATGGATGGATGGATGATTAAGGAAGAACAGCAGGATGGATGGATGCTTAAGGAAGAACAGAAGGAAGGAAGGATGGATGGATGGATGGATAGGTGGGTGGATGGATGATGGATAGGTAGGTGGGTGGGTGGGTGGATGGATGGATGGATGGATGGATGTGCGGGCGGATGGATGGTTGGAATGAATTAATGGATTGAATGAATTAATGGATGGATGATTAAGGAACGACAGAAGGATGGATAGATGGATAGGTGGATGGATGTATGGGTGGGTGGATGCATGATTAAAGAATGACTGCAGGATGGATGAATGATTAAGGAAGGACAGAGGATGGATAGATGGATGGGTTGGTGGATTAATGCATGATTAAGGACAGCAGGATGGATTGATGGATGCTTAAGGACGAACAAAAGGATGGATGGATAGGTGGTGGGTGGTTGGATGGAATTCATTAATGGATGGATGATTAAGGAAGGACAGAAGGATGGATAGATGGATGGGTGGATGGATGGGCGGATGCATGATTAAAGAATGACAGCAGGATGGATGACTAAGGAAAGACAGAAGGATGGATAGATGGATGGGTGGGTGGGTGGATGGATGGATGGATGCATGATTAAGGAAGGACGGCAGGATGGATGGGTGGATGCTTAAGGATGAACAGAAGGAAGGATGGGTGGATGGATGGATGGATGGACGATGGATGAGTGGATGTTCACTATTCAAGTTGGTCATCGAACCAATGGCCAAGTAGGCAGGGATCCCTGGAAGTAAGGAACCTTGGGTTGTACAAATTATCTGGTCGTTGCCATGCTTAGTTTGCTGTCACAGCAGAGTGTGTCATGCCTCATTTTGCTCCAACCTGCGGCATTATTGACATGTGGGAGGGCGATGCACAAAAAGCCCTGCGCTGGAAGGTTACGTCCTCTAACCTACGCCAACCGTGCGTGATAGAGGAGCTCTTTAGGCAGCGTTCCCGGTATTTTGAGGAGTAATTCATAACTAGGTATTTTCAAAGGCACTGCAGCCATTTAGCACATGCCACAGCTGGGCTAGCAGGACGCCGGGGATCAATAGTGGATCAATACAGAAGGCCAATCAATCACAGGGGTTTTCTTTTCAAAATATTTAATTAAATGTGGTAGCAAATAACTTCAGGATTTATTGTTTGATGCTAAGAGCATTACTGATTTTTCTTTTTTACATTTCCACACGGGGACTGCCCGGGTCCCGGTCAGCGGATTATAACAGTCTGGGGACTCGAGCAGACAGCTTTTCGATACATATAAACCCGTGTATATAAACATGATTATAGACTGCAGGCTGCTCTGCATAATCCACTCAGTAGATTACTCATTCCATTAGCACAGAGCACGGCAGAGCTGCCTTTAAAGAGACCTCGCGTTTCTGTGTGAATAAATATACAAACTAGACAGCCGTGGCTTCCGTTCTGCCCTTCTTTCATTTCTTCGTCTGCCCTCTGTACCGTGTCTGGCCCGTCAGCTTTACTGCCTTGGCCAACAGAGCAAAGCCCAGTCCTGATGCGTGGCCCGAAGGTTCAAGTCTCCTCACTCAAAAGAAAAGAGGGGCTGTTCACCAGGACTGAACCAAGAGCACCTGATTCTTGGGGGGAGGAAAGTGAAGCGTGCTAGCCTTAGTATGGTGATATCTCACAGCACAGGGACCTCGTGGAGAGGTTATACTGGCTCACCTCACAAAACATTGTGCGCATCTAGATTGCACATGGCCGCCAAAAGGCGCCACCTGCCCGCGCGAAGGACCAGCATTCGCTCGTTGACTTCTATGCACAGTTAGGCTCACAGACGTAACTACTACCAGTGTGCCACGAGTATGGCGGGCAGGGGTGGGGTCCGTAGAGGTAGAAAGATGGGTGATGTCAGTGATGGACAGGACTGTAGACACTGGGGAAATGATGAACATCCAATTGGTATTCATATACCTTTACAATATCACTTTACGGCCAATCATATCTTTTATCTCCAGTGCTGAAAATGGCACGCGTGAGAGCACAAATTTGGGGTGAAAAATCATAAAACATCTTCCTATTTTCCTAGTGTTACAGGAAAGGAATGTCCACTCCTTTCCTGGAGGCATCTGTACCATCCTTCTAACTGTAGACCGGCGCATTGCCCATCTGCAGACCATATGCCAGCATGCCAATTTACTCCTGTGTACTCATGACGATGGCTGGAGGTCGCCCTCATTTTCTTGACTAGTGTGCCATGCAAGAAGAGCATACAGTATGCATCCAGAAGCATATACAAACTGTGGGATATATATATATATATATATATATCCAAAACCCTCGTCGGTTGCTCCATTCTAAGAAAACGAGCGTGGACCCAGCGTATGTGCAGATAAGTTTTATTGCCACCAATTCAGTCCGCCATGACGCGTTTCGGCCGATTCACGGCCTTGATCACATATATATATTACTGTGCTGTACTGTACTGAATTTTATGGATTTCTCCTCTGTATCTCCTGCTAACACCAACTTTTTGACCTAGGATAAGATTTGCGCGTGGGTTATGCGCGCTTGTTTTATATAGTAGCGCACATAAGCTCCCCACTGCTTCTGTGTCACATTCGCTAAACCCTTTCCTCAATCGCGCTGGCTGTACGCATGCGTACAACGCGATGACTGCCAGGCAGCGGACCACAATATGGATAACGCTTTGCGAAACATTCAGGACTGTTTAAGTGGTGTATATGCTCTTATAGCAAGAGTGGAGACAATTTTCTGATACATAAATGCACATTTTCATATTTAAGGGTAGGCTGAGGTGTCCCCGCCTCCCCTCCCCCCAAACCCCCACCATGACTCTGACGGTCGCTCCTTCCACTGAGGCGCAGGTTAATTCCTGGAGTGCTAAGCACACTCTGTCATCTCCAGCCTCTTCAGTGGCAACAAATCACCACGGGCCTTTCACCTGATCGATATTCCCCAGCTATCGATCCACACACATCTATTTTTAGTGCGGTTAGAGCGGTGTGGCGTTGAAACCCACCTCCAGGCCCCGCACTCCTCCTCGAACCCCGGTGCGGTTTTTGTGTAGACGAGGCAGATATGAGATACGTCATGGATGGTTGGAAATGTCAGAAACTGCGACACAATAAGGACCGCTCTCGAGTTTTCCTTATGGCGCCTTCTGCGAATACAGCTCAAAAAGCACTGGTAAGGAAAATATATAGGTTAAAGGCGTTCCCTCTTTAACTTATCAGTCGAGCAGAAGTGAAAATCAAAGGCATGTTTCCCGCCTTTCAGAAATCCAATTACACATTCGGATGTGCGTATTGTGCATATTCAGGAATGTTTCTGAGATTTCTTTGGAAGAAAAGGACCCACTACCCCTCGCTTGGGTAGTCGCTGGGCCCTGAAGGCACAGCAGAAAGCAACACCGTGTGAGACATCCAGATTGGCCCGCAAATATCGCATTTTTTTTTTTTTATCGGTGCGCCTGGCTTGGTGTGCGATTGAGGACGAGAGGTTACTGCTCCTACTAACTCGCTGCGAGTGAGTGCGTAGTTAACGCACTTTCTTGCCTGGTACTAGGTAGGGCACAAATTCAGAAGGGTAAAAAAACACCACACACGAGAACGTAAACCCGGCTTATTAAAGGACCTGAACACTTGTGTCTACTGCACCAGTAACGTGTCTGGTACGAAAACACGAATGGCATGCTGCATCGACGCACCTTCTCAATTCAAACGGTCTAGTTCGCCGCCGTCAAACTTTTCAGACTTTACAAAAAATACATATCATAAGCCCCCGTCCCCTCCCTACCCCCACGCCCCCGGACACCGGCCTGATTTATAACTTGACCACTTGTTAAAGGGTGTGATCTTGGACAAATTAAAAAAAACAGTTTCTGACTCTGGTGCCGTCTCTGGCCTCTGCCTATAGTGTGATATTGATATATCTACATGTATACGTGTGTGTGTGTCATATACACGCACAAACATACTTACTTTCCGGGAGAACACCGGCGTCTTGCTTTGACAGTCAACGCGTCCGTCTTTCCACCAACCAGTCCCTCTGGCCGGTCATAGCCATGTATTCGTAGCATATGCTGCCTGCTTTAGTCTCTGTGCGCATGCATGCTGCCTGCTTTAGTCTCTGTGCATAATGTCAGCCGCTTCTCATTGATTCAAAGAAGCCGTCACGCAAACGCCGTTTCACTGTTCATCAGCTCATCCGACCTCCACGCACCAGTCTGCACCTAGACATAATTGTATAACGTACAACAAGAGAACCTTCCTTAAAGAGCTTGGGGTTACCCTGGGGAAACACCACAATAAATAAATCTAATATCATATTTGCAGTTATTCTTCCTCTATTTCTACAATACACAAACGCCATATCATCAAAGCGACTTTTTTTAAAATCAAGATTGTATTGGTTTGTGTAAAAAAACTACATCGCAATAAGTATGGAGACGACGGTTCAAATAAAGAACATTTAAACTTATAAAGCAACACGCATCCTCAAAATATGCTGCTCTCGGAACCAAACTGCAATGCACCCGTTAAACACTACTAATACTGTATTCTTACCCTAGTTCATGCAGCAAAGAATTCAGACTCTATTTTTGTTGTTGTTGTTTTCTTAACTTCGATGCTATAAAATGAACGGGTAATTAGTGATTTATGCGGTGGTGATGATTGAAATACAGATTAATAACTTGTTCTGTATAGCGCTACATAGAAGTCTTATGTGGACTCTAAGCGCTATAAATAACAACTGTAATTATAACCCAGTTTACCTGTCACCCAATGCACCGTCCTTGGAAGGACGGTGTTGGATCTAGTGACACACACATGACTTTCAAATTGACGGTAGGTGTCTACCTCACCGAGCCCCTTGGCGGCCATGTTGGGTAAGGACAAGGTTGTACATCTATACAGTTGCTCCGCCCTGCATTATATGCTGCTGTGCGTTGGTCCTCCCGACCTATATTGTGTGCACCGAGTCTCCCTCCTTCCCCACATATCTATGTGTTCCCTGGTCGAAAGCCAAGGCCCTCTATTGGAAATCAATGTACGTCAGGGGCCAGCCTCAGTAATGATGGCCGGACAGTAAAACTGGCCAAGGAGAAAAGAGCAGATAAACCGGGGCAGAGGCCAGCAAGGCAGGGGACACATTGGTCACGCTCCCTTCGTAGTCAATAAATCACCCCGGCCAATATTACCGAGACTCGTTATTTATCCGTTATTTTTGAGTATTTTTGCGGAAGCGGGCCTGTCATCACACCCCTTGACAGAAGGGTGGCCCCGCTATTTATCCCCGAGTCGCGCGCACCTCGCGCCATGGCTGCTTCACAGCGGAGAGCAGCCCTTTTATCACTGAGGCGTTCCAATTAATTAACTGCTTTCACAACATACAAACATCATCACTTCTTGCATGAAAAGTGGCATTTTTGGTTATTGTTCCTAAAACAAGTCTTGGTCCCCTTTTTGCAGAAAATATTACAGCGAGGAGGTAAAAACTGCTGCTGTCGCTGAAGTAATTAAATGAAATAACGTTTATGTTCACACCGTTTGAAGTGTTTTTTTTGCCTGAAACGAGCGAGCACCAGATGCAGCCAGCGATGCAAATATCCCCGTCTCCCTGCTGAATTAGCCCTGTCACTTAGTCCGGGAGCTGGCAGCGTTAAGCCAGCTTGCATTTTAATTTGGCCCTGAAGTTACTTATTTCATTATTGATCAGACATAATGCTGAATCAATGTTCATCTTGTTACCTGGGCCATTTCCATGTAATACAGTGATAGCAGTGCCCGGAGTTACTCATTCCTTTCCCAAAGTGACTTCACCATAAAATCGATGCCTGCCTGTTACTGATATAAGACAGCGTCTATTGGGCGAGCGGCCTGGCGGTGGGCCAGGCCCTTAGCGTGACTAGAAATGCAGGGCAGCTGCTGGCGGGCGGGCTTTCAGGAGCGTGTGTCCCCTGGTGGCAGTGGCAGGACAAACAGACTGGGGGCTTAGGTACCCTAGCCTCGCCCCTAAAGCTGAATTAAATATAGGACATGGAAGGTGTCAGCACAGGCAGTTACTGGTGTGTGTCTGAGGCGAGGACCCTGAGCTCAAGCCAAAGTGACATTAAATACAGGATTGCTGGGAGCGGTGGGGGCGAGGTGGAATGGGTTTCCTGTCTGGCAGAGTGACTTTAAATACCTGCATAAAGTAGTCTGAGGGCTGCGGAACTCCGCGAAGTGACCAAAAAACTCTGCAGCACTACGCAAAGTTCCGCAAGCGGTGGAGTGTGTTACGTTGTGCTGATTTTTAGCCACAGGTGTTTGTCCTGCACTGTAAAATCAGTGCAAATGGCACCACGTGCTGCGCAAGAGAGCGCTGCTTCTTTCTACTGCTTGAGTAGATGTTCTACGTGACCGGCAACTTCCTCAACGCAAACGGAAGGTTTCTCAACGCGAGTGGTAGTGGCCATCCACTACCGCAGACATTGAGAAATCTCTTCGGGAGGTGGCCTGGAGTAAGATTTTCTTCGCTCGTGCTCACCAAGTTAACGTTGGCGACCAAGGAAGTAGCGGAGCGGAGTTTTTTGGAACTCCGCATGCTGCGTGGGGTGGGAAAAACTCCATGAGCGGAATTTCACACCCAGGCCTACTGAGGACAGGAAGTAGTAATGCTTTCTAGTGTGCTGGATCACATCATAGAAGTATGTGTCTGCACCATGGGCTTACACTACAACATTCCTTCCTCCAACGGATTCTGAGCAACCTCCTCTCCCCATCACCTTACCACCAGACCGGAGGGCCAAAGAGCCTATGAGGGGGAATGGGAGCCTAGATGCTGGGAGATAGAGGGGGTGAGTGGCCTCGGGGCTAAATATCGCAAATCTGTTTGATAGTGCTTGGTTGCGCCTCAGAAGGCGTCCTCCATGAATGTTGTGGCCTTCTTCAGGCTAGGGTAACAAAGGAGGTATGTTAGCACTCAAGGGCTGAAACCCTCCTCGATGTGTGCCTGAACGCCCTTGCATCACCATTCCGAGTCCTGGTGACTCTCATACAACTCTTTCGAGATGTGCAGTCCTCATGGCTGAAAATTTCTACCTGCCTTCCACCTCCCTCTTCCTGTTCGACAGTCTTGGATTTTCTCTTCCAGAATTGTTGACCCTATACTTCTTGAGCCAAGATACATCTCATGTCAATGAGTGGCTATGCTTGCTGGCTGTTGTCATTGTTCCTTGTCTAGCCATTACCATCCATGGCAATGGCTCCTTACCCACAACAGTGATAACCTCTGTACAGGTTGGTCCCAGCCAAGTACTTCATTACTTTGGATCTGGCCGGTGGCTACTGACAAATTGCACAGATACCTGGTCCCAAGGAGAAGGCTGCATACTCCATCCCAGATGTCCTCTGTCAGTTCAAGGTTATGCACTTTAGGCTAAGGAATGCCCTTGACACTTTTCACAGCCTAGTCAGCTATCTGATGCCTGGTCCGAAGCGGTTCTGCATGGCCTAGATGATTAACACTGCAGTCCTAAACAGTTCATGGGAGGACCACCTGCCGCACCTAGAGCAGGTTCCTGGTAAGGATGCAGTGACCCAAACTGACCATCAAGGATACAAAGTCCCAGGTATGTCAGTCATTTGGAGTCTCTATTTGACACCAGGAGGGAGAAGTGAAGATTCACCCTTTAAAGGAGAAAGTACAGGTAGTATGGTATTGGTTGGTCCCAGTAAACAAATCCAGATGAGAGCTTTCCTCAACCATTTTCGTGTTGAATGTTGTGGTATATTTTTGCGGTATATATATTGTCAATCTTCTTATATATTGACGTGTTTATAGTATGCCTATCTGTATGACTGGTGGTTTAATGTAAAATATTTTAATTGAAATGAAAGTTTTATAAAGTGCGTGTATGCCGAGGCGTCTTAGCGCTAGAGCTGTCTTTGCAGTTGAGCGGAGGGAACATGCATAGGTTTAAGACTTAGGTACAAACAGCCATGTTTTTAGCGATTTTCTAAACAAACGTGTGTTGGTTTGGCTTCTCAGTGTAAGAGGCAGAGTGTTCCAGAGTTTACAAGCCTGATGAAAAAACTTCTGCCACCCCATTTTAGGGTCTTCACCCTAGGGATGTCCAGCAGACAGGCAGTCGACGACCTAAGATTGTGTTGTAGGGTGTACCATCTAATGAATTTGCTGAAGTAGGCAGGGCCGGCACCGTAGAGGGCCTTGTGAACAATACACAGGGACTTAAATTTGACCCTCGCCTGGACTGGCAGCCAGTGCAAATCCCGAATACTTTGGGACACCAAACTGAATTTGGGGATTTTAAGCAGTAATCGTGCTGCTGTATTTTGAAGTGACTGAAGCTTGCGTTGGGTCATCTTTTTTGCTCCCAGATAGAGGGTGTTGCAGTAATCTATCTTCCATAGCACCAAGGCTACAATCACGGTTTTCCGTAGATCCATCGGAATAAAAGGTACAACTTTTTTTTAGGATCTTCAAAGTATAGAAACAGGATGATGCTATAAGAGGGAGACGTCCATTACAACGCAGGCATTACATCGTAATGCCTTTACAACGCAACTTTTACAACGCAGGTGACATTACCTTGCATGCCATTACAACGCATGTGCCATTACAACGCATGCCATTACAACGCATGCCATTGCAACGCATTGTAAGGTAAGTAATCGTTTTAATTGAGGTAAGTTGTTTTAGTTGTTAATTATTTTTTTTTTAAATAGTAATAGTAATTTTTTTAATAAATTGAAATATTTACCTGGGATGGGATGTATGGGAAATTGGAGTTTTGGGTGGGGGAGTGTATTAATACTCAGGTAATATTTTCAATATTAGAGTAATTAATGATAATAAGTTATAATTACATTTTTTTCTTAAATTAATATTTGAAAATTATTTAAAAAAATCTATTGTAAATTAAAAAGATATATTATTATTGGAGTGGATTAGTAATAATAATCATGTCTATTTTAAAATGAAGAGTATTAATTTATATATTTATTTTATATTATTAGAGGGGTGAGTAATAATAATCTTTTTTTTTTTTTTTTATTGAGCAGAGCATCAAGGGCATATCAATAAAGATAAGTATCGGGGATTTAAAAAACAACATTTGATTAAAACATACAAGACATGGATAAAACCAATACAGTGAAAGTGCATAAAAAGTGCAAAAAAGCATATTGCAGCAATAATCTGGGAACATACCCATCTTTTGTAGTATTTAAATTAATATCCCAACTTTTACAGTACAGACTTACTAAAGTGCTAAAGTACTAAAGTGCTAAGGTGCTACATCTGCTGGAAGCCCGGAACACATTACCCCCGCCTTATAATTTAGATGATCCTGTTTAAAGTATTGATAAAACTACTATTCCTTAGAGGTTTCGAAATTAACTAAATATTTCCAAATCGCATTAAACCTTTTTTGTAGCGCCCACCCGTCTTGCATATGCTTCTTCAAAAATCCTGGTCCGTTTCATCGTATTTAACCACCTCACATATGTAGGTGGTTCCGCCGACTTCCAATTCTGAAGAATTAGGGAGCGAGCAACAAGGGAGGAAATGGCTAGAAAAGTCTCCTCCGCTTTTGTCAAATTTGCCCTAGATCTAGTAATACCGAAGAGGGCGACCTCAGCCTCTAGATCTACCCTCTTCTGCATCGCCCGGCTTATGGCCGAAAAAATCTCAACCCAGAAAGGCTCTAACCATGGACACATAAAAAATATATGTAGCCAAGCCCCTTCCCCTTTTGCCTGGCAGCGGAAACATCTATTCTCTACTTCTGGATATTTTTTATTGAGAGCTTTGGGTGTATAGTATGGCAACCAACGGGACAAAAAGGCCATTCTTTTGAAGTTGGCTGCTCCCTTACTTCCTAACTGAGATATAGCCTGCCACTCCTGACTCGAGAAGGCACATTGAGTTTCCCGGGTTATCCTTTCTAAGAACTTCTCGACCTGTGAAGATTCACTTTGAGTGCACAAAAGACGGTACCAATTCCCCACCCCTCTTACTTTTGCTCCAAAGAGAGCGGTCACCAGCTTAGACGGGGCGCCACTAAATGAGAAATTATATCTACTTTAAAAATGTAGAATCTGTAAATACTCAAAAAAGCCGGGCTTGCTCCGGTCGCCACTTCTATTCTGGACCTCTTGCCAAGTAATTACTCTATTCTGGATTGCAAAGCACCCCAGCTCTTCTAGCCCACATTCCTTCCAATTTCTGAGGTGACTAGCTTGAATTTGGAGACCCAAACTTTTACATTCACCTAATTTTAGATAATATAACCCAGAAGAACCAGCTTGCCTAAAAAAGGACTGTAATCTAACGGAATATTCCTGCAAGGTCTTATATCTTGTCCTCTTGGGGAGTTTAGAGGTTTTTAGAAATATCGGGATCTGCGAGCCGGCTTCCTGCACCATTTTATCCCCAAAAAAGTTGTCTATCAAACCATTTGTTGCCAACAAACGAGCTGTTAAATCTAAAAAGTCGCTTCGTAATATGTACGAATATGTGGTAATGCTAACCACCCTGATTAATATCTAATTGCAACGCCGAAAGTTTAACCCTGGGTGTCTTCTTATTCCAAATAAACTGTCTAAACATTGTTTCCAGCTCTTTGAAGTAACTAATATTGATTTTAATGGGTATATTTATAAAAAGAAAAACAAGTAAGGGGAGTATGGACATTTTGATGAGAGCTACGCGGCCTATCAAAGTTAGTGGTAAAAGCGACCAGTTATCCAACAGTTTTTTAATTTTACCCCGCATGACTACGTAGTTCAATTTATATAGCTGCTCATATTGATTAGAGACATAGATCCCCAAATAGCGTATTGGTTCCGACTTAACGGCTTGATGTTTGAGATTTGCGGGAAGAAAATCACTATCAGAATTTAAAATTAGAATTTCAGTTTTATTTTGGTTTATTTTATAGCCCCCCAATCAACTCAAATTGGCTAAATTCTGTTAAGACAAGGTCTATATTCTGGCTCTTGGGACTAAGATATAAAATAATATCGTCCGTAAACAGCTTTAGTTTGAACATACCCGGAATCGGAGTTCTAATTGCTGCATTGTCGTGAATTTTAATAGCTAGGGGTTCGATAAAAAAAGTAAATAATAAAGAAGAAAGCGGGCACCCTTGTCTCGTCCCCCAGTTTATATTTGCTGTCCCTACTCGATTTGCATTTATCACCACCTGTGCCTGAGCCCCCTGGTAGATATTCCGGAGCATTTTGGTAACCTGGGGGGGGGGACCCCGAACCTACTAAGGCCATAGAAGAGGGCGTTCCAATTAACCAGGTCGAACGCCTTTTCGGCGTCTACCATCATAATACATGCTGCGGTACAGTTATTGTTAAAAAAATCGAGAGCCTGTATTAAAAATCCTGTATTTAAGGACATGGACCTCCCGGCAACGAACCCAGACTGGTCTCTGTGAATCACTTCCTGTGCTAAGGGTGTAAAACGCTGAACCCAGATTTTCATTAGAATTTTATAATCAGCATTGAGAAGGCTGATTGGTCTGTAGGAATTAACATCATTGGGATTCTTGCCCTTTTCACAAAGCTTACAATAATAGCTTCTTTAAAAACTGAGGGAACAGCACCACCATTCTTTATATAATTGAGACGCTTTGTCAAGAAGGGGGTCAACTCCTTTGCGAATACTTTCGCTCCGGCAATAGATTTCAGGGCTGCCAGAATTTCAGCACCTGTTATATCAATTTGTATCTTCTCCACGAGGGAGTTAGACAACCTCGGGAGATTTACACCCTCGAAGAAGTTCTGTATAGAATCTTGCCCGACCGCATATTCTGTAGTATAGAGCTGTTGATAATGCTCCATGAAAACTTGAGCAATCCCATCCCTACTCGTCACTACAGATCCGGTCTTGGGGTCTACGACCTCTGTAATTAGGGCCCTTTCCTGTCTGGTTTTAGTAGACGCGGCTAACAATTTGCCAACCATTTGGCTTTCTTCATATACCCGTTGTTGAAACGTTCGGGAGCTGCTAATTTCTTCTAATAAGAAAAATTCACTCAACGCCTTTTTAGCCTTTTCAAGCTGACCACATTGAGGGGCATTTCTCTGATTTAGAGCAACTTCGACTGCCTGCTGGAGTTCAGCTATTTTAATACGTCGTGTTTTAGACTGAGCAGCTGAAAAGGCGATCATTTGCCCACGCACAGCTGCCTTGAAGCCCCCCCATACTGAGAATGGTTCTGCCTCCCCCTCATTGATCCTAAAATACTCAAGTATCCATTCTCTTAAGCCTTCAACCCATTGGTGATCTTGGAGAAGAAGACGATCCATCTGTCACATGGTTCTCTCCCTCTTCCCCTCTTCGATTTCTAGATCAAGCTTAATAAAGGAGTGGTCTGAGAATGAATTAGCCCCAATTTCTGCCTCTATGAAATTCAAGGACCCAGATGTTAAAAAGAAATCAATACGAGATACCGTCTGAAATTGACGGGAATAACATGTTCAATTACTTGTAGCCAAATTGGTATTGCGCCATAGATCAATCAACTGGTAGTCGTGAATTATGGCATCAAGGTCTTTTTTAGTCTTTGGCTTCAGTTGTTTCTTGTTCTTATTAGACGTGTCTTTTTTTTAAATCTTGGATATAATTGAAATCCCCACCAAGTATGATCTGACCGGGGGCTCCCCTGAGCAACTCATTAATCTTCATCAAAGCTGAGACATCATCCATAATCGGACCATAGTAGTTAACAAAATTCAAGATACTCCCATTTAATTTCACCATAACCCATAGCCATCTTACCTGAGGATCTCTCCTGACTTGGACAAACTCCCAAGCCATACTTCTACAAAAGTAGATAGCTACTCCTCTCATTACCAGCCCGGCTGACGCAAAAAAGGCATTTGAGAATACTCTTGGCAGAAAGAGCTTAGGTGAATTAGTTTTAAGGTGAGTTTCTTGGAGAAAGAGAATTTGAGGCATAAGGGAGGCCAGTCATCTTATAAGCCCTCTGTATTTTTGTTTGTTTAGCATACCATTCACATTTACCGACATAATACGGCATTTACTAACCATTTCTATGATTTAAATAGCAACGATAATCGATCAAAATTCAAAACCCTATTTTTCCTTTTCTTTGTGCCCTTTGCCACTGCTCTTTTTACTGCAATTAACCCCCGCCCTCCCCAGTACCTCCACCAGGAAATGTGTAGGACCCCGCCGACCACATCTCACCCCCCCCCTACTTCGCTATGGGGTGCCCTGGAACTGCACCCTGGGTGACCCTCTTCCCCCCGACCCTGGAGACCCTTAGCGTCAAGTTAAACACATTATCATTTTGAGGATGAGATCTCTTTAAACAATTCCTGGGCTTCCTCTATAGTAGAGAACATATGGAATTTCCCCCTTACAAGAACTCGAAGCTTTGATTGCTGGGCTATTGATGCCTACGCCCCTTGAGCTTTAAAAAGATATAATCATTTCACAAACTCTTTACGCCCGAGTGCGGCTACCACAGACATATCAGAAAAAATTCGACATTTTGAGACGTCATTAATAGAGAAATGTCTCTGTTGTATTGCCTTAGCCAGAATCTTTTCTTTAATGCGATAATCAGCAAAGTTTATTAAGATAGTGCGTGGGATCTTTGAGTTAGGTAAAGGATGTGAGGGAACTCAATGTGCTCTTGTTATCGTGAGGTCACCAATAAACTGGGGCAAGACCTTCTGCTTAATAAACGACTCAACCCATTGGAGAGTTTGAGATCCCTCACTTCCCTCAGGTACTCCGACTAGGCGTAAGTTCGATCGTCGAGAATGATTTTCAAGTTCCTCGAGTTTATTCTCTAGGGCGATTTTATCTTTTGCTGCCTCATTTACTTTCAGAAGCATCGAGTTCATTTGATCCTCCAATAAGGCAATTCTTGACTCAGCCTCTTGAATTCTAGCTGGAGTTTTCTTGACACTTCTTCATTTCTCTTATTTCTTCCAAAATAAGATTCAGCATGATCTTTATATCAATCTGTTGAGTATTAGCTCCTTCGGTTGATGAGTCAAACTCCCCCTGTTGTAGCCTCCCATCTTGCTTCTGGTTTCCAGCTAGCTGTCAGCTCCTGTAGCTCTTGTAACCTCTGACGGTACCTCGGAGTTGGCACGATGCACAAAAGGGGTCCACCTCTCGATCGTCTCAATTCTGTTTGCTATTAAAGCACAGAAGGTTGATATGATCAAGTGGGGGAAGGAAAGGAAGGGGACAGCAGGGAGGGAGATCTGGAAAGTAAAAGAACAACCAATTAATACTATCCCTTGCACTATGTACTCATATAACCACTAAACCCCTTGGTACGCCTTCTATTAAGTACCTGTAAAGAAAAATAAACACCTTCTTCTTTTCTTCTGAAAACGATAGATAGGATGAATGGTTCCAAGAAATAATGGCATCAACTGTGAATCCAAATAACAGAGATGCCGTTACCATCATTCCAATACAATTATTATAGGATCATGGCAATGCCACCTCTTGTCATACCCACCATTAATAGTGCCTCTTTGAACATCACAGGGGATGGCATCACCTATCCCGTTTTAGACCCCTGTTACAATAGGCATAAATAATAAGCATAAATGAATGGTTTGAAAAATTAGCGAAAGAAACATGTGCGTGTACACGCCACAGGAAATATCAAAGGTATTTCTTCTCTGAACACTCTAATTTCGAAATGTTAATCGCCGTTACTATCACGGCTCGCTTCTGTAAACCAGATACCTCATTGCACTGCCGGTTCTCAACCCGGCTTCGGCTTGTATCCAAAGAATCCTGCCGGTTCTCAACCCGGCTTCGTCACAAGTCGTTTAACTCTAGTGCTAGTGAATATGCCGTTTCCCTCACGGCTGAAAAGCACTTCTTAGTCCTTGATTGTGATACGCTCAACTGTAGGCGTATTCATAGTTAACAAGAAAGAGAGAGGCAAAAAAAAACCCTCCAACAGATGTCACCGGATCACTGCGATCAAACGGAACCAAAAATAGAAACTTCAAATAATAACCTGAACCGGTGCTATAGCACCCTTACCAGACCCAGATAATGGAGAGCGCTCCGTTTCCTAACCTCCGAACCGAAGCATGCAGTAGGAATAATCTGCAGCGTCTCATCGACCCAACACTGCTTAAATGGCTGCCCTTTCCGGAACACGGACTCCAAGCGCCACCTATGCTCCGGAAGTGTTAAGTGCATGCCGGGAACGGTAGTCTGTGTTCCCATCAAAAATGCGGCATGAACCGGACAACGTTCCGCGCAAGTAGGATAAGTTGTAACAGTACACCCCTCTCCAAGAGAACGTTGTCAGGGTTTAGGCTTAGCAGGATACGCCGCATGAAACCTTTTGATCAGTTTGGGTGCGTGTACCCCAGTAGCTGGCTCCCATGAATTTTCTTCTGGCCCAAAACCTTTCCATGATATCAGGTAATACAACCTGGTACCTCTTTTCTTGGAGTCTACAATAGCCTGCACCTCATATTCAGGTTCCTGGTCTACCCATACTGGTGCCGTTGGTTTCCGTACGGGAGAAAAAGAGGGCTTAACCAACGAAACGTGGAATACAGGATGCATTCTCATATGTTTAGGTAAGGCGAGTTTAACGGCCACAGGATTCACTACCTTAATTATCTTATAGGGACCGATGTACCTGGGATTGAATATGCTGTATTTCCTAAAGCGTATATTCCTGGTAGACAGCCAAACCCCATCCCCAACTTTATAATGGGGTTCCTTTCTACGATGCCTGTCAGCCTGTTTCTTATATCTGACCTTAGCCTTTCTGACATTTGCTTGCGTGGCTCTCATCATCTTTTGTATGTGTTTCACTCTAGTCTGTACTTCAGGGAGTTTTTGGCTTCCTTCGGGATGTATCAAAGGTAAGAAGCGAGGATGAAAACCGTAGGTGCAGTAAAAAGGGGCTAACTTGGTGGTGCTATGTCGTGCACTGTTGTTCGCCACCTCTGCTATCCAAAGCCATTCCACCCATGCTTCTGTGTTATTGTCCACGTAACATTTCAGATACTGCTTCAATGTTTGATTAAGACGTTCAGTCTGTCCATCCGTCTGAGGATGGAAACTCGTGGACATATTAGACGAAACCTGCAATGCTGAACACCATACCCTCCAGAATTGTGCTGTGAACTGCGTACCCCGGTCGGAGACGATGACTCTAGGGAGGCCATGTAGTCTCACTATGTGCTGAAGTAACAACTGTGCTACCTGTCCTGAGGTCGGGGTATCCACACAAGCTATAAAATGCCCCATCTTAGTCAAACTATCTATAACCACAAGGATCAATGTGCATCCTTGATCTTTAGGCAATCCAACTATGAAATCCAAGGAGATATGTTCCCAAGGCATTCCCGGCGTGGGTAATGGATGGAGTAAACCATAAGGCCTACCTCGGTCTGGTTTTGATTGTGCACATATCTCGCATCGTTGGATCATGTTTTGTACATCAGTCTTTAATGATGGCCACCAAAACTGTCGTAAGATCCTGTCTATGGTCTTTTCCACTCCGTTATGTCCGGAAAATGGTGCAGAATGACACCACTGTAGTACTTCCTTTCTGAGTTCTCTTGTAGGAACTAACAGTTGCGTTCCTCGGATGGGCAACCCGTCTCTTACCTTCCATTCCTTATTATGAGTCAACCAGGTCCTCCACTTAGGGCCCTTGATAGCTTGGCCTACCTTGTCTAAGAACTGATCAGTTTGTAGCACACAGAGAGCCTTTTGAGGATTGATGATAGAATGTGTGGTTAAGTCTTTTGGTGTTGATGTAGACTCTTGTCTAGTAAGGGCGTCTGCCTTTTTGTTTTCGCTTCCTGGTCTATAGGTAAGAATGAACTGAAACGCCTCAAAAAACAGCATCCATCTCAACTGTCTAGGAGATAAGAGGCGAGCGGATGTCATAAACTGTAAGTTCCTATGGTCGGTATATACCGTGTTCATGTGTTTTGCCCCCATCAGATAATGTCTCCATTCTTTAAAGGCATCTCTAATTGCTAGGAGCTCTTTCTCTGCTATGGTATAACGCATCTCCGCGTCGTTTAGCTTCCTGGACATATAAGCAATGGGATGTAATAACCCATTCTCAGCATCTCTTTGGGACAGAACTGCTCCGATTGCTACCTCGGACGCGTCTGCTTCTACCAGATATGATTTCTCCGGATCTGGATGGGACAGTATGGGAGCGGAGGTAAAGGCTTCTTTCAATTTAACAAACGCCTGGTTTGCCTCTTCACTCCAAGCAAACGGTACCTTTTTTCTGAGCAACTTAGTGATAGGGGCGACCACATCTGAAAACTGATTAATGAACCTGCGATAAAAATTCGCGAAGCCCAAGAAACATTGAACATCATGGACATTGGCAGGTACTGGCCAGTTTCGGACAGCCGTGATCTTTCTTTCAGCCATCTCTTGTCCTTGAGCCGACAGCATTACCCCTAGGAACTCTACTTGGTCCACATGAAACTCACATTTACTGAGCTTACAGTAAAGGTGGTTATTTCTCAGGGCTGTTAACACCTTGCATACATGTTGACTATGCTCTTTAGTAGTGTGAGAATAGACCAGGATATCGTCAATATATACTATGACGAATACATCCAAATATTCCCTCAAAACATCGTTAAGAAAGTACTGGAAGGCAGCAGGGGCGTTACATAATCCGAAAGGCATCACTTGATATTCGTATAGCCCATGTCGGGTGCGAAATGCAGTCTTCCATTCATCCCCACGTCTCATACGTACGAGATGATATGCCCCTTTCAGATCGAGTTTTGTAAACACCATTGCCTTTTTCACTTGATCTAGGAGTACCGAAATTAAGGGTAAGGGATATCTATTGTTTACGGTTACCTTGTTAAGTGCGCGGAAGTCAATACAAGCTCTTAATTCGCCATTTGCTTTCGGGATAAAGAAAAGTGGAGATGCCGCGGGGGATTTGGAAGGACGGATAAACCCATTAGCTTGATATTTCTCCAGGTATTCTCGTAAATGCGTGTCTTCAGTCTCTGATAGGGCATAGATTCTCCCACAAGGAACCACTGCCCCTGGAATCAAATCGATTTGACAGTCATACTGTCGATGAGGTGGAAGTATCTCAGCTTGTTTTTCACTGAACACATCCCTGTAGTCCTTGTACTCAACTGGTAACTCGATGTCTTTTTCCGCGGCGGTGGCTATAGCATGTCCTGAGGTAAGATAATGTATAGGGCTAGCTGCAGGTCGCCGACATCTTTGGTCACAAAAGGAGAATCGAATGTGATACTCCTTTCCTTCCAGTCAATAGTAGGATTGTGTTTAGCTAACCACGGCAAACCTAAAATCACTCCATACAATGGTGCCTTGATAATGTTAAAAAACAATATTTCATGATGGTCTTTTTGACACACCACTTCTATATTAGAAGTTTGAAAACAAATAGGACCTGAGGCAAGATTTCTACCATCTACCGCCAGCACTGTTTCTGGATACTCCTTAGCAATTTTAGGGATGCCTAATTTCTGTACTACCTCATTATCAATGAATAATCCTGTAGCACCAGAGTCAATGAGGGCGTTCACTACATGCGGAACGGAGTCAACTACTAGTTGGATCTCCGTATAGAAATGGTCTTTCTTTACTATAACTGAAGGTATTTCTTTACGGCCCATGGCATTTCCTTCACTGACCCCTGGGCCCCCTAGTTTTCCTGTTTCTGAACTGTCATAGGAGTAGCCTTCAAATGACTACCTTCCTTAGGCCTTGGTTTAGTCAAGCAGTCCTTCACAAAATGCCCCTTTTTCCCGCAATATATGCAGAGGCCCTGTTTCCTTCTTTGGTCTCTTTCCTCTGATGTTAGAGAGGCTCTTACTGATCCGATCTCCATAGGCTCTGAGGGAGTACTAGAAGCACCAAGCGAATTGCGGGGTCTTTCATATTTAGGCGGAGGTCGTTCGTATTTTCTACGTTCTCCTTTCCTCTCTCCTAAACGATAATCTAATCGCATAGCCAGGTTAATTAAATCTATGCAGGTCTTAGGTTGAGGATCAATTTGAGCTATTACATCCTTTAACTCATCCCTGAGACCATGATGAAATATAGCTGCTTGCTTCTCTTCAGGCCAATTGGTTTCTGTGACTAATCTCTGAAACGTGTTTATGTATACCACTAGTTCTTTGTTCCCTTGTTTAAGCTCCAATAACTCCCGGTCTACCGAGAAAGAATTGGCTCTACGATCGAACATTCTTTCAAATTCCTCCTTGAACCCTTCCCAATCGTGTAACATAGGATCGTCTCTCCTTACTAAAGGCACAGCCCATTGAGCCGCGTCTCCTGCTAGATAAGAAACCAATAATGCAACTCGTGCTTGATTAGTGCTAAACACCTTAGGGCGACATGTGAAATGGAGTAGGATTTGTGTGAGAAACACCTGTACTTTGTTTGTGTCTCCATAAAATCGTTCTGGTGCGGCTAGCGGAATGGGAGTTGGAATTTCCACTGTCAAGGAGGGGAAGGAAAAGATGACCCCCACTAGTCCATGAGAACCCACCTACTGTCTTGTTCCCTGCCATCGTAAAGGGTTTCTTTGCATCCTTTCCACCCTGTCATGTAACGCAGCTGTCTCTGCTCTTGAGGCGGCTAGCTCTGTTTGGACAACCTGTAGCGCAGCTAACACGTCCTCTAAAGTGGCCATAGCTTTTGTGACTCGACCCAACTGGGAGGTATTATATATATGTATTAAGGCAGATTATTCTGTCAGCTCCTGTAGCTCTTGTAACCTCTGACGGTACCTCGGAGTTGGCACGATGCACAAAAGGGGTCCACCTCTCGATCGTCTCAATTCTGTTTGCTATTAAAGCACAGAAGGTTGATATGATCAAGTGGGGGAAGGAAAGGAAGGGGACAGCAGGGAGGGAGATCTGGAAAGTAAAAGAACAACCAATTAATACTATCCCTTGCACTATGTACTCATATAACCACTAAACCCCTTGGTACGCCTTCTATTAAGTACCTGTAAAGAAAAATAAACACCTTCTTCTTTTCTTCTGAAAACGATAGATAGGATGAATGGTTCCAAGAAATAATGGCATCAACTGTGAATCTAAATAACAGAGATGCCGTTACCATCATTCCAATACAATTATTATAGGATCATGGCAATGCCACCTCTTGTCATACCCACCATTAATAGTGCCTCTTTGAACATCACAGGGGATGGCATCACCTATCCCGTTTTAGACCCCTGTTACAATAGGCATAAATAATAAGCATAAATGAATGGTTTGAAAAATTAGCGAAAGAAACATGTGCGTGTACACGCCACAGGAAATATCAAAGGTATTTCTTCTCTGAACACTCTAATTTCGAAATGTTAATCGCCGTCACTATCACGGCTCGCTTCTGTAAACCAGATACCTCATTGCACTGCCGGTTCTCAACCCGGCTTCGGCTTGTATCCAAAGAACCCTGCCGGTTCTCAACCCGGCTTCGTCACAAGTCGTTTAACTCTAGTGCTAGTGAATATGCCGTTTCCCTCACGGCTGAAAAGCACTTCTTAGTCCTTGATTGTGATACGCTCAACTGTAGGCGTATTCATAGTTAACAAGAAGAGAGAGGCAAAAAAAACCTCCAACAGATGTCACCGGATCACTGCGATCAAACGGAACCAAAAATAGAAACTTCAAATAATAACCTGAACCGGTGCTATAGCACCCTTACCAGACCCAGATAATGGAGAGCGCTCCGTTTCCTAACCTCCGAACCGAAGCATGCAGTAGGAATAATCTGCAGCGTCTCATCGACCCGACACTGCTTAAATGGCTGCCCTTTCCGGAACACGGACTCCAAGCGCCACCTATGCTCCGGAAGTGTTAAGTGCATGCCGGGAACGGTAGTCTGTGTTCCCATCAAAAATGCGGCATGAACCGGACAACGTTCCGCGCAAGTAGGATAAGTTGTAACACTAGCTGACCTGAGAAATCCGAAACGGCCTTACAAAGCGTCTGGGGCTGTGTCTGAGGATTTGTGCCTGAGCCTCAGGCAGCTGCACTATGATGTCTTCGGGAGGTGACTGAACCGGTGCCGGGGCCCGAGTCAGTGGTATTGATGAAACAGTCTGACAGTGCAGAGATTGACCGGGTTTTTGTGATAATGAAGAGACTGCAGAAGGAGCCTGCAGCGGAGCCTGGGCCCGTGGAGATGCAAATAAAGTCTGCAAAGGGCTGGTTGGCGTGTCCACTGCCCCCCCACTCTATAGGTTGCAGCGGGTCTGCTGTGGATTTGGCGAATGCCGGCTGAAACGCTTTTTGGGAAAATAACGGAAAGTCTTTAGAATTTTTTATTACATCCTTGTTTACACCCGCTGTGGACTCAACTGCCAGTTCCTTCTCCACGCTAGTTGAGCCATATATTAGCATCTGTGCAGCGGGATCCACCCCCTCTTGGTGAAGCTCAGGCAGCTCTTCTGCAGAGCTCTCTAGACTCGAATTGAGGCCAGGTCGATTTGGAGTATTCTCAACTCTGGCCGCCGATGATGCCGCTTTTGCCTGGGCTAAGCGAGTTTTTGCTTTAAGCCCTGCCGCAGAGTCAACTTTTGCAATAGCATTCGGTTGTTTTAAATGTTTTCCCATTTTATCCCGTTGGATGTTGGACCCAGCTCGCAAGGTAATCAAAGCCTCAATTAATAAACAGCAGTCTTGCTTTGGACCTAAACCTTGCAGGGGGAGGGTTGCCACCGCTAGCACCATCAGACCCCTGAGGTCGAAAATACCGGCAACCCCACGACCTGATCTAGAGGCTCAGTCAGCCAAAATAGTAAACGCACGGCAGCCTCACCTCTGCAGACCAGCTTCGTCCTCACTGCACCGCTGCCATTTTCCTGACTCAAGCGCCAAGATCACCCCCAGCACCAATCGCCACAAAGGCTGTAGAATTGCTCAACTCAGCAGCGTAACCCCAGCAGGCTCACGTTAGCTTGAATCGGGTCGGTTTACATCTTAGTAGGTGACAGCCAGCAGCCAACAGCCAGCCTCCGTCAGACAGCCAGCCTCCGTCAGGGCCGTCCTCCATCCACCGTTAGCCTCCCACCGGTGTGGATCAAACACCTGCAGTCATACTCGCTGATCACAGCTGCCGTTGCACTGTCGTCTCTCCTGCAGTGAGCCTCACCGTGAAGCAGCCGTAAAACAGCCGTGAGCACCCCCAGGACGTCCGCCGTCACAGAAAGACTCCGAAGTGGCAAACACGCCGCGAATACCAGCCCGCCGGCCGAGACCTCAATTCCAGGATGCAGACGCTGAGCTATGAAAATATGCGTGCTCCATTGCGGGGGAGGAGCGGCGGTCACCTGTGACTACGGAGAGGCGGGGCACTCCGCAGCCATTAGTAATAATAATCATGTATATTTTTAAAATGAAGAGTATTAAATAAAATATTTATTTTATATTATTAGAGGGGGTGAGTAATAATAATCATGTTTATTTCTAAAATGAAGAGTATTAATATACATTTTTATTTTTTGATAGTAAAATATGAACAAAATATAAAATTAAAATTTATAATTAAGGTGAGGAGTATTTTAATACTCTTGATTTAAAGTATTAATAAACAGGAATTAAAAAAATTAGTTATAATTTTTACAATAATTTTAATATTTTATGATTGAAAATTATTAAAAAATATAAAAGTTATAATATATAAAAAAACTTGCACCTATGCACTGGGACGGGATGCAAGGGAAACAGGGATTTAGGGTGGAGGAGTATAGTAATACTCAGGTATTAAATTTAATGCTAGAGTATTAGTTATTATTGAATTTTAACATATATACATTAATAAACTTTAAAATTAAAAATATTTAAAAAAAAATTAATTTATGTGCTCTTAATTTCAGGGTGATTTTGGAGAGGGGGGGTGAGTTGATGTTAAGGGAAACATTTAATATATATATTAAAAAAATAGCTAATTATTATGCAAAAAAGTATAACATATAAATTAAACATATTTTTAATAATTATAAAAAATATTCAAGCATAATTGCACAACATAGGTATGTATAAATACACATTATAAATCTGTAAAAGACATTTTTTAATTAAAAAAATATTAAATATAATAAACATTCAATAGACAGGTTAAGGATATTGTAAATATTTTTATTGTATTTATTAAATATATAAAACATAAATAAGCAAAAAATGTTCTACAAATATTTTATGAACATTATAATTTTATAAAAATAATTATAGATTTTTCAATGTACTATAACATATTTTTTAATTTCTTTGTAGGTTTTCCCACGGTTTCCCATTGAAGTCAATGGGTAAAATTGTCCTTTTTCCTTTTCACGGAAAGATATGACGTTGTCGCGTATATGTAACTTTCGTCATTGCGAGGATCGTCGCGCACCAGATCAGATGCAAGGGAGAGCTGCGTCCAGGTAAGGCGAATTTTAATTATTAAAAATAGATTAATGGGGGTAAAGTTTGTCATAAGGAGAGAGGAGGGAGGTAGAAAGAAATAGGAAAGGTGTTTTTGTACATATTGTGTGTTTTAACATAAAAATTCATTCTAAAACAGGTAGCAGTTGTAGGGCCACGACGGGTTGATGGCTTCTGTAACACTTTTTGTTTAATAGGATATATTAAAAAATATAGATTATTTATTCTATTAAACAAAAGTGTTATGAAAGTAATCGTTTTTTGTAATTTTTTTGAAGCAATGGGTTTTAAAGAAAATAAGTAATTGTGTCATCGCGGTTTTTGGGATAGGTCGTAGGAACATGGAGAAAGACATTGGGGCCGATTCTGATGCGGGTTGGAAAAGCTTCCCGACCGAATCGGTTGGGAAATGGTGTCCGACCCACTCGGATCGGGAAAGTCCGACCGGCAGAGTAGGATGCATCCGGATGCTTCCAGATACGATTTGGTTGAACTCCCATTGACTTCAATGGGAACATTTGTTCCTAACCGCATCAGAATTGGGCACTCGGTCGGGAAGACACGTTCCCGATCCGATTTGGAAGGAGCAAATGCCGTTAGGAGGCCTTCCTAACCGCATCAGAATCAGGCCCTCGGTCAGGAAGCTTTTCCAACCCGCATCAGAATCGGGCCCAGAGTGTTTTGAAAAAAAAAATTTGGGGCCATTTTTAAACCACTGCTATATGGATTTTTGGACTTCGAATGGACTTTGGACGAGAGAGGATTGCAACAATGAATTTTTGGATGACGATTTTTTTCAAAACTTCACTACTTTTTCATGGTTTTTTGGAAATGGATTTCGATCGAGATTGGATTGCATTGATGGAATTTTGTTGCGTTTTTTGCCAAACAATATTTATTTTTCTGGATTTGTTTTGGGTGCGGTTTTTGTAGGTGTGCACAGTATTTTTACAGTTTATTTTTAACTGTAAAAAAAGTTTTTGCAGAACTCTGCCTTTTTTGTTAGTTTAACTCGGGTCATGGATTAAAACAAGGATTATGGACTATTTGCAATGGTTTAAATGACTGCTCATGACTCTCGGTGAAAAACTGTATTGAACGTAAGTCCAAGAGTTGAAAAAAGAAGACATCTGAAGGTAAGAAAACTCGACTTTTTTTATAATTTAAATTGTTTTAGAAAAATGTCAATTAAATTAGGGGGATTTTTTGTCAAAACAGGCAAGTAAGTAGTTATAGGTGATAGGGTAGATTAGAAATGGAGGATGTGTGCAATATTATCTAGGTAGTCTGAAGCCAACATCAACCAAAATTGTTGAATTGCACCCAATAGTCGCTCGGGCATTTCCTTTGTTCCTTTAGAAATTCGTGGGTTCAGACTACCAGTTAATGATTGCGAAATTCTCATTTCTTGGAAATTTTGCTCCTTCCTCAAAATTTCCAAAAAATGATAGAAGTTAGGAAGTGGTTTCCCAATTGATTTGTTGAAGGAGTTGTGCCATCCCTCTATGGCATTATTTTTTTTTGCTCCTCCCTCTAAGCAGATCGAGTAGCAGTTCCACCACTTCACATGGAAACATGGTTTCCTCCTGCGACTTGACCTGCTTAGATGGCCAATCCATGTGTCTTCAAAGTAATTTAGAAGGGGTGCCAATTTGTCTTCGTTTGCAGTAAAGTATTCAGATTCTGTAATAGATGTGTAGTATTCATCTACACTGTCAGGAGGAACAAAACAAAGTGCAGTTAGTTTTTTTTAATTCAAATTGCAGTTTGCTGTCTGATATATAATCCTCAACTAAGGATGTTTTTTGAATTTTGTACCAATATGCCTGTGAAAAGTTGTAAAAACATCCTTGAATTTGGGTATCCGTGTACATTTTGGTAATTGTGTTGATCATAGGTAATTCAAAGTCAATTAACACTTTTCTAGGACTTTTGTTCATGGTTTTAGCTTTTATGACTGACAAAAATTCAGTATATGTTGAGGATTGTTTATCAGGGAGTAAACTGTACACTAAGGGAACTACTGTTTGATTAATATAGGCATGAATAGTGTATATTTGGGTGAATGGATGGGGTGTGGATTTAAACGTATCATCCAAATATCACTACTCTCCAACTTAACAAGATTATGGGGTGTGCTAAAGATTAGTTTTCTTTTAAGAGGGTTTTTGTTGTCATGTAAAAGAAAGGGTTCATTAGTAACGGTTATAGAAAGTTCAGGAGGAATGTTAATGTCAGAAAAGGTTTGGGGTGTTACTCATAGGGGGTTACTTGGCTGTTTTTTACGTTGAATACTTCTGCGTAGGTTGGGGATTGTGGGCATACAACTTGCTACATGTGATGGAATGTGTTGTGAAACCTCCCTCAAAACTGAGCCACAGGGTTCATTGGAGGTGGATGCAAGTGCTTTAATTTCATTGATATTTTCTCGAACCTCTATCTCCATTGCAGAGGCAGAGTGGTTATGCTCTGTGGTTCTTTCAGCAGAGTCACCAAGAGTAACCGCTCTGGCTGTGCAATTGGATGAGTAACATTGCACACACCCCCAATGACACCTGGGCTCAGTTAATCTCTCCTTACAATAAACGTACCCACTGTGACTTAATAGTCTGTTTCCTCGGCTAGACTTGATGTATTTGGCTTGTTTATTGGATGCCATTATCTGAAAAAAATTATAAAAGAGAAAAATATTGTTAAATTTATTTGAAGTGTTGTTGTTTTCCTATAAAAAAATATGTTAGTGAAAAGTTAATGCACAATATTTTGCAACTCAAATATTAGGCAGTATGAACCTTGATTTTATTGTTTTTGCTTGTTGATGTTGCTTTGGAATAGTTTACTTCTTTTTTTACCTGCAAATGAATAATGGTTACGTTTGAATACACTAGAGTTATTTGCTAAGCTTACCTTTTTGAGTGTTTTCTTTTGTTAATTCAGAAAGTTCTGATGTCCTTTGTGGATGGATTTGTGTTCCGAGGCTGTGCTTCAATTTGGGTCTTTTCCTTGTTTTGTTGGTTCTGAAAAAAATATTTAGAATTAAGAATTATCTTTTGGTGTTTTTAATATTTTCTATTACCCTGCAATTTAAAAGATTAGTAGTTTTCAATGTTGGTGCACTTGAAAGTTTGGCTTGCTTTTTTTTGTGACATTTTGCTCTGGTTTGACAGTTTTACTTTTTTAGAGCACTTCAAACATTATTTAAAAAAACATAATGCTAAAACTTTACCTTGTAACAATGGTTTACTTCTGAGGGGCTGTACTTTATTTAATTTGTTGTCTTAGATGTGTTTTCTGTATTCTTTAAGGAATGTTCAGATTTCCAAAAAGACAGAAAATCTTTCTTTTTTAAATATGATTAAAAGACATATTTCTTTTGTAAGTGTTTTTCATAGTTGTGATGCAAAGTTACATAAACACCACATAAAAATGCTTGTGCACTTGTAACCTGCTAATGTTAAAAAATAAAATTGAGAATATTATTACCTTGCTTTCTTGATTGTTTTCTTTGAAAATTGTGGCTTGTCGTTAATTTGGCCTCGAGGGTGTGTCCTCCTCTGTTGGTGTAGTTTAACCTTTCTTCTGTGGAGAAGATTTACTGTTTAATAAATGTTTTATTGTTTGTATTTCCCATATTTGACATAAACATGCTAATATAACTGTCTAAGTAATTAACACCTTTAATTTGCGTACTACAATTTTGCACTCATCCCCATCCTACACTTTCCCTGAGGCCAGCACCTGTCGGAGTTGGAAAAGTAAATTTGCTCCCACCACCATCCAGCTCTTTCCCTGAGGCCAGCACAGGTTGGAGTTGGAATAGTAAATTTACCCCCACCACCATCCAGCACTTTCCCAGAGGCACACACAGGTCGGAATAGGATTAGTAAATTTTCCCCCTCCGCCATCCCACACTTTCCCTGAGGCAAATACCTATTGGAGCTGGATTAGTAAATTTGCCCCCCCAACATCCCACACTTTCCCTGAGGACAGGACAGGTTGGGGTTGGAATAGTAAATTTGCCCCCCACCACCATCCAGCACTTTCCCTGAGGCACACACAGGTCGGCGTAGGAATAGTAAATTTGCCCCCTCCACCATCCCACACTTTCCCTGAGGCAAACATCTGTCAGAGTTGGAATAGTAAATTTGCCCCCCCCCCCACCATCCAGCTCTTTCCCTGAGGCAAACACCTGTTGGAGTTGGAATAGTAAATTTGCCCCACCACCATCCAGCACTTTCCCTGAGGCCATCACAGGTTGGAGTTGGAATAGTAAATTTTCCACCACCATGCTCCAGCACTTTCCCTGAGGCCAGTACAGGTTGGAGTAGGAATAGTAATTTTGCCCCCCACACCACTATCCAGTTTTTCTCTGAGGTAAGCACATCTGTTATCTCTTTAACAATTTATTCCCAGCTGTCTTTTTTAAAAAAAGTATTTTTTAATTTGAATATATATATGATTTTCAAAAAGCTTAGTTTTATTTATTTATTATAAAATTAAGACTTTTTTGTTACTTACTGAGTAAGTGATTTTTTTGCTGGGAGTATCTGTTTTAAATTTCTTACTGGTTTTGAAATTCAGCAAATGCTGTAAAACATTTTTAATAAATACTTGTTAGTATTTCTGAATTATGTGTTTACATTGTGTTTTTTAACCCCTTCGCTGCTAGGCCTTTTCCCCCCCTGTGCTAAGCCTTTTTTTGGCTATTTGGGATAGTTTGCGCTTAGGCCCCTGTAACTTTTTGACCACATAAGGTATCCACGCCAAATTTGCGTCCTTTTCTTCCAACATCATGGGGATTCTAAAGGTACCCAGGGTTTGTGGATTCCTTTGGAGGGGACCCAGAAATTAGCCAAAATACAGCTAAATTTTGTTTTTTTGGGAAAAATGGGAAACAATTGCTGCAAATGAAAGCGTCTGGGTTTTTCCCTGCAAATGGTATCAAAAAGGGTTTGTGGGGCTGAAATCACCATTTTCCCAGCTTTTAGGTAATGACAGACTTTTGTCAGAAAACCAAAATCTTTTACACAGTTTTGGCATTTTTCTGGGACATAGCCTATTTTTGCAATTTTTTGTGCTTTCAACCTCCTTCCAGTTAATGGTAGAAATGGGTATGAAAGCAATAATAGATCCTGGAAAGCTATACATTTAAAAAAAGTAGACAAAATTCTGAATTCAACAAGGGGTCATTTGTGTAAATCCATCAAGGTTTCTTTATAGAAGCTAACAGTTAAATATAGGAAAAATTGAAAATTAGTTGAAAAAAACAGCCTTTTGTGTCAACGTTTTCACCTGTAACTTCTTCTAATTATGACAGCTCTTTGAAAGCAATATACCATTACATCCGCTGGACCTTACTGGTTGTGGGGATATATAGGACTTGTAGGTTCACCAAGAACCCGACGAACCCAGAGCCAAAAACTGAGCAGCGTGTTGCAATGTTTTTTTATTATGTACCGGGTATATAGCAATTATTCTGGGAAAATGTATACCTGGAAAAATCGGTATGAAAGACACCTATGTATTTCTGAAATGGGAACAAAATATAGAGTTTAGAAACAGTAGATATTTGCACATTTCCGAAATTGGGAATTCTTTTTTACACATTGTCTTTCATTTGGAAGGCAGAAGTGCATCGAAAGTCAATAGGTAATAACAGTTGCTTTATAAATCTGAATTACCCTAAGTCTCCCAATAAAAATGGTACCTCACTTGTGTGGGTAGGCATAGTGCCCACGACAGGAAACGGCTCAAACGCAACGTGAACACACCACATTTTCACAATGAAAAATTACCCTTTTTTTGCAAAGTGCCTAGCTGTAGTTTTTGACCGCTAGCTCTGCCGGCACCTAGGGAAACCTAGCAAACCTATACATTTTTTAAAACTAGACACCCAGGGGAATCCAGGATGGGGTGACTTGACTGGCTCTCACCAGGTTCTGTTACCCAGAATCCCTTTCAAACCTAAAAAATTGTCAAAAAAACCACATTTTCCTCACATTTCTGTGGTGGAAAGTTCTGGAATCTGCGTGGATCCACAAATTTCCACCCACCCCGTGTTCCCCAAAGTCTTCTGAGAAAAATGGTACCTCACTTGTGTGGGTAGGCCTAGTGCCCACGACAGGAAACGGCACAAAACGCAACGTGGACACACCTCATTTTCACAGTGAAAAATGACCCTTTTTTGGCAAAGTGCCTAGCTGTAGTTTTTGAACCCTAGCTCTGCCGGCACCTAGGGAAACCTAGAAAACCTATACATTTTTGAAAACTAGACACCCAGGGGAATCCAGGATGGGGTGACTTGACTGCCTCTCACCAGGTTCTGTTACCCAGAATCCCTTGCAAACCTAAAACATTGTCAAAAAACCCACATTTTCCTCACATTTCTGTGGTGGAAAGTTCTGGAATCTGCATGGATCCACCAATTTCCACCCCCCCCCGCCTTCCCCAAAGTCTTCCGAGAAAAATGGTACCTCACTCGTGTGGGTAGGCCTAGTGCCCGCGACAGGAAACGGCGCAAAACGCAACGTGGACACACCACATTTTCACAGTGAAAAATGTCCCTTTTTTGGCAAAGTGCCTAGCTGTAATTTTTTAACCCTAGCTCTGCCGGCACCTAGGGAAACCTAGAAAACCTAAACATTTTTGAAAACTAGACACCCAGGGGAATCCAGGATGGGGTGACTTGACTGCCTCTCACCAGGTTCTGTTACCCACAATCCCTTGCAAACCTATAAAATTGTCAAAAAAACCACATTTTCCTCACATTTCTGTGGTGGAAAGTTCTGGAATCTGCGTGGATCCACAAATTTCCACCCACCCCGCGTTCCCCAAAGTCTTCCAAGAAAAACGGTACCTCACTTGTGTGGGTAGGCCTAGTGCCCGCGACAGGAAACGGCGCAAAACGCAACGTGGACACACCTCAATTTCACAGTGAAAAATTACCCTTTTTTGGCAAAGTGCCTAGCTGTAGTTTTTGAACCCTAGCTCTGCCGCCACCTAGGGAAACCTAGCAAACCTATACATTTCTGGAAACTAGACTCCCAGGGAGTCCAGCGATGGGATGGCTTGACGTGGGTCTCACCAGCATTCTCCTACCCAGAATCCCCTGCAAACCTCAAAATTTGTCTGAAAAAATCACATTTTTCTCAAATTTCTGTGGTGGAAAGTTCTGGAATCTGCGTGGATCCACAAATTTCCTACCAAACAGCGTTCCCCCAGGTCTCCCGATAAAAATGGTACCTCATTCCCATGGGTGGGTCAAGGACCCGCAACAGGCAAGGGCCCAAAACCTATTGAGGCGACATCAAAATTACCTATCACAAACCAACCTGGTTTTGCAAGGGGGGTCCCATGAGTTTTTGGCCCGGGGCTCGGCGGCCATCTAGGGAAACCTACCAAACCCACACATTTCTGGAAACTAGACACCCGGGGGAGTCCAGCGAGGTATGGCTTGCGTGGGTCCCCCAACATTCTCCTACCCAGAATAACCTGCAAACCTCAAATTTTGCTGAAAAAATTACTTTTTTCTCAAATTTCTGTGTGGGAAAGTTCTGGAATCGGCGTGGATCCACAAATTTCCTCCCACCCAGCGTTCCCCCAGGTCTCCCGATAAAAATGGTACCTCACTTGCGTGGGTGGGTCAAGGACCCGCGACAGGCAAGGGCCCAAAACCTATTGAGGCGACATCAAAATTACCTATCACAAACCAACCTGGTTTTGCAAGGGGGGTCCCATGAGTTTTTGGCCCGGGGCTCGGCGGCCATCTAGGAAAACCTACCAAACCCACACATTTCTGGCACAAATTTCCTACCCCACAGCGTTCCCCTGAGTCTCCAGAGTAAAATGATACCTCACATGTGTGGGTGGGGCAAGGGCCTGTGACTGGGAAGAGCCCAAAACATAGGGAATAAGGGTATAGCACCGAGAGTTCTAAGCGCTACATTTTTTTAAAAATACGTTTTTAGCCAATTCTGCATTGGACAGCCACACAAGTGAGGTATCATTTTACTCGGGACACTAAGGAGAACGCTGTGGGGTAGGACATTTGTGCCGGCACGGTGATTCCACACAAAAATGTGTGGAAAATGTGTTTTTGTCAGCTAAATTTGAGGTTTGCATGGCATTCTGGGTAGGAAAACGTTGGGGGATCCACGCAAGCCATACCTCATTGGACTCCCCCGGGTGTCTAGCTTTCAGAAATGTTTCGGTTTGGTACTTTCCCAAGATGGCTGCCGAGCCCGGGGCCAAAATCTCAGGTGCCCCCCCCAAACCAGGTAGTTTTCTTATAGGTAATTTTGAAGTCTCCACAGTACAATTTGGGCCATTTCCTGTTGCAGCCACTATGCCTACCCACACAAGTGAGGTACCATTTTTATCGGGAGACCTGGGGGAACGCTGGGTGGGAGGAAATTTGTGGACCCACGCAGATTCCAGAACTTTCCCACACAGAAATTTGAGAAAAAAGTGATTTTTTCAGCAAAATTTGAGGTTTGCAGGGGATTCTGGGTAGGAGAATGTTGGGGGACCCACGCACCCCATACCTCGCTGGACTCCCCCGGGTGTCTTGTTTCCAGAAATGTGTGGGTTTGGTAGGTTTCCCTAGATGGCCGCCGAGCCCTGGGCCAAAAACTCATGGGACCCCCCTTCAAAACCAGGTTGGTTTGTGATAGTTAATTTTGATGTCGCCTCAATAGGTTTTGGGCCCTTGCCTGTCGCGTGTCCTTGATCCACCCACGCAAGTGAGGTACCATTTTTATCGGGAGACCTGGGTGGGAGGAAATTTGTGGATCCACGCAGATTCCAGTACTTTCCACACAGAAATTTGAGAAAAAAGTGATTTCTTTCAGCGAAATTTGAGGTTTGCAGGGGATTCTGGGTAGGAGAAAGTTGGGGGACCCACGCAAGCCATACCTCGCTGGACTCCCCTGGGTGTCTAGTTTCCAGAAATGTGTGGGTTTGATAGGTTTCCCTAGATGGCCGCCGAGCCCCGGGCCAAAAACTCATGGGACCCCCCTCGCAAAACCAGGTTGGTTTGTGATAGGTAATTTTGATGTCGCATCAATAGGTTTTGGGCCCTTCCCTGCCACGGGTACTTGGCCCACCCATACAAGTGAGGTACCATTTCTATTGGGATACTTGGAGAAATGCTGGGGGGTTGGAAATTTGTTGTTACTTTCTGCAACGTGAAAATTTGAGCACAATAATGCAAGGAAAATGTCACAGTCACATTTTGAGGTTTGCAGGACATTGTGGGTAAGATAACTTGTTGGGACCCACAAGAGAGACATCACCATGTACTCCCATGGGTGTTTAGTTTACGACAAAATCTACAGTTGGTAGGTTATTCTTAGATGAATTGTACACCTTGGCAGAGAGACAAAAAAGACAAAGATTACTGCACAGCCATCTATTCCTCAAGCACACACACATACTCGTTGGATTTGGCACGAGGGCGAGTGATGGTTCAGTATATAAAATTTTATTAACAAGAGATTTCACAAAAATGAAATGCACTGTCAATAATTGAAAGGACAAAAACTGAACCAGTGACTCGCAGCTCGTGAGCTGTAAAGCCACGTCAAGGCACCAACCGCTTTACAGGCCATTCACACACCTTTCATACATGATACACACAAGACCATTCACACCACCAGGCACAAAACCAACACATTACAACATTCACAAAAAGGGACAAGGTACACCCTGCTTGACAAAAACAGAAAAGACAAATTTTTCTGCACAACCACCTATTCCTCAAGCACAAATATATACTGGTTGGATTTGGCACGAGGGTGAGTGATGGTTCAGTATATACAGTTGTATTAACCAGAGATTTCACAAAAATGAAATTCACTGCTAATAATTGAAAGGACGAGAAACTGAACCATTGACTCACAGCTCATGAGCTGTAAAGCCACGACAAGGCACCAACCTCTTTACAGGCCATTCATACACCTTTCATACGCGTGACACATACAAAACCATTCACACCGCCAGCCGTGGGCCCAGCACATTATAACACTCACACCAGCAGACAGCGCCATTCAAGGGCCCATCACTTTCACACGCCCACATTCCTGACACAGCAACCACACCAGCTCACGGATTGCGTGGAGTGGCGTTTGGCTAGCAGTGTGTGTAGTGACCAGCAGCTAGTCACTACTCACACACCGCCAGCCAAGCACCAGTACACGTACACCACCAGCCGAGCGCCAGTCCACGCACACCGCCAGCCAAGCGCCAGTCCACACACACCGCCAGCCAAGCGCCAGTCCACGCACACTGCCAGCCAAGCACCAGTCCACGCACACCGCCAGCCAAGCGCCAGTCCACGCACTCAGCCAGTCAAGCGCCAGTCCACGCACACCGCCAGCCAAGCGCCAGTCCACGCACACCACCAGCCAAGCGCCAGTCCAAACACACCGCCAGCCAAGCGCCAGTACAAACACACCGCCAGCCAAGCGCCAGTCCACGCACACCGCCAGCCAAGTGCCAATCCAAACACACTGCCAGCCAAGCGCCAGTCCATGCACACCGCAAGACAAGCGCCACTCCACGCACACCGCCATCACATTTAGGATTTTGTTATACAAATAAGAAAACACAAAAAAATTGCAAATACATACAAATCTACTAACACAAAATCTGAAACTAAATACACTACACAAATGCCAACCTTGAAACTGAACATAAAATATTAAACAATAGAGGCCAGGCAGTTCACTTTACCACTCATGGATGCTCCCAAAAATTCTTTTGCGTGTGGTACATTCTAAAACAAGCAGGCCCACACAGCCCAGGGTTAGAAGGACACTCGGGGCAGTACATACGAGTCTCCTTCCGCGTACCTCTTCGCCAACAGACTCTACATCTCCTACTGGGAAAGTGTTTTGAGGGTGTGGGAGGAATGTGATCAGGAAAGTGGCGATCTTTCAATCTAGCCACATCCTCCACCACTCCAACTCTAGGAACACTTGCCTGTTCCACTAAAACAAGGCTGCCTATTACAGACTCCTGAAACTTAGCAAAAGTCATCTTTGACTCAGGACAAGAATCCTTGAATACAACAAAACCATTAAAGGTTGCCAAGTGGAAAAGATGGATAGCCAACTTCTTATACCAAATGTAAGCCTTACGAAGAGCAGCGTAAGGTTCCAACCTCTGATCTACTCTGTCAACACCACCCATGTGCCTATTATAGTCTAAAATGCACACAGGTTTGCGCGCTTCAGCAACCTGACCCCAAACAGTCACAGGTGAAGTGCTTTCATCATGGATGGTAGTCAGCATGTAGACATCTCTCCTGTCTGAAAACTTCACAGCTAGAAGCTCCTCGCAATGCAACGCACTGCACTGTCCCCGCACAAGCTTTTGACAAACAAGTTCTTTTGGGAAACCTTTACGGTTAGAGCGGATTGTGCCACAAGCAACAGTGTCCACTTTGGCCAATTCCCTGAACAACCGCACACCAGTGTAGAAGTTATCTATATATAAATGGTGGCCTTTGTTAAAAAGTCCTCTACCAAGTTCCCACACAATTTTCTCAGTCACTCCAAAAGTGGACGGACAACCAGGGGGGTTAATCCTGGATTCCTTACCGGTGTACACCCTGAAATTAGAGACATATCCAGTCCTACACAGCATATACAGCTTAATTCCATAGCGTGCCCTCTTACTAGGAATGTATTGCCTAAAAACCAAGCGGCCCTTGAACAACACCAAAGACTCATCAACTGCTATTTCTTTCCCTGGAGCATAGATCTCAGAAAATCGATCAACAAAGTGATCAATGACAGGCCAAATCTTAAAAAGACGGTCACAATCAGGGTGATCTCATGCCAACGCTAAACCATTATCGACAAAATGCAGCATCCGAAACAGAAGCAAATACCTATCACGACTCATGACTGCCGGAAATATAGCTGTTGCCATCAAGGGACTAGTAGACCAATATGAAGACATTGATGGCTTCCTTAGCAAGCCCATCAAAAAAGTTAAACCCAAGAACTTCTTCATCTCTTACAGATTTGTGGGAGTCCACCGGGTAGCTCTAGAGTGGGGCTTAAGGCTGGCACTGTTGTCCCTCAAAAACTGTTCGGCATACAAATTAGCCTGCTCAACAATCTCTGCCAAAAATACATCGTCCATAAACAACTGAAAAAAATTTATCGGCAAAAAGTTTTCAGTATTCACTCTATACCCTGGAACACCAGTAAAGTCTGGCAATGCTGGCTGCACCATGCCTGGGGCAACCCAGAGGTCAGCACTTTCAACGGGAAGCCTTGTAGCCCCAGGCTGCAGCCCAGATGCCTCTTGCCGCACTATACCAACGGGAAGCCTTGCAGCCCCAGGCTGCAGCCCAGATGCCTCTTGCCGCACTATCGGCACATCAATGTCCTCCTCTAACACAGGCACTTCATCCGCACTAAGAGTAGCTGCATCCGCACTGAGAGTAGCTTCATCATCCGATGATTCCATGTGGAGAGAAAACTCACTGCCTGAATCTTCCCCTCCCTCCTCTGCCTCAGATGCAGAGTCAGTCTCTGAACCATGGTCAGAAGAAGACTCAAAAAGCATACCAACAACCTACTGAGCAGTAATCCTGCGGCTAGCCATTATTCTTACTAAGAAAGGAGACTGCACAAACAAGTCAACAACAACCAACACTGTGCAAAATAAGTAAGTAAAAAAATGTGTGCCTTTATCACAAAGATCTATATACTCAAAAACTATACGATTCACTTGCAAGAGACAGCTACACTCACCAGCACCTACTCTGCAGAGACACTGCAAAAACCAACGATATCCCACTAGAAAGAAAAAAACAAAACCAATTACTCACAAGACAACAAAATACACATCGAGCACAAATGCAAAAAGTTTTTGACACAAAAAACAGAAGCCAAACATACTGCTATTATTACACCATTTGCAAAAAACACATTCATGCAGAGAAATGAAACTCATTTACATTGTACAAAAAAAAGTCTCTTACCAAACACATGCAACTACACAAACAGCAGAACCACCAGTAACGAAACCGCAACCTGGAACAGTCTAAAGAGCAAAAGCCTTGAACTAAAACAAAAAGGGAGAAATAAAGCATTATAATTGCAATTCACAAGAAATAAAACAATTAACATTATAACACGCTATGTCACTACCCAAATGGTCAATCGGCCAGATGGGCCTTCAAATAGGGCTGAGAAAAATTGGGGGTGATCTTGCCCAAGGGATCGGGTGAGGTTGTCTGCCAGGCCAATCTGTCCCCCAGGTGGGGCAGAAAACAGCAGACAGAAATGTGCCCCCCTTGCAAAAGTAATAAATCCCTGGTGCCTAGTAGGGTTTTCTGCCTCCCCCCTCCCGCCTAGGGCAGAAAGGCCAAAAAAAGGGGCAGATCTGTCCCCAGGAGGGGCAGAAAAAACATTAACCAAATGTTACCCCCTTGGAAGCAACCATGTCGCTTCCATTACACACAAAACAAGAATACACATTAAAAAAAAATTGCCCCCTGGAAGCGGCCCTTGCCCAAGGGGTCGCTTCCATTAACATTTTACATAACACCCTGGTGTCTAGTGGGGGTTTCTGCCCAAAAAACGGGCCGATCTGCCCCCAGGGGGGGCAGAATTCCCATTACAAAAAAATTGGCCCCCTGGAAGTGACCCTTGCCCAAGGGGTCGCTTCCATTTCAATTTAAAATAATTCCCTGGTGTCTAGTGGGGGTTTCGAGAAAGGCCAAAAACACGGGCCGATCTGCCCCCAGGGGGGCCAGAATTCCCATACTAAAAAAATTGGCCCCCTGGAAGCGACCCTTGCCCAAGGGGTCGCTTCCATTTTAATTTTCAAATAATCCCTGGCTCTAGTGGGCTTTTCTGCCCCCCCTGGGGCCAGAAACGACCAAACAAACGGCCGATCTGTCCCCAGGGGGGGGGGGGCAGAAAAGTCTTAAAATTAATTGGCACCCATAGAAAGCGACCCTTGCCCAAGGGGTCGCTTCCTTTTCACCCAAAAAGACATCCCTGGTGTCTAGTGGGGCATTCCTGCTGCACGATCGCGACGCTGTGCGCGATCGTGCAGCAGGAATGCCCTACATTGAGACATCAGGGGAGAGGAAATACTCTTTCCTCTCCCCGATGCCTCAATACACTGCAGAAGGCCCCCCCCGCCCCACCGGAGCACACAGCACTCACCCTCCTCCTTGGGACGCCTGGAAGCAAATGGCTTCCAGGCGTCCCAGCGCTTCCTGATGACGTTGGCGCGCGCTGTGCGCGCTGACGTCACAGGATCGCCAAGGGGGGGTCGGGGGTGGCAGCGGAAGAGTTTCCGCTGCCATCCCCCTTTGTGGCAACATGTTGGGCTGCCCATGGGAGGAGCGCCAGCGCTTCCCCCATGGGTGGGTGCCATGATGGAGCGGTTCCGTCATGAGCCCAGCCCAACCGATGCTCATGACGGAATCGCTCCGTCATGAGCATCGAAGGGGTTAAATACTTAAATTGTACATTTACTTCTGTCTGTAGATGGCACTGTTTGGCTTATCCAATTCTCAATTGTTTTCTGGCTCGAAGAAATGCGTGTGGTCACTGCGGAAGTCAGTTTACCACTGTTCTCAAAATGGTGGATGGCTGCTTTAATACTTTTTTTGATGGTAAACGATAATTTAAATGAAAATATGTTTTGAAAACAGCTTTTCAGCGTAATTCAGAAGCTGACAAAAAGCATAATGAATTTGTTATCTTTAAAAATGTTCGGTAAAACATTCATTGTTGTAATGTCAGCCATTTTGGCAACTTGCGGGTTAAGGGGCATTCATAAAAATAGTTGATGGACTTTCGTCTTTTCAATGTTCAAAATGGTAGCTTTAAAATCTTGCTTTCGCTCCGTTGGTAGTATGTATAAATATATTATTCTGTTTTTTTAACTTTCCTTTACATTTTGATATTAATAAACGGGTATTAAATAGGATCAGGACATTCTAAAGTACAGGAGTATTAATTTTAATACCCGAGTATTTTTTTTAAATACCCGAGTATTAATACACTCCCCCACCCAAAATCCCTATTTCCCTTGCATCCCGTTCCAGGGGTTAGTTATACTTTTTAAAAAAAGAAGGAAAATATTTAAAAATAAAATATGCGCAGTAATAGTATGCGTAGTAATAGTATGCATTGTAATGGATTGCGTTTTAATGGTAGTTTTAGTGTATTCCTATGATCATGCGATGTAATGGTATGCGTTGTAAAATCATGCAATGTAAAGGTAGTTGCGTTGTAAAAACCACATTGTAAAAGCATGCATTGTAATGGTTTGTGTTGTATCATCATATATACGTTATAAGATTGACCTGGTCCGATAAAGATAGCTGATCATCTAGAGTAACTCCTAGACTTTTTACCTTCTTTACTGGGGATGGAAAAGGTCCGGCTACTTCTGGCCACCAGGAATTGTTCTAGAAAGAGTTGTTTTTACCAAGTAGTAGCGCCTCGGTTTTATCGGTGTTTAGTTTTAAACACATCCATCTGATGATGTGGACCATACAGTTATTAAATTTCATTGCCACATCATCTAGCTTTGATGATAAAGACGCCACTATTTGCACGTCATCCGCGTAGCAGATTGCGGTAAAACCATGAGAGCGGATGAGTTTAGCCAGTGGGGTAACGTAAACATTGAACAGAGTTGGGGATAACGAGGATCCCTGGGGCACCCCGCATGGCAGAGCGTAGAGATGTGATATATGTCCTCCCATCGCTACAGATTGCTCTCTGTTTGCTAGAAACAATCTTATAATGTTGGAGGCTCCACCTGTGATCCCCATTTTGGATAAGCGCAGAATGAGTACTTGATGGTTTACCGTATCAAATGCGACTGAGAGGTCTAGCAAAACTAGTACTGCCTTCCCTCCTCCATCTAGCTGGATGCGGATCTCCTCAGTGGCTGCAATTAGTGCTGACTCTGTGCAATTTGGAGGCCGAAATCCGTGTTGTGCTGGGTCCATTTTGTCGTTTGATTCCAGGAAATGTAGCAGATCTTCATTTAAGGCTTTTTCAAGGACTTTGGATGGAAACGGAAGACAAGAAATTGGCATATAATTTTTTACCTCTGTAGGGTCTTGCAAAGGTTGTTTCAGGGTAGGACGTACTAGTGATGCTTTCCAGATGCTTGGGAAGGATCCTGAGTCAAGAATATTGTTTAGGAGGGGTGCAAGATGGCATGCAATGGTATTGGGGACCATATGAAGGACCATCGCCAGACAGGGGTCCAGTGGGGATCCAGATTTGGTTAATAGTATAAGCCTCTCCACTTTTTCGGGCGTTAGGTGATTAATCTTTTCCACAAGTCTGTTTAATATCTTCATCATGATCCAGGCGAACCAGCTCATCAGGGCTGGTCCCAATTTGATGACTAGAGAACTCGTCATATACATTTATTTTATTGTAAAAGAAATCTGCCAGTTTATTGCAAAATTCTGTATTGGGGTGAACTGTTTGCTTACATCAAATTTAGATAATGCAGTGACTGTTTTAAAAAGCTCTCTGGCTGAATTGTTGCAGAGCTAATTTTCTCAGTAAAAAAGTGTGACTTTGCTGAAATAATTGCCTCTTTGTAATTTTTGATGATTTTTCTCTAAAGGTTTTTTTCCACTAAGGAATAGTCTTTCCTCCATCTTCGTTCTTGGGCTCTACACTTCTTCTTAAGTTCCTTCAGCTCGGCCGTATACCACGGTGCTGATGGTTGCGTTCTGCATTTACGTATATATTTTTCCAGGGCGAGCTTGGTGACCGCTGAGTTAATCCAGCCAGCAAAATTGAGGGCTGCCGAGTTGTAATCAATGTTTAAGTAAGGAGTGTAGAAACATAAGGCTGAATCTAAATCCTGTGTATTTATTTTCCACCATGGGCAAGTTGTAACCGTGCTTTTGATGTTAGGTGCTTTGAGAGTCTCTCCTGGAATAGTTAACCCAAAGAATACAGCACTATGATCTGTCCAAGCCAGGGGTAAAGCTCTGTTAAAATTAATCCGCCCATACTTGGTGAAAATGCCATCGAGGGTATGGTTACCTATGTGAGTTGGCTCAGTAACGATCTGGCTTAAATCGAAGCTCTTGAGACAGTCAATTACATTTATGTTATCTCTGCATTCGGTAGATTCCAAATAGAAATTAAAGTCACCCAGCAAAGTCAAATTGGGATACTCCATGCAGGATTCCAGAAAGGTCTGTATGGAGGAAATAAATCTGCTCCTGGGGCCAGGTGGCCGGTAGATTAAGACCCCATTAGAAGCTACCTTATTGTTAAATTTGAGAAGAAACATAATAGCTTCTTCCTCTAGTTGAGGGATGACTGTAAATGTGGCTTTAATATTAGTACGATAGGCAATAGCGACCCCCTCCCCGTTGCCCTTCTCTGTCTACTCTGAAGAGCTCATACCTATTAGGAAAGGCTGTATTAACATCTGGATCAGAGGAGCTATTAGTCCAGGTTTCCGTAAGAAAAATTAGGTCAGGGTTGTGCTGATCAATAAAGTCCGCAAGTTCATATTTGTGTTTGGGAAGTGACCTAATATTCAGTAACACACAAGGAAGGACAGAATCCAATGGCTCACAATTGTGAACAGGTAGAGGGCTTGCGAGCCTAGCGTGATTTTTTTTAGCGCAATCCCGATTAATAACAGTGGCAAAATTACAATTGGGGCAGCACCATATGTTGGTGTCCTCCTGAAAGTTCATTGGTGTACATTTCATTTGCTTACTTCTGAGACCAATGTTCAATAAAGCCTCTCTTGAGTAGGACCAGTTAGAAATTTGATCAGGGGTTCTGGCGCACGGCACATTCCGTCCGTGGATGGGTGCAGGGGCTTGCCTTGGGTGTGCCTTCGGCGCGCCCGCTGTGCGTGTCCGCTGCGTGGTCGCGTCAGCTTGCCCATTTAACTTATCAGGGCTAAAAACAACTAGCACGCTAACAAAATTTGCATGTATAGATGTTGTTTGTAGGTGTAATTATGCATATTTGTTTATATTTGTGTATGTATGTTTTTACAGCCCTGATGAAGTTCTGATGGCAGAACGAAATGCATTGGCTAGACTGAGCATGTGAATTTTAGATGTGTTTCTCCACTAAAGAATCGAAAGAAGGGATGATTTTGTCCTGATTGTTATTCTAATAACAGAATGCAGAAACCAACTGTGAGACAATATTACTTATGAATGGAATACTGCATTATAAGAGTTTAACCCCTGGTGTGTTTCCATCTTTTTTAGTTGTGCTTTCCTAAACCTCACTGGGTGCTATAGGAACTTTGTAACCAACTATAGGACCATAATAGGACCGTAGCTTCCTCGACTCCCAAAAGAAGCAGCCCAGGAAGGTAATCTGAACTGAGGAATGTCAGACGTCTCCAATGACGTGAAGGTCATATTGTGCATTGCACCAGTCTTGAAGGGCCCTGACTACAATTAACCCTTCACTGCACAGATGGATGCTTCTGAAAAGGGAGAATGGGTTGTCCTTGCCCAGACCAGTGAGAAGTCAAGAACCACCTAGTTGCTTTTAACAGCATCAGGTAGCTGACTAGGAAATAGAACTGGGCTGACAGTGAAAAACAGTGATTTGCTATAGTGCGGGCCATTTGTAACTGCAAGACTTATTGATTGGTACCAAGTCTGTGGTCTAGATTGATCATAAGCCCCTCAAATGGCTGGCGGTTATAAAAGGAGAGTGTCCCAAGTAGTTTCAGTGGTCAGTCTCTTTACAGGGATTGGAATTTACTGCAGAGAACAAAGCAGGGTTGCAGCATGGGAATCCAGATGGACATTCCCGCCAGTTTTCCAAATGCAATGACGGCTTCTCCAATGGTTAATTAAGTCCCGAGCTATTCTGGTCTGGGGCAGGGTGGGCATCTGTTGGTATGGAAAAGAGCTTATTTATGGTTTTGGAGAACATGCACCCCTGCCTTGAGTTTCCCATAGCCATTTTTTGTTGGTTTTTGATTTTTCACTTCAGCACACACAACAATTATGCTTGGGCACTCACGACTTCCTGTCACATGGAATTCAATCCAGAGTGTACACCATGTACTACCATGGCCTAGAGCCACAATGTACACCATCCTTTACTGAGCATAACTACTGTTGGATTACTGGGCAGTTGAAGGCTGACTGTGGTGGCAGCAACAGATTTGAGGAGCAGCACCGGCTATTTTACATGTCAGTGACTAGAGTCAGTGGCCTGTCGGCCTCTCCCACAGTTTTAAAGTGCTCTGGCAGTCCCTTACAACAGTGCCTTCCCTCCATTCACCATGTGGGGCTTCGATGACACATATGTGGCTTACACATGTGCAGTAGGAAGTGTGTGGAGCAAGTGTGCTGCATGTGACTGTTGCTACTCAAGAATCCCTTTTCATTCCCTGAGCAAGAGTGGTACATAAGATGGAGGTTGGAGCAAGCCCAAGACTGCAATGTGTATTGCAGAGCTGCGCTTCAGCATTCCTGAGGACCTTTGTCCTGGGCTGTGCTCTATGGTGTGGAGAATAGGTGACAGGGGTTACGTGGGGAAGCCTCTTCCTTTTTTGAGCAGTTTTTTTAATGGTTTTGGGCCAGATAACGATGTCGGGCAGAAAGCCTCTGACCAGCTGTCTGAGGCTTTCTGCCCGACATTGTTGGTTTCACTCCGACTGCCGTATTAGGATGATGCCGGTCAGAGTGAAACCTGCAGGGGGATTCCACTGCGCTTGCGTCGGAAACCATCATATTTCCATAATGAAGGTGGATTCAGCCTCGGCTCTGCTGTCGGGATTATGATGGCACTCTCCGACAGCCTTTCCATGTCGGCCTTTCTGACATGGAAAGGCTGTCAGAAAGTGACATTAGGGGCCCCTAACAGGGCTCCCTTCCATCCTGGCCCTCCGCTATGGGGCCTGGGGGGCACTTATGGTGCCCCCCTAAACAACCCTGCATTATGTGGCAGGCACCGCATGGTGCCCGCCACACGGTGTAGGGATGTCCAAAAACATCCATTTTGCAATGGCAACTTCTGTTGCAGGCCTTTTCTGCCTGCCGCACAAGCTGCCATTGGAAAATTGATGTTTCCAACCGCCCTATGGGCGGTCACATCCAAATTGTGCGGTCAGAATAGGCGACCTATGGTTGGGCGCAGGGCTTTAAGTGGTATGAAAAAACTAGGGGGTCTCTCAAAGGGGCGTGATCAATGTAATTAAGGGCGTGGCTTAAAACACGTAAGCTAAAAGGTTTTGCTTAACATAGTGTGCCGCCCGACTTGTATTTTGCTGTATCTGTCATTGCATCCAGATATAGGATACAACAAGTAACATCATACCTACAACAAGTCAGGACTATTGGCTTTGTCAATGGTTGTTAGTTGCATAAGATAAATTAGCAGCAACTATGGCTTGTATATAATATTGAAAAAGCTTCCACTTAAAGCCCTGGTGACACCACGACAATGTTGCTGCTCCTGAGTTTCAAAAAGAGAAGGGAAATCCAAAGAGAAAATGACTCTCTTTAAAGGATTTCCCTTCCCCTACAACGCTCACCTGGCATGACGTCATGCCGTAACTTCTCCACTAGTGAGAAGTTAGCAGTGTGAGCACGCGCACATCGATGTGCCTGCTGTCACTGACTGCAGTCCAGAAAAAAAATGGACCGCCTGTGCCAGGGCACAAAACAGAGCCCGATAGAGACCCGTTTCGAGGCCCCCTGCACCGGTGAGACCCGGCCCACCTAAAGCCCTGTTTGGGCGGTTTCCAATCTGCAACGGTGTAGGGCGGACTCAAGTCCGCCCGACATCGTAATTAGGGCCAACGTTTTTCTATCAGTTTGCCCAACTAATCATGCAAGCACTCAAACTCCTTCACCATTTCGGCCACTGCTTACTGGCTAGCCTTCACCATTTCGGCCTCTGCTTATTGGCTAGCCTTTATGGCAAAGGGACTGTAACATCCTCACAGCAAGAGTGGGCCCTGAGCCCTAAATGCAAAGATCCTCATCTTCATGGTGGTGTCAAGGGTCAGTTGAGTGTGACTGTGTTTGCATTGTTCATTTATCAGTACATGTACATCAGAATCCACAGTGATGAGGGCGGGAATTCTGTGTCTTTGAACAGTGATTTCATACTTCAGTTGCTGGCTTCTGTGGTTGCCTGCTCTGCATAAGGTAGAGTTTGGATCTACCACGCACATACCTACTCTTTGTTGAGGTCTCTGGTAGGAGCTGTTCCCATCCAGGGGCATTTCTTGTGAGGTTTTTGTCTGCCCCCTTTAGAGCACTATTTACTTTTATAGTTACATTCATCCTGGTGGTAGAGCTGTGCCGTGCAGTATCCAAAGGCGCATGGGCCCCTTTTTGCCGGACCCCCTTCCCTCTGCTTTGCTCGATACTGTGTCGCATGATAATAACCATATTTCATATTTATGGTAGTTTAACATATAAGTAATATAATTAGGCACACCGGTGTTACAACCCTTAGAAGTACAATTAAGTCCAGTGATTTAAACCATTCCATTGAACAAATTCATATGGCTGTCCTTGAGCCAAGCTCATACAAGACAAAATAACTTTGCATTAGTTATTGTCATAGAATCTATTCCTAAAGGTCATTACCTATATATAGAGATTTCAATTCCCATCAGTGTTGTTGCTTACATTGAAGCACAAACATATTAAAACAAACCTGGAAATCACATCCTGTGATTCTGGGCAAATTAACTTATCCGCCCCGTGTCCAAAGAAACGATTCCGACTATGGGGCCGATTCCGATCTCGGCCGGTAGGGCACCGAATCGGATTTGGCTTAACCGGATCCGATTCGGAGCCCTCTTTCCCAACCGATTCGAACGTGCGTCCGGGCGAGCGAGTAAGATGTGAGCGCACGCGAAATCGCCGACCGACTCGTTCGCGGGTCCGAACCGCTCCGACCGACTCGCACGGACACGACTCGCACCGCGCAATGGAGACGTTCCCCGGCCGGGCAAGTACGATGCGCACCTCGAGCAGTCCGACCGACTCGCGCCGTCCGGCTCCAAAGGGCAGTTGGAGCCGGACTTTGGGGGTCCGTGTCGGACCCCCCTGTACGCATAGCCGCGCCAGTCACACACAGGGGGGACCCATGGGTCTCCTCTACCTGTGCATGTACGGCGCGAGTCGCATCGACGCGTACCCGCTGTAGGGGGGGCCCTTGTTCGCCTCGCACCCATTGAGTCAATGGGAGCCCGCGTATGAGTTGTACGACCGGCTCCCATTGACTTCAATGGGAGTCCGACCGACTCGAGTCCGATTGCATGCGTACGCATCGTACTCATTCGGTCGGGCTGCTAAAGTCCGATTCGGTCGGAAATCTCTCCGGGTCTGGCTCGGTCGGAGTGATTTCCGGCCTGAATCGGAATCGGCCCCTAAGTGTAATGTAATGTGGTACTCATGTAAAGCGCTCTAATGGCCCCGGGACAAGTTCTCGCTATATAAAATTGTACAAAACCCCCCGACAAAACTGTGACAGAGACAGTCACATAATTAATGGTAGACGTCAGGGAAGCCAGATATTCTGAACTGGAGGAAATCCAGTTTACAGGGACGCTTGCAGACTTCCCTTTGCTGCTCCCTAATATAGAATGCATCAATGTGCACTTCCAGTATGGGGCCATGTAGCTGGAATACAAAGAAATTACACACCATGTCAACTCCACTGGAGGGTCCATAAACACCTATCTTGGAGACTTTTGACGTGACCCAACTTCGGGAGGGGGTGAAGGGGAAGCAACTGAGAGGGGTTAGAAATGCATCATTAACCTACCTAGGCAGAGCAAATGGCAAGGTAGCCTTGAGTCCATGTTTCCTTTAAGTCCTGATGGTGTCTACAGGCAATGTCAAAACTAAGGAATGTGTTATCAGAGCATCCATTGGGGCTCAGGAGTGCAGAGAAAGATCACCCTTTTTTTAAGGCGATCATTGAAGTCTGCATTTTTCATGCAGAAGTTAATCCAATCCCACCATTCGTAGAACATCAGCATTTTTTTAACCACAACCCAATGGATGGCCTTAATAACAAATACTGTCCCTCCCCCTTTAAAGGGGAGAATATGGTAGATCCTGAGTTTTAAAGTATAATGGATACTGTGAGCCTGATGCTAATTCAGAGAATCTGGGTCACCCATGGATGGGACTAATGGCCAACTGAAAGTCAAGTGTTCCAAGCTTCTCATTTTAGAATTACACTGCTAACACATTTGGAAGTTCATAAACTTTGTATTATACATTTTTTGAGGAGACCAGAAAGCTTTGTGGACAAGGAAAACATTGAACTGTGTTACTACTGTTGGTACCCAGTTGTCTATGTTAGCCATGCACAAAGGCCTCCAATCTGTATCTCATTTCTCTAGTGGATTCGCCGAGGTCTACTTATGTCTGCGATTGTCTACAATTCCTTTAAATTTATATGCAGAATTTTGTTGATAAAAGTTTATTTTTTCTTAGTTATGAGTTTGCCAACCATGAATAAGATGCCAGAGGGCGGATGTTTTGTGATAAATAATGAAAGGACATATTTTATGGAGGGTATTAACGAAGTAGTGGCGGACGTACCCTTCTCACAAGCTGAATTTGTCCTGAATCTTTGCTGGCATAAGGAAGGTGTCACTTCCATTATGCCTGAAAGTACCAGAATGTCTTTGTCAGCTTATTTGCTCAACATTACAAGTCTCCGTGGCAATTTAATTTGGGTATTGTTCCACAAGGACGGGATTAAGGAGGTATTTGTTCTGACCTTGCCAGAGAGATAAATGTTTGCACAATTCTTATCTGTTAGCAGCGATGATTGGGTAAATTTAAAGTACTGGGAATATGTCCATTGTGTCCAAATTAGCAAAGTAAAGTAGGATTATCAGCACCCTCTCTAGCTTTAGCACGAGCAACGAGTATGTCTGGGCAATTTGTGAACTACCTCAACCCTTGGATGAAAATGACTGAACTGTAGGCCCTCTTTTATAGGCACTATGAGTTTATTCAGGGAGATTTGCGGCTTTATGCCCCCCCAAAACACACGCAGTAATCAATATATCTTATGTAGAAAAAGTTTTGGGGGGCTGAGGAATTACGAGGAGAGATAGTGCTAGTGGCACCTTACTCAGCATTCTCAAGCTCGTGCTGTCATTGCTCTTCTGTACAACATGTCTTATCAAAATGTTCATGCTTCAAAAATAAAACATAAAATAAATGACTAGAGAATCTGTTTCACTGTCATTATAAATGCCTCTACCGGACCCAAATGTGTTTGGAAAAATACAAAAATAAACGTATCAAATACTTAAATGTAATCTGTAATTAAATGTAATATGCATACAATAACTTCACTTATACACAAAATGTAAATATATTGTAAAATTTACAAAATTTAAAGTAATTTAAATAATTCATTTATATTTTGCTTTGAATTATTTTCAGAAATTTAAACTTTATAAAAAAAACAATTTGGATATTAAATTTTAAAATGTACATTTTAAAAATAAAAATACACAATTAAAATACTTACAATTACATTCTGAATCATTAAATAAAATATAAATAAAAATAGTTTAAAATCTCCTAATTTCCCTATAAACCCTATATTCCACTGACAAAAAACGTCTTTTTTATTTTATTTAAAAGAATAAAATAATTAAATGACATAATATGAAAGTTTACATAATTAATAAATACAAAACAAATTAAAAAATACATGTTTAAGTAAAAAGTAATAATTAATTTGAACTTAATTGTTCATTTCAAATGAAACTTAGATAAATAATTTATTAATACATAAATACATTAAAACATTTGCGTTTTTTTAAACATTAACACAAAATATACATAAAATTCTAAATTAAAATTCTAAATAAATATACAAAGTGTATAAATACACAAAACTTTATACATCATTTTTAATTTCATATATAATTGTTATATCAAATGACATTATCAAAATCACCAAAAACAATTTTAAACTTTACATATGAGTTTGTTAAATTAAAACCTTATAAACTATAAACTTACTAATTAAAATATTTAAAGTTAATTTAAAAATATATAACACAATAATTTAAATAAACAGATTAAAAATCTCCCCACCCTTTTCCCCTGTAAACCCAACATCCTGCTATAATCTTTTTTAATAAGCATATATTTGTTTTGAAAAAATATCAAAAAATCCATTTTACAATTAAATACAGTAAACATTGTGATTACTTAAAAAACAATTAAACAGGCATAACATCAGCCTATTTATAAATTAACTACATAAAATATATTTTAAAAGTAGTACAACAATTTAACAGAAATATTGTAAAAACGACATTATATACAACAATATTTTAGTAAAAGCTATATTTTACAATATTAAAAGCAACACTAAAAACGATGGGGCCGATTCACAGAACTAATCTGAGATAAAATCCTAAACTTACTACTTTTGGTATTCACAGAAGGCATTTAGTAGTAGTAAAGTTAGGACTCCTAACTTTACTACTACTAAACTGAGGCAAAATCCTAACTTTACGACTTTCGGTATTCACAAAAGGCATTTAGTAGTAGTAAAGTTAGGAGTCCTAACTTTACTACTACTAAATGCCTTCTGTCAATACCAAAAGTAGTAAGTTTAGGATTTTACCTCAGATTAGTTCTGTGAATCGGCCCCGATATTCTTACCATCGATATTTATGTCCACAATGTTTTTGACACTACACTATATCAGTAATTATATTTTTGCATTTCAATATTAAATTTTCGATATTCTGTTCAAACACCCATGGTGACTTGGTGGTTTCTGCTCAAGCATGCTTTTACTTAAGTACAATTTGCAGTTGACAGATCCATTAAAATAAAATTGCAACATTGCTGGGCTGAAAAATACCATATTCATAATCTTAAATCTTCAGCCATAGTTTCACATCCTGAAAACAATTTCTTGCCTTAACAATCTCTTGAAAATTCTCGAAGATCTTAGATTCTAAGGCTATGAAAGAAGGAGCCACCTGGGTCCCTTTCAGTAACATATTCATTCTCCAAGGCCTGACTTGTCCTGGTTTGCATCTTGAGAGTATGCAATGCACTTTCTCTATTTCAAAGTGTTTGAAAAAAAGCAGTCTCAGCAATTTGGGCATCATTTTTTGGGCTGGCTTAACATCAGTGCTTTGAGGCTTAACAGTAGTGTTTTCACAACCACCACTAAGAGAAGGGATTTGCCCAAATGTTGATTGCCCTGAGTACTGACTTTGATAGTGCAGAAGGTGCATGCTTCCACTGAAAAATAGTGCTCGTATTGCACTTCTTGCCTTGTGGTAAAGTTTATACTCAACTCAAAAAGACTGAGCTAGTTATGGCGACAAGCCATTGATCAAGGCTATAGGCCTGATCCATTTATTATGAACACTGATGACAAAGGTAAGAGGTCTGAGTTATTTATTGTGAAAATCATATATTAAAGCCAATAGGACTTTAATGGTGTATTGATGTTACACTATGTTGATGCATGTAGAGAGGCAATTTGTTACATGGAATCTCATGGATTACTGCAGCAAGTAAGGGTTTTGGTGTTGGTTACTTCATTTGACACACTATGGGGGTAGAAGGTCTGCAATGTGGCACTATGTGCTAGACCCTTAGGTATAGTTGTCTGCCAGGCCCTTGTAATCAGAAAAAATATATAATATACATTCATAGAGGATCTTTGGGTCAGCACTCTTCTGACTATTCGAGAGTCATTCACATTCTGCTTCACCCCATACAAGCATAACGCCTGAGGCAATCGGCTAGTCCATTTCGGCCGTTGGCTCTACTACACTATGAGTAACGGTATTTTGCATTCCAGCATGGGCAAATCTGCCTGAATACGAGAGTGCTTCAGTGCCTGGACTGGTGCCCAGTATTTCAGTTTTCTATGTTTTCCTTTTATCATTCCCCTTCCATGTCTTCCATTCTCCGTTTAAAAAAAAAAAAAAAAAAGAGATTCTTGCAGCTCATCAGTCAGTGCCAATCATTTATCTGCAGTGTGCTGCATCCTGTGTGGCCACTAGTACCAAACTGAGTGGCTGTCTTGCAATGGTATTGTTTGTAGTGCATCAGTGTTTTACCATTCAAAGATATTCACAATGGTTAGAGGCATTGTGTTGTAGACCTTGCATCAGTATAACAATGATACCACTATGCTTTAGCGTATGAATAAGGCTGCTCAGTGTGATGTCTTTTGAGTCACCATGGAATAATATTGAGCATATTGAAAATTGTTAGTTCACAATAAGCTGGCCCAACACGTTGCTTTTAAATGTGGCATCTACGTTGAAACTTTAAAACAAGGACACACTATGTACAAAACCATTGCAAGACTGTCACCTGCTGCTATGTTTCTATTTTTGTTTTGCAATCATATGCCCACCTTGTTGAGTTGGCAGCATGTTTTCTTTTTGTCCTTTTATTCTTTTGTCTTCCATAAGCTTGTTGAGTTTGTGTGTCTGTTTTGTTGTGGATGGGTAAGTTGCTGAATGCAAGAGTGAGTCAGTAGGTGGATGAATGGATGTTTGAGTGCAGGGACAAAGTGCATGTATGTTGACTTCTTGACACTTTCAGTTATAAGCCCGACCTACTGGTTTTGCCAAGGCTTTTCTAGAGAAAGGGACAGCAGGTGGCACCATCTATTCCCTCCTTAAGTCCAAAAATCGTTAGGGTGTACGGTTTATTTTGGATTTCCAGGTCAAGAATAGATGCTCCGAAGTTTGGCATGGCATCACAAACCAAACTCTTTGCCTTACATCCAATTACTCAAAAAGATGTAGAACCCATACAGAGAGCCATAAAACCAAAATACCCCTCCCCCATTTGGAACCATTTACAGAATGGCACTCATGAAATTCACACCAGTATTTTCCCTCTTATCGACCATCTAATAAACATTGATATCCATGACAATCACAATGCAAGCAACCCCTCTAAAAATAGGGGTGGCCTTACATTTACTTTAACATCCACTTTTGAACGAGATGTTTCAGCTAATTTTCAGCTTATTATTGCCTTATATGTCATGGCCGAATTTTAGAAAAATGCTTGCGGGTCAGCACCAGAGCACTTGGACAAAAGTAATTCCCTTTCTCCAATATAGTTGGGAATCCGTCCACAGCATGGTACCAAATGTGCCCTAATTTGGATTTTGAGACAATGCCCTTCATTTTACTGATGATGGTGCAGGCTGCCAGCTCATGTTGGACTTGTCTGTAGCATATTGTGCTCTGGGTTATTGTATTCTCTTGAGTTGGCTAACCACAGTGATACATGCTGAGAGAAATCTTTGAGATCTTCCTTACACATCAATGTCATGAGTTAGCTCTAAATCCGTATCTTTCTCAAGAGGCTTTTTCTACTTGTGGAGGTCCACAGAAGTCACTCCTGTTGCCAGCAGTTTACCATTCATCTTGTCCTACTGTTTGACATCCTCCACTCCTTCATTACCGGTATTGGCCCATGGCCGACAGCACAACCTCCGTAGTGCCTCTGTTGTCCATTAGCCGACGCTGGGGAGGCTTTAGAAGGTCCATTACGTCATAGGGATTTCCTTATTTAAATTTTTTTTTTTAACTCTTTTTATTAAACATATACAGGCTTCATTGCAATGACAATACAATGTGTTATGCGTAAGGAGACGGACGAGACAAATAGCACAATACATAGCATGATTCTCACGTATACACCCTTTCCCCCCTCCCTGCATCCCTTGGTCAGATTGCACGGCACCAGTTCCCTCCCGCCTTCGCCCCCCATTCCCCTCGGCCCTCAGTCGTGTCCTCTGTATTTGGCCCATGCGGCCCATATTTCCCCACCTTTTCGTGGGCATTCCCGGCTCTGATATATCACCCATTCTGCCCCATAGCACCAGTCCAGGTCTTTCTTCCATGCTGCTAGCGAGGGGGGGGTTTCTGCTCCCCACGCTCGGGCAATGTTTCGTTTGGCCACTCCACCCGCCAGGGCTAGCCAGGTCTTAGTCCATTGTGTCCACGTCACGTCGCCCGTCACACCTAGGATATGCCACCTTGGCTCCAGCGGGACATCCTCCCCTACCACAGTCGTCATCACGCTAGTTATACCTCCCCAATATGTTTGGATCTTAGGGCAGGACCATAGTATATGGAAGAAAGACCTTCGCTCGCCACAACCCCGCACACAGGCATCCGTCTCGCACGTGCCCATTCGGACGTTTGCTGTCCGGGAGGCGTAGGACCTATGGAGGATCCGAAGTTGAATCAATCGGAACCTGGCTCTTATGGCAATTTCTCGGGGCGCCTGCAGTGCCTCCATCCAGTCATCGTCCTCTAACAAGCCCATATCAGACTCCCACGCCTCCCGCAGGGAGCCCAGACAATCTGGAGTATTGTTAATCAATTTTCTGTACGTCAGAGAGATGGCCTTATCAATCATGGGATCTAGGAGTAGCCGGGCTTCGAGGGGGGAGTATTCAGGCAACCGGGTACCCTCCTGCAGGTGGCAGTGGAGCGCATGGCGCAGCTGTCTGTATCTGAGGTATTCCCCCTTCCTCATGTGAAACTGTTCCTGCAGTGCCTCGAAGTCCAGCATTTTCCCAGCCTTCCAGATGTCCCCTAAATGATCAATCCCTATTAGGCTCCATTTCCGGAAGCCCACCAGGCCTGTTAATTCTTTCAGCTGGTCTCCCTCCCAGAGCGGGGTCTGTTCTGTAAGCCTATTTGTCCACCCAGTCATCTTAGTCGCCTTGTGCCAGACCTCCAGCACCGTCCGGGTATGTGCCGGGAGCATCGCTTTGCTCTTTCCTTTCCGGTAAAGCTCCGACAGGTAGCTGTTATTGCTGAATGCTAACCGGTCCACCCTATACACTGGCTGTTCTAGTGGCGCGAAGGCCCACCCATTAATATTGACAAGTTGGGATGCCCAGTAGTATTTCCGTATGTCGGGAGCAGCCAGGCCCCCGTCGTAGACACCTCGCATCAACTTTTTAAGCGCGATCCGTGGGCTACCGCCCCCCCAAAGCAGCTGCCGCTGCTCAGATTCGATGGCTCGAAAGAACGTCTCCGGGATCAGGTACGGGGTGTTCTGAATCACGTATAGGAGGCGTGGGAGGACCATCATTTTAAAGATGACCGCTCTGCCCATCAGCGAGACGGGGAGGCGTTTCCAGTGTGCAATATCGTCTTGCAAGCGGACCAGCTGGGCCTGCACGTTCAGTCGCATGAACTCGGTCTCATCTTTGGTAATCCAGAGCCTTAAATACTTAAACGTTTCTCTCGTGACCAGCTCGGAGCATGCCGACGACAGGGGCAGCAGCTCCCCCGCCACGGAAAACACCAGCGACTTATCCCAATTGACGCAGTACCCTGAATAGGTACCGAAAGATTGAATAATGTGTATGAGGCGGTGGAACGTTTGTCTGGGGTTGTGGGCGTACAGCAAGATGTCGTCTGCATATAAGGAGATGCGCTCTTCCCATCCCCCCCATATCTATGCCTTTCACCATGGGATCTCCTCTTATCCACACTGCATGGGGTTCCAGGGCCAGTGCGAAAAGCATCGGTGATAGCAGACAGCCCTGCCGGGTGCCGCGATGAAGCGTAAAGGTTCTGGAGGTGCTGCCATTGACGCCAACGCAAGCCCTCGGGTCGGTGTAGAGCAGACGCATCCATTGCTGTATGTTAGGGCCAAAACCAAGTTTATCCAAGACCGCAAACAAGTATGTCCATTCAATACTGTCGAACGCCATCTTTGCATCAAGGGACAGTAACGCGGCCGGGTCATCTGCGCGCCTCCGGGTCATCTGTATCACCCCATATAGGCGGCGCAGGTTGAGCCTGGTACTCCGGAGCGGCATAAACCCGGACTGGTCCGGGTGTATGAGAGATTGAATCACCGGGCCAACGCGGTTGGCTATTACTTTGGCCAATACTTTAGCTTCGAAATTCACCAGGGAAATAGGTCTATATGAGCCGCACTGGTCGTGGGGTTTTCCTTTTTTATGGATAACCACGATGGTGGCTGTGCGTAAGTCTTCCGGGAGCATCCCCTTGTCCCTCGCATCGCAGAACATGTTAAGCATGTGAGGGGCGAGCTTGCTAGCGACGCATTTAAACATTTCCGTCGGAAGCCCATTGGGGCCCGGCGCCTTACCGGATTGGAGGTCCCGTATTGCATTCTCGACTTCCTAAAGCCTCATATAGGAGTCTAGCAGTGCTCTATCCTCTCCCTCCAATGTCCGCATATTCAGATCTCTCAGAAATTCCGCCGACTCACCCTCCTCTCGCAGGGTCTGCGATCGATACACCTGTTCATAATAGTCTGCGAAGACTTCCGCCAATTCCGCCCCAGTGCCACCCCTCATGCCCTCCGTAGTCTTGATTTCAGACACCCTGTTACGGCTTCTGTCCCACTGCTCAAGACACGCAATAAGCTTGTTGGCCTTATCCACGAGGTCGTAGACCTTTCTCTGCACTGCCAGTGCGTGCGCACGTGCAGCGTTTTCCTCCAGATCCCGGAGTTCCTTTTGTTTTAGTTTGTGTCTGCGTTCGGCGTCGCCCCCCGGGTCGGAAACTACCATCCTATCAAGATTAAGGATCTCTATCTCCAAGGCGTCGCACTGCGCTTGCTTTTCTTTGCGTCTGGCGCCGATCGTCGCCTGAACAAAGTCCCTGGCCACCGTTTTGTACGCCTCCCAGAGAACGCAGTCAGACCGTACCGAACCGACGTTTTCGTTGAAATATTGGACCGTGCGTTCCTCTAATTGATCCCTGAAGTCTTGGTCCCGAAACAGGGTAGGATCCAGGCGCGGAGGGAGAGATCGCTCTCGCCACGGTCCCCGCATCTGGACCTCAACAGGCGAATGATCCGAGATACCTCGTGCCCTATGGCAACCTCCCCTGAAAAGTCCCGCCGAGTCAGCATGCGTGAATATATAATCTATCCGTGAGCTACTTCCGTGGGCTGCAGAGATATGTGTGTACTGTCTTAGGTCCGGGTTGTGGCTTCTCCAAAGATCCGTCAGCCCCATGGCCTGCGTGAATGTCAACAGAGTCCATGGGTCCTTGCTCCTAGATGAGCTGGACTCCCTCTCTATGTCTGGAGCCATGGTATCGTTCATGTCCCCCCCAGGATCAGGGTCCCCTGCGGCATGTCAGGGAGCAGTCGGCCAAGGTCAGGCAATGTGACGTCATGGAGCCGTGGAGGGATATACACCGAGCAAGCATTCAGGACCAGCCCCTCCCATGTCCCCGTAATGGCCACATAGCGACCCAGTCGATCCGTCCAGGTGTGTTTTATAACAAAGGGAAGTGAGTTCTTAATGAGTATAGCGGTGCCCCTGGAGCCAGTCGTGAAACTGGCATGTGCCCTAAGTGTGTAGCCGTAACGGTTCAGTGTCAAGTACTGGGTACCTTTGAGATGGGTCTCCTGGAGCAATACCAGGTCTGGTGAGTGTCGACGAAGGTACTGAAGCACCATAGTGCATTTTATCTTGTCCCCCAGACCGTTCACGTTCCACGAGAGAACCGTTAGTGCCTTCATATGTCTTGTCGCCATATGGGATCCCTTATGCATTCCCCCCCTCCCTCCACCCCCATTCCTGTCCCCGCCCCCTTCCCCTACGAATATTCTCTGCAAGTGTATATTCACAGATCGTGTCCCTTTGGACGCACTGACATTGCTCTGAAGCATACACACCCAAAAAGCAGAATGTAAACATCAATAAGAAGAAAGAAAGAAAAAGAGCAAAACCCCCGCATCAAACCCCCCACCCTGCAACCCTGCCTTGTAGGTTTAGAACCACCCACATCCCCAATAGCAGAGAGCCTGTCGTCCCAACAGCTAAGTGACAAAAAATGGGGTTCACCCGGCACCACCACCCGCCAACATTCCCCGCCTCGAGCCCGCAGCCCAGCCCGTCTTTTAAAAATGAGAATTCTGCCATCGGGTAGGTCCCTGTATCACCTGGCCCTGTCGCCATCCGTGGCCAAGGGCAGAGAGTGTACCCCGTTACAGTCATCAGTACAGTCATACCTCGGACCGGGGCAATAGACAGAGTACAGTTTACCAGAGTGGAGTAAGTCCTTTCACTCCCCAGTGCCTGTTGCGCCTCTCGCAGGGCTTGCGGATCTGGAGCTCCCAGTTCTGGAGTTGGAGCGCCTCCTCCCCTCGCGTCGATGCAGAGTCTCTAGGGGTCGAGTGCCGTTTCTCCACCAATCCAAGTTTCCCCGCTGATGGTGTGCCCGTGGATGACCCTCATCCAGCCAACGCTGGGCCTCCTCGGGTGCTGTAAAAAACCAGCATTTGTCGCCCTCCACGACCTTGAGTTTGGCAGGGAAAAACATCATGTACTTCAAGCCTTTGTCTCTAAGGGCGCGCTTCACCCCTTCGAAGGAGCGCCTCTCCCGCTGGACCTTCAAAGTAAAGTCTGGGAAAAACCGGATCGTCGTGTTGTCGTAGGGGAGATCGCCCTTGACTCTGGCCGCTTGAAGGATGGCATCGCGATCCTGGAAATTGAGGATGCGTGCGATGATGGTCCGAGGAGGGGCCCCCGGTTTTGGTTTGGGGATCGGGGCCCTGTGTGCCCTCTCCACAGAGAACAATGGCGACAGTCTCTTGGGCTTCAGGTGGTGTAGGACGAGGTCCTCCAGAAAGAGGTCTACGCTGGGGCCCTCCGCCCCCTCAGGCACTCCAACCACGCGGATATTATTGCGGCGGGCCCTCCCTTCCTGATCATCCAGTTGCAGCGCCATCACCTTGTGTTGGTGTGTCAGTTTTTGGATCCGTTCCTCCAGCTTGCGGGTCGTGGACTGAAGCTCCCCTATATGTTCCTCCGTTGCTGTAACCCTGTCGGAGGTTTTGCGCATATCCGCCCTCATGAGGTTCATCTCAATCGTTACCTTGTCGATTTTAGTTTCTAAGTTCGTCCCCACTGTCTGGATCGCCGCCATGATTGAGCTGAGGGACGGCTCTTTGCTAGTGGGATCTTCTTCGTGTTGTGTCCCCTCCTCTGAATACTGCTGACGCGGGACCGCGTACTTGTCCATTTTGTTGGTCTGCACTGTAGTGGCAGACCCCTTCGGTATCGTCATGGCTGTATCTCCAGGGGGACAGCAGCGGCCCGGTCTCCCTTCATGCAGCCGCTCCCGGGCGCCCCCCTCGCTTCTGCCTGGCCTCTAGGTATCAGCGGTGGACTGCACCAGCATGTGGGGCTTCGCTCCCTCAATGCCCGGTTTGTTCCGCTATATTGCGTCGTCGCTCTGCAGCCGGGCACGTTGCCGCTGCTCTTCTCGCTGCAGATCCACCTCCAGAGGTCGTCGATCCCAAACTCAGGGTCTTCCAGCCCTCGCACGTCCCTCTACGGGCACCCCACTGGCTGTAGGAGTCGCGCAGCGATTTCCGGCACCTCGGTCCTCCGTCGCTGCGATGGTCCCCACTAGTTTGACGCCGGGTTGCGGGACGCTGGGCAGGCCCCCCTGTCTGCCTGCTATGTATGGCCAGTGGCTGGACCCCCAGTCTCACAGGCCCTGGGCAGACGTGATGATGCGGGGAATTGAGGCCCCCTGGTCAGTTGCCGATCCTTCCCGGGAGCGCTGCGCATGAACCTCACTGGCCGGCTCCTACTCGCCTTGATCCCGGGCGTCCTCACCTCGACGGTGGCGCATTGGCGTGGCGGGGGTCCGCAGCTTTTCTCCCGACCCCCGCCTCCTTCCTTCCCTCAATATCTCCTCACCGCCGCAGTATCAGCTCGCTCAGGGTCCACCTGGTCTCGCGATGGCGCTCCTGCTCTGGAAGGCCGAACGCCGCGGCCTTGCGTCGCTTGTCTTCCGTCCGCAGGCACTTCCGCACGGCCTGCGCCTCACGTGACTCCGCCTCCACTGCAATGGCCGCTCGTGATCGTCCGCCTCACACGCAGGGCGGCGGTCTCGGGTCGCCACCGTTTCTCTCCTGCCCCAGGGCGCCTTCCGCCTCATGGTGCCGGCACTTTCACCCCTCTGGCAGCCGTTTGATGTCCGGATTTCATGGGTTTAGTCACGGGCCCCGGAGGAGCTCCGGAGCTACGCCGCCATTACGGCTGGTGCCAAGCCACACCCCTCTCCTTATTTAATTTTAATCTCGGGATGCTGGAGAATTGCTCCCCCAGCAGCTCAAGTCTGTTTTTTCTTTTTTGTTTGCAGGGCATGCTGACGTAATTACTACAAAAGTGAAAGTAAAATGACCAGATAGGCTTGTTTTACTTTCACTGTATCAGTGCTCAGGAGCATATTTCAGGCCCCCAAGCACTGAGTGAGTTGGGAAGGTATTACTGGAAAGGGGAGAATCTCCCCTTTCCAATGGTATCTCTACCCAGTGGATCCCTGCTTGGAGATTGCTGCAGGACAGCAATCACCAAGCAGCGATCTACCCACTAAACACAAGGGGTGTTTGGTAGGGGGAGAGGCTCCTTGGTCAAGGGCTTGTGTTCGTCCCACCCCCCACAAAGTTTAATGGGGCGATTAGCCCCAATCTGACTCTCCACCAGACACTACGGATTATATAATCAAACGATAATGTTGGGGTGGGGCTTGCTGCTGAAAAAGGGTGCAAAAGTCTTTCAAGGGGCAGATTGGAAGTTTGCTCGGGGGGGGGTAGAAAGCCCACTATACACCAAGGATGAATAAAAATAAATAAAGGGATGGGGAACGCCCATGATACACAGGGCCATGCCCCCAACCCAATAAAGAGCAGTACAGTCTTTCTGCTCCCCCCACCCACACCCAGGTAGCAGATTAGGGGATTTGATGCAATCTAATCTGCTCCTGGCGGGGGGCAGAGAGCCGATTAGACACCAGGGATTAAAAGAAAGAAATAAAGAGAACTAAGAGGTGAGGCTGCCCACATTGGACATGGCCATACATCCACTTTACAAAAGGGTGCAACAGTCTTTCTGCCTCTCTGGGGATCAGATTGAAGGTTTCCCCTAACCTGCCTCCCCTGAGGTTGAGGGCCAGACTGGGAAACGAAACCAGCCCTGGCAAACAGCTCGGCCAACCCCCCTGGGGATGAGAAGGGGGGTGCGGTCGAGCTGTTTGATACGGCCGATTTCGGCCTTTTTTGTTACAGGGGGCCGATATTGCCAGCCGCCGGTAACAAAAACAGCCCCCCAGGGCCTAAAACCGGCCCCCTCCCTGGCGGCCTACCGGGGAAACGCCCGGTGCCCGCAACGGCCAGTCCGGCCCTGCTCAGGTTGGGTGGAGGAGCAACTAGAAACAAAGTACAAGTTAAAAAAAAACAATGGGAGGGGTGGGTGCAGCCCACCATGCTCCGGGCAATGCCCCACTCCAAAAAAAGGCAGTACTGTGTCTATGCACCCCTGGGGGGGGGAGAAAGCCCACTAGACAACAGGGATGTTGCCTTTAGGGCAAAAGAAAGGGATGCAAGCATGCCACCTGGGTATTCGCCATACCCCAACCCAAAAAGGGACAAACCAGTCCTTCTGCCCCACCGGGGAACAGAGAGGAGGTTTAAACCAAGCTTGCAACTGGGAGGCAGAAAGCCCAGTAGACACCAGGGATTTTGCATCTGGGGCAAAAGTAAGGGCTGTAGGAGTTGCATTCTGGCATTGGGCCATACTCCCACCCCAAAAGGAGAAAAACTGTTTTTCTTCTCCCCCAAAGGGTAGATAGGGGGTTTGCCCCCTAGACCCCCACCCCGGATTAAGGAGGGGGGAAACTCACTAGACACCAGGGATTTCAAAATGGCACTGAAACCAACGGATGGGGCATCTACCCTGGCATTGAGCCATACCCCCATCCTAGAAGGGACAATAGTGTATATCCGCCCTCCAGGGCACAGATAGGAAGTTTGTACCAATTGAGAAGGTTGCCCCCACTTGTTCTGATGAACACACTACCCTTCTGGTATGGGTGGGCCTAGCGCTCATGACAGCAAAAGCCACAAAACGTAACAGGGAGACATCAACATTTCCTGTCACAAAGCCTGTCCTGATTTAGCAAGGGTGCAGCTGTGTTAACTGTGCTTGGCCGCCACCAAGGGAAACCCACCAAACCAAAACATTTCTGAAAACTAGATGTTAAAAGGAGTCCAGGTTGGTGTGCCTCTTTTGGATCCCATGATGTTTTCTTACCCAAAATGCTCTGCAAACCTCAAACTTTGCCTAAAATCACAAATTGTCCTTGCATTTCTGTGACATAAACTTCCAGAATCTGCAGGGATCCACAAAATCCCTACCACCCAGCGTTCCACCATTTGTCCAGATAAAAACGCTACTCCACTTGTGTTGCTAGGCCTAGTGACCGTGACAGGAACGGATCTACCCAAGGTAAATGGGAGTCCATGCAGTGTCTATTCTTAAAGAAAGGATAAAGGCACTCCCTTCGGTCAACACAAACTAGTTTGCCTCCATTCAGCGTGGCACTCTCGCCTCCACATAGCCATAAAGAGTGCCCATACTTGAATTTGACTATTCCTGAAATCAGTCTTCTCTTTCCAAAAGACCCATAGGGACATCTAAGTAAAATTAGCCCAGAAGTTGTTCCTTCCAAAGCAACAAGAGAAATGCATCTGTGAGGAGACAGGAAAATAAGGGGGTGTTAGTGCAGCACAATTGTCCTTAATGTTTTCCCAGGATGTGTGGGTGGGGCTTCTCCTGAAAGACTTTTTGTGTTTGGCGTTAGTCAAGACCTTTTGATTGTACTAAAATGATATGTTTAATATACTCACTTACAGGGACTTTCAGCCAAACCTTTTTACCGATTTGCCTGTTATTGTGTCATTCACATATTTCTTAAGCTCACAAGGGTAGACAGATTGGGGCATTACAGTGAGTGTGGCATGCCGCTGTTTCACAAGGAGCACATCCACAAGCAAAGAAGTTCCCTTAAGTGCCAGGGACTGCCATAGCAATGCGTCCTTTTTTAGAAGGAAAAAATTATATTTCTATGGCCATTTTTTGTTTATTGTTGGAGAAGCTGCCGGGCCCTCGTCAATTTAAAGTTTTGCTAAAACCAGGACAAAACAAAACACGCAAAACCAACACCAGGCGTATTGGCTTTTCCAATGCTTTTTTTTTTTTTTTTTAAATCAAGAGAGTCCTATCCTAGAGGTCTGAAACACATCAATGTGTGATGATGGGGAAGAGGGACAGGGTAGAATGACATTTGATGCATAGAAGGGCTGATAGCAGAGGCAGAGGAGCCTGAGACCAGGGCCGGCGATGCGCATGGGCAGCGTGGGCAGCTGCCCAGGGCCCCGAGCCTGCTCGCAGCCATGGGGCCTCGCACCTTTAAAGACATCAGGAGTTCCGAGGCCCAGGGCAGGGGGCCCCCTGTGAGTTTATATTTTTCTTTTTTTAAGTCAATCTCCCCTGCTGGCCCGTCTCTGTAGGCTTAATGGCTGCATCTGCATGTTGATGACAGCAATCAGACAGGTAATTTGAGTGCCCTTGCCTGTGAAGTGGCCCTGCCCCTGTATGAATAAAAGACAGAATATCCTGCAAGGGCACAGCAAAGGATAGAGTGGAGATGGCGGCGCATCACAATGGAAACTGCTCACCAAGGACAAGTGGAAAGGGAGCAGAGACGCGAATAAAAGGGGCAAGACAAATGGAATACAGTGGGGGGGAGCAGATGGGTGTGTGCGCGGCATTGAGACAAGAGGTGCACGCAGAGGAGCAGAATCTGCATGCAAAAGTGGATGGGGCAGGGTTTAAAGTGTGCTGGGTCACTCATCTTAGACCCGGTAGTAAACTAAAATGGACATTGAAAAGGGGCCCTATATTCATGTCCTTAACTTTGCCTGCAAAAACATTGATCCAGTGTCTGCACAATGAATGAAAGTTCTGAAAAGCAGGTGATGAGAAGGGCCTGCTCTCCATTTTTGTTATCACCCTCAGAGGGAAAAAACAAATCTTAACTCTGCAGCAGTGCCACCCTTCGTTACCTTTAATGCAACTTCAGTGCAACTTCAGTGAGACTCGTTATAGTTCTTTCACAGTCTCATCATGTCAGAACTGGAGCATTTTCAATATTATATACAAGGAAGCTGTAGATGCTGCTTATTCATCTTATGCAACTAATAACCACTGACAAAGCCAATAGTACTGGCTTGTTCTAGGTGTAATTTTACTTGTTGCAATATTTATCTGGAGGCAATGACAGGTTTTTTCACCGCACTTAAAGCCCTGCTGTCGGGTCAGTATGTAGGCCGCTTTTTTGGCTAGTTGTTGACCTGCTTTATGGTCAGGTGAGCCGGTTTTTACTGTTGATTTTTATGATATTAAAGCAACCATTGCCTGCAGCAAACTCAAATCAGTGCAGTCTGCCATACCTTACAAAAAACATATACAGCAGGTCTTTGCAAGTTTAAAACTGCCCTAGTTTGCAAACATGGGACACTTTTCTAGCTAACTAACTCCCTAATGGGAGCCCCTTTTATTTTGGAACAGAGGCCTATTTTCTGTCCCAGTCTGATGCTGCATGTTAGGCAGGGCCACAGGAATTATGCGATTGTGCGGTGGCGGCGATTTCTGCATAATTATGCATTTGACGCATTTGCCACATAATCCATCAGCTGCTGCATAATCTACAGATTTTAACAACAAAATTGCTTTCTATCTCAAACAGTTCAAAAGTTACTAAAAATGCAGCGACACGCCTTGCCGCAAGTGGGAAGGCCCTTTGAAAAGCTGGAATAGTCAACTTTTTGTTTCCCACTCCTAAATTTGGGTGTTAAATTGGTACTAATGGGGTGCAACCAGTGCCCAAACAGTGTTACCAAGTTTAAAAATGGCAAAAAAATGAAGTAATACTATTTCAAAATGTGCCGGGTTATGCCGCATAATTTGCCTTTTCTTGCCACATAATTTACTCACCCTGCCACATAATTTAACCCTCTCCTGCCACCTAATTCCAGTGGTCCTACTGTTAGGGTAATCCATGGCAGTAATTTTGTTCCTGTTTATATTTCCCATGCTTTACTGAATCTTGCATTCCCCAAGAGTGCTAGCTATTTCCAGCATGTGTGTTTGTGTATTTTATTTCACAGCATATTACTCTTGGATGATGCACCCTTTGTACTGAGTCGCCTCCAGGTGTTTATAACAGGCTACAGTTGAGCACTTTGGAGTTGAGGCTGCAGGCAGTACAACTTTCACACTGTGCCCGTCTGTGGGTCAAAAAGGTGTTCAGATTACATGACCATTCAAAATATGGCCTCTCTGCAGAGCACAAAGAACAATGGTCCTGCATTGCAGTTGTGATTCTATGCAAGTGTGTGTGAAGGAGCTACTTATTGGTCAAAACAACAAGGTGAAAGTAAAATCATTTATTGTAGTTACTCATTTAGCTTAAACTGCTAACAACCATTGACAAAACCCAGTTGCGGCCAGCATGAGTCGGCCGCGGCTGCATTTTGTCAATGGTTGTTAGTTGTTAACTGTGGGGGTGGGGGGTAATTTTAATTTAAAGGAAAAAATAACTTTCTTAGCCGGCCCGATACGATCCCGCGTCGTATCTGCTTAGGGGCCTCACATGTTCCTATTCTGCCCGGGGCCCCACATATCCTAGGACCGGCCCTGCCTGAGACAAGGCAAAAGAGTCAAATGGACATTAAATATAGGGCAGGCAGCAGTGTGTGCACAAGGAACACACGGGTGCTGACGATCCTGTAGAATGAGTTCTAACACGTCAGCGACAGCACAAGCAGTTTTGGGGACAGAGGGACATTAGGCCAGGGTCAGGGGTGCATAGGGAGTATTGACAGGCTAAACAGCATGTATGCCCTCTGGAAGAAGGTGATATATATATGTGTCTCCGACCAGTCTCTTTATCACTCTAGCCAGAGGCTCATTGTGCATCGATTTTGGATGCAATTACTTCCACGCGACAGATATCTATATCACAGGCGCGTGATTAACCCTGGGTATGAGGCCAGCCAAGGGTGCTTTGATCTCTCAGACTTTGGTGTGTGTTCCCAGGTCCAGTGGGCCAGTCTTTGTTAAATAAATAAATGCGTGTTAGTATGCATGCAAATGGCGGCCAAATCCTAATTATTTTCACTTCAATTTTTGCATTTTAATGTTCAAAACACGCGGGAAAAGAACAATGAAGGTCAAGAAAAAAAAAATTAACATTTTCAAATATTATTCAGAACTTGAAGGAGTGAAAGAAATAGTTTAAAAACAGTCAACAGTTAAGATTCGTGCTTACCAAAACAATAATTTTCCCTTCATTCATTTTTAGCACAGTCCAGCACTTAAATCTTAAAACCGCTTCAAGTTCTCAGATTTTGCCTTGTGATTGGGCAGTTGAAATGCCCACTACAACATTCCCTACGTTTCTTTATATTTCTGTGCACCCTAATCCGCAGCGCACCTCTCTATTTAACATTTACATGTGCACGCCTATTTGTATATTAAACGGATGCATTTATGAATTCTTACAGACTGTTCTGTATTACTGCATAAATGTTTAATATATTAATTACCATCTTGAGTTAACACTATCTCCTAAATATAAGTCACTCTCTGCCTTTAATTATGGTGCACCCTTTCTTGCATTATAAAACTCACTAAAGTGTGCTAATTAACACCAGGTTGCGTGTGAATTATTAGCATGAATATTGGACATTCTGTCCCGTGTACCGCAAACGGCGTCTTAAATTAGGGCATATGCAGTCGTGTTCTTTTGTATACACGTGTGGGTGTTGCTAAACACATGGTGTTGCATCATTCCACCGTCAGTTATAGGCGACGCACCTCAGCACAATACAACGCATCGCTTAATAATGCTGCCTCATTTTCCAGAGTCGTTAACTACATTGCGATGTGACATTTTGATAGCACCCCCTCGAAAAGCATTCTCCTAATTGGGCGCTGTATCATTAGGCGCATTGGGAGTCAAACCCCCTTACTGGAACCGCCTGCTTTTTCATAATGCAGTTGTGACTACATGTGCCAACCTACGGTAGAAGCTACCTCGTGAACGTGTGCGCTCGCTGAGGTCTGCGCCGTCTAAAGCATAACTCCGAATTTCTCAAATTCAATTCATGAGATGACAGGATTGATAGGAAACCGTGAGCTGTGGTTGCTGGCATATGTTTATGAGCTGTGCTTTCAGCGGCTCAGCCCAGCTCATTCAATAACTGAGAGAAAGTACGAGTTAAATGTATGCGCTCTAGACAATGCAGTCACATGAAGCAGGCAAGACGCTGGGCCCTGTGTGAGCACGCACGTTCATGACGTCACACACGTTCATGACGTTACATGCCACTTCCATATTGGGAAGCTGATGGTTAGATGTCCTGCATTCAGTTGATGCGTGTAAGGTGTGCTAAATACCATGTTGTGACGCACGCGATGTATCACATGGTCACAGAGAGATGGTCCTGGTATACACTGGGCCATTCTACTCAGGTCAGAGTACCTGCAAAGGGGTTTAAAAAGATGGCATTTGGGTCATTGTCTCTGCCGAGACCTCTTCCCAGGAACATTAGAGATAACTGAATCTCCATTGTTGTGACTATTATGGACACAGGGGTTAACTGAGATATATTTTGCCTTAGTTAAACTGCTAGTGAGCGTTCACGTGTTACTCTATTTGATCTGGTGGAGTTGTCTACTTTAGCATTCTATTTTGTAAATAATGTTGAAAAAAACGTACCTGTTATGTCATGTTTTGCATACAAACTTGGTGATCACTGAAGCATTCTATGGACAACTGAAAAAAGGGGAAAATGGTCAATTTCAAATATCAGTGTAGTGAGGCGCTTGATTCTTGATTTTAATTATGAAGTAACAACTCTGTTGTTGCCCAGGTGCTTATTATTGTAAGGTGCCTCCTAGGGCCTAAATCCAAGTGCCACGTTAACCACAAATGCGCTTTTATGATTCCTCTCCATTCCTGCGATGGTTCTGATGAAAGCATGTAAAGCAACTTGTGGTGTGCTGAAACATGATGATCTACACAAGTTCACTAATGAGCTGCAGCTCAACCTAATATTTTTACTCCGTGAAGTGTGTCACCTCGATTAAATGTGAGGATAACATTTAAACAGTTTAAGTAAGTTCAAGGTAGTTGCCTTGTGGCATCAAGGACCATTTTCGGCATACAACACAATTTTAAGGACTGTGTTAGCTGGGGACAATGTATAAGGTGGCAAATCCAATTTTATATCATATTTAGGGAAGGAGGAACAAGAGAGATGGATAGGCCCACACTGGGATAGTGTATACTTGTGCTTTTTGACTCTGATGGTAAGGGTACCCATGATGACACTGTGGTGTATCCAGGAGTATTGGCAGGTGACTTTGCCAGGAATGGTGCTGTACCTTTTCCTTTCTTTTCTCCATTCTCTTTTCTTTATTCTATTTGTATTTGTCCTTTCAGTTTGTTTCTTTTCTTTGCTCTTTACACTTTCCTTTTGTCACTGAATATGTTGGATGGACTTTACAGGTAAGACAGAATATCTTATTTTTTTAACAATGAGCCTTAAAGAAAGAAAATACTCTTTAGGTCTTACATCTGCTAATGATATTGTAAATACTGACATGATAATATTGTTCCACATCAGCTTTATTTAGTGAGGCGTGTATGCAGTTGGGGAGTAACCAAAGGTATGTAGTCCCTATCCTCCTTTGAGTCATGCATGGAGTGATAGCCTGCTTGTGTAAGGAGTTTCTCCTTACCTTTAGTCAGACGTGGGGCTTGGCGTGGCAGCTGCTTTCTTCCTCAGCTGCCATGCGTCTCTGTTACTATATGTCCAGCCCGACTGATTCTTCATCAATGTGCAGCATGCTCATTGACGGCCAGATTATAGTCAGGCGCAAGCAGCCTACAACTGTGCTCCTCAGAGATTGGAGGGGTGGGAGGGCGGAATTAAATATTACAACGCTGATGGCTGTGTAGATATAGTTATTTACTATGAAATTTCACATTTTTTATTCTTATAATTTATCTTAAATTCCTTCCCAATTCAAGATAGCCAAACCCTTTCATGAAATGATGTCATGTCCTGTTCCTCTGCTACAAAAGTGGATCCACTGTAGGTCCAGATTGCATCACAATTGTTCTTGTATCATTGCTCGCTCATTGGACCTCATGGACCATGCATTCTCTCCAATTCCTGAGCTTCTTCACCCCTTGTCGCCCGGTTGATTGGCTTTGCCAGTTAGAAGGGTTTTTCTGATCTCCAATATTTTTTCACTTTTTGCTGAATTATCTTCTGGAGCACTGCTGCACTTCCTATCCCAATCTGATATTTGGCTCTGTCTCTGGGAATAGACGCCCTTCCTTCGAATCAAGAAGAATCTACAAGCGTCGCCCAGAAGACCCGTACTTGACAGCTGGGTCGTACCTAAAAAAAGGTGAACACAAGGAAAGTTAGGAAAGAACTTTGTTCTGGCGCTAAGCAGACAGTGGTGGTAGAAGGTCTTAGCAAAATTAGTGGAGGGCCATTACTGGCTGTACTGAGCTCATTGCATAGTAAGCAAATGACGACAATGGTATCTATCATCAAATCACTTTATTCGACTCAGAAGAGCCATAAAAGCCAAGTACAAATAAAACACATAATCTAGTCATAAATCACAAAGATAAAAATGGATAAAATAGAAGAACGAAGACTAATTAAAATAGTATTAGTAAAAGTGAACATCATATCAGCTCAAACTTAATAAATACAGTGTAGCCATCAAATAGATCATCCATCCTGAGTAAGCAAATTTCTGCGTTTGATCACACGTTGGATAAAATTTGCTACCATTAAAACATGTATGTATTGAAGACAATGACAGTAAATAAGACAGTGAGCTTGTGCAATCTGATGTTTGCTTCTCTAAAAAGCAGTATTAACGTACATTTTCTTATATCAAGATAACATTTACAGAACAACAAAAAAGGCAAAGTTGATTGTGTAGAGCTACCATCACAAGAACAGATATCAAGATTCAACGCAAACCTAACAGGTTCTGGGAAGGCAACCATAAAGTTTAGAGTGCTTAACCTCAACAAGGCCCTCAAATAATTATTGCGTATTCAAAGGAGAGAATGTTCCATGCCTGGTCCAATGACTATGGACCACACAATGGTACTATAAAAAGAGACTGCTTTTGGTGGATTCTATGCCATACCTATCAGTTTTTTACCACATCCAAAAGTAATCCTTTAATTTTTGCTTATAAGCCAATATAAGAATCTCAGGGTTGGTATAAAGTATGCCCAAAGTCTTGCCTGTATTATTTCCATACATAAACCATGGAATTTTACAAACTTTATCTAACTTCACACAATCCATAATAACCCTGCAGTTAAAATCAGTTTCAGGCTTTGACCAGATAGATAGCCAATACAGAAGTGGTTGAAGCTTAATAACATCACTAACATAATCAAGGCCTAATTCGGAAAGGCAAATGAAGGTGGATGTGCTGTGTGGAACCGCCAATAATCTCTTTAGACACTAGTTTTCAACCCTCTGAATAATGGGATAATCTTTGATCCCCCAAATCCCTGAGCCATACGATGCAATTGAAATACATTTGGCTTTGTAGACTGCCACCAGTTCACCGAGAGGTCTTGAGCCTCAGTTTGTTACAAGCATGAAGAGTGCCTCCACACTTCATGTGAATTTACCTGACATTGCAACGGCTAGTGGATACCATGTACAGTTGTCACCGAAAAGCACCCCTAAATATGGGAAAGATGGGACTGGTATCATTTTATTACAGTTAACCAAAAATGACCAATTTCTGCTTGCCCTAGGCCCGTAAATCATGGCATGGGTTTTAGAATGGTTGACAGTTAGGTTCAGGCTATTCATAAAGCTGACAAAATTGTCAAGATGTTTCTGCAACCCTAATTTAGTTCTGGAGACAAGGACAGCATTGTCTGCAAATAGTAGAACAGGAACTGGGTGTTTTCCATCATATGGAACATCAGCCTTAAGACTAACAAGGTGATATTCCAGGACATTTATATATGATGTGAAGAAAAATAGCGCCAAGACCCACCCTTGTTGCACACCACAGGAAAGTTGAAAAGGGTCCTTGACTTCACCCCTCATGTCCTATCTCACACTAGCTGTAGCCTCACAATGTACTTGCCTTAAGAAAGCAACAATTTTATCCTCCCCCCCCCCATATCCGTCATTATAGCCCATAGTTTACTTCAGTTGACATGGTCGAAAGCAGATTTTAAATCCATGAAGACTATATAGATGTTTCCTGATTTAGCTAAGATATACCTAATGATTAGCAAATGTAAATTTAAACACTGCTCAATGGTGCCCAATCCTGCCCAAAACCCATACTGACGTCCTGAAATAATACAGTTCTCTTGGGCCCAAACCTCAAGGCGAATTAAAATAATTCTTCCATTATCTTAGCAACGGAATTCATCAGAGAGATGGGGCGGTAACATTTAGGATCAATTCTGCCCCCCTTCTTGAAAATGGGCATAATTACTGAAAGTCACCATGGTTTAGTAGGCCCTGACTTGCTAACTGCGTTTAAAACATTGGTCAGCAGGGAAGCCCAGAAACTGATGTTATCTTTGAAAAGATCAGCTGGGACCCCTTTGGGTCCAGCTGCTTTACCCATAGGGCACCTATCTATTGCCTCAATAACTTCATGCAATTCAATTTCCATTCTAGCCTCATTTAGTGGCCGGATGTCAGTGAGTTAAATGTGCAATGAAAGGTTACCAAACAGCTCTTTAAAGTGCTTGACCCAAACGTGCTGAGTGATCACAGTTGCAATGTCAGCCTCAACTTGTTTTTTTTAAAAAAAAAAAGGACTGCTAACCACCTTCCAAAAGGATCGCAAATCTTTCAGTTTACTAGCCATCATCAGGGACTCTGTAGCCTCAGACATGATCTCACTTTTCCTATTAGCAACCTAGCCACCTTGTAATCCTTACAGCACTTCCTAATGAGTTCTGTATTCCGAGATATAATTTTGAGCTTTTTCAACGACTCTGCATGTGCCTTACAGCACTTTCGATCAAACCATCTACAGGGGCTCTCCTGGCCATTAGCTATTCGTCGGGTTAGCATTGACCTAATCGATACACTCAATTTTTCAAAACATGCAATGATGCTAGCAGGAGACTCTTCATCATTCAAGCACATAAATATGGTTTTGGTGTTATGCATAACTATGCTTCTAAAACCTTTGGATTTGCCAACCCATTCCCACTTCTGTATGGGTCATTCTTGGTTTCTGGAGGACACTAAGGTTATAGGCATTCTGCAAGGCTTCATGTATGATTCTGTACAGATAAAAAATATGTCAAACATATTATGGTCGCTAAATGCATTTTCCTGAACCTTATAACAGGAAAACAAACTAAGCAAATCATCAGAAAACTAAATAAAATCAACAATACAAAAAAACTCCTGGTGAATGTAGGTTTTAAAAGCAGTGAATCAGTAATGAATCAAGTGCAAAACATAAGCGATATTTGACAACCAGCTCATTAAGTTTTGCGAGTGAAGTGAGTTAGGGTGGCACTATACACGTCACCCAACCCACATACACCCGGTTACAACTTCAGATGTTGAAATCACCCATCCATCATAAAGGAAGGGTCACCACACAATTAATATGTGAAGGAAGTGACCGGATTAGGGTCACCTGGGTCACTCGCGACGCCCTCTCAGCCTTCCACACAAATGAAGAGTCAGTCAGACAGTAGAGAATACAAACCAAGTATATTTTATTCAGGTACACTCGAGTGGAGTCCACTCTGACCAGCCTCCTTGGATTGCTGCAGAGGGACTGACCTTAGCAAGCATGGTGATACATTATGTACAATTCAGAACCAATGAAGACAGGCCCTGACTGGAAATTTCCAGTTGGTAGCTGGTGAACAAAGGAGATACAGAAGGATGGGTTTCGATCCTGAGACCGGGCACATGCTATCTCAGCGTCAAGGTCACTCGGCCTGCACCCGCCACTCTAAGGGTGGGAGCAGGCCTATTTAATGGGAAAGGTATGTACTGACCAGAACAGTGTATTCATTAGCACAGCGAAGCTCAACCTTGGAGAAACAAAAACTATCACAGCTGCTTCCAGCTGGGGCAGAGAGGGATAGTGAGACAAAAGTTAGTTTCGATCACGGCTCAAAATGGCGGCTGAATATAAAATGGTGCTGCAAATGCTAACTTAAGACATACAATGCGTGGAGAACTCAGCTAAAACATTTTTATTCCAACAGACCCTCCTCTTAGCAGTCGCTAAACCATTTTACTACTACCCAGAAACAAATAACATCTTGCAGAAAATAAGAGCCACCACTACAAGCTGATATTTGCATTGTCAATATTCAAAGATGCTGTCATCAATCAACATAATGTCGTTAATATCTTTCATCATCATGATCGTGACGTTAGTGTCATGGACTGATATCTTTGACTTAGGCGTCAGAGTATTTACACAATAAGCGCAACAAGCAGGGAGGCAGTGTATGAAAAGACAACATGTACAGATAAGACCAGCAACTGCAACCAGAAAGATAAGAATCTTCCAACCCCAGGACGCGAACATACCCCAGAACCATCCAGAGAGAGTTCAAGTACCATTCTCTTGGTGTATATCAGATGAAAGCCTATGCAACTTCTGTATGGCAGCATACACATTGGGGACGTGGTCAGGAATGTAGACACAGCAGCTACTGCCAATAATGCGACAGGCCCCTCCCCGATTAGCAAGGATGACGTCTAACACCATCCGGTTTTGTAAGGTGACGAGACTCGTAGCCTGGAGCTCAGCAGTAATATTGGTCAATATACCAGCTGTTGTATTAATAACCCCTTCAACAACCCTTGTTAACCTACTAATGTTAAGGCTATCAGACATGGGGCCCCAATGGCGTCTTCAAACTGTTGCAAAGTGGTATCTGTCTGATCTATATCTTCTGTGTCAATAACCCTTCTGTCTCGGGGCAAGTATACACTCCTACGCTGCAGCCTATGGTCTTTGTGGTAATTGGATGGAGCTATATACACAGGGGAAAGGAGAAAAGAGAGATAACACCTGTCCGACCATCCCTCCGGGAGCCAGACATAAGCTTGGGATCCACAGACGAAATAGACATTAGTGGGTGGTATTAAAGTCGGACTATCAGTCGTTCTCAACCTATATGTGGACTTGCAACTGCTCCCCCCCACTTTAATCCTCCCGGTCCCCTGGACACAGAAACTAGCTGTTGTGTTGACCGCTGACACTGGTATTGGCTTGTCCTCAGTAACATTACGAGCCTGCCTGAAAAGACTGGAAATTCACTGAAGTGTTAAACCCCAGGAAATCAGCTATTTCCATTCGAGACCATGCCCCGTTCTTTACACTCTTGTATGCATTCATACAGGACCTTAAAAACAATCTACCAAACGGCTCTTGGCCTGTCAAACCGCCGGGGGGAGCCCTGTGATGGAAATGTACATTCTGTACCATAGTGCGAGAATCAGCAGGTGTTGGGGATGGGGGCGTACCATACTGAGCAATGCAAACCAACCCTCGCAACTACTGATGTATGACAGTGGCATGGACAACAAGTTATCACTTTTTGAGTCACTGAGGGAAATAATCCACACACCCAACAATTAGTTGTATTAGACACCTCATGAGCCTGATGCAAAATTTGTATGAATGCATTATCCTTATAAGACTTTCGGTGCTCTCCCTTGTGAGGGGCCAAAGTAACAAAAATGTGTTCAGGAGGAATCGGTGTTGTACCAACCAAAGAATGCACAGGATACTTCTCTTCCAGAAAATAGGATATTCCTAATACAATGATTAGTGCAATGGCAACTATTGATGCAAAAACTATTTTACTTTTTGTGGACCAACCCCGCTCTGGACGCGAAGGTGCAAATGGCTGTTCTTCCTCAGTAATGAACCGACCAAACGGATACATTGTGAAGCAAAGAAAAGGGAATGCAATAAAACTGATGACAAATAAAAGGGGGGGCAAGTGTTCCCAGTGTCCGTCTGAGACTCACTGGTAGACTCCTATTGTTCATCAACATTGGCGCTCTTGAGCACCAGCGGTGGAGCTGCTCAGTCCTAGCTCGCGATGAATCCCACATCGTCCAGGATAATGTACCCCCCTCCAAGGGAGCATATTCGATCTATCCTGTCCAATGTCCGAACAATGCACCAATCTCTCCTCGCCCTAAACTAACACTGTTGGAACTATAGGCAAAGTACACCCTGACTTGCGCAGTCCATCCCTAGCTAATCTGACTTCTCCTTTGGTGCACTGTTCCTCCGATGGGGGCGCAAATTGTACCTAGGGACTCCACGCACAGAAGGGTCGGTGAAAAGGGGCTCAGGCACAAAGGGGTCAGTGGAAAGCGGCTCCTCAATTGCTTTGATCTCCGGGGGTGTTGCCGCATTTAGTACTTCATTATTTTCGGCATTAGTTTGGGTCCACATGAGCTTGGCATCGGAAAAAGGGACGAATTGTGGAACTCTCTCACACTCTGAGTCCCCCGATACCATCCCTCACCCACTGGTCATAGGGTAAAGGCAGGGGCACCCTACGGCAGTGGGAGGAATGGATCCAGTTCTTTCGGCCAGAGACCTTCACAGCAGTACGTGTAGAAAGGAGGACCTGTTCCGGCCCCCCTCCACCGAGGCTCCAGGCTCCTTTTCCGCTGAAAGTTCTTGATGAGGACCCAGTCCCCAGGCCAAATATCGTGTCCAGGCCCCTCAGGTACTGCAGGAAGTGTGTCCCTGCTCTGTTGGTGAATAGAACGCAAATTTTCAGTTAACTGGTACAGGTAATCAATCAGTAAAGGATACTCAATCTCAGAAAATATACGAGGTCATGGGACGCCCCAGACACTCGCTGGGCGCCCAAACACGACCTCGTAAGATGACAATCCTGTCCTAGAATGTGCTGTTGTTCTTGTGGACAAAAGGGCTAATGGTAAAGCATCTGGCCACTGCAACCCTGTGGTCTCCTGAATCTTTGCCAATTTCAGTTTCAGAGTACCATTGTACTTCTCAACCAAACCTGCTGACTGGGGGTGATTCGCAGCATGGAACTTCTCTCTGATGTGTAGTCCCTCGCAAACTAGCTGGATAAGCTTGGCATTGAAATGACTTCCATTATCACTCCAGATCAAACGGGGCAAGCTGAAGCGAGGAAAGAACTCCTTCAGGAGTATCTTTGCAGTCGCAATGGCTGTATTTTCCTTAGTGGGGTAGGCATCAACCCATTTACTGAATGCACAAATGACCACCTTCAAATTATTGACCCTGTCCATTTCGATAAAATCCATCTGAAGGACCTCAAACGGGAAAGTGGGGGGTGCAAAATTACCGGGGGGTGTAGGGGTACCCTTGCCAGGATTGTGCATCATGCACACCATGCAGTATTTTACCAAATGGGCAGCTGTCTTGGAGATATTGTCATTCTGCCATACAGGGTCTAACAACTTGCAAATACCCTTAGCACTAATGTGAGCTGGGCCATGGGCCATTGTCACTACAGGAAGAACGTATGCATCTGGCAACATCCATCTCTGCCTTCCTGACTTATCAATCCAACATCCCTCATCATTCAAATTTACTGTACTCTCTTGCCACACTGCTAATTCCTCCACCGTGGCCTCACTCTGGATCTCCTTCACATTTTCTAGTGTATCCTCAAAAATGGAGAACTCGGACACCCACCTGGCTGGTCCTGCTACAAACATTCTTCTCATCTTAGTGCGGGCTGTCTCCTTAGCTGTTTGATCAGCAAAAGCGTTCCCCTCACCCACCTTGTCAGTAACCTTCTTATGAGCGCTGCACTTCACAATCGCCAGTTTCTTAGGGAGCGTCAGGGCGGACAGAAGCCTATATATGAAAGGACCGTGCTGAATGCGTGTTCCATGGGAAGTAAGGAACCCTCTCTCTGCCCAGAGCCGCCCGAAATTATGGGTGACCCCGAAGGCGTACTGGCTGTCCGTATGAATATTAACAACCAGTCCCTCGCTCAGCTCACAGGCTCGAATTAGGGCAACTAACTCAGCTGCTTGGGTGGACTGATAGGGAACTCGTGAAGTCTCAACTATCATGCGCAGCGTAGTGATTGCATATGCCGCAGTGGTGGTGCCATCTGGTAATTTGAAACAAGAGCCGTTGACGTATAGTTTCCCTTGGGGGTCAGATAAGGGTACATCAGTCAGGTCTACCCGTCCTTTCGTCTCCTCTTCCGTTTGGAAGATACAATCATGTACGTCCATCTCCTCATCCTCAGAAGGGAGGGGTAGTAACGTGGCTGGATTCAGAGTGGCACAGCGTTTGATCATAATTAGGGCTCCCAGTTTTATGGTATTTATTTTTTTGACATTTCCGCCTGTATTTATCCATATTTATTTTTTGCTAATTTTATCTGTTTTTATCCATCTTTATTTTGGGTTTTATGAAAAAATGAAGCTGAAATTAGTATATTTCCACATTTAGTTAACCGGTAAATATGCAATGATGCTTGAATGCCTACCAGGTTTCAATGCTGTAAACACCCACAGAAGATAAATCAGTGTGCTTATAAGAAACTATGCAAATTTCAGTATCAACCTTGTGCATATCTACTGCTGTTAAAGCCTCTTTACTAAAATTCCTTTCTTTTTTAGCCCCCTTACCTATCAATCCACACAGCTATTGGATAGCAGTCATGGCAGACAGAATTTAGAATGACTCCAAAAGCAACCCGATTTCCGTTTTTTATCCACATTTAAAAATAAATACAGACAGGAAAATAAATATTTTCTGTCTGTATTTATCTGTAAAAATCAGTAAAAACGGAAAACAGGGAGCCTTAATCATAATGTGCTTTTGAAAGAGCGTCAGCTCGTAACCGGTCAGACGTGCACTGGTGAGGTGCTGCGTCTTCGTCTTATTCAAAAGTGTATCCACAGCATGGGGTACCATAACTGTAAGGTCAGTATCAAGTACGAGTCCAGCTGATTGTCTTATCGAGACAGCCATGGCCGCGACCACTCTTAGACAGCTTGGGTGGGCTCGGGCGACAGGATCAAGCACGGCAGAGAAATAAGCACACGGTCATTGCTTATCCCCGAATTTTTGTGTTAAAACAGAAAGCGCGCAACCACCCAGCTCATGGACATACAACATGAAGCATTTGGCATAGTTCGGGGTACCAAGCACTGGAGTCGAGCAAAGCGCAGTTTTCAATTGCTCAAAACACTGCTGACACTCTGACGTCCAAGGCAGGGGCTCATGCACATCTTTTAGTGTTAGTGCAAGCAGGGGCTTAACAAGCAGTGAGTATCCAGGTATCCACTGCCTGCAATAGGAAGTGATACCTATGAAAGCGCGCACATCTTTCTGAGTTTGCGGAACAGGCATTTTCACAATGGTACTGATGCACTCAGGGGTCAATATCCTACCCTCCTTCGACAGTAGGTGACCTAAATAGGTGACCTCCTGTTGACAATACTGGAATTTGGAAAGGGATACCTTATGACCATAGTCAGCTAGATGAAGCAACAATTTAACTATATAGTCTCTGTAACCTTGTTCTGTGTCTGAGGCGATGAGCAGGTCGTCAACATATTGAAGTAATACATTACCTGTGGGGAGTAACAAGGAATCCAGCTGGCATTTCAATGCCTGACTATAAATACTCGGACTCTCTGTATAGCCTTAAGGAACGCAACAGAATCTAAAGCTTCTACCAGCTAGGGTGAACCCGAACAGATATCTGCTATCGGGATGAATGGGAATACTGAAGAATGCGTTTTTCAAGTCAATGACAGAAAAGAATTTGGCAGAAGAAGGAATCATCGTCAAGAGAGTCGTAATGTCAGGGACCACCGGAAACTGAGGAATCACTATTTTGTTAACTTCATGCAAATAAATCACAAAACGGTAAACATCTTCGTGATACTCAGAGGGACCCGAAAGCGTCCGTTTGAAGATCGGAAGAATAGGGCTGTTACAAACATTAGCAGGCATCTCCTCAACCACTCCTTTCTTAATCAAGTCGTGCACAATTTGAATCAAAGCTCGTTCACCTGCCTGCGGTATCTTATACTGAGAAATGCGGGGTAAAATAGCACCTTCCTTGACACGAATCGAAACAGGCGATATCTGCAACAAACCCACATCTGTGTCGCCCATTGCCCATAGTGTGAGTGGTCATCTTTAAATTCAGCAGGGAGAGGCACATCTTTAGACAGACACTGCGTAGCGCACACAACATTCGGACCCATCGTCATATAGACACCCTTCGGTGAGCAATAAATCGTAGCATGCAATTTCTTCAATAGATCCAGACCCATTAAATTTTCTCCACAATTAGACATCAATAAGAACGGTGAATCCACAGTGAAAGGACCAATAGTCAATGCAAGAGGTTTGGAAATGGTGCTCACAACTGGTACACCAGAAAATCCTACTGAAACATTATTATGGTCAGACAGAGCCGACCCAGGGACCAAGGAACGAGAAATAGAGCTGTTCGTTGCACCTGTATCCACCAAAAACTCCTTAGTTGAACCATGCACATCCGCACTAAAGTACGGACCACATTGATCCACAGGTATCAGAACTGGTCCCTCACTCTGTCCCTGGCTGCCCTAGCTGTAAGACATCCCTGTCACCTCATCCGTATCATAGTCATCATGATAATAATGTTTGCCCCGAGGGTCGTCAAAGTAATTTTGATCAGTTCGGCCCTCTGATGTCTCAGCTGTCTGAGCTCTGTCCTGGCCACCATCTCCATGACCCCATCCAGGAGACCCTCGCCCTCTTGAGACCGCCACATTCTGTAAAAGAACAGGACACTCGCTGTGCCAGTGTTCCTCCTCCTTACAGTACGCACACTGGTTCAGTCCTACAGGCGTAGTATTCCTGCCAGTACGAGGAAGCTGTGGGCCATACCACCAAGTCCTCTACCAAAACCTTACTCCTTTTCCATGGAGTATAAACCCACTGTTCTTGGAAACTGGCTGCTACCCCTGGTCTAGTAACAACATCATGCTGATCCCGTAGCTATGGTATTTCAGGGTGATATATGGGGTGGACCTCCCTCATCGGAAATTGAGACACCATCTTCGGGCTCTTCTCAAGCAGCCTACTCCGATAAGCAACTAACGTCGCAACATTACCAAAAACCTGACCTGGCGCCATATCAGCTACGTAGACATGATCCTTAATATCATAGATAACCTGTGGTGCTGCCTCATTGAAACTCTGCTCCCAAAGCCCAATCAAAGTAGCTGACATGCGTTTAAGGGCATGCTGCTGCACAAAAGGCTCATAATCTTTCATCACATTCCACACATCCTCCACGCCATAATTGGGATTCCGGGCTCACTGCGCAGCCTGATTAGCTACTACCTGTTTTTCAGCCTGCCCCACGTCAGATTGTATCAACGTTCGCCCTAATCGGTCCTTGAATTTCGTCCAGTCTCTATCTCCAGGGCCACGCACTGGCATCCCAATATTCTGCAATGTCGGGGAATGGAGGAAAACAGTGGGAGTGATAACAGAGGTAGTGGGCGTTATCGTCGCTGCTGGTTGGGTCGTGGGTGTAAGAGCTGCTGAAAGGGATGCCGAAGCAATAGGTGTTGCAGGAATGCTGACAGTCGTAGTTGCCACAGACGGCGAAGAGAAAGAAAGGACAGGAGGTGCTGTGGCCAAGGCACACTGAGTAACGTTAGCAGAAACAGCAGAGGCAGCAGAACTGGGCAGCTGGGCCTTTGGGGGAAGAACGGGATATACCCTCTGAGGGGCATACGGAGGTGGGGGTCGAACATCTAGCAATTCTTCAACAAAAGCATCATTCTCCTCCCGGGCTACATAAGATTTATCAATATTCAGTCGAAACCTCCTATCCTCACGCTCTATTCCGATCTCCTGTTTCTCTCTATCATGCGCTACAGCGTTCGGAGTCAATGTCTGCATTCTCCCCTTCCGGGCCTCTTTCTCTGCTTTCAATCACCTCTGTTTAGCCTCCTTTTTCCATGTTCTGAGGGAATCAAACAGACTGCCTACTTCTTCTTGCAAACAACTTTTCCTGTAAAAACCCTATTTTTTGTTCATCAAAGGTGCCTGTCAAAGGCCACTGTAACTCGGTATTGTCCCTCGTATATTTGTGCCATAACGTACTAAACATAATAGGGCCAAGGCCATGTTTTATATACATATCAAAATTGGGAGTGCCTTCCGGAGGCGCTGGCTGACTTTCTTCCAATCGAGCATCAGCAGAACAACAACGACAACAAGAAACCAAGAAGCGGCTTAAACAAAGCATTTTCAAAAGTAGGCCAGATTCATTATATTGCCTAGCGAAGTGTCCAAAAGCACTATGTATCCAAAGCGGTCCTCGGACCGTACCAAAGACGGTTCAAAATCGGTCCTCAGACCGTACCCAAGACAAACCAAAATGGTACCATATCCACATAGAACCAAAGCAAACTCACCTGGTGCACACAGGTCAAACTAATTTATTCTCCACTGCCGACTCTTCGGTCAGATCCAAGGGTTTCGCTGGGCGAGGCACCGACCTGTCAGAAAGACGGGGCAGCTGCGAGTTCAGGACTCTCTCATGCAGGGATCCCTGGTCCGCCCGTCCGACCCGACGTGGCCCCGACCTCCCCACCCGTCCACGGGCGAGGATGGGTCACCCGATGGAGTCCCTGTGTGGGCGCCAACTAAAGGAAGTGACCCGATTAGGGTCACCTGGGTCACTTGCGACCACCTCTCAGCCTTCCACACAAATGAAGAGTTGGTCAGACAGTAGAGAATACAAACCAAGTTTGTGGAGTCCGGTCTGACCAGCCTCCTTGGATTGCTGCAGAGGGACTGACCTTAGCAAGCATGGTGATACATTATGTACAATTCAGAACCAATGAAGACATGCCCTGACTGGAAATTTCCAGTTGGTAGCTGGTGAACAAAGGAGATACAGAAGGATGGGTTTCGATCCTGAGACCGGGCACATGCTATCTCAGCATCAAGGTCACTCGTCCTGCACCCGCCGCTCTAAGGGTGGGAGCAGGCCTATCTAATGGGAAAGGTATGTACTGACAAGAACAGTGTATTCATTAGCACAGCTAAGCTCAACCTTGGAGAAACAAAAACTATCACAGCTGCTTCCAGCTGGTGCAGAGAGAGAGTGAGACAGAAGTTAGTGTCGATCACGGCTCAAAATGGCGGCTAAATATAAAATGGTGCTGCGAATGCTAACTTAAGACATACAATGCGTGGAGAACTCAGCTAAAACATTTTTATTCCAACATATGTGCTCTCTCTAGTTCTCTACTCACAGCATTAACAATTTCACAAGTTTGGGCATCCAAGTAATTGCTATAATATTTAATTAGCAATATTCTCCTGGAGTGGAACTCTAGCCAAATCAGCTGATAAGAACTAGATACAAGATTTGGTTTAATAAGACGACCAAGTAATGCAGTCTATATTAAGGTCATTACCACCACCCCCCGTGGCCTGCCACAAGTCCCCGGTGCTGCAGATGTAAAAAAAAGACATATAGCCCTTTAGATATCAGGGACTGACTGACCAAGGTAATTATATCATGGCTGCGCATTAAGTCTAACCACTGTACAATACTTGATTGAAGCCAAACCAACCACATTCCATGGTCACATTTTCTTTTGGTTAATTGATATTGGTGCCTCAGAAATGTGTGATGCCAAACCGGACTTGTCCTGTGTTTGCCCATAAGGGTTTGTCAAGGCCGCAAGCCCCGTGGATAAATCCAGGTCCCCTTTTGGTTATGGGGGGTGGGGGTGAAACATTGTTGGTCAGTCAACAAGATCGCACTCAGCCAAAGCACCATATCTGTTCTGCACAGGAATCTGTTTTGCTACATTGATGTAGTCTCCCCGACCCTGTGCACATAACGGGTTTTTATGCTGAAAAGGAACCTTGGCTTATAAAAACCCCAAAGAGACTGCTACAATTTTATAGCGCCTCATATTATTATCGCAAACTCTCCAAAAAATGCTGCTCACCACAAATTAGTTTTTAAAATTTACAACAGAGTCACTTTTGTCCGTTTTGGGCTTTTGCCAATCCAAGCTGCTCTTTGCACCATACCGATATCTTAGTGTAATGTATGTCTGTCAATCACCCGAGTAGCAAGTGAAGTAGCAGTAAATTACTTTATTGAGTAACTGATCATGTATTTCCACATTCCCTGGAGTCAAAGGCAGTACTCCAGTAAGGACGGTTGTAAAAGGAGCAGCTGCAGGGGGGAGATCTAAAACTCACTTATGCACATCCCGTGAGAGGAGAATCTCCAAATTTCTAAATGGTACTGGGTCAGTGGGATTTGAAGTGCCCAAATTAATGTGCAGAGTCATTTCCTTCGCTTGAGTGTTGGCGGAGGAAACACCCCTGCTAAACTGCTGAGGTTCTTGAGTTAAATTGATGCATCCTTTTTCTGCGGGTTTGGTACACGTCCTGCACTAGGATTAAGCCTCATAACTAAATTTTCAGTTGCCCCAAGTTGGATCAACACTGTGTCCATAAAGGTGACCAACCATTCTCCCAAACGTAAAACCAGAACTTTTTTTGTCCCTAACCTCTTTAATAGAGTATTTGCTAGTGCCATTACAAATGGGCTGAAGAGGGTGTGAAGTAAAAATTGTTTTCAGGATGCTCTTAGCTGGGGTAGCCCAGCCTATTTTCTTCCTAACTGGAGGTGAAACACACAGCAGTTCCAACCATTTATTGAGGCCTAGCAACTCATCCTCCTCACTTTAAAGGGGTGTATCTGATGCACAAGGATTGGTCTTGGACACTCTTTTTTTGAGGTAAACAAAATTAGGCTCAGCTGGCCTTAAAGCAGACAATGGGCTGAGCGTGACAGTGTGATTACTTGTGGTAACTCCAGAGGGATCCTTATTAACCCTTGCAACAGTGTTAATCTCATCTGTAACAGCTTCAAGCTCATTTTCAATAACCTCCATGGCACTAATTAGGAAGTTAACAATAGAATTAGTATCAGACCTTTCCTTACCGGTTTGATTCTGCGCCTTCCTTTTACCCATGGTTGCTTAGAAGAAACCCAAGAGCAAGTTATCTGGGAAAAGAGCAAAAGAAAGCCAGGGCCAAGAGGGGTGGCCCAACTCAGCCTCTTCCAGGCTCTGACGGGCCTGCTTTAGAGCACTCATGTCTTGAAGGAGCCCCTTCTCCTGGCTCCAATGTTGGCTGATGTGGGATGGAGTTTCACCTGAAGCTGAAAAGCATCCCGTGTCGCTGGCTACCCCCGGCGCTTTAGAGTGCTTGTGTACTGAAGGAGCCCCTCCTCCTGGCTCCAATGCTGGCCGATGGGAGATGATGTTTCCCCTGAAGCTGCTTTGCAAAGTATCTAATGATTGGCACAGTTAGGGCATAGAAAATGTCTAACGGCTAAAGCCCCATCATCCTGCTGAGCAAGTAAGATCCCATCATGTGACTTAAACCCAGCATGCCCTGAGACACACCAGACATCCTCAACTCTTATTTCCAATTACATCCCTCATGTCCAGTCACACATATCACAGAAACAACACTCCTATTCACATGCCACTCTAAGCACAGTGACCCTGTCAACCAAGCCCTGCAACTCATGCTATTCAGTATTTGCTCGGTCTCCCGACATGCAGCCTGGCATTGCCAATGCCTTCACCACATGCAACATTCTTCATCACTGGTGCAAGGTTCATCCCCATTTCAACCACATCCTGGATGTCATCAGCATAACAGGTTATAAGTCAGAAAGAGGAATTGTGTTCATTAGAAGGTCTGAACACTTCTAGATGTACTAAGCTCCACAAGGCATAATTTTCAGTTTCACATGAATACCAAAACAAAAGAAACTTCATTTAAGAAGTTGCCAATCTCAACACCATCACACCCATCAAACACACAAACAACATCTACTTCAGAGACATACATGTACTAAGTAACCTCGCCACCAAAAACCTGAAAGCATTCCCCCCACCCCCTTCAAGGCTTGATAACTTCAACGTCAATTGGCACATCCAAAAAGCACACATAGCCTTGGAAATGACTAAACGTCTTCATCAGCTTCCTGCACACCACCCAATTTCAAATGTATTGTACAGATAACCATTTTATTAGTTTTAAAACTGAACATATGCCGAGCATAACCCTACAAAACAAAATTTCTATTCTTTCAAGGACTTTGCCATTGCCATAACTCATTAAAGCACTAAAACAAGAGCTGATCACCTTTAGGGCCACATACCAATGAACTGGTAATAAAAACACTTCTCAATGCCCTCTCCAACACAGAAGTCAACATGAACATGCACACCCTCTCTGAAAGTAATGTACAGGAAACCCAAGTCTTCCACCCCCCAATAAAACTAAGAACTCTCTGCAACCAAACGAGGTCCCAGAAGGATCAGAAATATGGCACACAGCATATTTCCAGGCCAACCTGGCTGAACTGTAACCTCAGAAGCCCTAAAATAAAAAATCATCCTTCATAGCAAATAGCCCCACCATACAATTAACATCACAGAAGCACCCAGCTAGATGAGTGCTAATCAAAGCCATGAAACAAGTTTGCACTCTTTAAGAACTGCTATTAACCACTCAATGCAGAAAATGCTCATGCCACCATTTCATCCATGCCCGCACTATGTTTCGCTCTTCATATACAGCCTTTCTTTTATTTGATATGCCATCAGCTAAGGGGTGTATTGATCATGGCCAGGGGGCGAATTATGATGTGAATTACCATAACTGGAGAATTTCAGGGCTTTTTCAGTTCTGTATTTGTTGAACCATCACTGACCTTTAACTTTGTTTCTCTCTGTGAATTTCATGTTTATTTTGATGATGTACCACATTCACCTGTCGTGTACCTATTCTGCACCAAGCACTGCCTTTAGCCAGGAGCCCAAACCCGCTTCAGCTGTGTACAATGGGGGTTAAGCGCAGGACCTGTCTGGCCTCTTGCACTGGACTTAATTTGCTACTGCCAAATTTCATAACGATTCATCAAACTTTGCCTTGAAATTGAGAAAACCAAGAGTATGCTACACTTGCTGAATCTGATACATTTCATGCAGTTCCATCCAACGATGCCAAAGCTATTAGTAAATCAAAAATGTTAACATAAAAAAATTAAAGTGTTTTGTTGATCGAGGAAACTTTCTCCAACTGAATAATGCGAGTCTGTGGACACAAACCTGAGGCTACGGATTCAAGAACATTTCTTAGTCAATAAAACAGATATTCGACTTGCTATACTCTAAACCCAAATGTTCTTTAATATATTTTATTCCTGAAAACAGATAATTCTCTTGCTATACTCTAAACCCAGATGTGCATTAATGTATTTTTAGTTTATTAGTGAGTTTATTGAAAATATTATAAAGCATAAGAATATGGAACAATATAGTACAAATAGGTATGCAATGAATAACACATATCTAAATAATTTGTCTGTGAAAATAAAAACTATAAACGGTCTGAAATAAGAAAGGTTCGGTTATACAAGCAGAAGAAGAACAAGTGTATTCCTTATAAATGTACATATATAGCTACATTAACAAGCAACATACTTAATTGTGTCAAATGAAACTAAAAGGAAAGTCAGGGGGGTTGAGGGACTTCTTGTTGGGTGGGTGTACGTGCAAAGGAACGTTGTGCACTATCATCTAAAAACTGTGTAACAGGAGACCACAAGCTAAGACGTTTCAGGGCTAAAGACAAGGGAGCAAAGTAACTTATGTCCAATCTGTGGTTACAGCAAACTGCATACCACCATGCCTGAAAAGATAATGTAGATTTTCCTAGTAATTTATGACGAAAAGTCTTAATTTTATTGAAGACAAGAATGCGAGTATTATGCTTTTCTAATCTTGCTTTATTCAACAGCAGCCAAGATAAAAACGAAAAACTACAGTTCCCAGAAGGCCAAGAGATCAAAAGGCCAATGGGGAAACGTGGAATCCAACATAACAACCAATGAACAGGCATATCTGAGTATAATGCTTGTCCTGACTGCGAACAGCCCTCTTTTCTTCGGTGAGCAGACTAGATATTGTCCATAAAGAAAGGAAAAATTGAGAGAACCACACCAAAGGCTAGAGTCCAAATAGAAAACTCTCGACAATAGTCCAAGAACGTCATTCTTGAAACTGGAACTGGGATCGAAGGACCAGGAATACAAACTGGAGCTGGACGGTGCAGATCAAAAACCTTGAGCGGACTGCGTCCCCGGTCAGGAAGCTGCTGGTGGAAGAGCTGGAGCCGCTAAGGGAGGGAGAAGAACGCATATTAAAAGTGATGCGGTGGGATAATACTCGCCTCTGTGTCTTTAATAAAATTAAGACTTTCCGTCATAAATTACTAGGAAAATCTACATTTTATGTCAAAACCGGAGGCTCCTATTATGCTTGTTCAAAGCATATCAACAACTAAAGAAGCAACAGTAACAACAGGTTTACAATAAAACATACGAAACACTTTGTTATTGGACCAATCAGCCGATCTCAGAATGTCCTCCAATCTGGAGCCCGCCCAAAAAGCTTTGGAGGCCATGGCTCCCCTGGTAGAATGGGCACCGAAGACAGAAATGTCAATACCAGCAAGGGACATAACCCAGCGAACCCAACGGGCAAGGGTGGCAGAGGAAACAGGCTTATGGGATTTGCGGAAGGAAATGAGAAGTTGGGAATCAGAGGACGTTCTGAGATCAAAGGTCCGTTGCTCGTACACCTTGAGGCATTGACCTACACACAATCTAGGTTGAGAAGGAAAATAAGGGTAAAAACTGAATTCAAGTTAGTTTTTGTACGTTTGTTGATGTGGAACATCACCCCAGACGGGGTAAATTGACGAGAGGAAACATCCATAGCCTTAACATCAGAAACACGTTTGATAGAAACCAAGCACAATAGCATAGTAAGTTTGGCTGAAAGCATCTTCAGAGAAAGAGCAGTATTATCTGGCCAATCAGAAAAGAGTTTGAGAACCAGATTTAGAGTACCTTGCTAACGGAGGCTTGGAAAACTTTACTCCCCGAAGGAGCCGACAAACCAGGGGATGTTCACCCACTGGTTTCCCGTCCACCGTATTATGATTGAGGGAGATTGCCGATCTGTATAGGTTAACTGTTCTGTAAGACTTACCTGAACTGGCTTCAGACGCCAGAAAATTGACAACGTAAGTTAAATTTGCTGAAAAGGGATCGACATGTTTTCCCACACACCAGCTTGTCCATAAAGACCAAGCTGACTTGTAAGCTTTTGTTGTGCGAAATGCAGTGGTCAAGGTGGTTAGGCCCGAGATTTTCCACGCGGACCGGGTCAGAGTGTTGTCCAGAATGAGACTGTGGTCGACCCAAAGAATCCAGCAAAAGATTGTTGTAAGAAGGAAGAAGAACAGGAAAGTCCACCGACATCTCCAGAAGAGACGGGAACCAAATCTGAGATTGCCAGAAGGGAACTACTATCACCAGAGAGGCTTGTTGGCGTCTGGACTGAGCAAGGACTCTGTTGATCATGATGAAAGGGGGAAAGGCGTAATTGAGATGAAGAGACCAATCTTGGAGGAAAGCGTCCGTGGCAAGAGCCAACGGATCCGGACGCCAACTGAAGAAGAGAGGAAGCTGGGAATTTAGACGAGAGGCAAAGAGATCGATATGCAAAGGGCCCCATTTTGGGACAGAGATTGAAAGACGGATGGAAGAAGCTTCCAATCGCTGGAGTCCCGTAGATAACGAGAGTGCCAGTATGCGATGGAATTGAGATTGCCTGGAAGATATTCGGCTCTGACTGAAATCTTGTTGAGAAGACAAAATTCCCAAAGACTCTTGGCCAACTCCGCAAGAGGTTTGGATTTTGTGCCACCGAGATGGTTTATGTAACGGACCGCAGAAACATTGTCCATACAAAGAAGGATAGCACAGCGAACTCTGTCTTTTGCGAGGCTTCTGATCGCAAAGGAACCTGCCAGCATCTCTAAACAATTGATGTGCAATCTCGACTCCTCTAGCGACCATGTACCTCCAGTCGAGATTGTGCCACATCGGGTGCCCCAGCCCGACAGACTTGCATCGGATTCTAATACAAGATCTGGGGCTGAGGCAAAGATTGTCCTGCCGTTCCACGCATCTAAATGGTCTATCCACCATTGGAGCTCTAAACAAGAATCTGGATCTAAGGAAATCAGATCTGAATAAGCCAGACCTTGACGCAGGTGGCGTATTTTGAGGCGCTGAAGCGCTCGATAGTGCAGAGGTCCTGGAAAGATTGCCTGAATGGAAGCAGACAAAAGACCTACAATACGTGCCAGAGATCTGAGAGAAATCGAGGAACTTCGAAGAACTTGGGAAATTTCCAATTTAATGGCTAACACCTTTTCCTGAGGCAGATGAAGAGAAGCTGTGGAAGAATCTACCAGAAAACCGAGGAATTCGATCTGTTGGGAAGGAGTGAGCATGGATTTTTCGGGATTGAGAAGAAAGCCCAGCTCTGAAAGAAGGGACCGAGTCATGTCCAAATGAGACAACAGGGTCTGTTTGTCCAAATTCATAATTAGAATGTCGTTGAGGTAAATAAGTAATCTGACCCCAAGAGACCTGAGATAAGTCACCACCGGTTTCATGATCTTTGTAAAGCACCATGGTGCTGACGATAGACCGAAGGGGAGAGAGCAAAAGTGGTAAGTCACTCCTAGCCACTGAAACTGGAGAAATTTCCTGTGGGAAGGATGGATAGGAATAGTAAGGTACGCGTCCTGCAAGTCTATTCTGACCATCCAGTCGTGTAAGTGGAGAGAGTCCCTGAGATGGATGATGGTCTCCATTTTGAAGTGACGATAAACTACAAATTGGTTGAACCACTTGAGATTTATAACAGGACGCATTTTCTTGCTCTTTTTTTGCACTAGAAAGATGGAACTGAGAAACCCTGAAGGATCCAGAGGGGCGGCTTGAATAGCGTGTTTCAGCAGAAGGGACTGCACCTCGATTGAAACGAGATTGGCCATGTCGGTTGAAAAAACGAGAGGAGGAGGGAAAACTGTTTGGAAAGGTGGAGCGTAGAATTCTATAAGATAACCTTGGATAGAGTTTATAACCCATGGATCTGCAGTTAGAGTTCGCCATTTTGGAAGAAAAATACTTAAACGACCCCCTACGGGGAGAGGCTTTGAGAGACTCACCTTGTTGGTTATTGTTGTGGAAGTTCTTTTGTCCCGACCCCTGAAACCACGACCTCGTTGCGGGTAGAAATGGGGTTAAACTCTTGGTAGTTGGAGTTTGAGTTGAAAGATCCTCTGGAGCCTTGATTGTGGTATGGACGGCCGGTAAAGCGACCCCTGCCTCTACCGGCCCGTCCAAAAACCCGCTGGGTGAAGACTTTCTTTAAGGATTGTTGTGCCTTATCGATGGAGGCAAAAGTAGAGACAAATTTACTTAGATCCTTCACTAACGAGTCACCAAACAAAAGACCATCGGCCTTAATACCCGGATCAAGGGTAGCCAAGTTAGCCAACTTGGGATCCAGCTTGATAAGAAGGCCTTTGCGGCGCTTATGTATGATTGCCGAATTGGCATTACCCAGGAGGCAAAAGGCTCTTTGGACCCATAAAGAAACATCCTCGGGGTCCAAATCTGAACCGTCCAAATGAGCAGACTCTGCCATATCAAAAATACGAGCCAAAGGGCCCACAATATCCAATAATTTGTCCTGACAGGTAGACCAGGCCTTATCCACCCCTTTACGAGGATCTTTTCCAAACTTTGAGAAGAAAGTCAACAAGGGTTGATCAATAGTCGGAGTAGAGGAGATATTGGAAGGAAGGGAAGGTTTGGGACATTCCGACTTGAGCCTGGACCTGGTGGATTTGTCCAAAGGCAGACGAAGCCTAGCTGAAATATATTCACCTACATGTGATGCAGGGAACCATTCCGTAGAGTTAGGATGACGAATAGAAGAAGGGTCAAACATGGGAGCACCCTCAGAATCCAAAATAGGTTGAAAATAAAAAGAATCAGTTCTTGACTTCTTAGCAGGAGGGGAAGAAGGATCCTTGGCATCTAAAAGGTCAAACGCATCATCTGCGACCCCAAGATCGTCATCCGTGTCCAAAATTTGAGAAATAACCAATTTCTGTGGTACCTCGGATTTTTTAATTTTGATTTACATTTACCAGCATTCTTATCATTAAACCCCTCCTTAGCAGGAGGCCTGGGAGGCACAACGTCCTCAACCTCGCGTGAGGAAACCTCACTGAGCACTCGTGACTTCACAGTCGCAGACACATTGAAATTATTGCTGGAAGGTACCAACTTTCTCTTTCTGCTATCCCCCGCAGAATGGGCCAAAGCTTTGGACATTAGGGATAACATAGAGTTTTCCATATCCTTAGAAAACCTCTTCATAGAGGCTTCAACAGCATTTTCTACAGAGGAATTAATAAACATGTTCAAATCATTCTTAAATGCCTCCCCTTCTTCATTTTGTATATCAGAACCTGGAGAGCTGTCAATCTCCATAGCAAAAACACAGGCAGAAAAAGTGGGGAAGAAAGGGTTAAACAGCAGGCTGAGAGAGAGCCTGGGACCACCCCTGGGCATGTGGAGGAACACTGAGAGGCCGGATTAAGCAGGGAAAACCACTCCCAGGGGACCGGACTCTACCAGCGTGTAGACGAGGAAATGAGGCTCAGCACAAATGAGGCACAGCAGGCGACAAGGCTCAACGTGAAGTGGCCAAAAGACCGTTAGGTAAAACGGTAGAAAAATGGCTGCGACGCGCTAACGAGTTAACGAGCGCGCAAGCAGCAGGGAACAGCACAGGTGCGGGCGGCGGCGGGGGGAGCGCCGAAAGCTATCGGAAGGGAATAGGCCCGACAAACCAGACCAACCAACGCTAAACAATGCAATATGAATAAATAAATAACAATGCGCAATAGTAATACAGTCAAAACAGAGAAAGAGTATGTACTTATCTTGACTGCGAGCAGCAAGAAAAGAGGACTGTTCGCAGTCAGGACAAGCATTATACTCAGATCTGCCTGTTCATTGGTTGTTGTGTTGGATTCCACGTTTCCCCATTGGCCTTTTGATCTCTTGGCCTTCTGGGAACTGTAGTTTTTCGTTTTTATCTTGGCTGCTTTTGAATAAAGCACGATTAGAAAAGAATAATAGGACCCTCCGGTCTTGACATAAAATTTAGAAAAGTCCTCCCAATTCTTGGTGATCTGTTGAAAAGCAGCTGCTAACAATAAATCCAAAATACGTATGTAGTGCTAATCATCCGATAGACTTCCTAGAAAAATGTTAGAGGGAGAAAAGGGAACTGTAGTGTGAAAAATTAAGTTAACCTGAACCCAAATCTGTTTCCAGAAACAAAACACATAGGGGCAGGTAAAAAGTAGTTGCTTTAAATCCGCCTGTGCCAAAGAGCCTGTCCAGCATGTGTCAGAAGTAGCCGGATTTATTTTGTGCAAAAGTGCACAAGTAAGCCCATTATGGGTTGAAGTGGAAACGTCTTTCCTCTCTCCCTTCTCTTCAAGAATATGTAGCCTTCACTCGCAAGCCACAATCCCTCTCTACACCTATTATTAAACACTCCTGCAAATTACTAGATTCCATTCTTCATTATACATCCACAGACAGTAATACCTTTCTTAATTCTACCATGTGGCATAATAAGGTTATATTAGTTAACTATAAGCCCATTTATTGGAAGTCCTGGAGAAACAAAGGCTTAATTTGGGTACGCCAACTTTTTGAACACAATACTTTATTATTTTCTCAAGTTCGTCACCAGTTTAATCTTCTCCCTTCATTTGAGAACAAATATGTAATATTACATAATGCTCTTTGTAGTGCTTACGATCAATGTCAACCTTCTCTTTCTTCGACATCTTCCCCTACGAACCATTGGACCACTCTGTTTCATACTTCTCCCAGAGCATCTACCATTTACTCCTATTTACTCTCTTATGAAACTAATAGAAACAAAGCAAATGTAGAATTGTCTTGGGAATTCGATTTGGAGGAAAATTGGTCAATCCATCTCTGGACAAAAATTTGGACCAAGATCAGGAAATTCTCTAGAGCAGCAAACACCATGCAGTCCTTTTTCTTTATGTATATTAATGTATTTAATGTACAATTGAGTTTGGAGTACGGCAAGACGGTAATATTTGTTTTCCTGATTTAGAATTGTTTGTGGAGACTGACACTCTAGCCTCCAGGATATATGGAAAACCTACTTCTCTGAATACCATATTGCATGCAAGATCAGGTCAAACCACAAGGCATAAAAGTCAATGTACCATTTGGGAAATTTCTCAGAGCTAAAAAAGTAACCTGCCAGTTGAGTACGCGAAAGAAGGAAAGATTATTGTTGAGAGATTTATGAAGAGAGGATATGAACCTGCGGGCACTCATGAAAGCGAAGAACAGAGCTAGTAAAATCTCAGGAGAGCAACTCCTCAAAAACAAGACAAAGCCAATATCAAAACAAGATGAAGTGATGAGATTCAGCACAAGATATAGCAATGGAAATGATATTGTCTTTAATAGGCTTAAGAGATATTGGGACATTTTGAGCTTAGTCAGAGAGTTTGCTAAATATATACAGTACCTAGATTGCCTATGATTACCTACAAAAATGTCCTGCATTAAAAAACTCTTAAGCCCCAGTGATATGTTGAGATTTCAAGCTGACAGCAGATCTTTAAGTAGAGATACCAAATGGCTAGGTGAGCAACTGAAAGGCAGTTACAAATACGGCATTGTGTCTGTTGTAATTTGTCAAAGATAACACAAAATGCATCTCAGATCTCAACCAAAGTAAAACATACAACATATCATTTATAAATGATAACACTGCCAACTGTGTCTATAAGATCATTTTGCATATGTGGAAACTTTATTGGCTCGATGTTAGAAATGGTGTCACCCCCTTGGTAGCTTGGCACTACCATTCAGGTTTATCTCAGAGGCAATGTGTAAAGCATTTGTACATACACACACAGTAACACAGTGAAACACTACAAAATGAGCCCGACCAGTTTAGAAAAATAGCCGATATTTATCTGAATAAAACAAGACCAAAATGACAAAAATCCAAAATAAACAAGTCAAGATATCACTTTTGCAAAGGTAAAATATGTTCAGTCCATAGAAATCAATGGATCAGTTTCTTTTAGCACGAAGTTCCTTGGATGCGTCAAAATTCAAAGACGGAAACAGGTGCAGGGAAGGTGAGGTGCCAGAAAAGTAAAGCAATGCATCGGTTCCTTACTCCCAGGGTGATGCGCCAGTTCCTTACTGGAAGTGGAGGTGATGCATCGGTTTCCAGACATGCGGCCTTGGTTCCTTACTGCGGTGCCGATAAAGAGTCGATGTAGAGGGACAATGCGTCAAAAATCCAGATGCGCTGCGTCAATGAGACGGCAGCAATGCAGGCGCTGTATTGATTTCAAAACCCCAAAGCAGACGATGCGTCGATTCTTCAACGGTGAAGCAGGGGCTATGTTAGAGTCGAAGCAGGTGCCATGGACGTCGGTGACACGTTGCTCAGGACTCGGGCTGCCGTGCCTTTTCAGCCACAAAGCAGGTGCTGCGTTGAGAAAACGGGTGCTGCGAGTCGATGTGCGTAATTTCTCACCAGGTTACACTTCCAAGGGCCCAGAACTGGAATTGACACCACTTGGCAAGTCAGGGATCTCAGCAGAAGAGCCCAGGCAATGGTAGGTGTAGTCTTTGATGGCCCTGATACTTCTTAACAGGAGGCAAGCATACAGAAGACCTTGGAGAACCTTGTAAGCAGGATGTAGAAAGCAAAGTCCAGTCCTTTCACTCCCAAGACAGAAGCAGCAGGCCAGCACAAGAAAGCAACAGGCAGAAGGGCAGTCCCTCCAACAGCATCCAGCTCTTCTTCCTGGCAGAATGTCCTCAGTCCAGAAGTGTTCTGATTTTGGAGGTATCAGAGGTCCAATACTTATATCCCTTTCTGCCTTTGAAGTAAGCAAACTTTAAAGGAAAGTCTTTGTAGTGCACAAGACCCTGCCTTTCCCAGACCTAGCTCCAGACACACTGCAGGGGGGGTAGAGACAGCTTTGTGTGAGGACAGGCCCAGTCCTATTCAGGTGTCAGTGACAACTCCTCCCACCACTCTAGCTCATGTAGGCACATCAACCTGATATTGGGGCATCATGATATGCAAAGCATACCTCAGCTCCCTTTGTTTGACTTTCTAGTGTGAATGCACAAGAGCCCAACTGTCAGTCAACCCAGATGTGTATTCTTCATACAGGCAGAGGCACAGAGTGGTTAAGCAAGAAAATGTCCACTTTCTAAAAGTGATACAAAAGGGGATGATGGACGGAACTTTTGGCATTTTTAATCACCCAATTTAAAAACCAACTTTACCAAAATAAGTAATTAAAATTGTGAGGTCAGAGAACCCAAACTCCAAATTACCATCTACTCCCAATGGGAAATTGCTCTTAAAAGATATTTTAAGGCAATCCCCATGTTACCCTATGGGAGAGATAGTCCTTGCAATAGTGAAAACCGAAATTAGCAGTATTTCACTATTAGGACATTTAAAACACACTAGTACATGTCCTACCTTTTAAATATACTGCACCCTGCCTATGGGGCTGCCTTGGGCCTTCCTTAGGGGTGACTTACATGCAGTAAAAGGGAAGGCTTGGGCCTGGCAAGTGGTTGCACTTGAGAGGTCGAATTGACAGTTCAAAACTGCACACACAGACACTGCAGTGGCAGGTCTGAGACATGTTTGCAGAGCTATTCACGTGGGTGGCACAATCAGTGTTGCAGGCCCATTAGCAGCATTTGATTTACAGGCCCTAGGCACACCCGGTGCACTTTACTAGGGACTTACTATTAAATCAAATATAGCAATCATGGATAAACCAATCACCAATACAATTTAGCCAGGGAGCACTTGCACTTTAGCATTGGTCTGCAGTCGTAAAGTGCCCAGAGTTTGAAAACCTATTTATAAGGGAACAAGGAGACCGTGAAAGTCAAAGGGAACTAGGGTGTATGTATCTTTAACAAAAGCATTGGTCCCTTCATGAGGTGATAGACAGTGGCACATAGAACTACAATGAGAACTGCGTTTAAATTCTCCAGATGGAGAAGTCGATCATTTATTAAGTAGCAAAACAATTCGAAACCATAAAACATAGAATAAATGGGCAAAAGACTGGAAACCAACAGATTTCCAGACCTCAGGTATTTATACAAAGAGGGACTCAACAATCAATACAAATACAGTAAGTCACAATAGAAGACATGTCTTTTGCTCATGAGAAATGCACGTAAAACAGTTTAGAGTCAAGACACAAGGGTCAACAACATTTCGATCCCCACTATAATTGGAGGATCATCATCAGGACACAAGAATTTATGCCTGAGTAATTGCCTGGTAAAAGGAGTAGAAGAGAAGAGGCAGGAGACAGGAAAAGAGCGGGAAGGGAGGGAGAAAAAACAAAGAGAGGGGTTATAAAGGTCCCAACATCATGGGACTCACCAAAAGACCAATGTGTAATTGAACAAAGGCATTGTCGTGCCTGGATAGCCACAATTAAAATACGTGCATAAGTGCCCTAGTGAACTATCAAAATTAAAGTTTAACAGACCCCTCTATTGGATCCTGTGTCAATGGCAATGCATTATTATAATAAAAACACGTGGGTTCAATCCAAATGTCCATCCGATCTTAATGGTGCAGTACAGTAGAAAAGAGGGCATGGGTTGCAAGGCCGCTGGCCTGGCGGTTATACTCACAAGGGTAGCCGTGTAGGGAAACACGAGAATGATGGCCACCTGGTGTTGTAATTCGCAGTGCCGGTAGTGACCAGTGTCGGTAACCGGGTGTTGGGCTAGGTGCGCTCTGGGGATTGAAAATTGCAAGGCCATGAGCCGGCAAGTGTATCATAAATGTGGGGATAATAGTGGTGAAGTGGGAGGAGAGACTTATCCACAGCGGCGAATCGTGGCGATAAAATGGTGGCGATTTGTCCAGCTTTGCAATTAATCCCAGTATGTCGCGTCCCGGGTGAAAGGAGTCTTATGGTATTATGAAAATGTAAATTAGGATGACCACCCCACCGCTCTATGTAGAGTCAAAACAAAATACAATGTAGTTCCGAGGTTTTACGTTAGTACGCCGCAGGGGGAGACCAGGGTCCTGTGGCACGTACTTACCCCAAGTAGAAGCGTCCTGGCGTGATGATGGTGCTACCCGCCCATTTCAATCTATCGCCCCCGCAGTTAGGGTGCCCGGTGGTGGTGAGCATTCTAATAGTGAGGCAGAATCAGAGGTACTTCAAGGAAGCAATGTTTGGGAGTCGCGTTGCGTGAAGTGATCCGGGCCGGTCGAATGAAGTGAATCATGCGCATGCCTCCACGAGTGTTATACCTTCAGATGCTAGAAAGCCGATTGAGATGTGGGAGGGAAAAAATGGCCACCATCTTAGGAAAGGGGGAGGGAGAAATTATTTGGAAGGCCGATCGAGGTATGGAAGGGGAAGAAATGACTGCCATCTTGGGAGCGGGGGAGGGAGGAATTATCTGCTATCGGATAAGGAGATCGAATCTGTCACCCAGCGTGTATTCTGAAATAGTCACCATAATGCATTTAGTGAGCATGAAAAAGGTCGTCTAAATAAATGCATGAGACGAGAGAAATAGGAAATAAGAGAGAGCATGATGTTTTCAATAATTATAGTGAAACCATTATGCGTATTTTGGCAAAAAGTTAATTTAGGGCATTTGGATTGAACCCACGTGTTTTTAGAATAATAATGCATTGCCATTGACACAGGATCCAATGAAGGGTTCTGTTAAACTTTAATGTTGATAGTTCACCAGGGCACTTATGCATGTATTTCAATTGTGGCTATACAGGCACGACAATGCATGCCTTTGTTCAATGACACATTGGTGTTTTGTTGAGTCCCGTGATGTTGGGACCTTTATAACCCCTCTCTTTGTTTCCCCCCCCCCCCTCCCCGCTTTCCCTGTCTCCTGCCTCTTCTCTTCTACTCCTTTTACCAGGCAATTACTCAGGCATAAATTCTTATGTCCTGATGATGATTCCCCAATTGTAGTGGGGATCGAAACGTCGTCGACCCTTGTGTCTTGACTCTAAACTGTTTTACTTGCATTTCTCATGAGCAAAAGACACTTCTTCTATTGTGACTTACTGGATTCGTATTGATTGTTGAGTCACTCTTTGTATAAATGCCTGAGGCCTGGAAATCTGTTGATTTTCAATCTTTTGCCCACTTATTCTATGTTTTATGGTTTCAAATTGTTTTGTTACTTAATAAATGATCGACTTCTCCATCTGGAGAATTTAAACGTAGTTCTCATTGTAGTTCTATGTGCCACTGTCTATCACCTCATGAAGGGACCAATGTTTTTGTTAAAGAGTTTTAAATGCAGCACACATAAAAAAAAACAGGAGGTCAGAAGCAAAAAGACAGGGGAAATCATGCCAAAGATACCAGGTCTAATAGGCTCGATGACCAGAAAACTGAAGGAGCGTTGGAGAGAACTTATAAGGGCAATTAAAAATTGTGACTCTAAATAGCCTGTTGCAGGTCACTTCAAAAAAAGAAAACAGTGCACAATAAATTGAAAAATTTAGGTTGATAGGAACAAACATGTAATGTCCAATAGGAGAGTGGGAAATGTAGAGTTATATGTTACATCTAGAGAAACGTTTTGGATTAATGAACTCAACTTTTGAACAGAGGCTAAATGGTGACAGATAATTGTATACTTTACTGTGATAATGATGATAGATATGTTTGCCATCTTTCTCTTGAAGTTCGTCTGAAATAAGGTTTGGTGGCTATCTGTTAAGTCACTAAGACACAGTATATGGCAGAAAAAAGCTATGTCTAAGCTATCTTTGATATATATCTGTGGATTTACCAAGACCTAGTTCATGAGGGAAGGAAATGTATACAACTTTAGAATCAACTCAATACCAGGACCGTGGTCCTAAGGATATCAATACAATAATCTGAAGAGCAGCAGTAGGTTGGTTGGTTTAAGGGTAGCGTAAGAATTTAATTTGAGGTGTATACAAGACTGGTGACTTAGGTTCAGTTCTTGTACTTGACCGAGATAAAATCAGGACTTTGAAAAGACATACCTCCTGCGTTTTCTTTTAGGTACTTATGTTAGTATGACAACAACTCAATCCCGATAGCTTTGAGAGTTGAAGATGAGAGGTAGACACGTATGATCCTATCTTTTTTCTTTAGATAATTAGAAATGAGACCGAAGATGCTGAGAAAAGAGGCGGCTCTGACAGATCAATGGGAAATGGACATGGTGGTAGCATATGTGATTATTATGGGAAGACATAAGACAGTGAACATATTTTTGCTTCCACCTTTCACACATTATTTGTCGTCTGTTGTTTTTCTCTTGTCATAATAATCAGTATGACCAGAGATACCAAGAAGTGATGTGGCTCTGACAGAATAGTGAGAAATGGACACAGTGGTAGTACCTGTGATTATTATGAGGACACAAAAGATAAGGCACATAGTTTATTTTCCACACTTTGCTTGTTATTTGTCTCCTTTCTCCTTTTTTCTAGTGATGATGAGCAGTAGGACTGAGGATGCTAAGAAGCGTGGGATCAGAATTCCACTATTCTAATGAACCCTAATATTTTAGATCGTCCCAAAGGTTTCCTCAGATGGTTCTGCTGTGGCACCCTTGTTCTTGTGCTAAGAGTCACCTCCCTCCTCAACATTAGGCATAACAAAACATAGAGTAATAAGTAACTGGGACCACTTATTAACAGAGTTCTAGATCAATAAAAAGTTAAAGCATTGCAGAAAAATGCAGAATTTGCCATGAAGACTAAGATACAGAGTACATAGCCAGAAATCAGAGTTATTTTAAGTCCCAATAAGCAGTAAAAATCATAAGTGGAACGGACAGCATCACTAGAGGGAAAAGGAAAGGCTCTGGGTCATCCCCAAAACCAAGGGGATTTTATACACATTTTATGAATAGGTAATCAGCAAAAACTGCAAATTCAGCATGGCATAACTAGTGATAACACAAATTGAGCAAATCAGAAATAAGATTGTCAAAAATGATCATATAACACTAACCCATTTCTAAGGAAAGGAAACCCCCATCAGCTTCTGCAGCAACAGTTCAGTCCGGAGATGCACAACACAATATGAAACATTTTGCAAACAAAGATCCATAACTCTAGTGTATGGTAGCATGTCCACATTGTAACTTCCAGCGGAAGTGTCCTGGGGAATAATACATTCAGTACACAAAGAAAGTTTAATTCACAATACCTGCTCTCCAAGCAAAATAACCAATTGCATCACAGTGTCCTGTGATCTGCGAAGACTGTGGAGAGAGAAGACAAGCAGGGGGACATTAACTGGGAGGGGTAATGAGCAGGAGTAAGATGAACAGAACACCAAAACAGCATCCACATTAAGAAAATGGATTCTCTGCAAAAATGAGGGACAACTAAACTACAATTCCCCCCTTTGCCTGTCATTTGCTTTCCTTTTCTTTTTTTGGGTCTTTTTATATTTTGCATGCCACTTCTTATTAAAAACAGTGGCAGTTTTTATTTACTCATTTGTTGATCAAGTTCCGTTTCTTGAGCGGTGATTTTATTATTTGTTCAAAATTTCACAGAGTTAAAATGATTTGATGTTTAGAAAATAGAATTTGTCAGTTAAATATCCTTAAATTACAGGCAGAGTGAGGAAACATATAGTAGAAAGACTCTTTAAGACACAGAAAGTGATCATGGTCCACTTCCAGGTTGGACTGCACAGTTTTCTGTTTGCTGGGATTTCCCCTGGGCAATAGCCATGAAGTTACAGCCAGCTATCATGCTCCCTGGGACCACCAGACTTCGAAGTATCTTTCTGCTCCACTTACAGCTGCCAAGGCTTGTTGCTCACCAGTCCAGCAACCGGCCCCTGCATTCCTATAGGTAACTCTATCCAACATTCATACAACATAAGCAGTGGCCCCGATTGTGTTTTTGCATCGTTTTCCCCCGCAGCACCGTTTCAGCAGTGAAAGCAGCTCTCCCGCGGCTCACATTCAGCACCAGGGACAGTCAGGACAACTCTGCACCTGGGCTCCACGGGCCAAGTAAAATTGAACTGAATGTCGTGGCTTGGTCCTGAGACCTGCATCACCTTTACTCTGCAAGGATTCCACGCAACTCGACCTACAAGTGACCAATTGTCACTAGTGGCTTTTACCATTGACCCCAATAGTAAAGTTCCATTGCATTATTTTGCACTTATTTTATATTGCTTCTAAAATCAATAGCTCTAGTTATATGTATCTGATCAAGTTTGTTTTGGTGTCTAAATCTGAACACAAAAATCTGCTTTATTTTTATAAATTGGTGTCGGCTTTCTTTCAAGTCGTGTAAATTACTTATCGTCCATGTTGGTACTCTGAAATGGTTAAAAAATGTTCCTCTAGTAAAGCCTTATTGTTCTTTGCCAGGACTGAGCTATTTATTTATTCGTGTGAATCCAAGGACGATATTTTGGGTTTGTGACAATACTGCATGGTGAAGCCGAACCAGCATCACCACATAATACTCCACCTTCCTACATTGGTATTACAGCAATGGGGATCCTGAACCTGCGTTTCGCAGTACCACTTGGTCATAAGTGATTTTGTTTGCAAGATAAATCCACTTAATTGTCTTTAGACTCTCATAATTATTTTTGAAGAATTTTTCAAATTGTTTTTAACATGGGAATTCTAGGGCCATGTGTAGACCCTCCTTCCAATCGTACATTTAAAATGCTTAGGTGAGTTAAGAAAAATTCTAAAAGGTTTTTTTTCTACGTTTTTAAAAAAGGTCCCAACTTCTAAGTAAATAGTTAGGCACAATGGAGGCTGGTAAGTTTCTCGACTTGTCAGTCACCCCAGCCCTGAGCATCAGTGATCTGAGGGTTTTGTGCAAAGCAAGGGGCATTAGCTATAAGGTTACAGCTAAAAAAGAGGCTCTTGAAAAGCTCCTCAGCTCCTATGAGGAAGAGAAATTAGAGAAGAAGACCCTGAAAAGGATGAGGCCCTGGCCCAAATTGATGGTGACGGGGAAGAAGGTAGAGACCAACATTCTCCACCCTTTCACAGACCGCCCTCACCAGTGGGAAGTGGCAGGGTACCTGGAGGAAGAGCTTGGCCTTGGAGGAGAAAAAGCTTGACCTCAAGGAAAAGAGACTAGCCCTTGAGGAAAGAAGAGTTAAGATGGGCTTGAAGCTCAAATATGGTGGCAGCAATAAAAACAGGGAGAAAGAGGAATCTTTTGACCCAAAGATCACAAGTATAGTGATAGTGATGGCATTGATAAGTGGTTTGTAGCCTTTAAGAGGGTCTGAAAAAGGAGGAGGATAGGTCGTCAATACTGTGGCTCTTTACTTTGGGAGTTATTCTCAGTAAAGGGCAGATATAGACTGCTGACCCTTAATAAGGAAGTGGCTGAGTCCTATCAGCTTATGAAGGAGACACTCTTAGGAGGGTTTAGACTCACCACAGAAGAGTATAGACTGAAGTTTAGGGGCACCCATAAAGGTCAAAAACAGACATGGGTGGACTTTGTGGACTTTTGAGTCAAAGCACTAGAAGGCTGGATTAAAGGCAATACGGCAGAGTTTATGATGGGCTTTATAATTTAATTATGAAGGAGCATATTTTAACTAATTGTACCACAAAGAAATTGCATCAGCATTGGGTAGATTCCAAGTTGTCTTCTCCCATAGAGCTGGAGAGGATAGCTGACAAATGGGTCAGAACCAGGGTGCCCAGAAAGACCCATGGTGGTATTGACCACAAAAAGGGGGTTCAGACTTCCCAGCAGGGGACGGAGGTGAGCAACTAACAGGATAAAAAGCAGGAGTAATCTAAAGGCTCGCAAAGTTCTTCTCAGGAGGGTGGGCCTGATACTTTTCCAAGTCCAAAGGCAAAGGGTATCAGTGTAAAAACTGGTATCCAGCTAAGGCTTCTGGGTTGTGTCATAACTGTCATTAGGAAGGTCATAAGAAAGGAGATACAGCATGCTCTAAAAAGTCCCCCAGTGGTGGACAATCCAAGGGATTGGCTAACATAGGAGTGGGGATGAAGTGTACTCTGGAGAGGCCAGAGGATACACCGAGGCTACTTTAGTTTCCCTGGGTGGGGTGGATATTGGAGCCCTGGTTGTCTTGCATCCAAGCCTTGAGACATAAGACAAAGGCCTAAAATCAATGGGACTGAGTTGGAGGCTCTGAAGGATACAGGTGCCAGTGCCACCAAGGGGGCAGCTAGACTGGTTTCCCCTGACCAAATGATACTTGGTGTTAGTTACTAGGTGACCAATGCTGATAATGAGACTAAGCTCCATCCAAGGGCCTTATTAAAGTTTAGAATGGGGAGGGGTTACTGGCCCGAAGAAGGTAGTTGTGTCCCCTGCCATCCCAGTGGAGTGTCTGTTGGGAAATGATCTGTAAACTTCTGCATGGGCAGAAGTGGAAAGGTAGGCTCATGCAGAAATGCTGGGTCTCCCTGAGTGGGTGTATGTTACCACAAGTGCACAAGCAGCACGACAGGGAAGTCAGGGAGTCCTGGATCGTGAAATAGTGGACCAAGCTCCCAAAGACAAGAGAAAGGGCAAGTCTGCTAAGGCAGCTTCTTAGAGGTCACAGGACCAGGGGGTGAGTTTTCTTGAGAGAGATGACCTGGTGACTTACAAGGGGACTGCAGCTGATGGGGTCTGGCCTGAACTGGCAGAACTCTTAAGTATAAGGGGACCCTCCAGAGAGGACCTTTGCCAAGGGAAAAAACAGTGCCCCGCTCTTGAAGGCCTTAGGCAGCAAGCTGTAAGGCAAGAGGAGGGTGATGTCAGTGGTATCCACAGGGTCTACTGGGAAGATGGGCTTCCATACACTGAGAACAGGGACCCCAAACCGGGGGCGGCCAGGAGAGTGGTGGTCCCCCAAATGTACAGAGAGTTCATTCTAACCTTGGCCCATGACAACCCCTTAGCTGGACATTTGGGACAAACAATAACCTGGGATAGGCTGGTTGCCCATTTGTATTAGCCCTAGATGTCCGAAAAAGTGAAGGAGTTTTGTCGCTCATGTGTGACCTGTCAAGCCAGTGGCAAAACATGCACACCACTGCAGGCTCCCTTATTTCCACTTCCAGTGGTTGGGACTCCCTTTGAGAGAGTAGGGATTGAAATGTTGGTCCCCTTGACCATCAAATTGCATCTGGGAACAAGCTTGCTCTAGTGGTAGTGGTAGTGGTGGACCTTACCACTAGAAACCCAGAAGCAATTCCCCTCAGGACTGTCACTGCCCCTGCAATGGGCAAGGCCTTCCTGGTCATCTTCACTAGGGTTGGGTTTCCGAAAGAGGTTGTCACTAATAGAGGGTCCAATTTCATGTCTGCATATCTTAAGGCTAAGTGGGATGAATGTGAAGTGATCTACAAGTTCAACACCCTCCTATTACCCTCAGACAAATGGCTTGGTTGAAAGGTTCAACAAAGGCATGGTAATCGGTCTCCCTGAAAAACTCAAAAGGAAATGGAATGTCTTGTTACCTAGCCTGCTGTTTGCCTAGCGGGAGGTGCACAAAAGGGGGTTGGATTCAACCCTTTTGAAGTTTTGTTTGGCCACCCTGTAAGGGGTCCTCTGAGTCTAGTGAGGGAAGGGTGGGAGAACCCTCTCACACAGCCCAAGCAAGACAAAGTGGTATGTGATGGGCCTGCATTTATGTATGGCTGAGTGCATGAAGAAGGCAAATGAGCACCTTCAGGCCAGCCAGTAACTTATCAAGCACTGGTATGACCAGAAATCAGCGCTTGTTGAGTACCAATCAGGTCAGCTGGTGTGGGTGTTGAAACTTGTGGCTGCCAGGGCCCTTCAGGACAAATGGACTGGGACCTATCCAATTTTGGAAAATAAAGGGGAATTCACTTACTAGGTAGACTTAGGCAGTTCTAGGAGTCCTCAGAGTTCTCCATGCCAATCGCCTAAAACTCCACCAGGACAGAACAGACTCACGTTCAGTTATGGAAGCCAGGAGGAGGAAAATACCCACAGGATGGGTCATTTGAGTGTGTTGCTTTGTCTAACTCTCTCACTGCACAACAGCAATCTGACTGCAGGCAAGTCCTAGGTTAGTTTTCTGAGCTCTTCTCCTTGACCCCTTGTCAGACAACATGGTGTTACCATCATGTGGGCACTTGTGACAACGTCCCTGTCAAGAACAAAATATACAGACTGTCAGACCAAGTCAAAGCTTGCATTAAGACTGAGGTCAGCAAAATGCTGGAGCTAGGGGTTATTTAACCCTCTGACAGTCCCTGTGTGTGGATTACAGGGGTTTACATGCCGTGACTAAAACTGATGCACACCCCATCCCAAGAGCAGAGCAATTAATTGGCAAGCTGGATGCAGCCACATTTCTGAGTAGTTTTGATTTAACATCAGGGTACTGGCAGACTGTACTCACCCAGGGAGGAAAGGAGAGGTCATCATTTTCGACACCAAAGGGCCACTTCCAATTTAGGGTGATGCCCTTTGGACTACACAAATGCACCTGCCACCTTCCAAATGTTGGTAAATTGAGTTCTCTCAGGCTTGGACAACTATAGTGCAGCATAGCTATATGATATAGCTGTCTTTAGTTCCACCTGGGAGGATCACCTGGTCCACCTGAAGGAGGTTTTACAAACCCTGCATCAGGCAGGCCTAACTATCAAGGCCAGTAAGTGCCAAATCAGGCAGAGCTCAGTTGTGTACTTGGGCCACCTTGTAGATGGAGGCCAACGCCAACCTCTCCAACTCAAGATCCAGACTGTTCTGCAGTGGGAGGCTCCCAAACCCCAGACTCAAGCAAAGGCCTTCCTTGGCTTTACTGGGTACTACAGGAGGTTTGTGAAGGGTTATGGGACCATTGTGGCCCCTCTCACTGAACTTGCCTCCAAGAAGCAGCCAGAGGATGCCAAAATGCCTTTGACACCCTGAAAGAAGCTATGTGCTCAGCACCTGTCCTGAAGGCACCTGACTATGGAAAGGAGTTAATTGTTCAAACAGATGCTTCTCAACATGGGATTGAGGCAGTGTTCTCACAAACAAATGATGAGGGCCAAGATCAACCAGTTGCCTGTATCGGCAGGTGACTCCTCCATAGAGAGCAGCGTTGGAGTGCCATTGAGAGGGAAGCCTTTGCTGTGGTTTGGTCCCTGGTGAAGCTGCAGCCATACTTGTCTGGGACTCACTTCAAAGCTTCAAACTGACCACAGACCTCTCAGATGGCTGATGTTGATAAGAGGGGAAAATCCCAATCTGTTGAGGTGGTCCATTTCCCTGTAGGGTATGAACTTTACAGTAGGTCATCACCTTTCGTCAGGGGAAGGGGTCATGTAGGAAAGTGCGCTTTTTGGATTGTCACCCCCCACACTTTTTGCTCCAATGCTGATGGTTATGACCCTGATAGTGCACTGGAGCCTGCTGCCTAGACCCCAGTGCCAGTGCTCTCTCCCTAAAACTGTTATGTGTAAATTGGCAGTCCCAATTGACAAGGACTTTATCCCCCCCTTATAAGTCCCTAGTATATGGTACCAGTGGTACCCAGGGCAAGGGTGGTAAAGGGGTCACCAGGGTTTGCAGCATGAATTGTGCCACCCTGAGTGACCCAAAGAAACTACTGACAGCAGGCCTGCCATTGCAGACTGCAGGAGCAGTTTAAACTGCTTGAACTCAACTTTGCCCTCACCATGAGTGGCAAAGTCAATGCACTATCTTTTAGATATGCCAGTCACCCCTAAGGAAGGCCTCCTAAAGCCCAGGAGGCAGGGCGCATTATATTAAAGGTGTGGACATGTAAGTGCAAGCTTATCTGACCCTATAGTGTCCTTTACCACCAAAGGGGACTATAAGTGATAGATGGTTCATATCCGAGGTTGGCAACTCCATTATGGCACCACCTAAATATGTCATGTTTGGTATCAAACAATGTGCCTTCTCACCCCTGACAGTAATATCGTGCCTGGAGCGATGTGGCATGCCCCCAGGTGGCTACCTTAGAGGTGCCCACCTGTATGCCCCAGCTTGCCTACGCTCTCGCTGACAGCCCACGCTTGCTGCCAACAATACAGGATTCTGACCTGCCAGGCAGTGTGTTTACTCCCAGGAGTTAGGAACAAAGGCTTGGACAGGAAGCAGGTCACACCTCCCCCCTCACAGGCTGGCTAGTGGAGTAGCACACCAAGGTGGCGAGCTTTAAAGGCTACACCGTCTCTGATATGCATCTAGACTGCCTCCCCATGGAAGGAACAGCCATCCCCCTTCCCCAAGGCACATTTGCACCAGGGAGGTGGGAAAATTAAATAGTCATGAGGCGTAAACCCCCAAAAGGCTAGCCACACCTTTAGGGTGGGCTACCTAGTCTGTACAGCCAAGGAAAACTTTTGCTATTTTTAAAAGTGGTAGAAATAGTGTGCTGTGTGTAGAAAAGGTGACCTGCACTCCCGGATGTGGTTACCCCAGGGCCGGATTAGCCGTTGGGACTAGTAGCCCATTGGCCACTTGCACCCACACCCCTAACACCCCTAAATCTAGGATTTAAGGGCTACCCCTGACACCAGTACCTCACTTCTGAACATCCTGCATTAAAGAGGACAAAAGAATAGACCTGTGTCTGATACAACAGGACTTGCTCAAAGCTGAAGAGGGATACTCTGTCCCTGTGGCAATGCTCCTGGAACTGCCTGATCAAGACTCATCTTAGGCTATCGCTCGGTTCCCCAAACAGAGGGACCCCTGTGGAAGCCTGAAGCACCCTCAGAATCTCCTGGTTAGTGGCACTAGTTCCCTGCAAACTGCAGGTAAAACAACTCTTCTGATCCGAAGAATTGCTGGCCATCGGGCCCTTCGAGTGATTGCCCAAATCCAGATGATCTAGGGCATTGTAGGAACTGTAGCCCTGCCTTCCATGAAGTTACAGGCAGTTACCATGTTCCCCGGGACCACCGGATGCCGAGGTAACTTTCTGCTCCACTTACTGCTGCCAAGGCTTGTTGGTCGCCAGTCCGGCAACCGACCCCAGCATTCGATGCTGCACCTGGAGGGAACTCCATCCGGCATTTATCCGACATCAGCAGCAACCCGTTGTGTTTTTGCATCTTTTTCCCCCGCAGCACAGTTTCAGCAGTAAAAACAGCTATCCCGTGGCTCCCGTTCAGTACCAGGGACAGCCAGGACAACTCTGCACCCGGGCTCCGCGGGCCAGGTAAAATTGAACTGACTGTTGTGTCTTGGTCCTGGGACCCACATTACCTTTAGTAAAGTTTCACTGTATTATTTTGTACTCATTTTATATTGCTTCTAAAATCCATAACTCAGATTATATGTATCTGATAAGTTCGTTTTGGTGTCTACATTAACATAAAAATCTGCTTTATTTTTATAAATTGGTATCAGATTTCTTTTGAGAGTGTAAATTACTTATCGTTCAGGTTGGCACTCTGAAATGCTTAACACATGGTCCTCTAGTAAAGCCTGACTTTTCTATGCCGCACTACCAGAACTGAGCTAAGGATTTAGTAGTGTGAATCCAAGGACCATCTTTGGGGTTTGTGACAGTATTGCATGTGTAAGCCTAACCAGCATCATCACATATTACTCCACCTTCCTACAGTAACCTCCCCCCCCCCCGAAAAAATATTTTAATTTTTATGTTTTAGGGTGGGGGGTGGGGAGGGGGTATTTCCATTGTCCATAGTATAGGCCATGTCTGGAATGAAAGAAAAGCACCACAAAACAAGTCTGTCTGCTAAAGTTAAGCATGGCTTGCCTATTTGGTCTGTATTTCTTGAGGGCTTCAATGGGAGCATCATATGGCCAGCTTCACCAGCCTCAAGTTTAGAGTCGGGCCTCTATGCCAATGCAGCCGGCAGTGTGGGTTCTGGAGCAACCCTTAGTAGGTGATGGTCTGCCAAAAGTGGCCCAGTGAGTGCCATAAGCCCGGTTTGGATAAGTATGTCGCTTCTTGGGGCTGGCTCCCATTGTGATAGCCCTGTGTATCTGGATTGATAGCTTTCACCATCGGTCTGTGGTGTTATGGTCTGACAATATGGCAGTGGTGGAAACCAACAGTATGCAGAGTGTAGGATTGTTATGAGGTTGTTGAAGCAAACTGTGCTATGTTTAAAGAAGAGCAACCTATTTGAAGCTAAACATGTACCAGGTGGGATGAACAATGCTGCTGATTCTTTGTCTCATTTCAAAATGCAGGACTTCTGGCGATTCGTTCAGAAGGCATCAGTGGAACTCAGCACATTTTCCATGTATCTATGGAGTGTTGGTACACTGTCCTACCAGATTTTGTCTTAGCCAACTTGCAGCACTTGGGTTTCATAAATGGAAAGCATGGGTTTTCCCACAGAATTCTTGTTAGTCTTTCTTACTAGCTTGAGAAAGGCTGAGACATCAACTGCTTACAGCAGAATAGTTTGCAAAAGCGCAAGGGCCCAAAACCTCCCAACTTCCTCTCATATAGGGATGGCCCTGAAGGGTTGGGAGATATGTGAGGGGGGGAAATGGATTCCTGAAGGCCTAATGATATTGTCAAATTGGCCAAGATGGTAGCTGCCTTACAAGCAGTATGTAGATTTGCCTGTCTAACTTTTTTTCAGGCTATACTTTGCCTGTCCCTCTACAGGGCACTCCAAATTAGTGAACTAGTGGCTACATCAAAGCAGGACATAGATGGTGGGTTGCTTACAAAAACAACAAAAATATCTGCTTGCCAGGAGTGTCGCTAGTGTTATCTCTTCCCTATTCTAAGATGGACCAGTTGGTAAAGTGGGATCACATAGTCCTGAAGCAGGGCAATATGCCATGGTTGTTGCTCGGTAGTGCCTCTGGCTGATTATATTAGGATCTAACCAGGGGGGGGTAATGGGGACACAAGCTTGATTGTTGCTTTTGGATGGGTCCCCCTTATCAGGATACCAAGCATTAAGGAGTTTACCCAGAGCAGATACTGGGATTTATCCAGTGAATTTCAGCTCACTCTCTTTCCGTATTGGGGTTAGCTACATCTGCAGCCGGGTATGGCCTTCACCCAGGGCAAATCCAAAGAATAGGGAGAGGAAGATCCAATTGTTATAGACAATGCATGAGCCTAGATATGATTTAACATGCTTAATGCTGCTGCTTTGGAAGTGTCTCAGTTTCAGGCAAAGCATAATCGTGTTTTAGTCCCTTTTGTTTTCCATTATGTACAATGCATTGCTTTGAGGTCTTGGTTGTGGGTCACTCCTATGTTCGGCGAGCAAGTGGAGTTTGTTTTGCAACTGGTTTAGACACATTGGCTTGTGAGGCTGGGTTTAAGATGAGATGGATTGGCACTGGAGGTCTGTCTGATAGATGACTTCGACAGGCGGTTAAAAGAAGCCTGGGATGGAGTTTATGCCTCCTTTCTTGGTAATCTTGCATCTCTGTGGTAATGATTTGGCTCAACAAGACTTAAGTGATTTAACTGATTTATTAATTGCTGAATGATCATGCTTGTCCAGAATGTTTCCTGAAAGTATGGTGGCCTGGTCCATGAGATTCCCAGGAGTGTGTGGCATGAGGGAATTATTTGTTACAGTTCTTAATTATTCCATTAAGTGTCTCAACAAATAAATGTTGAAAGTCTCCATACAGGTTATTTGAAATCCATTCCTCATGGGTATCTCAAGAGCAAATAGATTGCTTTATGCTGAGGTTATACACCAATCCCAGGTGGGGAACAAGAATGTTTATGCACAGCTTGTTTTCCTTTACGCTGCAGCATATGCGACTATTCAGTGTGAGGTCAAATGGTAGGTAAACCATCGTTGGCCTTTCGTGAGTTTGACAGTGATAATTCTAGTTATCTTGGCATCTCACGCAAAACATATTGCATTTATTTGACCTTTTATTTCTGTACTCTAAGGGGTCATGGAGCCTGAAATTCCTTACCAGATTTTGTGAGGTGGCTACAAGTTCTCCCTAGTTCTCTAGGGAACAGGGAGATCTATCTCTGTGCCTCTTGAGTGGGAGGGATGCAGACTGTGTAAGGGGACCAAGTTTGACATAGTTGCCCAGTCATAACTCTCCACATGGTGGCAGGGGATCTTGCTGAGTCTGACTTTAACTTGGTTCTCTAAAACTTGCATTTGAGTGGGTCCATCTCCTATGTTTTTAGGGAGCTGATTAAATTCAAAACTTTAGGGAATGGGTCATCATTTTAATTTAGGTTGCCAAGGCGCCAGAAGGCTTGAAGGAGTATGATCTTATTTATTTATTTTACTTATGGAGTTTTGTATAGCGCAAACTCGACCCAAAGGTATCAGAGTTGGCAGAGAAACAGTTACCCGCGTTACATATGGGTAAATACAATGACATAGAATAGGCACAAAGACATAACAACTATATACACAGAAGTATACTATAAACAGTGGTAGTTATACGAGTTACATATGGAGTGCCGTTTGAGCGGAGGGCTGGGCTAAGTGTTTCCCTCACTTCCGCCAGGACCTATCTGCAGGGAAGTTGGCAGTCTAGTTTTCGGCGGCTCCCCGCCTATTTACAGCACATGCCAGCGCGGATGCGCAGCAAACGTGCGCAGCGGGTGCACCAAAGGCGAGCCAAAGAAGCACCAAATGCAAGCCCGTCTGCGCCCGTCCGCGGCTGGCCGGGTCAAGGGGCCAGGACCCCTGCCAGTTTAGTAGAGATCAGCTCCTGAGGTATTCGGCGGAGCAGCTAAAAGACCTAGAACCTCCCTTTCCAGATTCATGTAAGCACACCTTATCCGTGAAGACAATGCCCTTGAGCTGCATGCACTTCTCATTATAAACAAGCGCTCCTAAGGCAGATCCTGGGGGAAAGTATAAACTAAAACTACTACTCATTAACTGCAGGTCTCTTAACAAACACAAGATTGAAATCCACGATTGTATTTTAGAAAAACGACCTGATGTTTTATTTCTCACAGAGACATGGCTGAATGAGTTCTCTGCTCCTCAGATATTGCAAGCTCTCCCGCAGGATTACGGCATCCTTAGACAGGACCGCTCGAAAAAGTGTGGAGGAGGAATAGCGATTATTCATAAACTATCTTTAAAATGAACAATGAACACAGTTGACATAGACCAAAGTGAAGCAGCCTTTTTCACAATAAGGGCGGCTGACAACCACACAGTTAATGGCTTTTTGATTTATCGACCGCCTGTGTGGCTACTGGTTTTATCTCAAGGTTGGTAGAACTACTGGTTCAACCAGCGCTACTTCACAGCAATCTGACTATCTTGGGGGACCTAAATCTACATTTTGACAACCACACTTGTGGTGAAGCCCAGTTTCTACGGCAAGAGCTTGCCACCCTCCAGCTAGTACTTAAATCCACGCACTCGACACACCAACTAGGGCACATATTAGACCCTATTTTTTCCAGCTGCTCAGATTTGGAAGTTAAGCCCCCTACTGCAGTTCCTTGGTCCGACAACCACCTTGTGGCATTCTCCATTCTCTTATCTAAACCTCCCCCTACAGCTAGAACAGAACTAAACATCACACACAGGAGATGGTCCAGATTTAACTCTGAGAGTTTTACTCAGGCTTTACAACTAAGCCGACCTTCTTTAGGAAAGGATATTAATGTGGCGAGCAGAGTAGTGGACAAGTGGATTACTGAATCACTGGATGTGGTTGCTCCATGGACTTCTAGTGTCCTCCGCAGATGCACCAAATCTGCTCCATGGTTTAATGAAGCCCTAAGGATAGCAAAGAAGTCTTGTAAATGCTCAGAGCGTAAATGGAGGACAGACTTTTCGGATAATAATAAGGCTGCCTATAAGCTAAACTTAAAGTGCTACCATTCCATCATTAAGAAGACACATGCTGCCTATTACAATGACAGGATAGAGCAAGCGGATAATTCCTCTAGAGAACTATTTGTTATTCTCAAAGACCTATCCTCTCTAGCGAGAACTATGGCGCCAGCCACCAGTTCAATAGAGTCGTGTAACCAAATTTCCAACTTTTTTTGCAGCGAAGGTATCTAAAATATATGACGCCTTTCCTGATGAGGCTCGCAATGGCACCTCCTGTCAAACCGAGAGGACCCCTGAGTGGGGGGATAACTGCCTCTCAGAATTCTCCATCCCTTCCTTAGAAGATCTGAAAAAGGTAGCCCTAAGGATCACATCGGCTCCCCAAGAGACCCAACCACGCCAAAAATCATTAGGGAAGGGCTAGATACAATACTACCATTTTTGCAGCAGCTTCTGGAACTCTCCTTTAAGGGGGGGGGGGGGGAGTGGTCCTGAATATGTGGAAGCAAGCACTCGTTCTCCCTCTTAAGAAAAAACATACAGCAGAATTGAATCTATTGGAGAACCTGAGCTCTATTTCACTCCTACCTTATGTCTCTAAAAAAGCAGAAAAGGCAGTGAATGCACAATTGGTTGCACATATTAATCAGCACAATCTACTTCACCCTATGCAAACAGGCTTCAGAGCTACGTATTCTATGGAGTCTGCATTGCTCTTTGCCACGGAGACAATATGTAGGCGTGTGGACGAAGGCCTGATGGTTGCACTGTGTAGGAAAGTAGGATCTGCTGCTTATGGTTACCCCCACTTTTTGCTTGATGTTGCACTGTTTTTGACTAGTCTGACAGGGATCCTGCTAATCAGGACCCCAGTCTATCTGCTTTCTCCCTTAAATTGGTACACTCCAGATTGGATACTGGGGTACCCTTATCAGTCCCTAGTATATGGTACCCATGTACCCAGGGCATAGGTACCCCAGAGGCCTCCCATGGGTTGAAGCATGTATTATGCCACCCATGAGAGGCCATGCAAAATGGAACAACATGTCTGCTACTGCAATCTGTGTAAGCTGGTGCTTGCACCACTTACATTAGATATAGGTTCACTATATCTATAGGTCACTACACTTAAAACTTATAAGTCACCCCTATAGCAGGCCTTATCAATCCTGAAGGCAGGGTGCTGGGTTTTTAGTGAGAGGGTGCCCCTGCATGAGCAGAGCCTCTCTGCAGCCTTCGGAGACCATTCTCCTGGGTTGTCTGTGACTCAGCCAGACATATAGGTAGAGGTGCATTATAACCTGGCGGTAAATGCTATCTCGAAAATGGCTGCATAGAAACATATCGTGTTTGGTATCAAACACCTTGGAATCATACCTCCACACCGGTAATCGGTGTGGGAGGTATGATTCCTCCCTTCTGAAGCGAGCTTCGTGGGGTCACTGGTCTATCCGGTGCCAGCCTTCTCGTCCCGGTCAGCACAAAATGGATGCTGCCGACCAGAGACACATTTCTGCCTTCCTGCTGCTGAGCCAAGCTCGAGCAGAGGAAGGCAGCACAATAGGCATCCTGTCACAGGGAGGTGTGACCACCTCCCAGACAGGATTTAGTGTATTGGGACTGGGTGGGTGCACTCTGAGAGTGCCTGAAAGTCTGCACTGGGGGCACATTTGGTGTCCCTGTGGATAGTCCAGCTCAAACCAGTTCAGGGAGCTGTTGGCTCCTGCTCTGGCGAAACTGGACAAAGGACATAGGTGTAACCACCCCTCTGTCCTGACCCTCCCCTAGGAGGGTCCCCCGAATCTGTCCAACCCTCTCCCGAGGGTAAAAAAGGGCTTACCTTGCTGTAAGACTTAGGATTTTATGTGGACAAGATTCTACAAGAAGAAACCACTGACCTTCGACCTCCTGGACACTCTGGACTCCACTGGACTTTAACTGGGCCCGACTTCGTCTCCCTCTCCATCCAAAGCTTTGTCTGTGCCCTTGCTCCATACAGGCTCCGTGCAGGACCTGTGGTGCACTAAGGACAACCGAAGAATCTCCCTTGCAGGCACCTTAACGCAACTGACCAGTCTGCTGCTTCCAAGCTCCTGCAGACTCCGAAGATTTCAGCAACACAGGAGGTGGGTTTTTGAAAATCCCTGAGGTCGATCTGCCCTTTCAACAAGTTTGAGGCCAGTATCCCTCGTGGATACTGTATAACCCGAACCCCTGTGCACTGCATCCATTTGCAGTTGCATATGCTTGTTGGCAATTCCCGAGCTTGTGCATTGGAATTCGTGTAGTCCTCACCCTGAGCAGTATTTGCACCAAAGAACTCTGGCCTCCTCGCACTGAGTGCACCGTGGGCTGGTACCTTGCAATCTTGCTCGAGGTCCCCTCGCGACTCCTGGTCATTCGGCCTGTGGGTCCTCCTGAGGGTCATCTTGATTTCTGTTGGCCTTTCCTGGTTGCTCCAGATGTGCCCTGACTCTCCATTGCTTGGTGAGTCCCCTGGACCTTGCTGGTCTACTCTGTAACCTGCTTCACCTTCCTGCGTGGGTTGCTTTTGCCAAGGCTTGTTGGTGCGCCAGCCAGACACCGACCCCTCAGCACTCGACATCCTTCATGGGACAGCTCACCTCCGGCTCCTGGCCATCCTCAACATCTCCTGGTCCTCGTGGCTGCAGAGTCAAGCATCCCTTCATCGCACCTGAAGCATCCGACATCGGTGGGCATTCGTCTACCAAGCCCCTGGTCACTCTGAAGTGACCCAGACTCTGTCCCCTCTGCTTTCAGGTTCCTTCCTTCCAGAATCCAGGCTTGGATTCTACTGGACCCTTTTCACCTTCACGGCAGCAGTACTTCTTCACAGTTCTCCATTGAGAACGACGGCGGTTTCCGACACCACTCCAGACCTATGCACCCGGCACCTCTGGGATAGGTAACTCGGGTACTACGATATCCACGGGTGGGGTGGCTCTCCAACCTCTTAAGTTCCAAAGGGTTTGGTCGAAGTCCTCCTAGAAGGGTCCTTAAACTTTAAAATTGCAACCGCGACTTCCCCATAGAATTGTACGGAGTCCGTGGTCGTGTTAGCACACTGCATCCGTCCTCCAACGGGTCCCTATCTACTCACCTTGGGTGGTTCCTTGGGGTCCCAGCGATTCTATGTGCTCTAGACCTTATTTTGACCCAAGTCGTGGTTGTTATACCACTATTTTAGTATATAGTTTGGTCTCCCCCTGGAGCCCACTGTGTATTGTGCTACTTACAACTGTTCTATTGATCTCGTATTGTGTGCTTTGTGTTCTATCCTCATGTAGAGGATACTAGAGAGTGTTATATTAATAAATACATATTTTTATATAACTACTGGGTGGTTCTCCTTTCATTTAGTCAATATAGGAGGTGATATTCTGGTAAAACAAGCTGCTTTACATTCCTTCAAGATTAAGCCTGAAGGCTTCTCTCCACAGCTACCACTAGGATAGCTTTCTAAAGGTTATCTTTGACCTCATCCATCATAAGGGTCGTTTGGACTGGTGCAAGGTGCCCACTTTAAATAGTGGACAGCATAAACCATGCCAACTTCTCACACACTGGTCCTGTTGGACTGCATTGCAGCCTTCAATATGGTATCCCACAAACTACTCTTACATCGCATTAGATTAGGTGGATTTGACGGAGTCGCTTTAAAATGGATGACTTCCTTCCTGCAGGATCGTAGCTTCCAAGTCACACAACATCCACATATCTCCAAAAACATTCCTCTCCCTCACGGGGTTCCGCAGGGCTCAATTCTGAGCCCAATTCTTTTTAATCTTTACATCGCACCCTTGGCGGAGATTGTGGAAAGACATGGTGTCACCATTGTGTCCTATGCGGATGACATGCAGCTGGTTGTCACTCTGTCGCATAATTCGGGGGAAGCAGCCAGTAAGTTTTCGTCCCGCCTGAAGGACCTGGCTTTTTGGATGGCAAATAACTGCCTTAGACTGAATGGCAGTAAAACAGAGATCCTGGTAGTGGGGAAATCTCCCTCCATCTGGTCCTCAGCATGGTGGCCACCGATCTTGAGCCCTGCTCCTAACCCAAAAAAAGAGTTAAAAAACTTAGGAGTATGGCTGGATCCTACCCTCTCCTTTGAGAGACACACCAGGAAGGTTGCAGGGAAGTGTTTTGGAACTCTTAAAATGTTAAGGAAAACTCTGGACATTCTCCCTACTTCTGCCAGGAAAATCCTGGTCCACACCCTTGTAACATCTCAATTGGACTACGGAAATGTCCTATATTTAGGAGCAACAAAAAAATGTCTCCATAGGCTACAATGTATGTCGTGACACACGTTAGTGGGGTGGTGGTGTCACAGCGTATGGTGTCCTCTAAGAAGGCCTCCCTGTTCTGATTTCGGGCACGTTTGTACCTTGGGTGTGCTGTGACGCCTAACTACAGCCGAGCGGGTTTTGTTAAGTGAGTGTGCAGTGCTGGTGTGAAGAGTGTAGGTTAAAAGACTGTCCTTAGGGTCCCAAGTATCCAAAGGACTATTTTAATAGTGGGCCTTAGGCAGTATTAAAAACAAGGCGTGGATATGAGTGGAGGTGATTAAGAACTCCCATATCCTATATGGTCAACATGTTTCAGCCAGTGCCTTAAATTAAAACCGGCTTTCTTCAGGACCTTATGTGAGTGGAAGTTAAAAGGTGATGGTCTCAGTGAGTGTTAAGACCAGATATGTGACGCACTCGCTAAGGTGCGCTATATGTAAGAGGATGGTTTCCTCTAGCGGCTTATTCCTGTTGTGGGAAAAAAACAAGACAAACAAACAAACAAACACAGAACAGTGAGTAGCAGTGTAGGTAGTTGTTGGAGGTTCGTATCCTTCTTAATCATGCAAGGATTTGTACGGAAATAAAGTACATATGATGTGTTTGTTGGACAATAAATAATCTCTTTATTGTCATGTGCAGGCAAGTTGCTGGTGCAAAAAGAAAACGAGAAAGAAAAACAAACAGCCGACACGTGTTTCGCCCAAAGGCTAGACAGCCGGGGCTTTTTCAAGGCAAGTTCTATCAGTTAGCATCAATGAAGTTGAATTAAAAGCCAAGGTCTACTCTATGTGGTCTACGCGGTCTCTGCGGTCCAGGAAGGGACTCCGCTGTAGTTAGGCGTCGCAGCACACCCAAGGTACACTCGGTGCCTTGGGTGGGACCCGATGATGAAGCATGACACCAACTAGGTTGGTGTGTGAGGGTCTTTATAAAAAACAAATGTTTTTTCCTGCCTATCAACAAACACTAGAAGCTTCTTTAGTAGCTAGTTCTCATTGATTTATACATTTACTAGGGGAAGTGAACTAGCCCCTTATTTTCCTTTCTCTCCTTTTGATACATATCATTACTGGCAGCGTACAGCTGTGAGAGCCCTACACACCCTAAATACCCGCCTATCACCATGGCGGAATACTCCGGGTTAACCTTTACTGAGGACGACGTTAGTGAAATCCCCGCAGGCGCCCCCCTTCTAGCAGATATTAACATATCGCAAACCATAGCTCAAACAACTGATTGGGAAAAATTAACAGAGCAAAAGCGCAATAGAATACGCACGATCCTTCACGGTGTGATCCTTACGGAATACCTCCGTACCAATATTGCACCTAAAGGTCTACTAGTGACCAATGCGCCCAGGATCTTCCTGGAGGATGCTTCCTTCAGGAAGGACTGGGCGCAGATTGCCTGGCACTGTACTAGAGATTGGCTTGTCCATATAATCAAGACCGCCAAACGATTATCTGACGCCATGATCATCGACATCCAGGCCACAGAGAGCCACTTCAGAACAACAATCACGTCCTTCAAAAAAAAGCTGGAGGAATCTAACAAGGAGATGACAGAGTACAAGGAGTACTTAACCCAGTCCAAGATCACCAAATTTCAAAGGACCTGAAAAGATTTGCCTACAACAAAGTATATCCATACACTGATGATAACTATGTAGCCCCACACAAACAGGACAGGTCATCGGACACCTCAGGTGACAACACTTCAGTCTCCAGTGATTCAAGCATGGGCAGCTCGCATAAACCCAGGGGCAGGGGGCGAACACCACGATGGCAACAGACCTGGGGGACATACCCACCCCAGGGCCAGAACTTTGCACCACCAGCATTCGCCCACCCACCCCAAAATCCATTCTTCGGATGGCCCCCCTTGTACCCTCCTGGACCACAGGCCTATTTTCCACAAAGCCAAGGGCCTCCTTTTGTAGGACAAGGCCGGAGATCATGGGGCCGCAGAAGGAACCCGCAACAGGTACATTGGGCAGAGGAAGAGGGACCAGTAGGCGCCAAGACCAGGAGCAAGACCAGGGAACCTCAACAAGGAGCGAGCGGTCAACGCTAAACACTCAGGATCCACCATCACCTTCCCTGGTATTTAATCTATCTTCAACCCTCCTAACACCCCTTGAGGAGAGGGTCCTTAACAAAGGACTTTCATTTGTACCTACAACACGATTAGATAAATTCCAACTGCACACGGAACTAACAGAATTCTTCAGAAAATTGAAGCTCAAGGCATTCTTCGAGAAGCAATCACCAACAGAATCTACTGCAACCAGCAATGTAACAGGGTTGAGGCTAAAATCCACATTCCTACCACCACCATCATGCCTCCCTGTGGAGATAGCTACTTTTGAGCAAGCTGTATCCAATGAGATTGAAAACATGGAACCACCAAAAACCTACAACAACCTCTCTGCTCAGGACAGGGAAGCGGTGCGCAGACTACAAGAAAACCCTGCCATAGTCATCAAACCAGCAGATAAAGGGGGAGGAATAGTACTCCAGGACAAGGAAGATTACACACGAGAGTGCCACAGACTACTCAATGACGAACGAAACTACTGACGCCTGAGAGAAGACCCTGCTAACACACTAAGGGCTACCATAGTATCCTTAGTAGAAACAGCTGAGGCAAGCCACCACATTTCAAAACAGGAGGCCGACTACCTATGCGCTAAAAAGGCAAAGGTACCCTACTTTTATACAGTGCCTAACATTCATAAAGAGACGAGACCACCACCTGGACGACCCATCGTTTCAGGGATCAATTCCCTACTAGAACCGCTTTCACGATTCTGTGATTTTTTTCTGAATCCACTTGTGCAGAAATCCTCAACTTACATCAGAGACACAAAACATCTACTAAACCTCAGAAAAGATATGAGCTTCGATCCCGCTTCACAACTGCTGGTGGGGCTAGATATAGAAAGCCTATATACTAGCCTCCCCCAAGACGAGACACTGAAGGTCCTGCATGACATGCTCATGGACACTACCTGGGAATACAACACTCACAGAGAGTTCATTTTACAGTGTGCCACGCTTGCCCTAAAGGAGAACTACTTTGAATTTGAGGGCGAGTTCTTCCTTCAGACAAACAGGACATCCATGGGCAGCGTTTTCGCCCCAAGCGTGGCCAGACTCTATGTGTACCATTTTGAGAAATCTCACATCCTACCTACTTCAAACCCCTACACTGATAACATCAAGTTTTGGCGTCATTATAGTGACGACATCCTCATGATCTGGAATGGATCCCAGGACTCCCTGACTACATTCCTCACCTGGTTCAATGAACGTGACCCCATCTTACGCTTTACCAGTAGTGCCAGTGCAAAAAGCATAGCTTTCCTGGACCTCATGATCGAGTCAAAAGGAGGGCTCCTCCAAACTACCACTTATTACAAGCCTACAGCTAGGAACTCATTATTACAGTTTGGTAGTTTCCACCCTGGGCCCCTCAGGGAAAATCTCCTGTTTGGTCAATTTCTCCGCATAAGACGGAATTGTAGCCTCACTACGGATTACCAAAAACAATCCTCTGACCTGGCAGTCAAACTCAAGGAACGCGGATACCCGGACAGGATCATCCAGACCACTAAAAAACGTGCCCGAAATCAGAACAGGGAGGCCTTCTTAGAGGACACCATACGCTGTGACACCACCACCCCACTAACGTGTGTCACGACATACAATGTAGCCTCTAACCATGTAGCAAAAATTATACGCAAAAATTGGCGGATCTTGAACACTGGGACCATATCCTGGAACCAACCACTCTTTGACTACAAGAAGGCTGGCAGCCTCAAAGACCGCCTGGTGTCCACCCGCCCCAGGGCTCATCAGACTGCTGCACCTAACACAGTACTGAATGCCTGGGGGCTGCCCAGTGTAGTTGGACACTACCCCTGTGGTGACTGCAGTGTCTGTCATCTGACACGACCAACCAAGACACTGAACCTTGAACAAGGCAAGATATGGCAACAAAGAAAACATAGGAATTGTAATTCTACCGATGTCGTATACCTGATCGAGTGCCCATGCACCCTCAGATACGTGGGTATGACCACACGCAAAGTACGAACAAGGATTGTGGAACACCGTAGCACTATCCGGTGTAAAAAGAACACCAGTAAAATGACGGATCATTTTATTCAAACAGGCCATACCCCAAAAGACATTAAATGGACTGTCATTGAACAAATTGATTGCCATGGTCACACCAATGATAAACACCTCCTGACTTAAGAGCAACACTGGATATACCGATTGTCCACCCACAAGGAGGGTTTGAACGATAACATTCCTTGGAATAGCCTCAGTAATTAGCTCATAAAAACACCATATGGACTTACAGGCATTTCCACCGTACAGATAATGAACGCCTACATTTATATACTAGGTTTCCATACTTCAGGGACCTCTATTACACTTGTGTAAGCAAAAGAAATGTTACTGTGCACACCATTATTTTTCAACTTCTCTTTACCATATTCAAACATCTTCTCTGTTTTTAACTGATTTAGCGTGCAACCAGGACAACAGGATCCACCCTGGCATCCCACGTAATGTACAACATCAAAGCGAAAAGCGGAGTTTCCACTCCAGTCCGGTGCACAGCCTGTGGATTCGTTCACCATATATGTTTGCCAAACAGTCCAAATTAGCCAAAATAATCATTCCAAAATGTTCCAAATGCGTTTCATGAGTGAATTTATTTCTCTTTTGACGATCACACGTAAGATGCGGTCACATTTGAACAACTTCTTATGCTACAGATATGCCCATCCAGGCCTTTTTCTGAGCACGAAATAAATGCAACGTACATCCTCAATCACAGAACTTCTTATACCCAATGCATTTCGGGCCGAAATTGGCCCTTCTTCAGGGGTTCACTGTGAGTAAAAAGAATACAGTATTAAAATACCATTTTAAAAAAGGAACTGTTTATACATATGTCATGTCAGTTGTTGGCCCAGTTCAGCGTTATCCCTCTAACCTCATTGTCCTCCAACAACAAAATCATCTGCACCAACCTTTGTGATAATACATAACCTAGCCTCATTCCGCTCTCTCATCTACAGGTAACCACCCTAGCATGTCAACCCTCAATTTGCCTTGTGCCACTGCCCTCTTAACCCACAGTGCTTAAGCAAGACATGCCTCAAACCTCCCCTAATACCCGAGTCATTTCGCACGATGTAATCTATTTCCCAGCACGATCTTCTCTGCTGAAAGCTGCGTTTCAAAAACGTTACTCCTACTTTCCTCTCTTTAAATTTGAACATCGTGACTCCACCCCTCTCATTCAACCAATAGCAATCAACCTACTCTTGCACTGTCAGTCCTCTAAAACTTCCATGCCCATAATGCACTGCTGTACCCCTCCGTGAATATGGACCCACTTCATACTGAACAGTGGCTGTTTACAATAACGAGCGCTTAAATAAAACCTCTCTCCAGACAAAGATGTCCCTATACCCCACCCTCCCTCGAGATGTTCAACACGCTGATACTTAAATATGGCACATAGTTATAATAGTCTGTAATTACATACAACTGTACACATGGGAATCTCAAAATGTTCGTAATCCAAAATGGTAAAAACACAGTTCTTATAACTTCTTTGACAGGATGAAGCATCCTACGTGTGCGATTAAGTCCATTCAATCCATTTGGCGACGGGTGCAACAAGTAGGTAGGGCAGAAACTTGTGTAAGCAAAAGAAATGTTACCGTGCACACCATTATTTTTCAACTTCTCTTTACCATATTCAAACATCTTCTCTGTTTTTAAATGATTTAGCGTGCAACCAGGACAACAGGATCCACCCTGGCATCCCACGTAATGTACAACATCAAAGCGAGGAGCGGAGTTTCCACTCCAGTCCGGTGCACAGCCTGTGGATTCGTTCACCATATATGTTTGCCAAACAGTCCAAATTAGCCAAAATAATCATTCCAAAATGTTCCAAATGCGTTTCATGAGTGAATTTATTTCTCTTTTGACGATCACACGTAAGATGCGGTCACATTTGAACAACTTCTTATGCTACAGATATGCCCATCCAGGCCTTTTTCTGAGCACGAAATAAATGCAACGTACATCCTCAATCACAGAACTTCTTATACCCAATGCATTTCGGGCCGAAATTGGCCCTTCTTCAGGGTTCACTGTGAGTAAAAAGAATACAGTATTAAAATACCATTTTAAAAAAGGAACTGTTTATACAAATGTCATGTCAGTTGTTGGCCCAGTTCAGCGTTATCCCTCTACTCACTGTTCTGTGTTTGTCTTGTTTTTTCCCACAACAAGAATAAGCCGCTAGAGGAAACCATCCTCTTACATATAGCGCACCTTAGCGAGTGCGTCACATATCTGGTCTTAACACTCACTTAGACCATCACCTTTTAACTTCCACTCACATAAGGTCCTGAAGAAAGCCGGTTTTAATTTAAGGCACTGGCTGAAACATGTTGACCACATAGGATATGGGAGTTCTTAATCACCTCCACTCATATCCACCGCCTTGTTTTTAATACTGCCTAAGGCCCACTATTAAAATAGTCCTTTGGATACTTGGGACCCTAAGGACAGTCTTTTAACCTACACTCTTCACACCAGCACTGCACACTCACTTAACAAAACCCGCTCCGCTGTAGTTAGGCATCGCAGCACACCCAAGGTACACTCAGTGCCTTGGGTGGGACCCGATGATGAAGCATGACACCAACTAGGTTGGTGTGTGAGGGTCTTTATAAAAAACAAATGTTTTTTCCTGCCTATCAACAAACATGATGAGGGTTTTGAACCCGAAACCGGTCCCAGGATGCTTGTTTCCGGTCCAGGGAAGACATGGCTTGGCAGTTCGGCTGGACTGTTCCCATGAGGCACAGGGTCAGACTGATTTGCATATGGCCATGTCTGAACTGGGGTGGTGGAGTGAGCTAAAGAATGATGATGGATTAAACCCAGATCAGTTGACTGGGGGTGAGTGTTTGATTTGCTCTAACGCTCCGTCCATCATCCCCTTTGGTATCGCTTTTTTTTTATCAACAAACACTAGCAGCTTCTTTAGTAGCTAGTTCTCATTGATTTATACATTTACTAGGGGAAGTGAACTAGCCCCTTATTTTCCTTTCTCTCCTTTTGATACATATCATTAGTTCTGAACCTACCCAGGAAAGCTTCCTCCAGGAAAGCTCTTGATTCCTTACTTTGGTTGCCTATAAACAAAAGGATTCTTTTTAAGGCTCTGTGTATCTGCCACCGTAGCCTGCAGGGCAAAGGCCCGCTTTACCTTCGGGACCTACTTGTCCCTTATAACCCAGTACGTCATCTCAGATCAACCGAAACTTACTTGGTTAAAATTCCCAATCATCGGAGAACCTTTTCTGGAAAAGATTAAAAACCTGGCTTTTCCAGCTTTGAGGTCTCTGTTGCTCCTTCTCCCGTGTTTTCCAGGCCCGTTCATCTCTCCCTTTCTTTTTTGTTTGGAAGAATGGTCTCAGCGTGGGGACACACCAGTTGGTGTAACCAGGCGCTTTATAAGTGATATTATTATTAGTAGTAAAAGTAGTTACATGGAGTAATCAAAGACACATGTCAATAGTGCATACAAAGGATGGTGGGATATATGGGCAATATAGTTTGAAGGTAGTTAAGGTAGGGTGAGTCGACTTAGGTCACAGTGTGTGCATAAGCTAAAGTGTTGATGTAGGATGAACAAGAAAGCATAGAATATCATATAGGCATATAGTTACAATGTAGAACAGTGAATAAGTATATAGGTGATAAGGTTCTGAGGAAGTTAAGGTAAGGTGTGTCGACTTAGGTAACAGTTTGTGCACAAGCTAACAGTGATGATGTGAGATGAGCAGGGGAGCATACAAGCAAAAAATAACATATAGGCATATAATAATAATGTAGGACAGTGAATGAGCAAAAGATCATATAGGCCTAGTATAACAGTGTAGACTCTCAATGAAGACATAACGGCACCAGCTACTCACAGGATGATAGAATGGGCATACAGTGGCAAGTTGTGTATCGGGGACTCCGGGGGTGGTGGGGAGTTGTTGGAGGCTGAGTGCACGATGGGCTTCAGCTGCAATTGTGGCTGATGTAGGCAGGTAGTGACATTGGTGGACACAGCGGTGGGTGCCCCCCGTGAGAGACAAGTCATCATGGCTCGCAGCATGGTTTCAGGAGTGTACACAGTACGGAGACGGCATTAACTGTTGTCTTTAATAACATCCGACAACAGGTTGATGCTGGCCATACCACTCTACTGATACTCCTGGATCTGACAGCAGCCTTCGATACGATTTCTCCCTGTAGGCTGATTGGCAGGCTTCGGGAATTTGGAATAGAGGGTTCCGCACTGAATCTGCTTTCATCATTCCTTTTGAATCGCTCGCAAAGAGTTAAGATGGGCCAATTTCTTTCTGCCCCTAAACAATTGTTTTGTGGAGTCCCCCAGGGTTCCTCATTGAGTCCCACCCTCTTTAATATCTATGTAGCCCCGCTCGCTACTCTGGTAAGATCTTTTGGCCTTGAAGTGCTTTCCTATGCTGATGACACTCAGATTCTGATTTCTATCACTGAGAATGTCTCAGCCTCAGCACTTAATTTTAAAAACTGCATGCGGGCGGTGGCTGCATGGATGGTTGAGAACTACTTAAGACTCAATGGGGACAAAACGGAGGTCCTAATCTTTGGAGACAAGAGGGAGATCTGGTCGGAGGCCTGGTGGCCTGACTCCCTTGGACCCTGCCCCGCCCCTCCCTTAGTGCCAAGAATTTAGGCATTATTGTGGACTCCTCTCTTTCCCTGGGTTCTCAAATAAATAGAACTGTCTCTACCTGTTTTGGGATGATACAGACTCTCAGGAAGATCTTCCGTTTTCTCTCCCTGCCTGCACGGAAACAGGCTGTGGTGGCCCTCGTGGCTTCGAGGCTGGACTATTGTAATGCCCTTTACCTGGGAATAAATAAAGGACTTCTTCATCGACTGCAATTGGTGCAGAATGCTGCTGCTAGACTGGTGATCGGCCTCCCCAAATTTCATTCAGTCTCAGCTACCATCAGAAGGCTGCATTGGCTTCCATTGGGGAGGAGAATTGTGTTCAAGGCTCTGTGCCTGGTCCACAAGGCTGTCCACAATAAGGGGTCAGAAGGTATCAACAAGATGTTTCAAAGATATCTTCCTGGCAAGGACCTGAGATCCGCAAGCAAGAACCGAGTAACTGTTCCCAGGGTGAGGAGGGCTAGATGGGGGGAGGGCTTTCTCGCTGTTGGGGGCCAACTTGTGGAATTCCCTTCCTTCCCCAATTTCCACTCTGGAAACCCATTCCTTATTTCGTAAGTCCTTGAAGACCTGGCTTTTCACCTGTCCTAACCTCTGAACTTTCTATTCTACAGTCATCTCTCTTTTTGATTGCTTTCCGCAGCGCCTTGATGCCCCTGGGCTAAGTTCGCGCTTTATAAAACTAATATTCATTCATTCATTCAGCCGCTGGGCATAACAAGCTTGAGGGGTTGGGAGTGCCAGCGACGCAGCTCGAAGCACGATGTTAGGGGGCTGCGGACCCTAGCTCCTGGCACACATGTAGCTAGAGATCCGTACCCGCGGGTAGCACAGCTGCGGGGCTGGTCAGGCAGGGCGGGCCATGGGGGGTGGCAGGGAGGTTCTCCTCACGTCCCTGCTTCAGGTGAGGGAGGTGCTTGAGGGAGGAGAGAAGGCAGTCCCTTGGTTGACAGTTAACAGGGAGGGCACCATGCAGATCCGCAACACTTGGGTGGCTCTGGGGGTCAGTCGAGCGAGCCTCTCCTGGAGCACATGGCAGTCTCATTAAAGAAGCACATGGAAGTCTCTATGGCAGACCGGGGCCGGTCGAGCGAGCAAGGGGGCAGTGCCAGGTTCACCTCTTGATCTTCCACTTTTTTTGCGATTTCCTGCTGCACCTCTAGTATATCCACTTTTGGCTCTTTTTCCGATCCAGTCATTTGAATAAGGTCAGATGTCCATCCAGTTTGTCCACCCAGTTGCCTCAACGTTATTGAGTCATCGAAAGCACATTTCTACTGCTCAGTCTAGAATCGCTATTGCCCGTGCCTTACTCTGGGAGGCATTCTGCTGCTTGTTAGTTAATACTTTGCTCTTTTTGTAGTGCAGTGTCTGTTCTGAACCCTGTGTTGCAAGGTTCAACACGCCTCGTGTGTAAAGTCTCTATTTTAAACTACACGTTTAAACTTGACATCTTTTTCTAATGGTGACTTTTTACATGCTTTGCACTTAAACGATAATATACTTAGAAATTGTTCTGCATGCAGCACATTTCTTAGTAGGCAATTTATCATGCGCTCGTAAACTGCATCAAAGGCTAGCAACATTGAACGTGATGCCCTTGCATTTGGATGTCCAGTTGGAGACAGCTCTAAGCCTTGAGAAACAATCACATCAGCTCTGCTCCTGTGACACAGTGAGATTGGAACAGTGCTTTTATTATCTAAACCACCTCTGAGCTAAATTCTGCAGAGGAACACTTCTTATGCTGAGTTTGTCCTGAAACTCTGCGACTGAGATGCAGCCCTGCTGACTCTAACCTTCAACCTGCAAAGGATGATAGCTTGCTCTACACCAGCTTCCAGGTACATTATACAGAGGTGTTAGGGGTTCGGTTGTCCTAAGTGATCTGGCAGTGAGTACTCCCACTATGCTTTTGCTAATGTAGGTAGAATTAGATAGGAGTATAAATATAATTAGATAATCATATAATCACACAACAATGTTATTATGGTTAAACTGTTTATCCTTTTCACCATTCTTGTAATGCTGGTTAAAATGTTATGTTTCATCCTATTAATAACTGCAGCTCACACTTTCTACACAGGAATACAATTGCTTCAATAAATGTTTGAAAAGCCAATCTGTCTCTTTCATGTGCCTCCCTTGGAGAGGCTGGAGTAACAAAAAATGGGTAGATATGTTTCCATGATTTCCTTGGGGAATTAGAGTAGTTATGTTCTGAGGTTGCAAATACCATCTGGTATCCTGGTAAGGTTAGGGGTGCAGATGGGGCACTGTGACCTAGTTAGGAATTAGGCCATATACTCTGATGATTTGTGTAAACTCTGTCCCCATATTCTGACGGTTATTTTTTCTGGATACACAGTCCTATCTAATTTGTAGAAACTGTGTGACATGGCACTACCAGCTTTCTAGGTCAGGTACTTATTTAATAGGTCTCCTGAGTAGTTCTTGCGTGTGCCCAAGGACCCTATTCACCTTATACTGTGATGTTAGGGATTAATCCTTTTCAGATAAATAGGAAACCTCTATTTCTATCTGATGGTTGTTCAAGCTTGAACCTTTTAAAAGGATCACCCCACTATACTGTTTTCCTTTCTCTGCAATTTCATTCATTAAATATGGTGGTAGCAGCAACTATTCCTATTAATTGCAGACATGCATTAACAGCATTATTATAACAGCAAGGGCTTCCTCGTACAGGGGAAAAGATTACCTTTGTGGTTGAGGCCCACAAAGTGTACAAAACAGAGGTATTCTATTCATGCGTCACTTTTCCTGCAGAAGATCCCAATATGAAACATTTCATAACTATACTCCAGCTGTAATACCAGCACAATATAGGCCTTATAAAGATTTAGAAATAGCATTAACATATCAGAAACACAAAAATTGGTTTGAAGGCGCCCTACCACATCCACTAAATAGTGTAATACTGGGTCCCTTCAGCAATGAGGGAGCGACCTTGCCAGTCCTAGCCGGCTATACACCATCTGGCACATGCATCAACAATGTCATTTGCGATTCCTTATTAGCGAAAAATAAGGATTCGCTAATAAGGAATAGCAAAAGGCTATGCATGTAGAAATCGCTTTAAAAATAGCGATTTCTAAACATTCCTTAATTGCGACTCGCAAATTGCGAGCCGCAATTAAGGAATACCTCCCCATTCATTCCTATGGGCCTAGAGGCCCATAGGAATGAATGGGAAGACATTCTCAATTTGCGATTCTCAATTAGAGAATTGCAAATTGAGAATGCAATTTCAAGGGTGCCAGGGTGTCAAATAGACACCCTGTTGCACCCCTGAAATCTGCATATGAGTACATCTTGCACACACACATGCCCCAAGGGCATGTGTGTGTGTAAAATGGAACTTTGAAAAATGCACTTTAGTGCATTTTTCAAACTTTTTGCAAATTACCATGAAGTTCAACTTCATGGTAATTTGCTCCCCCTATTAGCGAAATCGCTAGTTTTTTTACTTTAATGCATTGCATTTAAGGAATCTCAATTTGCGATTCCTTAAATGCAATGGCAATTTAAGTAATCGCAATTTAGAGATTACTTAAATTGCGATTTTTGCATTTGGGATGATGCATCCCAAATGCAAAAACTACAGTCGATAAAGGGGCAGATTCTGAGAATCTGCCCGTTTGCTGACTCGGTTTTTGCTTTGATGCATATGCCTGCATATCCACTATTAGCAAGATTAAATGTTGAAGAGATCCATGCTCTTTCCACAGGTCAGACTATAAACACGTTTAACACAGTTCGTTATGCGAACAATAACAGCAACCCCAGCGAGGGCTGTTCAAGCTGCGCATCCACATTTAGCCATGCCTGCAATTAGTACAGTTACTAACAACACAATTATGGGCAAAGTTCCCGCCAGATGGGAGGAAATTCTGTTCTGGATTGCAAAAAACCAAACCAGCTTGAAGTAGTATTTCCCTATACGGAACCCCTAGACAAACATTGGACATTTCCAATGGCTTTTTCTGCCAAGACATAGCGCTTAAAAACAGGGATTTGACCACCTTCACCACTTTAGGAGGTCCAGAAAAGATTCTGTTGACTTTCTCAGGGGTCTAAGAAAAGCCCTGGTCTGTTCTCTGCCTGAGAAACATCAGTTTTAGCCAAAATTGACTCAGACGCATTTTCCTATGTCAATGACATATATCTCATGGCTTATGACTTAAACACACATCTAGTCAGAGTAGATCACATTGTTTTGGGATTTGCTGAACATGGCTGCAAATTCAGCTTCCAAAAACAACATTTGCCTATCTCAGTGTCCTTTCTTTCGGATACGAGCTGTCAAATGAAGGTAAAAGTCTAGCACCACATTTCTTGGAGAAATGTGCACTCCTACAACCACCAAACACAATAAACTACAATCACTGCTAGGTTTTCTCAACTTTGGTAGAACATACATACCAAACTATGCACAATGGGTTAAACTGTTTTATGAATTAATACATCCAGACATTTTAAGCACAAATTAGACACCAAAACATACACAGATTCTGAGAACACTGCAAAGAGACATGCTTGCATCCAGACACTTAAACTCATGTGTCAACATAACTAACTTGGTGATTCACATAATTGTGAGATCCACTGGATATACCAATGTCTTTTTAATGAAGGTGATACTGTACCAATTGCATATGAATTGCATTTATATTTAAATACTGAAATGTGTTTTGCATCTACAGAAAAAATACTGACTGCATTGGCTCAGGGGAAACACATAATTGTGGTTACTCCAATTCCAGCCTTAGAGGCTGTCACAAAGGCCAGCGTTCCTAATGCAAAGCTTTACATCCAAGATGGATACAGTGGGCTACATCCTTAACAGCTGCTGATGTTGACTAGGTCTTTGATCCCACTTTACAAACATAAGAATTTCTTCAATATGAACAAGAATACCCTGTGCAAGGTGACATTTTGCCTCTTGATCAGTATGATTATATAGTATATACTGACGGTTCAGCCCAGCCCATTGTTGGAACTAAACAGCAATATTCTGCCTCCTGTGCAGCAGTACGCGGAGTCATGAGGAATGGAGAACTCCAATCCCAAAAAATGTTCACACAATCTTTGGGAGATTGCACAGCTCAGCTGGCTGAACTCAAAGCTTTAATTTCGGCACTAGAAAATACAGATCCTGAATGCCCTACACTCATAGTATGTGATTCGTATCACAGTGTCCTGTCTTTTAATGAGCATTTACATTATTGACACTTGAATGGAGTCAGAGATTCAAAAGGAAACGCTATCAAGCATAAATTGCTTTGGGAAAAGGTGGTGCATCTTATAGAATGTTTGCCATTGGCTCATGTAATTCATACATTGAGTCACCAACGTGTTGGAAAATATGTTGCAGGGAATTCATTCACTGATGAAGGCACAAAAGCAGCGGTTCAGATTCCTGTAGGAGCTGCAATTATTCGTTGTCACACAAGAGTGGATGGTGCATCATGTTGCAGTCAATGCTTCATGCAGTGGCACACCATTACCTAAAACATTTCCAGCAAAATACTCCTATCTACTGAGTGCCCAAAACATTCCTTTTGCTTGCATTCCTGGAGTGGGGGGATTGAGCGATACCAAACCAAGACCGCAGGCTAGAATTAATCATAGCTGCCCATGAGGGGTTAGCGTCTCCCATTCTGGTGTGGGGCTACAGTTTCCCAACTACTGAAACATGATTGATGGCATGGTCTTTGCAAACAAACTAAGCAATATGTCCTCAGTTTTGACATTTGTCAGCAAGTTAATAGCTCCACCACATCTCGCCCATCGCAGACACCTCCTACACGCAAACAAACCATTGACATGTGTCTAACTTGACCACTGCAGACCTCTAAATTCGGATGGTTCATTTAAATGTATTCCTTTGGCAGTTTATTCATGTTCTAGATTTCTATGGGTGTGGCCACAGCCATCGACTGATGCTCTAAGTGTTGTAAAAGATTTTCAAGCCTTTATCAGGACATATGCAGTAGCTGCATTCCACTTGGACCAGGTACCAGTGTTTGCCTGTAGGGCTTACTGAGATACCATGGGTACCATGAGTGTGGCTGTGCATTATTTCTCCTCCTATCATCCTGAAGGAAATTCAACAGTGGAAAGGAAAAACAGTGTCTTAATGTCCAGAGAGCTTTAAAGAATCTGCCTAGAATATCCTTGGGTGGCCGGACCCCCTATGAGGTCCTGTTTGATGTCCAGATGTACGTTACAAATCTTGATAATCCTGGCACGGTGGTGTCAGATACAGCTTTTGACATCAATGAACGTTTCGCTGTCTTATAGGCACTACAAGACTTCTGAGATGAGCACTCAAATAAAACTAGGAACAACCAGCAACTCCTGACCAGATTCCTAAACTTGGAGATCTAGTGCAAGAAAAGATTACCAAAATAAAGTAGGTTGGCCCATCATACAGAGCACCAGTGCCATTCCTTGGCATTGCAGGTACCAGAACTGCAATTAAGCCACCGGCTGCTGGTTATAGAAACAAAAGGTTTGTCTCTATAGATCTTATCAAACCACACCATGTGGCCAGTCCTACACAGTAGGACCCAAGGACTCCTGGGTAGTTACCGGTCTCCTCTCACTACCAAACAGGAAATCCCTCTACAAGCATTAAATAATGCAAATATTGATACTCCCCGCCTGGGGACATCAGATACTGAAGTTTGAGTACTTCCTGTTACAACTGCTAACACAGAAAACACAGCATATGTAAATTCACAGTCGTCAATTACTACTCCTAACAACAAAGTTGTTTATTATCAGTCACCTTTGGAGGTGTCTACCAGTTCTACTTTACCCTGTGAGGTTTCTATTTTTGCATAGCCTGCCTCTGGCGTCTTTGCCAACATTGATGATTTTTCTTCAGCTTTGTCACATACTACACTGCGTGAGAAATGTGCATTTATTTTCTGGCTGAAACAGACTTATCTGATTTCACCATGGTCCTACATGCGAATTGCCTGTTCTTCTTCTTTCTTTGGATTGGACTTGTTACAGTTTTCTTTTTGCTCCTAAATGAACATTATCTTCCAGAACGCTCCATTGTTGAATTGGTAGCTGAGGTCTTGAAGCCTCATTCTTCCTCACAAAAAGTGAGAAAAAACCTGTACATTGTGAACATTTCTGCATTTCCCGTCCCAGATGTAATTGTTTGAAATAAGGTCCCATTTGATATTTTTGGTCCTACAGAAACATTACAAATTCCTTATGCATTTAAGATTACGATGGGTGATGTTATCACTCCTAGTAGGGTTTCTGATGATTGAGATTTTACTACTGTAAAAAACTTGCTTTCTGAACTAGAGTCTTATACAGTATTTGAAACTAATGATTTAGACCTGAATTTTGCTAATTATGGTGAAATGTTTTGTTATCACTATGCACACCATTATTTACACAGAGCTAGTACTCCACGTGCAGTTTTTGATTAAACACAATGGGAACATTGCCCAGCACCACCTAATGTTCTAAAACATATTTGCAAAAATTTGCATATTTTTCTGGCAACAACACTTAAGACCCAGTTACGTATTATTATAAACTTACCCCTTCTCTAGCGAAGGAAATTATGATGACCCAAACATAATTAATCTATTAATATTCCTTCAATTCCCATCTGGCCATACAAGGCTATGAATTTTGGAAAGACAATATTGACTTAAAACCAATTTGGGGAACACAAAATTGGCAGGTCCAAGGCAATGATGCTTTGCTTAGAGCTTGCCTAATACCTAGACAGATGATCTTTCTGAACAAGAAAGCAAACTACTTGCCTGGGTTTGGCTAAAATTAAAGACATGAACACAACTAACAGTCCCTCCATTGCACGTTTTGACAATTGGCAACACTTTGCAAATTTCACAGAACAGCTCAATAACGTGATAAAGAATGGTTCATTTAATTCTTCACTTTCAGGTTCAGACGGGTGGTTAGTGTGGCCAATAGACACTAATGGTTGTCATGCACATTTTGTAAACACCACAAAGAATTTTAAAGCACGCAGACCAGAACCCCATAGCATGCAGACACAATATTTAGGAGTGGTTACAATTTATAGCATAGGTAAGTTGTGCTAGCAATGGTTACAACATTCCACTTTATCTGCAGTTAAGAAAATGTATCTCTCCTATCTGATGACATGGATTTACAAGATTTCTTGCTGGGTCCTAGATCACCACAATTCTAAACGTTTCCTATATGCCATTTTACAATGAAATTTAGAAAGTCTTCCAACAGGAAACTGCTGAAATTCAGAGAGAAATTGGCAGGGCAAATTTGGAAAAGGCATTAGGTGTTGTGAATAATGGCATGACCACATTGTCTACTCTCATTTATTATTTGAATAATATTGTATCATCTGCATTCAATAGAACTCAGAATGGTATGTCCCTCCTCCAGCATGGACAAGTCCGCTAAGATCAATTATGCAATTGAGTTGGACATTGCAAAACTTAAAATCAAATTGCGTGCCATGAAAATATCTAAATGTGACCAATTTATTTTTGCCTTATAATTTAACACGCACACAAAAGATAATGGCAATAAAATATGCTACTTACACAATATTCAGTATAGAGCATTTAGAGAAATTGCCCTTCACAGTAGCTGGAATACCATCATCCGTATGGCTGATACCTGGATTCATTTCATTGCCACTTTCAACATTTCAGTTTATATCTTGTTTGAAACACTTTCAAGCAGGCAGTGAGGTGTTAGGGGAGAGATTTGTTCATGAAACCTGGGTTTTGCCTTTCGATTACAGGTGTCTGACTGGAGAAACTGAAGTCTTTCTCAGTGAAAACTAATGTGAAACTTTGTTTGGCCATTCATTAGTCTGTAAAGAGGTGACACTTCGTGGTGCATATAATGCATCCATGGCCAATTTGGCGTAATATCTGATGGGTGTCCCTACTGCCCTAATTTAGCCAGTATTCAGATTGCTTTCAAATGGAAGTTATTTGATCCTAAACGACCAAGGTTGTTGTGGGATGAAACCGGGAGTCCTATATCTGGTGACGGATTCCAGGATTGTGACCTGTTGCAACTATAGACCCGATTCCGATCTCATTCGAAAAGCATACTGACCGAATCGGTTCCAAAATGCTTTACGTACAACTCGGATTGAGGGTGGTAGAACGAGTGAGTACGATGCATCCGTATGCATCGGGATCTGATTCGTTCGGACTCCCATTGACTTCAATGGGAGCCTGTGTTCCGAACGAGAACACAGGTTACCATTGAAGAAAGGGGTGGCTGGGGAAAATCATGCACCCTGTGGCAGGCACCCCATGGTGCCTGCCACACTGTGCATGGTTGGGAAGAGGGGACCCATGGGTACCTCCATGGGCCCGATTCAGAGGGCCCCGGGTGAAGGGGAACCTGCTACGGGCATCCAAAGACCGATTCTGGCATCCATTTCCTTCTGGGTAAACCGAATCGGAAAGGCTGTCTGAATCGGTCATCGTACTCGCTCGTTCAGAAACCAAGTCCATAGAGCTGTACGAATCAGCTCCGGAAAGGCTTGTCCTGTCCGAATACCTTTCGGAACTGATTCGGTCAGCCCTAACGGTTTCCAGGCATCGTACTTGGTCGTTCGGAACTGGGAACGAGTCGGTCGGAAACAAGGGCTCCGGATCGGATTCGGCAAACTCGAAACCGATTCAGAGCCCTTCCGAATGACATCGGAATCGGGTCCTATGTGTTGTTTCCACCTCCACACAGTCAGAGAAGTTACTGTATGGAGTTCTATAGATATTTTTGATGTTAACTTTGATAAGTTAAGTTGACTGAAAGCCTTATTGTTTCAAAAGGACATTGCCCTAACATCTGCTAGGGAAACGTTTGATTTGCAAGTTGCAAGGTCTCCCTCTGAAATACAACTGTTTCTGCACACAAACTTGCTGCAACATTTTGGTGAACTTGTGCACCACATATTTAATGCTTCAAATACCACAGCAGTGGTACACTTTTTTAAAGCGATTGGATCTGGCATTGTTAGCGCATTCCAGGCTGTAATTGGAGTTATTCCTTCCTTTATACACTCTTTGGTTTCCAGTGTATTTGGACGCGTACCGCTAGTGTTATTCCTGATTGTTGGGATTTTGGTCCTATTTTTGTTGCTCCCCAATGGATGTTCCACCGCGAGGCCAAATGGTGATGGAACTACCACACATCCTGCTGAATGCAAAAACAACAATTGATGGACAGAATGCAGAACAATGTCATACATTCACCCCAGTACAGAGATCTAGGCCTAAATCCATCGTTTTTGCTCACCATGCCATTCCAGTTTGGACCCAGCCATATGCAAATCAGTCTTGACCCTGCACCCAATGGGAACAGTCCAGCCCGAACTGCCAGGCCAGGTCTTCCCTGGACTGGAAACAAGCATCCTAGGACCGGTTTCGGGCTTTCAGCCCTCATCAGCCAGGATAGCTTGACTCCAGTGGCATGGAGAGCACGGGACCCACGTCTGGGCATACCCGTCCCACTCGGGGTGACAAATGCAAAAACAACAATTGATGGACAGAATGCAGAACAATGTCATACATTCACCCCAGTACAGAGATCTGGGCCTAAATCCATCGTTTTTTTGCTCGCCATGCCATTCCAGTTTGGACCCAGCCATATGCAAATCAGTCTTGACCCTGCACCCAATGGGAACAGTCCAGCCCGAACTGCCAGGCCAGGTCTTCCCTGGACTGGAAACAAGCATCCTAGGACCGGTTTCGGGCTTTCAGCCCTCATCAGCCAGGATAGCTTGACTCCAGTGGCATGGAGAGCACGGGACCCACGTCTGGGCATACCCGTCCCACTCGGGGTGACAAATGCAAAAACAACAATTGATGGACAGAATGCAGAACAATGTCATACATTCACCCCAGTACAGAGATCTGGGCCTAAATCCATCATCTTTTGCTCACCATGCCATTCCAGTTTGGACCCAGCCATATGCAAATCAGTCTTGACCCTGCACCCAATGGGAACAGTCCAGCCCGAACTGCCAGGCCAGGTCTTCCCTGGACTGGAAACAAGCATCCTAGGACCGGTTTCGGGCTTTCAGCCCTCATCAGCCAGGATAGCTTGACTCCAGTGGCATGGAGAGCACGGGACCCACGTCTGGGCATACCCGTCCCACTCGGGGTGACAAATGCAAAAACAACAATTGATGGACAGAATGCAGAACAATGTCATACATTCACCCCAGTACAGAGATCTGGGCCTAAATCCATCATTTTTTTGCTCACCATGCCATTCCAGTTTGGACCCAGCCATATGCAAATCAGTCTTGACCCTGCACCCAATGGGAACAGTCCAGCCCGAACTGCCAGGCCAGGTCTTCCCTGGACTGGAAACAAGCATCCTAGGACCGGTTTTGGGCTTTCAGCCCTCATCAGCCAGGATAGCTTGACTCCAGTGGCATGGAGAGCACGGGACCCACGTCTGGGCATACCCGTCCCACTCGGGGTGACAAATGCAAAAACAACAATTGATGGACAGAATGCAGAACAATGTCATACATTCACCCCAGTACAGAGATCTGGGCCTAAATCCATCGTTTTTTTGCTCACCATGCCATTCCAGTTTGGACCCAGCCATATGCAAATCAGTCTTGACCCTGCATCCAATGGGAACAGTCCAGCCCGAACTGCCAGGCCAGGTCTTCCCTGGACTGGAAACAAGCATCCTAGGACCGGTTTCGGGCTTTCAGCCCTCATCAGCCAGGATAGCTTGACTCCAGTGGCATGGAGAGCACGGGACCCACGTCTGGGCATACCCGTCCCACTCGGGGTGACAAATGCAAAAACAACAATTGATGGACAGAATGCAGAACAATGTCATACATTCACCCCAGTACAGAGATCTGGGCCTAAATCCATCGTTTTTTTGCTCACCATGCCATTCCAGTTTGAACCCAGCCATATGCAAATCAGTCTTGACCCTGCACCCAATGGGAACAGTCCAGCCCGAACTGCCAGGCCAGGTCTTCCCTGGACTGGAAACAAGCATCCTAGGACCGGTTTCGGGCTTTCAGCCCTCATCAGCCAGGATAGCTTGACTCCAGTGGCATGGAGAGCACGGGACCCACGTCTGGGCATACCCGTCCCACTCGGGGTGACAAATGCAAAAACAACAATTGATGGACAGAATGCAGAACAATGTCATACATTCACCCCAGTACAGAGATCTGGGCCTAAATCCATCGTTTTTTGCTCACCATGCCATTCCAGTTTGGACCCAGCCATATGCAAATCAGTCTTGACCCTGCACCCAATGGGAACAGTCCAGCCCGAACTGCCAGGCCAGGTCTTCCCTGGACTGGAAACAAGCATCCTAGGACCGGTTTCGGGCTTTCAGCCCTCATCAGCCAGGATAGCTTGACTCCAGTGGCATGGAGAGCACGGGACCCACATCTGGGCATACCCGTCCCACACGGGGTGACAAATGCAAAAACAACAATTGATGGACAGAATGCAGAACAATGTCATACATTCACCCCAGTACAGAGATCTGAGCCTAAATCCATCGTTTTTTTGCTCACCATGCCATTCCAGTTTGGACCCAGCCATATGCAAATCAGTCTTGACCCTGCACCCAATGGGAACAGTCCAGCCCGAACTGCCAGGCCAGGTCTTCCCTGGACTGGAAACAAGCATCCTAGGACCGGTTTCGGGCTTTCAGCCCTCATCAGCCAGGATAGCTTGACTCCAGTGGCATGGAGAGCACGGGACCCACGTCTGGGCATACCCGTCCCACCCGTTAGCGCATGATAGTGTACTTTGGAGTGTCATTATTTCAGGAACTGAATGATAACTGTCTCTTGTCCTTTAGACCTTTATGGTTACACTGATTACAGCCTGTGTTTTGTTGTCTATTGTGCACTTTGGAGAGAGTACTGGATCGATGGCTTGCAATGCAACTGGTTCAATCTATGGATCTGCAGGTGCATCCATTAAGGGCTCATTTTCAGTGCTGTCCTATGAGAGTACTGTTGCTACAGGATCCCTACTATGAGCCTTTCCTGGATGCATCGGCTTCTGGATTCCTGGACTATGGCTCCTCCACTGTGGTTACACTGCCAGCTGGCACACCATCAGCATTTGCTGATTGAGCTGGATATGACCATGTTTGTTCTTTGGAACTTGCAGTTCGGGCCACTGTGGAAACATTGTCTGCGGAGACGGATTTCTTTCTGGAGTCTATGGGCTCCCTGATCATGGAAAACATTTCAGGAGCCTCTTGCGTTTTAATTCGGCATCTTGTTTTTATTTTAAATTGACTTTTTATTCATTTTTAATATTTGCGTGCTTTTTAATTGGCTTTTTTATGCATTAATGGCTTTCATTCGCTTTTATTATTAAAGTGCATTTTTTGTTCATTTTATTATCATTAAGTTTATATTTTAAGCTTGATAGTTTAGATTTGCTTTTAAGCTTTTAGTTTGAGAGAAGTCTCCCTCCGGTCAAGGAGTGGGTGTCATAAGGTTCAACATGCCCTGCTCAAAGTCTCCATTTTAAACAATACGTTTAAACTTGACATCTTTTTCTAATGGTGACTTTTTACATGCTTTGCACTTAAACGATACGATACTTAGAAATTGCTCTGCATGCAGCACATTTTTCTTAGTAAGCATTTTACCATGTGCCCACACATGCTGACCAAGGCTAGAAACATTGAAAGTGATGCCCTTGCATTTGGTTGTCCAGTTGGAGACAGCTCTAAGCCTTAAGACAATCAATCACATCAGCTCTGCACCTTTGCCATAGTGCAATTGAACAGTGCTTTTATTATATAAACCGCCTCTGAGCTAAATTCTGCAGGGGAGCACTTCTTATGCTTGGATTGTCCTGGAATGCTGTGCACTGTGACCGAGATGCAGCCCAGCTGACTCTAACCTTTATTCTGCAAAGGACGATAGCCTGCTCTACACCAGATCAACTTCCGGATACATCATATACAGGTATTGGGGGGGTTGGGTTATCCTAAGAGATCACGCAGAGTGCAATGACTGACAGTATAACATGTCCCAAAAACCTATCATGTAACACACTGTTTTTTGTTGTTGGTTAGACTCCTATTGAAACACATGTAGGATAGTTCTACACGTATCCTGAGGTGTAGTGCAAAGGTATACATGAACTAACTAATGTGTTGTATGATCTAATTTGTTGGTAAACAGCTATAATGCAAGTTTTTTTCTTAATGACTTAACTCTTGCCAATCTGTTGCTAGGTGGGGAACTTACCAGCTAGCACTAGTTAAGTTTGCCCTTGCAGCAATAACAGACCTATACACATCGGTTCAATAATGTGGTGACCTGCCATGAAACAATTTCATGTGTTTGGAGTATGACAAGGGCACCTTAATGTGTTGGTAGGACTCATATTCAGCAGGTGAATAACATGCTGTGTATTTTGCAAAAAACTTCCATATTGTCTTCCGAACCAGGCAATGCCTAAGTAATAGATCGCAGTGGTGACAATGGGATCTCCTCCTTATAGTGAACATGACCACTTCCCTTCCTTTTAATGAGAGGTCCGCAGTGGTCAAGATTTATCTGACTTACTAATTGAATAAAGAGAGAAATAAAAATAACTTACTAGTCTCATAAAGAGAATAAAGTTTTGAAAATCTACTTAAAACTTTCATAATTGACTGAACATAACTGTAAATTATGGTGATGATTAACTTGATTAGATTTAGCTTCCATTCAAATACAGTGGCAAAGATCTGTCACCTTGAAGAAGAAGATTTAGAGCAGAATTGGAGCCCATTCTTGTAAGTCACAGGTCGAACTGGCACAAGAGAGTACATTTTGGACTCTTTTCACAATATCAGTTTTCTGGTAGCAGAGTACGGTTCACACCTTGAGTGGAGCTATAAATAATTTCCCAAGTTAGACTAAATTACCCGAATACTGAAATCCAATGCCCAGAATTTGAAGATCTGACGAGGCGGTATTCGAAGGCGGTTGCTGTTTGGAGGTGTGAGTATTAATAAGGTGATGATTTGTCTATTGTAATTATGTTTTTGTCGTTAGTATGGTGAAAATTGTGATTTGGTTTGATGTTATTTGTCTTTATGTGAAGACTATCAGTAATACTGCCTCTTCACTCTCTGCATCGTCCTCCCGCCTTGAGCGCCATGAAACCGTTTTCGGTGTACGTGCGCTTAATAAGTACTTTTAACATAACATAACATAACATAACAAGACGTTGAAGTAGTCATAGTCTAAGATCCTGAGATAGATTAAAACAAGTGTAGAAGACACTTGGAATTTCTTGTTTGCAGTAGGGTGTGAGGTACTATCAGTTCTATAAATAAGACAGATATTAAAAACATGGTTATGATTGTTTAACATTGATTGTTGTTAGCAGAACCTAATTGTGCAAAAAGGGATGCAACATTGATTAGGGTGATTTCCCGCTGGTCAAGATTTCATTTGTGTTTTGGTTTCTTTGAATGATTGAAGTACTGTTATTTCTTTAGTAGAACAAATAAGATTTGATATATGTTTGTCATGTTAGTTGAAAGTTTTGTTGAAGTGTGTGTAAGTACGAAGACATTGTAAAGGTGGGTGAACTGCTGCAATGAGTGAAGTCATATGTCATAGGGTTCTCACTGTGATTGGTCGGTTGGTGTGTTTTCGCTCTGGGATTGGTTGTTGATGTTAAGGTGCCACACTGAGATTGGTCAGAAGTTGAGTGAATATCGCATTGAGATGTTTTGACGGAATTTGGAACAATAATAGCTGTGACGAGATTGGTTTGAAAGAATTTGATGCATACGGAACAGAATCAAAACATTGAATCAAAGTGGGTTTTGCTTTTTCAATTTATTGAGATCATGAAGTGCTTTAAAGAAATGAATATTTTGGTAAAGGGGGATGTTATTATTCCACTACGGAAAGGTGAAGAGGCACCTCTTGAGGGTACGCCTGCATACACTATGACAATAGAACATGGGTTACACACATGTTGTTGACTTTGTCAATGGTGCAAGATAACAGAAAAAGAGGGTCCACTGAGTTTCCCAAAATATGGAACTTTTGAAACTAGAATTCTTGACAATGTGAAAGGGAAATTGTACGAAATTAAGCCACCTCCTAGACCTGCACAATATGAAGCTTTAGATTTATGTGAGAAAGTTGTCTGGTTGTCTGAGATAAAGAAAAGGAGAAATATCAGAGAAGGACAAAGAGAGCAGTGCGTAATTATGCAGATGTTCTATGGGATGAAGGACACCGTAGACGGAGGAAAGCCATAATTGAGGGTCCTAGATTGTATCCAGCTATTACAACAGAAATTTCAAGAAAGGGAAATAAGAAAAAAATCAGTAGAGAAGAGCAAAGAAAAGAAAGAGATAGAAGTTGAGACAGAAAGCCATTCATTAGATGACATCCTAGAAGAAATGTCGGCTGCAAGACCCCCACCTTATGCAACATCTACAGAGCAAAGTGAATTGAGTGTTATTACGAGTAGTACAGTGGTTTCTGTACCTGTAGAAACGAGTACAGTACAAATTGAGAGACCTTTGAAGATACGTCAGATTGTTCCACCAGTTGTGGCTCGACCATAAGTAGAAGTTTCTACTGTGACTAGTACACCTGTAGTGCAGAATGCAGCACCAATATCAACAGTAAACATACAGACTTTTCCTAGTCCAGTTCTGAATGCCACTCAAAGTGTAAATTTTATGCCAGATGTTCAAGGAGCTGCTGGAGGTTCGCCTGCAACAGGGTTTGTCCCGACTTCCCAGAATTCAAAGATTGCTGTGTGGAGACCACTAGAGACAGTGCAAGCACTTACAGATGGAGGGACGCTGGTTTTCACAGCACCTAGAACTTCCAGAGACATAAATTCTACTGAGGAGGGAGGTATTCCAACTCGGTTGGAAGAGGTAGCAGAGATTAGACAGACAGAAAGTGCATAGTCGCCAGTAAATTTAGATTCCGAAAAGGAACGACCTTTGAACATTGCCAAATTAAAAGTGAAATTGGAGGAGATAACAAGAGGATGCTCGGAGTTAAAAATTTAGAACAATTCAGAAGGAATTAATTTACCTGTGTAGTAAAATTACTAGACTAGCAGCTGTTGTACATGATAAATTGACAGAACTAGCACAGAAATATGTGACTGATCTTTCTAAAAATCTACATTTACAGAAAATGTACTGGGTCCAATTAGATAATATAGCAATTGAAAATATGCACGCAACAGGAATGCAATTGCATATTATGGAGCTAGTGAAATGCATTTGCAGGTGGGGTGAGACTGAAAAATTGGAAATTAAATGGGCAAAGAAACACGAAAAGAAAAAGAGGGAAGCTGGAGCAACAGGGAGAAAAGATGAGAAAAATGAAGGCGACACTACAGCGTATCCCTTAAGGGAAATAGCAGGATGTATGTACAAGTTCCATGGAGTAGAGGTGATCTCACAGCATTTATGAATAATTTTCCAAAATTAAGAGACAAACCAGTGCAGTGGTACTCACAGGTAGAAAAGTTTATAAAGATTTCAAAAGTGTCCTCATGTAACGCAACTGGTGCTATGTAAAGCGCTCTGATACCCGATACCGGGTCAAGTTCGCGCTATATAAAAATCCGTAAAAAAAGTGCTGTGGACAGACTTGGATACATTTTTTGATATTGTAGTATGGACTGATTTGTGGGGCTGAGTGTAAGACTGCTGTACAATAGCCGCGAGAGGAACCAGTGAGGAATACTAAGACTAATTCTCCATCTCCTGTGGTTATAGAGAAATATGACACTGTGATTACTTTCCTGAAGAGCCGAGTGCAGCCAAAATATTTGGATTGGGTTAAGATTAATCGAACCACCAAGGAACCAAAATAGTCAATTCATGAGTTTTATGAAAAATTGTTACAGGTGTTTCAGCATAGTAGATGAGAATATCCTGAAAAAAAGGATATGGGAATTTTTGTGTCTCAGTTTGTTTTAGGACTGAAACCAGAGATCAGTTCACCCATAATGCAAAGCGTGATCTGCTGGCAGAACAAATCGCATGATGAGGTTCTGAGATTCGCAAAGTATTGCAGTGACGAGCTGGAGATGAAGCAGAAAAAGATAAAAGAGAAATTTCTGTTGGCACAAATGAGAGTGGCTCAGAAAGGTTTTCAGATCCTTCTTTTACAGGGAATCAAGGAAATATAAAAGGTGTTGTCATTCCTTAGATTGACTTGGCAATGTGCCTCAGGGTAGAGGTAGAGGTGGTCAAGTTAATACGAGTTCAGAGACGGATGTTGCTACTATGAAGAAAATTACTCCATGTCACATCTGTCACAGGGTTGGAGATTAGAAGAAGAAGTGTCAATATAATCCTGATAATGCAAATGGAAATGTATAAATGCAAAGAGGAGTACAGAGGCAAAATGTGCCCGCACAGCAAATGCAAGTGCCTATGCAGGGACAAGTTCCAATAATGCCAGTCCCACCAGCTCAAATGATCCCACAAAACATGAGGTATCCTAGATTCAATTTAAATCAAATGCCAAACATAAATACTAGTTTGTTTCAGAATACAATGCAACAACTTCCAAATTCAAATCAAAATGCTTTACAACAGTATCCTTTTTTCGAAAATGATGGTTCTGTTTCGAATACTTCCCAATGAAGGTGCCTGAAAGGGGAGGAAGGTTGCGGACTTGGTCCAGTCTTAGAGGTAGACCAGAGTGGTCCATATGAAGATGCTGAAGTATATGGCCACCCTGTATCATTTCTCATTGATACAGGAGCTACCTGATCTACTGTTAGAACAATGGAACCACCAGACCTACCTCTCTCAGGGAAAAGTATCCAAGTTGTGGGAGTAACAAATAAACAATTTACCAATCCAATTTCAGAGAAGGTGCGAGTCAAAATTGGTTCATTTGAAGAAAAACATCAGTCTGTTGTTTGTGATTCGAGTCCTGTAAATTTGCAAGGGAGAGATTTATTGTGCAAGTTAAATTGGACTATCTATTGCACACCGCATGGTGTAGCTTTCCAAACACATGATGAGGATGTGGAATATAAAATGATTTGACAACAGACGGCTACGGGAATGTTTCCTTTAATGACAGTTGAGGAGCTACCTGCAGATTTAAGAGAGGCTGTAAATGGAGGCGTTCGGGATCTCACAGGGAAAGATATCAGGCTAATTAAAGGTGTAGAACCAGTCCGGATTACAATAAAGGCCAATGCAGTGTATCCTAGAACACCACCTTACCATTTGACTCTTAAAATAGGTGCAGGAATAACGCCTATAATAGAGGACATGTTACAAAAAGGGATCTTGAGTGAACTAATTGGGAGTCCATGTAATTCTCCAATTATGGGTTTACAGAAGTCCAATGGAAAATATAGGATAGTGAAGGACCTTAAAAAGATTAATGAAATAGTGGTCCTGTGTTGTCCTGTGGTACTGAATCCAGCTACAATATTGTTTCAGATTACATGTACTGCAGAATGGTTTACAGTGATTGACCTGTGTCAGGCTTTCTTCTAAGTGCCATTGCATGATGGGAGTCAATTTCTATTTTCTTTTGTATTCCAGCAGAAAATAGTAGCATAGTGTTGAGTCCCACAAGGGTATACAGAAAGTCCTTCTATTTTCAACCAGATCTTAAAAAGAAATTTGGAATCATTGTAGATGCCCTACATGTCAGTACTTGTACAATTAGCAGATGATTTTCTTGTAGCATCAGAGACACAAGAAACTTGTAAACAGGACACCATTGCCTTATTGAATCACCTGGCTGAGAATGGACATAAAGGGGCCGATTCCGATTCGGGCCGGAAATCTCTCCGACCGAGCCGGACCCGGAGAGATTTCCGACCGAATCGGACCCGTGCAGCCCGACCGAACGAGTACGATGCGCACGTATGCCATCGGACTCGAGTCGGTCGGACTCCCATTGAAGTCAATGGGAGCCTGTCGTACAACGCGTACGCGGGCTCCCATTGACTCAATGGGTGCGAGGCGGACAAGGGCGCCCCCTACAGCGTGTACGCGGCGAAGCGACTCGCACCGTACACGCACAGGTAGGGGGGACCCATGGGTCCCCCCTGTGTGCGACTCACGCGGCTACGTGTACAGGGGGGTCCGACACGTACCCCCAAAGTACGGCTCCGACTGCTCTTTCGAGCCGGAGTGCGCGGCTCAGTCGGACTGCTCGCGGCGCGCATCGTACTTACCCGGCCGGGGAACGTCTCCATTGCGCGGTGCGAGTCGAGTCCGAGCGAGTTGGTCGGTGCGGTTAGACCCGGGAACGAGTCGGTCGGAGCAGTCGGGACGCCCGGACGAGTCGGTCGGCGATTTCGCATCGTACTCGCTCGCCCGGACGCGCGTACGAATCGGTCGGGCAATAGGGCTCCGAATCGGATCCGGTTAAGCCGAATCCGATTCGGAGCCCTACCGGCCGAGATCGGAATCAGCCCCAAAGTGTCTCCAGGTAAACTGCAGTTCTGTCAAAAAGAAGTTCAATATCTGGGACACATAACTGAGAATGAAGAGTAAGGAAGATGTTGCCAGGGAGAGTGGAAGGCATTCTTCAAGTTGAACTAACTCGAACTCAAAAGGAAGTCAGGATGTTTTTGGGAATGGATGGTGTTAGAAATGGGATCTCTAGTTGGCAAGGGCTTGCACCTTTGTCCAAGTAGGGACCCTTCTTCCTAGTCAGGGTAAGGGTTGTTACACTCGTGAAGTAACCCCTGCTCACCCTCGTGGTAGCTTGGCACGAGCAGTCAGGCTTAATTCAGAGGCAGTGTGTAAAGCATTTGCACATAACCAACAGTAATACAGTGTAAGCACTACAAACGGACACCACACCAGTTTAGAAAAATAACCAATATTTTATATACTTAAGACAAGACCAATTACGACAAAAATCCACAATACTATACTTTAAAAATGAATGCTTGATACGGTAACTTCTTCTTTGCAGGAATAGCACAAAAGCAAAGTTCGTACGAGTCGGTAGCTCCGTCCGAGCCTACCGTGATGCTGAAAACCCCAGAGTCTAACAGTTCCAGCCGACCGCGTCGATACGGGCCAGCAGAGTCATGAACAGACTCGGTTACAGTACCTTTCTCGTTGTGGCTGGTACGGAGTGTACGAGCCGGTCGGCGTTCGTCGCGGTTGCGGTGCAAGACGGAGCGATGCAAGGTGCGGTGTCCCTCGATGCGGTGCAGGCAGCGGCTCGATGAGCGTCGTGCAGACGGAGTCGGTGAGTCCAAGGCGTGCGATGCAGGGTGAGACGATGCTCGATGCGGTGCTGACAGGTTGCAATGCAGGCGACCTAGCCGGAGTGCGGGAGCTGGCGTCGGACAGCGGTGCGAGTCGGAGCGGTGCGTCGCAGACGTGCGAGCGGTGCCCCAAATGCGGTGCGGTCTCGACTCTTGAGCCAGTTGCAGCGACAGTGTCGGTCTGGTCCGGCTGGCCCAGTGAAGCGATGCGATGCGAACTGCGGTGCCCACAGGTCACGGTGCAAGCAGCGGCTCGATGTTGGCGGCGTCGGACGTCGCCCACGGTGAGACCAGGGTTGCGATGCGAAGCGGGGCGATGCGGTCTGCGGTGCAAACAGGTCACCGGCCAGGGATGGATTCGGTTGACGGAGTCGGTTGCGGTTCCCTTCCTCTGTGGCAACTGAAACAGCGTTCCAGAAGCGGTACCCAGAGGCTTGTGAAGTCTTTGTAGTCCCTGAGACTTCTTAACAGGAGGCCAGCTCGGTTCCTGGCCCTTGGAGATACTCAGCACCAGTTTGTAGAAAGTTCAGTCCAGTCCTTTCACTGCCCAAGGCAGAAGCAGCAGCTGCAGGCCAGCCCAACAAAGCAACAACACAGCAAAGGGGCAGTACTCCTCCTGGCAGCTCTTCCAGCTCTTCGTCTTGGCAGGTTCCTTGATTCCAGCGAGATCTAAATTCATGGGGTCAGGGCCCCAATATTTATATCCCAAATTCCTTTGTTCTCTGAAGGCAGAGAGGCCTTTGCCTAGTCCAAACCAGTTCTGGAGCACTTTGTTGACAAGTCTCTGTCCCTTCTTTCAGTGAGTAGGCCAGGGACATCAGACGCACCACAGGAGGTGGAGCCAGCATTGTGGAGGGAAGGCACTGTCCTATTCAGGGCCTAGGTGCGACCCCTCCCACCCATCTACATGTAGATCTTGCTTATTCAGCCCTGTGCTGACTCACCCTGTCTCCCGGCATCCCCCAGCCCCTGTCACTCACACTCCAGACAAGGAATACACAATCTCGCAGAGGCAGGCTTGGATGGTTAGACAAGAAAATACCCACTTTCTAAAAGTGGTATTTTCAAACACAGAATGTTAAAACCAACCTTACTAAAAGCTGCATTTTATCATTCTGAGTCCAGGCATACTAAACTCGAATTTCTACCATGTTCCCGGGGTCAGTTAGGATTATAAGCTGTAATAATCAAAACTGCCCGTTCTGGCCTAGGGGAACAGGTAGCCTTGCAATAGTGAAAAACGAACTAGGCTGTAATTCACTATCAGGACATGCCGCACACACCCGGGCATGTCCTACCTTTCGCGTACAACGCACCCTGCCCACAGGGGTACCTTGGGCCTACCTTAGGGGTGACTAACATGTAGCAAAGGGAAGGTTTAGGGACTTGCAAGTGTGTGCACTTGCCAAGTCGACATGGCAGCCCCAGGCTGCGCACAGGCTCTGCGATGGCAGGCCCGAGTTACACTTTACGGGCTGTTTGCGTGGGTGGCACAATCCAGTGCTGCAGCCCACCAACAGCATTTGGTCTATAGGCCCTGGCACTCGCAGTGCACTTTACAAGGGACTGACACATAAACCAAATAGGCCAATCATGGAAACACCAATCCATAACACATTTTATACAGGAGCACTTGCACTTTCCCACTGGACCGCAGTGAGGAAAGTGCGCAGAATCATCACACCAGCAAAAACAGAGTCAAAACCGGGAGGTCAGAAAGCAAAAAGTCAGGGGAAACACGCCAAAAGATGCCAAGTCTAACACATGTCCCCTCCAGCTGTAAGTAGGGAGAACTACCCAACCCCATTGGAGTTCTCTTCACTAAGGCGGAAGAACCTGGACAGACCATCTGCGTTGGCGTGTTCTGTACCAGGACGGTGTTCCACCGTAAAGTCCATTCCCTGTAGGGAGATGGACCACCTCAGCAGTTTTGGATTCTCACCCCTCATTTGCATCAACCATCTGAGGGGCCTGTGGTCTGTCTGAACCCGGAAGTGAGTCCCAAACAGGTATGGTCTCAACTTCTTCAGCGCCCAGACCACAGCAAAAGCTTCCCTTTCTATGGCACTCCACCTCTGTTCCCTGGGAAGTAGTCTCCTGCTAAGGAAGACTACAGGCTGATCCAGGCCCTCTTCGTTCAGTTGTGAGAGCACCGCTCCCACACCATGCTCTGAAGCGTCAGTCTGCACGACGAATTCCTTGGAGAAGTCAGGTGCCTTGAGCACGGGCGCCGTGCACATGGCTGCCTTCAGGACTCAGTCCAGATCACTTTCTGGCAGGACTCAGTCCAGATCACTTTCCTGGGCTGCCTCTTAGAGGTCAGCTCTGTTAAGGGGGCAACGATGGTGCCATAGCCCTTAACAAATCTCCTATAGTAACCGGTGAGACCTAAGAAGGCTCTCACCTCTGTCTGGGTCTTGGGGGCTCCCAAGCCAGAATGGTGTCAATCTTGGGTTGTAGGGGCGCCACCTGGCCGCTTCCTACCTGGTGTCCCAAGTACACCACAGAACCCTGCCCGATCTGGCACTTACTGGCCTTGATCGTGAGGCCTGCACCTTGCAGAGCCCTCAACACTTTCTCAAGGTGCTGTAAATGTTCTTCCCAGCTGGAACTGAACACAGCAATGTCATCCAGGTAGGCGGCACTGAAATCCTCCAGCCCGGCCAACACCTGATTGACCAACCTCTGAAAGGTGGCAGGGGCATTCTTCAACCCAAAGGGCATCACCCGGAATTGGTAATGACCTTCTGGGGTTGAGAATGCTGATCTCTCCTTGGCCCCATCGGTTAAGGCAATCTGCCAGTACCCAGACGTTAAATCAAACGTGCTGAGGAACCGAGCAGCTCCCAACCGATCAATGAGCTCATCAGCTCTGGGGATGGGGTGCACGTCAGTCCTGGTGACGGCATTGAGCCCACGGTAGTCCACACAAAACCGGAGTTCTGGAGTGGCACCGGGCGCCGCAGCCTTTGGGACCAAGACCACTGGGCTGGCCCAAGGACTGTGGGAGGGCTCAATCACCCCTAACGCCAACATCTTAGAGACCTCCTCCTTGATGCTGGCTCTGACCCGGTCAGTCAACCTGTAAATCTTGTGCTTCACAGGATGGCTGTCACCGGTGTCCACGTCATGGGTACACCAGTGAGTAACACCGGGGTCAGAGAGAACAGTGGGGCGAACTGTCCCAACAACTGGCGACAGTCCCCCTGCTGCTCCTGAGTCAGAGTAGGGAGAGGATCACACCCTCTACTGACCCATCATGCTCCTTGGTAGACAGGAGGTCCGGGAGAGGCTCACTCTCCTCTTCCACCCCATCATCTGTCGCCAAGAGCATACTCACTTCGGACCTCTCGAAGTGGGGCTTGAGGCGGTTCACTTGAAGGACCCTCAAAGGGTTCCTTGGAGCCTGCAAATCCACCAGGTAGGTGACGTCACTTTTGCGCTCCTTTACCTCATATGGCCCAGTCCACTTGTCCTGCAAGGCACAAGGTGCCACTGGGGCCATTACCCACACTTTTTGCCCAGGTTGAAATTCGACCAGAGTGGCGTTCTGGTCATACCATCTCTTCATTTCTTCCTGGCTTGCTTCTAGGTTCGCCTGAGCGAGTTTCCTGAAGCGGGCAGTTTGGTTTCTAAAGGCCAGCATGTAGCTAAATACATCCTGGGGAGTTTTCCTGGGAGCCGCCTCCCAGCCTTCCTTCACCAAACTCAGAGGTCCTCTGACAGGGTGGCCATACAGGAGCTCAAAGGGGCTGTACCCAAGAGACTTCTGAGGCACCTCCCTGTACGCAAAGAGTAGGCATGGCAAGAGGACGTCCCACTTACGCCTCATGGGTTCTGTTAGACCCTTGATCATGCCTTTCAAGGTCTGGTTGAATCTCTCCACCAGACCGTTTCCTTGTGGGTGGTAAGGAGTGGTGAACTTGTAGGTTACACCACACTCCTTCCACAGGGATGTCATATACTTCGATATGAAATTGGTCCCCCTATCGGAAACCACCTCTCTGGGGAATCCCACACGGGAAAAGATCCCCATTAACGCCCGGCCCACCACTGGCGCCGTCGTTGTCCTGAGAGGGATTGCCTCCGGGTACCGGGTGGCATGGTCCACCAAGACCAGGATGTACCTGTTGCCCATGGCTGTCTTGGGATCCAGTGGCCCCACAATATCCATCCCTACCCTTTCAAAGGGTGTTCCAACAACCGGAAAAGGTTGGAGAGGAGCTTTGACCTTCCTCCCACTCTTACCACTTGCCGGGCAAGTTTGGCAAGACCTACAGTGTGCATCTGACTGCCTTCGCATTTGGGGCCAAAGAAGTGGGTGACAAGCCTGTCAAAGGTCTTGTCCTGCCCCAAATGTCCTGCCAAAGGCACGTCATGAGCCAGACCCAGTAGGAAGGTCCTGAAGCGCTGGGGTACCACCAGCACACGGGCTGACCCAGGCTCAGCAACCTTAGGCTCACTGTATAGGAGACCACTCTCCCAGTAGATCAGATGTGACCCGGACTGATTACCAGCTGCCTGGTCTGCAGCCTGCCGCCGCAGACCCTCCAGAGTAGGGCACTCTGCTCTGCTCCCTGCAGAACTCCTCCCTGGTGGGACCCCCTTCTTGCTGCCAATGGGTCAGCTCAGAGATGTCTCCCAGTTCGGCTACCTGTTCCCCTGTAGGCACCGGGGCGTCCCCCTCGAGGTCCGCCTCCTCCCGGTCCGTGGGAACTTCGGGGGCCGGTTTCCCGCGCCCCTGCCCTTTCTCTTGGCAGGGACTTGGGCCACTGTTTCAGGCTCCAAGTCCTCTTGATCACCCTTTCTGGCTGCCATTGACCGAGTAGACACGCATGCCCACTCTGGCAACCCAAGCATCTCCAAGTGAGACCTGAGCTCAACCTCCTTCCATGAGGACTGCTCCAGGTCGTTACCTAGCAGACAATCTACAGGCATGGTAGGGCTCACAACCACCCTCAAGGGACCTGAGACCCCCCCATTCAAAGGGAACCTGCGCCACCATACACTGGCGCTCAGAGTTGTCGACAGCAACTACTTGGTGGAATGCTCCTGGGACTACTTGCTTCTCAGACACCAGGTGACACCGGACTGAGGTCACACTGGCTCCAGTATCTCTGAGAGCCTCTACCCTGTTCCCATTAATGGTCACCCAGGTGCTATATTTCTTTGTGTTAGGGGGCACCTGGTTTCCTGGGACCATCTCACTGTCCCCTAGTGAGACAAGGGTCATTTCTGCGGGATCCCCACCCTCCTGTGGGCACCCCTCCTCCCCAAGCGCTACACTAGCCAACACTTTGGACTGTCCACCGGTGGGTGGCTGTGTCCCCTTCGGGCACTTGGGGTCCCCCTTAAAGTGACCTACCTGGTCACATGCATAACACTTGCGGGGGCCGGTCTCAACAGGCTTCCCTGTAGAGACCCCTTTCTTCTTATCACCGGGGGGCTGGGAACCTTTACCCTGGGTACTAGTTTGGGGCCCTTTAGAGAACTCCTGTGCTTTACCCTTGTCCCCCCACCTTTCTGCTGGGGACCCTGCCCACCTTTGGCTGAGTCTCCCCCAAACGCTTTCTTGTGGACCCTGGTACTCACCCAGCGGTCTGCTTCCATAGCAAGCTTCCTGGGGTCAGTTAGCTTACTATCAACTAGGTGCTGGCGCAGATCTGCAAAACATAGACTAGACAAGTGCTCCCATGCAATCAAGTTGTAGAGCCCCTGAAAATCTGTTACACTACTGCCCTTCACCCAACCATCCAGAGACCTGCAGAACACATCCACACATTCCAACCAAGTGTTGGCATCAGACTTCTTACTGGACCTGAACTGATCCCTGTACTTTTCAGGAGTAAGACCATACTTCGTGAGAAGGGCATCCTTCATGTCAGCATAGGTGAGGTGATACCCCTTACCCAAAGCTATCAGAGCATCCCTTGCTTCTTCAGGAAAAAGTGGCCACAATCCTGCTCCCCAATTCTCCTCAGGGACCCCATTCATGTGTATGGCTGCCTCATAACCCTGAAACCACCTTTGTATGTCATCCCCCTTCTTGAACTCCTTGCCTACGTTCTTGGGAATGTGCACAAACCTGTCTGCTTTTCTGGACGAATTGCTGCCACCATCTGAGCCTGACTTACTCCTAAGTTCTAGCTCCTTTAGTTCTCTCTCATGCTCTAAGAGCATCTTCCTCTCCTCTATGGCCAATCTCTTCTCCTCCCGCTCACTCTCCAGCCTGAGCTTCTGCAGCTCGAACTGCCTTGCCTCCCGCCTGTCCTCCAGCTCCTCTGGGGACAGACTGCTGCTGCCTGACCTGGCGGGTTCCCCCTGCCCAAAAGCACATCCACCCTGGAAATAGGCTCCTCCGCCTCCTCACTGAGATTACCAGGCTGCCCATTGGCATGTCTGGCTGCTACCCAGGCCCTCAGCGCCTTCTGTAGCTCCTCCTTCCTTGTGAGGCCTTTAATTTGGACTTTCAGGTTTTTACAAATCGCTCGTAGCTCCTTTACGGCGTAGGATTCCAACCTGTCCTCCTCAAAGATAACTTCCAGAGATGCAACGGATGATGCAATTGATTCAGGCATGAGGAAAGTCGTGAGTTAAAAAACTGGCAAGATCAAAAATAGGCCAAAGGAAAAGAACCAGTATGTGGTACGTAATGGTCTGCGATATGGTAGTAGTGCACACCAATCACTGTAAGTCAAGTGCAAACACAAGTCCTATCCTCACCGCTGACAACCAATGTTAGAAATGGGATCTCTAGTTGGCAAGGGCTTGCACCTTTGTCCAAGTAGGGACCCTTCTTCCTAGTCAGGGTAAGGGTTGTTACACTCGTGAAGTAACCCCTGCTCACCCTCGTGGTAGCTTGGCACGAGCAGTCAGGCTTAATTCAGAGGCAGTGTGTAAAGCATTTGCACATAACCAACAGTAATACAGTGTAAGCACTACAAACGGACACCACACCAGTTTAGAAAAATAACCAATATTTTATATACTTAAGACAAGACCAATTACGACAAAAATCCACAATACTATACTTTAAAAATGAATGCTTGATACTGTAACTTCTTCTTTGCAGGAATAGCACAAAAGCAAAGTTCGTACGAGTCGGTAGCTCCGTCCGAGCCTACCGTGATGCTGAAAACCCCAGAGTCTAACAGTTCCAGCCGACCGCGTCGATACGGGCCAGCAGAGTCATGAACAGACTCGGTTACAGTACCTTTCTCGTTGTGGCTGGTACGGAGTGTACGAGCCGGTCGGCGTTCGTCGCGGTTGCGGTGCAAGACGGAGCGATGCAAGGTGCGGTGTCCCTCGATGCGGTGCAGGCAGCGGCTCGATGAGCGTCGTGCAGACGGAGTCGGTGAGTCCAAGGCGTGCGATGCAGGGTGAGACGATGCTCGATGCGGTGCTGACAGGTTGCAATGCAGGCGACCTAGCCGGAGTGCGGGAGCTGGCGTCGGACAGCGGTGCGAGTCGGAGCGGTGCGTCGCAGACGTGCGAGCGGTGCCCCAAATGCGGTGCGGTCTCGACTCTTGAGCCAGTTGCAGCGACAGTGTCGGTCTGGTCCGGCTGGCCCAGTGAAGCGATGCGATGCGAACTGCGGTGCCCACAGGTCACGGTGCAAGCAGCGGCTCGATGTTGGCGGCGTCGGACGTCGCCCACGGTGAGACCAGGGTTGCGATGCGAAGCGGGGCGATGCGGTCTGCGGTGCAAACAGGTCACCGGCCAGGGATGGATTCGGTTGACGGAGTCGGTTGCGGTTCCCTTCCTCTGTGGCAACTGAAACAGCGTTCCAGAAGCGGTACCCAGAGGCTTGTGAAGTCTTTGTAGTCCCTGAGACTTCTTAACAGGAGACCAGCTCGGTTCCTGGCCCTTGGAGGTACTCAGCACCAGTTTGTAGAAAGTTCAGTCCAGTCCTTTCACTGCCCAAGGCAGAAGCAGCAGCTGCAGGCCAGCCCAACAAAGCAACAACACAGCAAAGGGGCAGTACTCCTCCTGGCAGCTCTTCCAGCTCTTCGTCTTGGCAGGTTCCTTGATTCCAGCGAGATCTAAATTCATGGGGTCAGGGCCCCAATATTTATATCCCAAATTCCTTTGTTCTCTGAAGGCAGAGAGGCCTTTGCCTAGTCCAAACCAGTTCTGGAGCACTTTGTTGACAAGTCTCTGTCCCTTCTTTCAGTGAGTAGGCCAGGGACATCAGACGCACCACAGGAGGTGGAGCCAGCATTGTGGAGGGAAGGCACTGTCCTATTCAGGGCCCAGGTGCGACCCCTCCCACCCATCTACATGTAGATCTTGCTTATTCAGCCCTGTGCTGACTCACCCTGTCTCCCGGCATCCCCCAGCCCCTGTCACTCACACTCCAGACAAGGAATACACAATCTCGCAGAGGCAGGCTTGGATGGTTAGACAAGAAAATACCCACTTTCTAAAAGTGGTATTTTCAAACACAGAATGTTAAAACCAACCTTACTAAAAGCTGCATTTTATCATTCTGAGTCCAGGCATACTAAACTCGAATTTCTACCATGTTCCCGGGGTCAGTTAGGATTATAAGCTGTAATAATCAAAACTGCCCGTTCTGGCCTAGGGGGAACAGGTAGCCTTGCAATAGTGAAAAGCGAACTAGGCTGTAATTCACTATCAGGACATGCCGCACACACCCGGGCATGTCCTACCTTTCGCGTACAACGCACCCTGCCCACAGGGGTACCTTGGGCCTACCTTAGGGGTGACTAACATGTAGCAAAGGGAAGGTTTAGGGACTTGCAAGTGTGTGCACTTGCCAAGTCGACATGGCAGCCCCAGGCTGCGCACAGGCTCTGCGATGGCAGGCCCGAGTTACACTTTACGGGCTGTTTGCGTGGGTGGCACAATCCAGTGCTGCAGCCCACCAACAGCATTTGGTCTATAGGCCCTGGCACTCGCAGTGCACTTTACAAGGGACTGACACATAAACCAAATAGGCCAATCATGGAAACACCAATCCATAACACATTTTATACAGGAGCACTTGCACTTTCCCACTGGACCGCAGTGAGGAAAGTGCGCAGAATCATCACACCAGCAAAAACAGAGTCAAAACCGGGAGGTCAGAAAGCAAAAAGCCAGGGGAAACACGCCAAAAGATGCCAAGTCTAACAGATGGCTACTGTAGACAGTGGATACCAAACTTTTCCCTAGTAGCAAAGCCTCTGCTGAGGTTGACACACAGATGTGTCTGATCTGATTCCATTGGACAATAATTCCATGAGAGTCTTCCTAGAGCTGAAAGATTGTGTTGCACCCCGATACTAGGAATGCCAGATTATACAAAAGAGTTTACTTTACTTTGCAGTGAGAGAGAGGGCTGCACTCTCCTAGTGCTGACTTAGATGCACAGTGATGGCAGAAAGCCAGTGGCTTATTTCTCTACCACCCTTGAACCTGTAGCCGCAGGTCTTCCCGGTTGCCTTAAAGCAGTTGCTGTGGCAAGCACCAGTTTGGAAAAGAGTGAGAACATAGTGATGGGATATCCTTTAATCGTTATGGTCCCACACTCTGTGGAGCTTCTCTTGACAAGAACAAAAACTCAGTACAAAATTTGCATTTACAGAAGAACATCCAAACGAGCTAGACATGTAGGGAATAGTATCTGTGAACACACTTTTGAATTAACAGGGGGAGTATGGCAAATTTTACAAGGATTCCTGGAGTTCATTTTCTTTGTAGACAGAATGCTTATTTCTTGTTACCTGCAGATTGGGAGGGTATTTGCTATTTGGGCGTATAAATTCAGTAAAAGTACCATGTGCAGAGCTTAGATGCGTTAACAATGACACCCACACACAGACATAAGCGTAGTATTAAAACAGTAGCTGAATTAGTAGGAGACATATTTGGTGCAATCATTCCACCTGTATGCGTCATTTTAAATGGCGAAAGATTAAAAAGATGTCAACAGTTGTTGGCAACATGGCAACAAGTACTTCTGGATCTTTGCTAGTAGTGAACACTGAATTAATTGTTATACAGTCCATGGTTCTGCAGGATCGTCTTGCATTCGACATCTTACTCGCAGAAAAGAGTCTTCAAGATGGTTAAATTAACCCATTGTTGTTCATACATTCCTGATGAGAGTAAGGAGATTGAAGGCTTTGCAGGGAACATTTCAGACTTGAAACCTGAATTAGAAGAGTTGAAAGCACCTAGTGTTTTTAAAAAATTTGGAAAGTTCAAACTATTGAAAATTGGTTTACAACGGTAGGAGGAGACATTTTGAAGGCTGTTTTAATGCTGGTAATAATAATAGGGCTTTGCTTGCTAAGCTATAGACATTTTCTGCGTAAAAAGAGAGAAAAAGAATTACAAAAGAGATTTGAAAAAAATTTGGGATTAAATGATATCATGAACGATGATTATATGAAATGGCTAAAATAAAGAGGTCAAAAAGGAAAAAGGAGAGACTCAACAGATGATGAAAGTGCTCTCTGAATGAATTCACATGTGAAATGACTTTAGTGTGATGGTTATGAGAACCATCTGATGGGGGAATTGTTAGAGTAGAACATTTTTCATAAATATTCATTAACAAAAAATTTAACTTGCCTGAGGTATTCACATGAAAAATGCATTTTAAAATGACACGTAGTTGAAATGTACTAAATGCACCTGGCATTCATTTTCACTGGTAAGCCTTAACTAGACTTCTGCATTAATAAAAAGATATTTTTTAGGAAATGAGCAACCGTGCACAAATGTATTTGATAACTTGACCTTAACGTGACTTACATAGATTTTGCCATAATTACAGAATGTGCAGTTTATAAAATGCATTCCTTTCTTAAGCAACATGTTCTTGTTGAACCAAGCTTGAACTTCCTATCTATCTCATGTTCGTATAATACTGAATAGAGAATCACACATTTAACAATAAACATATGCTTAGAAGAAATATGAATGCCATTACTTAACCAGAGATCTGTAAGCAAATGTTTCTGTCTTTAGTGTAGTTCAGTTCAATTGTATTTATGTTTAGACAAAAAGTCTTTAAAACAATAAATACATACATACATAAACTATTGCTCTCCCCAACCCCACTCCACCCTACCCTCTTCCTGACCCCAGCTTCCCCAAGAGCCCTACATGACCGCTCTGCACAACCAACTAAGGGGTCATTACGATGGCGGGCGGACTGGAGTCCGCCCGCCATCGTGGTGGGGATTGGGACCGCCCGCCATGCATGCGGCGGTCCCGCACTACAAATTAGGATGCGACCGCCACCATGGCAGTCGCATCTTGCCATTTAACATTGCGGCGGGTGCTGCTGACTGCAGCACCTGCCGCGATGCCAAAAAAGCAGGTTGTGCATTTCACTACACTATGTGGCAGGCACCACACGGTGCCTGCCACTTAGTGCTGTGAAATGTAGGGGAGTACCATGGGTACCCCCCAGTGCACCCACACCTCCCCCAACACAAGGGGGGCCCGTAACGGGCCCCCGAAACAAATCCCCGCCAGCCTTTCCATGGCGTTTTCGCTGCCATGGAAAGGCTGGCTGTAGCCAGCATCCTAATTTGGCGGACGGTGCCTGCTAGGCACCGCCAACATTTTAGCCTATCTGGACCGTCCGCCAGGCAATCGTAACGATTGCCTGTGGCAGTTCCGTAGCCGTCAGTCTTTGCGTCCGCCACGGTCACAGTCTGGATCCCCTGCCATCGTAATGTGGCGGGGGGAAAATCGCGGTCCGATGGCGGAAGGCCCGCCACAGCACGGCTGACGGTGGCGGGCCTTCCGCCATCATAATGACCCCCTAAGTTCCTAATATGTCTTAATATGGTACCTTTGCCAGTCAATTCATTATAAATGGCTTTGAGCCCATCATTTTGAGATCACCATATTTCTAGTCCAGACTTGCTTTTACAACTCTGTGAGGGCACATGCAACATCTGAAAATTCCATGTTCGTCAAAAGTACAAGTGCTTCAGCCCAATGGGAAATATATTTAATAAAAAGAGATTTTTAAAATCACCCAACAAATCCTATAAAGATGTAAACAATCTAATAAAAGATGAACATAAAAATTTCGAAACCCTACAACACACGTACAAATATTCTCAACATTCAAAAGTGCATTAAACTTCTCAGGCTTTCAATAAAGCACATTCAGAGCAGCTTGAAATTTTAAGAGTGATAAGTGTAACTGGGCATTGGGCAGAGCGGCTATATGGGAAAGCCCTCTGGTTCTCCCATGATTCCAACATATAAATTGCTGAGGGTTTCTTCTTTAGGTACCCTAAATCCTGCAACCTTGATTCTTTTCTGCATGCCTTTTTCAATTCGATTTCTGATAGATGGGAGGCCTCCACCACATTAAAAGTTTCCATTTGTAAAGCCACATACATTTTTCGTAATCTAGTCCTGGCCTGCAAGGCCCAGCTTATCTCACACATCACAATTTCCTTTGCACAGAGGAGCAATACCTTGTGAGCTTCCGCTGTCCACAGTTTATCCCAGAATCTCAGGATTGGTATGAAGGCCAGGAAGTTCCAAGGATGCAAGTCCCCTTCTAATCTTATAACTAAGCCCGGGCCGAGTGCTCCGCTCCGCCAGCGGAGTTTGCAGAGTTTTACCAACTCCGCACTCCGCTGGGAACACAAAGTTGTGGCAAAACTCCGACTCCGTGGCGGAGCGGAGTGCGCCCCTCAGCCGAGTCAGTCCCCTGCAAAAAAAAATTTAAAAACCCACTTACCTTCTCTTCTGTCGTCTGCGGGCCGCCCTCCTCCATGCCGCAGTGTCTCCTTCTTGCCGTCGTTCTCCTCCATCCACATAGGAGATTTTCTCTATTGAACCCTTATAGATCCACCACACATACATACTAGCCTCTCGCATCCACACTCATACTCACTCATGCCATCCACATTATCAAACCCACCCAAGAACACATACACATAATGGTCATACAAAGGACAAAGATGTTTAAGTCTCCGTGACCGTGTTGTGGGCTGGGTGTATACACAGACAGGTCCACGCACGTTTCGGTGGTATTTGCCAAATTATGACCACCTTCTTCAGGACCATCAAGGTTTACAAATTTAGGGCGAGTGGTTGGGGTATCTGTAATGTTCAAAAAAACATGCCTCAGTAAGCCCATACACAAAATATCATTTGATTTGTACTGAATTGATTGAACCAAAACCAGCTCCATAAAGTGATTCAAACTCAAAAACGTTGGTAAAAAATAGTGATGAGACCTCACTCAAGAATCACCATTAGAGTGCAGGAAATCCTTAAGAGAACAAACCAAAAAAGTGAAGAGAAGAAATAACTCATAAGTGTATTTAGATTTACCGCATGCCCGTGATGTAAGTCTATGGAAGAAAACAATTTGACTTATTTTTATAAAGGCGGACGAGACTTCTAGTGACATATTAGTATGTTATATTTTATATGCACCCAGGAAGGAACAAAGAATATGCACTAATGTGCAATTTTATAACTTACTTCATCTGGGAAAGGAAGAATATCATTTAGGAGCCACTACTAGGTGGATCACTATAATGAGGTAATGTCAGTATTATTCTAGGCCTCTCTTCCGGGGGCAATACACAAGTATTTATTTTGCACTGTGGATAATAAAAGAATGTTTTAAGGATACCATTCAAATTTAAACAGAATCCCTTTTCTATCTCAATTCATATTCATATCTACCTGATGTCAGTGAAATTACACTACATCGTCTCGATCCAAACTAGTATGGTTCACAAGGATACTCTATAGGTCACCCCACACTTAATATGGGATCTCACCAGAACCTGTAGAAATATGCTAAATGCAGATACATCTATATGAGCCACAGATAGTAAGATGTATCTCATCAATAAGTCATACCACACAAAGTTATTATTATTAGATGTCACTAAGGTCCAATGTGGTATTCTATGTTACATACTGTAATGGTATGGGGGCAGGAATATACACACCTGTTTATATAACTCCTACTATGAAGTAAGATGTTAGGTCATACTGACTTTGACATGTTCTTGGTATTGGTTGATGCGATCAGAGGAGTTATCCGAGTCTCCAATCCTCCTTTATTGTATTGTTGCAGGGGCAAAGAGAAAAGATATTCATTTAGGGTGTGTTACCAGTAACACATTACAGATACGAATATGTTGTTTATAACTAGAATCAGTCATGGTGCCTCAATCCACAGTGCCACAATATTTAATATACTGGCATATGAATTTATCTTGGTGCGCAACACTAGTTCATGTGATCTGACAGATGCTGCTGTTTTAAAAAACTCAACCTGCCTACAATGATGAAATTTACAGATACGGCATAACCGAACTTTATGTTGAAAATACACTATGCTCCCCTATCTTGACTGCGTACCAGCCTACTACTATATAAATGTTGTATTAAACATGGTCAGGCTTGATAAATGGACAAAAGATACTACGGCTTAGTCAAACTTAATCAGTGAACAGGGCTCCTGGGGCCACAGATGGGACACTCTTCCCAACTCTCGATCTAAAGTAACACTAGTGGCTCGACAGACCCTGTCTCCAACAATCAACTATAAAGGGCGATAATCATTTGCTAAAGTGTACTATGGTATTCCAGTGCTACCTTACATATTTCCATATTAAACCGTGTCTGTGTTTATATTATATCCACCGGCCGCGGTCAAGTTATAATAAGTAAACCAAAGTCTGTGCGGCCGCAGCCCTGCTCAACGTAACGCTGCCCGCCATAACTCACAGTCAGTTCTAAAACACACTACCTATCCACCTAATGACTCCATGTAGTAGTTCGCTAGGAGACTAAAGATAATACTCCCGACATTATGACAGGAGCTCTTTAAGTTGGCCGGAGTTATATACGCAAAGCTCTCTCATGAGTACCATGCACCTCACCAGGTGATCCGACCTTGTGCACCCTCTCTGCACTAACTTCCAAATTTTGTTCAGGTTCTTATCCTGGAGAGTGTCAATCATAAGAACCCAATTTGTCTGATAGAAGGCCTGCTTCTTAGCGCTAAGCAGTGCATCATACTCCTTTCATATACTGTTATAGCCATCTTTCCCAGTAGCACCTGAGGGTCCCTTCGCCCTTCCTGCTTTCCTCAAACTCTTCCTGGCTGTTAGGCACTCGTTATCAAACCAGGGGTGATTTAATCCACTGTATATTTCCTTTTTGGCCCATTGGTTACACAACCTCACGAGGGGGAGTAAAACGTTTGACTACCTCAGTGATGGTTTAAGAGTAACGGTCCAGTACGTTCGGGCCCAGTTCCCCGATGAGTCCCATAACATTGCTCTCTTGGTGTTGCAACAAGAGGGTCATATACCTTTCATCAATTCTTGTCGTCAACCGTTTAGGGAAAAATACCTCCATCAGTATCACCTGCTCTCTTAAAGCTGGGACAGCCCGCAGAATCGTTTTTAAGGCCTAATGGTCTCTGCCCCTTATTCTTTGCACCTCAAAGCTTGTGCAGAGGTTAAAAAACCAAGCCTGTATGAATATATAGTCAATTGGGCAGCACTGATTACCATACACAAGCATTTGCGTTGCGGGGATATCCTCCCTAAACGGCCTATTTAGGCTAACAAAGCCTAACTCAGAGAAAACTTTTATTAGTTGCAAATCGTACTTTGTTTGAGTGCATTCTGGAAAGATTGCATTTTGAATTCCATAACTCTGTAGCATGTTGCTGCCACTGACCTCTGCCTGAGCAGGGGCTAACCTATGATTAAAATCCCTTAGTAAGAAGATTGGAGGGGACGCCAGGAACTCTGTCAAAGCCTTCAATTCCCGCTGGAAGCTGTCAGACCCAGCGGTTTCGGACAGGTTTAGGCGCATCTAAGCCAGTCAGAACCCACTCTTCCAAATAGAATGAGTACAATACACTTGACCCATAACCAGTGCTCACCCTCTGGTAGCTTAGCACCAAGCAGCCAGGCTTATCCTCAGGGCTTGAGTGTAAAGTGTTGGCACAACACCCCCCTCACAACACACTGCATTCACCACAAAAAGACTCCACACCATATGTATAAAAACACTTGTCTTTGTATCACACACACACACTGAAATCAAAATGAGATACACATTGTATATACACTTCATACTTATATGCAATTGTCAACCTTTCCCATTGCAGAAAGGTCAAACAGTCACTAGTCTATGACTATGCCTCGTGACCCAGCCCCTCAGTCTTTCAACTCTACCAGCCCACGATACACGTTGCCCCTGCTGGCGTCCTGTTGACTAGACAGTCAGAACCACCTAACATGGAAAGAAACAGTTACTTAGTTTCATCCATCCAGATTAGACCTCTAGGAGCCTGACAGCACCTGCATGAGTGCAGGATCACTATTCCCCCATTGACAAAAGGTTGTGACTGAGAAAGCTGGTGCGCTCCCCATCTCCAGAAATGTTTTCCCCTCAAGCGAAGGTGTGACCCCCCCGCAGTCAGCTGCAGGTGCCCACAAAGCCCACGCACACCTTGGGTCTCGTCACAATGTTTTCCAAAACAAAGCACCCTGCGGTGTGGGTCTAGGGAGAGGGAGCCAACGACCTCGGACAGAGGCCGCGATGTTAGGCACTGTCATCCTCCCGATCTGGAGGTCGAAGACAGTCACAGCTCCCGGCTCAGGTTCCCCCAACACCCCTCGGACACCACATGCTCTGGGGCACAAGCAAGCACCGGTCCCTTTGGTTGCAAGCATGGGTCCCTCGGACTGTGCAAGCTTTCCCCGCACTCCTCGAACTCCTCACATTCCGGCACCTCAGATGGCTGCTGATCTTTGCACACACACTCCTCTTGCACAGCGAGATAATTATATATGTCAGGACGGTCCTTGTCCCAACCACGATCACTTCCACCTGCCTCAGCTGCACCCAGTGTGGTCCTTACGATCTCGCAGAGACAGTGAGATCCTTTGTGTCCTTGGGATCTCGTGGACAGGAGGCCAGCTCACTAGCCCTCGGAGAGTACTTCGAGACCCAGGCCACAACAGTTAGCACCAGCTGCAGGCCAGCAAAGTTCAGGCAAAATACACCACGTGATAGTCCCTTTCTTCGAGCACGAAAAGCTCCAAGCCACCACAAACCTGTGGATAGTCCAGTTGAAGTCCCTCCTGCCCTAATGATTCCTTGTGTCAATGTCCCAGTATCGAACCAGCGTAGTATGGTTCCAATTCAAATGTGTCTCTACTTTCGGAGACCGAAGCCCCAGTAGTTATACCCACCATGGCCTTTGAAGATACAGTCAGTCCAAAAGGCCACCCTAGAAGTGCACGGGCCCCCTCTATATTTTGTCCTGTCTGCCATCCTAACCCGGGAGGTTTGATCACAATCTTTAGTGGGGCCAAGACCCTGCCACTTGAAATGCAGGTGCCAATTCCACTCCCACGTAACCGTCCCAGAAAGTCCCTTCAGATTCAGAGGTCTGCAGTTTCCCGTGAACCCTTAGTTTATGGCCCTCTATCAGGAATGCACCGATGTGGCTATCCCCCTAGCACCCAGTTGTGAATTAGATGACAGGCAACCAGGCACACAGAGCCATGCACATCGAAAGGCCTTCTTTCCCAAAGTGACATTTCCATCACCGTAATGTTGAACCCACTTCCACTACTGAAGAGGATTTGCCATTATGAACTCATCAATACCAAACATCATACTGTTACTATTCTGCCCATGGCAAATAATACTAGACAGCCTTTACCTACATCCTCTCATGCTAATTCAATGCGAGAAGCAGGCCCCATGGTACCAAACACACCATCTGGTGTCATTCATGACTCTTAGAGGTAACACATGCACACCTGCTCAGCCGCTTCCCAACACTGCACCCTGTCACCAAGGAGAACTCCGATAAAGCAGGAGACATGCAGAACCTTGGCACACAGCTTTGTAAATGCCAAGTTGAGTAACAGTAACCCGTGCACACAGACTCCACCACCAGGGCAAATATGTGGCACAATCATTGAGCTACCTCCGTGGTTGGCACAATCAGTATGGCATGCCCACGGAGGCACATTCGAGATACATGCCCCTGGCATAGGTCTTACCCCATGACAAAGGACTTTCAGTTAACTCGAATCAGCCAATCGTATATATACTCCTCCGCAGTATGTACATGATGGACACAGCGCTTTGACACTGCACGGCAGTGCCAAACACACCCAAGGCCTAAGCTAGCAAAACAATGTCAAAACATGAGGTCGGCAGCCAAAAAGGTTAGGAGAGACCACTCCAACAAAGGCCAGGTCTAACAGAAGCCCTCCCACATATCCCTCCAGGACTCACCTTGATTTACATAAACATTCAATAATTAAAAGGCTATTGGTACTACGAAACCCTTCATACAAGTCCAAGAGGCAAGCCAGGAGCCAGTCACTGCTTGTTGGTATCAATCTTGCTCCTTTGCTACACTTAGCAGATCACAAAGGTCATCATCCCACCTTTTAAGCACCCCAGCCCCACTTTTGTTCCCCTTTTTATAAATTGCATAAACCCAGTAAGATGGATAGTTCACCCACCAACCAGGTGTCCTGAAGACAGATTACCTCACACTCCTTCTATACCTTTGTAAGATCTATTATCCTATACAAGTTTTCCAGGCAAGTACATTCCACAAAAAAACTCCAAGGTTGGCGGGTGCAGCTACTACCTAATCTACGTGCCACTCCCAAGAGGAAACACTCTCCCTATCCACCTTTAGACACACAAATCTATTGTGCAGGGGGATTGAATCAACTACTTCATCACAGGTGTGGGCAGGAATGTCTATCTCTAGGGTACCGCAATTCAACAAAGAGATTCTACTACAAAAACACGAGCCACGAGAGGTATTCCCAGGTGTTCTAGCAGCCGGCAGCATTGTCTGTATGAAGGCGCCCCTATACCCCTCGTGACATCTCATGGAGAGGACACATTAATATACAAATGATATACTAATGATATAATTTTCAAATGCGCAATTGGGGCGCAGAGAAGAGTACTTGTGATCAGTAGGCCTATGTACATTTATACAGCCCAGTGAGGCGTTATAGGGATTGTTTCTGTCCTGAAGAAGAAAGCCTAGGGGATGGCTTCTGATACATGTCGACCTTGTAGAAAGTGACCCATTATAGTACACCATCTACTTTTTTCCCCCCTTTTTTTACCATTCTCAGCTAGGGAAGCTAATAAAGTGTATTCTTTTCCACTAGCCAGGGAATTTTTAAACCATCACATATATTTATATTTCACGATCCCACGCACTACACATATACACTAATCACAAAGTAAGTGCTCCCGCGTCCACGTAGGTAGTAACACGCCCCGTCCCGTAGAGGGGCGGGAAGACCCCAATGATGAAGCAGGACACTGAATCAGGTTTCAGTGTGTGAGGGGTATTTTACAACTTTTTGAACACTGTCCTTCCTACAAACATGAGAAGGTATTCCTTTTTTCTAATCACCACAGTTTTTAAAAACACTGCAAGTAAGATTAAGCACACACTTACGTGCGTTTATATGTTTTTGTAGTAGAATCTCTTTGTTGAATTGCGGTACTGAGAGGAGGACGATTCTACCTTTTTCCTCTTCACTCCCCCTCATGATATTTTTGTATCTCTAGGGTACCACATTTAAAGCCTACCACATGAGGCAGGGGCTGTTTTGCTTCGTCACCAATTGCCAACTTCAGTTGTTCCCGATTGAGGCTTGCGTGATTAGCCAAAAGAAACAGATCTGGACGGTGTATCTCTACTTCTGCTACAGGGACAATTCTTAAGTCAAATTTATGGAGGTCATTTTGGCCTCTGATACCAGACCCACAAAAACTAACCTTTGTGACTTCTCTCCCTACCAAGGATTCTCTAAAGGCTACTTGCTCCATGTCTCACATTGTGACCACCTCTAGAGCTTTACTAGCTGTGAATGCTTTTAGCAGGCTTGTCCTGTTTAGCGGCTTCCATTTATTCACTCTCTTCCCCTTACGTGTCACTTCCAAGTATAGATATTTTCCTCTGAGACACCTACGGAGCCCCTTTGTCTGCTCTGAATCCCACTCTACCACGGGTAGCTTCAATGTGTTAGTATCTAGACACTTCCTGGACTTGGCGCTCTTACTTCTCTGCAGGGTGGCCTTTCTCCCTGAGCCATGAGCAGCATTCTCTGGTCCTGTGCGGCCCTTACTTCCCTCTTTGTTAGAGTTACCGATGCTGCTACTTTGGGTCCTAGAATTTAGAGGGGCACCCTTTATCAAACCCTTTGGCCCCTCCCTCCCTTCTCCCCTTGAAGTTGTTTCCTATTTCCCCTTTGATTTTTTTTCAAGTTGACTTAATACCTCCATGCCTCCAGTTAACCTTACTTTCTTGGAGCTGTGTCTTAGGATTCTTTGGCCTTAACCTAGCCTGATACCTTTTCTACCATTATGGTGCCACAAGCGCCAGTTTCCAGCCCACCCTTGATACCTCCTTATCACCAACATTGGTCTCCTTGATACATATTCTGTTCCTGGGTACCCCCCTTGCACAGTAGCCACTGAGTTGGATTTGGGCGGCTGGGAGGTTACTGGCATTACAAGAGTAAGCATACAAGAATTAATTGACTTTAATTCACCAGAAATCTCCTTAAGTATACCTTCTTCCACTTTCAAGGCTTTATTGGTAGCAAGGGATGATTCAAGCAGTCCATGCAAAGTTTTATGCATTAGTAGAAGAATGTCCAGCATCGGAGATGGACCAGTCAGTAAGGACTCAATTTGCAGTGGAGGTAGCCAAGGACCCTGGGTCTCCCCCGTAAAGAGACATGCCAAACGTAGCAGCCCCTGTACCCCTTGGTCGACCTTTTTCAGATATATTCCTGCTCCAGTTATTCTCAGTTGTACCCCCGATACCCCCGACTCCTCTTCCACACTTGCAAAGCTGAGTTCAATTGGGCAGAACAGACAAGGAGACGAGAAAAGTTGGGGGTGAAACAGCTCTGGATTTTCTATTAATTCCAAAGCTCCCTTTTCCTTGAGCTCCAATAGCTCCCAAGATCTCCCTGACAGAGATACCACCTGATCCACCCTTACAGATTTGTGCGCTGTTGTAGACCTGAAGTGTTTCCCTACAAAGTTCTTTATCGACGCTGCTAGTAATTTTACTGAAGATTGGACATTTCCGTTTTCGAGAGATCAGTTTAGGGTAACAGGACTGGCCCAATCCAGACCTGGAGTAGCAGGGCATTCAGGCATAAGGGAGGCCCCGATTCCAGTTGTGTTTACAATCCCACCGGCATTTATTTTACTTTTTTGGGTTAGCAGGGGTTTAGAGCCTTTTTTCCTTGGTGGGGGCATCCCCTGATGATCTTATCAAGGCTATCAGCAATTCAAAAATTAAAAAAGCAAACAAATAAGAGGAAAGGGGCTCAATTGGGGGGCTGTTACTGAGGTTCACTTACCCCCTCCTACTGCACACAATGTTGATGGCCGAGCTGCGGTGCCGCCGCCATCACCCTTTATGGCTGCTTTCCTACTGACCACTACTATGCTCTTATCAGCTCTCCGACTCTCTCTTTAGCAGCTCCAACCTTTGAATGATCCAACCCTTGCAGGGCTGGGCTGAGTGCAAAAGGTGCTGCTGGTGCTGCAGTGTGCTTTTGGGCACTATGTGACACAGCCAATAGGTGCGGACGGGCCCCTGCACTACCTCGTCGGCATCCCAGCTGGTGTCCCAACCTGCTAGTTGCACGTAGGTCACAGAGTAAAGGAAAGCCAATGGCGCCGAGGATCAAGCCCAGAGCCGCAGCACACAGGGCAGGGCATCTGAAGCTCCAGTCACCAGCCACCAGCAGGAGAGTACAGTGGAAACAAAACATAGAACTTGCGGAGCACTAGGCAGGACCGGACAGTGGCGCCAGGGTGGGCACGAGCACGGACACACGCACGGCTTGGCGCAGCGGCATGCATACAACAGTGGGAGGAGTCAACCGAATGCGCCGAGTTTATAAAATTGATTCCTTTCTTAAGCTACATATTCTTGATGAACCAAGCTTGAACTTCCTATCTATCTCATGTAATACGTAATAGAGAATCACACATTTAACAATGAACGTATGCTTATAAGAAATACGAATGCCATTACTTAACCACAGATCTCCAAGCAAATGTTTCTACCTTTAGTGTAGTTCATTGTTCCTCAGTGAAACATTGAATAAATGATAGAACAGACAGTGCAATAGACTTCCCTGGGAACCAAGGTTAGACGTTCCCAGTTATACAAATGTTTAGGAATGTCTGATACATATTTGACAGTGAACTGTGAACTCCATGTGTCTGCCGTGAAAAAGGAAGGACGAAGCTGCTCACCATCGGAAGATGTATTCTCATTGGACCAGAGTGACCAGATCTGCAGCATTGTAGTTAGCATGTTCTCATGTCTTTTATATTAGTGTGTGTTTCTAGTTAGCAAGTGCTCTTAGCTCCTACCCTTTGACGTTCCCACTTCTTCAAGGAGACCCTTGCTTTTCTTTATGCCCAGGGCTGACTGCTGTAAGCTACTGCTGATGGCGAATGCTGTTGCCTGACTGTAGGTAATGATTTCTTTATCCTTTTATCCGATGAGGGTAGCTATTGCTGCATCTGTTTCCACATTTTCTTGATTGAAACTTTTTTTGTACCGTTTTTGCTACTGCTGTATACTGAATTGAGACTCGGCTGAGTTTCATGAACTACTCTGTATGCGGAATTCAACTACTTAATTCTAAATTCGATTTTGATGCTCCTTCCATCTCGCTCTTTTCCAGAACTCTTTATGGGTTCTATTAGGTTAGGTTCCTTTTTAGATATAAAAGAGATGAATTCCTTTATGGAACATGCTTGTTAATTTGCATTATTGATGACTCTAGCCATATTTTTCTTGATAATTTCTGTATACTGATTTATCTGACTCACTAATTGAATAAAGAGAGAAATAAAAAGAACTTATTAATCTCTTAAAGAGAATAATGTTTTGAAAATCTACTTAAAACTCACCATTGACTGAACTTAACTGTAAATTACAATGATGATTAACTTTATTTGATTTAGTTTCCATTCAAAAACGGGGGCAAAGGTCTGTCACCTTGAAGAAGATGTATCGCGCAATTGGAGCCCATTCTTGTAAGTCACAGGTTGAACTGGTACTGGAGAGTAAATTTTTGACTCCTTCCGCGCTGTCACAGCTTATACTCTACGAAGCAGTGGTTACTGTGTATCGCATAGGAATAACATAATATGGTGCAACATCAGTAATAGAGAAAATGGGAAAGAAATCTATCTTTCTTTCATACAAGCACCTATTAAATAAAATAAAATTCTCCAGAATGCGAAATCATCCCACAGTCTAAGTCACTCACCATATTCTCTGAAAGAGCCCTTCATGAGTGGCAGTCATTTCCGATTTTAAGCTGAGCTGATGAGAACTGGGGAGGAACATGCTGGATGCGTCATGCACCTGCACTTCAACAGGATGGGGGGGGGGGTTGAGTGCGATGGATATTTTGGAGAAAGGTACTTCAGGGAAAAATATTATTTCCCTTGCAGGCCCCGAAGACCCCATCCTCTGTCACATTTGACATAAATGTGTAGAAGGCAGTAGCGGCTGCTACTGGACCCGGGTGGTGGGGGTAAAAAAACTAAACACTTACCTATAAACAGCTGGCCGCCGCCTCTCCTCCGTCCTCTTCTTCCAGTCTCCGGTCCGACAGCAGGAAGCACCCGGGCTCCAAGGCTCCCCTGAGCCAATCACAACACTGCAAAGCAGCGTTGTGATTGGCCTGAGCACCGTGGTTCAGAGCTCAGACACGGAATGGGAGGCTGGGCATGTTCCTCACCAGGCTGTGCATTACAGCCTGGTGGGGAAGATGCAAAGTGTGCATGAGTGCAAACCACTCCGCCCCCTGCTCTGTCCAGTCCTGCCCCAAAAGCCACCGACTGCAATAGGAAAACTAAAATGATAATAACAATACATTATTAGCATTTTATTTTTCCCTTTGAGCAGTGGGGCAGCACTCCTCCGCCTTAGTGCAGGAGCCGCCACTGGTAGAAGGGTGAAATGGAAGGGGAAGACTTTGTTGCAGCAAGATGGGTATGGAAGAAAAAAAATGAATTGTGTGATGTGGGGAACAGGTAGAAAATGAGCCCAAAAGCTTAAACACAAATGTGAGTTTTGAAGTTACTGATGTATTAATTAATTTAGTTGAGTTCTGTTTTGGAAAAAGTATGTAAGGAGATATGGCAGAACTGGTCCAATAGGTGGGAAGGCTGGCCGGAATACCAGGAGGTTCAGAGACCTAAGGCCAGTGGGACAGGAGAGCATAAGGCGAATTAAAGGGACTCTGGCTTTACAGCGGAATAGAAAGGCTAGTAAAACAAGCATGTTCCTAATGGAATGGACAGAAGGCCCCAAGGAGCCCTTGGCGCTGCGTTGGGTGATTTATGTGGTGGGAGGAGATATAATTATACATGTATTGGTTTGCTGATTAGTGTTTTGAGACGTCTGTACTACAACAGGCCAAGTACGTTCGCTTTTTTGTAAGCTCTGTCCTGCCCCAATTAAATGTACCTTTTGTCAAATCCCCGGAATCGGTCCCTCTGTGGGTCCCCGGCACCCCCCAAGGCAGGGGCCTGTCTGTTTGTTGATTCCCAGGCGCCATTTTGCACACTCTCTGCCTTCACCGCGAGTGAATCCGCTCCTGGCCCCGTGTCAGCTTCTGCGGCTCAGATCTTTCTGCCTCGGTCGCCGTTGTTTACACTCATTAATTAGCACATCCCTGGACAGATGTCTAGTCAGAAAGGCAACTGAGGAAGGGGCTCCGGACCCAATTACGACTAAGAGATCGACCGACAGACGGCACAGTCAGGAGAAGAGCTGGGTAAATAGCAGTGGGAAAAAAATATCACGACTTCCAGGGGGAGCCTAATAAAACACGAAGGACCTCTGGGGCGGGTGGGCTAATATTTACAGATGGGCCTGAAAGGCATCTTAAGGGCCACATTGGCAGCCTCAGCTCGTGACATTCCCAGTCCATTCTTGCAGCCCCACGCGGCTCCATGTCTTGTGTGATCATACTGAGCCTTATCTGGCTTTTTCACCATTAGATCCTGCAGTTTGGGACTTGTACTTTTGTTTTTAACATTGTAAGTATGGCCACGGCACTCCCTGAATGCAAAGTGCTTCTGGCTAGAGTTGGGCCTAGCTGAAAGCGCCACAAATGACACGCAGGGTACGTTCAGCCCCCACGGCTGGTTCGGTGTTATGGAGGGGCGGAAAGGAAAACTCATGACCTCAGTGACGTAGCTACCTTTGGTGCAGTGGCACCAGGGCGCACGACCCTGTAAAGTGTTGTTTGTATTTTAGTACTACAACAGTAGACAAATGGGCCATTTACTTGTTTGCACCAGGGCCCCATACATCCAAGCTGCACTATTGCATAACCTAAAAGTTACCAGAGAACTCCACGTCACAAGGGTTACGTGCTTCCGTCCTGGAGTTTCCTATAACAACGTACTGGAACCTGGGCTTGCGTTTCGGATTTACATCAGCTAAAAAACTGAATTGACATACCTGTGATGCCTGATTGGTGGGCTCGCATGACACAGAGCGAATGAATATATAGCTCGTAAATATCCAGGCAAGGTGTGCCTGTGTTGCTAAAGGACTTACAGACATGCACAGATCTAAGCCAGCTTTTCCATGTCACCCGCATGTTTCCCAGGGCTGTAACATTAGTTCAAGCTATCCCACCCAGTCCGTGCATTCAGGGGCTTGTACTTCTCTTCTATATTGGCTTGACAGGACTACAAGTCCCAAAATGCACAGCAAAAGCTGAACTGCGCAGGCTGTTCATGAAGGAATCCGGTAAATCTGGGAGCGCTTCCCAAAATAGCGAATAAAGAACCAATTCAAACGAGTAACTGCATTTGTGTATATAAAACAGATTTTTTATAGCGTGATAATGTAAACAACATCCACCCTAAGATTCTGTCAGGATTTTTAAACGAAGCAAGGGTAAGCACGCGCATTTGACCTTCCGTCAAAAATGCAAATATATTCCTCCAAATATTAGGGTGCAGATTTACAAGCCTCTTGCGTCACTTTTCCCATGTTAAAAATGACGCAAAAGTGGCGCAAGGGGCTTGTAAATAAGCCCCTAGATGTTGAAATAAACGCGCACTGTCAGGTAATTCGCGACTTGGAAACCCGGGTCTGCCAGAGAGAAGACGGGCTGCCAAGCCCGGGCGCTGGGAATGTTTCGAGGCACAGGTACTTCGAGCCCCGCCTCCCTCTTTATTCAATTTTCTCAAACGAGTCTGGAGGGCACTTAGGAGGCACGGGAGCTTCTGGCCGCCATTTCCTTATTAACTAATTTTACTTCGATCCCATTAAATCGCGCGCTTTATCGCCTGCAAATGAACGGGATTTTTTCAGCAGCCCCAGAACCATTAAACTTGAATCGAAGTGTGAAGCCTTTTTTTCCCCTCACCATATGTCTCTGCTTTCCGCCGCTAAAGGGGGTGCAGTCACCGGTTTTGTAAACAGGGTACCGTGGGCGCAGCTTCAAGGTATAGAAAATCAATCAAAGCCAAACATCAAAAGACAAAGAATGCTGTCTGAATTCTTTAAAAAAAAAAAATCGCAGTAATTTTTGATCATATAATTTGTCCTGTGTACGGTTGATTTTTCATTAAAAATAACGATACCGCCTGCTCCGAAATCGTTCTTCACGTCTTAAATAAGTTGCCGTGATATGCGACAGGTTTATTCACCTGAAATGCTCACCTTTTCGCTCTTGTTTCTTCCTTTTTTTTTAGCACAAGCAAAGAAAGCTCTGCTTGTCATAGGTCAGGTGTGAAAAGTTCAGATATCCTCGTCCTTACGTGCGCTTCTTACTACCAGGTATTTGTAGGGTAACAACTCTGCAGGCAGCAGAACCGGGGCTGTGTGAACATCTATAACCTGAATAAAAAGTCTCTCTCTTTTCATAATCCGTCTCGTCCGAGTTTCCACGCGCCGTAATATCAGAACAGGTCGACGATATAAACAATGACGCGTGATGTGGCTTCCAGACAAATATGCAGTATTTCTGAGCGGCCGGTGATGCTAGGTTGGGGGAGAGGCATTCATGCGGCAGGTCGTTTTCAGACTTGCGAGGGACTGCGCCCCAGCCCTGCTGACTTTGTAGAGGCCTCGGGCAAGTGATACTTCACTTCTGCCCTAAAGGAGCCGGGAATGACTACCTGTACTCCTACCCTGATTCTCTTAAAGCCATATGTGATGTTCCCAACTTTCCCAGCCCTACCGACATCTCAGAGACCCTTTCTATGGATTTTTCTCCTAATCCCATATATATATCACCGGAAGAGGGCGACATGACCGCCTGAGCCCCACCATATTACAGAATTATTGGTCTGCGAGAGGTTTCCCAATTTCACTACACCCGGGTCAGTCTGGCATTTACTCTGCCCAGCACTGCCACGTAGTCACAGTAGACTTCGCACGTCTCCAGGTCCATGCTGAGCAAGCCACCCCTACAACTGCCAGGCGTGACTGCATCTCCCCCAGCCCTGCCGCTTAGCTGCCAAATACCCCATAGAACGTGTGAAACCTTCACTCACCCCTGACCTTTTAACCACGCGCTCAATACCTATAAGAAATTGTAAACCCACGCGGACATCGGGTAATCCATACTTCGAGTGGAGTTGGCTGAAATGTCGGGATTCGCTTAAAGCTGTGGTGTTCCTTGGCAGCCTTGCACACGGGGTGGCCTGTCTCGAATACAGCACAGTTCCAGCAGAATGCTTTACACCTGCAGTTAGATTTCTGTTTGGTTTTTTTAGTTACCAGCTGCCCTTTGCCATAAAGGGCACAATGCAGGGGCATAGCTACCATTGGTGCACCAGGTGCAGTGGCACCGGGACCTCTAGCCCGTCTCAAATACAGAGCACTTCCATCTGAATGTTTTACACCTGCAGTTAGGGTTGTTTTTGTTGTTTTTTTTTTTAGTTACCAGATGGCCCTATGTCATAAAGGACTCAATACAGTGCCATAGCCACCATTGGTGCAGCAGTGGCACCAGGGCACACGACCCTGATAAGTGTTGTATTTTAGTACTACAACAGCAGTCAAAAGAGGCATTTTCCTTGTTTGCACCAGGGCCCATGGAATCCTTGCTAGCTACTCACACCAAGTTCCAATTACGTGCTTTGTTTTACAAATCACCCGGCTAGTTCAATTGAAACAAACAAACATTATAGCTCCCAGAATGCATTACATTTTTAGAGAAAAGCGCCCTGGAAAAGTATTACATTTTAGAGGAAGGCGCCCTGGAAAAGTATTACATTTTAGAGGAAGGCACCTTGGAAAAGGCTGTCCCTGTTGAGACCAGTCATCTGGTAAACTTGTTCTGGTTGTGCTTTTAAAGAATACTGCCCACTAAAACACCAGGAGTGGGTTGCACAGTTCTAATTTGGGACAACATAAGATGGTAAAACGTGGAGCCACGTCAGGGCGTCTTTTTATGAGTGTTTGGGCAGAGAAGCTTCCCAATGAGCAGGGTCGAAGCTGACAGTAAACCCCGGGGTCTGCCTGCCCAGCCCTGGGGAGGCTGCACTCCAAGGGCCGTTAATTGTGTTTTCTTTTCCAAATGACATGTCAGGGCAATTACCAGATTCTGATCAGAGCCTCCCGCCCAGATTGAATCCACATGTGATAAGGAATGTGCGACTTGTTATCTGTCGCCCTGGAATTAGGGAAACACTTCCAACGTGTCATTCCGGGGCCCGCTTGCATCCCTCGCTTCTTTTGATCTTGTTTTTAGCCCTTTAAAAACGCTCTAATCCTGTTCCTGATTTCGGCGCTTTGTTTGCCCGCTTGCCAGTCGCAGGGAGCGGCGGTTTGCTCAGCAATGGCGGCCTTTTGTTGCTCCTTCCCTTGTGTTTATTGGGCCTGGCTGCTGCCATCAGCTGCAATGCACAATCCATAATCGCCAAATTATCACAGTTATGTCAAGAACCCCACTCCAAAGGTGCCAGGAGGGGTCTGAATACAAAGGCATAACACGGGCCCCTGAGGTGCGGGAGCTCCATTCAGGCCAAGGTCAATGAATATCTCTGAAATATGGGACCCTCCCCACCCAATATCATCTGGGTTAGTCTGGCATTTGATTTATTCTGCCCAGCCCTGCCCCTTCTGCATAGTCACAGTAGATCTCGCAATCCTCCCAAGTCCATGGTGAGCAAGTCACCCATAAAACAGTCAAATGCGACTGCATCTTCCCCAGCCCTGCCGCTTAGCTGCCAAATGCTCCATCGAACCTGTGACACCTTCACTCACTCCTGACCTTTTAACCAAGTGCTCCATGCCTATTGGAAATTGTACATTGGGCAGTTCATACTTCGAGTTACATTGCCTAACTGTATGAGTCTGCAGGTTGGGCTGCACCATACGCCTCTCCTCTTGCTTGGAGATTTCACTTCTGACGGAAGCAAGATATGCTCCTCTAGAGCTGTGACTATTTTCTTTCTTTGTTCTTCAATTCAACACAAGACTGTTTCCTTAAACTGGTGTTTTTTGTTCAAAAACCAATAAAATTGTTTATCAAAAAATCTGTATCACAAGATGGTCTCTGGACAACGCAGAACCGCTTAAATAAAGGCACAGACCTTTCTAGTCCTTAGGGCTGGCATTAGAAAAGGCCTTTTGATTTTGCTAAAATTATGTGCATAATGAACATACTTATAGGGGCTTTCAGCCAGCCCTCTTCATCCATTGCTGTGTTATTGAGTCATTCACATTTTTAAGTCTCACTTGCACTCTCGCTAGCGACGATCTATTATTTAAAAAAAACAAAAATCTAAAAAGGACCTTTTGCCCCATTACTTATCATTTGTTGGCTTCAACGTAACTCTCATTTCCTTTCTTCTCATTGGTCAGTGAGTGCAGATTTCACTTCCTTTTGGTGTTAGTCCCTTCCACGGAGCATGGACCAAGTACTGATTAATGTCTTTAGTCTTTATTGGTGTCCTTCCACTGCTAAGGCTTAGCTGGAGGTACGTTTTTGTTGCTTCTCCATCCTCTTGCTTCTTTCTCCTTTGCTTGTTGCCTCGTCTCTCCCACCCCCTCCATCCCACATTGTTGCTGCCGTCCTTCAGATGTCAATAGTTTGAGCTTAGGTAGATACAAGGATGCACCAGACTACATTTTCATACACAAACAAATAATGTGCAAAGTTTCACATGGCGCCGCTGAACCAGAACAAATCGGAGAAGTGTAACTTTGAATGGCGTTTGGCCCGGAAAGTGAAGTCTTATAGGGCATCATACATTTAGGAACAGACTGTTGCTGTATGTGCATTTAAATTGCCACAGTAACGCCATTGACTGTGCTGAGCTATGTATCACATAAAGTGTGTCTGATGATGTAACATTTGACATTCATTTGACTTCCCATACAAAGTAGGTTGTACTCTCAAAAAAGACAGTTCGTATTTCACTTTTGTAACCTTACTGTACACAATGGTGTTCCAAATCAATCTTCCAACCCCACCATCTTCACCATGTAGCATGGTACCCATGTAGGCAAGTGCTTCAGTGTCCCTCTTGTGGGAAGTAAGTGCTATTTAAATGTTACAGTACAATACTGTGATGATCAGCATGAGAAGGCAGGACACGGAGGCAAGGTAAGATGAAGGCTGGTGATTTGTTAATTAAGTGGAGCATAAATAGAGCTGCCACAAAGACTGGCTGGGTTCCCGCCACCACTAGCTTTCCTTAACTCACCAGATTAATCATCCGCATTATGAGCTACCAACATTCTTCACCCTGAAATAATTGTATTTCAGAGTGGCGAATGTTGGTGGCACAAGACATAATATTACATCACTCTTTTTTTTTTCCAATTCAAACAAAGCAAACTATAAAACAACACCCCAAAAATGGGAACTAAAACAAAATAAAAATACAGAAGAATAGTAAAGAACCAACAAATACCAAAGGAAAATATGCCCACATTAAGTATTCGAAACAGATGAGTAACACACAGAAATCATGACCTCAGTGCCTATCTGTATCGGATGGGTAAGTGCCTTGTGCGACAACTACTGCAAATCCGTCCAGGTATTTCAACAATTAACTGGATTTGGTTGGTGACAGGATTTCCTCCAGCAGGTCCGGATTGAATTGTGCACAAGGTACTTCCAGCTTGTCTTGTTTGATTGGTGCCTTGATTGGGACTCATGACATCCTTACACTTCACCATCTGACTTGTGAACAAGGTATTTCCAGCTTGTCTCATATGGCCAGGTATTGCAGAGTACCCGCCCCAAGCTGTCATCCATTCCCAAACCAGGGCCCCCATGGGTACCACAACCCCTCCACTCTCCCCCGAGGCATAGATACACATCAAAACACAATTGTCTTGGGTTAGGGGTCGTAAGAACCCCGGCCGTATTTTATTAAATGATAAAGCATATTAATATTTTATATTTACAATACGCAGAAAACCTGTCCAACAGTCCAGAATATTCATACATAAACCACATTTCTTACACAATGTATTTCCAATTATTTATGGATGGCTAACCTTAACATATTGTCTAATACATAGCCATTCCCAACCTAAACTAAAATTATGTAAATTTTTTGTTTTCTGCGTATCCCGAATTGAGCCTACGGGCAAGGTCATGACTGGTCCAGCTATGTGCTCGGTCCACCCCTCCCACTGGAGTGACCTTGCGCAGGAGGCCCGGTTGCCCAGAAGGTTACTTTGAAGGAAGTGACACGAAATGGGCCACCTGGGTCACTCGCGATCACCTCTCTGCCTTCCCAAAAATGAAGAGTCGGGACGTCAGTGGAGAATACAATCTAACACCTTTATTAGTAAATGCACTGAAGCGGAGCCCAGTCTGACCAGCCTCATGGGATAGCTGTCGAGGGGACTGACTTCAGGACCCTTGGTAACACAAAATAAGCTTTCCAACACCTCCCAAGTCCCGCCCCTGGTGGAAAAATACAGCTTGGGCAAAGGCTGAACAAAGAAGGCACAGAAGGATGAGCTACCACCTGCAGAGTGGGTACACGTTATCAGGCTCCCAAGGTCATCTTGCTCGGTCTCAGCTCTCTCCAGTGTGGGAGCACAACTACGACCAGGGATATTCATGCGAGAGCAGAATAAACTATTCATTTAGTACATCTGGGTTTCAACCTTGAGTACGATAAGAGGGAACAATTGAACAGCAGCTTTCTGCTGAGGCAAGCAGAAAGCGGGGCACAGAGAGTGGCAGCTGTAGAGAAAAGAAAATGGCGTCTCAGATGATAACTTTAGCCTGCACAACGTTAATAAAAACGGGTCAGACACATTTGCGACAGCGATCAATATAAAATAGCTACATGAATGCTAACACAACATGGTATACGGCATGGGGGACGGGGCAATGATGCATTTGAGTCTAACAGACCCTCCTTTTAGCATTCATAGCTAATTTTATTGTTGCTATCAGGTAAGGGTCTTTACAATTCTAATGAAGGGGAAAAATGAAGGTGCATATACAATCGTTGAATCAGTTGAATGAGCATCAGCAATGTTAGATAGGTACGCATATCAATATTCAAAAATACCTTCATCAATGGACATCAAATCATGAACAACCTGTACCATCATGGCAGAGGGCTTCGCTGTTTGTTCTTGAACTCTCATTTTGGGCGTTAACTTTTGTATGCAATAAGTACAACAAGCGGGAAGGCAATTAATGCACAGCCAACAAGTGAATATAACACCTGCAATGGCTACTAAGAATAAGAGTTTTTATTTTTTTATTTTAAGGAGTTTTATATAGCGCGAACTTGACCCGAGAGTATCGGGTATCAGAGCGCTTTACATAGCACCAGTTGGTTACATGAGGACACGTTCATTTTTTTTGTTAGGCATGGGGAGATTAAGTGATTTGCCCAGAATCACAGGATGTTCAGCGTCATTGCCAAGACTCGAACTGAGTTCCCCAGATTCAAGGTCGACCGCCCTAGCCGTTAGGCCAACTTCTCTCCCCAACTACGAGACTACGAGACTCCAAAACCATCCAGACGGGGACCATGTTCCATTCTCCTGGTGGATGTCAGATGCTAATCTGTGCAACTTTTGTATTGCTGCATAAACATTTGGAGCGTGGTCCGGTATGTACACACAGCAACTACTACTGATGACGCGACATGCCCCACCCCGATCAGCAAGGATGACGTCTAACACCATCCTGTTTTGAAGAGCAACGAGTCTTGTAGCCTGGAGTTCAGCTGTAATGTTGGTCAGTATTCCTGCAGTGGTGTTGATAACTCCTTCTACTACCCTTGTAAGCCTGCGTATACTACGGCTATTATACATGGGGCCCCAAAATGGCAAAATACCCTTCATGGCATCTGTAAATTGCTGCAAAGTAGTGTCAGTCTGATCTATATCTTTTGTCTCTAGGACCCTTCTTACTCGAAACAGATACACACTCCTGCGATGTAATCTGTGGTCTCTGTGATAGTTGGATGCCGCAATGTACACAGGGTGCAAGAGAAAAAACACGTAGCACACCCCAGACCACCCCCTGGGAAGCCATATGTAAGCCTGGGACCCGCAAACAAAGTACACATTGTGGGGAGGAAGCAGTGGTGGACTACTAGTAAGGGTGGGCGGAATTTGCGTATTCGCGTTACACAAAATTCAGCGAAATGGTAAAAAATCTCCGCGAGCACGCAGAATTCCGCGAGCACGCGGAATTGCTTGTTCCGCCTGTTCGCGATGCGTTTTTCCTGTTCGGGGACCCTGTTTGCCCATGCGGTCGCCAATTGGCGCGGCCATCTTGTTTCACTTGTCCCGCCCGCTCGCGATGCGTGTTTCCTGTTCGCGAACGCAGATGTCCGATGGCGCGTCCGAATGACGTGTTCACGATCGCACACTCTCGCGGGATCACGCGAACGGATAGGAAAACTTGTCGGCAAACGCAGGGATCCCAGTAAGTCGCTACTGCGCGCGCGAACACGCATTTTAAAAGCGCGAACAAGTTAAAAATTCTGCTACGCCGCGGATCGCGGAATTTTCGGCAATTCCGCGTTCTCCGCGGAACGCGGAATTGCCAAAATTTCGCAAATTCCACGAGCGGAACGGAATTTACCGCCCAGGCCTAACTACTGGTCAAGTTCAAATCATACATGTAGTTGCAGATACTCACTCCTACTGGAACCTGTCCAAAACCTCGGACACAAAAACTAGTTGTATTTATTACCGGTACTGGAACAGCTTTGTCCTGGGTAATATTGCGCAGCTGAAAGGATCTAAAATACTCAGTAACGTTAAAGTCCTGGAAATCCATCATCTCATTCTGAAGCCACGTTACATTTTTCTTTCTTTCATAAACATTCATGTAAGCATCGAGATGTAGAGTATCAGCAACCCCATACCTCCCCGGGGTAAATCCTTGGTGTGTTGCTATATAACCCAATACAGCCTCATAATCAAGGTATGTTATATTCATTGCATCTGAATGATAATGGGTATATACCATGGTGAACAACTTCCAAGGCGCAACCGGGAACTCGGTCACGCCGCCAATATGGCGGTTGTGCCGGTCCCCGGAGCACTCTTCATGGCGGGGAGGGGCGGGGCCAGCGCTGGTGACGCGCGTTGGGCCCGCCCTCATCCATTGGCTATTCGGCATGCCCCGGAAGCAGTTTCAAGCGCTTCTGGGGTAACGTAATCATAACGGGTCCCGGATCTAGCCGGGACCTGTTCAAACCTGTTCTGGGGGAAGCGCTCTTTAAAAAGAGCAGCAGAGCGGCGGGAGAGGCTCTTCTTCGCCGCTCTGCCCCCCCCCCGAGCACTACACCTCGCCTGCACGTGAGGAGGGCGCGTGAAGCCTCCGTTTTTGTTTCTTGTGTCTTTTTTCCCCTTTATACAGGTGTTTTTTCATTCGGTGTCGGGAGCAATTGGAGGCATCAGGCAGTGGAAAAAACGCAGAGGAGTACACCAGGACGCCTAGAGCCTGCAATAACATCGGGGATTTTCTTCCCCCCCTTTTTTCTTGGTTCTTTCCTCTGCAGATTGTCAAAGGGCAAAAGACAAGACTGCTGGAACACCTGGGAGCCCCCCCCCTTTTTCCTGTGCAGTGAGGAAGCCTACTGGGACCTGGTCTACAGCTTTTTGCACCCCCGGTAAACCAGCACTTTCGCCGCAGTCAGGAGCCACCCGGGTTAGATCACTGCTCACCTGACCCTCAGGATTAGCCTGGGGGAGTGGCTCTGGCTGTGGGGGTGCTTGCGGTCGACCGGGAGATTGCTTAGAAGGTAAGGATTTTGGCATTGTCCTAGGCCAGGCAGCAAGTGGGGTTTTTTGTGCTAGCTTGAGGGTGCCCAGGTTAATGGTGCATGGTTGCTCTGTCTTATAGCGGGCATTCAAGCTTGTAGATTCAGGCAGAATTCGGATTTTACAACTGAGTTTTAATAATGGCACCAAAGGTGAAGAGGGGACAGGGCTCGGCTAGGATGGAGGAATGGATGGCTGCGATGATGCAAACTATGAGCGACCTAGGTCACACTGTGGCAGAGCTGCGCAGGAAGGTGGATGGGGAGGAGGAGGAGGGGGACAGGCCCAGGCATTCGGGGGTTGCACTCAGGGCAGCATTCCCTCTGGTACCCCGTAGATCTAGGAATAAACGGGGGGAGGGGGGCCGGCCCCTGCAGGGTTACCAATCCCAGTTTTTCCGGCGCCAGTAGTCCCAGGGCTTGTAGTCCCACCCCTCCCAGCACCCTCAGAGCCTGCAGTTCCAGCCCTCCCAGGACCATCGGTCCCAGCACCAGTAGTCCCACCGCTCCCGGTGCCTGAGGTTCCAGTACCCATGGTCCCAGTGGGGGCGGGCAGCGCCAGGGGGAGCGATTCCACCGGCGGGCATGGGAGGCCCAGTGCAGCCGAGCGCGCCAGGAGCTCCAGTTTTAAGTGAGGCCCCGGCACAGCCAGTAGTACCTTCCGGCAGTACTCCCAATTTGGTCCCAGGTCAGCCTGATCTAGTGGCAAATCTAGAAGCAGTACTCCCATGGCTAGCTAAGGCAGGGACAGTTATTCAATCTGCGGGCAGTGGGCTCCTATTAGCTGAGGGGGATGCGGTGGAAAGAGCCAGGAGCTTAGTCGCGCAAGTTGAGAAAGCTAAACAGGTGGTGCCGCCACCAGTTGAGGGCCAGAAAGGCACAGGTGGCCCAGAACCCCCAAAGCAGGCCACAGCTGCAGGACCTGAAGACGGGAAGATGCAAGCAAGCACGTCAGCAGGTACAGTACAATTGTTGCCAAGTGTAGGGTTGGGGGAGGTGCGCTCACACAAGGAGCGCATGGCACAGCACATAGCGCAGGACGTAAAAGAACAAATTTGGAAAGGGGAATATGTGAATATGTTTTCTTTGTTGGTAGACAAGGATGAGAAGGAGGAGGCCAAAAAGCTGAGGGAATGGTCCCACCCAAAGGGCTGGGCCAATTGGCCTACTAGGACAAAGGTTGAGGAGACGTTAATTAACTGGTTTAAGGCATTCTCAAACTTTCATGCAGTGATGGTAGAGAAATTCCCAGGTCTAAGCGCAGAATTGGTGTGCTACCAGAATAGGATCGCATGCGCACATGATGAGTATGGGGGGATGTGTTGGAAAGAATATGACAAGGCGTTTAGAAGGGTCGAAGCCTCTGACCCAGCACTCACATGGGACCAGGTGTATATGATTTTATGGTTACGACACATGAACTACCAAAGCAAGGATGCGCCAAAAGGGCAGTCCTTTCGGTCAGGGGCACCCCAAAGCAGGGGGGGCGCCAGCAGCAAGAAGGGAGCGTGTTGGGATTTTAACAGAAAGACATGCACTAGGCCCAATGGATCATGTAAGTTTAGGCATATCTGCTCCTTCTGTGGCTTATCCTCCCATCCAGAATCAAATTGTTTCAAGAAATCAAGGGACAAGGGAGGTAAGAAACAAGAATGAGGGTTCCTTACTTAGTAAAGCTCACTCACCCATAGACACAATGGCTTTGATACCCTGGCTGAACAAGTACTGCTGCACAGACACGGCCCAGATTTTGCTGGAAGGTTTCAGGGATGGGTTCCGGATTCCAGCACCTGGTTATTCTGGGGTTTCTTACTGCCGCAATCAGCAGTCAGTGAGTGATAACATATCTGTGGCAAGGGACAAGGTGCAGAAGGAACTCCGTTTGGGAAGGCTGGCAGGTCCCTTTGATTCAGTTCCTGGGAAGGATGTTGTGTGCTCACCGTTGGGGGTGGTACCCAAAAAGGACCCAGGGGAGTTTCGCTTGATACATAACCTATCGGCTCCCAGGGGTCTGTCACTGAATTATGCCATTGATGAAGCCCTGTGCTCCGTGAGATACGCATCCTTGGATCAGGCGATTGCAATGCTGCAGTCGCTTGGCCCAGGCACTTTACTAGCAAAATCCGACATAGAGTCTGCTTTCCGCCTACTGCCAGTCCACCCACAGGATTTCCACCTCTTGGGGTTCCAGCTAGAAGGGAAGTTCTACATGGACAAGTGCATGCCGATGGGATGCTCTGTCTCCTGCTCATATTTTGAGAAATTCAGCTCCTTTTTGAAGTGGGTTTTAAGGCAGGTTACAGGGCACTGCTGGCTACTGCACTACTTGGACGACTTCTTGTTGTTAGGGGCACCATAGTCACAGGAGTGTGGCAGGGCTTTGGAAGCATTTTGTGAGCTCATGAGGGACCTCGGGGTCCCCCTGGCACGGGGTAAAACAGTGGGACCAACAACACGAATTGAGTTTCTGGGCATTGAATTGGATTCCATTGAGGGTGTGTCACGCTTGCCATTGAGCAAGGTGGAAGGTTTCACGCTGGCATTAGCAGACTGTTTGCGCAAGGAAAAAGTGACTTTGCATCAACTACAGAAGGCAGGTCGTATGCTGAACTTTGCTTTAAGAGTCATCCCTATGGCCCGCCCCTTTTCACGTTCCATTGCACAGGCAATGTCAGGGCTGAAAGAAAAACATCACCACACTCGGTTGTCCAGCGAGGTTAAGCAGGATATGCGGATTTGGATGGCATTCCTGTGTGACTTCAATGATGCGGTAGTGTGGCCCAGCCCAGCCAGGTCCAGCCCGGAGTTTGGCCTCATGACAGATGCTGCAGGGAGTGGGGGGTTTGGAGCCATCCTGGGTTCACAATGGACAGCACACCGTTGGCCCACGTGGTGGGTTGACACTGGTGTAAAAAATAACATTTCATTTCTGGAGCTATTCCCCATTTTGGTGGCCGTAACCATCTGGCCACACCGGTTTCGCAATCAGTCTGTGGTTTTTTGGTCAGACAATATGGCGGTGGTGAAGTGCATCAACCAACAGTCTGCCAAGTGTAAGATGATGCTTCGCTTGCTTAAAGAAATTGTGCTTCAATGTATGAGGTTAAATGTGATGTTTAGAGCTAGGCATGTCCCGGGGATTCTCAACCACGCGGCTGACGCATTGTCTCGTTTCAAGATGCAGGTTTTCAGGTCTCATCATCCAGAAGCAGCGGACTGTCCCACACCTTTCCCAGAGCATCTGTGGCAGCTTGGTGCCCCAACCTACCAGACCTCGTGGCAGCTAGCCTAGCACCCAGGACTAGGCGGGCCTATAAGGGGGCATTTTCCGCATATTGCGCTTCCTTAGGACAAGGCTGGGAAGGGGCATGGCACGACCCAGCATCCGTTATATCATTCATAGGGAAATTGAGGGATGGATAGCGTTCTGTGGCATGCGCAAAGCGCCACATGACTGCGATAGCATTTTTTGCAAAGATGATGGGCCATAGGGATCCCACAGGCTCATTCTTGGTTCAAAGGGCTTTGAGGGGGTGGCAACGCTTGCAAGGGGCCCAGCCAGACATTAGACACCCGATTAGCATTGAAGGGCTCTCATCCATCATGGAGGCATTGGGGAAAGTATGTAGTTTCACCAGCGAGGCCCAACTATTCAGGTGCGCTTTTTCCCTCGCCTTTTATGGCGCCTTCCGGGTTGGGGCATTGGTGGCACATAACAAACACGACTGGCAGGGTGGGATGCAATTGGCCCATGTCCAACTACAAGCAGGGTCAGTATCCCTCTCACTTCCCAGATCCAAAATGGATCATAGCGGGAGGGGAGACCACGCTATCTTGCACAGAGCTCCAGGGAGCTCATGCTGTCCGGTAGGCAACCTGGAGACATACATGGCCTGCAGGCCACGGGGCGCCGTTATTGATCCACCAGGACGGGACCCCCCTCACGCGGTTTCAGTTTGGAAAGGTATTGGCATTGGCTTTAGGGGCAGCAGGCCTGGATGCATCCAAATTTGGTACCCATTCTTTCAGGATCGGGGCAGCCACCGAAGCCACAGCTCGGGGTCTGAATGGGCAGGAGGTTCAGAGAATAGGGCGTTGGTCTTTGGACTGTTACAAGCGCTATGTGCGGTTGCATTTACTCTAGGTGGCATTGCTAACGTTTGGTTTTGTTCCATTTCTCTGCAGTTTCCACGTCCTGTCCCGCAGGAGGGGAACTTGTCGTCGCCTGCCCGTCAACTACGCCTCGCCCACTCCAGGTACCCGCCTGGAGGCCGGGCCACAGAGAAGTCTGGATCATAGGCCATTCGTATGTGAGCAGGTTGAAACAACATTTTTTCACAGGCAATTTGGTGGACAGGGCCCGCCATGCGGGTTGGAAGGTATCAATGTATGGTCAGGGGGGATTGAGGTTGGATCAATTCCAAAAACTGGTAGGTCCTTTGTTGCTTAAGTCCCCCGCGGCACCTGCCGCAGTAATACTACATCTGGGAGGCAATGATTTGGTGCACCTGGGTAGGGAAGGGAGTGGTGGAGGCTGTAATCACACAAGATGGGATGGTTGGCCAGGCAAGTGCCCTCAGCATCTAGTTTTAGTATGATCTCACTTGATCCCGAGGTTCCAATGGAGGAGGGGTGAGTCTGTCTGGGCTTGTTGAATCACCTCCGTAAAGAGGATTAATAAGAGGATTGACAAACCTTTTCAGGACTCCTAACTGGACAATCCGCATGGGTGCATCCGGGGAACGGTTCTTTTACAAGACGGGGTTCACCTTTCTAACTGAGGTAACGACCTTGTTCCTGGAGAATGTGCTAGCCTGGATGACAGGGGCAACACACAGGGCATGACCTTTGTGTCAGCAGCGGATGGGGGGGCCAGATAGTCGGTCAACTATACTGGCCTGTGGCAGTAAGGTAATGATTCCTAGGTAAAAATTTTACATCTCTTAGTAGGCATCCCATTGTTTAACGGGGACACCTGGGGGAGGGACAGTGGTCCCTCATCATACTCCATGGGGCGCTGGAAGCCGGTAGGCTGAAGGGTGCAGGGGGGAGGGAGTTCCGCTTCTGGTAGGCCGCTTGGGCCAACCCCTGCGCATGCGCATTGGGCGCCAACTTGGCATAACATCAGCCCCAGGGAGGTAGGATGGAAGGGCGTAGGGGGTCCCCGCAAAAAGAATCTGCTGGGCACATGGGCCTCCTGCGCAAGGTCACTCCGGTAAAGGGGGACCTGGCAATTAGTGGATAACAAGCATGACCTTGCACGTAGGTTCATCCAGGATACGCAGAAAACAAATGTACATATTCCAGCAAAGTTAGGTATGGCTATGTATTAGATTCATGTTAAGGATAGCCATAAAAATCATGTTCAATAACTGTATTCAAAATTGTGATTTGAATATGTTGTGGTTTTCTGCCTACATTTAAAAAATTTTATTGTGTTATAAAAATGTATGTTTTATTATTTTTAATAAAATACGGCCGGGGTTATAGGACCCCTAATCCAAAAAGAATTGTGTTGGATGCTTTACTGTCAATAACTTGGGGGAGAGAGGGTTCAGGGGTAGGGGATAACTGATCTCTTACTGGGAGGGGACTCAGCAATACCAGGCCATATTCCAAGGCGCAACCAGGAACTCGGTCATGACGCCAATATGGCGGTTGTGCCGGTCCCCGGAGCACTCCACGGTGGGCAGGGGTGGGGCCAGTGCTGGTAAGCGCGTATCGGGCCCACCCTCCCCACCCTCATCCATTGGCTATTCAGCGTGCCCCGGAAGCAGTTTCAAGCGCTTCCAGGGTAACTCAATCAAGACGGGTCCCGGAGCTAGCTGGAACCTGTTCAAGCCTGTTCTGGGGAAAGCGCTCTTTAAAAAGAGCAGCAGAGCAGTGGGAGAGTCTCTTCTTCGCCGCTCTGCCCCCCGAGCACTACACCTCGCCCACACTTGTGGAGGGCGCGTGAAGCCTACATTTGTTTCCCCACCCACAATCCCCTGAGGTAGCGAGGTTTGAGAAAGTGCTTCTGTCAGGCTTGCATTAGTCAGTTGTTTGCTCATGAGATTTGACATTTGTAAATGGTTTGTCACTGTGTGTTAAGAAATTCTATTGCAATATGTTTTAATTTACATGTTACGGTCAATTTTCAGTTGTCGTATTTTATGTCTGAGTATCCTTGGTCTGCGGTAAGGTCATTATTCCTACGTAAAAAATGTACATCTCTTAGTAGGCATCCCATTGTTTAACGGGGATGCCTGGGGGAGGGACAGTGGTCCCTCATCACACTCCATGGGGCGCTGGCAGCCAGTAGGCTGAAGGGTGCAGGGGATAGGGAGTTCCGCTTCCGGTAGGCCACTTGGGCCAACCCCTGCGCATGCGCATTGGGTGCCAATGTGGCATAACATCAGCCCCTGGGAGGTAGGATGGAAGGGCGTAGGGGGTGCACGCAAAAAGAATCTGCTGGGCACACGGGCCACCTGCACAAGGTCACTCCGGTAAAGGGGGAACTAGCAATTAGTGGGGAACAAGCATGACCTTGCATGTAGGCTCATCCAGGATACGCAGAAAACAAATGTACATTTTCCAGTTAAGTTAGGTATGGCTATGTATAAGATTCATGTTAAGGTTAGCCATAAAAATAATGTTCAATAACTGTATTCAAAATTGTGATTTGAATATGTTGTGGTTTTCTGCATAAATGTAAAACATTTTATTGTGTTATAAAAATTTATGTTTTATTATTTTTAATAAAATACGGCCGGTGTTATACGACCCCTAATCCAAAAAGAATTGTGTTCGATGCTTTACTGTCAATAACTTGGGGGAGAGAGGGTTCAGGGGTAGGGGATAACTGATCTCTTACTGGGAGGGGACTCGGCAATACCAGCCCATATGGAACCAGGCTTCACAGCTGGCTAAATAAGAGAAGGGCAGAGACAGTAACAGGTCATTCTTATGCATCACTGAGGGGAGTAAGCCACAAACCCAACAATTGGGGACATTGGTGGTGTGGTGGGCCTGATGGAGCATTTGGAGGAAGACATTATCCACATAAGTTTGTCTGTGTCTTTCTTTATGAGTGGCCAACGTGACAAAACATGTTCAGGGGGAACAGTAGTAGTACTAAGCAGGGAATGCACAGGATGTCGTTCTTCAAGGAACCATATCATCCCCAACGCTGCTACCAAAGCAATGAAAACTATTACTAGGAACACAATCTTAGTCTTGGTGGGCCAGCTCGACCATGTTGGACTATGTTGGTCAAAACATGGTGCCGCTAAAGGCTGTTCCTCTTCCATAACAATACGACCAAAGGGATACATTTTCATCTACCAAACTACCAGAGGAGAGTCCGTGCTATGGAGCCAGGTATACGAAAAGGGGAAAAAAGGAAAAACAAATAGTCTCTTAATGTATATCAACAAAGGTGCTAACGAGCACTTCGCGGTGGGGCTGCACGGTCACAACCCTTTTTGTCTCTTTGCTCAGGATAGGGCAGCTTCCCTCCTTGGAAGGCACCCACCACTTATCCTGTCCAGTGTCTCAGACAATGCACCAATCTCCCTTTCCCTAATCTATTGTTGGTACCATAGGCAAGGTACATGGGCCCTATTCTTCATCCAGAAGTCCATCCCTACTAACCTGACTGTCCCTTGGGTGCACCATCGCTCCGCCGGGGATGCAAATTGTACCTAGCCACTCCAGGCACTGCCTCGCCTCCAAAAAGAACCTTAAACTCAGGGGAGGCAGTGGACTGAGACTCCAGCTCCTGCGGACCAGATGGAGGAGAAACCTGGGCAGCCCTTATTTCTGGAGGCACTGCCTCGTTCAAAGCAGCGTCGTTCTCCTCTTCCGTCTGTGCCCAGGTCAATTGGGCATCAGAAAAAGGGACAAAGCGAGGCACCTTCTCCGTCTCGTGGTCCCCGATGCCCTCACGGACCCACTTGTCATAAGGGAGAGGGAGCGGGACTCGCCGGCAGTGAGATGAGTGGATCCAGTTCTTCCGTCCGTCCACTTTCACAGCTGTCCGCGTGGCGAGCAAGACAAACAGGGCCCCTTCCACCTCGGCTCCAAGCACCCTCGTCTCTGGTAGTTTCGCACCAAAACGTATTCACCGGGCTGGATACTGTGCTCTGGCCCCTCAGGTATTGGCGGGAGTGCCTTGTGTATCTGTTGATGAATTGAACGCAAATTTTTAGTTAACTCACATAAGTAATCTACAAGTAACGGGTATTCAATATCAGAGAAATGGCGTGGGCGGGGGACGCCCCACACATTTGCGGGGCACCCAAAAACCACTTCGTATGGGGATAACCCTGTTCTAGAATGAGCTGCCACTCTCGTGGATAACAGGGCAAGGGGTAGCGTGTCCGGCCATTGCAACCCTGTGCTCTCCCTGATCTTTGCCACCTTCAACTTGAGAGTACCATTGTACTTCTCAACCAAACCGGCCGACTGGGGGTGGTTTGCTGCATGAAACTTCTGCTTAATGTGCAGACCATCGCATACCAACTGAATCACCTTTGCATTGAAGTGACTCCCGTTGTCACTCCAAATCAAACGGGGCAAGCCGAAGCGCGGGAAAAACTCCTTCAAAAGAGCCTTCGCCGTCACTATGGCTGTGTTCGCTTTAGTGGGGTAAGCCTCAATCCATTTACTGAATGCACAAACAACCACCAGCACGTACTTCAAGTTGTTAACTTGTTCCATTTCGATGTAATCCATCTGGAGAACCTCAAAAGGGAAAGAGGGGGGTGCAAAATTACTGGGAGGTGTAGGAGTACCTTTCCCAGGATTATGTATCAGGCAAACCATGCAGTTCTTCACTAGATGAGCCGCTACCTTAGGGACATTGTCATTTCGCCATACGGGATCCAGTAACTTGCATATCCCTTTCACACTAATGTGGGCTGGGCCATGTGCCATTGTAACTACAGGGTATATATATGCATCTGGTAACATCCATCTTTGCTTTCCCGATTTATCGGTCCAGCACCCCATCTCATCTAAGCGTCCTGTACTCTCCTGCCACGTTGCCAACTCCTCAACTGTTGCCTCACTCTGAATCTCTTTCACGTTTTCCAACGTGTCCTCAAACATCCCGCCTTCAGGCACCCATCTAGCTGGCCCCACCACAAACATTCTCTTCATCTTGGACCTGGCTGTCTCTTTAGCTGTCTGATCTGCAAACGCATTTCCCCTCCCCACGTCATCAGTGATCGCTTTATGGGCACTACACTTCACTATCGCCAATCTTTTGGGAAGTGCCAGGGCTGACAAAAACCTATGTACCAGAGGGCCGTGATGTATCCTTACGCCGTCTGAGGTCAGGAATCCCCTGTCCGCCCAGAGCCGCCCAAAATTATGGGCTACTCAAACGCGTATTGGCTGTCAGTATAAATATTGACAGCCAATCCCTCACTTAACTCACATGCTCGCAAAAGAGCAACCAGCTCCGCAGCTTGTGCCGATTGGTAAGGAACACGTGATGTCTCAACTACAGTGCGCAGCGTAGTAATAGCATATGCTGCGGTGGTGGTGCCATCTGACAATTTGAAACAAGAGCCATCGACATGTAGTTCCCCTTGCGGGTCAGAAAGGGGAACGTCAGTCAGGTCTACCCATCCCTTCGTCTCTTCTTCTGTCCGAAATAAACAATCATGGACATCTGTGTCCTCATTTTCCGAAGGGAGGGGTAGTAACGTGGCTGGGTTCAGAGTGGCACATCTTTTTATTGTAATGTGTGGCACAAACAAAGTCAATTCATAACCAGTCAGACGAGCACTGGTAAGGTGCTGCGTCTTTGTCTTGTTCAGAAGTGTGTCCACAGCATGGGGTACCATTACTGTGAGATCAGTATTAAGGACGAGCCCTGCCGATTGTCGAATAGAGACGGCCACGGCCGCGGCAGCTCTTAAACAGCTCGGGAGGGCTCTGGCGACAGTGTCAAGAAGGGCAGAGAAATAAGCACACGGCCTCTGCTTACCTCCAAAGGCTTGTGTTAACACAGAAAGCGCACATCCAGCCGTTTCGTGTACGTACAACACGAAAGGCTTCTGATAATCAGGTATACCAAGCACAGGTGCAGACCAAAGCGCAACTTTTAATTGCTCAAGAGCTTGCTGACATTCATGCATCCAGGGTAAAGGCTCATGCACGTCTTTAGTGGTTAGACGGAGTAAAGGCTTTGTTAGTAAAGAGTAACCAGGTATCCAGTGACGACAATACGAGGTGATGCCTATGAAAGCACGCACATCCCTCTGAGTCTTGGGGACGGGCATCTTAACAATGGCATCAACTCGTTCAGGTGTTAGCCTCCTTCGACAGTAGGTGACATAAATAGGTGACCTCCTGTCGACAATATTGGAATTTTGAAAGGGACACTTTATGTCCATGCTGTGCCAGATGGAGCAGCAATTTGTCTGTGGCATCTTTGCAACCCTCTTCAGTATCGGAGGCTACCAACAAGTCATCCACATACTGCAATAATACGTTACCTGAGGGAAGAGAGAGGGAATCCAACTGACCTTTCTGGGCTTGACTATATATACTAGGACTTTCAGTATACCCCTGAGGAGCACGACAGAATTGGAAACTCCAGCCCGCTAGGGTAAAACCAAAAAGGTGCCGGCAATTCGGATGAATTGGGATGCTAAAGAAAGCATTTTTCAAGTCAATCACAGAAAAGAATTTGGTTGTGGAAGGAATCATGGTTAAAAGAGCAGTAATGTCGGGTACCACCGGGAACTGAGGGACCTCTATTTTGTTAACCTCCTGCAAATCAATAACAAAACGATAGACATCAGGATGAGCATCAGCAGAGTCCGAGGTTGTCTTTTTGAGGATGGGGAGAATAGGGCTGTTACACACATTGGCAACTGTCTCCTCAACCACCCCCGATTTGATCAAATCCGGTATAATCTGCAACAAAGCCCGTTACCCCACCTGCGGTATTTTGTACTGGGGAATACGAGGCAGCACGGCGTTGTCTTTAATTGTAATAGAGATCAGTGGTATCTGCAACAACCCCACATCCATATCTCCTGTGCCCACAACGTGGGCGGCACATCCTTAAATTCAGCAGGAAGCGGTGCGTCTTTTGAAAAACACTGTTTGGTACTGGCCACATCTGGTCCTATTGTCATATAAACGCCATCTGGAGAACATGAAATCTTAGCATGCAACTTTTTCATCAAATCTAATCCCATGAGATTTTCTCCACAATTCGTTGTCAACAAGAATGGCGAGTCCACAGTGAAAGGGCCAATAGTCAAAGCAAGGGGTTCAGAAATGGGGCTCACAACCAGTACGCCTGAAAAACCTACCGAAACATTGTTATGGCCAGACAGAGCTGCCCCGGGGACCAGCGAAAGAGAAACAGAGCTATTCATTGCACCTGTATCCACTAAAACGTTCTTGGCCGAACCATGCAAATCCGCCGTGAAGTAAGGACCACGCTGATCTACAGGTATTTGAACTGGTCCCTCACTCTGTCCCTGGCTGTCCTAGTTATAGGACATCCCTGACACCTCATCCATTTCATAATCATCGTGATAGTACTGACGTCCCGAGGGTCATCAAAATAGTTCTGATCGGAGCGACCCCCCGAATATGTACCAGCCTAGACCTCCTCACGACCACTCTCGCCACAACCCCGGCCACCACCCCGACCTCTGGGGGCCGCGACCTTCTGCAACAAGTCCAGACACTCACTTCGCCAGTGTCCCTCCCTCCTACAATACGCACACTGGTTCGGCCCCACCAGAACGCCACCTCTGCCAGTGCCACGTCCCCGTTGAGCCGAGCCAGTGCCCCGTCCTCTACCGGACCCCCTTGCTGCCTGTTGCATTAGTACCTTAGTCTTCAACTCCTTATTCTTTTTCACCACCTTTTCCTTCTCATTTTCCCTATGCTCATAGTACTGAGCCATACTCAATATCACTGAAGGGGAGGAGGTAGTCCAGGTGCTCTCAGAAGCCTGCAACTGAGCTGCGATCTCGGGAAGCAGGTTCATTACAAATCTATTAACGAACAACCGGACACCGCCTTCCACCGACAAATCTTATCCACTAAAATCCAGAAGCACCCCTTCAAACCGAGTGAAAAAATCTGACACACTTTCATCCTTCTTCTGACGACATGCCGCTAACTTATCCCAATCTACTCGTCTGGGTGGGATGAGAGAATGCATGTAAGTAATGATACGACTCGGCAAAGCTAGTATCTCAGCCTTAGGCTTTTCGCCTGGCTTTCGCTCACTATCCCATGCCCTAATCTCATTCCAAGTGCCACCCAACTCTACAACATGGTCCTGCGTATGCTCCTGCCTCCATATGTCCACTGGTACCAACAACCCGAAAAACATCTCAATATCGGCCAGTGTCATCACCGTCGATGAGGTGGCCTCCGTTAATTCTTTGTAATATGCAGTTGGATTTTTCCTAGGTTCCGGCAGCTGACTCTTAAGGGCGAGCACCTCACTCCTTTTCCATGGAGTGTAAACCCATTGTTCCTGAAAGCGAGCCTCCACCCGTTGTTGAACTACAATATCCTGCGCATTACGCCGTTCTGGGATATCGGGATGGAAAATAGGATGCACCTCCCTCATTGGGAATTGGGACACAGCCGTCTGTGTTTTCTGATGCAGCCTACCCCGATAACCAGTCATCGTTGCCACATTACTAAAGACGTTGTTAGGGGCCATATCAGCAGCGTATACACGGTCTCGAATGTCATAAATTATTTGGGGTACTGCACCACCAAAACACTGTTCCCACAACCCTATCAATGTAGCCGACATGTGCTTGAGGGCAGGCTGCTGCACAAACGTCTCGAAATCCTTCAACACACTCCACACATCCTCTACACTGTAGATCGGACTCCGCGCCCACTGCACAGCCTGGTCGGCGACCATTTGTTTTTCCTCAATTCCCACATCGGATTGAATCAGCACCCGCCCCATTCGTTCCCGTGCTGCAGCCCAATTCCCCTCATCAACCCATGCACCGGTGTCCCAGCACCCAACGATGCCGGGGATGAAATGTCTGGGAAAGACACAATAGATGAAGGGACGGGCACTAGTGTTAGTAATGACTGCATTGAAGGTGTGAGAGAAGGGGGAGAAACATGAGCGGGGACAGCAGATACAGCAGAAGGACCCGCAGCTACTGCACTCGCAGCTTGCGAAGCCAGGGAGGAAACAGGCGGGCCGTAGCGGAAGCAGCCGGATCAGAGGTAGCAGGGCCAGATGTAGAAACAGGAGGAGCAGAAGACTGAGATGTCGGAACGACAGGGTATACCCTCTGCGGGGCATAGGGAGGTGGGGGCCGAGTTTCTAATAGTTCATCCACAAATGCGACACCTTCCTCCCGGGCAACATAGGACTTATCACATTGTAATCGAAACTTCCTATCAGCACACTCTATACCTTTTTCTATTTTCTCTCTATCGTAGGCTACTGCTTTCTGAGTTACTGTTTGCATTTTCCCTCTCCGGGCCTCCTTTTCCGCCCGCATGCACCTTTGCCTTGCTTCCTTCTGCCATACCTGGAGGGAATCAAACATCGACTGCCTACTTCTTCTGGCAAACAATTTATCCTGCAGATAGTTCAATTTCTGTTCGTCAAAGCTACCTGTCGGTAGCCACTGAAGCTCGGCATTGTCCCTCGTATATTTGTGCCATAATGTTCTAAGCATAATAGGGCCAAGGCCGTGCTTCACGTACATGTCAAAGTTCGGGGTGCCTTCCGGAGGCACAGGTTGCCTCTCTTCCAGCCGAGCTTCGGCAGAACAACAGCGGCACCCCACACACCACAATTTACTCAAACAAGGCATCTCAATAGCAGACACATACACTACTCACATGAACCAAACAACACACCAAACAGAGGGAATCCAACAGGCCACCCGGAGGCTGCACCAAAACAAGACAGTCCGAAGGCTGTACCAAAACAAGACAGTCCGAAGGCTGTACCAAAACAAGACAGTCCGAAGACTGTACTAAAACAAGACAGTCCGAAGACTGTACCAAAACAAGACAGTCCGAAGACTGTACTAAAACAAGGAGACAGGCTCTAGCCCCAGGCCTTTTCAAGAGTAGACCAAATTCAGCAGGTGGCCTGGCAGAGTGTCCGCAAACATTCTGTATCTCAAGGGTCCGCAGACCCACCAAGCTCAGACAAACGAGGAATCCTCAGACCATATTCAAAATTATTTAAGATGGCGCCATACCTACCAAAAAAGGCTAAACCAACTCACCTGGTGCACACAGGTCGAGCCAAGTTATTCTCCACCACCGACTCTTAAGACCAAATGGTCGAATCCAAGGGTTTCGCCTTTTCAGGACCCCAGCCGGGATGACCACTGGGCGAGGCACTGCCCGATCAGGCAGGCGGAGCAGCCGCGAGAACCAACCTCTATCGTGTGGGGATCCCTGTTCCGCCCATCCGACCGGACGCGAACCCCGTCCTCTACACCCGATTCCAGGTGAGATGGGTCAGCCTGATAGAGTCCCTGTTCGGGCGCCAACTGAAGGAAGTGACCCGAAATGGGCCACCCGGGTCACTCGCGACCACCTCTCTGCCTTCCCAAAAATGAAGAGTCGGGACGTCAGTGGAGAATACAATCTAACACCTTTATTAGAAAATACACTGCAGTGGAGCCCAGTCTGACCAGCCTCATGGGATAGCTGTTGAGGGGACTGACTTCAGGACCCTTGGTAACACAAAATAAGCTTCCCAACACCTCCCAAGTCCCGCCCCGGTGGAAAAATACAGCTTGGGCAAAGGCTGAACAAAGAAGGCACAGAAGGATGAGCTACCACCTGCAGAGTGGGTACACGTTATCAGGCTCCCAAGGTCATCTTGCTCGGCCTCAGCTCTCTCCAGTGTGGGAGCACAACTACGACCAGGGATAGGCATGCGTGAGCAGAATAAACTATTCATTTAGTACATCTGGGTTTCAACCTTGAGTACGATAAGAGGGAACAACTGAACAGCAGCTTTCTGCTGAGGCAAGCAGAAAGCGGGGGCACAGAGAGTGGCAGCTGTAGAGAAAAGAAAATGGCGTCTCAGATGCTAACTTTAGCCTGCACAACGTTAATAAAAAACGGGTCAGACACATTTGCGACAGCGATCAATATAAAATAGCTACATGAATGCTAACACAACATGGTATACGGCATGGGGGACGAGTCAATGATGCATTCGATTCTAGCAACTTCCCTCAGGCACCCCCTATGTGCTTAAATACTACCCCTAAGGGGCTCTGCTGTTATGCCAACTTGGCACCCATGCGCCTGTGTGGGGATTGGCCCAAAGCCTAGCGGAACTTCTCCACCCCCGCACCCTCCACGCCTACCGGCGTCAAACGCCCCCTGGAGTTCCATGAGAGACCACTGTTCCCCCCAGGCATCCCCATTAATAATGGTGATGCCTACTAAGGTCCGTAAAATGCACCACCAATCATGAGCTTACTGCAGACCAAGGATACCATAACATAAAATACGACAATGACGCTGCCCTGTAAAACAATTTTTTTTTTATATATACACCCTAACAACTGCCTGATAAAACAGATTACTACCTGAAAGAGAAAAAAATAGACAACCTGTAACACAAAATACCAGCAATGCAATCAGCAAATCTGCTGCCTCAGGGGATGGTGGGTGGGCAAAAAGGAAATCTCCGTTGTGTAGACGGATCAGCTGTTTAGGATGCAGAGCGGCGATGGAAAAGACCGTCCTGTCGCTCCTCAGCCCCATTTAAAGGGGGGGGCCATGATTGCCGACCCGAACAAACCGGCAGGGTCCAGATTGGATCCGCCTCCCACGCCCCGGAAGCAGTTGAGTTCTTCCAGGGCATGCCTGTTTCCACCAACCAGGAGCGAAGGTCAGGGCTGGTGCCGTCCGCGTCACCAGCCCCACCCCTCTGGCATCGGGGACCGGCACAACCGCCATAGTTGCAGCATGCCTGAGACTCGGTTGGCACCTTAGTATATGGCCAGGTATTGCCGAATCCCCGCTCCAAGCTGACATCCATTCCCAAACCATGGCCCCATGGGTACCACAACCTCTCCACTCTCCCCCGAAGAATAGATACACATCAAAACACAATTGTCTAGGGTTAGGGGTCGTAAGAACCCGGCTGTATTTTATTAAATGATAAAGCACATTAAGATTTTATATTTACAATAAGCAGAAAACCTGTCCAACAGTCTAGAATATTCATACATACACCAAACTTCTTACACAATGTATTTCCAATTATTTATGGATGGCTAACCTTAACATATTGTCTAATACATAGCCATTCCTAACCTAAATTAAAATTATGCACATTTTTGTTTCCTACGTATCCTGAATTGAGCCTACAGGCAAGGTCATGACTGGTCCAACTACGTGCCAGGTACACCCCTCCCACTGGAGTGACCTTGCGCAGGAGGCCCGATTGCCCAGAAGGTTACCTCCCTCGGGCACCCCCTTCGCCATCAAATACAACCCCCAAGGGGCTGTGCTGTTATGCCAACTTGGTGCCCATGCGCCTGTGCGGGGATTGTCCCAAAGGCCTACTGGAAGCGGAACTTCTCCACCCCCCCGCATTCTCCACGCCTACAGGCGTGAAACGCCCCCGGGAGTTCCATGAGAGACCACTGTCCCCCCAGGCGTCCCCATTGACAATGTTGATGCCTACTAAGGGCTGTAAAATGCTCCACCAATCATGACTTTACTGCCACAGGCCAGACATAGTTGACCGACTCTCTGGCCCCCCCTCACAGAGACGTCCTAAGGTCATGCCCTGTCTTGTGTCCCTACCAACCACGCTAATAAGTTCTCTAGGAAAAAAATGTATTGCCCAGTTTAAGCAGTGACTGATCGCTGGAGTTTCTGAGCTAACCGGCCCATACTTGATGATCAGCAACTCAAAATTCGGACCTGGCTAGATGGACCAACATGTTGCCCGCAATGTGAAGAACTATTCATGGGCCTGACCGATTCACCCCCTTTCCATTGTAACCTCAGGGTGAAGTGGACCAAGCGATGACTGTGTGCGGGAGTCTGAGCTAAACAACCTATGTCTGTGATCAGTGACTCAAAAAACTCCATCTTGGTTATTCGGACCAAAACATTCTCACCCAGATGCAAAGAATTATTTATGTTACCGCTGCTGATGATTCCTAGCCATATACGAAACCCTTTTGCTCTGCAGGGATCTGCTCGGCCACTGGCCAGAGACTACACCCCTGTGCTATAGCTCCTAGCTCACCACCACGACCCCAGTGGGTGGACACCCCCTTCGTAACCATGGTTCAAGAATGCATCAAGTGTAGACCCCCTTTGCCCATGGAACAACATGATAGCCCGGTTGGTGAGCCTGACCCTCAAACCTATCTGTGCAAAAAACATGCTGGACTAGCTTTTACCTACCCATGCCTTAAGCATACCCTATTACCTATGCCTCCATTACTCTGTCATCTCGGTGTACACCGGAGTTACCCATGGATCTGGCAAGAGACTTGGCTCCCCTAGCTTCCCCTTGTGTCACATGACAGGAAAAACAACACAGCATCATAGGACAGGAAAAACATCCCCGGATGCGGAAAACATCCTGGGCATAATCAGGTCTAAAGCAATTCCATGGTGGCTACACGCCGCCCCACTTGCCCACAGTATGGCAGCTGCCCTCTGGTCCTCTTCGATCCAAGCACACAATAGGGGCAGAAGAAAACGTTGCATGCTCACGAACGAGCAGCCCGGTATCAGCACCACTGTACCTGTGATGATAGGAAAACAGGAACACTCCAGCGTCCCAGCTGATGCACTGCCGTATCCTGCCCATTCACCTGCGTTGACAGGAAAATATTGTAAAGATGAAAATTAAATGGCAGAAACACGCTCAATTTTACAATAATGCTTACAAGAATTGGACAGTCCCAGTCCCTCCTTTGACTGCCTGTCCTGCCACCCATTTTTCCTGCTGTCCCGGGGACTGCATCCAACCAACAATGAACGCCAACATATAATCCCTAGGTCCAACCTGTTGCTGCCAAGGCTCACTGTGCCCACCGGAGAGTAGGACAACATTTTTTATGGGCATCCTGCCCTCGAAAGCCATGCTTATATGCCTAGCTGCCAATTGCTAAACACTACCAATATCCTTCCTGCCTCCTCGCCAACAAGGCTCTCCTACTCTTCGCACCCCTTAGCAAACTAATGGAGGAAAGCTTCCTTAAGCCGACAAGCTTCAAAAAAGGTTGGTTGCTATCACCACAAGTTTCTTTTATCCATCACGAGTAGGACACCGTTGATGACCCCTGTGTACATCGACAAACATGCCTGCCAATACCAGAGCAGAATCATGCAATCACTGAGCCAGATAGTCCTTCCGGGAAGGATGACGTGGGCAGAAATCAGGCTGCGGGACAGAAATATTAACACAGCTGTGGTTAACGCATGCCAAAATTGGCGACCCCACTTCAGTTGGAACCAGACTACTAAACAGGGCGGAACAGATTTTATTACCCACCTACTAAAGTTGACCACTCGCAACAATCCATGAGGGTCATGCAGCAGTCTGTGGGAATAGACTACTGTTCGCAGCATGATTTCTCATTATTGCAACTGAGGCTATCCATTTTATTAAGCCTTGACTCTCACACTTCCCACGTCAGACTCTGTAACCTCACACATCCGCACTTTTAATTAGAGAAGCTACAGTCACATAGACTTGCTTCTTCTTCAGGTTGCCAGCGGAAAAACGTCTATTGACATGTATAACTCATTGTAGGAAACCTATTCCTCCTCACTCTAAAAGTGACCTCACTTCGATCATGGCCAGCCCAGAAAAGGAATGGAGAGAAACCTATATTCACCCATAGATGCAAGGGCATCAAAATGGAGGAAAACCATCAGTGAATGCCCTTCCGAGATAGAAAAGCCGCTTCCCTGACCACCGAGTGAGGACGGGACCCCCTGATTGGAGGGATGAGGGGCACTGTTGCCCGGTGGTAGTCAGAGAATCTGAGTAGGCGGTCATGGGGTGCAACAAAATGATTGTCGCACCAGTGCCACCAGCGTTATAGCCGGTCCTGATCCTAGTCCACCCAAACACAGAGTAGCTTGCAACTGTTCCGGAATGTGCCTCAGCGCCTGTTGCCAGTGAAAAGCACCACACAAGTGGAAAAGCAACACTACAAATAAACAATCATGAGGTGTTGGCAAAGAAGCCAGCGAGTTCACAGTAAAACAAGGCATCACGAACCGTTATGAGCTCACTCTGAGGTGACCATGAAGATGCATTTACACAAGCAACCGAGAATGAACGACAATGAATGACCGAATGAATGGAAGAAGGAGCCTTTTGTACAGCGCACAGCTGCCTGAAAGACATCCTGTCGCTATTGAGGTGACTGGCAATTGAGTTGGGCTCGTAGACATGGACCATCTGGGCACCACACTACAAGATCACGTCCTCGTAGGATATCCACAGGTCTAGGCAGTTCTTTCACTACTGATCAGCATCTCTTCATCTCATCAATGTGTCCCCAACAAATCAGTCCCTATCAACCCCTCCAGAAGGGGAAGTCTCGAAATTCTGTGGAAAAGTTGGAAATACAAAAGAGGGTCGGGATGTGTGACCTGTGCATTGGTTAACAAGTACTCATTTCTACCCACCATTCGTAATGTAATGGCTAGATGTGTATTGCATAGCAAAACAATGCATACAGTCTGCGTGGCCTAGACTTCTGTGTGAAGACACCCACTGCCAACATAAATGTGGTTACTTGCACTCCTTGCCACGGACAAATGTGGCGTTCAGGCTAACCTACATATGATGCCATGTAACACCCCTGGGAAACCTGTCACACACTACCAAACCATATCTCACAGATTGCTTTGTGTGGGTACAACAGGCTTTTTTTGACATGCATTCCACTGTGTTCTAGCTAGATCAATGCATTTACCTGTCACCGTTCTTGGAGTCTTTTACACTCAGGACTCTGGTCCGTCCACGGGCGCCACTCACAACAAGTCCATAAAATGCTTCCCAAAAACCCCAGCACCCAGTTTAGTGAGACCTGAGTCCTTTTATAAAATGCACCTTCCAGCATTTGCAAAGCTATGCACAGAAAGGGGCGCTAGAGCACCTGCGTGTATGCTTCAGAACAGGAAGCCTTGTGTGTGGGCATGGAGGGGACAAAGTTTTTAGCCTTGGTCGCTGGCAATTTTTTTTTTTGGGCACAGGGGTTGAGAGGTAGTTCCTTCAGGCCACAACCAACGATGCGAACAGAAATCACAACGTATCCAACACACAGACACTGAAACACACATGTATGCAAACACCCTCACAAACAACTGTATAATGTCCAAAACCACCAAGGTGACCGCAGCCACCACCGAAAATGCTGCAATCAGTAGCCAGTGGCAGATATTCGAAACGAACAATGACCCTCAGGATGGAAGCAATATGCCTGAAATAGAAAATCCCCAGCAAGACTACTGGCCATACCGACCCGCCGAGAGAGGACAGGAACCGCCCCCTACACTCAAGCCCAAATCCCATCGAGGCCTGCAGCATGTAAAAAGCAGGCGATGCTGGCAAAGAGAGAAGGCCAAGCTCTCTGGGCTGGCCAGCAAAACCCCTCACAAATTGAACCACGGGGGTGTGATCATCTCCTGCGCACAAATAGAAACACCAGGCCATGGACTATGGCCCAAACCATGCACGAAAAAGGTGGGTTCAACTTCGAGCAGCGAAGGCTGACTGCCAGCTGTCCAAACTAAATATTGTTCACTAATGATAGGCATCGCATATGGCCTCCACTTTCCCTCTCATTGACCAAACATTCAGTATGACCATCAGGCCGTATTTTAAACTGCCCCATTGTGAAACCCCACTCAGGGCCACTTGTTATCATGGCCAAAGTCTGGCCAGCAGGCTGACTCTAAGACCGAAAAGTGTCTCAATTCATACCACTCCCCTTTAAAGGGATTAAAGGTCCAGCAATCATTTACCTACTGTTGATGTTCACATTTTATACTTATCTTCTAACAAGACACATGATGTGAAACCACACCCTTGTCCCATGCGCCCGAGCAGAATCATGCATCCCCGTGTGCATGCCAGGCCCCATGAAAGAGACATTCACCGACCACCGGACGACCGCCGTGCACGGCCCCAATGCAATGCTTTCAGACCTTATCTACCTACCCGCACCCTTTGCTCCAACTCGTCAAGAGCAGTCATCATTCAGTCTATCATGAGAGCCAGGAGGGGAGGTACAGCCTTTTCCTATCTCGCTGTTAAATCCTGGATCTCCCTTCTCCTGGACATATGCACCACACGCGAGCCGGCCCACAAACACGACCCAACTTGGCTGGTATCGAAGCAGCCACATCTCAAACTGCTCAGCAACCTCGCAGGAACCAATGTCCAAAGCAATGTCAGCAATGCAGACAACTGACTCCCCCCAGCAAAACATGCCCCTCTCACCTGGGCCTCCCAGACTGGAGCCGCGCCCACGCGCGACACAACCAGGGTCAGGTGAGTAAAACTCTAACCCGTGCAGCTCCCAGCCCAACTGCCCGCTGCTGCTACACCAACGGATTGTCCAATCACAAAAAGGAAATCTCAGTCGCGCAAATGGATCAGCTGTTCAGGATGCGGAGCGGTGAGGGAAAAGACCGTCCCGTCGCTCCGCAGCCCCATTTCAAGGGGGCTTGATTGCTGACCCGAAAAAACCGGCAGGGTCCAGATTGGACCCGCCTCCCATGCCCCGGAAGCACTTAAATGCATGCCTGCTTCCGCCAACCAGGAGCGAAGGTCAGGGCTGGTGCCGGCCGCATCACCAGCCCCGCCCCTCTGGCATCGGGGACCGGCACCACCGCCATAGTTGCGGCATGCCCGAGTCTCGGTTTGCACCTTAGTATTTGATTGGTGCCTTGATTGGGACTCATGTCACCCTTGCACTTAACCGCCCTTTCTGCATTCCACTACTGACTATCATTTACTCTGATTGCATTGCCCTTCACCTTGTCAATGACCATGGGTTCACCATACTTCACTTCTCCCTCCTTCACACATGCAGCTTTTTTATACGAACAATAACACCCACTATAAATTCTTGTTTCATACATGATTGCGTCTGTCGAAAAACTCTTTCTGTTTAGTCTTTGACCCCGTAACTCTAGACCTCCCCACAGTATCTTCTTCTTCCAGTGACACTATTTGCTTGACCCACTTCCCCATCCAACTGGGACAAACTTTTGTTGCAGGATTCCACCCCCTCATAAGCTCAAAGGGTGACACCTGGGTTCAAGAATGAGGACTGGTGGGATAAAACCAAAGCATGCTACGAACATCATTGCTCACAGTGCACTTATTTGCCACTGCCCACCACACACACTGTACCAATACGCGATTCATGCACTCAACTAGACCATTGGCCTGGGGGTGATATAAGGACGTTTTGAGGTGAACAATAACTCCAGATCTAAAAAATTCCTAGACTTCTTCATTCACAAACTGGGCTCCATTTTCTGACACAAGAAACTGAGGAAAATCCTCACAAAGGAATTTAAAAATTCAATAACCACTTTGGCACTGGGTTTAGCCACGAACTTGACCTTCGGACATTAGGAATAAAAGTCTATCAACACCAGCACAAAATGCAAATGTCCAGGTAAGACGTTAAATGGTCCCACCAAGTCAACCCCACTTTTTCCCACGCTCTGCCAGGACACTCAATGGCCTGTAAAGAAGTTTTTCTCACAACCAAAGACTTTTCCGCTGATGAACAAATAACCCATTCGCCAACAAATTGATCAACCTTGTTGGACTTGGCCCTTTTTGCAGGGTCATCCCTGAACTTTTTGCCTTCCTCCTGGTATTTTTTCTGACATGGTGTTGGTGGTTTTAGGACTCTGGGCACTTTATCACTGCTGTCCAGTGTAAAGTGTATGTGCTCTCTATGGTAAAACGTGGTAAGATTGGTCTACACCTGTTTGGCTAACTTAATTTACCTATCAGTCCCCAGTAATGTGGTATCTCATATACCCGGGCCAGTAAATTAAATGCTACTGGTGGGCTTGCAGCGCTGATTGGGCCACCCACCAAGGTAGCCTTTCAAACCTGTCTCAAGCCTCTGCCATTGCAGGGCCTGCGCGCGCAGTTTACTGCCGCTGTGACGTGGCACATAAAGTGGTTGCCACGTCCGTGACTCCCTTTTTACTACATATCAGACACCCCTAAGGTAGGCCCTAGCTAGCCCTACGGGAAGGGTGCTTTGTAGGTAAAAGGTAGGACATGTGCCTTCACTATGTGGCATGTCCTGGTAGTGACAAACAGCCATTTTGGTTTCTCACTACTGTGAGGCTGCCCTCTCATAGGAATGCATTGGGGATTCCCTGATAAATGTTTCAGTGGTAATTTCTGATCTGAGAGGAGTAGAGTGGTCAAGTTTGGTATGTTTGGAATAGTGGTAATAAATGCTGCGCAATGGTGTTCGCAGATTTATTATCACTATTTTAGAAATGCCACTTTTGAAAGTTGGCATTTCTGTGTGCTATGTGTCTTTGTGCCTGCTTGATGTGTATTGCATGTCTGGCTCTGGAGTGACAGGGGCTGGGTGAGTCAGCACTAGGCTGAATGGGCCAATCTGCATTTGGAGTGGTGGGAGGAGTAGCACCTGGGACTGGATGAGACTGTGCCTGCCTTCCACAATGCTGGCTCAGCCCCCCCTGTGGTGTGTCTGGGGCCAGAGCCTACACTGACAAAGGGGGTGGTGGTGCACCTTTAGAAAAAGGTGTGAGTGCCCCCAGAACTGGTTTGGACCAGGCGCAGAGCCCTGGTGCAGGAGGAGAACAAAGACACTAAGGGGTATAAGTATTGGGGCTGTGACCCCATGAAAAGTGTGGTGCTGCTGGGGGCTTACTGGAAGCCTGCAGCCGGTAGGCTGCTGGAGCTGAACTGGACCAGAAGTGCTGCATGCTTACTTGGAACTTCTTGAGGTTGCTAGGAACCGCCAGGGGGCTGGACTGCTGGGAGGGCTGACCTGCTGCCTGTTGGGCTATCGGAAGGACTACCCCTTTGCCTGGGGAACCCCTGTGCTGGCCTACCTGGAGATACCTTGCTGGTGTGCCCCTGTGAACTTCCATGACTTGGTGGTTTGCCCTATCGGATTTGGGACAGCGCGTGGTGAGCGCAGCGCTGAGCTGTGTGTATCGTCTGCGATACAGCAAGGGGCTCTGCTGATGTGGCCCCGTGCTGTGGCGAGCCTGCCTGCAAGAGCTCTGTTGTCAGAAGTTGCGGTGCTGGTTGCCTGTCCAGCACTGTGTAGTGTTCACCAGTAAAAAATCAGCAGGGGGGTTCTGATGAAGTGGCCCCGCACTGCTAGGATCTGACCGAAGACTGCAAAACCCGCTGGAGACTTCGCTCCGGGGTTTCCGGCCAAAACGCGGAGCTGCCGGAAGCCAGGCAAAGGCTGAGCCTGGCTGTGGGCGGAGCTCCCCGCGAGGAAGAAGGAAGCCTGGTTGCTGGTTGCCGTAGCAACGAGGGCCCGTGTCCCGAGACCCAGCGGAAGTCAGGCAGAGTTGCAGCCTGTTTCTGGGCGGAGTTCCCGTGACCACGAAGAGAGCCCCGCGTGTCTGCCCAAGCTGCCGGAGGCGAGTGGAGAGCCTCACGAGCCCCCCAGGAGACCAGAAAGGCTACAACTGGTGCAGACTGGAACGACCGAACCGGAGCCTCAGGATAGCTCCAGAGCCTCGCAGGATTCTTCCTGCAGCCTCTTGCCACCCCGCCTGTTAGAGGGAGAGGCGGGCCTCGAAGGGAGGCTGGTCTCACGGAGGAGACCGACAACGAGTGAAGGTACAGGGCAGGGGGTACCTCTGGTGGGGATTAGAATATCCCGGACGACGGCTGCGCCTGGTGTCAGTTTGCAGATGCGGGAAACCACGTGAGGTCTCCCCGCCAACGGAGGCATTTTTATTTTTAGGGTCTAAGGATGCTTCCCTGAGTGAGACGGTGGCTACCTACGCGGTGGCCTGGTCTAAGTACCGGATTGCAGTGGCCCTAGCCCCAAGTGTATTCAAGGTACGGACTAAGTGGCGCTACGACTGATGTGTGGTAATCCGCACAAGACTAAAGGTGGGCGAGACATGCTCCGGATATATGTACTGTGGCCAGTGTTTACTCTTGTCTTGCTGAGGTGGCTATAGTATGTGGCATACTGTGCAAGTACCCTAAAGAAGAGCGCCGGTGTTGCGCTGATGGCAGTGCTCCGGGAGTAGTGTGAGCACCTTATGAGTAGTTAGGATGGTGCACTGTGGCTAAGGTTCCTTTCCCTAATGCATTTACCTAAAGGTGTGCACTGCTACCAGTGAGTTGTGGTGCACGGTTGATGTGGGTGCTAGATACCCTGAGGGTGCACTGTGGCTGATGATGTTTTACATAGTGTTGTGCCAAATACATCCTTCCTAGTTGGTACTGGAGATCCTAGTTCTAATGGTAATGGCAGTGGCCTGTTTGGCCCTGTAAGTGTACCTAATCCCTGTGAAGTCATACTAAGTGCCAGATGGCACAGTGTACATAGGTGATTACGGCCTAATGTGGTTTCATAATGTGGTTTATACCTAATGTGATGGATGCCTAATATGTTTATGCTAGGTGCCTTTACCAGTAGTCACTGGTGGTTTTATTACTTACCTGTTCTAATGGTTCTGACAGTGGCCCGATTGGCCCTGTCCGGTATATAATCCCCCCTAAATTACTACCTAGTGGAAGTTGGCACAGTGTATATTGTGTGATTAGGATATAATGTGTTAATGATAATACAAAGGCTATTTTTTATTTAACCTTGTGTGGAGTTTCTTTTGTGGTGTGCCTAGTGTGTTGCTGCTGTGTGAGTGTGTTGCGCAAACGCTTTACACATTGCCTCTGGGATAAGCCTGACTGTTCTGCCAAGCTACCAAGGGGGTGAGCAGGGGTTATCTTTGGTGTGTAACTCCCTTGTCCTGACTAGAGTGTTGGTTTCTGCCTGGCTAAGGCGCTTGCCCTAGCCAACCAGAAATCCCATTTCTAACAAACCTCCACATCCATGGCCGGTCACCAGAATGTTTGTCTTATGCGTCGTTTGATGAATGTACACCACAGATGTCCTTCGTGGGCGGTGGTGATGATCCTATGCCTAATCCCAGCAGGTGGTACCAATTTATCATTCCTCATTAACAAACTATATTCCACTGACAGCTCATCATTAATTTACCAAAAAAACTTGCATTAAATGCTCTATTGCTTTGTCTGTAGGCCAACCACTCCTTACACACACCATGACCTGTTTGAGAATCTCATCGAGTAACAGATCTCCCCTCCAATCAGCCTCAGGGAGTCAAGTTAGGATTTAAATGCTTCAATATTGTGGAAACACCAACTGTTTCTCGATCCATTTGAAAGAAGCTTGACAAGAAGAATCCCCCAAAAAACTGAAGAATCCCAAGCAAAACTCTTATCTTTTTTTAGCAAAACAGTGAGGAGCTTGATATAGGTGGCATAGTCAGGTATGAAATGAGAGTAAAATTCACACATGCCCATAAAAGATTTTAGAACAGATTTATCCGCATGCGCTGGAGCATCAATTATTGCCTCTGCCTACCTGGGTCTGGGTTCAATTCCTTCACCTGAAACAAAATATCCCTAGTATTCCCCCATTTGTTTTGGAAAGCTCACACTTATCAATTTTTAGGGCAACCCCATTCTCCTGGAGAATCTTGGGCACTCTTTTAAGAATGGCATCATGCAATTCCTCAGTAGATGCAAAAATGAGGCCATCATCTTGAAATACAGTGACCCCCTTTATACCATGAAGCATGTGATACATGATCCTCTGAAACATTGATGCCACAGAGGCCAGGCCAAAGGGCATCCTGTAGTATTGGTAAGTACCCATAGGAGAGATAAAATCAGTGTAGTTCCTAGAACTGGTTTCCAACACAACATGGTGGTAGGCGGAAGCCAAATCCAACTTTGAAAATACTTTTTCCCCATTTATTGGAGCAAGCAATTCTAGTATTTTGGGTAAGGGGTGTGAATCTACCCAAATGGCCTTGTTCTGGCTCCTCCGATCCACACAGACTCTCAATTTGCCAATGCATTTCCTAGCAACCACCAGTGGAGACAACCTTATTGAGGACTCTATGGGTTCAATAATCCTCTTTTCACACAAAGATTTCAACTCCTTTTCCAAATCATCCAAGACTGAAAATGGAGCACAACACAATTTATGTTTTTACTGGGATAACACCTTCTTTGACCTTTACTTTATGTTGACAACCCTTAATGACACCAAGCTCATTTGTGAATACAGAAGGAAACTTGTTCTTAAGTGCTTCAGATATACTCTCAGTCACCACTCAGACTTGATGATTAGGAGCTGGTCTCAACACCATACGGAAAAGTCCCTAGTGAAACAACCCCAGAATACAGAGCCCTTTGATCGTAACATATACTTTACCAAAGATTTTCCTGCCACCAAAACATCCTTAAAAAATCCAGAGAGGTTGATTTCCCTTCCTTCATATGATATGTAGGCATGGTCAGGAGGTTCCAACTTCCTACCAGGCCACAATACCTCAAACAATTCCTATGTGATCATCGTTATTCTGGCCCACGAATCAACTAGAACTTTGACGACTTTGTCCCCGACAGTGATATCTACATAGGGATCGACAGAACATGAGGGATCCCCCGTGACCACATCATCCACCCTGACCACCAAAATCATATCTCTGAGATCATCTTCAATTTTGGAAGCATTAAACTCATAACTGTGCATCTGCCTTATCCACTACCATATTTGCCACTTTGTCAATCTGTTTTCTCTGACCTTGGCAGACCTCAGTAAAATTACCAATTTTCCCGGCATTCCTGCAAAGCACGTTCCTTGCCGGACAAATATTTCTCCCTTTGGAATGAGCTACATTGCCACACCTAAAACAGATCTGGGATTGGTTAAAGAACTTGCGGGACCGTTTTGACCCCTCTTTAAAGTTCTTATCACTGTTGTTCCCCACTTCCCTGTTTTGAACAACATTGATAGCTCCAGACCTTTTATCTAATTCTTTAATTGAGATGTGGGAAAGGTCAATACTTTTGGCTATGCGCAGTATGTCTTCCAATGATAGTTTTCCTAAGGACAACAGTTTTTGCTGAGTACCCTTATATGAACAATGAACTGATCACGCACTAATTGATCAGTTACATTTTTGAATTGACACTCTGCCACTGATCTCCTCAATGCAGACACAAAAGTATCTACAGTCTCACCTGGAAGTTGTTTTTGCATAAAGAACTCGTGACGAATCCCCACCAAACTGGGTTGAACGTCAAATCTTTTTTCAAGTTTCCTTACTGCCTCTGAATATTCATTTAACACCTCCCCTTCATCAAGCTGAACCTCTGGCAGATGTTTAAAAACGGAGCAACTTCCGAACCCCAAAGAATACTGTAATAAACATTTCTTTCTCTCCGGTCTGAAACATGATGCCCCAATAGCACCTAAGTAAGTTTCAAATGCGTCGACCCAACACCTCCACCTAATAGGTAGTTCACCAGATACTTCCAAAAAAGAGGGGGGGGGGATTTACAGTTTGCATGATTTATAGAGCGTTTAACGGAGTTTGAGAAAAGAACACGAAAATGAGAGCTAAAACAAATGCATGAGTATAAACCAATACACAATAAAAATATCCACAAATAAAATACCCTGTTTTGAACAAGAAGAGCAGAACAAAACAATGCACTCTATTACCCCACTGTCCTATCACCACTATTTACAAATAACAATAACGCAGACCTCAGCCAATGGAAATTGAGAGAAAGAAAAAACATAATGTAAGTTCTAATCAGCATGCAAAGTTTGCAAAACAAACGACACAGTAGGTGTGCATGTCCCAGCCTTGCTAATCTATTGTGCTTTGCACTCATGGGTTCGTATCCCATCCTCGTCGCCAGCTAAATGTGATGATCGGCGTGTGAAGAAGGCAGGACACGGAGACAAACAGAAGTCGGCTCCTCAGGGAAGGCAAAACAATACTATAACTCCTAGAATGTAAAGCAGAAACCTGGCCTAGATTGTCTACTCACACATGGATTTAAGAACTTCCAAACTCTGGAGAGGAATCTCGCTCACTCTATTTTTTTGTAGAAGCTTTATAGAACATCACACTCATCTTATAGAAACAAAGAGAGGTAGAGTAAGCAGCTGACGAACTGCAAAATGGGCCCAAGGTTACGAGGTGTAGAACCTAATTAAATTTTTGCAGTGGTGCTGAAACTATTTCAGAGCGGGGATGCTACCATCAATTAAGTGATAACGATTGTGAAAAATCCAAACAACACACAACCAACAAGTATTGTTAATGAGCCTCACCTATTCAGGACAGTGTTAAGCGTGCAGTATGTTGCTGGTGTTACATTTTGGAGCATATTGTCACAAATCTATAATCAATAATCTGTGTCTGGTTTCAGCAAATATTTATCATTTGCACATCACCAAGTAAAGTGATTTGGTTTGTTTTGATCCTATTAAAATCTTTTCTTTCATCACACTTCAGACTTACAAAAAATGTGCTTCATTTGAACTCTCTTAGCTGCTGATATAGTTTGCAATTTGTGTTGTTAATTTACACATATTTAAATTTTGTTTCGTTATAAAAAACGGACACCATACAGCCCTTTCTTTCACACTCCCTGTACCCCAGAAAGATTGTCAGATAATTCACCTTACAAAATGCCTTTGCAGTAAGAGAGAGAAAAGTATATATCAATCTCCATGTTAAAAGAATAAGCAGCAATTTGTCAGAAGATATAGCCTAACATTCGATCCCTGTCTTAACACACCAGGAATGTGCCAAGATCAATACTACATTTAAAAGCATCTCAATTGCTCATTCACCTTATGATCTCCATAATGTTTATTTTGGGGGTGCTGCAGCACCCCTGTAGCCCTATGAATATTCGTGACTTGTTGCCCTTTTTTGTCAAAATTCTTCAACAAAAGGCCAGCTTAAAGAGCTAAGTGATGAGCATAGCTGACAAGTGTCACAGGTCCAGATGTGGCTAGTTAGCCCAGTCCTGGTTTTAGAATTCTGCGACATGTATGGTCTAGGTTAAATAAGACTGCAAGTCCCAGGATTCTGATACAAAATTAGGAGTGGTCTAAATGGTAACACATTTAACTGGGAAACTTGGCAACTATGGATCAGGAGTTTTCTGGATGGAAGTTCTTAACTTTTTCTCTCAGGCTGGAGTTCAAGTTATTCTAAAGACAAAGGCCCTGGGCTGCAGCGATCTGCCACATTGTTTCTGATGTCTAAATATCTATTGATGGATATGGTACCATTTGTCGTTTGTAAGTTCCTGACAAAGGCATAGCGCATGCCCAATTTGTCAGATAGCTGACTCCTTTATTGCAATAAGCCTTGTTGATGGCACAAACAATTTAAAATTTGGGAATGGATTGCACCAGATATTAGTGGAGTGCTTTTAATGGTGTGGACACAGTTTTCCTGCCAGTACCATAAGCTTTGCAGCCAGTCTGAAAGCTTCTGAGGAGCTGTGTTAATTCTACATTGCAATAGTTTGGCTCTCCCATCACTAGGTATGTTGCCAACTTCAGCCATTGGTTGATTTGCATCCTTCTGATGATTTTTCTAATTATACATAAAGATTTACACATTTGGCTATGGTGTTGATTTAACCAATGAATCATACAATCTAGATATCGTGTGCTATTGTCTGTTTCCTGAATCATTATTCACTTAGATATGAATTTAAGTGTTTCAGTATAAACTTGGATGTGAACTTTATGGTACTGTAGTTAGTACCAAACAGAAGAACCAAAATGAAGAACTGAATGCATAAAATCGCACCCTGAATTGAGAGGTGATGACCTTAGGAGCGGGCCCGGTGGCGAGGGGAGCTTGCCAAGGGCAGGTTGAGGGATGGAAGCCCACAAAGGTGGTCTTCCTCCAGATAAATAGGGAAGAGGTGATGGTTTGTTGGAGACAAGCCAAGCACTAATTAAAAAAGCGAGGGCTGATTTATTCACTTGTACCACAACTGCCTCCGGTGCGCTGAGCCGCTAAGAAATCTTCTTTATCTTTTTCCAGTGGAGGAAGGGGATCTGCTTATAGTGGTTCTTTGGTGAATCATGGATTGTTTTGTATCATATTTGGGGATCTAAGCTTGGATGAGGTAGGCTCATGGTTGGTTCTGAGACAGGCAGACATCTTGGCATCCTAAATACTTATGGACAGAGTGCACACCCAAAAGTGTGCACGGCGCTGGTGCCTGGTGTCCCCGTGGAGCCTAGCCCCTCACCTGCTCCCGCGGCTCACTGGCCCTAAGCAGGGGAGGCACCATGGGTACTATCAGGTTGGGCTTCCTGTCCCTCGTATCGCGTGTCAAGTGATGGTGGACAGGAAGTCAGGGACAGGACTAGCGCTTCACTTCCAGTCACGATGGCATGGGGGCTATTTAGGCATGGCTGCAACTTGACCTTCTCCTTTTTCAATGTGCCATTGTGACGTCAGGACCAGAAGCAGCCCCCACTGGCCTTCACCGATGGTTTCCCTCCTCTTCACTCTTGACGTCTGCGGCAATCTGTTGCCTGATGGTCATACTGCATTCCCCAGGCCCGAAAAAGTATTTGCCAGGTGGCATTGCGACCAGCATTGAGCGGTAGCAGTATCATAGCCAGTCCGATATAGCCCTGGCCCAACGGAGCAATTCTCCCATATTAATTACAGGTACAATTACCCCTACTAAAAACTTTTCTCGCCTTGCATCTTTGGGCCCAACTGAGTAATTTTTACTATGACTGTCATATCAGGCATTCGGACCGCATCAGTGTTGCCTTCCTGAGAAGTCCATTTTGCAACAAAGGTCACAGAGGCAGTATCTGCGTGGCCTCGTTTCTAATATTGACCTCACCCGCAGTCCATCTGCCCAATAACCGACCCTACCTACCTGCCCCAAGTCCATCTTCCCAATAATCAAGCCTTCCTACTGCTGTCGACCACCCCTTCCTGGCCCGGAGTGGATGTGATCCCAGGTGTGTGACACTGCTTTAGTGCCCCCTACCCTCACATTTTGCCAAGGGTCCTTCGGGGGGGGCATGCAAAGTATTTTTGTCAGCTTTCTCTGGATAATATACTATATCTTCCTTCCTTATTTTGTCTTCCTACTGGATCATAGCAACGCCACTGTCCTATAATTCTGCCTTGGTTCCCTGTAATTCTAATATTCAAATTGAACCTAATAGCGGGAATGGCTGGGGTGCCAGGACTGGTGGGCAAGAGGGAGGGTAGTGACCCTGAGCTTACCCAGTTATTCAGACCAGTGCTTGCCAAGGTGGGAGATGAGGGAGGGTTTTCAGATTCACCGCCAGATTCAGAGCCAGAGCCTGGCATGCAGGTAGTGGAGAGGCCTGTGAGATATAACGTCCCCCCCACCTGTGCTGCATTTCCTCCTGTTAAAAAAAGACCTAGGAAGCAAGTGCCTAGGGGTAGATCTATTGAGGCAGGGCTCTTCTGAGCAGTGTGACTGTCCCCAGGTGGGGCAGATCATGGAGAGGGATCCTTGTGCTAACCCCAGCCCACTGGTGCTGGTCCTAGTAGTGAAGAGCAGCCGTCCCACACAACAGGATCCCCTTGTGCCTCTGCCCCCATCTACACCGCTTCCCTTGGCCAACAACAGTGGGTCCTACGTAGCCCTTTGAATCTCAAGGAAGATTAGGCAGTCTAATAATTTCTCAAGACTCGGATACAAGGCAGGAACTTTATTGGTCAAAGTACATCATCAAACCTTCCTGGAAGCAGCGCAGACCCAACCGTCCTCACCCAGCTTCTCAACCGTCTCCTCCACCTCCCAGCCTCATGACATAGCCAAGCTTCCAGTTCTATAATCCGTGACATACATAGTCACGAGCACAGAAAGTAAAAGATGTACAGTACTGAACATAGCACATCTTACCCTTTATATAAAAAACAAAATTATCAACATAGAAACAATAGTGGAAAGGAAAGAAAAAACAAGGAAAATTGAGAAATGGAACAAGATGTCACCAGTTACTAGTAAGAACAATGAGTAGCTAAAAACATCCTAATGCATCCCATAGTCATCATGCCATTTAGGCTTGAACAAAGATCTCTTGTGAATGTCATCACTATGCATGTCAAGTACCGCTGAACCCGGTGAAGACCTGTCATTCTCCTCACACCGATTAGGAGATCTCCCAGCTCTCACTAGTCTTGAGAAACTCCACACATCACCAGAATCAAGAACCACAACATTCTTCTTTACTTCTACTATACGAAAGGGACCCATGAATTTAGATCTGCCTTTCTTGCCAAAGCCTGCTTTCCTCACAAACACTCTATCACCCTTTTTCCAGCCTCCCACACACACAAAATTCTTGACATCAAAATAATTCTTATATTTGGACTGGTGCTCTAATCTCCTTTGCTTCACAACATCATCCAACCACTTCATGCTCATTTTGGTACTTAAATTCAACCAAGCAGGGCTAAGATTACAATGAGGTTTCCTGCCTCTCAACACTGCAAAAGGCGAGATGGAGGTTACCTCATTAGGCGTGGTTCGGTGGGCCCACAAAGTCGCCCTCAAGGCCTCTTGCAAAGAAATTCCATCCAGCAAAGCACGTTGAGCACAACTCTTCACGATCTTTTTCATGCTCTCAACAAGGCTATTGGCCTGAGGAGAATAAAGAGCCGTATTGAGATGTGCAATCGAAAGATGACTTAAAAAATCAGTCATCTCTTCGGACACAAATTGCACCCCATTATCTGTGATCCAACTCTTGGGGATGCCTTCATGTGAAAATTCTTCTCTGAGAAATTCAATCACTGTTCTAGTGTTGACAACAGAGACACACTTCGTCACAACCCATTTAGAAGTATAATCCACAAGAACCAACACAAACCGTTCATTCTGGTTAAACAGCTCAAATGGACCAGTAATATCCAGCGCCAGCTTGGTCCAAGGTCCATCAGGAAGGACAACAGGCGATAAGGGAGCAGTGTGAGTTTTCTTAGATTTATCATTGTTGGAATATTGCCAGCAGTCTTTGACCACCTCCTCAACTTCATGGTCCATTCTCGGCCACCAGTACCACTCACACAATCTGGCTTTGGTTTTACTTCTGCCCGGATGACCCTCATGAGCTAAATTTACAAGTTTTCCTCTCAGAGCACTAGGAGGTACAGCTCTCTCCCCCCTGAAGACAGTGGCGGCTGGTGGAATTTGAAACTGGTGTGGCGTATGCAAAACGAATCAACGTATGCGAGCGAGCGAGCCCGATGGCACAAAGGGGGGTTCGGGGGGGTTCTCCCCTGTGAAGATTTTTTTTTTTAATTGGCATCTTTTTTGTGCGATTTTCAGCACTATTTCTGTGATAAATGGACTAAAAATTCAGTTCTTCTAGGCATTTATAAAAGAAAACTCATACATTATTTCAGAGAATTTCTGGGTTGCCAAGCAAGTCTGACTTCTGAAGAGGGCTAGGGTACTAAGCAAGACTGCTTTGGCTCTACCCTTTCCAATAGAAAACACTAGTTAGCGATGTGAACAAGTTCACTGGACAAACCTGGGGTCTAGAGAGAGTCCCTCTCCTGAGAAAGAAATTTAAAAAAGATTGGCAAATGGTGCATTTTAAAGCAAATGAATGCAGCGATAAAGCAAGGCTTATTAAGCAGTGGGAACGTATAGTCTCGAAATATTAAACACATTAAAAACTGCCCCGTATATTCTTGCATTAATTTGTTCAACAGTTACTGTAATATGTAAATTGTTCTGCATGACAACTTTAGCCCTTTAAAATGTATGCTTGCCCAGTGTCTTGCACTGCATGCAGCATTAAGTTTGGAAAAATATGCTCTAACCAGACTTCGGGAAGCACTCACAGCTGCCCCAATATCACCAAACACCCGCAGGCAAGTAATGTCAGTTCCCTTTCAAACTATCCACAGCCACCACATATGACCCTTGTATATGTTAATCCAACGAACAGCCTCGCATCGCACCAGTGTACAGGACTGGAACAAACTGTCAGTCTCTTGAGCGCGACTGAAAACTCGAAAGCGATCACACAAGTCCACACAGTTACACACTGGTTCTTCTCGCCAACAGAGTTCCATTGCGATAAACACACATGTTGGTCTCCCAGATGGGTAAATTCATATTTTCGGACAAGTAAGTACATCCTGACAGACGCTGTAGATTATTCATCACAGGTACTCGAGTTCATTAGTAGAGACACTATGCAACCAAGTGTTAGGTTGTGTGCTCAGAGGCCAGACTCAGCCCTGGCTACCACAGCAGACCACCACGCGCTTCCAGTGACAAGGCCAGCAATCATGACAGCCAACTCCACAAGTGCCTCAGACGGAGGCCGAGGTGTGTTATTATGGGAAAGCTCAAGATGTGTGTTGGTACACATACATTGCATTGATGGAAAGCACAATTCGTTAAATGTTCTTTGTTACAAATTACACAGTGGGTTTGCCAGTCCTCAGACAGAATTCCTCTAACACCTCGCAGTCGCAGTGTGTATTTACAATGTGTAACAATTGAGACAGAGAAGCTGGCAAGACTGACAGACATGTAGGCCCCTATTGGGTGCCTGTGATGAGCGGGAGCTGTGACGACATTCCGCATGTGGTACTCCATCACACCTCTGTGTATTACAAAGCAAAACATGCTGTAGGGAACTGAAAACACAAGCGCTTCCACCCTATAGAGTACCATGCAACACGTGCGCCCTCCAAAGCGCTTAGTCACCTCCTCAGGGAAATGAAGCGCTCTATAACTGCAGCTACAGTGCAATATGTGTATAGCTACTGAAACTTAACAAGAGCAAGCTAAGCAGTACTCACTGTGTAGAAGAAATGGTCCACAAACCCCCAGCCTTCCAAAAGGGAAACTTTGGCCATCGCTGTCACGGCACCGCTGTTCAGAAATAAGGAATCTGATAAAAACTTGACAGAGTGGAGCTGGCTGCTCGTGCAGACAATAGACAGCAAGAGTCGCCTGGTCCTGAGGCTAATGCTAAACAGCTATATCCTTCGGGCTGGCATTTCGCGGCTGCATTCCGCGTGAGTGGGTCTCACAGCATGCGCTCTCCCGCCCTTGCAGTGATGAAGACTCAGTCATGGTGCTCCCGGGCAGCCAAAAATCACACACCCTTAGCTCCTCGAGCACTGCTGTTTCTACCGGATGCTAAGCTCCACCTCTGCTTGTCATTGTCACTGGAACAGCTAAGCTGGCAGCAGCCCTCTCAGGGGAGAGACCTAATGAATACCCCCTTCTACCAGCTCGTGAGGCGCGGGGAGGACTCTGTACCTTCGCCGTGGCTTCTGCTGCTGGCAAACCCTCTCAGCCAATCCTGGCACTGCTCCAGCAGCACCAGGATTGGCTTAGCAGGGCTGCTCGCCACCCGCCTGCCCATTAGGAGACCGAGGTTTGAGCCTTTGCTCAACCCTCGCTCTCCTAATGCGCAGCCGCAGCCTGACCAGACACTAGTGCGCATGACTGGGCTGGTCGGAAACATTTGCCGACCTTCACCAGTCATGCGCACTTGTGCTGCTGCCTGCCCCTGGTCTGACTGACGATGCATGCATGTCAGTCAACATGACGCCAGACCGCCCACCCCCTTCAGACTCTGAAGGGGTGGGCGGTCTGACGTCATGCTGACTGACATGATTGTCAGTTCTCCCTCGCGTCTCTGAACTTAAGTAAACTGAGAGTTTACTTAAGTTCAGAGACGCCGAGGGAGCTGCGGGCGTGGGCGGCTTGTGGGGCAACGCCCCAGCGCCCTAATGGACGCACCGCCACTGCCTGAACACCTTTTCATCCATAACACACAATTAATCCTTAACAGAGAAAAAACCTTCCAAAGCCAGGGGTACATTTTTCTTGTCAGGCCAACCTTCCACAATAAAAAATTTAAGATTTTCCAATTCACCATCTACCACAGCTTGTTCCCACTCACTGTCCCTTAATGCTGGCTCACACACCCAATTTACCAATCCCTCCTCAAGCTTACTCTACTCTGTGTTAGCCGGCAATCTGGATAAGCAATCAGCTACATGATTATCAGACCTGGGACATAATCCACTACAAAATTGTAACTAGATAGCCCTTCTGTCCACCTCCTGATCCTAGGCGTGAAATTTTCTGAGTCTCTGCAAGAAAAAATTCTGTTGAGAGGTTTGTGGTCCGATCTCACAGTAAAAGGCAATCCCCACAAGAAAAATATGAAATGCAAGATAGCCCAATACACAGCCAATGCCTCTCTCTCAATAACAGAGTAGCATTCCTCTGCCCCCTTCAAGGAACAAGAAGCAAACGCCACTATCTTCAACTCCCCCTTATCCAGCTGAGCTAGAACAGCACCCAAGCCCTTAATGCTTACTTCCGTGGACAAAATCGTTTTCTTCCTGGCATCAAAATGACCCAATGTAGGCAATTTAGCAATACAAACTTTGATTGCCTTGAAGGCCTGATCACATTCATTTGTCCACAAAACTAGCTACCCTTCTTAAGTAGGGCCCTCAGGGGTTGAGCAATACTAGCAAAATTCTGGATGAACTTTGCACAAAATTCTGCTAGACCAAGGAATGAACGCACTTGATCTTTATTCTCAGGCTCAGGAGTCTTCTCAATGTTACTTGCCAAATCCAATTTTGGGCTTATTCCTTCCGCCGAGATGGTATGACCTAAATATGTCACACTTGGCACCTTAAATCTACATTTCTCCTTTTTCAGCACTAAACCTGCTTCCTGCAACCAACTCAACACTCTACGTAAAGTGGCATCATGTTCCTGCTCATCACCACCATAAACCAATATGTCATCCTGAAAAAACAGAACTTTATCGAGTCCCAGGAGGACCCTCTTCATAACTCTCTGAAAACATGCTGCAGCTGAAGCAAGCCCAAAAGGCATGCGAATGAAGCAGAAAGCCCCCAACAGGGTTACAAAAGAGGTAAGATGTCTGGAATCGGGGTGCAGCATAATCTGATGGTACGCTGAATATAAATCCATCCCACTAAAAATTCTGGCGCCCTTGATTAAGGCCAAGGTCTCTGAAATATTAGGCAAAGGTTGTCTGTCAACCCAGATGTATCTATTCAACCTCTTAAGTCCACACACATGCAAATTTCTCTTCCACCAACCTTGGGCGCCAAAACCACTGGAGCCAACCACTCGAAACACTCAATCTCCTCAATGACACCATTGTTTTTCAATTTGTTGAGTTCTTGTTCCAATGGTAACAACATCATGTGAGGAACTCTTCGCACTTTAGAAACAAAAGGTGTGGCATTGCCTTTAAGAACAATTTTGTGCTCAAAGTTCTTCAGCAACCCCAACTTATTGCAAAATACATCAGGAAATTCTGAAAAAAAATCCATCTGGAGCACCTTCCAATCCAATTACCATCACTTTATTCTTGGCATTTGGGTTTAGAGTTATACCCATGTCCCTCTGATGTCTCCACCCCAATAGGTTGTCTCCCCTTCTGGCTACATACACCTTCCCCACGGTGTTTCGTTCCTCAAATTGAATCTTCATTGTATGGTATCCCAACACATCAATCTTCTTGCCACCATAACCCACCAGATTTATATCAGGTTCCAGTAGGCTTAATTCCTGGTCACCGAACAGCATATCCCAATTCTTGTCCCCAATCATAGTATCAGGGGATCCCGAGTCAGCTAGCACAGACACATCCTTGCCATTCACTGCTATTACGCACTCAGGCATCTCAATGGGGTCAGCATCAACTATGCCATCACTCCTCACACTTAGGGCATCATTTTTCACTTCATGAGTCACCGAGTTCACATTCATCTTTGAATTTATGCCTTTGCAGACTCGTGCATAAAGCCCCTTTTTCCCCACACTTGTTGCAAGTTCCAAGTCTAGCGTAACAGTTTGCACTGTTAGACAAATGTCCATTACTACCACATCGAAAACATTTCAATTCCGCAATTCTAGAGTCCTCTTGACTTTGTTTCTTCTTTACATAAGTCTCCTTAAGTTTAATATTCTCTTTTACCTTAGAACTCTCATTACTTTTCACCTCATTTACAGGAGTCTCATAAACCTGAGGTTTATCCTCCTCATCATCCCTCATTTCACGTACCCATATGCTAGTGTTCTCCATTGCCTCCACCATTGCTATAGCATCCGTCAGACAGGGGGTCTTAGAAAGTAACTTTTCCTGAACTTTAAGATTATTGGAACATCTAACAATCTGGTCTCTCACTAGAGAGTCAGATAAATGATCAAACTCGCATGTACAAGCCAATGTTTTCAAAGCTGCTAAATAGCTACCAATCTTCTCCATTTTCCCTCGCACCCTTGTAAAAAATTTGTGTGTCTCAAAAACAACATTCACCTTTGAACCAAAATGCTTTTCCAACATCATAACTGACATGTCATGCATATTATTAGGTTCACCTTCCCCCTCTCCCATCTCAATTTTATCAAGACTTTCATATACATTTCTGCCTTCGATACCCAAATTGTGTAGTAATATAGCTTGTTTCTGAGCTGCAGAAAACTTCTCACCACCCGCAGCAATAGGATAAGAGTCAAAAATCAATTTCCAGCGTTTCCAGTGTAGCCCAAGGGTCTCCCTTGTCTGAGAGGAAATGAGGTGGTTCAGATGTGGTAGAAATGTTAGACTAGATCTTTTGAGATGTCCAAAGGTACTTAAAAAGAAACAATGAGTATGACGCAGTACTATAAAACTGTATTGGACACTGAATGTTCCTCTAGAATAGGTCAAGATAGATGTTCTTTTAAAAGTACTTGTAACACGCTACTCAGTTTGAGCACAATAAGAGGTGTGCCCGTCACCGTAATAATGCTTGTAAGAATAAAACATCAATAGTAAACCTTATGGTGTAAGTCGACACCCAAGTTCTGGCACAGACTAGGCAGAATAAGAGGTGTGCCCGTCACCGTAACAATTCTTGAAAGAAATCAAATTCACAATTATTATGGCATATATAGTACCGTAACATGCGGCACAGGCGTAGCACGACAAGAGGTGTGTCTGTCACCGTGTAGACAATCCAGGACAACACAATGAATTAACTGCCACTCCAATCATTCCTTAGGTCACTCGGTTGAGGACTCCGTGGTGCAGTCACACGTGCTCTATGTGTAAATAACTAGAGCGTCACCTTGCTGCTTCCGATGTGGAAAATGATCTAAAGATGGCCGCCAACATGCATAACGTCATAACTGAACATATTGTGTCATCCACCCAAGGCAGCTTGGGAAGTAGGAACGTACTCATGTTCTACACGAAGTGTCCCGATCCCTTGCCTCATACGTCATCAATTGTCCTGCAGCCATCAGAGGAAGAAGAGCTCCACTGACCGTTAAAGACGTGCTCCGCCACACCAACTTCGCTCTGGACCAGAGTTCCACTGACCGTTAAAGACGTGCTCCGCCACACCAACTTCACTCCGGACCAGTACGCTGCTTGTCCCCTCCGACTCCACGAAAGATGTAGCGATGTTCAGGGGTTCTTACCACTCTGCAATTTGAGTCGAGGTAAGAAAATTGTGAAAACTGCCTCGGCACTCATGGGTTCCATTCCGTTATTTACAGGTTTGATGATAGGTGTACCAACTCGTCGCCAGTAATAAGTTCACAAGACTCGGCTACAAGGCAGGAACTTTATTGGTCAAAGTACATCATCAAACCTTCCTGGAAGCAGCGCAGACCCAACCGTCCTCACCCAGCTTCTCAACCTTCTCCTCCACCTCCCAGCCTCATGACATCGCCAAGCTTCCAGTTCTATAATCCGTGACATACATAGTCACGAGCACAGAAAGGAAAAGATGTACAGAACAGAACATAGCACAGTCTCTAAAAGATCTCTCACCGGGCTCAAAGGATAAGGGTTTAGATCAGCCTCAGACAAGTAGATGTGCAATCCCAAACACAACTGAGTGGGTACCTCCAGAAGGAGGCAAGCAAGTTCCAAAGGGGGCTGTGCCACCCCCAAATGAACCCTCGCCCCTGGCGACCATTGCGAACACCATAGACCCCACTTCAGGGGTGTTGTCATCTGTGGCCGGTTGCTTTCCCAAGTGCCAGGAAACTCTGGGACTCCCGCTACTAGTTCTTCCTTCACCTTCCCATGGGCCTCATCTAGCTCCATACTTTCCACCATGGTGTACTTGAAGAAACAGGAGGATGCTATTGTGGCTGAGCAGGAAAAGGGGGTGGGCAGCAAGGAGGGCGAGGATGGAATAGCAGCAGAGAGCAAGGACACACCCAAGGTGGTGGATGCAGCAAAGAAAGTTGATCCTGCTCTTTTAAAGGGGACTTGGGACAGGAAACCTAGCCAGGAAAGCTAGCCTCACACGTGCCAGCTGAAATAAAATAAAAGATCTGGAGGTGGGATTTTATGAAGGTTTTCACACTGATTGACACAGAAAGGAGTAGGCTTAAAGCTAGTATGAGGATGGGAAAGGATCAGCGAATGATAGGAGACCCATGGTGAGGAGAACATAACTAACTGGCTCTTTGGGCTTAATGTATACATGACAGTGATGCTAGAAAAGAAGCCAGAGTTGGCAGGCTCAATTATATTTGGTGCCAGTAAGATCATTAAGACTCATCACGTTTTGGGGGCATGGCTTGGCTGGCTTATGACTGAGATTGTAGGTGGGCCAAGGTTGAGGATCCCGACATTGGTTGGGATCAGACTCAGGTGAATGTCTGGTTAGAGTCCGTCAATAACAGAACCCATTGAAGCAGCCCTTTCATCAGCAACACTCCGATGGGGCAAGAAGGATCTTGTTGGGCCTTCAACAGAAAAGCGTGCACAAACCCAGCGGGAACGTGCAAATTCAAACATGTGCTCTTTTGGCGACCTTGAATCACACCCAGAATTTAAATGTAGCAAAAATTCCAAAAGAAGGACAAGGATCCTGTAAAAACCTCCAGTTAATCGGGCCCACATTGATATGAGTTGATAAGCTGCTGTCTTGATGTAACTTATACCCGAACAAAGGCAGCACAACCATTGTAGCTTCGTTTTCTCATGGCTTTAGAATCCCAGCCTCAGGTGTCCCTCCCATCCCTCTTTGCAAAAACCAGATCTCAGTCCAGATGCACACAGTGTGGAGACTAAGAAACATCCCAAGGAAACAAACCCTGGTAGAATAGTCGGCCCATTTCTGGATCCCCGCTGGAGGCATTTCTATGCTCACCACTGGGCTTAATACCCAAGAAGGCACGTGGCCAGTTCAAGTTGATCTATAATCTTTCTATCCCAAGAGGGGCATTGGTAATGACCCAAGAGACCCCAAGCATGCTCTTTAAGACACACATCTGTTGACCAGGCACTCACAAGCGTATGACAGCTGGCAACTGGTGCTATCCTTGCCAAGATGGACACAGAGTCTGCCTTCCACCTCCTGCCTGTACACCCTGTGGATTATCACCTTTTGGGTTTCCAGTTCAGGGTTGCGTTCTATTATTACATGTGCATGCCAATGGGCAGTTCTGAATCTTGCACCTATTTTGAGCAGTTCAGTTAATTGCTAGAGTGGGTATTCTCTAAGCGATCAGGGTGTCAAAATGTCATTCACTACCTTCATGACTTCCTCTTCATGGGCCCACCCGGTTCCACCCAGTGTGGGTAGGCATTGGGAGCTTTCATTGCAGTGCTCTAGAATCTAGGGGTTCCTCTTGTTCCCGACAAAACAGTTGGACCATTCACCTTCATTACCTTCCTGGGCATTGAGATTGACTCCGTGGCTGGTGAGTGTCTCCTCCCACAAAAGAAAGTGAAGGCATTCAGTGTCTCAATAAATTTGGTACTGTCGCACAAGAAAGTGACACTGAATCTGCTTCAGGTTCTGGTGGGCCAGCTGAATTTTGATTTTAGGATTATTCCCATGCTCGCCCTTTCTCCATATCCATAGCTAGATTGATGGCATGCCTAGTGAAGAAGCACCAACACACTAGATTACCCGCTGAGGTGAAGGAAGATTTAAGAATTTGGCACAGTTTTCTGGAAAGGTTCAGTGGTTCTGTGGTCTGGTCACCACCACCCATTTCCAATCAGGTGTTGGGTCTGTCTATGGACACAGCAGACAATGTGGGTTTTGAGGTGGTCTCAAATGCCCAATGGTGCCGAGGGGATTGGTTGCCTGCATAGCATATTCCCCATTGTTGTGGCAGTAAATATGTGGTCAGACGAGTTCAGGAACAGCAGTGTCATCTTCTGGTCAGACAAAATGTCAGTGATTTAGGCCATTATTAGGCAGTGGGCCTCCTGCAGTCTAGTCCTGAGGCTGCTCAAAAACTTGGTCCTTCTGAGCCTTAAACTTAATGTATTCTTTAAAGCTAGACATGTCCCTGGAATCCATAAAAGTGCTGCTGATGGTTTGTCTCGCTTCAAGGTACAGGACTTTCGGAATTTCCACACACATACAGCAGAGAAGATGCTGGGTGTCAGTCAAAAAATGTAGAAAATATTTTTTTTAAGCTGCGTCCTGGTCGATGAGGACATAACTACGTAGTTACGTCCTCATCGACCTGGACGCAGCTTAATACAGCTTCGCATCCGCCCGACACAGCTGCTCCTGCTCCTCTGGTACGGATAGCTGTATGCCGGTTCCGACTTTGGAAGGTTACCGGACTGCCCTTTGAGTACCCATTCCTAGGACAGCTGAAGTCTGATACCCGACTAAGGAGGTTACTACCAGTGAATCCACCACTTCGAAAGGAATGGATCACTGGTTTTGTATATAATTTTTTTTATTTTCTACACTTTTTGGTTGACACCTCACTTTCATTGCAGTAGCAGATCCTGATGAAGGCCATGACACCAAATGAGTCACGGGCCGAAACATGTTGATCTCTATGCAGCACAAGCAGGTCTAATACTTCCCGCCCTGCTTCATCTGTTTTTGTTTTTAATCCTAGCACAGTCACCTGAATAAAGTTACGTGGCGAACTGTGTAGCTAGTTTTACTCACTCATTTCTTGCACTGCACCCCTCATCACACTTTTCAGCTCACATTAGGTATTTAGTAGATACTCTCCTAGCAACTAAAACATCTCTGAGCTCCTCCCTTTCAGAGAGGGGGTTGTAGCCCGCACCATGACTAAGTTTCATGGTGTGAGGAGGTTCCCCAATGATGAATTATGCCACCTTTGGTGGGTGAGGGATACCGTCCTATAAAGGGACGCCCTTTTCTTTACTGTTTGGTGCGATCTCCATTAGCCTTACTTCTCTATTTAGACCCGAGGGCTCTTGTGTTTCTTGAACAAAACAAGACCAAAATTATAAAAATCCAATAAGTATAACCGGAGTTATACCTTTTTAAAGAATAAACCGAAATGTAGTGCTTAAAAGCATAAAGCGCCTACTGGGGCTATCTGGTCGAGCTCAACCGGGCTAAATCCAAAGGTTTAGGCCTGCTGCTATGGAGCACGGGTCGGATACAGGGACAAGCCTTGGCCCACTGAAACAGTATCTTGGTTTGCAGTTGCGTCGAGAACGAGATGCGAGGAGCAGAGGAGATGATGCATGGTTGTTGATTCTTTAAGATTTAGGCAATGCATCTGTTCCGAGTCGCGCAAGTCAGAGATGCGTCGTCATTGAACCACAAGATGAAGGCGATGCATCATCGTCGAGCCATGCTGTTATGTTTCATATAGGTACCCTAAGATAGGCTTAGGTAGCAACTTCACCTTTCACCTATATTCACCCCTACCATTACACTACATAACGGTTCTTGGGACTGACCTTTTACCTAGTTACGGTACTGCATACAGGACGTGGGGTTTTCCCTGAAAACTAGCCTCATCCATTATGCATGAGGATTCTTGGAAACTCAGCAGGACTACCATCTCCTGCATAATAATTATGTACAAGGGTCATTCCTTCTGTCATCCTAAGTCCGACATGACACAGCAAAGTAGAACCCCTGAGGGTACCACTTTGGGTATGTATACACTATATCTTGCTGAGGTAGTCAGAGGAGAAAAGGACTTCCATGCCGACACACTGACGCGAGACACTGAGATTCCTGCACACAGACACTCCAGCGCGCAGTGGTCTGACATCCCTTGCGGGGTGTCCATCTCGAGACCAAGACGGGGTCCCACAGTCTCTTACTTCAGGTAATGGGGTTGACTTTATCCTAGAGGGATTCTTGGCTTTTACACCTACATACATGCTAGGTACACTTAGGTACATCTAGTTAGGGTCGCATCGTAGGAGTACGCATTTTACTGTCATGTATTTTATATACTTGCCTGTATTCATTGTTTTAGCACGATGGTAGCACCATCCTTTTACTTTGTTAGTGCTTATAATCATTTATATCTGTTACTGTCTAGTGGTTGTTTCAGCACACCTATTTTACACTAGAATGACGTTGGTTCAATAAATGCTTATTGAAAAACGTCCCCACCATTTATTCTGTGTATCTCTCAGAGACGAAGTGAGCACGAGTGACTGAGCGAAAAGTAATACACTGTTTCCACGAACCTGAGGGATCAGGGTTGTCATGTTCGATAGTGGCCAAGAACTATTCTCTCCTTGGTAAGAGGGGTTTCTAGTGGCACTGTGAGCTAGCTGGTATACAGGCGAACATACCCGGTGGGGTGTCTAGAATCAGGCTGGCCACCAATCCCACAGTCTATGTTGTCTAAATGCGCAGATCCTATATAGGTTTATAGGAACTACACAACAATGCAATCAAGGATGCTTCGGGAACTGGTAGTGATGCACCGCGCAGTTGGTGATGTGATGTCTTATGGCCTTGCGGCGATGCATCGAGGGAGCTGTGCCAGTTCTGAGCTGCGCTATGATTGCAATGCGTGGACTTTTACTGGAGCAGCACTCTATACCATTTTCAAGGGTCCAGGACTGGATTGGCACCACTTGGCAGGGCAAGACTTTCAGATGGCAGAGTCCAGGTGCTGTAGGTGGATGGTTGGAAGTCTTTGATGTCCCTGAGACTTGAAAACAGGAAGTAAGCAGATAAGCCCTTGTGTCACTTTGATTCTGGGTTGGAGAGATGCAGACCCAGTCCTTCTCACTCCCAGGCAAGAGGGCAGCAGGTCAGCACAGCAGAGCAGGAGTCCAGCATAGTAGCAGTCCAGCAGAGTGACAGTCCCTTTAGCAGGATAGCAGTCCTTCTTCTTGGCAGAGTATCCACCGGTTCAGAAGCTTACTGAAGTGGTGGTTTCAGAGGTCCAGTACTTATGCCCAGTTGTGCCTTTGAAGTGGGAGAGACTTTAAAGAGATGTCTCTGAACTGCACAGAGTCTCTGCCCTTCCTGCCCTGGCTCCAGACTCACTACAGGGGGTATGCAGCCCTTTGTGTGGGGACAGGACACAGCCTATTTAGGTGTAAGTGTCAGCTCTTCCCTCCCATTCTGCCCAGGATGGCCCATCAGGATGTGGATGGCCCATCAGTCACACCTAAGCTCTCTTTGTTTGTATCTGTCTAGAAGGAATGCGGAAAACCCAGCTGTCAACCACCCCAGATGTGTGGCTGAGCGCCACACCTCACCAGGGCATGGCATTAGGACCCGGGGGCCCCAAGGGCCAGACCCGCTCCTTTGGCTGCCCCAATTCTCTGGCTGGAAGGGATGGGGGTGCGTGACTCCTTCTGGGTCACGGGCGGCGCGAGGTTTGTGCATACTTCCGCTTCTACCGTCGCAGACAAGGGGCCTCCATATGGTGCGTTGGCCTGGGCCTCTTCCTTTTCACCATTGTAACTTAGGGAGTTAATCAGCGGCACAAGCATTTCTCTCTTGTCTTTTCTCCAGGTTGATGCTGCAACGTCGAGAGATTCACCCCGTGCTTCACACTCCTCTCCAGGAAGGCGGCAGCAGCATCTTGCATCATACGCCCCAGGGAGTCGCACGGGCTTGAGTTCTCTCACCCAACCCAAGTTAGCACTCGGTGGCGGCTCTGGTGGTACAGCAGGGGGCTCGGTATAGAGGTTACACAGGGGCGACCATTTGGGCATTTCCTTCCTTGTGTGTAGAATTTTTACAAGGTTTGGGGAAGTAGATCTTTGGGCTCCCTAATTCCAAGGTTAACCTGGTTTATACAGGGGATATTCAGAAGCCGATAGCACAGGCAATGCTGCGGTGTACCTGGGTTCTACAGATAGCGCCAGAAACTAATTAGCCTCATTGCTGAAGGTATGTGTTGCATCTCGAGAGAAGGTGTTTTCAACCCAATTGGTGTGCTCCCTGGCAGCCCCCCTTCCATTCTGAATGTTAGGTGGTAATGTGTGTGCACATATGGTAATTTTAAGGTCTGATTAGCGTATTTTGACCGGTTTCCTCAGTGGCAAGAGAGCTAATTATGCCCCTAACTTGAATCTCGCCCTTGGGTTTGTGGGTTTACTGTAGGTTTCTCACAAGGTTTCCCTTGTAGAGGATTAGCAGCATGCAACACAGACTCCTCTCAGGGATAGAGGGCTTTTCCACTAAATACTTTCTAGGACAGCACTGAAGGGATGTGCAGCAATCCTTATTCTGCAAGGGACATTCACACCAGCTTGGGGGCATAGTTTCACAGTTATCCAGTGTAGGGCAAGAGGCTTTAGCTCTTGCTCTCACATCATCAAGGCCCCTCCTGCAGCAAGGTGGGGGGAAGGACCATGGCAGGTGGTCAAGGGCACAGACAATTGGGACCGCCCCACATGGGCACAGGTGGTTCACTTGTATAGTTCAAGCAGGAGGAAGGGAATCCAGACCTTAGTGCTGTGACATTTTAGGGAATTACTCTTTTCTAAATTTATGCATGCATCAATCATTACAATTTTATGTGGATGCAACTCAAAATGGATAGCTGAGGTAAGACTGCCCAGATCCTTTATTTTGCATTAAAGCAGGCCCTGGGATATCCCTTATTCCTACCACAGAGGAGTTATTGTAGCTGGCCTGCAGTATCTAGTGGGTGGGATCAGCATAACCATTTCTATATATAGCAGCAGGTTCTGGATCTTTACTGCCCCATCGCCGAGAAATATAACTGTACTCAGGGTTCAACAGCTGGTGGACGGGGTGCTACATGGTTCACTTTGATGTTTTGCCTCCTGCACCCTATCAAGGGACCCTAGCTACACCCCTCATCCTACTACATCTGTGTAACACAGACTGTGCTTGTCTGGCTGAGTGGAATACACAATAAGTCAGAAACTGCCAAAAACCAGCTGGATGAGACTTTCTGTGAAACATACCAGCTTGCAAGTCCTGCTTAGGCACTGCTCATACTTTGGGTATAGAAGATCTGATTGAAGAAGTCCTGCAATATTTGCTTAGTCTGGGAATGAAATACCGAGCAGTTGCCCTGCACATGGTGCAGGGAATTCTCATGACTACACACAGGAGACACACACAGGTTTGCCTGAGAAATCTACTGAGTTCCAGGGCTGTTGTCTTTGTTTGTCCATTTCCCTCTAAGGTGAGACCAAACTTAGATCAAGGCCCCTGTAAGGTGAACTAAATAAAGTCTAGGGAAAGGAGTACTTGCTTTGGAAATGGGATCGCTGCACTGCATCAACCATAGGAGAGCCTGCATTGGAATTTATCTGTCCAGCAGCCTGGTGAGACGGGGGGCTGTTCAAGGGAGCCAGTAGTCCTATGTCCTGCTGTAAGTGCTTCCTGATATGGCTTTATAGAAGGGAACATAACATTGCTGTGAACAGGTTTATTGAAGGTAGCTTTGGCAAAGTAAGCCCTCTAGAAGAGGAGCCCCACAGTTCAGCTACCTCATGAATAATGGACTGTGCAAGAAGCACAAAGAACCATCTAACACCAATTCTGCATGTGTCCCAGCGGGAAGATCGGCTATATACGGTTCTTTGTGGTGTGCACCCGCTGTCCCTGACCCACAGTGTGCTCCTGGCTCTGTGTTACTATATGGCAATTATACCATATCTAGTACATCGATATGCCACTACGTTGTTATATGTAAGAGCCTGGGTTATTCGTTGAGAGGGGTTTAAGTCCCACTCAAGAAATAAACACAGTTCTTGTGAGGGTGAACCACAAAAGTCACTAAATAAACCTGAGCTTAACCCTCTGGTAGCTCTGTACAAAAGCAGTCAGGCTTAACGTAGAGGCAATGTGTAAAGTATTTATGCAGCACTCAAACAGTAATAAAGTGAAAACACCACACAAGAAAAATCCCAAACTAATTTAGAAAAATAGAGAATATTTTAATAGATAAAATGACACCAACACAAAAAACATCCAATATGTAGAACCTGAGTTATGAATTTTTAAGGTTTCCAGTAGAAACAAGCACAAACCATCAATCATGGTTATGTGGTCGCACTGGACTGAGTCACTGTCAAGTTATGGCTGACCGCAATATAGTGTGGGTCGGATAACTGGGCCAGGTCTATCTCGGTGGAAAGATGACCTTCTAACGTAGGCCAGTTTCATGCGAGAAGCACTTCTCAATGAGGTCGTCAGCGGTTGTGCTGCAGGCTGGATCAGGAGAGAGGCTCATCAATGGTGGGTTGCTGAAGTCCCAGACCTCAATCAGAACCTTGCTTAGGCATTGCGGCTGTCACAGTGGTGGCCGGCATGACTCGCGGGTGGTGGGGCGAGGTTGAGGGAGGGCACAGGGGCGAGGTTGAAAAATGTAAAACAAAGAAAAAATGTTATACACTTACCTTACCGCCGGCGCCGGGTCCTGCGTCTGCTCCTTGCTCCTGCTCTCCTCGTGGAACAGGAAGAACAGCCAGGCTCCCTTGATCAATCACAACGCTGCAATGCTGCGTTATGATTGGTTTTGAGCGGACTGGTTCGACGCTCAACCAGGGAATGGGGGCCTGGGCTTGTTCTCCACGCAGGCTGTAATGCAGCCTGCATGGAGAACGGGGAAAGTGCGCATGACTGGTTTGAGCGGCCCGAGAGGGCCGACCAAACTGTCATTGCGCACTTAGGAGTGGGCAAACCACTCCTCCCCTGCCATGCTCCGTGAGCAGAGCAGCCCCGCCCACCCGCCCGCAAAGGAAACATAAAATGATAATAACTAAAAGTTATTATCATTTTATATTTCCTTTCCTTTATACTGCTCAAAAGCAGTGGGGCGACGCTCCTCCGCCATAGCGGAGGAGCCGCCACTGGGCTGTCATCAGTACAAAGAGTTGGTAGACGATCGGAACTTTGGGCTGGTGGGAAACATTGATAGGTTGTTGTCGACGTGAAGAGCTTCGGACAGTAAAGTCCGAGGTCTGTGTCCAAAAAGGTCATGTTGGCACTCTGCCGCAGGTCTAGCGTCAGCCTTGGTGAAGTCCTCTCACATTTGTGAGGAGAATGGGAATGGTACTTTTCGATGCGAGAAGCTCAAAACCTCTACCTAGGCGACACCGGGGAACTCGGTTACGCCGGCAATATGGCTGTTGTGCCGGTCCCCGGTGCAATGTCCCTCGCGAGGGTGGAGGGCGGGTCCCGCGCTGATGACGCGCGGGCATCCCGCCCTCCCCGCCCTCGCCCATTGGCTAAGTGGCCTTTGACCCGGAAGCACTTCAAGTGCTTCCGGGGCAAACGCAACATGAACGGTCCCGGATTCTAGCCGGGACCAGTTCCAGCCAGCTCGGGGGCTCGCATCCCCTTTAAGAGCCCCGGCAGAGCGGAAGGAGAGTCTCTTTCTCCACCGCTCTGCCAGGAAGTCCCCAGCACGCCCGACCGCCAGCTCCAGCTCCCGGAGGTCTCCAGGGAGCCTCCTGCTAAGGATTGTTTCTTTCTTTCCCCCTTGTTGTGCAGGTCAGCGAGAGGGAGCGCGGGTCCTGCGGCAACAGTGGGGACTCTCAGGCGGCTGTTTTTCATCGCATTTCGCCGCATTTCGGAGCCTCTGCCCTGAGGGCAGGGGCATTGGGCATTTAACGCTGTTGTTGTTTTTTCCCACTGCAGAGCGAGGAGGAATCGGGCATCCACGCGGCGGCTTTCCCACGACTTTCAGGCAGCTGTTTTTCACCACATTTCGCCGCATTCGGAGCCTCTGTTTTAAGGGCAGGGGCATTGGGGCATTTAACACTGTTTGTTTTCTCTACTGCAGAGCAAGGAGGAATCAGTGTACCGGGCATTTCGCCGGAAGTCTCGCGGCGGATTGGAGCCTTTGCCACGCTCCCTACAGTCGCGCGGCGGCCTTTTTTCACCCGCATTTGGAGCCTCTGCCCCAAGCGGCAGGGGCCAAAAAGAGCTAAATCTGTTGCTTCTTTCTTCCTGCAGGCAAGGGGGAATTTTGTTCCCACAGGCAAGGCTGCTGTTCGCCGGAGTTTGCTGGCATATTGGAGCATCTACAAACGCTTCCCCAAGCTCAGAAGCGGAGTGTGAAGAAGGAGAGCAGCACCCTTCATCTTCCTCGCACGGGACCGGGAAGCGCAGTCCAGGAGCCACGCGGGTTGGAGGATATCCTCACCTGCCCCACATTCTCGAACGTGTGGGATTGGCTCTGGCTGCAGCTGCGGTCTGAGGTCCTGCACTATAGGGAGGTAAGGGGATATTGTGGGGAATCTGCTGCATAGCACAGGTTCAAATGTTGTATTGACATCGCTTTCCCATTCCGCTACCAGGGTTGTGTTGCAGAGTCAGGGGGTGTTTACTTGTGCAGAAATTTGGGTAGCGGGGTGTGCTTTTTAGGTCAATATTTGCATTTGAGGTGTATCATTTGTGCGCAGGAGAGGTGTTGCTTGGGTGCATAGACATCAAGACCGGTCCGAGGGGTGATAACTGAAATTTTTGGGCGCGGTGTCTAGTGCAATGGCGCCAAAAGCAAAGAGAGGGCAGGTTCCATCCAGGATGGAGGAATGGATGGAGAATATGATGCGCACCATGAGCGATTTGAACCAGACCGTGGCAGACCTCACCAGAAGGGTGGATGGGCCGGAAGGCGCAGGGGACAGGCCCAGGCGCCCTAATGTAGCGCCCAGGGCAGCTTTTCCTCCGGTACCGCAGAGATCAAAGAAAAAGCAAGGGAAGGCAGGGGTTGTCCCAGAGATGCCAATAGGGCCACTAATAGTCCCTTTATAGCCGGTAGTCCTGGCCATCCCTACCCCGGTGGTCCCAGTGCCATTAGCCATACCTGTGCCTATCCCCCCATTGCCAATAGCCATACCTGGGCCTATCGCTCCTGCCATACCGGGTCCTGAGGCACCAGTGCCCATTGTCCCTGCCATCCCAGCGCCAGCAATGCCAGCGCAACCTTTAACTGCAGCCGCTCCCAATATAGCGCCAGGGCAGCAGGACATGGTGGCCAACTTAGCGGCATTGCTACCATGGCTAGCGAAGGCTGGGGCAGTGATTCCAGGTACAGGTAGCGGGGTCCTGTCAGCAGAGGGCAATGCTCTAGAGGAGGCGAGGAATTTGATAGCGCAAGTTGAGAAGGCAAGACAGGTGGTACCGCCACCGGTTGAGGTTCCTGTTAAAACAACAGGGAACACCGCTATTGATATGGAGGCCCCAGTGAAGGCTGCTGCAGGACCTGACGATGCCAAGACGCAAGCAGGCACATCAACAGGTACAGCGCAATTACTGCCAATGTTAGGTCTGGGGGATGTGCGCTCCAACAGAGAGCGTTTGGCTAGGCAGGATGTAAAAGAGCAGATTTGGAAGGGTGAATATGTAAACATATTTTCCTTGTTGGTAGACAAGGATGAAAAGGAGGAGGCCAAGAAGGCTAGGGAGTGGGCCCACCCACGGGAGTGGGCCAATTGGCCAATTAGAAAGAAGGTTGATGAAACTCTGATTAATTGGATAAAGGCATTTGGGAACTTCCATGCGGTAATAATAGAGAAATTTCCAGGACTCAGCACAGAGTTGGTATGTTACCAGAACAGGATTGCATGCGCTCATGATGAATATGGTGGGATGTGCTGGAAGGAATATGATAAAGCCTTTAGAAGGGTAAAAGCATCTGACCCAGCTCTCACATGGGACCAGGTTGATATGATTTTATGGTTAAGACACATGAATTACCAGGGCAAGGAAGCACCAAAGGTGCAGTCCTTTCGGCCAGCTACACCCCACAGGGGGGGGGGGGCGGGGGCGGGCAGCAAAAAGGGAGCATGCTGTATTTCAATAGAAAGACATGCACCAGGCCCAGTGGTTCCTGTAAGTTCAAACACGCCTGCTCATTCTGCGGGCTCTCCTCACACCCAGAGTCTAAATGTTTTAAAAAATCAAAAGACAGGGGAGCAAAGAAGCAGGAATGAGGTTCAGTTATTTACAAAAGCGCACTCACCTATTGATTTCATGGCCCTGGTACCCTGGCTGAATAAATATTCATGCCTAGCACAGCACAGATTTTGCTTGAAGGTTTTAGGGATGGTTTCCGTATACCAGACCCTGGGTACACAGGGGTGTCTTACTGCCGCAATCAGCAGTCAGTGAGAGATGACATATTTACTGCAAGAAAGAAGGTAGAAAAAGAACTGCGTTTGGGGAGAGTGGCAGGCCCTTTTGACTCAATCCCCGTGACCAACTTTGTCTGTTCACCACTGGGGGTGGTTCCCAAGAAAGACCCGGGGGAGTTCCGCCTCATCCATAACCTATCTGCTCCCAAGGGACTGTCATTGAATGAGGCCATTGATGGAGCACTCTGCTCTGTCAGATAAGCATCATTGGACCAGGCGATTGCCATGCTGCGATCGCTTGGCCCAGGCACCTTATTGGCAAAATCAGATATTGAATCTGCATTTCGTTTATTACCTGTGCACCCACAAGATTTGCACCTACTGGGATTTCAGTTGGAAGGGAAATTCTACATGGACATGTGCATGCCAATGGGCTGCTCTGTCTCCTGCTCTTACTTTGAGAAATTCAGCTCCTTTTTGGAATGGGTTTTTAGGCAGGTGTCGGGGCACCATTGGGTACTGCACTACCTGGATGATTTCTTGCTACTGGGTGCACCACAGTCAAACGAGTGCAGCAAAGCGTTGGACATATTCTGCACACTAATGGGGGAACTAGGGGTACCTCTGGCACAGGGTAAGACAGTGGGGCCAACAACAAAAATCGAATTCTTGGGCATTGAGCTGGACTCTGTTGAGGGGGTGTCACGACTGCCTGTGAGCAAGGTGAATGATTTTTCGCGGGCATTGGTGGACTGTTTACAAAAAGAAAAAGTCACTTTACATCAGTTACAAAAAACCGTGGGCATGCTGAACTTTGCCTTAAAAATTATCCCAATGGCCCGCCCCTTTTCCCGGTCCATTGCTCAGGCGATGGCAGGACTAAAAAACAAGCATCACCACACTAGGCTGTCCAAGTGAGGTTAAACAGGATATGCGTATTTGGTTGGTATTTCTGCGTGACTTCAATGGGTAAGTGGTGTGGCCCAGACCAGCAAAGTCCAGTTCAGAACTTGGGCTCATGACAGACGCAGCAGGGAGCGAGGGATTTGGGGCCATCCTGGGTCCACACTGGGCGGCCGGGCGTTGGCCCAAGTGGTGGGTCGACAGCGGCCTCACAAGTAACATTTCATTCCTAGAACTATTTCCCATTTTGGTTGCCTTGACAATTTGGCCGCATCAGTTCCGTAATCAGTCAGTTGTTTTCTGGTCAGATAACATGGCAGTAGTGGAGTGCGTCAACCTACAGTCAGCCAAATGTAAAATGTTGCTTCGCTTGCTAAAAGAAATTGTACTGCAATGTATGAAGCTGAATGTGTTGTTTAGAGCTAGGCATGTCCCGGGCGTCCTCAATCACGCAGCTGATGCATTGTCTCGTTTCAAGATGCAGGTTTTCAGGTCCCATCATCCAGAAGCGGCGGATCATCCCACACTTTTTCCGGAGCATCTGTGGCAGCTTGGTGCCCCAACTTACCAGACCTCGTGGCAGCTAGCTTAGCGCCCAGGACTAGGAGGGCCTATGAGGCGGCATTTACCGCATACTGTGCAGCCCTAGGGCAGGATTGGGAAAGGACCTGGCATAACCCAGCATCTATCTTGTCATTCTTGAAGGGACTAAGGGACGGGGCGCGGTCGGTGGCTTGCGCAAAGCGCCACATGACTGCAGTGGCATTTTTTGCAAAAATGATGGGGCATAGGGATCCCACGTGTGCATTTTTGGTCCAAAGAGCGTTAAAGGGTTGGCAACGTTTGCAGGGCACACAGCCTGACGATAGACACCCAATCAGCATTGAGGGGCTCACAGCCACTATGGCGGCGTTAGAAAAAATATGCAACTCCAGCCATGAGGCCCGCCTATACCGATGTGCTTTTTCCCTCGCCTTCTACGGCGCTTTCAGGGTGGGTGAGCTGGTGACACGAAACAAAAAAGATTGGCAGGGGGGCATGCAATTGGTCCATGTACAAAGTCGGGCGGGGTCAATCTCTTTGTCAATTCCTAGATCAAAAATGGACCAGAATGGGAGGGGGGACCATGTTCTCCTGCAGAGGGCTCCAGGGAGCCCATGTTGTCCGGTGGGAAATCTGGAGTCATATATGGCAGTTAGGCCACAGGGTACAGGTGGGCCCTTATTGATCCACCAGGATAGTTCCCCCTGACAAAGTTCCAGTTTAGGAGGGTCCTTGCGCTGGCCTTGGGAGCAGCAGGCTTGGATGCCTCCAAGTTTGGGACCCATTCTTTCAGGATATGGGCAGCCACGGAAGCCACGGCCCGGGGACTAACTGCTCAAGAGGTCCAAAGAATAGGGCGTTGGTCTTCGGACTGCTACAAGCGCTATGTGCGGCTGCACTTGCTGTAAGTATTATTGCTAACGCTGGACTTGTTTCCATTTCTCTGCAGTTTCCACATCCTGTCCCGCAGGAGGGGAACACGTCATCACTACCCGGTTCAATGCGCACCGCCCACTCCAGGTACATGCCGGGTGGCCGGGCCGCAAGGAAGTCTGGATCATAGGACATTCATATATCAACAGGTTAAAACAGCATTTTCTCACAGGCAACTTTATGGACAGGGCCCGCCAGGCGGGTTGGAACGTGTCAATACATGGTCAAGGGGGGTTGAGACTGGGGCAGTTCCAGAAGCTCATTGCTCCTTTGTTGTTGAAGTCCCCGGTGACACCAGCTGCGATAATAATTCACCTGGGAGGGAACGATTTGGTCCACATGTGCAGACAGGGGGTAGTAGAGGCATTAATCTCAGAAATAAGGTGGTTGGCCAAACAATGTCCCCTAGCATCATTAATATGGTCTCATATGATCCCGAGACTCCAATGGCGGGGGGGGAATCTGTCTGGGCGTTGAATCACTCTGCTGTAAAGAGGATCAACAACAGGGTTAGTCGACTCTTCAGGACCCCTAAACTAGGGACAATCCCGCATGGGTGCATCCGGGGTGAGCATTGCTATCTGAAGGACGGGGTCCACCTTTCTAAACTAGGGACTGAAATATTCTTAGAGAATATACTGGCCTGGCTGGTAGCGGGGGGGGCGCAGGGCATGACTCTGGGACCCTAGGTAGAGGATGGGGGAGGGCCAGATAGTCGGTCAACTATGCTGGCCCGTGGCGGTAAGGTCATGGTTGCTAGAAAATAATTACTTCTATTAGTAGGCATCCCACTATTTAACGGGGACGCCTGGGGGGGGGACAGTGGTCCCTCATCACGCTCCAGGGGGCAGTTATGGCCGGTAAACTGAAGGGCACGGGGGTAGGAAGTCCCGCTTCCGGTAGGCCGCTTGGGCCAACCCCTGCGCAGGCGCATTGGGCGACAACCTGGCACAACATCAGCCCCTGGGAGGTGTGAGGAAAGGGCGTGGTGGGCACTCACGTCATCAAGTGGGGACACAGGCCTCCTGCGCAAGGTCACTCCGGTAAAGGGGTGACCTGGTAACTAGTTGGGAACAGTCATGACCTTGCACGTAGGCTCATCCAGGATACGCAGAAAACAATAATTGTACATATTCCAGTCTAGGTTAGGTATGGCTTTGTATTAGACTCTTGTTAAGGTCAGCAATTTCAATTGTATCAAATTCTGTATTTGAAATGTAAATGGATATGTTTTGGGTTTTCTGCATATATATGAAAATTTTCCAGTTTGATTATGATTTATTAAAAATGTGTTTTATTAATCTGTAATAAATACGGCCGGGGTTATTGACCCCTAATCCTAAGAAATGGTGTTGGATCTGATTATTGATGTTCTCTGAGGGAGGGGACAATGTGTTATTGGCCACGTCCAGGGAGGGGACTCGGCAATACCAGGCCATATACCGAGGCGACACCGGGGAACTCGGTTACGCCGCCAATATGGCGGTTGTGCCGGTCCCCGGTGCAATGTTCCTCGCGAGGGTGGAGGGCGGGTCCCGCGCTGAATACGCGCGGGCATCCCGCCCTCCCCGCCCTCGCCCATTGGCTAAGTGGCCTTTGACACGGAAGCACTTCAAGTGCTTCCGGGGCAAACGCAACATGAACGGTCCCGGATTCTAGCCGGGACCAGTTCCAGCCAGCTCGGGGGGGCTCGCATCCCCTTTAAGAGCCCCGGCAGAGCGGAAGGAGAGTCTCTTTCTCCACCGCTCTGCCAGGAAGTCCCCAGCACGCCCGACCGCCAGCTCCAGCTCCCGGAGGTCTCCAGGGAGCCTCCTGCTAAGGATTGTTTCTTTCCCCACCCACCATCCCCTGAGGCAGCAAAGTTTAGGCAGTGTTTAACTCGGGCTTGTTAAAGAATGTTGCTTGTAATGTCATGTAATAAAGCTCAAAGAATGTTTAAATGTACCTTTTTTCACAGGAAATATCAATCTTGTCGTGTTTATGTATCTGAGTATCCTTGGTCTGCGGTAAGGTCATGGTTGCTAGAAAATAATTACTTCTATTAGTAGGCATCCCACTATTTAACGGGGACGCCTGGGGTGGGGCAGTGGTCCCTCATCACGCTCCAGAGGGCAGTTATGGCCGGTAAACTGAAGGGCACGGGGGTAGGAAGTCCCGCTTCCGGTAGGCCGCTTTGGGCCAACCCCTGCGCAGGCGCATTGGGTGACAACCTGGCACAACATCAGCCCCTGGGAGGTGTGAGGAAAGGGCGTTGGGGGCACCCACGTCATCAAGTGGGGACACGGGCCTCCTGCGCAAGGTCACTCTGGTAAAGGGGTGACCTGGTAACTAGTTAGGAACAGTCATGACCTTGCACGTAGGCTCATCCAGGATACGCAGAAAACAATAATTGTACATATTCCAGTCTAGGTTAGGTATGGCTTTGTATTAGACTCTTGTTAAGGTCAGCCATTTCAATTGTATCAAATTCTCTATTTGAAATGTAAATGGATAGGTTTTGGGTTTTCTGCGTATATATGAAAATTTTTCCAGTTTGATTATGATTTATTAAAAATGTGTTTTATTAATCTGTAATAAATACGGCCGGGGTTACAGACCCCTAATCCTAAGAAATGGTGTTGGATCTGATTATTGATGTTCTCTGAGGGAGGGGACAATGTGTTATTGGCCACGTCCAGGGAGGGGACTCGGCAATACCAGGCCATATACCTAGGCGACACCGGGGAACTCGGTTACGCCGCCAATATGGCGGTTGTGCCGGTCCCCAGTGCAATGTCCCTCGCGAGGGTGGAGGGCGGGGTCCCGCGCTGATTACGCGCGGGCATCCCGCCCTCCCCGCCCTCGCCCATTGGCTAAGTGGCCTTTGACACGGAAGCACTTCAAGTGCTTCCGGGGCAAACGCAACATGAACGGTCCCGGATTCTAGCCGGGACCAGTTCCAGCCAGCTCGGGGGCTCGCATCCCCTTTAAGAGCCCCGGCAGAGCGGAAGGAGAGTCTCTTTCTCCACCGCTCTGCCAGGAAGTCCCCAGCACGCCCGACCGCCAGCTCCAGCTCCCGGAGGTCTCCAGGGTGCCTCCTGCTAAGGATTGTTTCTTTCCCCACCCACCATCCCCTGAGGCAGCAAAGTTTAGGCAGTGTTTAACTCGGGCTTGTTAAAGAATGTTGCTTGTAATGTCATGTAATAAAGCTCAAAGAATGTTTAAATGTACCTTTTTTCACAGGAAATATCAACCTTGTCGTGTTTATGTATCGGAGTATCCTTGGTCTGCGGTAAGGTCATGGTTGCTAGAAAATAATTACTTCTATTAGTAGGCATCCCACTATTTAACGGGGACGCCTGGGGGGGAGGCAGTGGTCCCTCATCACGCTCCAGGGGGCAGTTATGGCCGGTAAACTGAAGGGCACGGGGGTAGGAAGTCCCGCTTCCGGTAGGCCGCTTGGGCCAACCCCTGCGCAGGCGCAGTGGGCAACAACCTGGCACAACATCAGCCCCTGGGAGGTGTGAGGAAAGGGCGTGGGGGGCACCCACGTCATCAAGTGGGGACACGGGCCTCCTGCGCAAGGTCACTCCGGTAAAGGGGTGACCTGGTAACTAGTTGGGAACAGTCATGACCTTGCACGTAGGCTCATCCAGGATACGCAGAAAACAATAATTGTACATATTCCAGTCTAGGTTAGGTATGGCTTTGTATTAGACTCTTGTTAAGGTCAGCAATTTCAATTGTATCAAATTCTGTATTTGAAATGTAAATGGATATGTTTTGGGTTTTCTGCATATATATGAAAATTTTCCAGTTTGATTAGGATTTATTAAAAATGTGTTTTATTAATCTGTAATAAATACGGCCGGGGTTATTGACCCCTAATCCTAAGAAATGGTGTTGGATCTGATTATTGATGTTCTCTGAGGGAGGGGACAATGTGTTATTGGCCACGTCCAGGGAGGGGACTCGGCAATACCAGGCCATATACCGAGGCGACACCGGGGAACTCGGTTACGCCGCCAATATGGCGGTTGTGCCGGTCCCCGGTGCAATGTTCCTCGCGAGGGTGGAGGGCGGGTCCCGCGCTGATTACGCGCGGGCATCCCGCCCTCCCCGCCCTCGCCCATTGGCTAAGTGGCCTTTGACCCGGAAGCACTTCAAGTGCTTCCGGGGCAAACGCAACATGAACGGTCCCGGATTCTAGCCGGGACCAGTTCCAGCCAGCTCGGGGGCTCGCATCCCCTTTAAGAGCCCCGGCAGAGCGGAAGGAGAGTCTCTTTCTCCACCGCTCTGCCAGGAAGTCCCCAGCACGCCCGACCGCCAGCTCCAGCTCCCGGAGGTCTCCAGGGAGCCTCCTGCTAAGGATTGTTTCTTTCCCCACCCACCATCCCCTGAGGCAGCAAAGTTTAGGCAGTGTTTAACTCGGGCTTGTTAAAGAATGTTGCTTGTAATGTCATGTAATAAAGCTCAAAGAATGTTTAAATGTACCTTTTTTCACAGGAAATATCAATCTTGTCGTGTTTATGTATCTGAGTATCCTTGGTCTGCGGTAAGGTCATGGTTGCTAGAAAATAATTACTTCTATTAGTAGGCATCCCACTATTTAGCGGGGACGCCTGGGGGGGGCAGTAGTCCCTCATCACGCTCCAGGGGGCAGTTATGGCCGGTAAACTGAAGGGCACGGGGGGGTAGGAAGTCCCGCTTCCGGTAGGCCGCTTGGGCCAACCCCTGCGCAGGCGCATTGGGCGACAACCTGGCACAACATCAGCCCCTGGGAGGTGTGAGGAAAGGGCGTGGGGGGCACCCACGTCATCAAGTGGGGACACGGGCCTCCTGCGCAAGGTCACTCCGGTAAAGGGGTGACCTGGTAACTAGTTGGGAACAGTCATGACCTTGCACGTAGGCTCATCCAGGATACGCAGAAAACAATAATTGTACATATTCCAGTCTAGGTTAGGTATGGCTTTGTATTAGACTCTTGTTAAGGTCAGCCATTTCAATTGTATCAAATTCTGTATTTGAAATGTAAATGGATATGTTTTGGGTTTTCTGCGTATATATGAAAATTTTCCAGTTTGATTATGATTTATTAAAAATGTGTTTTATTAATCTGTAATAAATACGGCCGGGGTTATCGACCCCTAATCCTAAGAAATGGTGTTGGATCTGATTATTGATGTTCTCTGAGGGAGGGGACAATGTGTTATTGGCCACGTCCAGGGAGGGGACTCGGCAATACCAGGCCATATTGTTTTTCAACTAGATTCCATTTCTTGCTGCTTTAGAATTGGAGGAGTACACTCTAACACCAGCCAAGGGTCCAGAACCTGGGAGTCACCTCTTGGTGGTTAGGACTCACTTGAACAGAGGCCAGCAGCAGGGTTCAGGCCGGTCCAGTTGGTACTCGTCAACTGGGCAGTTGCAGGGAAAGGCCTCTTTTAAGCTTGTGGTGCTCCTGTAGCTCAAACAGGAAGTGAGCCAACTGACCCTTGGAGTCCCTTCTGGGGTCCTGGGTTAAAGACAAGTAGGTTAATTCTTTCTTCAGGCAGTAAGGGAGGCCTTCTTCCAAGTCTCCATAGGTCCAGGAGTGTTCTTATGAGAGGTTCTGAGGGTGCCACTTTTATACCCAGTGCCAGCCTGTGTGAGGACTGCCCCTTCGTCTAACCCTAAACTGGTTCTGGACAGTTCTTCACTTTCCCTGGGTTTGACTCCAGTATGTTATGGGAAACAAAGGGCAGGCAAGCCCAGGTGTGGGCTACATTATCCAGTGACAGAGCAGGCACTTTTGGAAGTTAGGAAGGGGCAGGGACAGCCCTTGGGCTACCCTGTGAAGCTCAGGAAGAGCTGAGTAAAACCCCCAGGCCAACCTGCTCAGGAGCCGAACACTCTTCCTCACACCCAAGGCCCTTTTGTACCCTGTCTGAAAGAAATATACATCACAACACAGGAGAACCATTAACAGTCATGTGACCTGGACATTGGCAGAAAGTCACATTTGGTTTAGGCAGAAAAATGCCATCTTTTTTAAAAGTGGCATTTTAAAAATATTAATTTAAAATCTGACTTTACCATTAACAAAAAATTTAAATTACAATTCAAATGAGTGCAAGAATTATTTCTCTACTGTTGCCAAACTGAAGTTATCACATATTAAATCTAATAAGGTAATCCAATGTTAATCCATGGGAGAGTTAGTCTTGCTGCAGTGAAAAACGATTTGGGGAGTTTTTCACTGCCAGCAGACGTAAAACTTAAGTAGAGGTCCTGAGTCTTTAGGGTCTACCTTTGGGGGTAACTGGTAAGTATTAAAAAGGATGGTTTGGGCCTAGCAAAATGTTTATTTTGCCAGGTCAAAATGGCAGTGTTAAAACTGCACTATAGACTAGAGTAGCAGGCCTGAGACATGTTTTCCAGTGCTACTATAGTGGGTGTCACAATGAGTACTGCAGCCCACTAGTTGTATTTAATTATATAGTGCAATTTACTAACAGTTTATAAGTAATGTAAATGTACCAAACAGATGTATACCACTTTTACCATGTTTAGAAGGGAGAGCACAATCACTTTACCACTGGTTAGCAGGTGTAAAGTGTGCAGAGTGCTAAAGCCAACAAAAACGGGTTCAGCAAACTGGTTCTTCTGCACCGATTTCAAAACTTTAAGTTCAGCCTTGGAGTGGATATTCACACAAAAAATGGGTGTCCAGTTGTTATTAATTACCTTGATGACTTCCTCTTTATGGGGCCGCCCGGTTCTGCTGACTGTGGACAGGCTCTCGGATCTTTCATTACATTACTCCAGTAGTTGCCCCCCGCCCTGCAGCCAAAAATAAAACAGTCGGCCCACCTAACTGCATTACTTTTCTGTGCATTGAGATTGAGTCCATGGCTGGTGAGTTTAGCCTACTGCCCGAGAAAGTGAGTGCCTTTAGTAAATCAACTGATATAGTGTAATTACATAAAAAGTGACTCTACACCAGCTTCCGGTTTTAGTAGGTCAATTTCATTTTGCCATTAACCCCTTCGATGCTCATGACGAGCTCAGCTCGTCATGCTGCGCGGTCGCGCTGTGCGCATGACGAGCTGAGCTCGTCGCGACCACACCCGCGATCGGAATGTCCAGCACTTGGGCGGAATTCCGATCGCGGCGAAGCGGTTAAGATTATCCCCAAGGCCTGACCATTCTCCGGGTGTATTGCTAGATCAATGGTGGGTCTCATGCAGAAACATCATCACACTAGAAAGCTGGCAGAAGTCAGAGAAGACGTGAGAATTTGGTAGTTTTCTGACACAGTTCAAAGGTTTGATGGTTTGGCACCACCATTCTCCCCATCTGCAATCAGGCTTTAGGTCTGTACACAGATGCAGCTGGTAGTGTTGGTTTTGGGGCAGTCTTGGGTAACAAATGGTGCTGGGGAGAGTGGACGCTTTCTTGGCTTAAGCTAGGTGTAACAAACATCACTTTCTTGGAATTGTTTCCTGTTAGTATTGCAGTAACTATCTGGTCAGATATGTTCCGGGACAGGGGTGTAATCTTTTAGTTTGGCAGTATGTCAGTGGTTGAGGCCATTAACCAGCAGTTTGCCTCTTGCAAACTAGTCTTGAGGTCATTTAAATATCTAGGGCTTTTTTGCTTGAAATGTAATGCATTGTTTAAAGTTGGACATGTGCCTGGAATTCACAATAATGCAGCTGATGCCTTGTCTCGCGCCTAGCTACAGGTTTTTCTGAATTTCCACCTGCATGCAGCAGAGAAGATGATGGAATTACAGGAAGATCTGCGGAGGATTGGTGCCCCACCTTGTCTGAATTAGTGACGCCTGCTCTTGCTAAGGGCACACGTGTAGTATATGAAAAATCATTTCTGAACTGTCTTTTTTTGCAGGATAAGCAGGTCAGGGGTCTCTTTTCAATTAACTCACTGTCTCTTTTTGGGTGCACTGTGGGAACAGGGAAGGTCGGTGTCCTATGTTAGGGCGCAAGTGTCAGCCATAGGGTTTTTCGCAAAACTAATAGTGGCACGATATGCGGACAACAGCTTTCTGGTAAGAAATGCATTAGAAGGTTGGGCCAGGTTGACTGCCAGCTCCACAGATGGCAGGAGACCACTCGATATGCATCAACTTGTCACAATTTTAGCCAATTTACATAAGCTATGCAGCTCACTGTATGAGGTGTCGCTGTTTTGAGTTGCATTTGTGGTGGCCTTTTCCTGAGCCTTCAGAATCGGGAATTGATTGGAAACTCCAAACTGGAATAGACTGGTGGTTTACAATGGCAAGAAGCTCACATTTATCACTACTCGTTGGTCATTAGGCTAAAGAGGTCCAAAACAGACCCAGTTCTTGAAGGGGCCACCATTGCCTCCATGCGGCTCTGGGTACTACAACTTGTCTGCTTGGCCACATGAGGGCCTATTTGGCTTTGTGAGGCAATCTGGGTTTATCTGCATTTCATATTCTCCAAACGGTGAGTGCCTTTCATGCTACCAGTTTTCAGCTGTCTTTGTCACATCCCTTAAGGCAATTGGAGATGACCCATCCAAGTACCCATCCCACACTTTTAGAATTGGGGCTGCAACCTTTACAACTGGAGCAGGCCTTTCACAGAGAAAAGTGAAGCATTAGGGTGGTGGCCATTGTGTTGTTTCAAGTGCTACATTCACCCTGAACTGTTTAGTGTGTTTTTCACACTTTCTCTGTTGGCCACCCTTTTCTCTCTCTCTCTCCTTTTTTTTAGTAGCTCCACTTTACAAGGTTGTATGGGTCATCAGTCACTCTTTTGTGCAGTATACTGGTTGAAATAGCTCCATAGGCCTAAGCTGGTGGCATTGAGGGATGTCTTCTTCAGATGATGCCGAGTAGGAGGTCAGAAGAGACAAAGGGCTGTGCGGGACTCCAAATTCCACACCTCATTGTCGTGCATCTGGGTGGTAATAAACCTAGTAAAGGTACTACGAAAGCAATCGAGAGGGTCTGTCCTGAAGGGATTTTCTTGGTCAGACTGGTAATTTCCAAATGCTGTCATTGCATGGTCCCACGTAATACCGCTTTGCATTTGAGGCAAGGGCGTTAAGTCCAAGGCCATTAACGTCTCTGTCAGGCAACTTAATACTGAAATGTCAAAACTGGGCACTGGGCCTGGTCGATTCAGACATATTCCTAATAAGTTAACCAGAGGAGAACACCTGCTCCAAGCATTCATCAGATTTGGGGTGGGCCTTTTCATCGACAGCATTTGGACATTTACTCAATCCCTGTTTTCTGGTTGGGAGGGCGAAGGACCTCATTGCTCTGGCCGCACTTGTGGCAGAATGGAACCAGAGCAAACACAAGGAGATGATGGACAGAGCGCTGAAACTTTTCAAACACTCACCCCCAGTCACAGATCTGGGTTGAATCCATCATCATTCTTTAGCTCACTCCGCCACCCCAGTTCAGACACAGCTATATGCAAATCAGTCTTGACCCTGTGCCTCATGGGAACAGTCCAGACCGAACTGCCAAGCCAAGTCTTCCCTGGACTGAATCAAGCATCCTGGGACCGGTTTCGGGCTAACAGCCCTCATCAGCCAGGCTAGCTTGAATCCAGTGGCAAAGTGAGCAAGGGACCCACGTCTGGGCATACCCTGCCAACTTAGGGCAGCAACACTTGATGATTCAAATACTTGTTAGGAGGACAGCATTGCGGGGATGGGCAGCAAGGCTTGTTCTGCAAAGACAATCACACCGGCTTAGTGAATGAGCTCATAGTTACCAGTGTAGGGCACGGGTTCTAGCATTTGGTCTCACATCGTGTGACCACTTTGGCATCGTGGTACTGGGCGGGGGCCATGGTCGATGGCCAATAGTACAGAGAGTACCCCTCAGGGATACAGGTGGTTTCACCTGTGAGGACCGAGTAGCATTAAGGGAATTCAGACCTTAGTGTTGTGACAGTTCCAGGAAATACCTCAATGCAAATTGAATGTATATATTAGTCATCATTCCTTCAATATTCAAGCAATCATTTTGATAGATGTGCTATAAGTTGACTACTAACCAACTGGATTGTAATTCGTGAATTGTATTACCTTATAATAATTTACAGTTTTGTTTTCTTTAATGTATTTATTTATGAAGTTTTATATAGCCCGAACATGAACCGTGAGGGTATGAAAGTGTTTTACAAATGATCGAAGGAAGAAACAAGAAGAGAAACAACAACATAATCGAGAGGGGCACAGAATGCAGTAGCTCACAAATCAAGGAAAGAGACCTTCACAAGGTCCAAGCCTTGAGAAAGTTACGTTTATGCTTCATCGTGAGAAAGTAAAGGAGACCCGTTACCCTCTGCAAAACTCTGAGAGTAAAGACCTGTCATTGATCCGATTGATTTGGAGGGGTGCGGGGTCCAGACTGGGGGTCTCCGGGCCCTATGGATTATGGACACGGGTCCCATCTGGCACCCCTCATGTGACGTCAGTGCTTGTAAGACGTTATTCTTGTATTCGAGGAAGAGTCTGTGCGACTATTAGACAGGGTGGGCATGCCTGTGTGTACGCCTGAAGGTGGGCATGATTTGGCCTGTGTGTGTCGGTGTCCCGGAGTCTAAACGAGTTGTCTTTACAGTGGCAGAGTTTGTAATATTCAAGAGCTTGAGTTGCCTGCTGAAGACAACGTGCTGCTGCAAAATGAATTTTCGGGTGTGAGAACAAGATTTTTTTTTATCAGAAGGTGCAGGTGGTAGGATGTGGGTGGGGTTTCTGTATGTGGGCTTCGACCTGTATGTCTACCTTAATGATTCGAGCTTAAGGTGCATGCTGCAGATGGTGTGGTGCAATACCTATGTGTGTGGTTGTTTTTGCATTTTATATATTTGCCCTTGGATTAATGATCGGGAGTTGAAGACTGTAGGTTATGGGTGGGGTGTGTTTGTGTAATTGTGCGTCTATGTCTATGTAGATGGTAAGCGTCATGGGTGCTTGTTGCAGGGTGTGTGCCCTACTGCATATAGGTTTACTGTTCCTGTGTTTTATAGATTTGTGTTGCATTAGTGATCACAAAGGGCGTGTGTAGGCTGTGGGATTTTGTGTGTGTCTGCGCGTGGATGCCTCTTTGGTTACGTCTGTGTTAGTGTTACTTCAGCCGGCTCTGGTGGTGACGCAGAGCTCGCGGGCAGCGAGGCCGCAAGAAGACACTTGTGTGTATTTTCAGTAATACATCAGGGTCTGCTCCCTCTGACAGGTCCCGGCCGGGGGGCACGTGTCTATGCGGCCCGGGAGCTCGCAGCTTGGCTGCCCCCAGCCCCTAGACACACACAGCCCGTCAGGCCCCGCAGCACTGTTTGTTCAGTCACCCCCGAGAGAACTTCACTGTTTCCTACAGGCCGGCCCTCGGCCTCTAACGCAGGCCCTAAAGCAATACCAAGGCAGCAGGTTGTTTTTGCTTCTTCTTGGAGTGGGGCTGCCCTCTACCTTCTGGTTTGGGTTGTAATGCTACGGCCGAGTCCCGTGCGAGTAACCACTTGCATTTCTAACACTTCAAACATCCTCAACTGCCTCTCTGGGCCCGGCCTCTGCACACGGCCCAACGGCCACCCCGTGCATGCAACGCAGCTGGGCTGGGGGTCTTTAATGGCGTCCATCACCCTATGCTTCTTCTTGTAGGGGGTACAGCTGTGCGCCTTCCTCCAAAGATAGTTACTGCACCCCCTCTACAGACTGTGGAGGGTATGCCACCTTTCGCCTGCCCGTCACCGGTTACGGTTCCTAAGTGGGCTCCTGTGCCCGCTAGTGTGATGAGTTGTGGGTATTCCCGCCATCACCCTGTCTGACTGACCGAACAGTGCGTTTGCGCAGGTTTCATGGCGATACAGCATGTAATTTTATTGCGTGATACATGATTCTTATGCCACCGCTCCTCACTCCGCCATTCCAGCTGTACTCCCACGTTGATATGCCCCACTCATCAGATTTTGTTTGTACCCCTGGGCAGTGCTGTGTGATAGACCTGTCCCACCTCTTAGGCTGCGCCCCTTCAGAGGTGATGTAGGGTGGATCGGCCCATTCCTCAGATCCTATCCATTTATTGTGCCATAGTACAAATCTGCCCAGCCACGTCAGACCGTACTCGTTGGTCGTGCTGTAGCGCAGATCTACCCCACCCCTCATATCCTATGCACTCGCGAGGGCAGTAGAATATAACTACCCCTCCTCTCCTCTGAGTGTCCTGCTGAAGGATGGGACTCCCCCAACAGTAGAATAGACCTACCCCACCTCTCAGATTGTCATGGACGCCATTTAAGGGTCACCAGGGGTCGCTGCTGCGACCCCTGGCATGTCCCTTGTGACCCCTGGCACTGCCTTTGCGACCCCTAGAGGCAGTCGGTGGGGGCTTCACTTCCCTCGTTTTTTAATTTTTTTTAATTATACAAACAGTGAATAATATTACATTCTTCACTATTAGTTTAATTTTAAAAACTGGGGTGCAAATAGTTGGAATATGACTTTCCCTGGCGGCTGAGTTAAGTAAAAAAGAATGCTTTTTAATGTATGTATGTTCAGTGCCTGCTTGCGGTTTTGAGTGTGTTTATGTATGAGAGAGTGCCTGTGAATGTGTAGGCAGAGTGTGTGTTTGTATGTATTAATGCGTGTGTATGTATAAGCATGTGTATGTGTGAATGTGTGTGCTTGTGTAGGCAGTGTGTGTGTATGTATCAGTGTGTGTGTGTGTATGTGTGAGCGTGTGTGTATGTGTGAATGCCTGTGTATGTAAGCATATGTATGTGTGAGTGAAAGTGAAGGTCAAGGGGCATGTGAAGTCACTTCCGCTACCCCTGGCATTTTGGCGAATTGACGTCCATGCAGACTGCCCTTTGGTTGTGCTGCAGAATACATCTGCCCCACCCCTTCGGTACTGCCCTTCAGCTGTATTGCAGTACAGATCTGTCCCACCCCTCAAACTGTCCTCTTTGATCGAGCTGCAAAATAGATGTCCCCGCCCCTGAGAGGAAAGTGGAAAAAAACGACCCCACCTCCCTCAAACTCTACCCTTTGGTTTTGCTGCAGAGTGCGTCCCATGCACATGGCACAAAATACGCCCTCCTCCCCACTAGCCGACCCGAGGCCTTCGCCTGTGCTCTGGGGTCCTCCTCCCACAGGCTAAGAGCAGATCTGACACAGGTGTGCCTCTTCCTCACTCAGCCCCACATCCTCGGAGCAGACCCCGTTGTTGTAATGCTTTATACAACTTCCCGCACCCACTGATTCTTAGCAGACGTCCCATGATTGTCAAGTGGCACCTATCATTCCATGACCAAACCCCTCACAGCTGTGATGTGGGATACCCCCTCACAGCCCCTTGTCAGTGACGTGAGATACCTCTCCACATCCCTAACAGCACTACCCCATGTTTGTGACGAGGGATACCCACTCCACACACCACCCAGGGTTATTGATTTGGAATACCCCCTCACAGCCCGGGTTGAGGATTGGGATGCCCCCCCACACACACACGAACACTCTCACGCCTCCCACAGGCCAGGGTTTGTGATGTGGGATACCCCAACACACACCCCTCTCATAACACTATTCTGGGTTTGTGATGTTGGATACCCCCTCCACAAACCACCCAGGGTTATCGATTCGAAATACCCCCTCACAGCCTGGGTTTGAGGCTTGGGATTACGCCCCCTCACACCCACACACACCTCACAGCACTATACCGGGTTTATGATGTGGGATAATCCCCTCCCTTCCCTCACAGCCCCGGGTTTGTGATGTGGGACCCCACACACACACATCCATCACAGCACTACCCCGTGTTTGTGACGTGGGATACCCCCCCCCCCCCACACACACACACACAGCAAAGCTCCAGGTTATTACACCTCGTCACCATCCCCTCACATCAAAGCCCAGTGGTGTGACGTGGGATACCCCTCACATTACAGCCCCGGGCTTGTGATGTGGGGTCCCCGCTTCAGAGCAGGCAGTGCCCTGAAGTTGGCACTTCGTGCTACTGCCGCAGACAAAGGCCTGTCGCCGTGCTCACAGGGTGCCAAGGGGCCCCGCGCTCCTATCCGAGGGCCACTCCTCAGCCCCAAGCTCTGCCAGGGTATTGACGGGGTGCCACATGGCACCGTGCTCTTCTTCGAAGACGACCCTTCAGTCCCATGTCCGGCCGGTGCCCCTCTACCCTCGCACTTTCTTTGTATATGTTGCGCAGCCAGCCCTCGGAGTCCGCCCTGCCCTCGCGCCTCATAGCGCGCGCCTCTCCTCATCCTCCTTCAACCCCTCTCCTCACAATATGCCACTCGGCCCTCCTCTCTCGCGCGCCTCCCTCACCCCCACCTCCTCCGCCTTCATTTGTGGCAGTCTTTCTTTTCCTTCACGGGACATATCAATCTTTCTTCTGAACTTCAGTCCGCGCTAAAGACTTTCTCCCTTTCTGCTCCCTTACATTTCGCCCGAGAAGCCCGCTTTCCAAACATATCGAAATGTACAGTCCCAAACAACGATCACAAGCCCTCATTCCTTTCGGATACTGCACATTTCATTGTGGACTGGACCTCGGAAATCAAACGAGTATGAACAAAAAAAGACACACTAAACTCGGAAATATTTACAATACATTGCTGCTCACACACCCCGTTCAGGTTCCGTTTTACGTACAAACCCAAAGAGCGGGTTCAGCCTCTGAAAGGGAAAGGATACGGCATTATAGCCAGAGCTGTCGCCTTAAGACACGGGTAACTAGGTTCGAATCTCGGCGTTGGCTCAACCTCTTGTGATTCTGGGCAAATCACGTAATCTCCCCGTGTCTTAAAAAGAAAAAAACTGAATGTGACTCTGTGTAATGTAACTGGTCCTCCAAAAGAGCGCTCCAGCTCCAATACCTTCGGGTCGACTTCGCGCTATATTAAAAAAAAAAAGAAGTTTTACAATTTTCAAGGACGTGGATAGTTATAATTGCGGACTGATTTGACTGCAGCACAAGGAGGGATTAATCATGAAATGACACGAGCGGTTTGCGGACGCAGGAGTTCAGCGCTTCGAAGAAATAATCATTTAACCGGTTCTACTGTTGTCCTCTGCCTCGCAAATAATGTGTAAAAGCTATTACAAGCCCAAAGTTGGAGCGGGTATTAGAATTCTCCAAAGCCCAGCCTTGTTTTGCAATAGATTAGCAGATAGGAAATGCTATCAGGACCCACCCTAATGCGATTAGAGATGTTTCTTGCAGATTTTCATATATTGATTCAGGGAATTTTAATTCTGGGATCTTGCTTTTCCGTAATCCGCATTTATTACAAACTGATATGGTTTTATCTTGACAAGCCGTCGGGGCTGCTTCTCTGAACTCCCTAATCTCACGTACATTTCATTTTCCATGGAATTGGGGACTGAGGAACCCGAACTAAAGTGGAGGGCGGGAGGATTCTGGGCTACTGACTCTGCTTTTTATGATATACATTTTGTTTTAAAATAAAACAGTCGTCAAGTCTATTTTAGGAAAAGGAAAAATGCAGGGAGATATATATATACTTCAAAGCGCACACTTCATTGACAGCATGTTGCGCCGTCATTTCCGTGTTACTGATTTCCGGTAAGAGAAGTCTGGCAAATAGTACACTTAGCAATAGTATTCTCCGAAACTGCCGTAAAATAACACATTTTAATATTTTAAAGGCGATGTAATTAAAAAGCACGTACAGGGGGCCGTGGGACTTGGTTCAATCATGCTACCTTGGAGTTTTGTCTGGTATCAGTTAAAATCATGTGTACTTCGCCTTTTTATCGAGCAACCAGAACCCCATAATGGCTTTATTGGCCTATAGACACTGTTGACAATACATATGAGTCTATCTATATATCTGTATGGGTGCGAGTAATATATAATATTTTCCATGGAAATAATGAAATAAAGGTAAAGCGCTTTGAAGGGTGAAGGAAAATCATGGCCGCTGTATACAAATATTGAGTGTGTCTGACACCGGGTAAAACCCCACCTGGAGTCATTTATGACCCTGCAGATCTTCGAGCCATTGGCTTGCGCTCTCTCGGGGAGGTCTGTGAATCCCGGGAGCAGGTACTTCTTAGACCCCCGCCCCCCTCTTTCAATACGCAAAGCGCTTCTAAATTTCCTAATTACAGCTTTCTCACCGAGACAAAAAGGTGTTAATGGGCTTAACTCCCGCCCGTGTCAGTGTGGCCGGCCCTCGCCCCTCCTGTGCGCCGCGCCGGGGGCTGGCCCCCTCTGGCGAGGGTTTAAGCTGCCTGCTTTGATGTCGATTTGGGACCTGCAGCGCTTTGAAGCCCTCGATTAGGGCTAAATTAAGGCGGATTTGCTACTGTATCTGCCCCGCTGCAGCATCGGAGCGGACCTGAACCTCGAGTAGCCCTCGGCAGAGGCAGAGTGCACTCACGGGCGTCCTCTTTTACACAAGGCACTGTGCAGCGGCCTGTGCACCCTCTGCCTCATGTACGCCACGTCGCAGAAGCTACTCTTTAAATACGCGTGATGTGTGTGATGTGTATACGTACATAAACTGACACGTAAATACGCGCATGCATGTATTATACCCGCACGCCTGCTTTTACGTATTCTCTTGAGTATAAACACGGTTAGGGCTCAATAAACACATATGTAGACAGGTGCACACATACATATATACAGTAGTCTACGCACTCGCAGTAAAATGCAAATATGCGATGTAATGTGCATGTATGCACGCATATTTGCATTAAATGTACATTGTATGCTCTATGTGCACATGTGTGTGTAATTATATATGTAAATATATACATAAACACACATCCATACAATACACGTCTATTAGGTACGCGCGTGGGCCTTTACATCCCACCCGAGCAGGTGACTTTCTGCACGGCTGTGCATGGAGAGCGCACATATGCAAACACGTAAACGTACGTGTATGCAACTGTAGCGTGTACACACGTGAATAAAAACTGCGTAATTTGCTATAAAATGTAAGCAATAATTTTATATATACATGTGTACTGCACATATATGTTTAAATATATATGGCACGCTGCACATGCAGATATGCGGGTGTTAAAAGCAAGCAGTACCCCACCATGTGTTATTTGCTGTACAATTTAAATACTTTAAGAGGGCAGACAAGACAAAGGACCCCAGGTCACATGCAAACACGAAACAGAAAAGAACACTTTCCTTCATATGCTTATTGTCTGGGCACAGTTGCTCTCCTGGAGGGAGCGCTCCCCTGCCTCTGTCCAGCGCATTACTTTTGTGCTAGGGCGAGCGAGGAGCACACGTAGCGCGAGAGGGGAAGGGAGACTGCAGGTCACAGCCCTTTGTAAAACAAAGAGCGCGAGCGCGCTGATTGGCGGGGCTCGGGACGCTTTGCAAGGCTGAGAGGAGAGAGCGCGGCGTCAGTAAACGGATTGAAGGGGAGGGGGCTGGGCGGGGCCTGCGAGAGGCGGGTCCAGGCTGTCAATCAGAGGCGAGAGTGCCAATAATCTGAAGCGATGTGCTGGGAGCTGACCTGGGTCCCCTCAGATCAATAGTGAGAGGAGAGCCGAGAGAGAAAGCAGCTGCCCGGGACCCTCCTGCCCCATGGTACTTTCATACCCTCAGTGAGAGGAGAGGGCACCAGAGGGACAGCTACCCGAGGCCACCGGGCTTAAGGGCCACTGCAGTTTCAAAGGAAGGCGAGAGCTGGCCGAGACCCTCCGGGGTTTAGGGAAGGGCGAACTTCAGTCTCAGACCTTCCGGGGTTCAGTTGAAGAGGGAGCTGCTGCTTGAGACCTTCCAGGGGCAGAGAGGGGAAGCATAGCCTGGGACCCCTGCTGACCATACAGTGCAAGGGTAGGGTTTGCTGAGACAGTGTGAGAGCTGTCCCGAAGCCTCAGTGTACCAGGAGGGAGGGGCTTCCAGCGAGTCTAGGGTGCCAGGGAGGACTGCCCGGGATCCAGAGTGCAAAGGGGGAGCCAATGCAGTGTAGGTGGAGGGCACCTCCCGAGTAAGAAGAGCCCTCTCCTGTCTGCGGCGAGGGGGCCTCCTGCCCACGGAAGACGCCGGCAGCCCCCGCCGGTGTCGAGGAGGGGCTCCGCCTGGTGTCCTATGGTCCTCCCTCTGCTGGCGCCGCCCAGTGTTGCCGAGGTCTGGGGCACGGTGGATCGGGAGAGGTGCCGGAGCGGCTCCGGGACAGCTGCGGGGCTCGGGCGCCCCTGACTCCCTGCTCTGGGCGCTGAGCCGTCGCCTCCAGCACCATGTCCTTCCCGCAGCTGAGCTACCAGTACATCCGGCCGCTGTACCCGGGCTCCGAACGGCCGCAGCAGGCGGGGCGCGGCGGGACGGAGCTGCCCCCGTCCGGGACCCTGTCCAGCGTCCTCTCGTCCATGTACGGATCGCCCTACGCAAGCTATGGAGCCTTCCTGCCATACGGCGCCGAGCTACCCCTCTTCCCACAGCTGGTGAGTGTGGCGTGCATCTCAGGGGGCCTGGGGGGAAGGGAGAGGGTCCCAGAGTGTGGGGCGAGAGCTTTGCGAGAAGAGTTTATAAAGTGAGAGGGTGACAGACCCAGCAAGTCTGGGACGAGCTGCGCAAGAAGGAAAGCCCATGGAGAAAGAGTGTGAGAGAGAGCTGCAAAGAGTGTGAATGCCCCGAATGGAGAGTGTCTAAAGAAGGGGTCAACGAGAGGAAGTGGCCAAAGAAAGTGAAGAATGCCCAGAGCGCATGACCAAAACAGTATCTATAGGAAGAGTCCTAGTGAAGAAGTGACCAAAGAGTGCGAGGAGAGACTAGAGAGTACCCACAGAAGGGGTCCGACCGAGGAAGTGACCAAAGGGCGATGTGAGAGCCTAGAGAGTACCAAAGAAGGGGTCAGACAAAGGAAGTGTCCAAAGAGCGATGTGAGACCATAGAGAGTACCCAAAGAAGGGGTCAGACCGAGGAAGTGACCGAAGCGTGATGTGAGAGCCCTCATAGTACTCAGTGAAGATAGTAGCACGGAAGAGGGCAGTGATGAGGGGGAGCTCACAGTGCCGAGGGAGAGTTATAACGGACACGAGAGCTCAAAGAGAAGGGATGGAGAGACAGAACATGGTCAATAAAGAGGGGGGCAGTGTAAAAAAAATAGAATGGGGGGCAAGCAAATGAGAAGGACATAAAAGATGGTACTTCAGAACGAACACGAGGAGAGGGAAACTATCAGATGAGGAGGAAGTGGACAGTCGTGAAAAGGATGGGGCGATGAAGGCTCGCGCAAGGGGTCCACAGGGAAGAGTCTTACTGAACTCGTCGAAAAACTCTCGAAGAGAATTTAAAAGGGCCAGAGACGAGGGGGCTCTTCTAGGGGGAGACTTCAAGAGGTCAAGAAAGAAAGAAACCGGTAACCGAAGGAAGAGAGGTGAGGGGTCAAAGACGATCAATGCTCCGTGAGTTTGGGCTCGGGGGCGGTCTCCTTCCTAATACCTGAGAAAAGGAGACAGTTTGCAGCTGTTCAGAGCCCCTGGATTCACGCACCCTCTTTCATAGCTTCCTGCGTATATTTGTGGACCACAGAGGAATGGTGTGTATAATTTGTAGACTTGTGTGGCAGTAACGTCTGGGCAGCTGAAAGCTAACGAAAGAGTGTTCCTCCGCTCACGTGCTTGTGTGTGTGACTTTCTGTGAGTTGGGGGTTTATTTGTATGCATTCTGTGACATGTTGGTCTAAATAGCAGCGACGCAGCGTTCGCAAAGAGAAAATCCAGTTACAAATATAAAATAAAAAGATTATCAACCTTGACGGCAAAATAGAAAGTGAAAGAGGACTTTTGTAGCGTTCTTGCTTTTGTAATGTTGTGGAAATTAAGAGCCCTTACAGGTTGCATTGCAACGGGGAGAGCGGATGAGAATGAGTGTTCCTTTACATGTAAATAAGGCGTTTAAAAGCAGCCCGAGCGCGTGCTGACTCCCCTCAGATGAGCTGCCGTCGGTGTATTTTCTTAGGCTCCTTGTTACTGGTCTGCGGAAGCTTGTCGCAGGCCACTATCACATTATACCGCAAAGAAGCCGTAGGCCAAGCGTCAAGGGCTTATGTGCAACACCTAGAGTCTGCCCAGCAGTCGCGGACTGCTTAAATCAGCTCCAGCCTTTAACTCGGCGGCTGTCCGAGGCTCCCTCCGCTTCTGGGCCTTTCTGGTGCGCTGTAAATGTGCTTTTGGAGAACAGAACAAAAAACAAGTTTGGCCTGTAAAATAAAAAAAATCGTAAACTGAAAATAACAGCAGAAAACTTACGATACGAGTTGCGGCTGCAGAGCCCTTTCTCTGCACCCCGACAGGCAACGGCCCTGGAAAAAAGATGACCACAATGTGTACGCCAAAATGCATTCACCTACTCAGTACTGCTCACCAGATACGGCGCAAAATGCCTAAAGATGGAAGGGGCGCTAGAAGCTTGTAGGCCACGCGCACCTGTTTTAAAGCGCAAACTATACTGTGTTACTGCGTCTAACACTTTGCTAAGTAACTACTTCCTCTTCACAAGTTTTCTTGCGAACCACACACACTATCGCTGATTACATGTAAGGGGGCGAGGGTTCTAAGGTCTGTCTGGGGCTTACCTACATGTTGTGTGGAGATGAAAGCTAGTTATTGAACGGGAAGTTCTTAGCGATGCTTTTTGAGAGGATTTCAGATAACATAGTGCAACACACATATAAGAACGAAACTCCAAATGTAAAGTCTCTGAAGGACCTAACTATTCCCAAGTGTATTATGTTGTAGAATTTACATAGCGCTTAAAATGACTACTGAGACGTCAAAGCTCTCCAATTTCTAAAGTAGAGATTAGACTCGCAACTCGGATCTCCGGTTTAGATATATGTTGATGGGATTTTGATAAAACAGTGCTTTAAATTCAAAAATAGGCGTGTTTTGGATTCGTCCATGTTATCAGAAAGCGTGCAATTGAACCCTTAACTACAGACGATGTCTCCCTACTTTAAACTCACAATGGCCATTTATCCGTACTTTAAAATGTCTACTCGGAGAGCTGATGTGCTTTACAGCGTCACTGGCACGGCAAATGCCATTGATGTCGCTATTTCGAGCAGATCTCAGGAATCTATTTACAGTTTAATAGCTACGCTCGGGGTCTCCGAGAGATTTAAACTAAAGTCTAAGCCCATGCTCTATTTTGAAGATTTTAGATGCATTTGTTACATTTTAACGTCCGAGTCCCTGTCTTCATTTGTCTTTAGAAGGCCCTGAGTCTTCAGGGACGTGCGCTCACTCTGAGACCGCAGGCCTGCAAGGCACAGTACAAAAGCATAGTGCTGTGGGCAGACCTGCCGCGGGTGACAGCGCTGCCAGGCACTGCCTGGCCTGTAATAATGTATTTTCTCTGCCTCTAAAACGTTTCCTTTCTCCATCTTCCCCCAGGGCGCCCAGTACGAGCTTAAGGACAGCCCCGGGGTCCAGCACGCTGCCTTCGCCCACCACCACCCGGCCTTCTACCCCTACGGCCAGTACCAGTTCGGGGATCCCTCCAGGCCCAAGAACGCCACCCGCGAGAGCACCAGCACCCTGAAGGCCTGGCTGAACGAGCACCGCAAGAACCCCTACCCCACCAAGGGCGAGAAGATCATGCTGGCCATCATCACCAAGATGACCCTCACCCAGGTCTCCACCTGGTTCGCCAACGCCCGGCGGCGGCTCAAGAAGGAGAACAAGATGACCTGGGCCCCGCGCAGCCGCACCGACGAGGAGGGCAACCCCTACGGCAGCGACCGCGAGGAGGAAGAGGAGGAGGAGGACAAGCACGAGGACGAGGAGGAGATCGACCTGGAGAACATCGACACCGAGAACATCGAGAGCAAGGACGACCTGGACGACCAGGACCCCGACCTGCTCTCCGACTCCAAGACCGAGCCTCGCAGCGACTCGGAGGCCTCGGACGGCTTCGAGGAGCTGCGCGGCCGCGAGGAGCGCTTCCTCAAGTCCATGGTGCACGAGAGCCGGGGCCTGGGGCCCGTGGACAAGCGCGAGCTCTCCCCGGAAACCAAGGCTCCCGCGCCGGCGCGCGAGCAGCTCAAGCTGGACAGCCTTTCTCCTGGCTGCCCCCTGGCGGCGGCTGAAAACATTGCCTCGGCGGCGCAGGCCCAGAAACCCAAAATCTGGTCTTTGGCCGAGACGGCCACCACCCCGGACAATCCCCGCAGGTCTCCCCCGGGCCCGGCCCCCCAGAACTTGCTGCCCCACCACAGACTGCTGGCCTGCTCCGGCAGCAAGTTCCAGAACTGGACAAACCGGGCCCTGGCGGCCCATCAGCTGACACTGCTTAGCTCCAGCCACTTCCTGCAGGGACTCAGCGCCTCCCAGGTGGCTTCCGGTGCGGGCATCGCGTCCGTCATGGCGAGGCAAGCGGAGCAGCAGGCCCAGAGCACGGAGGCCTCCCATCTCACAGGTGATTAAAGATGCACAGGCTGATTTATGGACTCTGCTGTATGTTATGCCTGCTATGTTACCTCCTGAGGCCTCACGAATGAGGGTGCAGGCACTCTTGTATAATATACACACAATGTGTCCAGAGGCCTCCCACCTCACAGGTTAATGAGGGTGAAGGCATTGATGTATGCACTCTTGTATACTATACACACGTGTCCAGAGCCCTACACCTCATAGGTTAATGAGGGTAAAGGCACTGATGTATACATTCTTGCATAATATACACACTATGTGTCCAGAGGCCTCCCACCTCACAAGTTAATGAGGGTAAAGGCACTGATGTATACATTCTTGCATAATATACACACTATGTGTCCAGAGGCCTCCCACCTCACAGGTTAATGAGGGTACAGGCATTGATGTATGCACTCTTGTATAATATACACACTGTGTGTCCAGAGGCCTCCCACCTCACAGGTTAATGAGGGTACAGGCACTGATGTATGCACTCTTGTATAATATACACACTATGTGTCCAGAGCACCCCACCTCACAGGTGAATGTGGACTTGCTCAATCCACACCATGTTACTCGAGGCTTCTCCCCTACCGGGGGAATTAGGAAACAAACGTTGATGCATGCAGTTTATTTTCTAATGTACACACTATTTTACCAGAGACTTGATCCCTCATAGGTGAGTTACAAACACACAGCTATGCAATGTACTTTTTAATATACACAGCAAATTGCCAGTGCACACCTCTAATGGCGAATGAGGAGAAATACACTGAATTCAGTGGTGCTGGGACGATTTTTAGACTGGGGTGATGGCCAATAACGTAACCTCACGAAAGGTGCAGGGAATATTTTACAATGTTTCTTTGAAAGCATTTGAAGAAATCCTCCGTATTGTTCATTCTCCATCTAAACACTTTAAAGTTTAATTGGGGTGCTGTAGCGCCTCCTTAGTTCCAGTGCCTCTGCCTGAATTTAGCATCCTGCAGTATAATATACCAATTGTCATACCCTAACCCACCCAAGTGAATAAGGAACCACGTCCTGAATTATACACCTTTCTGTATAATATACAAACTATATCTTCAGAGACTTCACCCTTAGAGGTAAATTAAGAAACGCACTCTGATTTATACACAGTAATCTATACTTGACATGCAATGTTGCTGGAGAACTCACTCCTCAAAGGGACGTTTGGAAACACATTGATTTACGCATACTAATCTATATTACACACAGTGTTTACTAGAGGCTTTGCTGCACACGAGGTGAATGAGGACACAACCATTGAAATATGAACATTACTTTTTCATATATCCATCATATAAAACCCCTTCCTCATCTCAAAGGTGAATGTGGTAACACATGCTGAATAATGTACCCTCCTGTATAAGACACCTAGTAGGTTCACGAAATTCCCCCTTTAAAGTAAGTGAGGAAATATACACTGAATAACGAACTATTATGCATGATATGAGACCCTCTCCTCCTACTCAGAGGAAGGGGAGAATACGCTGAATTATGCACCTTAATGTATAAGGTACCTTTACATTACCAGAGCCCACTCTTCACAAAGGTGAATGAGGAAACATAAAGTGAATTTTCTGCCTGGTATATTCACCCGCTGTGTTACCTCCCCTCGCAGTTGAAAGGGGAAGCATACATTGATTTATGCTCTCTTCTGTTAAATATAACCAGGTTATCAGAGGCCTCACTCAGTCTGTGCCTTAAGGTGTATGTGCACACATATTCTGGCCTATGTACCCCACTTTATAATACACCATCTGTATTACCAAAAGACTCCCTCTTCGCAGGCGAGTGAGGACATAAATGCTGAATTATGCATCCATTGTATAATCACGTTACCAAATGCCTCTCTGGTGGTTTGCTAAATTGTGTATTCTTCTGTATAATACACCCCTATGTTACAAAAGGGCACAGCTTTGGACGCGAGTGAGGCCCAGCGAGTGAATAATTCACCTACTCTATATCCACTAAATTTCAGTTCTCTCACTCCTTATAGGTGAATTAGGAAATATAGCAAACACAACAACTGAGGGTGAATGTTTGCATTGCTCAGCATTCCCTCCATTATCTGTTCTTTTTGAATCAGGAAATATACACTTAAAGATATGCGCTACTCTATACTATATTCACTGTATTACTCAAGGCCTCTAAAAGGTGAACATGGCCGCACACTTAGTGACACATAACACAGTGTTAAATACATATTGTGATAATTGAGGGACCTTAAAGTGGATTATATATACATTATATGCCTCCAGGGGCCTACCTCCTGTGATGGGGAACTACATTTGAATGAGCCAGCTAGATAGCTCAGTGAGATAAGTCCTTACTTCAGCCAGATGCGCGTGGCCTACAGGTAAAATCTCCTACACAACAACCCTAGGGCGATAAATTGAGTGCAATTGAAATATGTGTATGCCATGTACATAGTTTAAGAACTCGAAACTGTGATAGTCTTTGCTGTATAAAGCTAGTTTTTGATGAAGAATAACGCCTTGTATTTGAGCATAACCTCACCTTTTTCAAGTGAACTTTTCTTTCACATATGTGAACACTGCTGCTTCCCCCGTGTTAGCAAACAGGCCACCCAATCACAGTTATGACATGTGTACAGCAGAATGCCCTATCACACACCCAGGTGAAGGCTGAAGGGCAGAATGCCACCCCTCTATAGGTGAACGTTCACAGTTCTGTGCTAGGACAGAAGCCTTACTTTATACAGGTGATTGTTGACATACCAACTGCCTCTATTAGAAAAGTGCCTTAGCTGTTCTCTGTCACTCTAGCAGGGCATGTAGTCTAGTTGTGGAGTTAATTGCAATGGAACCAGACGACATAGGTTCCAATCTCAGCTCCCCCACCTCAGCACATTGTCTGATTCTGAGCAAATCGTTGTTCCTGCCTTGCTAAAAACAGAAAATGCACTAAACCAGGTAAATAAGTAAGAGAGGTGATTTCTTTACAGCCCACCTCTGTCGATCTTAAACCACCATGATCTCTACCAGGCCGAACAAAAAGATCCACTTTAATGTACAGGGCCTAGTAGGTTCTGGTGTTCAGGCAGTTTTTAAGCGTTCCCAACTTGAACAGTTGGAGCAACCGAGGGCCGAGAAGAATACGCGTTGTGTCTAGGATCACACAGTTTTGTGGGAAGCTGGGATGAGCAGCCCGGTCTCCTGTATCTAAGTTAAAAGACCAGGAAGGCCACATCCACTACTCCCACCCAAAGCCAACGTCAAGCCCGCTTCAAAATAACAAATAATTTCTTTTCACACAAGGTATTGTCAATAAGCATGAATTGAGGTATTAAACGGTAGTAGTACGTATTAATCAAACAGGCCACAGCCAAATGAAAAAGTCCCAAGAAAAATCAACAAAACGCAGAAAACCGTTCTCCCCTTCCCAGCACATTATTTATTAACCTGATTATCAATGTATTTTTGCAGTATTGTAAATAGATGGCTAAAATAAATGTATGTGTGTTGGGCGTGGGGAGGGGAGGGGAGCCGGGGAGGGGGGGGGGGGAGTTCTATCCGTGAAGTTGCTCATCGTTTAACCCACCAGGATGAGTGATAAAATCACCAGTGAAAAAACTGGTTGCCTGTCCCACATGTTCTACTGTGTACATTCCAGAGCCCCGGAAGAGTTATCTACGTGTTTTGCAGCTGCATTTCAAATAACTATTTCTATTTTGCAGAATGTACTGATGCCACGAACTATAAAAAATAATTATCATAAATACAATTCAAGCACACTAACGCCCTGGTTGCCCACATATGTTTCTAAAAACCCCAGGTTCCCAAGTGCAAGTTTAGTTACAGTAAATAAAGCCCGACACATGGAAAGGTGCAAGAAAAGGGGCTCAGTTATTGAGTCTGGAACAACCTGACCGGAATGAAAATCCCGCTCCCTCCCTTAACCGCACAGTGTGAACCTGGGCGCTTTATTTACCTCTCCAGTTCCTTCTTGCTAAACTGGGGACGCACAGACGCAGGTCAAATGCATGCCTTTAAAAGTACAAAGCAAACGGGCATTTTCGATGACGTGGTCTAGCGAAACCGGAGAAAGATATACCGACGGGTATTTTTTTCCTGTAATTTGGCGCAGCCTAGGCTAACTAAAAGTGCTCCAAAGTTTCGCGTAATGCGAACTAAACACGCCTTTCGTTTCCCCGCGTATTTTTCGATCTTGTGTCCACAAGTTCGGGTCCACTGTTCAGTGAAGTCAGGCAGCGGAAGTTTACAAATAAGTTCGAGTGAAACTGTTCTACCGTATAGTTAGTTACCCATTTCTCTGTCGCGTGAGGAATTGTGCAAATACACAAAATATGCGGATGTTACATATTAACCATTCTAACACCACCTGTGTCACTCAGTAGCCCTGGAAGTTAAAATGTGTCTTGTTGGAGTCAGTGTAGTGTTACTCAAGGAAGGAAATGCAATGTTTATAAACATGCAGATTTCCAGCATGGTTAAACCATATTCCATGTATTAAAGACATGAGAATAATTTTGCGAATTCCAGAAACACGGTATTAAGAGCGATACACATAGATTAAAATATATATTTTACTGGTGTTGCAGTCCTTCCGATATTTATGTACTGGTCAAAAGCGGCGCAATTTATAATGATAAAAAGTGCTAGCGATTTTAAAAAAACTGAGACATAATGTTAAACAGAGGCCCCCTTTTCTTCCTGTTTTTTTTTTAGATCGGCCCTGTGCATTGGAAGTAGAGAAAAAAATATTAAAGACAGCTTTCCAGCCCGTGCAACGGCGGTAAGGACTCTTTTTACACACTTTATCCATTTTCTACTGTGTTTAAGTGTATTTTGTGACGGAAAAATAAAACATATGTCACTATTTACAGTGACACGCGCTTTTATTTGTTATTTTTGATTATAACTCCTCAAATTGCGATAGTAGTAAAAAAGCATGAAAATAGAACATTCTCGCACCATTTTGGTTTCGCTAAAATATCTGTTTTTTTTAATTTTTAATATGCAAGATTGTGGTTGTTTGAATAACTAGTGGAATTTTTTCAACATAGTCCTTTATGCCCTTATAATTTAGGGTGTATAACTTTTTTTATTCAGGGCATTTCTTTAGGATTAAATATTATGTCCCTAGTTAATTTTTTTATATGTATAGTCATACGTGGACAAGACTTTAAATCTGTTTTGAAAAGAATGTAAATGTAGTTGTAAAAATGTAAAATTTATGATTAGAAATTAAACACTGTTGCTAAATATGTATATTTTTTTATTATTTTTTAACAGGCCACAGAACCAACTTGAAGCAGCAATGGTTCTATCAGCCCTGTCCTCTTCGTAGCTAATGTGTATATATATTTTTTATTCATGTTGTAATGATTGTAAAAAATATTCTCTTGTATAGTTACACATTGTAATAAGCATGTCCGTGTACTGAAATGAAAGAGAGAGAAAACGGATTTTCTGTCGTCGTCATCCGGAATAGCAGTCTGTGAGCTTTTCCTTTCAAGTCCAGTGTGAATTTTAGGCGACGCGAATCATGTTTTTTTGTATATACAGTAAAAATGTACATACGTGTGAACCAAATTGTACAAGAAATATATATTTTTGGCTAATAAATGAACTGTTGCCACTTTGACTACCTCTGGACTGGTAATACATATTCCTTTATCTCTGAGTGTCCTTTTGATTTCGCATTCACTTGTTCCACGGCGTATAAAGGCGTTTTGGCTACCAGACTGCAAAGAAAAAGAGTCGTGAATAAGGCAGAGGGCGCGAGACATTTCAGAACTCGGCACCAGACGGCTCTGGGCGATTCCTTATGTTAATTAAATCACAAGTTTGCTGTTTGCTATTCAAAAGCGGCAAAGGCCGGTTTCAACAGATGCCTTTATAAAAGGCGGCTCACTTCCCAGCGCGCTGCCTGAGCACAGTAATGTGTGTTTATTTGTGTGTGTGCGTGCGCCTACGTGCAAGCATTACCCAGCATAGATATTACTTGGTTATATAGAGGGTACTCCTCTAACGGCACCAGTAGTCAGGTGCCTTTTTAAAGGTTACTTTTATACGTGTGGTGTATTTCCTAATTGAAAATTCCCTTTTAAAACTAAATAGGTAAAGAGGTTATTCCCCCATTTTTTCCCTCAGATTCCTCAAATTCACCAGCTGTGTTGTCACGGTCGTTCACAGTTCCTGTCTTTCAAGTATTTTAAGAAGTATCTTTGTGGGGTTTGAGTCAGAAGGGGAAGGGATTTTATCTGTGATAAAATCTGGACCCAGAGCTCCCTCTACAGGAGAAGATAATTATCGCGGCTCTCCGTTCGCTTTCCTGTCCCGTGCAGGATACGTTCTCTCGTTTGGGAAGGCTGATTTTATCCGTTTTTTCGAGTTGTTTCACCGAATCAGAGCCGAGTTCGCCAATTAAAAGTTGGAGTCTAAATGCTCAACGGATGATTTGTACTTCGAGGAAAAAATTATACCTCAGTGTACTTAAAAATCACATCAGTGTAACCATTGCTTCTATTGCAAAAAAAAAACAGACATACGACCCCCAAAGGGTCTCATTAGCCGTGTTAGGTACGCTGGCTGCCCCGCCTTCGCAAATGAAACTTAAATCGCGGCGAAGGCAGTGGTTCAACCCACACGGAAGTGTAAAGATAAAGAAAGCCGGTAAGAAAATAAATACATCGATTAAAATCCGTTTATTTTATGTCTCACAGATTTGAAACTTATAAAAATAGAATCTTTCAATTGAATGTGTGAAATAAACAATGGAAAATCGTCATCCCTGCCAGACTAAAATGTTTAATGGATTACGCGTTTTCGCTAATATTGTAAACTGCGTGGACTAATTAAATATTTATTAAACCCTACTATAGGCACGCAGAGCCATTACGGATTATGTACGCACGGGTAAATATTTCACGTTGAATACGCTTATACACACGTAAAACAATATTGTCTTCCTTTTTTCAGCAGTTTGTTACCGCGAGCGGTATTTTACCGTATTCACGCACAATATCCTGTTTGGGTATCCCCACCGATTCAATACATCCTTGACTATACTGTGGAGATGTTTCCCCTGTTGAGTAAGAACGAGTTATTCTTGCAAAGGGACCTGTATCCTGTTCTGAAACAAGCAGGGAAAGTTAAAGAAGAATCTGGTGAAGTTCGGTAAAATGATTACATTTATCCGAGTATGAGAATTACTTTTACAATCTGGGCAGACTAAAACACCGAAGAACTCATAGCTTTAAAAGTCTTGAAATAGATAACGTCTGTGCTTTTCAGGAAAACTGCGTCTTATTGCTACGCAAAAATAACTTCCTGTGCATTCTGTTATCTGGAGTCATGTGATCGGTTGGGGGTTATTGAGTGAGGGCCAAAATGTTTGTATAGCGCCACGACGCGATGTCTATAAAAACACATTCATACTTTCTGACATTTAGAATTCCGAGCCTTGCCTTGGTTTATTCAACCTTACAATACACCATGTTGTGTTCTTATTTGCCAGTTTTTGTCTACCATCCTATCATGGCTGATTCCCACAGTCATGTGAAGCGCTCTGACATACTTATTGGATTCTTTTGAGCGCTATGACAAGGACATACAAATATGAACTATATAATATGCGCCTTTCCGCAGTATAGTCATACTTCGTGTTTTGCGGGTTATTACAGTGGCCAAGTAAGAAAAGTCACTGCAAGCGCCAACAGGGCGGTGGGCGCTTTACAAAGACTAATATCGAATCAATCACAATTACCTATGGTACGGTGAGAGTTGTTCAAGCGGAATATATATTCTTTAAATGGGGAGCATGTGTAATATGTTTTTTTCATCTTGCCGAATATGGCTTTTTATGGCCTGTTGGCTGTGCTTAAGTACATTCTTTGGCCTTAATATATACGTTTGTGGAGGGGAGGGGGGGGGGTCTGCAAGGATATTAAAAAAGAGTGATGTCCCTAAGAACTGCGGTTGTTTTCTCTGGGTACTCGCCGGATATGACGCACTTTGTCGTGCCTAATACCGAGCTTTAGTAGAATTCCAACCTCGTTTAACTCTTCCTTTTTATCCTCGAAGGCGCCGTTCAGCTTTTATCGTTTAAAAGTGCATTTTCAGGTTTGCCCTCGGCAAGGAATTCTACATCGGGGAAATTTGATACAGAATTTATTTGACCTATTTAACTTTTTACGTGCTCAGAGGAGCACCTGTTTAAAAGTGCACAAACCCGGGTTCAGCTGCCTTCACTAATCTTGGCATGTGCTATGACGTCAGAGGAGCTCTTCCATATCCGGAGTGCGTTCGTCAAGAACTGCTAACGTTTTACACGACATATGTAGTAACCGTGAATTCCAGTACGATGGAGACGACACTGTGCTGGCTCTTTCGTCCATGTATATTTTAGCAGGTGCTGGTGCTGTGCGTGGGTTTAGATTGTGCGCGCGCCTGTTTGAACGTGTGGTGTACCTTAGGCATACCTTTCCTATATGATGACCTGTTCCTCCTGTAATGCTATCCCTTACATTGCACCACTCATCGCAAGCCCTTCCTAATAAGTCTATTAAATTGAAGCCACCTAGAAAAAAACACAGCAGCCACCTAGAAAAAACACAGCCCAGGCCTCTAGAAGTGAATTAGCATTGCAGCCGCGGACAGCACCTGTGCCAACCTATGCCATGGGCTACCAACAGAATTATTAAAAAGCAACATTACCACGAAGGCTGTTGTGGAACCCAAAAATCTATGAGCCCGGCTAACACCCTGCAAAATGTAGAAGGGTTCAACAGCCCCTCAAAATAAACCAAAAGTTTGAGAGTATTTCAGTGTTTGAAAAAAAAGTGTCAAAAACGCCGTATAAAACACGTTAGGCGCATTACAAACCAGAACACACGAACGCATGCATCAATATATTATGTAAACATGCTACACATATAATAAATCGTTTTTATATTAACCACAAAACGTATCATAAAAGGCGTGGATTTTCAAAGCATACGCACACACTGATTTATGCAGAGCAAAACAACACGGAAGCAACTATAAAATCCCCACACTTCGATCACCTTGTTTTAAATGTCTGAACCTGTTGAGCAACTTTCAAACCACATAAGAGAGGGAGAATTCAAGTGTATACCGTCAAAGGGACGTTACTGGCATGGCGAGTTAGTCAGGCGTTGCCGAATGTATTTATAACCTGGCCTATAAAATTCATAGGGCATCACATAAATGTATACTATGTACACGGGCGCAGGGGCGCCCCACTGCCTCAAACGTCTCGGGGCGGGGGGTGATTCAGCCCTAGGCCAATGAATATTTGTGAGGTATGGGGGACCCTCACCGCATTCGGCTGGGCTCCCCCCTCACAGACGAGCACATGGTACACACCCACACGCAGAACCCACAGTCTCTAGGAGCTGTTTCGATGCCTCCGGTTTTCCTCCCAGCACTGTTTATCTTGAATTAAAGAGCTCCACGTTGTAACAGCTCGGGCAGCCCCGAGGCAGCCGCCAACACGCCGGGCTTCCTCTGACAGACACCGCGCTACTGGAGGTCAAACCGCTTAGAGCCAGGCCACGCGCTACCCGCTGAAGGGAGCCCTCTGGGGCACCCCTCCGGAGGGACCACGCTGCTAGGGGCTCGCCCGTTCCCACCAGGGTCTCTCCTGCTCAGCGGACACATTCTGGGGCGCCGCCACCCCGCGCTGGCTTTCTTTGGACCATTCCACTTGCCATGACTCTATCCGGCCAGTGTTGCAGCAGAACTTAAAGCTATGTATTAAAAGAGCCAGAGTGAGGTAATACTGCACGGGGTGGCACCGGTGAACTTACCAGCAGCAGTCACTCAAGCAGTGTTAGAACAGAAGTACTATTGAAGGCACTGCTTATAACAGCAGAGTCCGCACCACGCACTGCTACTAGCAGCAGTACTCCCACCTCTGTGTTCATAGCAGCGAACGCTCCCCAGGCCCTGTCTAAAGCAAATGCAATCACCCATGCAGTGTTTGCAGCAGTACTAATCACACGATGCAGCGTGCATAGCAGTACTAATCACACGATGCAGTGCTTACAGCAGTACTAATCACACACTGCAGTGTTTACAGCAGTACTAATCACACAATGCAGGGTGCATAGCAGAACTATGTGGTCTCACGGCTAGACTGCTGAACTTGGAGCTGGAAAACCAAGGTTTGAGCCTCGGGGCAACTCCACATCCTGTGATTCTGGGCAAATCACTTAATCTCCCGGTGCCTACCAAAAAAAAAAAAAAAAAAATGAATGTGTCCCTGTATAACGTAACTGGTGCTCATGTAAAGCGCTCCAATACCTTCGGGTCGAGTTTGCGCTATATAAATCTGCAAAAAAAAAAAAAAACTAATCACATGATGCAGTGACAGCTGAGAGACCGCCCGAGACCTAACCAAATCATTCCTCCCCCAAATGGGGATTCCTTTAAGGGAGACAGTGACACGCAGACACCATCACTGCGTTAGAGAATATACAATTCTGAGGCCTTATTTATTACAATCAACATAAACACAACATTTTATATCAACAGAATTATTCAATCACCCAAACTTTCACATGACATTTACAATATTTACATCAAGAATCCTTTGATTAGAGGAACTAATAGATGTCATCTCCTAGCAACAGATCCTCAAAAGTCATGGCTGGCCACCCCCCAGGCACCATGGCATTGACTATTCCAAATGATTCGGGACCGTGGACCCCATACTGCAAGTTGCATATCAAGGCGAACTAGCATGAAAACTGGATCCCCAACATACCATGCCAGAGCCAACCCAAGAAGGGATCCCCCCTGGCACCCAATGGGATGGGCCTGGGCAACCGGGCCATACCTTGGTCCCCTGGCGCAGACGCCATCCCCCGACATTCTCCGGGGCCATGTAATGGAGTACTGTGAGAGGCTAGGGACAATCACTGTAGCGGGAGTCCCAACCCCTTCCATACACCTCCACGGCAACCCCAGCCCCCGGTTTTGAGCCAAAGGCTTCCTAATTCAGAATTTGCCTGCACTTCAATTACTTGTCCACCTGTTTTGTGACTAAACATGACTCCTTCCCCGCCACAGGCCTGGGTGGTTCCCCGACCGGACAGGCCTCCCCCCTAAGACCAGTGTATCAGTGTTGAGATAAAGTCTGAATTGCAAAAGCCACAAGATTCTCCACAAAATAACGTGGCCGCTGTCTGAGGGATGGACCCCATCCTAGTGGAACAATGTGTCCCCCATGATGCACCCACGGGAGATCGTTTTTAACCGTGGATTACTAAGAAGCTGCTTCATCCGGCCATTGAGGCACCTGACCGACTCATTAAGATATCCCGACCGACCAGGCCTCCCCCCAAATTCTGTTGCCATAAATAAAATGCCACCAAATTCTTCACAGACCATTTGCTGCCATGGATTGACAAATGAACCATATCCATGTGAAGAACAACCCACTTGGAGGCAACCCCAAGGACTTGTCTCTGGCTGTACGATGTTAAACAACTGTTTCTTGTTCAAGATGCCTGACTAATTTAATTCATCGAGACCAGTCCGGCCTCCAGGCTATCCCCTAGGATGACATGGGACCCCACAATGGCCAAGCCCGGACATCTCTTAGCCAATCATGACATTTCCCTCCTAAAGTTCTCCAATAACATTTTCCTTTCAACATTGCCAATCATTGCAACAATATGACGAATGATGACTGCAAGCGGCTGTAGCCCCTTGCCTGCAACCTTCGACGAACTGGCATAGATCACCCAAGCAGTGATTGCCTCTTGCCGCCCCAGCGGAACTAAAGACTCGCTTTTGTTGCCTGACTGCTAAGCTGGTCTGGGCAAGTTGACTTTGCACACCACAAAAAAAATGACAGAGGATCCATGCACTGGCGTAAGCCATGTGACCTAATGGAAACCTGATAGGAGATAGAATACATATCATTACTAATGTGCATCCATTGTATCTACTTCATGGTAAGACCCATGTAATGCGGCTGCAAGCCTCTGTTTATCACCTTCTTATCCATTTTTACTGCCTATGTGGGATGTCGCTATCCCACACCAAGGAGGTTACATTGCTATTTGGAGAGTAGCGTCGCGGACCCCCCTGACTAGGCATTGTTCTCCCCCAGAGTTCGATAGACCCCAAGTTAAGAGCTGTTGCCCTCTGTGTTCATGAGAGACCTGGCCTCTGCAAAGAGGTCTGAGCAGATTTCTGGAATTGACACTTATAAGAGTCCCTGCAGGACAGCAGATTGAGCAAGGGCTCTGACGTGACCCAATGAAACTGAACTCTAATGCAACCTGGCATAATAAATACCCTTCTCCAAATAGTGCTTGTTATAACATATATATGTGTATTATGTCTAATAACCCATTATATAGAGAGCTGTATATTACATTCCAGAGTGAATATGCACCCGCTCGATCACCACCAGGGGAAGTTCCACAACTAAATGCATTTTTGCTTCACCGCTGCGTTCCCCAGCAGTGGCACGGTCCAGGCACGGGCACAGCAGCGAGGTCGTCGGGGACAGCCAGGCGAGGAAAAAACCAGGTAACTGTGTCGGGATGCACTCCCCTTTTATCCTTACCTGGCTGCCCCCGCGACTGCCCAGGCGCCCACCTTCACCCCCACCGACCAATCACCTATTGCGGGCGAGATGCCCGCGAAAATTAAAAACTGCGGCGCCACAGCTGGCGCTGCCCGGGCACTGGTCCGAACCGGCCCGCACCTGTCTTGGGGGCCCGCCATCGGTTGGCGTTGCCCCTGGGCCATCATAGCATTATTAATCGCACAATGCAATGTTCATAGCAGTACTAATCACAGGATGCAGTGTTTACATAATTACTACTCACCGAATGCAGTGTTTGCAGCAGTACTAATCACACAATTCAGTGTTTACAGTAATACTAATCACACAATGCAGTGTTCATAGCAGTACTAATCACACGATGCAGTGCTTACAGCAGTACTAATCACACGATGCAGTGCTTACAGCAGTACAAATCACATGATGCACACTTCATAGCACTTCTAATCACACGATGCAATGTTCATAGCAGCACTAATCACATATTGCAATGTTCATAGCAGTACTAATCACAGGATGCCGTGTTTACAGCAGTCCTACTCACACAATGCAGTGTTCATAGCACTACTAATCACACAAGACCGTGTTTGATTGCAGCAGTATTAATAAAAGGATGCTGTGTTTATTGCAGTATTAATCACACAATGCAGTTCACAGTAGTACTAATCACACCATGCAGTGTTCAGAGCAGTACTATTCACACCATGCAGTGTTTATAGCATGCAGTAGTGGCTGGGGTTGTGGAGGAGTGGGGGGGCAGACGGGCTGGGGGTGGAGGGGGAGCAGGGTCACGGGACAAAATTTATAAAATGAGTAAATTAAAAAAGCTTGCCTGCAGCCTGCCGCGTTGCGCTCTTCTACTTCTCTCCTCCTTGCAGGCACAGGCTGCCAGACTCCACTGCAGCCAATCCTTAGGCTGCTCTCATGTCATGAGAGCAGCCTCAGGATTGGCCTGAGCACTCTGAATTTGCGCTCCCAGGGAGACTGGGAGCCTGTGCCTGCTCTCTCACCCAGCAATGCAGCTGGGGTTGGAGAGAACTTCCCTGCGCATGACGCTTTGGCCGTCCTGAGACGGCCAGCCAAACCGTCATGCGCAGGGAAGGCAGTGCACCTACCACTCCCCTCAATGCCTGTCACCCCCCAGGCCCCACACCAAGACTCAGCAGGAAAGAAATAATAAAACAATAATGAAACGTGTTTTGAGGCGGGGGGCGATGCTCCTCGGCCATAGCAGAGGAGCCGCCGCTGAGTATTAGTCAGTTGATGAAACGACTAAAGCGGAGACAATCCATCTTGCTTTCTTATAGCAGCAGTTTTCACACTGTGCAAAGTTGTAGCAGTACAATTTATACCAGGCCGCAGCGAAAGCAAACCCAACCACAGATGCATTGTTTATAGCAGCAGTACTCACGCTATACAGTATAGCAGTGAACATACCTCAGGCCGTAAAGTAAACACAACCACCCATGCAGTGTATACAGCAGCAGTACTCACGCTGCACAGTATAGCAGTGAACATACCTCAGGCCGTAAAGTAAACACAACCACCCATGCAGTGTTCATAGCAGCAGTAAACCCACCATGCTGCCTTTATAGCTTGCAGTGGAATTAAAGCTGATGCAGTGACTAAAACAGAGACTATCACTCATGCAGTGGTTGTAGCAGCAGTACTCACGCTGTACAGTATAGCAGTGAACACACCTCGGGCCGTAAAGCAAACACAACCACCCATGCAGTGTTCATAGTAGCAGTAAACTCACCATGCTGCCTTTATAGCTTGCATTAGAATTGATGCTGATGCAGTGACTAAAACAGAGACTGTCACTCATGCAGTGTTTGTAGCAGTAGTAGTTAAACCAGTGCGACTTACTGCAGGTTGTGACTAAAGCAAACATAGTCACTAATGCAGTGACAATACCAGCATTATTCATGATATCCCTGTATTACTCAACCCACATATTGTTTATAGCGGTGCAACACACTTCAGGCCTTCCCTAAAGCAATCACATTCAACCATGCAGAGTTTAAAACATCAGTGGCTACACCAGCGCAACTCACTGCAAGCTGTGCCTAAAGTAAAAACAATCACTCATACAGTGATTACACCAGTATTACTCACACCATGCAGTGTTTATAGTTCTACAACACCATCCAGGCAATGAGTAAAGCAAACCTAAATCAACCATGCAGTGTTTACAGGAGTACTAATCACAGGATGCAGTGTGTGTAGCATGCAGAACCACTCAGATGATGCAACTAAAGCGGAGACAGTCAATCTTGCAGTGTTTATAGCAGCACAACCGTGCAAAGTTTTAGCAGCACAATTTATCCCAGGCCACAGCCAAAGAAGCAGCAGTATTTAAGCCAAGCATTGTTTGTAGCAGCACTACAGACTCCAGGCCTTGGCTAAAGCAAACAAAATAATCTACGCAGTGTCTATAACATTAGTACTCATGTTATGCAGTGTTTATAGCAGTGCAACACAGGGCCGTCTTAACAGCATAATAGGTCCCTGGGCAAAGCAGTGCACTGGGCCCTGCCTACATAACCACTCACAGGACTAAAAATGTAAATTTGGTCAAATTCTGGTCTGTGCATAGATTAGCATGGGGCATCTATGCTCGTGTGGCCCCGGGCTACTGCCCAGGGTGCCTATGCGTTAAGACGACACTGGTGCAACATACGGCAGATCGAAACCAACTCATACACAATCACCTTCGCAGTGTTTCTAGCAGCAGTACTCCTAGCATACAATTTGTATAGCGGTGAACCAGCACCAGGCCATGACTAAAGCGCAAACAATAGCCCAAGCAATGTGTAGCAGTGGTGCTCACACCATGCAGTGTTTACCAGTGCTGCTCACTCCATGCAGCATTTATAGCAATGAAACCGTCTCAATGTAGCGACTAAAGCAAAAACAATCAACCACCCAATGTCCATAGCAGAAGTACTCACACCATGCAGTGTTTATAGCAGTGCAAATCAATCCTGGCAGTAACGGAACAAACAAAATCACAGATTCAGTGTTTGCAGAGTTATTGCTGACAATGGCAGTGGTTACAGCTTGGCCAGCACTACTGGCAGTAAGTAAAGTTGCAACATTCACTCTTGCAGTGCATACGTGATATCTCACACTAGTGTTCACTGAAGCACTGCCAAGAGTTGTTGAAAGGCTTGGGTGGGTCTACTGCACTTTTAAAAAAAATCAGCAACACCCACTCTGTGCACTGTTCAAGTAGCAGCACTACACCGATATCTTGATAAAAACAATATAATTTACTGGGCTGACCTCGAAAAACAGAAGCACCCCTCCAGGCACTATTAACTTGGTTGCAGTTTTCAAAACAGGGGCACGTGTTCTTTGCACGGTTGAAAGAAGCAGATGTCACTTTATGCAACGTTTAAATCAGCAGCAAAGTAAAAAATGCAGTGTTAATAATAGCAGCTCTCAGCCCATGCGGCGTTTGTAGCAGGCACATTCAGCCTCTGCAGTGGTCATACGAGCATGCAGTGTTTACTGCAGGAAGACGGTCTGTGAAGTGCTTCTGTCAGGAACATTCAGTCCATGCACTTTTTCAAACAGCAGCACTAAACTCAAGTAGGGCTTGTATTAGAAATTTTCAGTCCATGCAGTATTTATAGCAGAAACACTCAGTACATTCAGTGGCCACAGCATGAGCAGTCTGGCTGTGCAGTGTTTCTGGTAGGAATATTGAGTCCATGCACTTTTTATTCATTAAACAAACTCTTTCTCGGGCAATGCACCCAAAATCTGGAACTCTCTCCCAGTCTGTCTCAGAACTAAACCCTCCTTCATGAGCTTTTAGAGACAATTAAAATAATTCCTCCTCACTCAGCACCTTAACCCTCCAGGCTCTAACGCCTAGTTCATCTCTGGAAGCACAACCCCGATCAATGTGTTTTTATGTTCTCATGGACAATGCAATAGTTTGATACTCAGCGTCACTGCAATGTATTGTAGTGCTATTGACTGAAACTGTCTTTGACTCTGTTGTAAAGCGCTCTGATACCCTCAGGTCTTGCCAGCGCTATATAAAACTCTTTAGATAAAAATAAAAAATTCAAAATAAAATATAAAATAAAAATGAAAACATCACTCAACCCAAGCAGTACTTGTATTAGGAACATTAAGTCCATATAGTGCTTATAGCAGCCACACTCAGTGCATGCAGTGCTTGTTGCAGGAACGTTCATTCTTTGCGGTGTTTATAGCAGGCACAATCAGGCAATGCAGTGCTTGAGGATGGACCAGTCACACATATCGTTTTTAAAGCGGCATGATGCATCCAATGCAGCACATGTAGCTGGAGGACTCCATCCACATAGCTTTTACTGCACCAACACTCAGTGCAAGGTGCGTCAGCGGGAGCACACAGTTCACACAGTTTTTACAGCAGCAACACTCAGTACATGCAGTGTTTCAGGCAAAGGCACATAGGCCATATAGTTCTTTACAGCTGCATCACTCAAAACATGGCGAGCATAGAACAAGAACATGAAGACCATGGGTGCAGGGTCAAGACTGATTTGCATATGGCTGTGTCCAAACTTGAATGGCATGGTGAGCGATGGATTTAGGCACAGATCTCTGTACTGGGGGTGAATGTTTCACATTGTTCAGCATTCTATCCATCAATCGTTCTTTTGCCATTTGTCACCCTGAGTGGGACTGGGACGGGTATGCCCAGACATGTGTCCTGTGCTCACTGTGCCACTGGATTCAAGCAAGTGTGAGTGATGAGGGGTGTTACCCTCAGACATGGGTCCCATGCTCACTGTGCCACTGGATTCAAACTAGCCTAGCTGATGAGGGGTTATACCCCGAAACTGGTTTCCCGTCCAGGGAGGACCTGGCCTGGCAGTTTGGGCTGGACTGTTCCCAGGAGGAGCAGGGTCAAGACTGATTTGCATAAGGCTGGGTCCAAACTGGGATGGCGTGGTGAGCAAAAAAACGATGGATTAAAGCCAGATCTCTGTGACTGGGGGTGAATGAATGCATTGTTCAGCATTCCATTCATCATCTGTTCTTTTTGCTTTTGTCGCCCTAAGTGGAAAGGGTATGCCCAGACGTGGGTCCCGTGCTCACACTGCCATTGAATTCAAGCTAGCATGGGTGATGAGGGGTAATACCCTGAAACCGGTTTCAGGATGCTTGTTTCCAGTCCAGGGAGGACTGGCCTGCCAGTTCGGGCTGGACTGTTCCCATGAGGAGCAGGGTCAAGACTGATTTGCATATGTCTGGATCCGAACTGAGGTGGTGTTGTGAGCAAAAAAACAATGGATTAAACCCAGATCTCTGTGACTGCGGATGAATGTTTTGCATTGTTGAGCATCCCAACGATCATCTGTTATTTTTGCTTTTGTTGCCCTAAGTGGGAAGGGTATGCCCCGACGTGGATCCCTTGCTCACTGTGCCCCTGGATTCAAGCTAGCCTGGTTGATGAGGGGTGATACCCCGAAACTGGTCCCAGGATGCTTGTTTCCGGTCCAGGGAAGACTTGACCTGGCAGTTCAGGCTGGACTGTTCCCATGAGGAGCAGGGTCAATACTGATTTGCATATGGCTGGGTCCAAACTGGGGTGGCGTGGTGAGCAAAAAAACGATGGATTAAACCCAGATCTCTGTGACTGGGGGGTGAATGTTTGCATTATTCAGCATTCTGTCTATCATCTGTCTTTTTTGCTCAAGTCATAACAGCAGCACACTGCCGATGCAGGTTTTATATCTGCAACCCTCTTCATACAGTACTTATAGCAACCACACTTCCTCTGTGCAGGCAGGAATGCTACAGAAGATATCTGCAGGGCACAAGTCCTAAAAAAAGAAGTGAGGGGACTAGCCAAGTTAGGCAGAATGCAAGTGACATGGCGTGTGACATCACAGCTCATGGTGTCATTGTAAGTGGCATCACAGGAAGTGACATCAGATATTAAGAGCCCACACATTTGTTTAGCAGGTCTATCATGAGTTCATTTAATCGCATTACGAGATTTAACCAATGAGGTTTTGTGGCCTCAACTAATACATTAAAAAAATAACTTTGCCACAAAGAAATGAGCAACAAGGAGAAACATGGCAGCAGATCTGTTCTGCTTAATTGGTTGCAAAGTCAGCATTTTAAAATATCTTATGTGGATAAGGTACCTGCTGCAGAGATCTTTGTGTGCCCAGCAAATCTTGGGAATAATAATAATGGTAAGATAACACTGGAGGTTAACACTTTTGCTGAAGAGATTTGTGTTTTGTCTAGTCCCAGATTTGAATCAAAGTAGTATAGAAGGTTAATGTGTCTCCTGCAAAGCACATCATGTAACATGCAGATGACTGATTTTTATTTCATGTAGATAGGTAAGTGAGTTATTGCTTGTAACACAGAGATCATTCGTTACTTGCAGTTCATAAATTGTGATCCTTCTAAAATAGCACAGTGAGCAAGAAGGACAGGACTCATACACCTTGTAACCCTCACTTTCTTATGTAACACATCTTGTACATTGAATTAAACACATAAATTATTTTGAATTTATAATGTGCATGTTACGTAAAGTGCTCTGACACCCTGCTTTGGGATGAGTAGCACTATACAAGAAATAAAATATTGGTGTTTAAATTGTTATATGTGTAAATACTAGGACAGACCAACACATTTGACATTCTTACAGTGCATGCATATCTCTTATGTACAGGGATTAAAAAAAGTCAAAAGCATGCCTCTCTTAAGTACCTGTGAAGTGATAACAAGCTGTGTGAGCCTTTGGTTCACCTCAGTTGCATTTGCATCTAAATGTAAGGCTCCAGACTGCACCCAGCCAGGATCATATTGGAACAAAAGGAGGCCTGATAGCCCCTTAACTTCAGCCTTTATCTTTGGCTTGGATGGAGGTGAAAATAAAAAAGGCCTCTCCCTGCCTGAACGTTGCTGATGGGAATGGAAAGCAGACAACATGCAGGTGCTGCTAGAGTTTCCTGGTGTCTGAAAATTACACTGGGACAAGTTCAGGATATTTCAGTAGAGAGGGTAGACAATGTCCACCCCGTAAAAATGGTGGGTAGACGCTGTCTATCTGCGTGTACCCCCAACTTGTGTCCTGCATATCTGCATTCAGTAAAGCAGCTTCACTCATTCCATGCAGTGCCTAAAACAGAAGCAACTCTCATAGGAACAGATCTGGCAAACAGGGAGGTCACGAGAGTAAGAGTCAGCACAATGAACTGAGCCGAAACTTTGGGCCCGATTTTGATGTTGGCGGACGGAGTAATCTCCGTTGGCTTGGCGGTGGACTTTACATCTGCCAGGCCGAGACTTCTCCGCCTGCCAAATTTATAAATGACTTCCAAGCTGGTGGTTATAAAGCATTGTCAGAAACCGCCACGATGAGGATTCCTGTCAGTGCATTTTCCTGTGTGGTGCAGGGCTCCGCCAGTGGGATCTTTTGAAAATAAAAAGAATAATTGCTTTGCACGCCATGGGAATTCTCTCCCATTTCGAGGGGAGCATTTAGCAGTTTTTGTTGTCTTTTACCGCCAGAGTTTTCCTAGCAGCGATGGGCAGCGAAAATTGACCTCTAATTCCGCCCATCTAAATTAGGTGGGTGGTATGACAAGTCAGCCTCCAGCAGCCCTTACTCCGCAGGGCCATCAGAGAGTATTAATCACGGCAGAAACAGAGTAATCTCCGCCATGAGTAATCGTAAGGTTCACCCGCATATAAGTTTGGAGGGTAGACCGCATTCTTGGGGGTAAAGGTACTCCGTCGCCATTGTAACAGAGTATAGTTACCGCCAAGAATTAAATCGGGCCCTAAGTCTGTCTTTGGTTTTGAGAATTTACTCTTAGGCCATGTTTATTACATTAACACAAAAAGAAAAACTTAGAAACACCATTATCTTTTTTCTAGAGGGGCCTCCAACTTTTTCTGTAATAAGAGCTACTTATGATCAATGAAAAGCATCCTGAGCACTAGTAGTATTTGTGTTGTATTAGTGACCACATCAGGAAAGATTACATTAGTAGCCAAACTGTTCAAGATTACAAGCCATGATCGCCTCAGTTCATCAGGCAAGGTAGCCAGCAGTAATGTAAAAAGGCTTTGCCAGTTTAGAATGCCTTTACATAGGAAATACATAATAGCTATAGCTTGAATGACCCTGGCACGAAAAATACTCTCATTTTCGTCTTGAATACACAATTTTTAATTTTAATGTACATATATAAGCCAAGCAAAAACTTTGAATTTAGAAGGCTGAGCTGAACACAGGAGAGCTACTTACTGGTAGCTGGAGAGCTACCAGTAGCTCACAAGCTACTCATTGGAGAAGCCTGTAAATTTAGAGCAACATGATGCAAGAAAATACATGGTGAGTGAACAAGATTATGTACAGTGTAAGCTTGACATTAAACATCTTATCACAGAACTCTCCTTAGACAATACCTATTAGACTTATGGTGGGTCGCACAATCATTTTTACCTACACAGCACAATCCCAACACCTTATTCAAACCAATGTTCCCTGCCAAATTCTTAAAGGAAACACTCTGCTCTCCTTCTGTGGAGCAAGGCCAACTCAGATGTTGACCCGAATATTGTGCCAAAGACACCCCTGCCAAGACCCCATGATAACCTTCTGGAAAATGTGCCTGGGCAACTGAGCCACAGCTTGATGCCCTGGCACAAGCCCTCTCTCCCCCATTCCCAATGGCATTATTATTGAGTACCAATTAAAGGGCTAGGAACAGTTGCGTAGGCACCCCCAGGCCCCTGTTACAATTAGAGCTCTAATACACACACTTGTGATAAGAAAACCAATTTTAAGAATTGTATTAAATTTGATGGAGGGTGCAAAGATGTCTACCTGTTTCGATGTCAACAAAGGCCCCACCCTGCCGGGGCCATCCATGGTTCACCTACCATTTGACACCCCTAAGTCATGCTAAAATGCTGCATTGCAAAAGAAATCAGCGATTTTACTAACAACTTGTTACCGAGCGATGTACTCCGTCACTATGAAAAAACTATTTCGCCATCAAGCAGCCATGGGAATAGTGGTCAGCCGCCCATCATTAAGAAGTTTAGACATGTAGCTGTTCAGGTACTTTATGTATTATCGAGGGCCTTCATAGATGAACGATGCCTTCAAACTCTCCACAGGATAATATGTGACCCGGCGAGAGATGCATCTGGGATCTTCCTAGCCAGCCAAGTAATATCAGCCATTAAGAGTTCAGTCAAGTACTGTCTTTAATGATGTACCAAATCATTCCCACCACTGTGCAGCATAATTAGGGAAGGCAGTGTAAGCCTCCCGCCCGTAGTCCTTTTGACATCCTGTCTCAGCTGGCGCACAGGGAGCCCACCAATGCCAAACCACTCCACCTGTAGAGCCGTGTGACATGCCTATTGCTTAAATTCACTGTGGCGAAAAAACAGCTTCCCTCTGGGCCAAAGAGTGACGCAGGACCCTGATAGGGCCATAGCATGTATTGCACAGGTGGGGAAGAAAGCACAAATATTAATACCAAATAAATCAGAAAACATGGCCCCAGTCACCCATCCAGGCCAGATCAGCTTAGCATGCACATAATGCTTATAGCTCTCAGACTTTCTTTTCCCTATCCTTTTGACTTATCCAATCTGGACAGAACCAGAGATTGAGTGGCAGATTTAAGATCATTTGGAGGGAGTGATGGAGCAAGGACTCACAAATGAGACTTGCTCGGATGCAATCTTCTCAAAAGTATTAATGTATTAAACTTGTATTGTTTATACTAATATCTGCACACACAAAAATAAGTAGCAAGGAAGCTTGCTTATGTGTTTAAACTAACAAGTAATGCTTGTCTATTCTAAAATGGCTGCTAAAACGCGGGAACTTCACTGCGCATGTCTCAACCATATCACGTGGTGTGACGTCTTTCTTTGCTTGGTGGGAAACTCTTGCTTCTGCGCAGTGTGCATTAAAATGGCTGCCTCCTGTTTTCACGTGCTACAGCTTGCTCTTGTGTTGCAATTAAACTGTGGTATTCTAACGCTACTAATGCGGGATAGAATTTATAAATAAATGGGAATAGAGTAGAAAGAGTGGGTATTCAGTGAAACATTTTATTTGTGATTTTAATATTTTCTTCTTTGACTTTTATTAGTTCGTAAATTTGGGCCTGGGGTTGGTGAACTGAAAACTCGTGTGACAATGGTTCTGCGCATGCTCCCTGAAGGCTGCCCAGAGAGAGAAAAGGATGAAGTCAACCTGGACGTCGTCCAAGGCCGTGACCTGATGGCCAATATTGCTGTACCCATGAATGTCCCCACTAATATGCAACAATGTACCTGAAGAATGTATAAACTTTGTCGTGAGACGGGTGGGAAATAAAGCAAATGTATTAAAAGTGATGGGCGGTATTTTAAAACAAAAGGCTTTAAGAAAAATGAATTAAATCAATATGATGTGAGGATCAACCCACTGTCCCTGTCCAATCAGAAATAGTGGTCCCATAATTCTGCAACATTTTGGGGAGGTACATGGGCGTAGAAATGTATAACAGATATAGAATTAGCTAATTAGTTAGCAATAGAGCAGCACACAGACTAGAAGGCAGAGGCATAAGCTCCAGACATTCAAGCCGATCGAGTGCAGACTGAACCGCTGTCCAGAGATGTCCTGAGGAGGGGGCGGCGGAGTCCATTAGAAGGAAGGCACGAGAGAACCGAGGAGAAGCGGAGTATCAGAGAGGGGAACGACGCAGGCGTCGTTGGTAGAGAGGTCACCGGTCCTGGCATGAATCCGGAGGAGGTCCTTGCTCTTCATCCTTCCTGGGTTCTATCTTTTCCAACTCCTTGGCCAAGGGGTTTGGTTCTCGCACATTAGGTAAATATAAATGCAAACCTTAGTTGCGCTGCTGTCTCTATCTTCTCCTTTCCTAAGGGAACGTCATTGATCGATAATTGATTATTATGCTTCATCCTTGATATGCGATTAAGTATCCTGTGGTTCTGTATTTTACTCTGCTAAATCTTTAGATAAACATTTTAAAACTTCCTGATTCAGTGATTATTTCAGGATTATGAATTGTAATGAACATCACTCATTTTAAACTTCACAATTAGCAAAGGATTCATTGGTAAGTCATTACTCTTCAATCGGAAAAGTAAGTGAGAGCAGGGATTTGATAAAGAGTACCAACTGACCCACCAGCGGAAAATTGCTAGCGTAGTATGAATGTATGGGCCCAAGTGAGTATTTTGTGTATGAATGCTCGTTGCTAGTAACCCGCTGGATCAGTTTTCTGGTTATCAGAGGATGGTTTTGCTTTGTTAATTGGGTAATGAGAATGGTACTTCTATGAACTAACATCCGTGTGTTTTTAAAGTTTGTTTTATGTTGTTCAGAAATCCCCGGGGAAAATTGAATAGCGGATGGTAAGTGGAAGCTATACTGCAGTGAGGTTATCTGTCAGGCAGAAATAGTACTGAAAAGTTAAGTAGGGCTATCAGTACTTGTTAGGGACTCTATGCGTGTGAGTGACAGCAAAGGAATATGCTAGTGAAAATTTGATGTTATATCACCTAGAAAGGGTAACATTGAAGAAGTATAACCACAACACCCAGACCAAATCTGGGGTAAGGGAACCAGAGGCACGCGGTACTGGGAGTCGGCAGCCTCCAAAATAAACTGTGTACCACAATGAAGCCGCTCCCAGTAGGGTGTCACAAGTACTAGTGCAGTTTTAGTCTGTGAGTGAAGACATCTCACAAAAAATGAAGGACTGGTCTCACACACCACCTGGTGTCATGCTTCATCATTGACCAGTCCTCGCCCTCTAAAACCTTGGTTTGATAGAGGGCGGGCATACACCTGACGACAGGGATGCACTTCTAAACTAAGTGGGGGCCCAAAGAAAATAGTGAGTTAAAAAGCCATTAAGGATGTCAGCTTAAATTTAATAGTGCTGGCATCTATATGGTAGTTAAAAACAAAGTGATCGGTGTAATGGGGATATTATTGTCCCCCCACCGCTGTCAATGGGGTCGACATGTTTCTGCCTAAGGCCCAGTTGGGTCCGCGGCATTCATCAGGACCATATTACAAAAAATACTATATAACGGGCTCCACTCTTACCACACTATGGTGAAAGGATTTCCACTCAGTGGGGTGATGAGGATCACGCTACCACTGTGATATGGCTAAATTCTTAAGCCCTAAAATGAGGACACTTGTGCCCCATAGGAGGGTGAGGGCAGGAGACCCCTTAGGTCAGAACGTGTGACTGGATGTGATCTCCGCCTCTGTGCCTAGATCTGTGCACCTCCGCTCCTCATTGTAATATGGTCCTGATGAATGCCGCGGACCCAACTGGGCCTTAGGCAGAAACATGTCGACCCCATTGACAGCGGTGGGGGGACAATAATATCCCCATTACACCGATCACTTTGTTTTTAACTACCATATAGATGCCAGCACTATTAAATTTAAGCTGACATCCTTAATAACATTGAAGAAGTAGCAGGTATTTCTGAAACTTGTGTGAAGAGTAAAACGGAAGGGTTTTACTCGTAGTATATGTATAGTAAACGGAAAGGTTTTACTAAGTGTGAGAGAAACTATCCTTTTCAAGTTTAGAGAAACTGGCACGGTAGCGAATGTTTTATGTTGTTACTGAATTTTAATAAGAAGCGTAGAGAAAAAAAAGTTTTGCGTACGATTTTGTAAAGGGAGGGTCAGCTACCGGAAAGGAAGCTGACGTCACAAAACGCCACGCTGGGATTGGTTGAAACCGCGGGCGTAGAAAGACTCTTGTAAAGGAGGGGTCAGTAGTCAGGAGTAGTACTGACGTCACAGGTACCGTGCTGGGATTGGTTGAAAAACAGCGAGGGACAGAGAAGCGCAGATTGTAAAGGAGGGGTTGGCAGAAAAGACGTCACTAAAAGGCCGCGCTAGGAGAGGTTCAGAGACAAAAGTTAGCTGGAATCTGATTGGTTGTTAACATAGAAGCAAAAATCCTAGTGGATAGTGGAGAATGTATGTTAAAACGTGATCCGACTTTAATTGGAGTTCGTCCGGATAGGAGAATCCTAGGCTTTGCCGAATATAATTTTATACATCGAGATTTACCCAAAATGTACGGAGAGAAGAGGAAAATGTCATTTCTACAAAAGATTAAGAATTATTTAAAAAAGGATAAACCAATCAAAACTAGGGAAGGAATTATCATTCCACCGGCTAAAACACCCGCTTCATTCATGATGATGGAGAGAGGTTATCATACTTGTGTATGGATAGAAAATTGGATGGAATATACCAAAAATGATGGAATATTAGCTTTTCCCGAGAATGGTACTTTCAATGGGAGAATTCTTCATTATTTGAGATTAAGAATGAATGACTTAGAACCCAGACCAAGGTTAACTCAATACGAAGCCTTAGAAGAGTGGGAAACCGAGGCATTTGAGCGTGACCGATCCAGGAGTAATAGGGGTTATCGGGGATTTTTTCCCAGATACCAAAATGAGTCAAGGGACGGTCAGATGAAACAGTGGAGAAGAGCAATGCTCACAGAGGGTCTGTATCCGATATTAATGGCAGAAGAATGATTAGGGAGTAAATGCACAGAAAAGACAAAACACTTAACTAGATTTGGAGATTCCGAAGATGAATTTATGGAAGATATATTAAAGAATCCACCACCACCATATCAGGAAGGGACAAGTGGATGCACCCCAAGTGCACCCTTGTTAAGGACACCTTTGGTACCACAAGTATTGCATGATTCACCAGTTAGTAGAGTACTTCACGATAAAGAAAAGGAAGCAATAGATAAAAACAGAGCAGAATTAATTCAGAAAGTAACACAGTTGAGTATCCATCCTGATTCTTTGACCATACCTGTAACAATTGGTCCAGTGGTTCCTTTGTATGGTGACAAAGTAACTTATCCCAAGCCTCTAGTTAAGCCTACACCTGTGAATGTACCTAAACCTGAAGCAGTAGTAATGGTTGAGGATCACTTTAGTGATTGCGAGTCTATGATTTCATTAATGAACTTGCCCATCCGAGATTCTGTAAATAGTACCCCCAGAAGAGCTACACCTGGTTGCTCAAGAGATGTAAACATAGTAACCTCAGCAGGAACGAAAAGTGCCACAGTAGTTACACCTGAAGATTTAGAAAGGTGGGCACAAGGATCAGACAAACAGAGTTCACCCCCAAAGATCATGGACATTTATAAATTAAAAGTAGAATTAGAAGAAATGATAGCAGGAAATGTAGGGGTAGATTGCCTAAATACTTACGATGAAGAAGAATTATTGTTCGTATGCAGAAGCATCACAAGAAATGTAAAAATATTTCATGAGAAATTATCAGATTTAGCTCAACAGATGGGAATCGAAATAGGGAAGTCAAAAGTATTACAAAAACCCTATAGAGCAGATTTTTCAGATAAAGATTTGGAAAACATGAATGCCTCTGGAAGAAAATTACAAGTAAAGGAATTAATGACAGTCTTGCAGAAATGGGGAGAACTAGATAAATGGAAGGTTAGATGGACAAAGAAAAAGGAAGAAGCACGATACAGTAGAACAACTTCTGAATATTTAATGAAGGAAACAGGGAAAGGAGATCAAATGTACCCGATGCGAGAAGTTCCAGGAGGGGATATGTACATGTCCCATGGAGCAGACAGGATATTTTGTCATTTACGAATGATTTTCCAAAGTTGAGGGAAAAGCCAATTGAATGGTACAAGCAGGTTGAGAGGTTTGTGAAGGTGTCAAAGGTATTGTTGAAAGATTTGGATGGTTTGTTCGACATAGTGGTACCTGCCGATTTGTGGACAGATTGCAAAATCACAGTTGATTGGCCCAGTGAAGAATATCCTAGAGATCCAAAGACAGGTGCCCCGTCAAGCGATGTCATGAAAAAGTATCAGCAGGTGATAACTTACCTGAAAGGGAAAATACCACCAAAAGAAACAGACTGGGTGAAAATAGATAGAACTACTCAAGAAGCCAGTGAATCGGTACACGCCTACTATGAACGTTTATTGCAAGTATTCAAGCAGTATAGTGGATTTGAGGACATTGGAGATAAAAACATGAGTCAGTTTGTCTACCGATTTGTTTACGGTCTGAAGCCAGAGATTTGTCAGATGATTAAGCAGCACATGTTATGTTGGCAGGGGAAGGCAATAGACGAGATCTTGAAATATGCAAAATATTGTGGAGATGACATCGAGGATAGGCACAAGAAACTACAGGAGAAAGTAATGTGGGCTCAGGTGAAAATGACTGAAAAACAGGGAATTAATTTGGATAATCCAAGTGATAATCAGGGAAAAGATTCTGGAACGAATGGTGACACTGGGAATGGAGGAAAATTGAGAGGACGAATGAGCAGAGAAGAGGCTAAAAAGAAGTTTCCTTGTCACGGGTGTGGAAAATTTGGGCATTGGAAGGACGAATGTAAAAAGCTTCGGAATAATAATGGCCCAAATCAAAATTTAAATCCACAGGTTCAGAATGACTCACAGCAGGGTGTAAATCCTCAGAGTCAGTTGCCACCTGCACCTATACAGGGTAATGTAAGCAGAGCAAAGCACGGTACAGACGTCGGATATCAAGGAGGAAGTAGTAAGAATGATTATGAAACCTCACAATTTCTTTTACAGGACGACTTTTGTACCTATAGCCACTGACGGTGCCTGGGAGAGGGGGAGAAGGAGTGCGTACTTGGCTCATCCTTACCGGTAGATCAGTCAGGTCCATATGTTGAAGGAAATGTGAAAGGTAATGATATTACTTTCCTTTTGGACACTGGTGCTACCAGGTCTACTGTGAGAACAGCAGACATCCCAGACCTTCCCCTCTCTGGAGAAGCTATCCAAGTTGTGGGGGTGGCTAATCAAAAGATTAGAACACCTCTTACCGAACCAATGGAAGTAAAAATCGGAAACTTTAGAGAAATGCATCAATTTGTAGTATGTGATTCCAGTCCAGTAAATTTATTGGGCCGGGATTTGTTATGCAAAATGAATTGCACAATTTTCTGCACGCCGGATGGTGTGGCAGTTCAGACCCCAGATGAAGTCCATGTATATAAATTTATGATTGCAAAGCAAGGTACAGAAGTAGATGAGATGTTTTCTTTGATAACAAAAGACGAGTTACCAGAAGAACTGAAAACTACAGTGAATTCTATGGTATGGGATTTCACAGGGAAGGAAGTAGGACTTATGGCCAAAATAGACCCAGTTAAGATTACTGTAAAAGAAGGTGCAATTTTCCCAAATACCAGACAGTACAAAATGAGTGCAGAGGTAAAAGCAGGAGTCATTGAAGAAATAAACAGAATGGTAAAACAGGGAATATTAAAAGAGATAATGAGTAGCCCTTGTAACTCACCAATCATGGGTTTAAAGAAACCTAGTGGAAAGTATAGGATTGTTCAAGACCTGCGCAAAATAAATAAGATCGTGGAACCCTGTTGTCCTATAGTGCCCAATCCTGCCGTAATTTTATACCAGATACCTTGGAGTGCAGGATGGTTTACTGTGATTGATTTATGCCAAGCATTCTTTTCGATACCCTTGCATCCAGATAGCCAGTATCTTTTTTCATTTAAATTTGAGAACAAAGTCTATGTATGGAATCGTGTTCCTCAGGGGTACACGGAAAGTCCTTCCATCTTCAATCAGATATTAAAAAAGTGCCTGGAGAAACTAGTGATGCAAGGTAGCTCAGTCTTAGTGCAGTATATAGACGACTTACTGGTGGCATCTAACACCATAGAGGACTGTGTTGTTGACACCATTGCATTATTAAATCATTTAGCTGAAGAAGGGCATAAAGTTTCACATGAAAAATTACAGTTCTGTACAACAGCAGTTAAGTATCTAGGACACCAGATTGAGAGGGGCAAAAGAAGAATAACAGCTGAAAGAATAAAATTAATAAAGAAAATGCAAATGCCTGTCTCTCAACGCGAAGTGAGAATGTTCCTGGGAATAGTAGGTTATTGTCGACAATGGATACTAGGATTTTCACTGTTAGCAAAGCCCTTAATTCAAATGACGAAGAAGAAGGCAAAGGACCCAGTTGAGTGGGATGATGAGAGCGTAGGAGCTTTTGTAAAATTAAGAAATGCTTTGTGTGCAGCACCTGCCCTAGGCATGCCTGATTATAAAAGAAAATTTGCATTATTCTGCCATGAAAGAGAGAATTGTGCACTTTCAGTCTTAACCCAGAGACATGGTTTAGACAGACGTCCTATAGCATATTTCTCTGCTACATTGGACCCAGTGGCAGCCGCATTGCCAGGCTGCTTAAAAGCAGTGGCGGCTACCTGTTTGAGCATTGAACAAAGTGAGTCAATTGTAATGGGACACCCTGTAAAAGTGTTTGTTCCACATGCGGTTGTGATTTTGTTGACAAGAACCCGAACTCAGCATCTTACTCCTAGTCGGCTGACTAAATATGAAAGAATAATATTGGGTGCTGAAAATGTGACCATTGTAAGGTGCACAATAGTAAATCCAGCTACCTTACTACCAGACCCATATCATGAAGAGGTTAAAGATGACGAAGAGGAACATGATTGTTTTCAAGTCACAGAGTTGTGCACAAAACCACGTCCTAATATTCAGGAACTGCCCCTCAGGAAGACAGACAGGGAGCTGTTTGTTGATGGTTCATGCCAAAGGCATGAAGATGGAAAACTAACTGCAGCATATGCAGTGTGTGAACTAACTGGAAAAGTCGAAGCATCCTATTTACCGGGAGTCAAATCTGCACAAATAGCTGAATTGATCGCATTGACAAAGGCTTGCAAAATTGGGAGGAATCAAAAAGTAACTATATTTACAGACAGCCAATATGGTTACGGGGTTGTGCATGACTTTGGTCAACTATGGATGCAGAGGGATTTAATGACTTCTTCAGGATCCCCCATTAAAAATGGACAGTTCGTAAAAGAACTACTGGAGGCAATACAATCACCAAAAGAATTGGCTGTGGTGAAATGTGCCGCACACCAGTCAGGAGATGACTGGGTGGTAGTCGGCAACACATACGCAGATCTTGTGGCTCAACATTGTGCCAAAAACAGATTGTCAGTAAATAAAAGGGTGGAAAGAATGGGAATCAGCTGCCAATTTATGCTGTATGCACCTCCTGAAACATGGAATGATGTGAAACGATTGCAAGATGATGCCGATGAGAGTGAAAGAAGTACATGGATTAAAGTGGGATGTTCTCAGGGGGCAGACGATGATGTATGGATTTGTACCGATGGCAGACCAGTCATGCCTGACTGTCTGCTTTCACAAATGGCCAGGATGTATCATGGAGACACACACGTAGGGAGAGATGCAATGATTAGGCTCTTCAGACAAAATTGGTACAATCCAAGGTTTAGGGCGGAAGCAGAGAGTCTTTGCCAGAGATGTTTAACTTGCCAAATGCATAATCCAGGAAGGAAAACAATAATTGGGTTTGGAAAAATTGGAAAGACGGAGGGTCCATTTATGAGATTACAACTTGATTTCATCCAGTTACCACCATGTAGAGGGCTGAAATATGTACTTGTCATAGTGTGTCTGCTTTCAAAGTGGGTGGAGGCTTACCCTACCAGGAGGAATGGCAGTATTACAGTCGCAAAGTTGTTGTTACGAGAACTCATTCCGAGATTTGGTTTTCCAGTAACTTTGGAATCAGATAGAGGAAAACATTTTAACAGTGAAGTGATTAAGATAATCTGTGAAGCATTCCAAATTGAGCAAAAATTGCACTGTGCATATCGTCCAGAGGCTTCTGGAGTGGTTGAACAAATGAATGGCCCAATAAAATCCAGACTGGGAAAAATGTGTGCATCAACATCATTAGATTGGCCAGATGCAATGCCTCTTGTTTTAATGGGACTCAGAAGCATTCCTGATAGAAATACCGGATTGAGTCCGCACGAGATAATGATGGGAAGAGCAATGAGACAAGCACATGTTCCCACAAATAAACTGCTGAATATATCTGATTATATGGTTCTGGACTATTGCAAAGGATTGGCTGACCTAGTGCGTTCTGTCTCTCACCAGGTTGGAGAAGACACAGTTTCCAGGCAGCCTGAACAAGAACATGATCTGAGTCCCGGAGACTGGGTGGTAGTGAAGAATCACACCAGAGAAACCTGTCTATCACCTAGGTGGGGCGAACCTTGTCAGATCATACTGGTCACAAACACAGCAGTAAAGTGTGCAGGATTTCCCAATTGGATTCATGTAAACCACACCAAAAGAGTACCAGATCCTGAAGAAGAAAATACTCAGACAGTATCGATTACTGAGGAAGCTGAAGGTTGCCCAGCTGAAGAATCTCAGGAACAAGATTCGAGGGAAGCTGAAGAAGAACAACCGAGCACAAGTCAGGACTGGATACCGGTGGTGGAAATTCCTGAAGTTTACCACAGAACAAGAAGTCAAGCAAATTTAGAAGAAATTGAAGAAGATCAGATAGGTGAAGAAGAAGCAGCTCAGGAAGAAGAAGAAGAGATAATAAAAGAACCTGAGCAGGACCAGATAGGGATAGGAAACTGGGCTCAAAATAAAAACAAACCAACAGATTTTGAGCTGGGACAGACAGGTTTAGAAGAACGCGGTCAGGCTGCAGAAGTACAAAGTGCAATAAGCCCTGATCAGAATCAGTTAGATCCAGAAAAATTCATTCAAAAAGAAGATCCCGAGAATCTCGAACATAAAAACGTAAATCAAGAACAAGATCAGTTACTAGAGACTCACAGTGGAGCAGCTGAAGAGAAACAAATAAGACCTGAAAAAGAACAAATAGCAGAAGAAACTGAAATTGAAGCAAACGAAACTGTAACACAACCTGAAAATAAAAGAATTTCTGAAGAAGAAAATAAAGAGAAAGTGCAAACAGAGAAAATAAGAAAAGGTGATCATTGGCCTAGTGTCAATAAAAGAGTAAAATACCACATAACAACCAGAAGTGAAGATCCAGAACAAGTAAACGAAGTAACAAGCCAAACGGGACAAGAAGGTAAAAGTGAAAATCGAAGAAGCAAAAGACTGAAACTTGTGAACAACAAATTTAAAGGTCCTGATTGAACTTATATTATTCTCGAAGACTACGAAAGCTCAGAATCAAGTGAAAGTGGTGACGAAGGAACCAGTGCAGAACTGACTTATGAAAAAGAAATAGAACCACCTTGAGAACATAAAGAAACTTGAAGAAAACGATAAGAAGAGCAATCTTCCTTGTCAAAATGCCTGACGATAGAGTTACTGGGAGACCAAAGCAGAAAGGTTGTAAAAGATGCTGTGCTATATGCATATGCAATCTGGTAGTGATGCTTATAGTATGGTTAGTTGTGATCGTAGCAATTCCTTACCTTATGATAATAGATAAAAAGATTAACAACGAAACAAAGGAAAGGACAGATAACTTGAAAAGTAATAGAGTAGAACTAAAGGTAGAAGATGAACCAGAATTTCATCATGAAGTAACAGATAATGACACTAGTCTGAATGTTTTCACAAAATTATTGTTTCAGTATGTAGATACCATGGAAGTTAGTAATTGTTATGTCTGTATGAAACTACCTGAATCAGTAGCAGAAGGGTTAACGTATCATCACTTGCCATTAACCTATGGCATATCATGTAGTGTACTGACTAGTTTATTTTATAGAACAGGGCGACTTCAGTATTATTATTCAAATATAGATGTGATATTTTCTGAGGTTCCGATTAGAAAGAATATGAATCCAGTGCTTAGTAGTAAAGATGCACAATTTATGGGAGAATTTTTCTTAACAATGAAATCAATAGACATAACACATGCACATAGAAGCAATCTAACATGTTCATTACATGAAGAAGAAAAGATATTTTTGAATTTAGTGGAGAATAGAAGACAAGATTTCCAAAAGAAAGCTTCTGAGCATAAGGCTCATTTGCCACCTTGGGCTGAGAAAGAAGGTAGTTACACACCTGGCAAGGCTCAAACTGCTATGGCTCTAGATTTTGTAAAGACAGGGAAAATTTGTCTACATAGGTTAAAGACTGAGTATAACAATGTTTTCATCGGTACCAGTGAATGTGAACACAATTTCTTAATTCTTGGAGGTTGGGGACTCAAAGGAGGAACAGATTCAGTTTTTCCTGGAATCTATTATGTGTGTGGGAATAAGGCTTACTTTAGGCTTCCTGCACGGTGGTATGGAAGTTGTTATTTTGGAATAGTATTTCCAAAAATATACCACGTAAAAAGAAACACTGGCAGCAATGAAAATACTATTGAATTAACACGTAGAAAAAGAGCTTGTTTTTCAGAAATTGTAGGTGATATATTTGGTGCATTGATACCTTCAGTGGGAATAATTCTGAACTCAAGGAAGATATGTAAATTATCTACAGTGGTTGATCGTTTATCAACTGACACTGCTGGAGGATTTCTAATGATTAATGCGGAGATGGTTGCGATTAGATCTATGGTTATGCAAAATCGACTTGCTCTTGATATACTATTAGCAAAAGAGGGCGGAGTCTGTAAATTATTGAAGACGAAACACTGTTGCACTTACATACCTGATAAAAGTGCAGAAATTGGAACATATATACAGAATATAACTAAACTTGAGAAGGAACTAAAACCACTGGAAGTTGATAGTGTATGGGAAAGATTGACCAATAGTATTAGGTCAATTGGTACCTGGTTTGCTAATGTAGGAAAAGGGCTTATAGGTCAAATAATAGTACCCTTAGCAGGGATAGCAATAATAGTACTGTCAATAACAATATGGTGCAAATGTTGTAAAAAGAATGAATCGTATAATGTGACAGGAAAAGGAAAGAAGAGAAAGTTTGACGAAATCGAACTTGAAGATTTAAGAAGTGAATTATACAAGAAACTGAAAGGAGATGTGAAAAATAGAAAGTGTAAAAATGAAAGTGAAACTATATTATGCTAAAGGTTGGCATCTGGTTGTGGGTAGAAATTGATGGCTTAGAAACGCCATCAGAGAGGGGATTGATGGAGCAAGGACTCACAAATGAGACTTGCTCGGATGCAATCTTCTCAAAAGTATTAATGTATTAAACTTGTATTGTTTATACTAATAACTGCACACACAAAAATAAGTAGCAAGGAAGCTTGCTTATGTGTTTAAACTAACAAGTAATGCTTGTCTATTCTAAAAAGGCCGCTAAAACGCGGGAACTTCACTGCGCATGTCTCAACCATATCACGTGGTGTGACGTCTTTCTTTGCTTGGTGGGAAACTCTTGCTTCTGCGCAGTGTGCATTAAAATGGCTGCCTCCTGTTTTCACGTGCTACAGCTTGCTCTTGTGTTGCAATTAAACTGTGGTATTCTAACGCTACTAATGCGGGATAGAATTTATAAATAAATGGGAATAGAGTAGAAAGAGTGGGTATTCAGTGAAACATTTTATTTGTGATTTTAATATTTTCTTCTTTGACTTTTATTAGTTTGTAAATTTGGGCCTGGGGTTGGTGAACTGAAAACTCGTGTGACAATGGTTCTGCGCATGCTCCCTGAAGGCTGCCCAGAGAGAGAAAAGGATGAAGTCAACCTGGACGTCGTCCAAGGCCATGACATGATGGCCAATATTGCTGTACCCATGAATGTCCCCACTAATATGCAACAATGTACCTGAAGAATGTATAAACTTTGTCGTGAGACGGGTGGGAAATAAAGCAAATGTATTAAAAGTGATGGGCGGTATTTTAAAACAAAAGGCTTTAAGAAAAATGAATTAAATCAATATGATGTGAGGATCAACCCACTGTCCCTGTCCAATCAGAAATAGTGGTCCCATAATTCTGCAACATTTAGGGGAGGTACATGGGCGTAGAAGGGTATAACAGATATAGAATTACCTAATTAGTTAGCAATAGAGCAGCACACGGACTAGAAGGCAGAGGCATAAGCTCCAGACATTCAAGCCGATCGAGTGCAGACTGAACCGCTGTCCAGAGAGGTCCTGAGGAGGGGGCGGCGGAGTCCATTAGAAGGAAGGCACGAGAGAACCGAGGAGAAGCGGAGATTCAGAGAGGGGAACGACGCATGCGTCGTTGGTAGAGAGGTCACCGGTCCTGTCCTGAATCCGGAGGAGGTCCTTGCTCTTCATCCTTCCTGGGTTCTATCTTTTCCAACTCCTTGGCCAAGGGGTTTGGTTCTCGCACATTAGGTAAATATAAATGCAAACCTTAGTTGCGCTGCTGTCTCTATCTTCTCCTTTCCTAAGGGACCGTCATTGATCGATAATTGATTATTATGCTTCATCCTTGATATGCGATTAAGTATCCTGTGGTTCTGTATTTTACTCTGCTAAATCTTTAGATAAACATTTTAAAACTTCCTGACTCAGTGATTATTTCAGGATTATGAATTGTAATGAACGTCACTCATTTTAAACTTCCCAATTAGCAAAGGATTCATTGGTAAGTCATTACTCTTCAATCGGAAAAGTAAGTGGTAGCAGGGATTTGATAAAGAGTACCAACTGACCCACCAGCGGAAAATTGCTAGCGTAGTATGAATGTATGGGCCCAAGTGAGTATTTTGTGTATGAATGCTCATTGCTAGTAACCCGCTGGATCAGGAGGAATGGTCTGATTTTGTTGAGGAGTCTTAGGTTGTAGAAGGTGATCTTCACAGTGTTCTTTATATGTTTGCTCATGTTCAATCGTGGGTCCAGAGTGATTCCCAGGGATTTGGCGGAGTCTGCCAGGGTTAGATTGCAGTTTAGAGCATCAATGGATTTTAGCCATTCTTTTATCTGGGGGGGGGTATGTTCATTATTAGGTATGAAAAGGATTTCGGCCTTATCTTGGTTGAGATTTAGGTGGTTGTGAGATAGCCAGTGTTGGACTTCTCTAAGAGTGGCATTTAGCAGGTGTATGTCATCTACTGAGGATGTTTCCAGGTAGGACTGGGTGTCGTCAGCGTAGGGGTGGAAGAGGATGTTTGTTTTTTTGAGTATGATGGTGAGCGGCTACATGTAGATGTTGAACAGTGAGGGAGAGAGAACTGAGCCTCCTGTCAATCAATCAATCAGTGGGTCTTGTAGAGTGCAACTTGTCACCCTGGGGGGTCTCCAGGCGCTGGGTAGTTGGGCGAGCCTTGTTCGGAGAGGTGGTGGTCGAAAAGCAAGACCTTGAGCTGTTTCCTGAAGTCCTTCAGAGATGGGCCGGTGCGCAGGTGGAGGGGAATGTCGTTCCAGGACTTTGAGGCAAGATAGAAGAAGGAGTGACCTCTGCAGCAACTGCAATAGATACGTGGATGTGAGCCAAGGTGAGGGTGGAGGATCAGAGCTCTCTGGTTGGTCGGTGGAATATCCGGAGGTTGTTGATGTAGGAGGGTCTGGTTTTGTGGAGGGCTTTGTAGGTGTGCGTGAGGAGTTTGAAGAGGCATCTCTTCTGGACTGGGAGCCAGTGGAGGGCCCTGAGGTGCGGGGTGATAGTGGCTCTTCTGGGACGGTCGAGGATGAGTCTTGCTGCCAAGTTCTGGATGGTTTGGAGTCGATTCAGGTGCTGCTTGGTCGTTCCTGCGTAAAGTGCGTTGCAGTAGTTGATTCGGCTGGAGATGAGGGCATGGGTGACTATCTTCCTGGTTGAGATGGAGATCCATCAGAAGATCTTGCGGAGCATGTGAAGGGTGTGGAACCAGGAAGAGGAGACAGCATTGATCTGTTGCTTCATGGTGAGTTGGGTGTCCAGGATGATTCCGAGGTTGCAAGCATGGTTAGTAGGGGTGTGCGCCGGGCCGAAAGTGGGGGCCACCAGGTGTCGTTCCAGGGGAAGGGCTTGTTGCCGAATATGATGACCTCTGTCTTGTCCAAGTTGAGTTTCAGGCAGTTGGTTCTCATCCAGGTGGTGATGTCGGGCATGGTGGTTTGGAAGTTGATTCTTGTGGTGTCTACGTCTTCTGTGAGGGATAGGAGGAGAGGGGTGTCGTTGGCATAGGAGATGATGTTGAGTCCATAGGTGTTGGCTATGTTCGCCAGAAGTGCTATGTAGGTGTTGAAAAGGGTGGGACTGAGGGAGGAGCCCTGGGAGACGCCGCATATGATGTCTTTGGGTAAGGAGGAGAAGGGTGGTAGGTGGATCCTCTGTGTTCGGTTGGAGAGGAAGGAGGAGATCTATTTGAGTGCCTTCCCTTGGCTGCCTATGTGGTTGAGTCTGGTGATGAGGGTGTGGTGGGAAACGGTGTCGAAGGCTGCTGATAGGTTGTGGAGGATGAGGGCAGCTTATCTGCGTAGTTTGGTGAGGCATCTGATGTCATCTGTTGCTGCGATCAGGGTGGTCTCTGTGCTGTGATTAGGCCGAAAGCCTGATTGGGAGGGTCAAGCAGGTTGTTTTCTTCAAGGTATTCCATGAGCTGGTGGTTGATGGCTTTCTCCAAGACTTTGGCGGGGAAGGGGAGGAGCGAGATGGGTCGTTAGTTTTTGAGTTCGATATGAATGGGTGATTTGACAGGTAATGGCGCTAAGAGACTATTCCACTAGGTATATTTAAAACAGATTTTCTATAGTCCTTGCATGCGGTGCTTGAAGAGGGGGGAAGTAATTCACCCTACTCCCCCAAACCCGATTAGAATAATCGGACAATGAATATACAAATCTCTAGCACACGCTATCTAAAGTATACACATTGAATTAACAGTCAAGTAATGCACGTTGGACCAAGTAGTTTGCCCGTGCTCCGGAATTCTTTCTTTTCTTCATTCTCATTCATCACTTGTTAGACTCTTCTCTTGTTGCTCTAGCCAACACATGTTTCATCTTAGAGGGAGTACCCCAAGACTTCTACAGAGCTGCAATCCTTTTATCACTGTAGTTGTGAATTTTTAAAGTTTCCGGAGAAAATAGCACCAAAAAGTACATAGAGCCACTCATGGCTATCTGGTTGCACTGGGCAAAGTCACAAGTTCAGGCCAACTGCAATGGAGCTCAGGTTGGACACGGGGACCAGGTTCGTCTCACTGAAGAGTTTCACAAGTCCATGCGAGGAGCTGCAGGTGGAGTTTTGCACTGGCAGAGGCCTTGCGCAGTGTTTTGGAGTCATTTTATGAATTAAAATTAAATCTACTTTCTCTAAGTTGGTTTGGGATTTTTCTTGTGTTGTGGTTTCACTTTATGACTGTTTGAGTGATGCATATATACTTTACACATTCCCTGACTGCTTTTGTGCCAAGCTACTAGAAGGTTAAGCACAAGTTTATTTAGTGACTTTTGTCAAGAATTTCACTCATCATTTTTTTGTATTCCTTAGTGCAACTGCCTAGGTGCAACCCATGTGCTCACTGTGCCAATGGAACCAAGGCGCACTCGTCTGAAGAGGCCTAAATAGGCTAAAACTGACCTGGAGCTGCTTGTGTTCTGGTTCAGAAGGGACCTGGCCTGGCAGGTCCGGCTGGACTGTTCCTATTGGTAGAGGATGAAGGCTGATTTGCATATGGCTGGCTCCTGTGTGGGGTGGCATATGGGCAAAAAAAAAAAAATGAACTGGGATGCAGCACCACATACTTACAAGTGACTGAGATTTATTCAAGCTTTCCACCCATCACTTTTCTGTATTCCTCAGTCTGATGCCCTAAGTGTGGCAGGTATGCCCAGATGTTGGTCCCATTCTCACTGTGCCTCTGGAACCAAGCTACACCCTATTTGAGGTCTATATAGGGTTGCGTTCTAGTTCAGCGGTGACCTGGTCTGGCAGGTGGACTAGACTATTTCTAGGGAGCAGGATTAATGCTGATTTGCATACGAGTGGGTCCTGTCTGAGGTGGCATGGTGTGCAAAAAAAATGAATTGGGATGTGATCCGAGTAATTACCAATGGCTGAGATTAAGTCAAGCATTCTGCCCATCACTTTTCTGTATTCCTCAGTGTGCCTTATGTGTGGTACAGGCCTTTTACATAAGGCTCGGATTCAATTGGAAGTCATTAAAAAGTTAAAAGCACAAGTGTGATGTGGTCATGCTTTTTAAAGCCAGAGATGAATCGTACTGTAGCATGGAGTACTGCTTTCAAAGGAGCAAGATGCACTTTAGAAAAACTGGTCAGGAGAAAAGTGGAAAAATTTATCCTTTACAGCACAAGTGATTGGACAAGGGTCTCAAGATTTGGAACAGGAATGAAATGACAAACCCCCAAGAAGGTGCAATTAAAAGTTCACATTTTTGGACATTGTGTTCATTTGCATCTGAGGATTGACTCTTTTGTTTACAATGATTCCCAGGGATTGTGGATGGTCAGTGGATCAATGATGCATATTAAGTCAAAACATGATTATACAGGTATTAGTGACTTAAAGGAAGAAATGAGGAGGGATTCCATTTTCTGAAGGGTTAAGATTGAAATGATGAGCAGACATCCAGTTCTGAATAGATTTTAGAATATTTGCTAAATGGGACATGTCTTTGGGAGATGAGATCCTAAGATGCCTGTGTATTATCCACTAATTGATGCTAAAAGATCTCAGATATTTTTAGTATGACTCCACGTGGTTCAATGTATAGGCTAAACAAGGTAGGGGTCCTGTGGGACTTCCTGAGTAGAGGTAATTCACTCTTAGAGACAGGGGTCAATTTTGACCCTCTGCAACCTATTTATCAGGTATGATGTGAATCACTTGAAGGCATACAGTGCTCACTATGCCAAACGCTGCAGATAGGTCTAGAACAGAGGTCTTCAAACTTTTGGATGCCGAGACCCCCCTGTCAACATTTTGAGGCGTAAGTACCCCCTCCTGACAAAAATTTCTAAACCTGTAGTCAGGGCTACTGGAATTATGAGGCAGGTGAGGACCAAATTACGTGACAGGCTTGACTAAATTGTGTGGGAAGAAAAGGTAAATGATGTTATGTGATGCCGCGTACACAGTAACACTGAGGAAAGATTTCACCCCATCAGTACCAGTGTATAACCAAAATACAGCAATTAACATCAGAAAGATTTCTAGTCAACCTTTGTGAAGGGCCTTCCACTCCGCAGGAATACGTGCTGCCACATTAGAAGCTCACTTGGCCCTGGCCGGGAGAAGCAGGGGTCCCTTAAAACCCTGGCGGTTTCGTGCAGAGTTAAGCAGTTTACCCATGCAGCTTTCCTCTCACCCCCTCCCTTCCATCCCTCTGTCCTCTCCTAACCCCGGATCCCTCTCTCACTTTGCAGGCCATTTTATTTCACCCCTTTTTACAACTTCTGAACTCTCCCCATTCAACCTCTCACTTCACCTTTAACACTCCCAGCCAGGGCTGGTCCTAACACTGGTCGCACACGGTGCAACAGTCTTTTTTGGTGCCCCACCCCTGTTTCCTCCTTCTCCATGAATTCCTTCACTGCCACTCACCAACAATTCACCTCATCTCTCTATAGCACCTTTCTGACAAACATTTCATTTTTTTATAGCGCTACTCATAGTTTACTCACACTCATTTCTGTGATCTGCATGGTACATATTCTTTGTAGCAGGAACGTTAACCCTCTGCACTGTGTGGGTGACAAGAGTGCCCATGTGAGTGCACGGTGAGCGATGCAACAGTGTGAGAGTTGGGTAAGAGGAGTGACTGCAGGGTGAGTGAGGTGGCTTATGAATTTAGGTGCGGATGCAAGTTCAGAATGGGACAAATGAGTGTATGATTACTGATGGGCTTGTTTGAGTGAGTTGCATATTGAGCAGTGAGGGGGACAGGTGAGTGAAGTGTCACATGAGTGCAGGATGAGTAGTGTACTCGTGTGGCTGCAGGGTGAGGTATAGGATGAACAGCGCAAGTGCATTGTGAGTGCAGAGTGATCACTGTGAGTGCAGGGTGAGCGGGTGAATGGTGTGAGTGCATTGTGATCGCTGTGAATGCAGGGTGAGCGTGCAAGTGAAGGGCGAGAATGACGAGTGAGTTGTCTGAATGCAGAGTGCATTCCCAGACACTTGAAGTAACTCAGCATGTTATGGACGGCGGCGTAGGGTTTAAGATCTAAGTTAAACTATTGCTATTATGGCATTAATCGGGGATCGAGGAAATAAATAATGTGCTGATCCTGCAACAAACTTCCAGTCCTATGGTTAGGGTTGCCAGCAGATTATTTTGATGGCCCAGTCGGTACAAAAATAAGCAGTCACCTAAAGCTGTATTTTAAGCACTTATCTGTGCATACTTCGAACAGCAAATATAAATAGAAAGCACTTTTAATTGTGTTCTAGGGCTGCCTCAATGATCCATGACTGATAATTAAAGAGAACAAAGACAGAAAAGTCACATAACGAATGCATACATACTTTTTTATTTATAAGTCTATTTAGTGTCAAGAGGAGGTCTTTGCAGGCTCTTTAAACAAAACACGGCAGGCATTTTTCTTTTGGCAACCCTACTTTATATTCCTTTTCATGAAATGCATTCTCACACTGCAGCAGTAAAGGTAAAATACAAATGTAAGGAATAGGCAGAGTGGGGGCCCAGGGGGTACTGGAACCAGGAAAAAAACAAAGCCTCTGTAACCAGTTTACAAAGGCATGTAAACATGCAAATGGTCTTTAAAGACCTGTGAAAAACTCGGGCGTGCCGGAGATAAGACTGCAGACACTGCCCAGCTGAGCCCCCAGCAGCTCGAGTTGCACTGCATAGCAGCAGCCCGGGCTGAGACGCAGGATGGGGGAAGAGGGGGGGCTGAAGCCCTTGGGCCTCGGCAGAAGTGTGACTGGGAAGGCGCGACCCCCTTTGCATCGCTCCACGGCCCCCCTGGGGGTCGCGCCCCACAGTTTGAAGACCCCTGGTCTAGAAGGACAAGGGGACAGGAGTTGCCTGAATCAATAATGTGAAGTGTCTAGTCCATGAACTAGAGCAATGCAATTTCAGTTCTACAGCCAAGACTAAAACCTGACTGGTACTCATCAAAGAGGTCATTCTTGTAAATGTGTTGTGTGAGCTGCAGTGCCACACATCTCTCAATAAGGTTTGCAAGAAATGGAAGACCCAATACAGAGCACATGTTTTTGAGATCACTCTCCTCCATGGAAGACCTTTTGAGGGGTAGGATGACTTGACCCCTTTTACGGTAGTCACATAACTCTCCTTGGAATAGGGAAATAATCATTAAATGTATCCAAATATGGCAGCAGCTGGTGTGCCACCTTTTTGGTAATATTTCCAGATATCAGATCAATAAAGTGGTTGGAAGGATTTTAGGTATTAGATAAATCATCGAAAAAAACGACGTCAAATAACCTGAAGTAGCCAAGGTTTTGAAGGATATAGATCCTTTTCACCTGTGAGTCTTGACAGTCTGGTAACAATTGCTCAATGAATTTCACTTTATTGTCAAACAACTGAGCTGAGCATATTTTTTTTGATTTAGCTTGGATGGGCGGGTTCTTAAAATCTGATGGAGTAAGGGGAATGTTGGTAGTTCTGGCTAAGTCAAATAGTTGTTTAGGGAAGGTCTTAGCTGTGCTTATTAGAAATTTTAAATGGGTGTCCTTCTCATTGCAGATGTTTTTTTTGTGAAGCGGTCTGTCCATCATAAGATAGACAAGGTTAGGAGAGGAGGCGATTGTCTTCAATTGTTCTTCAACAGTCTTAAGGATTTCCATTCCTCCTACAGGGTTTTAGTGAAATAAGAGCAGAAGGTTTAGGCCTTATATTTGCTCTTGAGCAAGGCTAGATCATTAAACAGTTCCGACAGTAACCATGAAATTTAGAGGCAGCTGAATTGATGTTAGCATGAGACCTGATTTTGGGGTTAATATTCAGTGTTCATGCTGTGAAGTTATTGGGGCCTGCATGTTTAGTGTTACAGAAGCAAGTAGTCTCCTTTTTGGATTGGCCAAAGGTTACATAATGTGAGAGGAACAGAATTTTTTTTATGAGATGATGATCTAACAGGCTACAGATATTAAACCCTGAAGGGTGATCAGGCTCTCTTTTGATATAATCATGTCCAATGTGGAGGTCTTGGTATGTGTAGGTCTCAGGCAATGTTGGACAAAATCAACTGAGTCAGTGGATACCTATTTGCAGTGAGAACAATGTTTGTAGTTTACTGCAACTCCTCCCCCATATTTCCCCATCCTGTACAAAACTACAAATGGAGACAAATGTTGGACTGTTTATGTAGAACATGGTCACAATGGTTTGCAATACAAGTCTGAATTCAAGTTGAGGCTATTCACAACCCTTTGTAAGGCACTTTCTCACCTTGTGTACAGTCATTGATTTACTTTTACAAGAGACAGAAGCAAGTCCCTGTCCAAGGTATCATTAGCGAGAGAACACCTCCATAATTGGTGGAGGAATAGGGGAAGAGATTTTTCTCTAGGAAAAAATATTTCTGCAATGGACAAAAATGTTAGACCAACACCATCAATGAAGCCACCAACAGAAGCAGAGTGCTTTTCAAGACAAGCACAAAAAGAACAAATGATGGACAGAATGCAAAACAATGTCATACATTCACCCCAGTACAGAGATCTGGGCCTAAATCCATCGTTGTTTTGCTCACCATGCCATTCCAGTTTGAACCAAGCCATATGCAAATCAGTCTTAACCCTGTGCCCAATGGGAACAGTCCAGCCCGAACTGCCAGGCCAGGTCCTCCCTGAAACCGGTCCCAGGATGCTTGTTTCCGGTCCAGGGAGGACCTGGCTTGGCAGTTCGGGCTGGACTGTTCCCATAAGGAACAGGGTCAAGACTGATCTGCAAATGGCTGCGTCCAAACTGGGGTGGTGTGGTGAGCAAAAGAATGATGGATTAAACCCAGATCCTTGTGACTGGGGGTGAATGTTTGCATTGTCCAGCATTCCGTCCATCAATTGTTTCTTTTGCATATTTCAAGACAAGCACAGCATTAACTCCCTGTCAGACCCACCTATTACTCACTTCACAGAAAAGTGCAATACCATCAAACTCTTCTGCAGTAAAAACATACAGAAGATTGGACAGCACAGACACAACACCAATCCCACTTCGTAAGTCATAAGTCATTAGTCATAAATTTATTACATTTGATATTTTTGCGGATTGGCAAAACAAACTTTTCCTATTAAAATTCACACACATTTTTAAGTACATTTTCCATCCCAAAATACATATTTTTAAAAAGTAGACAATAACCATAAAAGACAAATATAAAATCATAAAATAATTGGCCCTACATTAAGAGCTAATTGCAATTCTCAGTTGAGTTGCAAAACTAAATTAAAAAAAGCAAACACATATCATAGTAATTTACTGCAATTAGCCCCCTAAAAACATTATTCATAAAAACCTACATTATTCCACTCCTCCATACATTATTTGAACACTAAAACATTATTTTATAAAGCTACTAATTAAACTTTAGTAAACAATCACCTATCATATTAGTTCATTCTGTCTACTAGTACAAAATCGGCAGTATAAGGTTCAAAAATAGTCTGTCTGCCTGACACAGTGTCACCCAATTTTAAAATGTGTTAATATCTCTACTGCCCCTTAAGTGCATATTATATATCTTGACATCCATTCCTGCGCCTCCTTGTTTTTAAAAGTCACCAATCCAAGGTGCCAACCTCAAGGCAAGCAGACGCAATATAAAGTATAAAGATAAAGTGCAAAAATGATCTATAACCCAGAACAGTATCACACAGTGCAAAAGTGTATGAATGAACCAACTACATTACAGCTAGTTGTCTATGTTATAACATTGATTCATATTTAGCTTGCTAGCCCAATATCCTTAGATCTTGAACACATTTTCTCTACGTATTTGGCTAGCTTGTAACATAGCATAATGTTTTCATGTTTAATAATTGTCCTGAACAATGCAGCAAAAGACCGAATACCCATGTCTCTAACAGCTGGGAGCAGCAGCCTCCTTCTTGCATCTGTAAATTCTATGCAAATAACTAACATATGACTCAATGACCATAGGTCACTTTTACAAAATGGGCAATTTCTGGAATTTCTTGCAGGACAAGAAAAGGCACTTTTGTAGGAATGCCAGTTTATAAACTGTTGCATCTGAGCCAGCCTCAACGTAATCATCCAACGTCTCGTCCCCCTTGCCTTTATACCCTTCAAGTATTGCTGCATTTTTCCTGTTCCACCTCCAGCTCAGACAAATGTATAAGCTGGGGGTGTTGCCCACAGTCTATGTAGTCACATGGAGTAGCCAAGACATTTAATTGTTTCCTTACTGACAGCATTTTGCCATATAACAGTATCAAAAGTCCCTTTTGGATCCACACTGCTTAAAACGTTTCTCAAGTTCAGAAGCCACTGTAGTGAATTCTCAGCTTGAAGGTAAGATTTCAATATGTACCTAACTGTACCCTTGGCAGCTACTACCATTCTCCCCCAACAGTTAAGAATCTTTAGAAGTATTTATATTTGATACTTATAAGCCCCAACTCACGTTGAATTGCTGCATTAAGTGACCCCCTTGGGAGACCTAAACCACAACCTTCAAATATTCATTTTAATTACTTCCAGCCATTTTATGATTTTAGAGCCATAGAGAAGCACATTTGCAATTTTCAGGTTATATGCTTCTCTTAACATCTCCATACCCATCTCCATCTCCACTCTCGCCAATGCTGAAGCCACCTGTTTACTCTTAAACTCCGGTGCTAATAAATGAAAGGTAAATTTCAGGTTCTAACTAAAAGTCATGCCTAAATATTTATTCTCTGAGGCAAACTCTACCGGTAGGCCATTTAACCATAAACAATGCCTCCTTGATTTACCCCTTTTTGAAGTAAAAGACATAGCTTTTGATTTTGACACATTAATAACTAAATCATTCTCTGTGATGTAACCAGGAAAGGTCTTTAACGACCTCTGCATACCCACTAAGGTGAGATCCAGGATGATAGTGTTGTCTGCATAAAATAGGTGGGGTATTTCCGCCTGGCCCAATCTTGGTGGGGAAGACCTAATTTCCTTTAGATTACAGATTATAGCTGCTATAAATATAGAAAATAACAGAGAAGTAAGGCTACAGCCTTGCCTCAGGCCATTCAGAGTTTTGATTTTCTTTGAAAGAGCTTCACTGCTCCCCAACTCAATTTGTGTCCACGACCCTTTGTGCAAATGGCTTGTCAGTGCCAATAGTCCCTTAGGTATTCCCCAATTTTTCAATTTACCTCACAACCTTCACCTATGGTTGGCATCAGAAGCAGATGACACATCAATATATGTGACATAAGATGCCTGATGCTTGATCAAAGAATATTTTTCTGCCAGCAGCTTTACTTAAAGACATTCCTCAGTCATAGAGTGGCCTTTTCAAAAGCCCATCGGTGTGAAAGGTAAAATCTCCTCTTCAACCTAGTCTTCTAGATGTTTCAACAGTAATTTTGGTAAATCTTGCTTGGTATATCCAGCATTGTTATCATTCTATAATTTTGTGGGCAATCCACTTATTAAACATTGGAACTTTAATACTTCCATGCCAAGACTCTGGAATTACATTTGCTTTTATAACTGCCCCAAACAAAGGCATAAGGACTTGGGCCCATGATGTAGGTTTTAAATGTGGTATTTGTGCAGACAACCCATCGGAACCCTGTGCTCTTGATTTTTTTAGACTCATAATTAGAGTCTCAACCTCCTTAAAAGATGGAATCTGGACTGACTGTAAGACTGTTGCTCGATGACCCTCAGCTGACCTCTCCTCCAGTGATCTTTCTACCTGATTACCAGTAACTTTATTCTATACAGTGTGTTAATATATTCAACATGTATTTCCAGCCAAATTCCAAAAGGTTAGGGGTGGTCTGTTCTCCCCCAAGGAAGTAATAATTTCCCTCCATTTCTTTTCTCTTTCAAACCAGCTAATTCTCCTTACCTCTTTACTGAATGCCTTTCTAGCTGATTTTATCAATAGCAGTCTGTCAACTGGTTTGAGTCTGCGGCCTTCCCTTATGTTCTTTTTTGGCTTTACTGTTGCTTTGTCATTATTTGATTTCCTAGGTAAGAGACCCTTCCCTCCTGTATCTTGTCCAAGCAGATCTTTATATTCTTTAGCAAGATACCATACTTATGTTAAGTCTCCTCAGGAGATTAGTGCCCATAATCATTTAGCAATCCCAATATCAACCTCTCCCGTTTCTCTTTTCAGCCTGGTCGTCCAGATAATTCTTCTCAAGTTCTTACACTGGATCTCCTGGCTGTTGGCCCATCATTTTCTATTCCTCACATCCACATTGAGTATTATTTGTAAGGATTTTTGATTGCTACCCTCCTTATCCCCCACCAATAAATATGTTACCCAAGAAAAATAACCTGTGAATATAATCGCATAATCAATTGGCTTTGTTATAGTAGGCAATATGATCATGAAAAAACATCTAATTTAGTGCCCGTGTTTCCTGACAAGCCACTATTTTGTATCTTTCTACACTTTCTTCTAATTCTTGCTATATTCCAAAACAGGATACCGATACCTTGATTATCAGGAAGATCTCCATTTCGCTGTGAGTGGTCTGGAGTTAATGTCTGTTGCCCCCCAACACCAATCTTGCACCACAGTCCCCCGGTTACATTCCACATTATTTTCTGAGACTATGTTACAGCCTGCATCTGATGCACATATTTTTTACTCTTTCAGAGCCGATCCCTGGCTGGTAGTGAATCATCTCATCCCACAAGACTTGATTCTGGTGATGGTTCTTATTGTCCCCCTCTATTATTTTCCACCAACCATTCCCCACTTTCTACATACAGATCAAAACCCCATTGTGCCATATCGTCAATAGCTTTCAAAACTAGATCCAGTACCAACCTCGAATGAAAATGAATGGTGCCATATAGCCATTCTCCATCGCCTGTTTTCTCCTGTGGTATAGATACTAGTGATATATGTTTTGAAGTGATTTTAGATAATGAGGGAATGGAACTAACAATTGACACAATCTTGGATCGATTCATATAAAGGTTAGAGGCCCAATCTTCAAAAATATCCACTATTCTTAGTGATAATGTTTCTTCTTCCCTAGGGTTAAGCTCACATTGCTCGTACTTTATTAGCTCTACATCATTTAGTTTAGGCCTCGTTCTTTCCCCTGATACTCTAAATGGCCTATGTTCGTCAGCCAAGACTAAACTTCAATGTTTTTAATTATCTTCAACCCATGTACCTAAATCACCATTTTCATTACCTTCCCCCTCTACTAAACTATCAACTACCTTTTCATTCTCAGTACCTAGTTGATTACCTTGTGCTATCAAATTAGATGGTGCAAGGTTATCTAAACCCCCTGCCGGAACTATATCTTGCTGACTGTCCATTATTTCTGACTTACAGGGCACTACCAATCCTAATTCATCTGCACCAGGGGGAGTGTGGAAGCACCTTTTGGCTTTGTTTGTCATTCGCCTATTCTTTTTTACTTCCTCCCTTCACAAACTTTCCAAAATGTATTTATATGGAAAATAAGGAAGAAATACTTTAGTTGCTCTTCAGCCTTCTGCCATTTATCCAGTCTTTATACCTGTGTTCATGCAAGTATCATTTATTGGGTTATTTTCCCCTCCTTCTTCCTGCGTTACTTGATCAGTCCCCTTGCTGGGGTTTATTTCAGTATCTGCGGAGCTTCTTGGTGCTCTCGAGTTTGTGTGCCCTGATTCTCTTTTGCCGCTAAGATTTTATGTAAATTAACAGAAAAGTTAAATTCAGTCAAATGTTTCAATATTTCAGAGGTAATATTAATATTATGATCTGAATCATCTATCACTTCATTAAGAAGTTTTAGAATTGATTCTAAAATATTTTGAATTGAAGCAATCACAGATGATCCAATCATTGGGTTAATCCTCCCGACAGCACTCCGCTACTCCTTCAGTTATCAATTGTGCTTCTTCCCATACAGCACTGTGAAGACTGCCATCGGAGACTGATGTGTCCACGTTATAAGACAGTGAAGCTCTACCCTCTTTTCCCTGATGTATTTCTTAGATCAAACCATTGGGTTTATTTGGATGAAATACTGAACCGACCGTAACTGGGCTTGATATTTTTTTTAATTTCTAGTTAGGCAATTTGACCCGACATCATTGAGCAAAATGGCATATCTTTTAATTCTTGAATTTCTAATCCCATCTGCATGGATTTAAGGATCGAATTATCACTAATTTTATTGCTCTCAAACTTTTGTTGCTCAGGGCTTCTTAAACCCCTACTCAAGTCCTCTCGCTGTAACATAGCCCTTACTGAACAATACTGTTTATCACTTTAAATATAACGGGTTAGTTCCCCAGATCTACTTTCACCTTACTTACAATGCCTTCTGACCCCCTCCACTATCTTTCTCCTCTCCATGCTGAACTTTCATTGAATTAACTTGTAGTATATGCTCAGGTGGGGCCTTATCAAGCTCCTGAGAATGGTGAGTTAGTTTCACTAAACCGTGTTCTCTGCCATTGCTAGGACTAATTACTCACGGTTTTCAACCACAACCTATTGGTGGCTGATGGACCTCTACCTGTATACAGTGTTCTACTCTATTTTGAGTTATATTAGAAGTCATGTTAAGCCCTCCAATATCCCTTTGCAGGATGTCACCCCCCGGTCTCCTCTGCCTTCTTTCAGGCTCATCGTTCATTTCCTATTTTCCAATTCTGTACTGACAAAATCTGATGGTTAAGTCATTTTTTGCTGTCCTGATTCTTGATGTCACTCTTATACTTTCCTTGTATCTCTGCTATTAATGATCTGGCCTTCTCATAGACAATGCCATATTTATGATGATCTTTCCACCTTTGATCCCACATCTCAAAAGCCTCAAAAGATTTATTTATTGATATTATATAGTCCATTATCGAACTGCTTGGCTTTTTTGGTTTTACATGTACACCTCCCCTTTCAATTGTAGAATCAACTACTCCTCTCTTACAGTCATCTTGAGCATCTGAATTTATTAGTGTTGACCACTGAATTCTCAGGTTATAAGGATACATTCTCTTTTCAAAGATCTTTTTTTTTTAGACTATATTATGGCTCTCCGCTGTATACACAATGGTTTTTAAGTACTCTCCGATGCATAGCCACCATTATCATCTTCTTGGACTTTGTGGTCATAGCTGTAATTTCCCTCACCATTGTTTTCCAAGGACTTAGCTACAGATCCTTGTGGACAGTCTTTGCTTTTTCCCCTTTGGTTAAATTGTGATTTCCCCATGGTTTATAACCCATCGTCCACTGCCTATCAGCAAAAGCAAATCACTAAAGTAGAAGCAAGTCGTCAAACATCACCAAAACAATAGGAACAGTAGCAACAGTAAAGCGATGAGATAATGAAGGGGTTGACCAATCCCTTCAAATGACACCACCAGGCATCACCCTGCCCCTGACAAACCTACTGGGCCCCAGACAGACCCCGTGGGATAATGCCACTGAGATCTCTTCACTTTCTTCTATCACAGTCCAGGCCAAAGCTTTCCACCCTCCCCATGTCTCCGTTCTCTCCCTACCATGTACTCCTCACACTACCAGGGAGGAACCCCAAGAGGCACAGGTGCGTCAGAGTGCTCCTCATGATTTTCTCATGATCATTTCAGCTATTTAGCAGCCTCTTCCTAGTGGGCCTTATGGCAAGTTTAACCCAAGTTGCCCCTTTACTGGTTTCCTAACATGGGGCAGGACAATAACAAGGGATTCCATGATCCACGATCATCCACGATCATCCATGATCTCTCAGGATCATCCCTATCTTCCATGGATACATTAGTACCCCTAATTTTGGCTGTTTACAATAGCGATAGTATATAATCCCTTATAGTCATTTAAACTTTTAGGCAAGATCCTTTTACAGACACAAGCCTCACCAGCCTGACTGTCCCCGCACCTTGATAGGAGCCTGCTGCCTAATGCACTCACTGCTTACCTTGCTCAACTCGGACCGCCCCTGCCATTGGTGTTCAGCATAAAACATAACGGAAAGCATGAGTGAAAGCTCCACACCACCCTTGTATGCCACTCCTACAGTCCACACCATCCACACAGTCTCCGGCTCGAGTGACTAGTAGGGGGCCCCCCTCACAGCAGGAAACTGGTAGACGGCGGATGGCAGTGGCCATACTATCAGACACAAAACACCCTGCAACAGCAACGGTCAAGGAAGGATGCTACACATGCACCCTTCAAAATAAACAAACAAGTTTATTTATTAGACCACTTAATCTTTTACATCTATTCCTTCCTACTCGTTCTTGTAGAATCCCAAAATGGTCAGTCTTCAAAGCCCTTTCTCTTGTAGATCTTGCTGACATACTCAACACCCTAAAAGCCACTTTTTTTTAAGATGATGCCTTACCCTTCCTTAGAGCACTCTCTGGAGACTCACTCTCTCAGCCCTATTAACTATAGTCAATGCCTCTCATACTTATAGCATCTTCCAAGAAGCTCGCAAGATAGGACATATCCTCCCACTCCAAAATAACCCACACTAGACCCAGATGACTTTTCCAACTACTGGTCCGTCACTCACCTACCATTCATTGTCAAGATCATTAAAAAAGCAGTCTATGTTCAACTCAAAGTGCAGATCAATGCTAATCACCTCCTGTACCACTACCAATCAGGCTTCAGATCAAGCTGCAAGACAGGGACTGCTACCTCACATATCGTAAACAATGCCCTCTTTCCCAGTGTTCCATACTGTAGCCTGTCATCTTCAACCTCTATATGGAGCCGCTTGCTGTATTCAAAGATACAAGTGTCATAATCTGGCCTTAGCGCCGCAGGGAGTCAGATTCCTAACCCCCAGAGCAAGGACTTATTTCAATGCACTAATAAGAATTACAAACCCAGTTGGGCTGCAATCTGAACCTACACACATTTCATTGAGCAGGCAGTGTTTTCTGGTCACAATCAAGATTATAGCCAATTTAGTCCTGTACGTAATACTCTAGTTGTCAAGACTTGATTAAGCGTATTGTTGGCACGCAATATTAACCCACTGCTTTCTGCGCAAAAGTGGTGCAAGTTATTCAGACATACTCCCAGAGCAGACATAGCATCCTTGAACACCATTGCAGCAAATGCAGGAACATTGTCTGATTGAAAGGTATGAACTGCACCAATGGCTACTAAGCACTTCAAGTCTTTAATGTCTGCTTGAGGAACCACATTTCTTTGTGGCCAAACCCACAGGAATCTGGAGCATGAATTGACAGCAACTAATATGTACTTATATCAGTTTACTGGATCGGTTATCCAGATATGTTTGAGGAAAATAACTCCGAAACAGTAGAATGTTTTATTTGTTGACAGATGTTACATTGCCATACATAGTTCTTAGTTTGTTTAGGTAAACAGGACCACCAGTATTTTTGCATGAGCATGGATATTGTGGCACTCATGCCAGTGTGTGCAGATGCTAACCCCTCATGCATGGCTTTAATTAGGTCTAATCTAATCTGTTAATTAGGAATACGTCTGTCTATCTTCCACTCTGGGTAAGGAAACCAGCAGAGCATTATCTTGATTAAGGATGTAGGTGTATTTGATTTACTTTGTTAAAATTAGTCTATAAATATTTAGCCTTTAGCATGTCTGCTTAAAGACCATGTAAGATTTCTATGTGTATTTTTCAGCCACTGTTTTTCAGGAAATGAAGAGAAAATCAGTGCATGCAAGGCCTTCACTCACTCAGCATGATGTGGCAAGTAGGTCCTTTTGAAGTTAAGAAGCCCTATCTGAGCTTGTAACTTTCTTAACATATGTAGTAGCTGTAAGGTGGTACACGTGTGCAAGAAGTCCGGTGCCAGATCCCTACCCTTACTGGATAATTCATATCTGAGAACAAACACATTCAAAGAAGCAATTTTAGCTTTTTTTAAAGTTAAATTTGTAACTATGTGTGATCAGTATTATCACTATTCAATCCACCAGAGTCAGGTGCTGTTTTAAATCATTGTCCATAATGTCACCAATATGGGATAGCACCTCAGGTTCTTCCAGTAAGATATCCAAAAGGTATGCTACAAATAAACCATGCCTACTTTTATAGCCCATTGGCAATTGTTTAAAACAGAACTGAAATCTGTTGTCGCTTTCAGGCACTATATTTTGGCTAAAAAACTAATTGGAAATGTCTAGGTTGGTATTATATTTTTTCTGCACCAAATTGGGAGTGAGTCCTGTGCTATGAGGATTTCATGTAGCATAAGTGTGTGTATCTGAATTTAGCTTTCTGTAATTTAAAAGTATTTTATATGATCCATCAGGTTTTAGACCTTGGAAAAGAAGGGTGTTCATTATAGAACTGCAAAACGCTATAATTCCTTGATATTGCAGCCGATCTAGGATAGCTTTTATGTTGCATTTTGCTTCTGGCTTTAGAGGGGTTATTGAGCTAGTATTTGGGGCTCACTCCATTAAAGAATGGCATGTGAAATATAATTTATATCCTACCCCACTTAGTTTCTATATAGTTTTTGAGCCTGTTTTAAAGCCCACCCACATATATATTTTTCCCTGAGGTCTTTGGGTACTAAGGAGGTAAATGCAAACATTATTACCTTACTCCCCTCTGGGCACATCCCATATTAAGATGGTAGGAGAGTATTCCTCTACAAGAATAATATCATAGGAATCTGATAAATGTGGCTAGAACATTGCTTTAATTGTGCGTGGTATATCCCCATTAATCTGCATTTCTACATTATAAACCCTGTCTGGAGGGTTTATATGTCAGTCTTGAGATTCAACCTGTATTTAATCCAGTTGTATTCTCCATCAGAAGTGTTTGGAAAGTCCTGCGCACTATTGTCACTTCTGCTGCACTGTGCTGAAGCGCTGTCACCCAAGTCCCGTTCCGCAGAAGTAGCCATAGTTTGTAAGGCATGTTTTTTAATAAGTCTGGATACTTTTTTCTTTTTAAAGTGAGTCTTGGACTCCGAACCTTTCTGTTTCTTCTTTACACTAACCATGGCTTCTCATCCGGATTTCCCCCTTTGCTTGTCATACTTGTCTTTTCTGCGGTACTCAAGTCTATCCACTCCATTCGACCCTTTAATTGTCAGAGTCCTGAAAAGAACTGGAAGAACAGCTATCAGAATACTGATACTGATCAGGCATCTTAATTTTGTTATTGTCTCCCAGATTGTAACCATCCCGGCTTTACTTCTGAGTTGAAGAACCAGTCCTTTTTCTGTTTTACTCTCTGCTTCATTTTAGTCTCTGGTGTAGATTTTTCCTTTTTTCTTTACCGGAACCCTCCATCTCACATTTACATTTGAGAATCGTTTTGATGGCTCAGGATCCCAAGGTGTCGCAGCTCTCATATATATATATATGTTTCAGAAATTATTTTCAGTGGAATTTGTTCACATTCTTGAACAGAGAACGTTACAAGTCTATGGCTTATGGCCAAAGCTGCTGTTTCTCCACGAATGTTATTCAGAATGTTTGAGGAAACTGTTTAAAAATTTCCCATTAATTACTTTCCTAGATCGAAAGACTGTGCAGCTCTGTGCTCATTTTGTACTTATTTTGATACATCTAGTGGCACAGATAATGAGGGTATGCCATGTCTAGTAGTTCAGATACACGCAAATATACTTCCCATGTGTTGCAGTCCTCTATGAGTGCACCATCCAGAGGCAAAGGCACATAGTCAAACTTCTATGCTTTTCTTGGGGTGTTGAATGAGGACAGACTGCTTTTAACTGGTTGGTCTTGTAAGCAATCCGGAAGTCAATTTTGTTGCTTTTTATGGGCATTTTACCCATAAGAGCGTTTATAATATGTGGACTGAATGCCTGTATGGCAACTTGTGCCTATGGTGTAGGCACTGCTGGAAGTGCTCTGCCTGCTATTGTCTGCAGTACATAATGTCTGAGTCTCCTATATATGAGGCTAATGTCTGAATCAGTAAACCTACTATTTATTTGCCTAGCCTACAGATGTCCTGGAAAGGGATAGTTTTTTACCCGCCAACATTGGCCATGTGGCCCTATCATTACTTTGGGGACCGCATCTAACATTCTGATGAGTGCATGGTAAATTGACAACCAAGGTGGTTTTGGTGTTCTTGGCAGCTCAAAGGGACAGGCAATTCAAAGAGACCTTCAAGTCATGATATGTTTGGCATTGTGCAGGAACAGCTGCAGCTTTCTATGTGGGAAAATGCCTGGAATTGAACTATAAAGGATAAAGCATATGCAGCATGTACAACAAGGGTTACTGCACCCCCTGCGTGGGGACATCTTTATCTTTGAGATGTTGTTTAAGTGTTGCTCTGCAATAGAAGCGGCTATTTATGATGAACAGATTCGAAAAATATGAGATCCAAATTGCAGAACCCACAGAATGGGGAAATAGCCATTTCTCATTATATTTGCAATAATTGTTTATTTGAGTATGTCATAAAAAACTGCTCAAGAATTCAGATAATCTGAGAACGCGACATTGGGCAGCAAATGCCATGATCTGGGTCCTCATGCCCCTTCCCCCAGAGCCGCAGGGGGTCATATTTCTAACTCCCTGGTGCAAGGACTTAGTTCAGAGCACCAATACGGATTAGAAATCCAGTTGGACTGCAACACATACACAATCCATTGAGCAATACTTTGTTGGTGGTGTTTTCTTCTCATGATCTGTTCCACTAGATGAGTTCAGGGACACAGTGAGACTCAACCCTCTTTCATAAATGAGTAACACTCTCAAGACAGTACTAAAAACAGAGGACAATGTTTGAAATGTTTATTTCTAAAACCCAAGTCTAGTGCATAAAATATCAACGGTAACCACACAGGATGAGAAAATAAATGCAGTAATGCATGACATGGCCAGTGAAAACAATATTGAACATTTCTAACATGGTTAGTAAGTTCCTAGCACCCTAATAACCTATTGCTACTTGTAAGCGCTATGCTAAATTTGAGCAGAAACAGAACATAACAAGCCTATAAGTAAGATTCTTATGATGGACCACCTAGCATAGGTTCTCTTAATAAGAAATAGCTGTTTAGCTATTCCCTATCACAGCCCTTACCCAAGAATGCTAAGCAATGCAAGGCTGAAGGCTACTTCTCTGCCCCGCTCCAGAGCAGCCCCCCCAACCGAGGCTGGTTGTCACTGCAAACCAGCAGGACCTCTGGCGTGATAGTTCTAGCATGAAGCCCCTCCAATTTATGGTCAGATACCTGAGTTTTTATAGTATCTGAATGCCGATTTTATCTCATACATATAAAACAAAACAGTACTTGCAAACTGAAAAGCTTCAACAAGACTAAACAAATCTGTTGATAAATGTGTCATCTCGATTTACATCTAGAAAATATGGGGGCATATTAGCAAGACCGGCGATAAAATTATCGCCGTTTTAGCGGCAGGAAACTGCCGCTAAAACGGCGATAATGGGCTTGCTAATATACGTTATAGAATTCCAATAGAAGCCCAGGTTAGATGTGCAGGACATCTAACCTGGGCTTCTATTGGAATTCTATAACGTATATTAGCAAGCCCATTATCGCCGTTTTAGCGGCAGTTTCCTGCCGCTAAAACGGCGATAATTTTATCGCCGGTCTTGCTAATATGCCCCATGGTTCTATAACTAAAACAATAAAAACTAGGCAACTTCCACTGTAAGTGTCCATGATGCAATGGCAGTGCCTATAACAAAAACAAGAAAAATATATCAGCCTCAATAGGAGGCAGAATTGATACTAATAATTCCGTGCATCTCTAAAACTTCACACTTTCTACTAAAAGAGATAAAACACTCTGAAGGTGGGCATGTGATAAAAATAGAAGCAATCTCGAATTGTCACAGTATTCACCACAACAGCATCAAGGTTCATAAATATGCTGATGATACACAACTCTACCTAAAAGTCTCCTTTGCTTCAGACATCCAACTGATCAACACTGCCTGTTTATCATCCAGTCCTGGATGTTCAACACCTACCTAAAGCTCAGTCTTACTAAAACAGAATTCCTGTTATTTGTCAAGACCAGCAAACAGGAAATAGTACCATCCTGGCACAATGGCATGAAACTTGACAGTTTCAAACCTCAACTTTCACAGAACACAAAGTCACTTGGATTCATCGACACAAACCTCACCCTAAAGGAACAGTTTGCCAAAATAGCACAAGCACAAAGACTGCCTAGTACAAGCTCTGCCTTTCAAAGAAAGTGAAATGGTTGCTTCCAAAAATTGACTTCAGCACTGCTGTTCAAGCCTTCGTCCTACCACATCTAGATGGTGGTAAAGCCCTGCTTCATGGCCTCTTGGACTCCATAGGGCCATCCCTTAATGGAATTCAACACACTCTGGAACGTCTCATCCGTGGCCTGAAGCTATGTGATCACACCACCCCCATCATGACGAAACTCAATTAACTCCCCTTGCCAGCCCTCACCATTTTCAAAACCAGCTGCATCATTTACAATGCCATCACAACCAACGCCCCTGCTTATCTTGCAGACAGGCTCACCAACTCCGGTGGTTCTTGGCACACCTGCGGGCTGGACACCATTAGACTACAGACTACACCCTAGACCTGGAACAACAAACCCTATCCATCAAGGCCACCCCAAAGCTGCTCCAAGTTGGAAAAGATTTGTAGACTCCCCTTTTTAAACAACACTATATCACAATAAACTAACCATCGACACGCAGCTACTTCTCCTATCACTTGTTAACTTTATTCTTGTCTTTGATCCTGTATAGTGCTCCGCTGGTTTTTGTCTAGGTTCACACTATAGAAATACGATATATATACATATACTCAAATGTATTTTTAAAACAAATATTTAGAAATGCCTAAGAGTGCACAAGGTACATTTACTCATGCTCATATACGCACATGTGTGATTACTCCTGTGAAGCAGTGACTGTTGCAGCTTCCGAGGAGTGCTCCAGGGATTTTTTGAGAATATGATATAAAACATAAGTGTAGTGCAAATATAGGAGAAAAGCTGCAAGAGTAAGGGCCAGATGTATCAAAGGGTTTTGCCCATTCTGGGTCTATGGGGAAACGTGTTGATACATATGGCCCTTAAATGTGTTAATTAATTTGGCGCTGGGGTCCATAGAACTTGTGAGTCGGTGCTGGGTATAAAGTGTCTAAAGAAGTTCTGCAGAAAGAGTTAAAACCACCAGGTTAAAGAGCTGTCAGGAGCATATAGCTGACATACTTCCAGCGCAGACAGCACCCATATGCAGAACTGAGGAGAGGTGCAGTATTGACATTTTGAGGTCATACTGATAGAAATGTGTGTTATTTATAGACAAGGCTGCTCCATTTCATTTTAAAACCTGTATGGAACTTGTCCTATTTACTTGCTTAGTAATATGGTTGTATTGATCTACTTCTGAATAAGGGGTTGCAGGTGTGACTAAGAAATAGGATACGGTGCACACGTGACAAACATAAAAACAGAAAGCAGACTTTAATCTTGACGTTTTGTAGCTACTCCACACCCTCTCCTTTTCAGACACCGTTCTGAAAACACAATACTTTTATACTACAATAGTATGAATATAATTATCTGTAGAGTGGTTATTCATTTTCAAGTATACTGAATTATTTGTCGTATCCACTGCACCACGGCTTGCAGTGTCCAGATAATGTGTGAAAAATAAAGGAAGGGCAAAAACATAAAAGCTTGCCTCATTTACGACAGTGAACTAGTCTTTAAAATGACATGATTATACGTGTAGAGCACTCGAGTGCTGCTCTGTAAGGCAGCAGAACCAGAAGTGCTTTCATGTTATACACTCACAAGTCATTGAGATGAATTTGTGTGAGATTGGCTTCCATTCTCTTCCTGTTTTCTATTTGTTCTGGGTGATTTGACGTATTTTCATATTTTAGAGTTTGGACTTAATGGCATGCAACACCATTCTTTTTCAAAGTACTGGAAAGACAAACCGCTGAAAAATCCCAAACTACTGCCTGTGTGATGTGCCTCGAGGGATGGGGTCAAGATATACTTCTGCCTGCTGTCTAACCTTACTAAGGAGTTGCAGTTTCGTCCACTACAGGCACATTTAAAAAAATATTTTTTTATCTCTAGCAGCGAGATATAAAGGACAATTTTACACTTTTAATAAATCACAACTTTTTATGTGATGGTATGTAAGATGCAATTTTTATACAGATGACCGTCAATTTACTTCATGTAATGCATGTCATTTTTGTGTAAATTACACAACATGCATGGAAAAAAATTCAACTTCTCCCAACGCAAAAGAAAAGGAGAATACTGAGAAATATGGATATCAATGTAAACTCAGTAAGACTGAATGAAGATACTTAAATGATTTATTGAGCATGAAACAGAGATCTCCTTGTAAACTTTAGATTTCAGTTTTGAATTACCCAGTTAGACATCTCGGTCTGTAACCCATCGAACGTTTTTGCAAAGCCAGTCACTGAGTGGGTAAATATTAATAATAACTCTTCTTATAAGCAGCAAGAGACAATTCCAAATTGTGATGTGTGGTATACCAATGGTAAACATGTCTACATCTTCTTCAAGCCACTTTTAGTGGAAGGTAACACCATAATGGGTTAATGCACCAACTGCACATATTGTTGTACTTGCAAGGTCATAAGGTCCAATGTGGGCAAGCATCACGTGGGAGTTCCTTCTTCTGAAACATATCACATCATTTAAAATATAAATACTACTGAAGTGGGAGATATATGTACCTTTTATAAATAGCTGACGAGAGATTTTGTTATGCACTACAAAAAAATAATATCTCACTTATTTTCCTGTTCCTGTCTTTTTTTAAAGATACTTTATTGTTTTAATAATTTTGCTGCTGACATCGTATGCAGGACCTAGGTTTAAATCCTTGCAGGAATGCCTCAAAAGATAACACTAAGTGCTCTTTGTTTGAGCCATAACAACAACTCTTATTAAATTCAATCAGAGATTGTGCAACTTTCTTGCAGGGATTGAAACCTGTAACTATTAGGTTATTTGTAGATCTTTGAAGTGGGCACTAAACCCACTGAGCTGTTTTTCTTGCTCAATTTTACTATGCTAATCAAGATAAAGATTTAATAGAGGAGCAAGTGGACTCGGGGATGCTTGCGAGACTGGATACAGTTAAATAAAACTCCCTGGCAAGTCCAAAACGTGAAACACTGTTTCATGCCCAAACAGAATGTGAACTAATCTGTTGAGCCATTGTGTACAGTAGGACCTGGTGAGGGACCAAGTGTCATCCCAACGTTTCATGATGAACCTTTAAAATATTGTGTTTCTTTTTCTGAAGTTTTGGAGTTTTCCAAAATTGGTTAGCCAAGGCCTGTACAGTATGTTCGGATAAATGTATCCTTTTTACGTAGTTTGAAATTAATAATCATTTTAGTTTTTAAGGAAAAAAAAACTGTTAACTATAGAATGAACAGCCTTTCATGTGTAGACTAACTAAAATGCAACAAGGCACAGCTCATGGATGCCCACCACCACCACATTTGGCGCACCTTCTTCCCCAAAAGTAGGAAATCCTTCAGAGTCAGACAGTAAAACAGAATGGGCCACAACATCTGTATTCTCCATGGGCTCCTGGAGCATCCGCACCATCTGACATATCCCATCCGCTTTATGCCAACAATCACTCTGAAATGTATAATATTTCTCAGTTTTTAACTTTTTCCACATTGCTTGTCAATATTCACTATTTGTGTTGGGCAAGCACACAATTTTATATTACGCAGCTCCTTAATTCACAACATAGGATAGGAAATAGATACTCATAGGTTCCCCATTGACCATGTGTGTACATTTCCAGCCTTTCAGAAATTCACAGACACTCACAGGAGCACTCCTAGGTATTTCTGGTTGTTGCGCTATTCTGGCTTTGAAAATATAGAAAAATCAAAATTTCTGCAAGCAGATATGGAATGCCAAAGTACATTTGATTTTTTTTATCTTCCACAAGGAAAGTATTTGCTCTGCAAGGGAAACACCTTCCTTTAGACTCCAACAATTTTGTGGATGTGCGCTTCCTGTTCTCATACTAAATTGGGGAATAATCATTCCCTTAACAGTAGTATATCACCAAACATATGCAGGGTGAATTCGAGCCTGTCAAAAGGTAGGTGTTCTCCCACCTTGGCTAGCAGCCCTGCACTGGAAGGCTCACAATCCACCCCAGGATTTGATTCACAAAGGTTTTTCTGTGAGTAATTCTGTCTTACTCCTGTTTTAGGTGTGAATTACCTCTGAATTTATAGATCTGATTCCCAATCTTTTCTGTGAGTAGTTTTGTCTCACCCAAGACTTAGTTGCACGTTCCCCATGAATTTTCAGGAGCAAGACATGCTTGCTTATGGAAATAAAAATAAAAATGAGGCCCAAATCCAGCCTTTGTTGGTCCTCGTAGACAGGAATGTAGAGCTATCTCCTTTGAGCAACTGTTATTGGATATTACACAGCTGAAATCTTATGAAGAAGGGAATCATTTAGGGAAAAGTCTGGGTTCGTGTTATCTTCACTTCATTTCCACCATCCCAATTCTAAAGAAACATTCACATTCCAGGACAGTAGGAATCCTAACCTGTGATAGAGAAGCTTCACTACACGTATTCACCAGTTTAGGCTAAACTGCTCCTAGAGGAGGCCAAAGACTTATTTGCATAGTGCAGGTCTCTGTCTAGAGTGCCGTTGTTGGGAGAAAAACAATGAGCTGGAATGACCCCAAGCCAACAGCGCCTGAGTTTAATTCAAGCATTCCTTCCATCATGTTATTGTTTATTGTACTAGACCCTCTCCCAACATACTTACATTTCACGGCACAGTTTCTAATATATTTGGCTTCACAATAACCACTTTTTGCTTCTGATGCCCCGGAGCTAAGGCACACCATCACACTGAATGGACTACTACTCCCCAGGTTTGAAAGCACTAGATGAATTATTATGCCTTAGCAGGGCCGACTTTGGGGCTCCTCCTCGGATTCCCTCACTACCACTGGGCAAAAATGCCCCTCATCTCTCCATACACTCTCTCTTACATGCTTATCATTAGTTTTAAAGCACTGGCAAAGGCTGGCTTTACTAGGAAGAATGTCTATCTACCCAAACAAACCCTTTTTAGCAACATTATGATAGTAAAAGACTTCGGGGGGGGGGACATAACGTCCAACCTATTTTATGCAGTTTGCGTGCAGCTTTTTGATGACAGGTCTTAACAGTCAGTGTACTAAGTGCAGATTGTATCTTATGAACTGCGGTAACCAAAGGATCTCTGTGACAAAAGCAGTAATCCACTCAGCTATCCACATAAAATAAGGATCTGTGATCTGCAAGGCATATTAACCCTCTACGCTACTTTATGGAGAGTCAAAACTGCCACTATACAAAACTCTGATCTCTCTCTCTCTGGCAGGAACATTAACCTTGACATTTTTATTGGTGCCTAAAAGCTGAACGCATAAGGAACTCTGCCGCAGGTGATTTTAAATCGTACTTTATTGCTAAACACAGCCCCCCCTGAGGTCAGTGCCCCCCCAGGTCAGCGCCCAGTGCGGCTGCACCAGTCGAACTGCCATAAAGCCAGCCTTGTCCCTTACAGTGAGTGGGGTGCTATCTTGAAACAAGATCTCTTTGTAATGAGACAATTGAAATGTTAGAAACTACGTCTACATTATTCTTAATTTTTTGTTTTAAATTAAATATGTTAGCAGGGAAATCTCCTGTAGGACATCATTGAGTCACCAGGAACTTACAGTCCTTCTCTGTAGGCATGCATCCATAGTTTGACAACTCCCAGTTCAATAATGCCCCTATTTTGTCCCTTATTAGAACATTGGAATGTTGGGTGCTCGATTGAAAACATTGGAGTAGCTCCGGGCTTATAATGGCTGGTATAAGCCCGGAGCTCCAACATTCCAATGTTTCTTTGTTCACAGCTGTGGCTGTGAACAAAGGCTTCAGGGAGCCTGCGGGGATTTCAATCCCCTCGCGCTCCCTGAAGCCTTTGTTTTATTTGTTAGAACATTCTGCCCTCTAGTGGCAGAATGTTCTAATAGCCTTATAGGCCTTCGTAGCTGGGCTATACCGGCTATTAAAGTCCCGCTCCCTTGTTAAAGGCCCTCGCCTTCGGCTCGGGCCTTTAACGCGGGAGCGGGCCTTGCCGGTATAGCCCACTACGGCGGGCTAAAAGGCTATAATATAAAATGTTCCTTTCGAGTCCAAGGGGACTTTTTGGAAATTATTTTCTTCATATATGGATCCTTCAACAGTAATGAATACAAGAGCATCTTGGCGCCCATACCATGGCCAGGAATAAATAAGCTAAAGTCATATTTTATGTCAATATATATAGAACATATTTTATACTCTTTGGCGCAACAGGGCCTGTGAAGGGAAAGGTCTTTTCACTTCCAAGGTTAGCAGTTGTATAAAGCTGCAAAGTTTATTTCTGACGACCCTTGCGAATTTCTTGAAAAAACTACAGCAAAGGTTGCAAAGTGATTGTGATTGGGTTTCCAAGTGAAAACTGTAACTTTCACAATGTCTTTAATAACTCATACTCTCCATTTTCACATTTTATTAATAAAAATGTAACTTGCCGTACCTTCCCTGGTGATTGTCATGCCACCCACAACGATAACCTGCCCACTTGCAGACAAACTGTTGATCATCAAGCTCCTTTCAATATATTTTGAAAATAAGAGTGAAAAGAAATGTTATTTTGTGGTTTGGTTCATATTTTATTGCAATGTGTTAATTATTTACAGAAGAAAGTACCCTTGGCGTAGACATAGGAAGGCAGACAACTACTAGGATACTAATTAGAAATTATAAAAACCTCTGTTCCCATAATACAAATGGTACACAACCCCACCAAGATGCAAGGCTAACATAATGCTGCCCTCACTTCTGAATGGTGTTCTTACCTGAAATGAACCAATATTTATATTATGAATACTTTTTCCACACCCCAAACCTTCTCTACAGATTATGCTCTCAGCCACTGTGAGGTACTGCTTTAGTTTTTGAACATCATATTTCTGATGGCCAATGAACACTTGGCCAGACATGTGAAAAACACAGACCTGTGCCGGCAAATCTGGGATGCTTGGTCACCCTGCATCAGACTAAACAGACCTACAGATTCCAGGGATGGCCGGTGCAGGTAAGAGCGGTGGGGCAGTGGGGTGGGGGAGGGAGGAGTTGACAGACGACGACGAGGGAAAATAAAATTTTAAAAAATGAAAACCACCTACCTTGCGCTCACCGCATTGCCGAGTGGTTTTCTTTTTAAATTTTATTTTCCCTCGTTGTCTGTCAGTCTTTTCATGTGTCCTCATCATATGAACAGATTTGTCATTATTTGGGTAGGAACTCATGATATGCCAGTCTTTGCCATTATTTATCTAAACAAAAATTAAAGGAACACGGTTATCAAATCAAAGGGGCCGATTCAGAGCCTCGCGAATGGGTAAATCTGTCACAACGATATCCGCAATATAAATTCCATAGGATGTAATGGGATTTATATTTCGGAGGACGGAACATCCGTCACGGTTGTGATGGAGTAACCCGTCCACCGGTTCCAAAATTCCACCAGACAGATTAAAGAAAGTCAGTTGTATACCACTTACATTCGTTTTTACTCATTTATTCACTTTCCTCCATTGATTTGAGCCAGATTCAAAGCCAACATGAGTATCAAGTGTCGAAGAAAATATATATGCTTTTTATATAATTTTATTGCCATTAAAAATAATTTTCATTTTCATAGGAATTTTTTTTAACAAATACACATTAGATATTACACCATATACTACACATAACCACACCTGAGTATAAGTAAAAAATGTGAGTGGTATAAAACTGTCTAATACACTTAGGGGAGTTTTGGTACTTTGCTGTTATTGACCGACCCCCAGCAGATGCTAGGCTTTGCTATCATATGATGATGACCACAAGTCTTTGTTGTCATGAGCCAGAGATACTAACTATATTTCAGTCTTCACTATCAGGTGCTATCATGTAATCTGAATTCCAGCCACTGTCATTATTTTCCAAGAGCACCTATATGACCAGACACACCTACACATGAATACTTAAATACTCACACACATACGCTCTCACACACAGATACGCATAAGCTTGAAAAATAACAAGCTCACACATACAAAACCACAAACACTCTAACACACAGTTCACCTGCTTACTTTTTGCAACCTTCCCCTTCATTTATCTTTTTTTGTGGCTGGAGAGATTTTTGGTGTCCTCCTCCGTAGTAATGCCTGTCTTGGTCTTGCTGGAGGAGGGGTTAATACAGTGAATTTTTATTGTTATTTTTGAGGCTATAATTATTATTATTATTATTATTATTATTATTGCTGTTGTTAATATTCATAGTAATGATTTATTATTATTGTTGCTGTGCTTCTTATTATCTTTGCTATCTCACACAAAAGTTCCTAACAATTACAGACACCGATCACCAACATTTGCACATCATGAATGTCAGTTGTTACTTAGCAGGTTATTACATTTGGACACTTTACACCTTCATCATTACATCTACATTACTTTACATAGCAAGGTATTATATGGGAAGTGCCTTTACTTCAAAGGTAAGTTTATAAGTATTACTTCAAAACACACACAAACACTTTTGTAAATATTTAATTGAAATGTAATTATTTCTTTTAATAATTATAAAATGTGTTCTCTACTAAATAAATATTTTTATTTTAATGTCATTTAAATGTACTATTTTAAACTACCATTCCTTTAACCCTAACTGCCACTTACTACCCCTAAACACTATCATCCCTGAGCCCTAAAAACGACTAACTACCCTAAAGACTACCCATCTGTGAGCCCTAAAAACCCTTACTACCCCTACACACTACTTATCTCTGAGCACTAAAAACTCCCTACTACCCCTGTAGACCCCCCATCCCTGGGCCCTAAATATTCCTTACTACTCCTAAGCACAACCCATCACTAAGCCCTAAAAACTCCATACTACCCTAAACACAACCTACCCCGGGACCTAAAAATCCTAACATCCCTTATGCATGACCCATCCATGAGCCCCAAAAACCCATTACCATTCCTCTATAAACATAAAAAATTAATACCATAAACCCATATTTCAGAATGATGTTTTTAATTTAATTACATATTGATTAATTAATTTAAATTGAATTATTTAAAATGAGATTATTTTTAAATTAATGACTTACATTTAATTTAAATTTAACTATCATAATATTAAATGAAGTAACCTTAACAATATACATGTATGTTAGCACATATATATACATGTATGCACACACATATACATATATATATCGATACACAGACACATGCACATGTATATAAAAGTGTGTGCATGTATGTATATGTAGACATAGATAGATAGATATATACATAGATAGATAGATAGATAGATAGAGTTAACGTTAAAACACTTAAAGGCTCCTGATGTAAAGGACTCAGAGTAATGGTGACATGCACATATCATGGTATGTTCTACTACCAGGCATGACAGTCAGTTAATACTTTCAGGACAAACCTAAAAGGATTTAAATTCATTAACTAGTGCTGTAATTACTATTATCCAGTATAGGTTGGAAAGCAGATAAACTTTCAGGAAGAAAATATTTACTCCCTACTGAGCTTCCTGCTTTCAACACAACTTTTCCTTCCCCTCTACCCCATAACCAGGATCTTGAGTCCACTCTCAGGTTTGTATCTAAAGGTAATAGTGTTGTCCCCACTTAAGCGTGCATCACAGTGATTCACAGGTGTTTTATTCAAGAGCAGAATATGACAACCATGGGGAACCCACCAATTATTAAATGACTATTTTTGTAGAAGAGGAGGAATAAAGAAGGAGATGAATTAGTACTTTGAATGCACAGTAACTTGCTGGGTAGTATAAGGAGAAGAAATGGACAGAAGAAGTGAGGATGGACAGGGAGGGCATTGTTGAGAAGGAAAGAGGTCCTGAAGTGATTAAGTATTAGAAATAACTGTTAGTCTGTTAAATTATATTTTTGGCACGAAGTGGGTAGTGACATTAGAAAGGATAAGGCATGACTCGCCAATCCGAGAGTTGGTGCTGAAATGGATCCATGCCATATGATATGGGGCAACCTCTACCACTGGCAGAAGAGCGAAGAATTTTGGTGGTCTTAATTTCATAGGTTTGGGTGCAGTGTTGCCATTTTGCATTGTTATGCTCCCCTGTGTTGGTGGTGCCAGAGATTGTTATTTTCACTTGTGTCTATGGAGTGAGGGTTGTACAGATAGGTATAGAGATGGATCAAAAATGTGGATTGAGATAGGGGGAGAAAGAGCACAGCTTTTAAGCGCAAACATTAAAGGCTTGATTCACAAAGGTAACTTACACTATTGAGTACGTTTACACTTTTTAGTAAGTTTACTACTTTTGTTATTCACAAGCTGCACTGTTGTAGTGACTTACACTTTAGTAGTAATGTACCCTTTTGTAGTATGTCCAGCTCTACACATGGCCAACTACTGATACTGCAACACCCTCCTATAGAAAATAATTGAGACAGGGACTTAATACAAAAAGAAAATTACTACAAAAGTTTAAGTTACTACAAAAGTCCAGTTTGTGAATTCCGAAAAGTAGTAAACTTACTCAGAAGTGTAAGTTACTAGAAAAGTGGAGTTTGTGAATAGCACTTTGTAGAAAGCTTTGTAGTACTACTGTACTACTACAAGACATACTACAAAGTGCAGTTCTTCAATCAGGCGCAAAGTACCTGTATTACTATTCACCGTTCTTGGGTGTGTTTCTCCAGTATCAGCAGCATCTCTAAAATCACCAATTAGATTATACCCTGTATAATCACTCCTGAGTAATTCACTCACAGAACTATTGTCAGTGTGAAACAATATACATGCTGACTAATAATTGTGGCTGTTCCTTTAAAGCGCAGTTTGAAATCAATACTTAGCGAATTCAGGAAGTGAGTGCAGAGGGACCATATACTTATATTCCGCACATCAGATTCCAAATCTTCAAATCTTAAATTATAGATAGATACTTGCAGCAGGTTCATTAATCCACTGAGCTCTTGCGCCATGTAATACCCCTTTAGAGGGATGCACCTATCTGAAATACAGCATAGATAAGAGTAATGGAAGAAATCCCACTAAAGAGATCTTGCACATGCTTGTGGAGGAATCAATATATGTGCCATCCTGTGTAAATGTTGTAAAGAATGCCTAGTGATATTTACAGTATAAAGGAAGAACAGGTATAGACACAACCAAATGGAAGTAACAGAGAACACGTAGACAAAACGGTCTGCAGTACGCACATCATAGCATAACAACAACATGCATATCCTATACAGACCTCTGTACTGTGGGCAAAAATAGCTGAAGCACACAAACCTTCAAATGAACTGTGCAACAATAGCTGTGAACCAATTAGCCTCCTGGGTCTCCACCTCTTTCAAAACATCTTGGTGAAAAACCTCCACACACATTCAGGCAAATAATTTATAAGGACAATATTGCAATTTCTGATGTACTTTATTTTTCTTTTGTTACTGTCCTCTGCTTGTAGACCTACTCCTTGTCCCTTCTTTCATTCCACTCTCAACCATTTGTCAATATTTGGTTTTCCTTGATTTGCGAACTCTATTTAATTTTCCTTCCTTTTTCACATTCGTCTCTTCTCTCATTCACTACTGTCTCTTTCTTCTTTTCCCTCCTATCTCACCTTCTTTTCACCTCTATCACGTGCATCATTACTGCTTTTCCACTGTTTCCTCACCTTTTAAACTGCACCCTCATTTCCCTGCCTGATGATTACCTTGATCTTTCCTCTTCCTCTGCTTTTTCCCTATCCAACTGTTTCCTTCTTCCACTTCACTTTTGTTCATTCTCGTTTTTTCTGCTTCTCTCACATCTGTCTTTCTTACCCTCCTCACCCGATCTTCCCATTTCTTTCTAAGTTCCTTCTCTCTTTACGTCTCGCATTCTTTCTCATTACTTTTCCTTCTTTTCTCCATTTTCTCCTTTGTCCAACTTTTTCTTTCAATCTTTTCCTTCTCACTTTTCTGTCTCTTCTTGTTCTTCTCCAGTTCCCACCATTTCAATATGCCCACGCCTTTAGCCTTGCCCTCCAATATTCCCGGCTCTGCTTATTTCTTAAATCTTATTAATTCTTTACTCTTTTCTCTACTTTCTTCCTTTTTTCTCATCCCTCTTACTCCACTTCTCTCTCATTCATTCTTCATACTCTTTCTTTCTCTTTCACTTTGACACCTTTCTCTGTATATTTCTCTCTCCCCCTTCTCTTTGTACACTTCTCTCTACTCTCAGTTTATCAGCCATCTCTTTCCTCTCTCGCCTGTTTCCCATTCTTTTTATAGTCTTCCTCACACTACGTTGGCTTTCCTTCTTATGCTACCTTCCTCTTGTCCTCTTTATTTCTTCCTCAACACAGTTCTTTACTGATGCTGTCTTTATTTTCATAGTGCTTTCTCATTCCCATTCTGCTTGCTCTGTCCTTTGCCTCGGCTCTCTTCTTGCTTTTCTCCCACCCTCTCCTCGTTAAGCACATTCTTTCCTTCTTTCCTGGTCCTTTTTTTTGTCACCTAAATCTTCCTTTTTCCTGCTTTTCTTCTTCCCTCCTTTCCTCCTTCCCCATCTCTCCCTTGAATCCCTCATTCTCTTTGTCCTTTTCATATGCTTGTTCCATCTATGTGTGATGCTCTTTTCCTTCTCCCTTCTCTTTCAGTCTTTTCCCTCTGCTTCCTTGCTCTTTGCTATCTCATTCATCACCTATTTCTCTACTTCTTTCTATTTTTGTTCCGGATCCCTGACAAGGAAGGAATGGGCTTGCCTCCAATGGGACTCAGGATTGGGGTACGGGGGGGGTGGATGAGGCCTGGGAATAAACATTGCACTCATACTGCTTTTCAGTTAAAGAAAATTCAACAGACTTCCTCATGCTTACTCCCCCCTCCGCCCAGAGATAGTACTTTGTTTCCAATCCTCTTCTGTTATTTGACTGGCCAATGTTTAACAAGTAATGTATGCATTTTCCTATTTCAACATATTCTACGTATGAAGGTTTCTTGAGTCAATACAGCAAAAGGGAAGATTCAAAGGACAACTCTAGTGGCTCTTCAGTACTCAGCATGCTTGACAGATATACACTGTGTGTAAAGATACGGGAAATGGAAGAAGGATTGCAACACTGGAACAGTTAAAGTAGTGCCAAAGTCAGATCACTGCAACTCTAAAACCAGAAGCTCCCATACACCATTATTATAGATCCGTTGACTGTGTGTCACAACAACTGCAAATGTTGTGAAGGATGCTGCTTTGTTGAATCATGGAGGAAGTGCGTATGAGAAAATTCTTCCGTATTATCCTTAAATAATACGGAATTGTCAATTTGAGTAGTGTCTTTCATGTTCATTTTTAGAAGGCAGTTTATTGCTTTGTCAGTATAGTTAAGGGTCATCTATATTGTAGATCAGCATACTTTTTATATTCAACCTGCATTTGGGCACATAAGAGGTGTTATACATTCATTTTCAGGACTTCAAAGGATTATCCTAACATTATATTTGACAAAGAGACATGTGGGCTTGAAAGTGTTAGAGCGAAAATACATATTTTTCTGATTGAGAGAAAACTACCAAAAATGACAACATTTAAATGTGCACTTTGCACGTGTGTGGAAAAACAATACAGAGAACGAGTTAAGTTGAACCATCCAGCACCGTAAAAGTTTGCTTGGTTAGTTAGAGAATGGTAGAGTCAATAAACATAGTGATTTTGAGATTAATTTTATAACTAATTACTTATATTTCTAACAAAAATGTTACTTGTATTCATTTTTAATCTCTAATACAATAATTCATTTATTTTAAAGTTTGGTTGAGAGACATTTATTTGAGATTTAGGGGCCGATTCCGATCTCGGCCGGTAGGGCTCCGAATAGGATTCGGCTTTACCGGATCCGATTCGGAGCCCTGTTTCCCGACCGAACCGTACGCTGGTCCGGCCGAGCGAGAGCAGATGCGAATTCGCCGACCGACTCGTCCGGGCGACCCGACCGCTCCGACCGACTCGTACCCGGATCGTACCGCTCCGACCGACTCGGTCGGACACGAGTCGCACCGCGCAATGGAGACGTTTTCCGGCCGGGTAAGTACGATGCGCACCTCGACCGCTCCGACCGACTCGCGCCGTCCGACTCGAACTCGCTGTCGGAGCCGTACTTTGGGGGTCCGTGTCGGACCCCCCTGTACGCGTACCCGTGCGAGGCGCACACAGGGGGGACCCATGGGTCCCCCCTACCTGTGCGTGTACGCCGCGAGCGCTCGCGGCGTACTCGCTGTAGGGGCGCCCTTGTCCGCCTCGCACCCATTGAGGCAATGGGAGCCCGCGTACGCGTTGTACGACCGGCTCCCATTGAGTTCAATGGGAGTCCGACCGACTCGTGTCCGGTGGCATACGAATGCATCGGACTCGTTCGGTCGGACTGCACGGGTCCGATTCGGTCGGAAATCTCTCCGGGTCCGGCTCGGTCGGAGAGATTTCCGGCCCGAATCGGAATCGACCCCTTAATGTCCTTTCTTTGAAACTGTGCTTGGGAGTTGGCTACCAATTAATGGTCCTCATTGGGTAGACCAGCAGTGGGTTATCCTAGATTTCACCCCTTATTATGACGAAGAAAGGTCCATCAAAGGACAAATGTCTCTGTGGTAAAGTATAGCAAGAAGATTGTGAAATTCAGCACTCTTATGGGCCCGGTGCTGGACGACCATTTTCTTTAAAAGTGCTTCCACTGCCACAAAAGAATACGTATTGTACCAGCTTTGTATATTGTCAGCTAAACAAACAAAATGTATTATTATTACCCACAACACACAGAAGGACTTTTTTTAAAACTGTCAGCTGACATTTAAATTTAAGTTCAAGGTTGCTTTCCTATTGTATTAGGGAAATATAGCGATAAATTGCTGTTAGCAGAACAACTTTCACAGGGCTAGTTAGGTTCACTCCCTTAGAGACCCTTAATTCTTCTTTTTCAATGATAGATAGGGTTATTGATTATAGGGAAAATCTGAACTAAAATTATCTGGAAGATCATTGAGCCCAATCAAAGCTGGTTATGGTAGATGTCCCTTCAAATAAAGGAGAAAGCTTTTGAATGGATAACTTGTCACATGTGTTAATTCGGTAATTTAGTCATAAAAAAGTAGCCATGATGTTTGAAGTGGTAAGTGGGATGCAGTCCCAAAGCAACTGCTTTTGATACTGAACGAACTGCTAAACAATGTTGCTTCTTTTTCACTGGGTTACCCTATCACTTGTTTGAAGGAACTCAGATCTGTTCGACTAAAGGAAGTAGCTGCCATGAATGACCACATTTTAAAACTGTTAAAAATAAATTAGAAAACTCTTAAACAGTAACCTTCCCAACAAGAAAAAACAGAAATAGATGATGTTTTGTCACATACCCAATGTTTCACTGTCAGATACAGAATCATCTTATTATCTTTTGTATGTATTACCATTTTTATGTCAATCTGTTTTGTCTCTTTTTTACCTGAGTAGGAGTTTTTATCAGCACTTAGAAACTGTCTCTTGGTCACCCAGGTCCTTTACAAATCTCTAGTAAAGTAAATAAAACTATATATATATATATATATATATATATATATAATCTACTGGCGGTCGCCAGTAGATAGTTATAGCTAGGACCTATTTTCCATAGGAAATTCACAACATTCTATTTGAAATAACTTTGGCGCCGGTTGACGAATCTTCGCGAAATTTTCAAAACTCGTGGGGCGCTCCGGTCCACTCCTATCCTGAAAGTTTAGGGGTGAATCGGCAAGCGGGGGCCGAGAAAAAAGGGGGGTCCCAAAACGTGTTTTCTCCATGTTAATTCCCATAGGAAATTTTAGACACGGCTACAGCCCAAACTGCTGAACGGAATTACACCAAATTTGGCAAAAAGGTAGCGCTTGGTTCAGAAAGCGACCTTTTTTTTAAATGGTGTAAATCCGTTCAGTAGTTGCGGAGAAATTCAAAAGATAAGAGTCAAAAAATCAATTTCCCATAGGAAACTTTTATATATATATATATATTCACTGAAAAAACCATAGGGTTTAGGGACAGTTATAGTTAGTTGGACATTTCACTCGTACAAAACCATAGAAATTCCCCGTTATAGTTAGTTCAGCTAACTATAACTCGCGCCCCGCAATGCACTTCTGATGACGTCACATATTACATCACTCATGACATGGTCAGTGACATCACTGATGACATCACTGATGACATCTCAAATGAAATCACTGATGACATCATCAAGTGACTGTGTGTTTCTGTAAAGTTTAAATATGTTTAATATATATAGGGAAAGGCGTATTGAAGAATGAGTGGGTGTTTAAGTGTCTGAATGGATGATTTAGTACGTGCGTGACTGACTCTACAAGTGAGTGATTAAACGTATCTTACTGAATGCATGGGTTAGTGACTAAACTGTGTGAATGTCTGTATCCATCTGTTTGTTGGTGTGTAAGTGGATGCATGGATTTGCGAATAGCTACATGAGTGTCTATATGGGTTATTGATTGGTTCTCTGTGTATCTGTATGGCTGCCTGAGTGTTTGTGTGGGTGGGGTGTGTGTGACTCTGTACATAGATGTGTGAGTGGGTGATTCACTGGGTGCATGATTTCAAGAGTGCATCTGTGATGGACTGCTTGGGTGGGTGAGTGTGTGTATGGGTGTGTTAGTGAGTGAATGTATATCTCAGTGGTACATGTGCGAGTCACTACATATGTAAAAGGCAGTATATATGTGTGTTAGAGTATTTAAGTGGCTATAAGTGAGAGTGTGTGATTGTGAGAGTGGCTGTATGGATGCGTGTGTGCTTGTATCAGTTATTGTATAAGAGCGTAAGAATGTGCTAGTATTTGTATGAGTAAGTGAGCTGGTGTGTGTATAACTGTATAGGTGAGTAAATGGGTGTGTGATTAATTTTTTGCATGACTGACTAGGTGTGTGAGTACCTCTATGGATGAGTGGCGGTGTGTGAGTGTTTATATAGGTGTATGAGTGCATATGATAGTCCTGTACTGAGTGACTGTAAGTATGAGTGACTGTACGGGTGAGTGAGTAGATGTGTGTGTGTGTAGACCTAAGAATCAGTGAGTGGGTATGTAGTTATTGGTATTGGAGTGTGTATGGTTTTGAGAATGGCAGTCTCTAATTTAGAGTGGGTGTATCAAAAGCTATATTAGGGTGTGAGAAGATGCATGAAATTATCACATGGATGATGTCATCAGTGATGTCATTTGAGATGTCATCAGTGATGTCATCAGTGATGTCACTGACCATGTCATGAGTGATGTAATATGTGACGTCATCAGCAGTGCATTGCGGGGCGCGAGTTATAGTTAGCTGAACTAACTATAACGGGGGAATTTCTATGGTTTTGTACGAGTGAAATGTCCAACTAACTATAACTGTCCCTAAAACCTATGGTTTTTTCAGTGAATTTCAAAGGTTTTTAAATGCTAATTTCTAACTATAACGTGTCTGAAACCTATGGTTTTTTCAGTGAATTTCAAAGGTTTTTTAAATGCTAATTTATAACTATAACGTGCCTGAAACCTATGATTTTTTAAGTGAATTTCAAAGGTTTTTTAAATGCTAGTTTCTAACTTTGCCTACAGAGGTAGGACATGTGAAGAAAGAAGAAAAAACGCGCAGAAAGAAGCAAAAGAAATGCAGAAAGAAGCAACAGAAGTCCACAAAGACGAAGAAAAGTGCAGGAAGAAGCAAAAGATGTGCAGAAAGAACCAACAGAGGAGCAGAAAGAGGCCATGTTGCAAAATCATCCTGTGCCCACAACTTTTTCAGACGGGTACTGGTGGTAACTGACTCTGACTAACCAGAGTCAGTGCTATGCTAAAAGACACTTAGAATACAGTGAAAACACCTACATACACTAGGGAACACTATGCGTTGGGGTACCCCTGTGATTAGCATGACCTCCTCTGTAAGTCCCTAGTACATAATAGGGCAGGGGGATTAAAACTACCTCTTAAAACGCGTGTGCAAACGCGCCCCGTGGCGCATTTTAAGTTGCGGGATTAAGTCCCCTTGAATCCTGAGGGTCCCTGGGGCCCAACTAGCCCCCCAGGTACCTACAGTTAGGACCACAGAGCTGAGTTGCAGAGAGGCGTTCCGAGGCCACGCACCTTTTTTCACCTCTCTACAACGCAACTCTGTTGTGCTTACTGAAGGTACCTGGTGGGCTAGTTGGCACACAGGGTCCCTCAGGATTCAAGGGGGCGTGTTTGCACACATGTCACCTGAGGCCCCGCCCCCCTCCCTTCACCACTGTGCAAACGCGCCCCGTGGCGCGTATTAAGTTGGGGGATTAGGTCACCTTGAATCCTGAGGGTCCCTGGGGCCCAACTAGCCCACCAAGTACTTCCAGTAAGCACCACAGGCCTGCTTTGCAACGCCTGTAACAAATTGTGTAGTTGTGTTTAGGTAGTGAAGGGGGTCGTGCTGGGGGTAGTGTTTTAGGGTTTAGGGTAGTGCAGTGGTGTTTGTGTAGTGTAGGGGGTCATGCTGGGGGTAGATTTAGGGTTTAGGGTAGTGCAGTGGTGTTTGGATAGTGTAGGGAGTAGTGCTGGGGCAGTGTTTTAGGGTTTAGGGTATTACAGTGGTGTTTGGGTAGTGTAGGGGGTTGTGCTGGGGGTAGTGTTTTAGGGTTTAGGGTAGTGCAGTGGTATTTGGGTAGTGTAGGGGGTCGTGCTGGGGGTAGTGGTTTAGGGTTTAGGGTAGTGCAGTGGTGTTTGGGTAGTGTAGGGGGTACTGCTGGGGGTAGTGTTTTAGGGTTTAGGGTAGTGCAATGGTGTTTGGGTAGTGTATGGGGTACTGCTGGGGGTAGTGTTTTAGGGTTTAGGGTAGTGCAGTGGTGTTTGGGTAGTGTAGGGGTTCGTGCTGGGGGTATTGTTTTAGGGTTTAGGGTAGTGCAGTGGTGTTTGTGTAGTGTAGGGGGTAGTGTTTTAGGGTTTAGGGTAGTGCAGTGGTGTTTGTGTAGTGTAGGGGGTCGTGCTGGGGGTAGGGTTTTAGGGTTTAGGGTAGTGCAGTGGTCTTTGTGTAGTGTAGGAGGTCGTGTTTTAGGGTTTAGGGTAGTGCAGTGGTGTTCGGGCAGTGTAGGGGGTCATGCTGGGGGTGGTGTTTCAGGGTTTAGGGCAGTGCAGTGGTGTTCGGGCAGTGTAGGGGGTCTTGCTGGGGGTGGTGTTTCAGGGTTTAGGGCAGTGCAGTGGTGTTTGGGTCGTGCAGGGGGTCATGCTGGGGGGAGTGTTTTAGGGTTTAGGGCAGTGCAGTGGTGTTTGGGTAGTGTAGGGGGTCATGCTGGGGGGAGTGTTTTAGGGTTTAGGGCAGTGCAGCGGTGTTCGGGCAGTGTAGGGGGTCGTGCTGTGGGGAGTGTTTTAGGGTTTAGGGCAGTGCAGTGGTGTTCGGGTAGTGTAGGGTGTCGTGCTGGGGGGAGTGTTTTAGTGTTTAGGGCAGTGCAGTGGTGTTCGGGTAGTGTAGGGGGTCGTGCTGGGGGAGTATTTTAGGGTTTAGGGTAGTGCAGTGGTGTTCGGGTAGTGTAGGGGGTCGTGCTGGGGGTTGTGTTTCAGGGTTTAGGGCAGTGCAGTGGTGTTCGGGCAGTGTAGGGGATCGTGCTGGGGCTGGTGTTTCAGGGTTTAGGGCAGTGCAGTGGTGTTCGGGCAGAGTAGGGGGTCATGCACGGGGTGGTGTTTCAGGGTTTAGGGCAGTGCAGTGGTGTTCGGGCAGTGTAGGGGGTCGTGCTGGGGCTGGTGTTTCTGGGTTTAGGGCAGTGCAGTGGTGTTTGGGCAGTGTAGGGGGTCTTGCTGGGGGTGGTGTTTCAGGGTTTAGGGCAGTGGTGTTCGGGCAGTGTAGGGGGTCTTGCTGGGGGTGATGTTTCAGGGTTTAGGGCAGTGCAGTGGTGTTCGGGCAGTGTAGGGGGTCTTGCTGGGGGTAGTTTTTCAGGGTTTAGGGCAGTGCAGTGGTGTTCGTGCAGTGTAGGGGGTCGTGCTGGGGATGGTGTTTCATGGTTTAGGGCAGTGCAGTAGTGTTCAGGCAGTGTAGGGGGTCGTGCTGGGGCTGGTGTTTCAGGGTTTAGGGCAGTGCAGGCAGTGGTGCTCGGGCAGTGTAGGGGGTCGTGCTGGGGGTGGTGTTTCTGGGTTTAGGGTAGTGCAGTTGTGTTCGGGCAGTGTAGGGGTTCGTGCTGGGGCTGGTGTTTTAGGGTTTAGGGCAGTGCAGTGGTGTTCGGGCAGTGTAGGGGGTCATGCTGGGGCTGGTGTTTCAGTGTTTTGGGCAGAGCAGTGGTGTTCGGGCAGTGTAGGGGGTCGGCTGGGGGTGGTGTTTCAGGGTTTAGGGCAGTGCAGTGGTGTTCGGGCAGTGTAGGGGGTCTTGCTGGGGGTGGTGTTTCAGGGTTTAGGGCAGTGGTGTTCGGGCAGTGTAGGGGGTCTTGCTGGGGGTGATGTTTCAAGGTTTAGGGCAGTGCAGTGGTGTTCGGGCAGTGTAGGGGGTCTTGCTGGGGGAAGTTTTTCAGGGTTTAGGGCAGTGCAGTGGTGTTCGTGCAGTGTAGGGGGTCGTGCTGGGGATGGTGTTTCATGGTTTAGGGCAGTGCAGTAGTGTTCAGGCAGTGTAGGGGGTTGTGCTGGGGCTGGTGTTTCAGGGTTTAGGGCAGTGCAGGCAGTGGTGCTCGGGCAGTGTAGGGGGTCGTGCTGGGGGTGGTGTTTCTGGGTTTAGGGTAGTGCAGTTGTGTTCGGGCAGTGTAGGGGTTCGTGCTGGGGCTGGTGTTTTAGGGTTTAGGGCAGTGCAGTGGTGTTTGGGCAGTGTAGGGGTCATGCTGGGGCTGGTGTTTCAGTGTTTTGGGCAGAGCAGTGGTGTTCGGGCAGTGTAGGGGGTTGTGCTGGGGGTGGTGTTTCAGGGTTTAGGGCAGTGCAGTGGTGTTCGAGTAGTGTAGGGGGTCGTGCTGGGGGTGGTGTTTCAGGGTTTAGGGCAGTGGTGTTCGGGCAGTGTAGGGGGTCTGGCTGGGGGTGATGTTTCAGGGTTTAGGGCAGTGCAGTGGTGTTCGGGCAGTGTAGGGGGTCTTGCTGGGGGCAGTGTTTCAGGGTTTAGGGCAGAGCAATGGTGTTCAGGCAGTGTAGGGTGTTGTGTTGGAGGTGGTGTTTCAGGCTTTAGGGCAGTGCAGTGGTATTCGGGCAGTGTAGGGGGTCTTGCTGGGGGTGGTGTTTCAGGGTTTAGGGCAGTGGTGTTCAGGCAGTGTAGGGGGTCGTGCTGGGGGTGGTGTTTCAGGGTTTAGGGCAGTGCAATGGTGTTCGGGCAGTGTAGGGGGTCGTGCTGGGGGTGGTGTTTCAGGGTTTTAGGACAGTGCAGTGGTGTTTGGGCAGTGTAGGGGGTCGTGCTGGGGGTGGTGTTTCTGGGTTTAGGGCAGTGCAGTGGTGCTCGGGCAGTGTAGGGGTCGTGCTGGGGGTGGTGTTTCAGGGTTTAGGGCAGTGCAGTGGTGTTCAGGCAGTGTAGGGTGTCATGCTGGGGGTGGTGTTTCAGGGTTTTGGGCAGTGCAGTGGTGTTCGGGCAGTGTAGGTGGCCTTGCTGGGGCTGGTGTTTCCGGGTTTAGTGCAGTGGTGTTCGGGCAGTGTAAGGGGTCTTGCTGGGGGTGGTGTTTCAGTGTTTAGGGCAGTGCAATGGTGTTCGCGCAGTGTAGGGGGTTTTGCTGGGGCTGATGTTTCAGTGTTTAGGGCAGCGCAGTGGTGTTCGGGCAGTGTAGGGGGTCTTGCTAGGGGTGGTGTTTCAGGGTTTAGGGCAGTGCAGTGGTGTTCGGGCAGTGTAGGGGGTCTTGCTGGGGCTGGTGTTTCAGGGTTTAGGGCAGTGCAGTGGTGTTCGGGCAGTGTAGGGGGTCTTGCTGGGGCTGGTGTTTGAGGGTTTAGGGCAGTGCAGTGGTGTTCGGGCAGTGTAGGGGGTCGTGCTGGGGTTGGTGTTTCAGGGTTTAGGGCAGTGCAGTGGTTTTCAGGCAGTGTAGGCGTTCGTGCTGGGGGTGGTGTTTCAGGGTTTAGGGCAGTGCAGTGGTGTTTGGGCAGTATAGGGGGTCGTGCTGGGGGTGGTGTTTCAGGGTTTAGGGAGTGCAGTGGTGTTTGGGCAGTGTAGGGGGTCGTGCTGGGGCTGGTGTTTCAGGGTTTTGGGCAGAGCAGTGGTGTTCGGGCAGTGTAGGGGGTCGTGCTGGGGTTGGTGTTTTAGGGTTTAGGGCACTGCAGTGTTGTTCGGGCAGTGTAGGGGGTCTTGCTGGGGGTGGTGTTTCAGGGTTTAGGGCAGTGGTGTTCGGGCAGTGTAGGGGGTCTTGCTGGGGGTGATGTTTCAGGGTTTAGGGCAGTGCAGTGTTGTTCGGGCAGTGTAGGGGGTCTTGCTGGGGGTAGTGTTTCAGGGTTTAGGGCAGTGCAGTAGTGTTCGGGCAGTGTAGGGGGTCGTGCAGGGGGTGGTGTTTCAGGGTTTAGGGCAGTGCAATGGTGTTCGGGCAGTGTAGGGGGTCGTGCTGGGGGTGGTGTTTCAGGGTTTAGGGCAGTGCAGTGGTGTTCGGGCAGTGTAGTGGGTCATGCAGGCGGTGGTGTTTCAGGGTTTAGGGCAGTGCAGTGGTGTTCGGGCAATGTAGGGGGTCGTGCTGGGGCTGGTGTTTCAGGGTTTAGGGCAGTGCAGTGGTGTTCGGGCAGTGTAGGGGGTCTTGCTGGGGGTGGTGTTTCAGGGTTTAGGGCAGTGGTGTTCGGGCAGTGTAGGGGGTCTTGCTGGGGGTGATGTTTCAGGGTTTAGGGCAGTGCAGTGGTGTTCGGGCAGTGTAGGGGGTCTTGCTGGGGGTAGTGTTTCAGGGTTTAGGGCAGTGCAGGGGTGTTCGTGCAGTGTAGGGGGTCGTGCTGGGGATGGTGTTTCAGGGTTTAGGCCAGTGCAGTAGTGTTCGGGCAGAGTAGGGGGTCGTGCAGGGGGAATGGTGTTTCAGGGTTTAGGGCAGTGAGGTGGTGTTCGGGCAGTGTAGTGGGTCATGCAGGCGGTGGTGTTTCAGGGTTTAGGGCAGTGCAGTGGTGTTCGGGCAATGCAGGGGGTCATGCTGGGGCTGGTGTTTCAGGGTTTAGGGCAGTGCAGTGGTGTTCGGGCAGTGTAGGGGGTCTTGCTGGGGGTGGTGTTTCAGGGTTTAGGGCAGTGGTGTTCGGGCAGTGTAGGGGGTCTTGCTGGGGGTGATGTTTCAGGGTTTAAGGCAGTGCAGTGGTGTTCGGACAGTGTAGGGTGTCGTGCTGGGGGTGGTGTTTCAGGGTTTAGGGCAGTGCAGTGGTGTTCTGGCAGTGTAGGGGGTCGTGCTGGGGCTAGTGTTTCACGGTTTAGGGCAGTGCAGTGGTGTTCGGGCAGTGTAGGGGGTCGTGCTGGGGCTGGTGTTTCAGGGTTTAGGGCAGTGCAGTGGTGTTAGTGCAGTGTAGGTGGTCGTGCTGGGGCTGGTGTTTCAGGGTTTAGGGCAGTGCAGTGGTGTTCGGGCAGTGTAGGGGGTCATGCTGGGGCTGGTGTTTCAGGGTTTATGGCAGTGCAGTGGTGCTCAGGCAGTGTAGGGGGTCGTGCTGGGGGTGGTGTTTATGGGTTTAGGGTAATGCAGTGGTGTTCGGGCAGTGTAGGGGGTCGTGCTGGGGCTGGTGTTTCAGGGTTTAGGGCAGTGCAGTGGTGTTCGGGCAGTGTAGGGGGTCATGCTGGGGATGGTGTTTTAGGGTTTAGGGCAGTGCAGTGGTGTTTGGGCAGTGTCGGGGGTCTTGCTGGGGTAGTTTTTCAGGGTTTAGGGCAGTGCAGTGGTGTTCGTGCAGTGTAGGGGGTCGTGCTGGGGATGGTGTTTCATGGTTTAGGGCAGTGCAGTAGTGTTCAGGCAGTGTAGGGGGTCGTGCTGGGGCTGGTGTTTCAGGGTTTAGGGCAGTGCAGGCAGTGGTGCTCGGGCAGTGTAGGGGGTCGTGCTGGGGGTGGTGTTTCAGGGTTTAGGGCAGTGGTGTTCGGGCAGTGTAGGGGGTCTTGCTGGGGGTGATGTTTAAGGGTTTAGGGCAGTGCAGTGGTGTTCGGGCAGTGTAGGGGGTCTTGCTGGGGGCAGTGTTTCAGGGTTTAGGGCAGAGCAATGGTGTTCAGGCAGTGTAGGGGGTTGTGTTGGAGGTGGTGTTTCAGGCTTTAGGGCAGTGCAGTGGTATTCGGGCAGTGTAGGGGGTCTTGCTGGGGGTGGTGTTTCAGGGTTTAGGGCAGTGGTGTTCAGGCAGTGTAGGGGGTCATGCTGGGGGTGGTGTTTCAGGGTTTAGGGCAGTGCAGTTGTGTTCAGGCAGTGTAGGGGGTCGTGCAGGGGCATGTGTTTCAGGGTTTAGGGCAGTGCAGTGGTGTTCGGGCAGTGTAGGGGGTCGTGCTGGGGGTGGTGTTTCATGGTTTAGGGCAGTGCAGTGGTGTTTGGGCAGTGTAGGGGGTCGTGCTGGGGGTGGTGTTTCTGGGTTTAGGGCAGTGTAGTGGTGTTCGGGCAGTGTAGGGGGTTGTGCAGGGGGTGGTGAGTCAGGGTTTAGGGCAGTGCAGTGGTGTTCGGGCAGTGTAGGGGGTCATGCTGGGGGTAGAGTTTTAGGGTTTAGGGCAGTGCAGTGGTGTTTGGGCAGTGTAGGGGGTCATGCAGGGGGTGGTGTTTCAGGGTTTAGGGCAGTGCAGTGGTGTTCGGGCAGTGTAGGGGTCGTGCTGGGGGTGGTGTTTCAGGGTTTAGGGCAGTGCAGTGGTGTTCGGGCAGTGTAGGGTGTCGTGCTGGGGGTGGTGTTTCAGGGTTTTGGGCAGTGCAGTGGTGTTCGGGCAGTGTAGGTGGTCTTGCTGGGGCTGGTGTTTGCGGGTTTAGTGCAGTGGTGTTCGGGCAGTGTAGGGGATCTTGCTGGGGGTGGTGTTTCAGGGTTTAGGGCAGTGCAATGGTATTCGCGCAGTGTAGGGGGTCTTGCTGGGGCTGATGTTTCAGCGTTTAGGGCAGAGCAGTGGTGTTCGGGCAGTGTAGGGGGTCTTGCTGGGGCTGGTGTTTCAGGGTTTAGGGCAGTGCAGTGGTGTTCGGGCAGTGTAGGGGGTCTTGCTGGGGCTGGTGTTTCAGGGTTTAGGGTAGTGCAGTGGTGTTCGGGCAGTGTAGGGGGTCGTGCTGGGGCTGGTGTTTGAGGGTTTAGGGCAGTGCAGTGGTGTTCGGGCAGTGTAGGGGGTCGTGCTGGGGCTGGTGTTTCAGGGTTTAGGCCAGTGCAGTGGTTTTCAGGCAGTGTAGGCGGTCGTGCTGGGGGTGGTGTTTCAGGGTTTAGGGCAGTGCAGTGGTGTTCGGGCAGTGCAGTGGTGTTCGGGCAGTGTAGGGGGTCGTGCTGGGGGTGGTGTTTCAGGGTTTAGGGCAGTGCAGTGGTGTTCGGGCAGTGTAGGGGGTCGTGCTGGGGGTGGTGTTTTAGGGTTTAGGGCACTGCAGTGTTGTTCGGGCAGTGTAGGGGGTCTTGCTGGGGGTGGTGTTTCAGGGTTTAGGGCAGTGGTGTTCGGGCAGTGTAGGGGGTCTTGCTGGGGGTGATGTTTCAGGGTTTAGGGCAGTGCAGTGGTGTTCGGGTAGTGTAGGGGGTCTTGCTGGGGCTGGTGTTTCAAGGTTTAGGGCAGTGCAGTAGTGTTTGTGCAGTGTAGGGGGTTATGCTGGGGGCGGTGTTTCAGGGTTTAGGGCAGTGCAGTAGTGTTCGGGCAGTGTAGGGGGTCATGCAGGGGGTGGTGTTTCAGGGTTTAGGGCAGTGCAATGGTGTTCAGGCAGTGTAGGGGGTCGTGCTGGGGGTGGTGTTTCAGGGTTTAGGGCAGTGCAGTGGTGTTCGGGCAGTGTAGTGGGTCATGCAGGGGGTGGTGTTTCAGGGTTTAGGGCAGTGCAGTGGTGTTCGGGCAATGTAGGGGGTCGTGCTGGGGCTGGTGTTTCAGGGTTTAGGGCAGTGCAGTGGTGTTCGGGCAGTGTAGGGGGTCTTGCTGGGGGTGGTGTTTCAGGGTTTAGGGCAGTGGTGTTCGGGCAGTGTAGGGGGTCTTGCTGGGGGTGATGTTTCAGGGTTTAGGGCAGTGCAGTGGTGTTCGGGCAGTGTAGGGGGTCTTGCTGGGGGTAGTGTTTCAGGGTTTAGGGCAGTGCAGGGGTGTTCGTGCAGTGTAGGGGGTCGTGCTGGGGATGGTGTTTCAGGGTTTAGGCCAGTGCAGTAGTGTTCGGGCAGAGTAGGGGGTCGTGCAGGGGGAATGGTGTTTCAGGGTTTAGGGCAGTGCAGTGGTGTTCGGGCAGTGTAGTGGGTCATGCAGGGGGTGGTGTTTCAGGGTTTAGGGCAGTGCAGTGGTGTTCGGGCAATGTAGGGGGTCATGCTGGGGCTGGTGTTTCAGGGTTTAGGGCAGTGCAGTGGTGTTCGGGCAGTGTTGGGGGTCTTGCTGGGGGTTGTGTTTCAGGGTTTAGGGCAGTGGTGTTCGGGCAGTGTAGGGGGTCTTGCTGGGGGTGATGTTTCAGGGTTTAGGGCAGTGCAGTGGTGTTCAGGCAGTGTAGGGTGTCGTGCTGGGGGTGGTGTTTCAGGGTTTAGGGCAGTGCAGTGGTGTTCGGGCAGTGTAGGGGGTCGTGCACGGGGTGGTGTTTCAGGGTTTAGGGCAGTGCAGTGGTGTTCGGGCAGTGTAGGGGGTTGTGCTGGGGCTGGTGTTTCAGGGTTTAGGGCAGTGCAATGGTGTTCTGGCAGTGTAGGGGGTTGTGCTGGGGCTAGTGTTTCACGGTTTAGGGCAGTGCAGTGGTGTTCGGGCAGTGTAGGGGGTCATGCTGGGGCTGGTGTTTCAGGGTTTAGGGCAGTGCAGTGGTGTTCGTGCAGTGTAGGTGGTCGTGCTGGGGCTGGTGTTTCAGGGTTTAGGGCAGTGCAGTGGTGTTCGGGCAGTGTAGGGGGTCATGCTGGGGCTGGTGTTTCAGGGTTTAGGGCAGTGCAGTGGTGCTCAGGCAGTGTAGGGGGTCGTGCTGGGGGTGGTGTTTATGGGTTTAGGGTAGTGCAGTGGTGTTCGGGCAGTGTAGGGGGTCGTGCTGGGGCTGGTGTTTCAGGGTTTAGGGCAGTGCAGTGGTGTTCGGGCAGTGTAGGGGGTCGTGCTGGGGCTTTTGTTTCAGGGTTTTGGGCAGAGCAGTGGTGTTCGGGCAGTGTAGGGGGTCGTGCTGGGGGTGGTGTTTCAGGGTTTAGGGCAGTGCAGTGGTGTTCGGGCAGTGTAGGGGGTCGTGCTGGGGTGGTGTTTCAGGGTTTAGGGCAGTGGTGTTCGGGCAGTGTAGGGGGTCTTGCTGGGGGTGATGTTTCAGGGTTTAGGGCAGTGGAGTGGTGTTTGGGCAGTGTAGGGGGTCTTGCTGGGGATAGTGTTTCAGGGTTTAGGGCAGTGCAGTGGTGTTTGGGCAGTGTAGGGGGCCGTGCTGGGGGTGGTGTTTCAGGGTTTAGGGCAGTGCAGTGGTGTTCAGGCAGTGTAGGGGGTCGTGAAGGGGTGGTGTTTCAGGGTTTAGGGCAGTGCAGTGGTGTTCGGCAGTGTAGGGGGTCGTGCTGGGGGTGGTGTTTCAGGGTTTAGGGCAGTGCAGTGGTGTTCGAACAGTGTAGGGGGTCGTGCAGGGGCTGGTGTTTCAAGATTTAGGGCAGTGCAGTGGTGTTCGGGCAGTGTAGGGGGTCGTTCTGGGGGTAGTGTTTTAGGGTTTAGGGTAGTGCAGTGGTGCTTGTGTAGTGTAGGGGGTCGTGCTGGGGGTAGTGTTGTAGGGTTTAGGGTAGTGCAGTGGTGTTCGGGTAGTGTAGGGGGTCTTGCTGGGGGTGGTGTTTCAGGGTTTAGGGCAGTGGTGTTCGGGCAGTGTAGGGGGTCTTGCTGGGGGTGATGTTTCAGGGTTTAGGGCAGTGCAGTGGTGTTCGGGCAGTGTAGGGGGTCTTGCTGGGGGTAGTGTTTCAGGGTTTAGGGCAGTGCAGGGGTGTTCGTGCAGTGTAGGGGGTCGTGCTGGGGATGGTGTTTCAGGGTTTAGGGCAGTGCAGTAGTGTTCGGGCAGTGTAGGGGGTCGTGCAGGGGGAATGGTGTTTCAGGGTTTAGGGCAGTGCAGTGGTGTTCGGGCAGTATAGGGTGTCATGCTGGGGGTGGTGTTTCAGGGTTTAGGACAGTGCAGTGGTGTTCGGGCAGTGTAGGGGGTCGTGCACGGGTGGTGTTTCAGGGTTTAGGGCAGTGCAGTAGTGTTCGGGCAGTGTAGGGGGTTGTGCTGGGGCTGGTGTTTTAGGGTTTAGGGCAGTGCAATGGTGTTCTGGCAGTGTAGGGGGTCGTGCTGGGGCTAGTGTTTCACTGTTTAGGGCAGTGCAGTGGTGTTCGGACAGTGTAGGGGGTCATGCTGGGGCTGGTGTTTCAGGGTTTAGGGCAGTGCAGTGGTGTTCGGGCAGTTTAGGGGTCATGCTGGGGCTGGTGTTTCAGGGTTTAGGGCAGTGCAGTGGTGTTCGGACAGTGTAGGGGGTCATGCTGGGGGTGGTGTTTCTGGGTTTAAGGTAGTGCAGTGGTGTTCGGGCAGTGTAGGGGTCATGCTGGGGATGGTGTTTCAGGGTTTAGGGCAGTGCAGTAGTGTTCGGGCAGTGTACGGGGTCGTGCAGGGGGAATGGTGTTTCAGGGTTTAGGGCAGTGCAGTGGTGTTCGGGCAGTGTAGGGTGTCGTGCTGGGTGTGGTGTTTCAGGGTTTAGGGCAGTGCAGTGGTGTTCGGGCAGTGTAGGGGGTCGTGCACGGGTGGTGTTTCAGGGTTTAGGGCAGTGCAGTAGTGTTCGGGCAGTGTAGGGGGTTGTGCTGGGGCTGGTGTTTCAGGGTTTAGGGCAGTGCAATGGTGTTCTGGCAGTGTAGGGGGTCATGCTGGGGCTAGTGTTTCACGGTTTAGGGCAGTGCAGTGGTGTTCGGACAGTGTAGGGGGTCATGCTGGGGCTGGTGTTTCAGGGTTTAGGGCAGTGCAGTGGTGTTCGGGCAGTGTAGGTGGTCTTGCTGGGGCTGGTGTTTCCGGGTTTAGTGCAGTGGTGTTCGGGCAGTGTAGGGGATCTTGCTGGGGGTGGTGTTTCAGGGTTTAGGGCAGTGCAATGGTATTCGCGCAGTGTAGGGGGTCTTGCTGGGGCTGATGTTTCAGCGTTTAGGGCAGCGCAGTGGTGTTCGGGCAGTGTAGGGGGTCTTGCTGGGGCTGGTGTTTCAGGGTTTAGGGCAGTGCAGTGGTGTTCGGGCAGTGTAGGGGGTCTTGCTGGGGCTGGTGTTTCAGGGTTTAGGGTAGTGCAGTGGTGTTCGGGCAGTGTAGGGGGTCGTGCTGGGGCTGGTGTTTGAGGGTTTAGGGCAGTGCAGTGGTGTTCGGGCAGTGTAGGGGGTCGTGCTGGGGCTGGTGTTTCAGGGTTTAGGCCAGTGCAGTGGTTTTCAGGCAGTGTAGGCGGTCGTGCTGGGGGTGGTGTTTCAGGGTTTAGGGCAGTGCAGTGGTGTTCGGGCCGTGCAGTGGTGTTCGGGCAGTGTAGGGGGTCGTGCTGGGGGTGGTGTTTCAGGGTTTAGGGCAGTGCAGTGGTGTTCGGGCAGTGTAGGGGGTCGTGCTGGGGGTGGTGTTTTAGGGTTTAGGGCACTGCAGTGTTGTTCGGGCAGTGTAGGGGGTCTTGCTGGGGGTGGTGTTTCAGGGTTTAGGGCAGTGGTGTTCGGGCAGTGTAGGGGGTCTTGCTGGGGGTGATGTTTCAGGGTTTAGGGCAGTGCAGTGGTGTTCGGGTAGTGTAGGGGTCTTGCTGGGGCTGGTGTTTCAAGGTTTAGGGCAGTGCAGTAGTGTTTGTGCAGTGTAGGGGGTTATGCTGGGGGCGGTGTTTCAGGGTTTAGGGCAGTGCAGTAGTGTTCGGGCAGTGTAGGGGGTCATGCAGGGGGTGGTGTTTCAGGGTTTAGGGCAGTGCAATGGTGTTCAGGCAGTGTAGGGGGTCGTGCTGGGGGTGGTGTTTCAGGGTTTAGGGCAGTGCAGTGGTGTTCGGGCAGTGTAGTGGGTCATGCAGGGGTGGTGTTTCAGGGTTTAGGGCAGTGCAGTGGTGTTCGGGCAATGTAGGGGGTCGTGCTGGGGCTGGTGTTTCAGGGTTTAGGGCAGTGCAGTGGTGTTCGGGCAGTGTAGGGGGTCTTGCTGGGGGTGGTGTTTCAGGGTTTAGGGCAGTGGTGTTCGGGCAGTGTAGGGGGTCTTGCTGGGGGTGATGTTTCAGGGTTTAGGGCAGTGCAGTGGTGTTCGGGCAGTGTAGGGGGTCTTGCTGGGGGTAGTGTTTCAGGGTTTAGGGCAGTGCAGGGGTGTTCGTGCAGTGTAGGGGGTCGTGCTGGGGATGGTGTTTCAGGGTTTAGGCCAGTGCAGTAGTGTTCGGGCAGAGTAGGGGGTCGTGCAGGGGGAATGGTGTTTCAGGGTTTAGGGCAGTGCAGTGGTGTTCGGGCAGTGTAGTGGGTCATGCAGGGGGTGGTGTTTCAGGGTTTAGGGCAGTGCAGTGGTGTTCGGGCAATGTAGGGGGTCATGCTGGGGCTGGTGTTTCAGGGTTTAGGGCAGTGCAGTGGTGTTCGGGCAGTGTTGGGGGTCTTGCTGGGGGTTGTGTTTCAGGGTTTAGGGCAGTGGTGTTCGGGCAGTGTAGGGGGTCTTGCTGGGGGTGATGTTTCAGGGTTTAGGGCAGTGCAGTGGTGTTCAGGCAGTGTAGGGTGTCGTGCTGGGGGTGGTGTTTCAGGGTTTAGGGCAGTGCAGTGGTGTTCGGGCAGTGTAGGGGGTCGTGCACGGGGTGGTGTTTCAGGGTTTAGGGCAGTGCAGTGGTGTTCGGGCAGTGTAGGGGGTTGTGCTGGGGCTGGTGTTTCAGGGTTTAGGGCAGTGCAATGGTGTTCTGGCAGTGTAGGGGGTTGTGCTGGGGCTAGTGTTTCACGGTTTAGGGCAGTGCAGTGGTGTTCGGGCAGTGTAGGGGGTCATGCTGGGGCTGGTGTTTCAGGGTTTAGGGCAGTGCAGTGGTGTTCGTGCAGTGTAGGTGGTCGTGCTGGGGCTGGTGTTTCAGGGTTTAGGGCAGTGCAGTGGTGTTCGGGCAGTGTAGGGGGTCATGCTGGGGCTGGTGTTTCAGGGTTTAGGGCAGTGCAGTGGTGCTCAGGCAGTGTAGGGGGTCGTGCTGGGGGTGGTGTTTATGGGTTTAGGGTAGTGCAGTGGTGTTCGGGCAGTGTAGGGGGTCGTGCTGGGGCTGGTGTTTCAGGGTTTAGGGCAGTGCAGTGGTGTTTGGGCAGTGTAGGGGGTCGTGCTGGGGCTTTTGTTTCAGGGTTTTGGGCAGAGCAGTGGTGTTCGGGCAGTGTAGGGGGTCGTGCTGGGGGTGGTGTTTCAGGGTTTAGGGCAGTGCAGTGGTGTTCGGGCAGTGTAGGGGGTCGTGCTGGGGTGGTGTTTCAGGGTTTAGGGCAGTGGTGTTCGGGCAGTGTAGGGGGTCTTGCTGGGGGTGATGTTTCAGGGTTTAGGGCAGTGGAGTGGTGTTTGGGCAGTGTAGGGGGTCTTGCTGGGGATAGTGTTTCAGGGTTTAGGGCAGTGCAGTGGTGTTTGGGCAGTGTAGGGGGCCGTGCTGGGGGTGGTGTTTCAGGGTTTAGGGCAGTGCAGTGGTGTTCAGGCAGTGTAGGGGGTCGTGAAGGGGGTGGTGTTTCAGGGTTTAGGGCAGTGCAGTGGTGTTCGGCAGTGTAGGGGGTCGTGCTGGGGGTGGTGTTTCAGGGTTTAGGGCAGTGCAGTGGTGTTCGAACAGTGTAGGGGGTCGTGCAGGGGCTGGTGTTTCAAGGTTTAGGGCAGTGCAGTGGTGTTCGGGCAGTGTAGGGGGTCGTTCTGGGGGTAGTGTTTTAGGGTTTAGGGTAGTGCAGTGGTGCTTGTGTAGTGTAGGGGGTCGTGCTGGGGGTAGTGTTGTAGGGTTTAGGGTAGTGCAGTGGTGTTCGGGTAGTGTAGGGGGTCTTGCTGGGGGTGGTGTTTCAGGGTTTAGGGCAGTGGTGTTCGGGCAGTGTAGGGGGTCTTGCTGGGGGTGATGTTTCAGGGTTTAGGGCAGTGCAGTGGTGTTCGGGCAGTGTAGGGGGTCTTGCTGGGGGTAGTGTTTCAGGGTTTAGGGCAGTGCAGGGGTGTTCGTGCAGTGTAGGGGGTCGTGCTGGGGATGGTGTTTCAGGGTTTAGGGCAGTGCAGTAGTGTTCGGGCAGTGTAGGGGGTCGTGCAGGGGGAATGGTGTTTCAGGGTTTAGGGCAGTGCAGTGGTGTTCGGGCAGTATAGGGTGTCATGCTGGGGGTGGTGTTTCAGGGTTTAGGACAGTGCAGTGGTGTTCGGGCAGTGTAGGGGGTCGTGCACGGGTGGTGTTTCAGGGTTTAGGGCAGTGCAGTAGTGTTCGGGCAGTGTAGGGGGTTGTGCTGGGGCTGGTGTTTTAGGGTTTAGGGCAGTGCAATGGTGTTCTGGCAGTGTAGGGGGTCGTGCTGGGGCTAGTGTTTCACTGTTTAGGGCAGTGCAGTGGTGTTCGGACAGTGTAGGGGGTCATGCTGAGGCTGGTGTTTCAGGGTTTAGGGCAGTGCAGTGGTGTTCGGGCAGTTTAGGGGGTCATGCTGGGGCTGGTGTTTCAGGGTTTAGGGCAGTGCAGTGGTGTTCGGACAGTGTAGGGGGTCATGCTGGGGGTGGTGTTTCTGGGTTTAAGGTAGTGCAGTGGTGTTCGGGCAGTGTAGGGGTCATGCTGGGGATGGTGTTTCAGGGTTTAGGGCAGTGCAGTAGTGTTCGGGCAGTGTACGGGGTCGTGCAGGGGGAATGGTGTTTCAGGGTTTAGGGCAGTGCAGTGGTGTTCGGGCAGTGTAGGGTGTGATGCTGGGTGTGGTGTTTCAGGGTTTAGGGCAGTGCAGTGGTGTTCGGGCAGTGTAGGGGGTCGTGCACGGGTGGTGTTTCAGGGTTTAGGGCAGTGCAGTAGTGTTCGGGCAGTGTAGGGGGTTGTGCTGGGGCTGGTGTTTCAGGGTTTAGGGCAGTGCAATGGTGTTCTGGCAGTGTAGGGGGTCATGCTGGGGCTAGTGTTTCACGGTTTAGGGCAGTGCAGTGGTGTTCGGACAGTGTAGGGGGTCATGCTGGGGCTGGTGTTTCAGGGTTTAGGGCAGTGCAGTGGTGTTCGGGCAGTGTAGGGGGTCATGCTGGGGCTGGTGTTTCAGGGTTTAGGGCAGTGCAGTGGTACTCAGGCAGTTTAGGGGGTCGTGCTGGGGGTGGTGTTTCAGGGTTTAGGGCAGTGGTGTTCGGGCAGTGTAGGGGGTCGTGCTGGGGGTGGTGTTTCAGGGTTTAGGGCAGTGGTGTTCTGGCAGTGTAGGGGGTCTTGCTGGAGGTGATGTTTCAGGGTTTAGGGCAGTGGAGTGGTGTTTGGGCAGTGTAGGGGGTCTTGCTGGGGATAGTGTTTCAGGGTTTAGGGCAGTGCAGTGGTGTTTGGGCAGTGTAGGGGGCCGTGCTGGGGGTGGTGTTTCAGGGTTTAGGGCAGTGCAGTGGTGTTCGGGCAGTGTAGGGGTCGTGAAGTGGGTGGTGTTTCAGGGTTTAGGGCAGTGCAGTGGTGTTTGGGCAGTGTAGGGGGTCGTGCTGGGGGTGGTGTTTCAGGGTTTAGGGCAGTGCAGTGGTGTTCGAACAGTGTAGGGGGTCGTGCAGGGGCTGGTGTTTCAAGGTTTAGGGCAGTGCAGTGGTGTTCGGGCAGTGTAGGGGGTCGTTCTGGGGGTAGTGTTTTAGGGTTTAGAGTAGTGCAGTGGTGCTTGTGTAGTGTATGGGGTCGTGCTGGGGGTAGTGTTTTAGGGTTTAGGGTAGTGCAGTGGTGTTTGTGTAGTGTAGGGGGTCATGTTTTAGGGTAGTGCAGTGGTGTTTGGGTAGTGTAGGGGGTCGTGCTGGGGGTATTGTTTTAGGGTTTAGGGTAGTGCAGTGGTGTTTGTGTAGTGTAGGGGGTCATGCTGGGGGTAGTGTTTTAGGGTTTAGGATAGTGCAGTGGTGCTTGTGTAGTGTAGGGAGTCGTGCTGGGGTAGTGTTTTAGAGTTTAGAGTAGTGCAGTAGTGTTTTTGTAGTGTAGGGGGTCATGTTTTAAGATGCAACGCTCCAATACCTGACCAGTCTGCACTACATAAAACTGCAAAAACTAAAAATAAAAAGTGTTTTGCACACTTTTGTCATTGGGCTATATGTGGGCTACATCTGGGTAATATTTGTGCTACATTTGGGCTCTTTTTTCTCTGGTGGCCATCTTGGAAGACTTCTTTGTTATGAAGTTTCCTAATTTCCTCATTTACTGCAGTCTCCTCAGTAGGAAATGCTTTCAGTTTTTTACTTTGATTCCATCAAGAAGGCATTCAGATGTGTCTCACATTTGCCATAAATTCAGAATGTTAGCACTCTAGTTGCTCATTAGATCACTGTACTAAAGCTACTGCTCACCAGGGAGTTAACTGGAAGTCTGCTGCTGGTATTGAAAGTGATTGTTTCAGTCTGCATGTCAGAATTTTCTAATGAAATAGAAGAGGATTTGAGATCTCACTTAAAACATGCCCTCATTTTTCTTTCTGCAGCACTAACCATAATTTCTATTTAAAAAAGAACCCCTCATTTTGTTCCTTTTTAAATTAAATGTTTTAAGTATTAACGGTTTATTCCAATCAAGATGGCTTCCGGTGTGCCATACTTTTGTCATAAGTAAGGCTGTTAGCGCTCTAGTTGTTCTTTAGAACACTCTGGGAAGCTGCAGTAGAACACAAAGGCATCAACTGGCAGGCTGCTCCTGTTGAAATATAACAGGAAGATATTTGAGATCACACTTGAAACATGTCCTAATTTTTCTTTCTACAGCACTACCCATAATTTTTATGACAAAATGAACCCCATCATTTTGTTTCTTTTTAAATTAAATGTTTTAAGTGTTACCAGTTTATTCCAATCAAGATGGCTTCAGGTGTGCCATACTTTTGTCATAAGTAAGGCTGTTAGCACTCTAGTTGTTCTTTAGAACACTCTGGGAAGCTGCAGTAGAACACAAAGGAATCAACTGACAGTCTCTGCCCTTGTTGGATGTACATGTTTTACTGAGAATGTCAGACTTCATTCTCACATGACTGAGAAAGATAATGTGAATTTACAGAAAATATGCTCTCATTTTAGCTTCTGGAGCACCTTCCAAAACTGTATGGGACAAGCATGTGAAAATAGTTTTCTCTCAAACATGATTCATGATATCCCAGCAGAAGGTTTTTCACAGGGTAAAATCACCTTAGAACACACCACAATTCCTGAAATTAGTATGGTACCATCAACAAATGAATTCTAATGTAACTAAAGTCTGTTATCACCCTTAATAGTTCTCCTTTTGGTAACCCTCAAAATCTTTGATTCACTACAAGGCATTTCAATGGGGTACTATCATGTATATTGGTCTCAAGATGGCTGCCAGCAATTCCAGGATGAAGTGCTGACAGCCAATCAGATCTCACGATGACATGTGTGGTTAGGCTCCGCCCAGATATATATGTGTTTTTACTTTTGATTTTCTCAGCAACTACTGAACGGATTTACACCATTTAACAAAAAGGGTTCTTTCTGAACCAAGAACTACCTCTTTGCCAAATTTGGTGTAATTCCGTTCAGCAGTTCGGGCTGTAGCCGTGTCTAAAGTTTCCCATGGGAAAATGAATGGGGAAAACACGTTTTGGGACCCCCCTTTTTTCTCGGCCCCCGCTTGATGAATCACCCCGAGACTTTCAGGGTAGGAGCGGACCGGAGCGGGCCATAAAGTTTGAAAATTTCGCGAAGATTTGTCAACCGGCAAGAGAGTTATTTCAAATAGAATGTCGCGGATTTCCTATGGAAAATAGGTCCTAACTATAACTATCTACTGGCGACCGCCAGTAGATAATATATATATATATATATATATATATATATATATATATATATTCACTGAAAAAACCATAGGTTTCAGGGACGTTATAGTTACAAATTAGCATTTAAAAAACCTTTGAAATTCACTGAAAAAACCATAGGTTTTAGGGACAGTTATAGTTAGTTGGACATTGCACTCGTACAAAACCCGTGAAATTCCCCGTTATAGTTAGTCCAGCTAACTATAACTCGCGCCCCGCAATGCACTGCTGATGACGTCACATATTACATCACTCATGACATGGTCAGTGACATCACTGATGACATCACTGATGACATCTCAAATGACATCACTGTTGACATCATCCAGTGACTGTGTGTTTCTGTAAAGTTTAAATATTTTTAATATATATAGGAAAAGACGTATTGAAGAATGAGTGGGTGTGTAAGTGTCTGTATGGATGATTTAGTAGGTGCGTGACTGACTGTATAAGTGAGTGATTTAACGTATCTTACTGAATGCATGGGTTAGTGACTAAACTGGGTGAATGTCTGTATCCGTCTGTCTGTTGCTGTGTAAGTGGCTGCATGTGTTTGTGAATAGCTACATGAGTGTCTATATGAGTTAATGAATGCTTGTGTGAGTATCTGTATGGGTGCCTGAGTGTTTGTGTGGGAGGGGTGTGTGCGACTCTGTGCATAAATGTGTGAGTGGGTGATTCACTGGGTGGATGGTTTCAAGAGTGCATCTGTGATAGACTGTATGGGTGGGTAAGTGTGTGTAAGAGTGTGTTAGTGAGTGAATGTATGTCCCAGTGGTACATGTGTGAGTAACTACATATGTGAAAGGCAGTATATATGTGTGTTGGAGTATATAAATAGCTATAAGCGAGAGTGAGTGATTGTGATAGTGGCTGTATGGATGAGTGTGTGCTTGTATCAGTGATTGTATAAGAGCGTAAGAATGTGCTAGTATTTGTATGATTAAGTGAGCTGGTATGTGTATAACTGTATAGGTGAGTAAATGGTAGTGTGTTTAATTATTTGCATGACTGACTAGGTGTGTGAGTACCTCTATGGATGAGTGGCGGTGTTTGAGTGTCTATATAGGAGTATGAGTGCATATGATAGTCCTGTACTGAGTGACCGTAAGTATGAGTGACTGTACGGGTGAGTGTGTTGATGTGTGCGTAGACCTAAGAATCAGTGAGTGGGTATGTAGTTATTGGTGTTGGAGTGTCTATGGTTTTGCGAATGGCAGTCTGTAATTTAGAGTGGGTGTATCAAAGGTTATATTAGGGTGTGAGAAGATGCATGAAATTATCACATGGATGATGTCACCAGTGATGTCATCAGTGATGTCATTTGAGATGTCATCAGTGATGTCATCAGTGATGTCACTGACCATGTCATGAGTGATGTAATATGTGACGTCAACAGCAGTGCATTGCGGGGCGCGAGTTATAGTTAGCTGGACTAACTATAACGGGGGAATTTCACGGGTTTTGTACGAGTGCAATGTCCAACTAACTATAACTGTCCCTAAAACCTATGGTTTTTTCAGTGAATTTCAAAGGTTTTTTAAATGCTAATTTGTAACTATAACGTCCCTGAAACCTATGGTTTTTTCAGTGAATTTCAAAGGTTTTTTAAATGCTAATTTGTAACTATAACATGTCTGAAACCTACGGTTTTTTCAGTGAATTTCAAAGGTTTTGTAAATGACAATTTTTAAATGTATTAATTGTTATATACATTTTTTTAATACTAATTTACTCCATTTTTAGAAACATTTTTTTTACATATTTTATTTTTTAAATTACATTGTAATTACATTATACATTACATTACAAAAAATACTTTCTCAGAATGAATTACTTTAGTTTAAATACTTTGCACATAGGCAATAGACTTTTAAGTACAGTAGTTACAGTTGTTGCAATGGGCAACACATTTTCAAACACAATGCAACATTCAGCTCAATGTGAATTTCTAGTTAAATGCAATTAGTTACTTTATGGATTACTTTTTCTAACCACAGGACTGGATCCTAGATTCAGTCCTGGCACATCTCCTGTAAACAGTTGAGTAAAAGCGTTTTGGTTACAGTCGTGATTTTTAAGGAATATTATTGTACTTTAAAAGTTGACACTTAGAAACTTTTTCTCATAGAATCACCAATGTTATCCTATGGAAGGAAATTCACTTAGAAGGTAAAAACTGTTATCGTTACTTTTTCTTACTCAGTGTTGGATCCTGGATCCAGCACTGGTGCATCTCCTGTAAACAGTTGAAAGAATGCGTTTAAGTCATACAGGCGATTTTTTAGGAATATTTGTAGTTTGTGAAAATCGACACTTTGAAACTTTTCTGCTGAAAAGCAGACAATGGATTCCTATGGAAGAAAATATAAGTTACTGGTAAGTACGGTTAAAATTACTTTTCAGGGTCAGTGCTGGGCTAAAAGATGCAGCACTGGGTTCTCTCCTGATAACAGGTGAGTAAATTGGAATTCGTACTTTGGTTGATTTTAGAGGAATATTATAAAGTTCCAAAACTCCACACTTAGAAGAATTTCCAAGTGAAACCAGTCAATGTTAGCCAATGAAGGAAATTCAAGTTACCGGTAAGTACGGTTAAAATTACTTTTCAGGACCAGTACTGGGCTGAAAGATGCAGCACTGAGGTCTCTCCTGATAACAGGTGAGTAAATCAGAATTCGGATTTCGGCTGATTTTAGAGGAATATTTGTATGTTTCAAAAATCAACACTTAGAAACTTTTTCAGCAAAAAGCAGGCAATGATATCCTATGGAAGGAAATTCAAGTTACTGGTAAGTACGGTTAAAATTACTTTTGAGGATCAGTACTGGGCTGAAAGATGCAGCACTGAGGTCTCTCCTGATAACAGGTGAGTAAATCGGAATTCGTATTTCGGCTGATTTTAGAGGAATATTTTAAAGTTCCAAAACTCCACACTTAGAAGAATTTCCAAGTGAAACCAGGCAATGTTAGCCTATGGAAGGAAATTCAAGTTACTGGTAAGTACGGTTAAAATTACTTTTCAGGACCAGTACTGGGCTGAAAGATACAGCACTGAGGTCTCTCCTTATAACAGGTGAGTAAATCGGAATTCGTATTTCGGCTGATTTTAGAGGAATATTTGTATGTTTCAAAAATCAACACTTAGAAACTTTTTCAGCAAAAAGCAGGCAATGATATCCTATGGAAGGAAATTCAAGTTACTGGTAAGTACGGTTAAAATTACTTTTGAGGATCAGTACTGGGCTGAAAGATACAGCACTGAGGTCTCTCCTGATAACAGGTGAGTAAATCGGAATTCGTATTTCGGCTGATTTTAGAGGAATATTTGTATGTTTCAAAAATCAACACTTAGAAACTTTTTCAGCAAAAAGCAGGCAATGATATCCTATGGAAGGAAATTCAAGTTACTGGTAAGTACGGTTAAAATTACTTTTGAGGATCAGTACTGGGCTGAAAGATGCAGCCCTGAGGTCTCTCCTGATAACAGGTGAGTAAATCGGAATTCGTATTTCGGCTGATTTTAGAGGAATATTTTAAAGTTCCAAAACTCCACACTTAGAAGAATTTCCAAGTGAAACCAGTCAATGTTAGCCTATGGAAGGAAATTCAAGTTACTGGTAAGTACGGTTAAAATTACTTTTCAGGACCAGTACTGGGCTGAAAGATACAGCACTGAGGTCTCTCCTTATAACAGGTGAGTAAATCGGAATTCGTATTTCGGCTGATTTTAGAGGAATATTTGTATGTTTCAAAAATCAACACTTAGAAACTTTTTCAGCAAAAAGCAGGCAATGATATCCTATGGAAGGAAATTCAAGTTACTGGTAAGTACGGTTAAAATTACTTTTCAGGACCAGTACTGGGCTGAAAGATGCAGCACTGAGGTCTCTCCTTATAACAGGTGAGTAAATCGGAATTCGTATTTCGGATGATTTTAGAAGAATATTTGCACAATGGTGAAGGGAGGGGGCGGGGCCTGAGGTGACATCTGTGCAAACGCGCCCCGTGGCGCGTTTTAAGTTGGGGGATTAAATCCCCTTGAATCCTGAGGGTCCCTAGGGGCCAACTAGCCCACCAGGAACCTCCAATATGCGCCAGGGGGCTGGTTGCAGAGACGTGTAGAGAGGCCACACCCCTTTTACACCTCTCTGCAACGCAGCTCTGTGGCGCTTTCTGGATGTACCTGTTGGGCTAGTTGGCCCCAGGGACCCTCAGGATTGAAGGGGATTTAATTCCCCATCTTAAAACGCGCCACGGGGCCTGTTTGCACACATGTCACCTGAAGCCCCGCCCTCTCCCTTCACCACTGTGCAAACGCGCCCCGTGACGCGTTTTAAGTTGGGGGATTAAGTCCCCTTGAATCCTGAGGGTCCCCGGAGTCCAACTAGCCCACCATATACCTCCAAAAAGCGCCACAGAGCTGCGTTGCAGAGAGGTGTAAAAAGGGGCGTGGCCTCTGTACACCTCTCTGCAAGGCAGCTCCCTGGCGCATACTGGAGGTTCCTGGTGGGCTAGTTGGCCCCCAGGGACCCCCAGTATTCAAGGGGAATTGTTCCCCTCTGCAAACGTGCCAGGGGGCGCGTTTGCAGAGTGGTGAAGGAAGGGGCGGGGCCTGCGGGCCCAATCGTTTAAAAAAAAAAAAAAAAAATGTTGTCCCCTGAAGGGGGGCTGTGTGGCCCCCCTTCCTTTTTTCTGTTTTTGGGCCCTGGGGACCCCTTCCCCCAGGGCCTTACCCCTTTTTTTAAATTACAAAATAAAAAATAAAACGGGAAGGGGGCTGCGTGGCCCCCCTTCCCTGGGCCTGTATTGGCCCCGGGGACCCCATCCCCCGGGACATGGCCTCTATATTTATTTTTATTATTTTGAGGGGGGCTGCGTGGCCCCCCTCCTCTGGCCATTTTAAGGCCCCGGGGACCCCATCCCCGGGGCCGGCCATACCCTTTTTTTTTTTTTTGTTGAAAACTTTGGGGAGGGGGGCCGCGTGGCCCCCCTCCCGGGCCACTACTTGCCCCGGGGACCCCATCCCCCGGGGCTGGCCCTCTCGTTGGGGACTGTGGGGGGGTCCCCAATCCCCCACAGTCCCGCCGGCTCCTCGCGTCCCTTGGGAGCCGGCATTCCTTTTCCACATGGGGAGCTGCTAAGATGCAGCTCCCCATGTGGAAAGCAATGTGCTTTGGATATTGGAAGAGAGAGCAGGTTTCCCTGCTCTCTCTTCCAATATCCAAAGCAGTTTGCAATGACAGGACGGGAGCCGCGAGGCTCCCGTCCTGTCATTGCAAACAGCAGTGTCCCGGGGTAGGCACCCCGGGACACTGCAGGAGCCGGCCCTGGGGGTGGTGGTCCCCAGGGCCATCAAGGGCTCCAGGAGGGGGGCCACGCGGCCCCCTCCCTACATCAGCACAGCCCCGGGAGGTGGTGGTCCCCGGGCTTCGGGGGTCCAAAACGGACCCCCATTTTAATTTGTTAGTGCCCCGGGGAGGTGGCGGTCCCGGGCGTGTGGGGGGCTGGAGCCCCCACACAGGTTGTTCAATTTTTAAAAAAAGCCCCGGGAGGTGGTGGTCCCGGGGCTGCGGGAGGGCTCAGAGCCCTCCCGCAACATTTTCAAAAAGCCCCGGGGGTGGCGGTCCCCGGGGCTTGGGGGCCCTTTGAGGCCCCCACACATAAAATTAACCCCCCACCATGCCCCCGGGACTTGGGCCACCCGGGGCAAAATACAATCGAAGCGCGGGAGACCGCGCTTCGATTTTTTCTTGTTCGCAAAATTCGCGCACCCTGAGCGCATCCTGCCGATTTTTTAAAAATTTTTTTTATTTATTTTTTTGCCCAGGGGGTCCTTGTGGGACCCCCTGAGCAAACCTAGGGGGTCAGGGTGTTTCTACCCTGCCCCCTTTGTGCGCTTTGCGCACTTGTTTCTGTCCCTCGGTTCTACCGAGGGACAAAATGGCTGCCAACATTTCCTGAATCGGAATGTTGACAGCCAGCTGACAGCCAATTAACATGCAGCTCGTGATCGGGAGGGTACGCGGACCCTACTCGGCCATAGATATCACTATCTTTTTACTTTTGATTTTCTCAGCAACTACTGAACGGATTTACACCATTTAACAAAAAGGGTTCTTTCTCAACCAAGAACTACCTCTTTGCCAAATTTGGTGTAATTCCGTTCAGCAGTTCGGGCTGTAGCCGTGTCTAAAGTTTCCTATGGAAAATTGCATGGGGAAAACGCGTTTTGGGACCCCCTTTTTCTCGGCCCCCGCTTGACGAATCCCCCGAGACTTTCAGGGTAGGAGCGGACCGGAGCGGGCCACAAAGTTTGAAAATTTTGCGAAGATACGTCAACCGGCAAGAGAGTTATTTCAAATAGAATGTCGCGGATTTCCTATGGATAATAGGTTGTAACTATAACTATCTACTGGCGACCGCCAGTAGATAATATATATATATATATATATATATAGCAATAACACTGGTGGCTCACAAGAGAAGCACTCGGGAAACGTGCAAGGTCACCAGCCTTTTATTGAAAGATATAGACAAGTTCAGGAGCTGGTATATTTGAAAGCAGCCTTTCGTTCAGCCTGACGCGTTTCGAAAAGATTTTCTTCCTCAGAGGCTCCCAAAAGGTATGTGCTCGATTCTCCTCCTCCCACAGCATTTATGTATATGTCCCGCCCCTGGATGGGGCCTTCGTCATTTATTGGCATTCTGGGAGTTGCAGTGCTTAATCTTCCATCAATTTTGCGCACGATTACTGCCTGCGATAAGACCTTGAATTGGGCCCCAGCCGCTGCTCGGAGTCTTCATTCTGCAGCGTTTCCCCACATTTGCGGTAGGTAAAATCCCTCCACGCAGCCCCCTTTGTATAATGGGGTGGTGCATCCTCAGCGGCTGAGCGGCCGCTTTTTAATGGCAATAACACTCCTGGCTCACAAGAGAAGCACTCGGGAAACGTGCAAGGTCACCAGCCTTTTATTGAAAGATATAGACAAGCTGGAGCTGGTATATTTGAAGGCAGCCTTTCGTTCAGCCTGACGCGTTTCGAAAAGATTTTCTTCCTCAGAGGCTCCCAAAAGGTATGTGCTCGATTCTCCTCCTCCCACAGCATTTATGTATATGTCCCGGCCCTGGATGGGGCCTTCGTCATTTATTGGCATTCTGGGAGTTGGAGTGCTTATATATATTCTTATCATGTTGAAGATGTGTGACATTTCTATGATGAATGCAGTCACAATTCCTAATGCTCAATGATTTTTCACTTAAAACTTCGGTTTTGCTCCAACATCAACTACATGGCCAAACATCTCAGAAACTATGGAATAGATTAGACTTATATATGCAAAAAATGAAACCCCCTTGAGACCACAACATTCTCATACCCTCAATGCTGGCACTAAACCAAAATTCCTCTCGCTTTTAGATGTTTAGCAACAAATGTCTAGCACTGACAGTTCATTACTCTAGACATCTCTCTTCCCCCCCCCTCTCTTTCTCTCTTTTTCTTCTATCCCTCTCTCTCTCTCTGGGGCACCCTTATGTCATTCCCCTCTCTCTCCTCCTCCCCAGTTATTGACCTTCCCCCCTCAGGGTTTACCTCAATTAATATCACTGAACCTACAAATGTATTTAGATCTCTAACCGGCTTACTATTTTCAGTTTTATTCTTGAATGTACTCATGTACTACAAGCATTTTTCTCATTATGTTTGTCCAATAACCTGTCCTTTCACTTCCCCCTTATATTTTTGTATCCCCTAAAACTAATAAAATACTTTACGATCAAAAAAACTTTGGGGCATATTAGCAAGGGCACTATCGCCGCTTTAGCGGCACTTTTTGCCGCTAAAGCGGCGATATTTATATCGCCCTATCAGCAAACTGTCTCTAACAGCAGTTAGCAACAGTTTGCGGGCATTAGCGCCCGTTTTTTTACCGCTTTGCATGTCAGCGATATTTATCGCTAATGACATGCAAAGTGGGCGTTCCCGACGAACAAACCTGGGAAACACTCGCTAACAGGCCTATCGCCTATTAGCAAGGTGGCCATGGCCCCAGTTAGCGACGTGAAAAGTCGCGCTAACCGGGGTCATCGCCATTTATTTAACACCTGCAATTAGCAGGTGTTAGCCATACCTAACATGGGGGTGGATTATGCTGATACGACCACAGGGTCGTATCAGCAAGGTGTTCTCCCTTCTCCATGCAACATCGCTGGTTTTTCAGCGATGTTGGCCCATTTCCTCGCTATCGCTGGAATATTCATCGCCATAGCGCTAATCGTTGCTAATACAGCGTTAGCGTGGCGATATATTCCAGCGATAGCCGGCGATAAAAAAATCACGCTAAGCAGGGTTAGCGATGATTATCGCCTCTTCTTGCTAATATGCCCATTTGATTTTGGACAGATATTCAACGTTTCATAAAGCATCCATAAGGACCGCCTCCAACGATGCTCCAATATGGGATAGAGTTGGAGACACACCTCTTTAAAGTATGCTACATCACAATGGATTTAAAGTTTCAGAAACCAGCTGCCTGTCCTATTGGCTTTATGCTTGTCTTTCACCGTTTGCATTGCTCCACGGCCTTTTGGCTAGGTTTGCGCTACAGAAATACCACATACATACATCCAAAACGACGCTTCGATAAAAAGTAGTATAGCAAATACATTTATTGTGATTATTATAAAGATAATGCAGTATTTATTTATTTTCATGTTTGGCTGTGACTCAGTACTTTCGAATGCTTATTCTTAAAAAAAAAAGAATAATAAAACAAAAACACCAAATAACTATGTAAAGCATACCCCGCCTTCAGAATGATTGAGAACATATAATTACAGGCTACATTTCTTCTGTCAAGAAGTATCTGAAGGATTAAATGCTATGCCTCTCTTTGTAAAAAGCAGTGTTGACAAATTCTTTGAGGAGGATATATATCTTAATAATATGCTTTAAAGCAGAACTATACAAAGCAATTGGCTGACAGGTCTTAAGTGCTGGTCTTTCACTTTTAGGAAACCTGTGTAAAACATCTCTGCTTTATGGCCCGGATAAAATCTGGGGGCATATTAGCAAGACCCACGTTAAAATTATCGCCGTTTTAGCGGCAGGAAACTGCCGCTAAAACGGCGATAATGGGCTTGCTAATATGCGTTATAGAATTCCAATAGAAGCCCAGGTTAGATGTCCTGCACATCTAACCTGGGCTTCTATTGAATTCCATAACGCATATTAGCAAGCCCATTATCGCCGTTTTAGCGGCAGTTTCCTGCCGCTAAAACGGCGATAATTTTATCGCCGGTCTTGCTAATATGCCCCCTTATTTTTATTAAATGCCGCAGTGTTAACAAAGCAACGCATGCCATTGGCTAACTAAGCATGTCCAACATGCCTCTTTATTATTCAGCAAATGGAGGATATTAGCCAACATTTTGCTTAAAGCTAGACTGGAGTCGTTTCCATTAGGACACGGTGTCATTCATGTATTCACACGTTAAGTGGGTGTCCTTGCAGCTAATGACTGATAATCAACAGTGACTCGGCCGCCTTCCTTTGCTCGCAGCAATGTTAAATATACTCGCCGAGCGCCATTGCTCACACCCGGGAGAATAGGGCTTCGAAAAATGCTAAAGGGAAATTCTCTGCAGAGAAGCAGTCGCTTATGACAGATTATGTTGTATCTGTTTTAATTTATGGACCCTATGCTGGGGAAGAGGAAGGACAGAAGTAGCAGTTGTTGGCTTGCACTTTGTACACATACATGTCTCTTTAATGCCAATCTGCTACATTCCTGACTGAGGAATCAGTGTGGGCGTTCAGGTTTAATTCAGTACACCTATGCTATATGAATTGGCAATCTATTTAAATGAGCTACTTTGCATATTCTAGGCCGTACAAATCTTCTCAATGAATGTTTGTTGAACAAATTACCTAATTTTCTATATTAAAGCAGTATTGCAAGCCATCCAAATATAAGCAGCAGCAAAGAAACTATTCTTCTTAACCTCTGATTTATAACGTCGCTGCAGTTGTGTTTTTACATTGTGTTCATGTGTTGTCAAAACTGCTTTTGCAGGATGCACGTTTTTGGATCCTTCACGTCCGGTTTACACGACACGTGAGTGGGGGCTGTTACATATCATGACCCAACCCTAATGAAGTGCGCACTCAATGTACAAACACTTGAAAGACAGTTCACCGTGGATCACTGGAGAAAGCTAGAGACTTTCGACGAAGACGTAAGTTTTTTTAATTTCAGAGAGTTACTATTGAACATTTTCCAAAACAAATGAGCAAGGGAGGAAAGAACAGCAAAATAATACAGGAAATACAAATTGAAGCGCCGAGGCCTGGTATAGAGGAGCCTGGATGGTAGACTGGGGCAAAATAATCAAATACATATATCAAAACCCAGGTGGGTCGCATCAAATGAGGATAATATAACATACAGCTCTCTATACAATTACAGGTAGTGGGATAGTGATAATAAAGTAAAGAAAAATAAGAACCAGTAGGTGGTTGAGTGAGATCAGATATATAGAGAAGTGCACCTCAGTTAGAGTGCAAAGTACATGGTTAGAGATATATTGTAGAATGCTTTTCATTACAGGTCAGATATATAGAGTAGAGATCGGAGAGTCGGTGTCAGCCAGTATTGACGAACACGTAGCTTGCTTGTTCAGGGTAATTACAGTCATGAGATGGTGAGCATCAGGGTGTAGAGCGAATGACTCTCACATTAGGGCTTCACGGGGGTTTAGTGGTAGCAAAGTAGTTGTCAAGGGATTTCCAGACAGAGGTGTTACGCTGCACTTTCCATGGGGAGCTTCAACGACGTAAGTTCTGAATGAGGGTATTCTGTGGCATTGTAACAGAGTTTCCTCCTCCATCAAGACGTCATAGTAGAATTCGCTATACATAGAGTTCTCCGCGAGCATTGCAGAAGTCACTCCATCAAACAGGTTGCATCCACCCCAGTCGAGTCACTTTTGGCTGGACATCTCTGGCTGAAAATCACCAATGTTTTTAAGCGATACCAAGATTATCGCTGCCAAATGTGGCCACTGAAAAAGGCCCACTTTGGTTAATCTGTCAAGCCCACATAAATAATGTATTTGATATGCTGGTGGCATTTGGCAGAAGGTTAGAGGCACTCATACTGCCATTACATGGAAGTCTGCCATCCTTGCTATACTTTAATTAGTGTTGCTCATCCGCTGCCATTTCTGGCTGAGTTAATTTTGCACAGTGGTAGACCTAATGGTGGAAGCAGCTGAGGTTCCATTGGCAGGGTGTCTGCCATCTTTGGAACTCTATATTGGACGGTATGTCACAGAAAGCACAGCTAGTGAATCGTCAAGTTCCATGGTAAATGCTTCAAAAGGTACTCTATACCAGAGAAAGTAAATCACTGTGCTATGCCGTGCCTTTCAATCTGCCAAGATACCTTGCGTCCACTGCGAAGGTGTCATGGGCCCATTGTCTTTCTCTCATGAACACCAGCTCCCACCTGATGGGTACATAGAAGGGCACAATGTCAGTGGAGAAAGACACATATGGACATGAAGACCTTCTGGCTGTCATTACAGTCAAAAGCAGTGTGCTCTCGAATGCCTACTCGTGTGGGCCTAAAATTAATATTTGGCTAATGCTCCTACTTGGCCATCTCCTGATTAATTCTCCACTACCATCCATGCCAGTGCTCATACTTTTCCTCATCATTTCTTTAGCCTTGGTAATATACTTCTTGCAAATTAGTAGCTTGTAAAACACAGATGGTATGCCCATAAGATGTGAACAACTGCACCCAACCAAACCAGCATGGATGTAATTTGGCCTTTCCCTACTTACCTTGATTCATCTATGGGTTTTGTTCAGTGTGGTATCCTACATTCCAAACTGTTTCCACAGAATTTTTTCAGTGCCCATCTGAGTCCCAGGAAGAGACTGGATTGGTTCTGCGGGCCCTCTTTTGTCTTTTTTTGTTTGGTATCACCGGCCCCATGTGCTGCATGGTTCCATACGCATCTGTTATGCATACACTGAATTCTAGTAAACAAAGTTACAAGAGTTACTGCACTCTAGGGTCGTGTTTGTTCTGCAATATCTGTTCACTTTGTTGCTGTCTCAATGCTGCATTCTGTGCACACCTACACACCCTCTTATTTCAGTGTGATCCTGGAGAGGTGTTTGCACTTTTTGCATGATTGTAAACGATATGTACTTATCTTATTTTTATTTTATTTTCTCTTTCATAATGCTGAATCCAGGCTTGAAGCTATGCTGTGCTTAGTGGCCAAGCACTAGAGTTTCTTCTCCCTTAGGAAAGCAATGTCTCCCACTATCCCTCATAAATGCAAGGCTCACACCGATTCTAGCTGGAATGCATGCGGTTGTTCTAGTGCACGGGTACTCATAGTACGGCCCGTGGGCCGCCAGCGGCCCGGCAAGCCTTCTTTGGCGGCCCGCGGACCTTGCAGATATCCTACCTGTGTTTTTTTTTAAGTGTCAGCAAACACCGCCGGTTGCAGCAGCGCTCTATGGGGGCCGGGCGAATCTTTAAAAGACCATTCACTTGTTAATGAGGCTTTGTTGTATTTCACCTCTTCTTAGAGAGATAGAGGGAGGGAGAGATAGAGGGAGGGAGAGATAGAGGGAGAGATGGAGAGATAGATAGAGAGAGGGAGGGAGAGATAGAGAGAGGGAGAGATGGAGAGATAGATAGAGAGAGGGAGGGAGAGATACAGAGAGGGAGAGATGGAGAGATAGATAGAGAGAGGGAGGGAGGGAGAGATAGAGAGAGGGAGGGAGAGAGCGATAGATAGAGAGAGAGATGTGTGTATGCTGGGTCTGGTGGCTCAGTGGATGAAGGCGTCCGCTGCAGGGGCCTGTGTTCAACCTCATGGTCATAGTTTTTTTTTCTGCTCTAGCACCGCCCCCTCCCCCACTGACCCCGCCCCCACCGGTGCGGCCCTCGGCCACAAACCACACTGTAAATTTGGCCCCTGAGAGAAAGATTGTGAGTACCCATGTTCTAGTGCTTGGTTTTTATACCTGCTAATAGTTGCTATTATATCGCCCAACAGTTGTAAAGCTCTCACAAGTCTTGGGTTCTGATTTACTAAGAAGTCACGCAAAGCAGCAAGACAACTTGCTGTGTTGCTTAGCATGACAAGGAGAGAGCAGGAATGCACCATATCTACTAGAATTTGATGCATTCCTGCTCTCTTCCTGCCCTGACACAGCCTAACACTAGCGCAGGCCCCCTTGCGCCATGGTGCAAGAGTGCCTGCATTACAGGTAAGATGGGTTTGTGTGAGAATGGACACCTTCCTGCACGAAAACAATTCTCAGAGGCAATTTCCTCTTTCTACATGTGCTGCATAATGCAGCACACATGTAAAGTGGACATAACGAGGAGAAATAAAGATATTTCTCCTCGTTATGCCTCTATTGGGAAGGCATACCATTTTGACGCATTCCCAGATTTAATATTCTTATTCTATGGATTGATGCATGGGAACACCCACGCTCCACCAATGGAACACTTTTCCAACGCAGAGTAACGCAAGGCAGATACTTGTGCTCCTTTGTGTTACTGTGGATTTACTAAGCCACGCAGAGCCGCGCATGGCTTAGTAAATCTCATTGAAGCCTTCAATTGCCTTGCGCCACCTTGCAAGATGCAATGGCAATGCAAGGGCTTCATAAATCTGGACCATAGTGTGGAATCGGATGCAGAAACTTGGAACTTGCAGAGGCACTTTTGGGCTTCTATCTGCTGCTTCCCGTAGTTGTCTGGCCTCTTTATCAGGAGCGCTTGTTATCTGTGAAAACGCTGATGAATGAAAAAACCACTTCATCACACTGCGTGGCGTGTCTTAAGAATATGTTTTGAATGTGTGAAGCACCCAGGACTGCAAATGTAGCACATGTGTTAGTGGCATTTTCCAATTCACATTCAGAAAAATATGATAAAGGGTGATTATATGATATTACCGAATGACATGATAAGCATATATATATATATATATATCCAGTTACCACTCCACTTGCGTTCGCGCACAGACAGGATACGGACAACTTAGTTTGCTGGTGCTCAGTGAAAAGGTTTATTGAAGTTTCAGTGAGAGTCCATCATGACGCATTTCGGCCACCCCTGTGACCTTGGTCACATGATAACGCTACGTTCATAGTGAAATTTAAAGGAAACACCCCCTCACATGACAAAAAGCGGAAGCACTAATGGAGATGGAAGGCATACTATGCGGTACAGCTCATAGATAAATGCTGCAGAACATTTGATCTTTCTTCAGTTACATATCAAAATAACTGATGAATGTTTCATATGATTTTGAATAGATGCGTTAATGCTTAACAAGTTAATTGAGTCATAGTTGGAAAATATACTTTTAAATATCGGAAACTGTGTAAACATTGATAATGATTATTGAATAGACATGGTATTGTGGAAATCATTTTGAGAAATAGGCAAATTGTATGACAAAGCTCATTGCGCTGCATTGTAAAAAATTAATTAAAATAATTTAAGTAACAATACATGTTCAGTGCAAATACTGCTTATGCAAATGGCTTTAAGTAGCAGCATATATTGGCCTCTAATGGCAATATTTATCGTTCCACAATAAAGGCTATAAATACCTCTAATTTTTGACACATGTCTAAATAAATAAATCAGTATAAATATATATGTTGATATAAAAGCCATTAAAATGCATAAGCAATCATAAAATCAACATTCAAAATTTGTAATAGTCCATAAGCTAAAAGCACATTACAATAAAATGCATGAAATAGGGATAAATGCAGACTCAGTGCAAATACTGCTTGTGCAAATTGCTTTAGAAAGTTGCATATATAAACCTTGCAAAGCATATAAAATGTATCCGCAACAAAACATTAATACTCCAAAGTGCAAAGCTTATTGTGCAAATAGATGCTAAAGTGCAACAAAATATGTGTGTCTAAAGTGCTGTTTGGGTGTAAAGTACTAAAAGCAAGAAACATAGTCTAATCCTTATGTTAGACTTGGCATCTTTTGGCGTGTTTCCCCTGAGTTTTTTGCTTTCTGACCTCTCGGTTTTTGACTCTGTATGTGCTGGCTTCGTGTTTCTGCGCACTTTTCTCACTGCTGATCAGTGGTAAAGTGCAAGTGCTCCTGTGGTAAAATGTGTTATGGATTGGTATTTCCATGATTGGATCTTTGATTTACTTGTTAGTCCCCAGTAAAGTGCACTGAGTGTGCCAGGGCCTGTAAATCGAATGCTACTAGAGGGCCTGCAGCACTGATTGTGCCACCCACGTGAGTAGCCCTGAAAAGGTACCTCAGACCTGCCATTGCAGAGTCTGCGCGCAGTTTGTAACTGCCATGTCGACTTGGCCAGTGCACACACTGGCCGGTCCCTAACCTTCCCTTTTCTTGCATGTCAGACACCCCTCAGGTAGGCCCAAGGTACCCCTGTGGGCAGGGTGCAGTGTAAGTGAAAGGGGGGACATGCCCTGGTGTGTGTGGCATGTCCTGATAGTGAATTACAGCCAATTTCGTTTTTCACTATTGCAAGGCTACCAGTTCCCCATAGGATAGAATGGGAGGTTTGTTTATAACATCTTATAAACATAACTGGCCCAGGGAATTCGGTACGAAAACAGAATTTAGTATGCCTGAACTCAGAATCTAAAGATGCATCTTTTAGTGAAGGTGATTTTTACATTCTGTGTTTGAAAATACCACTTTTAGAAAGTAGGTATTTTCTTGCTCAGTCATCCAGTGTGCCTCTGCTGGAATGTGGATTGCCTGTCTGGGTTTTGGATGAAAGAAGGCTGGGGGAGCAGGAGGGGCGCCAGATGGTCTAGGTAGGTCAGGAAAGGGCTGAAGAAACCTGGGTTACGATGGGGGAAGGGGGAGGAGATTTCCTTGCACCTCAAAGGGCCTGCTCTGCCTCTGACAAATGCTGTCTCCACCTCCTGCCAGGAATTCACACCAGAGAAGGCAGAACTGGTCCTGACCGGGCACAGGCCCTCTCTGCCTAAGAGATCAAAGGATTTTTGGACATAAATTCTGGGTCCCAGACCCCTGAACTTTAGAACTCATCTGGACAAGAAGACTGCCAAGAAGAAGAGCCGGAGAAGCTGCAAAAAGGAACGACTGCTTTGCTGGGTGCTTTGCTGGGCTGACCTGCAGTGGCTGCTTTTGTCTTGGGTAGTGAAAGGCCTGGACTGGACTTTCTGCAACCTAAATTTGTGAGTCTCTCCAAGGGCTTGAGGTAGAGCTTGCCCCCTGTTCACGAAGTCTCAGGAACAGCAAAGACTTCAAGTTCTTCGACCCGCAGCACTGGGGACTGTGTGTTTTGTGCTGCAACCCGAAGAACACCAACTCGATGACGTCTACGACGCCACTGCCGACTCCGTGTCCTGAAGGCAACTCAGAGGGCACCGCCGCAACGCCGCACCGCAACCCTGGTCTCACCGACGATGCCTGTTGATGCCGCCACCGAGCTGCTGCTTGCACCGCGACCTGTGGGCACCGCACTTCGCACCGCCTCGCTTCATGCCGAAGCTTTGGCACCGCAGAGGGCACCGCCGCAACGCCGCACCGCGACCCTGGTCTCACCAACGATGCCTGTTGACGCCGCCACCGAGCCGCTGCTCGCACCGCGACCTGTGGGCACCGCACTCCGCACCGCCTGGCTTCACGAGGACACCTTGGCCTGCCTGACGCTGCCACTTCCCGCCAAGATTGACGCCGCTGCTTGCACCGTGGTTCGGGGGCACCACTCGTAAGTTACACGACGCACCGCCCTCATCCCACACCGCAGCCTTGGCCTACCGACGCCGGCGCCATCGACTCCAGTTCGTCAGCCGACGACAGTGCTTCAGCAACGACGACGCCGCTGCTTGCACCGTGATCTGCCAGCACCGTGATGAGCACCGCCTTCATCTCGCACCGTGACCCTGGTCTCACCGACGACGCCATCTGACGCCGCCACCGAGCCGCTGTTCGCACCGCGACCTGAGGGCACCGCACACCGCACCGCTGCACTTCGCACCGCAGCACCCAACATCTGCCGACGCCAGCGCTCCTGACTCCATCAGAGAGGAGATCGACCTGCAACGCATGTGACTTCGAGGGCCCCATCGCCCTGCATCTCTGAAAGGTACTGTTTGCGGGTCTTCCCGACACCGTAGCTGGCCTGCAACCCTGCGGTCAGCCAGAACTGTTTTGGATTTGTGTGTTCACGGCGCCGTGGTAGCCCGGACGGCGCTAGCCACACAAGGAACTCTTTTTAATCAGCGTATTTTGGAATTGTGAACTTTTAAGTATAGTATTGTGGTTCTTTATCGTTTTTGGTCTTGTTTTAATTATATAAAAATATTGGATATTTTTCTAAACTGGTGTGGTGTCCTTTTGTAGTGCGTACACTGTATTACTGTTGGTTATGTGCAAATGCTTTACACACTGCCTCTAAGATAGGCCTGGCTGCTCGTGCCAAGCTACCAAGGGGGTGAGCAGGGGTTATTTTAGAAGTGTAACTCCCTTATCCTGACTAGAGTGGTGGTCTTTGCCTGGCTTTGGCCCACGCACTAGCCTACCAAGAATCCCATTTCTAACACCTTATATATACAAAGATAAAATAATTTAGTTTAATTCCTTGGCGGCTTCAAATGGAGGAAATGAATAAAGCCTAATATAAAATGTTACTGGGTAGCGCAATGCTGAGGGAGCCCCCTTAAAAATGTATTAAACACATATGGAGTAAGCTAGACAAATCTATCATACAATATAGACAATCCTAATGTGTAAGATGCAACCACTATGTGTATAGAGGTGGATAGTTAGTAATTCCTAATCTTGTGGGGATAGCAGATTGTGAATAGCTAATCCAAAAGCTAGCTTAATTGCGGATTGGGATTCCCACTGTATCAATATTGAATGATAATGATGATAAATATGATGCTGAATATGTTACAGGTAATTGTGAAGATCTTCTCCTATATTCAGACCCTGTGGGGACTTTGTATCGAGCTCCACAATGTATCTCGATTCTAGTTGCCGGAGCTTTTTTTCACGATTACCCCCTCTTTTGTTTACTGGAACCGCATCAATAACAAAATATTGAAGACAGTTAAGATTGTTATCGTGTTCCAGTTTAAAATGCCTAGCTATTGGGTAGGCTGGGTCTGAATTGACTATAGCATGTAAGTGTTGTAGTATTCGTGCATATGCCTGTAATTTGGTGCTCCCTACATACCGCAGCCCACACTTACATTGTAGCACATATACGGCATATTCTGTTCTACATGTGAAGTGGCCTCTGAGTTCGATGCTAGTATTGGAGAATGCAGTGCAATAAGATGTAGTATTAGCACCAAATTTGCAAGCACGACAGGTACTACATTTAAAGAAGCCCCTTTTGGGTGACAGCCAGCAGGTTTTGTTGTCTATCTTAGGACTGGTTTTTACGAGGTCATTACGCATGGAGTAGGCTTCTCGGAATGTAAAAGTAGGTTTGGCTGGGAGAGTTTGTTTCAAAATTGCATCCGTGAGGACGAAAGGCCATTGTTTATTAACGATGGTTTTAATATTATTGGCCTGTTTGCTAAATGTAGTAATTAGTCTACACTGTGAGTTGTTATTAATACCAGTTGTGGTGATAGCGTCCCTGTCCTTATCAACTACTCGTTCTCTATTGCAATCCAGTAGTCCCTGCCTATCTTTATTATTAGCTTTCCTTATTGCTACATCCAGTTTTCTAGGATTGTAACCTCGTTCAATGAACCTATTTTTGGCTTCTTTTTTATGGTAGTCAAGATCTTCCTCAGAGCTACATGCTCTCCGAATGCGAAGGAATTCGCCATACGGAATGCTAGCAATTATGTGCTGCGGGTGGAAACTCTTAGCGTGGAGCACTGTATTGCCTGCAGTTGGTTTCCTATACAGGCTAGTTTCAATTTTATCTTGCTTAATATACACTTTAATGTCTAGAAAATTGGTAGTAGTTGTATCTAAATGTGCTGTGAATTGTAAATTCATATTGTTGAAATTAATACTGTTGACAAATTCTTCTGCTTGTGTTTTCGTGCCGCGCCAGATGACAAAGACGTCGTCGATGTAACGCCACCATTTTATAATATGCTGCGACCAAACATTACTGTGCTCATATATATATATGAATTATTTTATTTGGTGCAGATGTGCAACCTGTTCCCTAATTCTCCTCCTTCAGATAACATTTGATTTCCCTGGCCACCTTTTTTCCTTTACTGCAGCCCGCCATTGGAATAATTTGCCCCTAGTCTTGAGGAAGGAACAGAATCTTTGTAGGTTCAGAAAGGCTTTAACAACTCCACTGTGTCCACCTATACCATAAAGGTTGGGATTTCCATATAGTAATCAATTTTTGTCATAGATCCCCATATGTGTATGATTGTCAGGTAATGAGACACATTGAGGCAGAAGAGAAGGCAAACATGGAAGAGATGGCACACAAAGAACAATGGAAATTACACTGTTTGAGGTGTAAAACAACATTTCCCAGGGTCACACCCCCAGCCTCTAGTAGACAGGCACACTCAAACACACTTCCAGGTCAACAGCGGCAGACAGAGTGTTTAAGTCTGAATCACACTGAGCTCCATTGTCTGGCAAAAGCAGTTGTTGGGACTCCTAGCTATTCAAATTATTTTGCACCCAACTTGACTTGTTCCTTCACATTTGTTTTTTTCCCTCTTCGGTTCCCTTTGGTTCTCCCTGAACCCTTTTCTGTTGTCATTTGTTTTCTGCCTCCTTACTCTTTTGATTAATTTGTGCCTCTCGTCCATCCAGTCTTTCACCTTCCCAGTGCTGCAGTTGTCTTCATCTTCGGATCCTGTGTTGATTTTCTGTAATATCAAAGTCTAGTTACAGTGCTCATCTGCAGGTACCAGGTAAGTCCCAATCTGTGGTATTAGTAATACTTATTTCCCTCCTGTGGTTTGACCCTGTAGTAATCAGTGTTCTCTTACCAGTAGGTGAATACCTTAACCATGATAAGTTTGGACTTGAGAAACTATACCTAAGGAATCAAGTCCAGATCTCCCAACTATCAATCTGCAACAGTCTCTCTCTCCCCTTCATCACCCCATTCTCCCCTTCAGCTGAGTCTTCGTCACCATCATTGACCTTATTCAGGGCAGCGAGTTGACCTCTAGGGTGAGAGGGAGGGATTGGCCTTGACATCTCACGCTTGCAGCACCGAGTCCATGAATAGGATTTGTTACAGCTCCAAAATGGCCGCTTTTGGGGTGACAGTACTGCACAGCAAAAATGCATAAATACCAATGCCTTCCCCCTGACTTTGATATGTATGAAGCTGCAAATATTAGTCCAAATGTCATGCTATAAGATGTCACGTTTGTTGGTGCATTTGGTACTTGCAATAGTTCGTTCGTGGATATTGTTGATAGTCTAGACTATTTGGACGAACGTTGTGGCATTGCAAACTAAGGGTCACTGTGATAATTATATTTAACAGTTTATTCCGTTTAGGTGGAAAATGTAATAATCTTCAATGGAATATTCAACCCATAACAGATATTGAAAAAGACATAAAATGTGCAACTGTGTTAAATGAACAAATACAACGGAATTCTTCTTGAAACAAGACTTTCTGGTACTCCACATCAAAACAAAAGTGAACAAAAGTGAACAAAGCAAAAGAAAGCCAGCAATTACCCCAAGAAATACAAACGAGTTGTAAATGGTAGAAACAGAGAAGTAAAAAGGGAAAACATTATCTACAAAATGCCATTCCTATGGAAGGCCATAAAAAGCACACATCAAAAAAGCCAAGCACAGCTTCCGTATTGTCCACCTACAGCTTTGTATTTCCGGCACTCTTATGGTCTACCTGACAATTCGACTTTTGAGCCATGCCTGAATATCAATGCTAGTCTGTTTCCCTTGGTGTCATGGCACAAGCTGTGTTTAGAATGTTCATTTCTGGTAGCAGCAGTGGACTCAGTAGAATTCACTCATAAGAAGCTTGCACCTGGCCAATTGTCTGCTGCCATTTCTCTGTCTCTGGTACTGGTGTGCACCACTTTCATCACTTTCATCGCCACCTGCAGAGGAATCTTGCAAATGCCCTACATCGCTTTATAGGTAAGGTACCTATCATCATGCCCAGCTGTAAACACTTGGCCAGTTAATGAGCAGAAAAAAAACCTAGTTAAATATAACTGTAAATACCTTCTTTACTCTTAGTTTCCTCTTACTGCTCCGCCTTTTTAGTTGCTTTATCCTAAGGCACTGCTCTTAACCTCATGTCCTCTTTCTTTCCCGTGTCCCGTCACATAATAATGTCCCTTCCTAACTCCTTCATTGAAATTCTCCTACAACATCTTGGCAGAGGACACACAAATCCACTTCTCCTACATTCATAGATTCTCACAGGCCACTTGACTCACTGCCTTGACTGAACAAGGTTAAAATAGCAAAACCTCAAGCTCTTCATTCCCATTTTGGTGTTCCTCTCTCACGCCACCCCTCTGTGTGAAAATGAGATCTCCAACATCCCGAAGCAACTCCATAAACAGTCCTATAATCACTAGCTAGTCAACTAACAATGCCTCTACATCCCTGCCTTGCTGTGTCACATATAGTGATAGCCAGTATAAAACGATATCGCTGCCTTGTGCAAGCGAAATACGTTCATTAATTATGGGTAAGTATCATAATGTCTCATGTAACAGTAGCACAGATATAATTTGTAGATTGACATCATCTTTATCATTTATGTTTCACTCATCACACTCTCTTCCATAGGGTCCTTGTTGGTGTTACACCTGAGCAACTTAACAACAATAAAAAGAAACGCATTTCCCATTTCACTCCTTCTTTTAAAGTGAAAGAAGTCTCATTAGAACATTGGAATGTTGAGTGCTCCATAGAAAACAATGAAGTGCTCCGGGCATTCCAATGTTTGTTTACTGCAACTGCTGTGAACAAAGGCCTCGGTAAACAACGTTTGCAACGCATGCCATTACAACGCAAGTCGTTACAGTGACGCGTTGTTACATCGCATGCCATTACAACGCAAGTTGTTACAACGACTTGCTGTAGGGGGCAGAAGGTGTTGGATTTGTTGGATTTTCAATCCAACTCCTTCCCTACTGTTGCACACACTGGAGTTGGAATAGTAAGTTATACTATTCCAAACTCCAGCGCCCCCCCTATAGCAAGTCACTTGTAACGACTTGCATTGTAATGGCATGCGATGTAACAACGCGTCGTTGTAATGGCATGTGTTGTAAACGCATGCGTTGTAACGAGTGCTATTCAAGGCTTCACGGAGCCAGAGGGGATTTCAATTTTCAACCTCCTCGGGATCCGTGAGACTTTTGTTTTACAAATTAGAATATTCTGCCCTCCAGGGGCAGAATGTTCTAATAGCCTTAGAGCCCTCTGTAGCAGGCTCTACCGGCCATTAAAGGCCCGCTCTTGTTAAAGGCCTGAGCCGAGAACGGGCCTTTAATGGCCGGTAGAGCCCAAGGCTTTATTAGAACATTGGAATGTTGGGAGCTCCATTGTAGACAATGGAGTGCTCCATGCTTCTACGGGCCGGTAAAGGCCCGCAGAGCAACATTCCAATGTTTTACAAAGGCTCTCGGAGCTCGAGGGGATTTAAATCCCCTCGAGCTTCGAGAGGCCTTTGTTTTATTTGTTAGAACATTCTGCCCTCTAGTGGCAGAATGTTCTATTAGCCTTATAGCCCTTCGTAGCAGGGCTATACCGGCTATTAAAGTCCCGGTCCCTTGTTAAAGTCCCTCGCCTTCGGCTCGGGCCTTTAACGCGGGCCTTTAATAGCCAGTATAGCCCGCTACGGTGGGCTATAAGGCTATATTAGAACATTGGAATGTTGAGAGCTCCATTGAAGACAATACAGTGGCTCCGGGCTTATAATGGCTGGTATCAGCTTCCTGCTCAAACATTCCAATGTTTGTCTTTCTGTTTCTCTCTTTTTAATTTATAACAGTCTACCCTTAGAGGGTGGAATGTTCTGCTAGTCTTATAGCCCTTCTGCCTACGGCTATGCCGGCTGTTAAAGGCCCTTACCTTCGTTATAGGCCCCTGCCTGCAGCTCGGGCCTATAACTCAGGTTCAACAACTTGTATAGCCCTCGACAGCGGGTTATAAGGTGATAGTAAATGCAGCTTGTTCTAGGATATTGTTTTAGATTGAGAGGTTCACCTTCATTGCATGCAAAAGTATTGATTGTACATGTGTCTCCCATTCTTCTTGCACCTTTCGAAGTTTTACCCAATCAGAATTAAAAAAAAATATTTTGCTTGAGGAAAGCATTGAGGTCCAGTTATTTGGCTCACCGCACGGCTGTATTTGCCTGAATATTTCTTCACCTCATCATAAAGGCTGAAAACTATTATGATCCAATTCAACAGCTGGGGAAGAGGTTAACAAATGTTAACATGACAGAATGCTAGATTTCTTAAGGCCATACAAGGCAGCATATGTAAGATGAACAATGTGCTCTGTTTGCTGAAATGTAAGCAATAAAGGTAATATTGTACGCAAGAGAAGGCACCAATGCCAAGGATAAAAGTTAAAAGCACATCAAGCTCACAGCAAGCATCATCCTTTCCTGGCATTGGCAACTTCTCATCTGTATCTTGTTTGCTGGATAACATACCTCCATATGGAGCTTTGATCTTATACATTGGAGAAAGAAGGTACCAAAAGCTTATGACACAAATCATTACGTTTTAGACAGTGAGGTTTATGTACAACACTTATATAATAATGGCTTCTGCCTTTTCAAATAATTGTAGTAACTGGAAATTGTATATTATTTTCTATTCTAAAAATCAAAACAATTTTTGCTTTGAAATTAGTGCTTCTAATGGTACTAGAATAACCCGAAGACCTGGGTCATCCACTATGCGGTCGATCCTTGGCAGTAAAGGCGCATTCATACTGCTCTACAAATATCACCAAGGCCTGCTCTTGAAGAACAGCGTTAAGGAGAACCAGAGCCAATCATTCTTTGTTTGAACACGGCCCTTCAGGACTATGGCTACTATATTCAGACCATGAACTCATGTTCTCAAATGCTTACCTTGACAAGCCACATAGAACCCCATTTCTGTTGCCCCTTCATTATCCTCATGATAATGCATTTGTTTTATTTACTCTATGGAATTCCTGCCTGAACAATTTAATGTGAGGTGCTCACAGTTTGTTGCAGGACACCCAACATCTTGCAATTGGCAACAATGTGCTCAACAAATGTAATTTACACTACAGCGTGTACTTCTGCCGAAGGAAGGAAGGAAGGTGGACAGTGACTGGAAGCTCTGAAGAAGTAGATTACTGTTGCTCAGGAAGCAGCCACATACCACACATGGCAGCAAGAGAAAATACAGACATTTTCTAGACTAAAAATGCTTTAATTATTTGGAAGGTTGGAAGGTTGGGTTAAACTAGACGTAGCTGGGTATTTTTCCTAAATATATTCTTGATGACAGCAATTCAGCTTTTGATGTGGCATATGGTTTAAGCACTTCCAGCTTTTGAAATTCTGAGAGTCACTGCATCCTCCTCAGGCCTGCATCATAGTTTTAGATTCATCAAAGGTCAAGATTTATAAAATAAAAACATTAATTGAAAGCTATTCGGTGTGGTAATTAAGGGGGTGCTGAATTATTTGAAAGACCAGATGGCAGAATCGGGGATAGTTTTAAGGAATTATAACTGTTTCTGGTAAAATATATAAATGATCCACTCTTCTAATGTAATTCGCATTCTTTGGCATGCATTCAGTGGGGCTGTAAACTTGACAACAAGCACTGGCAAAGCCAATCGGGTTTGGCTATTTTAGACGAATGTGTTCTTAGTTGCAGTGGCTGAAGGTTGGATGGAAGAAAGGATTGCTCTATAATTATATGCGCTGCAGATTATAGCAGTTGCAAGCACTTGCTGCTGACAGCAGTGAGCAATTAAGAAACCGAATTGCATAAAAGCAGTTACTCACAAAGAGCAGTATGAGATGGGAGACCGATAGGGTAAAGTCAAATTAAGGGTGTCAGGAACAGAAATAAGTGTGGGAAAATAGCTAAATATATGGACCTGGCAATCTGTTTCGGGCACTTGACCCTGTACAGCTATAAACACAGAATTGGTGGAGCAGAAAGAGGTGGCATGTAGGCAGTTGTAGGGTGGTGGCAGGGAATTGTCCAGGAATGTCAAGACAGCTGATGATTGAGGTCCCATTAACTGTAATAGAAAATGTGAATGCAGTTTGTTGTGTATATATCTTTGCCATCAGCGGAAGTAGCCTGTGCAGTGAGATAACCTTAATGGAGTGTAGCATAGCATACATGGACGTTATTACTTATGCGTATGGACACACTATGAGTTAAACACTAGCTCAGTAGAAACCTCAGCACCTAGATCTCTGGATTAGAATCACAAGAACAGCTGAATAATAACTGTTTCTAGGGATCCACAATGTAACCTACCAGGCAGCAAAGGATGAACCCAGCACCTAACGTACAGATATTTGATTAAAAAAATTAGGCCAAGGAAGTTCATGTTGTGATTATAGCTCTTCAAGAAGTAAGAAAAAATTGAAATGCAACACATCATCTAAATGGTGGACCATATTGGAGGACAACTTATGCTTCCATCATATGGCTTTGTGTGGACATCTTAGGCCAGCTGAATTGCAAAGATTTCACTACCAATGCCTGTATTGTATGTATGTGTATGTGTGTGTGAGTAACACTTGCCCTTCTGTTATCAGTGTGTTATCCAGTCTGTTGAAGCTTGCACTGCTTCCCTTTCTTAGCACGTTTTGGGTGACCTGAGGGAAGGTTGCACTGCAAGTGAATTTGATGTACCTGCTTTCTGTGTGAGGGATGCTTGCACTGCTATCTCCCATCTACAAGTTGAGCACTGTCAATGACAATCTGCTGTGTGTGAGGGAAGATTACACTGCATATGGCTTTCTTCATGACAAGCATCCATGCCTTGTACCTTTTCTGTGTGACTGGAGATTGCGCTAAAACTCATACTATACCAGTTTTGAGTGAGAAAATTGCTACTGTACCTCCTGTGTAGACTGTACCTATTTTATGTGTGTGTGTATGTTTGTGGGAAGCTTGCACCATAGATCTCTGTACTGTACCCGCTCTACATAAATGAAGCTTGTCTTCCCATTGTCAGTGATGTGTCCAGTTTTAGTTTAAATGAAATAGCATTGCTGCCTTTTCTGATCATGTTCTCTGACCTGACAGAAGCTTGCTCGGCAAATTCATGTTACGTATCTGCTTTGTATGAAGGAAACTTGCAGAGTGGTTGCCAATGCGATGCACAGTCTGTGAAACTGAATCATGCTCTATTACATTCGTTCAGAGTGCAAAAAAGTTGCACTCTGATGCCTATCCTGAGAACAAGCATCCACACTTATCACCTGTTGTGTGTATGAGAGAAGCTTTCTACCATACCTGCTCTGTGTGTGTGATAGAAATTTGAACTGCAGATCCCTGCACTGCACCTACTGTACCTACTGTACCTGGTCTGTCTGTGATCGAAGCTTGAACTGCGATCCATGCACTGTACCTACTGTACCTGTTCTGTGTGTGATCGAAGCTTGAACTATAGATCCATGCACTGTACCTACTCTACCTACTGTACCTGCTCTGTGTGTGATCGAAGTTTGAACTGCGATCCATGCACTGTACCTACTGTACCTACTGTACCTGCTCTGTGTGTGATCGAAGCATGTTTTGGCAATGCTTGTATGCACTGGTCTTCTTTTCAGACCTGTTGTTTATTTAGTCACCTAGATTCTTTTTTTTATTTTTATGAGAATAGTAAGGAGACATAGAAAGATGAAAGGTGTTGCTTTTTTAGGTATGTATGTTTAAGTATTTATGCATTGCAAACCTTGGTAGGGAGCAGCGGAGTGCTAAACAATGCGTGAAGTTCTCAATTGCAGTCATGGCCAACACAAGAAGAGGAACAGGGCTTCTCATTTCTAGAAGCTGGAGCCCCGCAGACTTCACATCGCCCAGCGCTGATCCACCCCTCTCCTGAACAGACCACCAATCCAACCTTCACCACAACACACCTCTAATCCACACTTCACCACAGTTCACAGGTATGTTCACCCATCACCCATCCACCTTTGACTACAGCAGTGGGAGTCTATCCCACCCAACAACCCATCCCTCCATATTCCGGCTGGTGCATTTCTCATCTTCCTAGTGGGGGGAGGGGCAGGCACATGACAGAAATCAAAGTGATCATCATCTACACTGAGGGTAGGCTTGGAGCCTGGGTACTTGCAAACATTAGCCAAGGGGCCACAAAGTATGGTCTGTGGTGTGACTGAAGGAAGTGACCCGATTAGGGCCACCCGGGTCACTCGCAACCCCTCTCAGCCTTCCTTACAAACGAAGAGTCAGTCAGACAGTAGAGAATACAAACCAAAGGTATTTATAAGTAATACACTCGAGTGGAGTTCGGTCTGACCAGCCTCCTCAGATTGCTGCAGAGGGACTGACTTCTACCAACAGTGTAACATATAATATACATTTCAGAATCACTAAAGACACGTCCAGACTGGAATTTTCCAGTTAGTAGCTGGTGAACAAAAGAGCTACAGAAGGATGAGCTACCATCCTGGGACCGGGTACATGCTATCTCAGCGTCAAGGTTATTCTGCCTGTGCCCGCCGCTCTAAGGGTGGTAGCATGCCTATCTAGTGAGAAAGGTATGTAATAATAAAACAGTCTATTCATTAGTACAGCAAAGCTCAACCTTGGAGGAATACAAAAAAAATATTGCAGCTGCTTTCTGCTGAGGCAGACAAAGTGAGACAGAAGTTAGCTTCGATCATAGCTCAAAATGGCGGCTGAATACAAGATGGTGCAGCGAATGCTAACTTTATATAGTGTACTACACTAGCAAAATGAATGCACACATTTACATTTCAACATGACCGAGGGCGGCACTGATGCCAACATGGTGGTTGTAGGAGGCCTGGGTGGGTCAGGAATTGTGTAAGGAGGTCTAAAAAAATGTTAAATAAATGGGCACGCATTTATTTGCAGGTTAATAAATGCTTGCTGCTTTATTTAAAATTTTTTCTGAATATTAGTGCTCAGCAACTAAACAGCAGCTCGTGCTGCTGTTCACCACGGGGACCGCATGTAAAGGTCAAGAGGGCCGCAAGCAGCCCCTGGGCCATACTGTGAGTATCACTGGCTTGGAGGAATTAAATTAATGCAATTAAATAAAGTGCTCAAAGAAAGGACGTTGCTTCGAGGCACCAAACCTAAATGAACATAATCAGATAGTAGCAAACACACACAAGGGGATCTAGAAGTTAAAATTGGTGTGGTCATGGAAATGTATGTGATGTACCGCATAGAGGCTGGTGTGCCAGGCATTTAGACAACTGTGATCTTATATAGTACACAGAAGCCATGTATTTTAGGCACTAAGGGCCAGATGTACGACCCTTTTTTGCTGTCGCAAACGGGAGATCCTCCTGTTTGAGTCCACAAAAAAGGATAATGGCATGTACAAATGCTATTTTGCGAGTCACTGACTCGCAAAATAGCATTTGCGACTCTCGCTATTAGGAAGGGGTGTCTCTTCCTAATAGCGAGTCACCATGCCATGTACTATTGTTTTGCAACTGCATTTGCGGCCGCAAAACACTTGCAGTTTACCACCTACTTCAAGTAGGTGGTAAAACCACTGCAAACGGGAAGGGGACCCCAGGGGACCCCTTCCCCTTTGTGAGTATGTGAGAAAATATTTTTTAAGAGCAGGCAGTCGTCCCAGGGACCACTGCCTACCCTTAAAAAAATGAAACTGAAAAGTTTCATTTTTCTTTTTTAAATGCAGCCTGTTTTCCTTTAAGGAAAACGGGCTGCATTTAAAAAAAAACAGAACTGCTTTATTAAAAAAGCAGTCGCAGACATGGTGGTCTGCTAACCCCAGCAGGCCACCATCCCTGTGGGTGCTAGCCGTTCATAATGGGGTCGTAAATTGCGCCTGCCTCATTAATATTAATGAGGCATGCAATTTGCGACCCCATTAGGAATCGCAAACAGTGTCTGAGACACTGTTGTGCATCCCAATCCCAAAGTGATGCAATTTGCGAGTCGCAAATTGGTGCGTTGTACATCTGGCCCTAAATGAATGTGGGCTAACATAATGCACAGTGACCACAGTGACATAATGTAAAATTATGCCCACACCCACAGAATGTGAAGAGGGGCCCCTGAGTCTCCCATATCTCACAGATATTCATTGACCTTGGGAAAAATGGGACCCCTCTACATAATGGAGACCCCCTGAAGGGCTGCTCCTCCACCTTGTGCCACAGGAGCTCAGGGGCTTATGTTACGCCCCTGTGACGACTGCTTTTATGCAACAAAGTGAATGTGATCTCATATCACACGCACTGTCTGGAGCACTGAAGAAGTGAACTGGTTATTATGTACTGCACACAAAGGCTGATGCTTCAATACACTGCCATTGATGTGGTCCTGCAAGAATGTGTATAGAACGTGGACGTGGGCTAAATGCACAGCGTTAGTCCATAGAGTGCAGAGTGAGGAGTAGCCTCTTTTCGCGATGAAAATCCTGTAAAATGTGTTTACATTTGTCATTCCTGTGGTTTGTATCTCACTCTACCGACTGATGGCCACTGAATTATTATGTGTTTGAGGTTGTGCAGTAAACAGTTTACCAAACCGCCTCCTCCAAGTGCTGAGCTGCCATCCCTTTGTGCCAATGTGCCCCATCCCTGCGCCTAACTAGTGCCAGACTGTTCGCTGATCCACAGCTATCGCTCTCACGGTGCCAAACAATTACCTTGTGTGCTAAACTGTCACAACCTCATCCTAAGGATTTGATTATGTTTGCATAAAAAGAGCTTGATAGATGTAAAAGGTGTTAATAGATCAAAGAGTTGGGTCTCTGCATGCCGCATACAAGGATGTAGCTTCCATTAGTGCAGCAGGTGCAGTGCCTGGGGGACCCACTAAACTGTGATCATTGCTGTACACAGTTCAAACAGCAGCCAGGGGGTCTCTTTCCTTCCTTGCACTAGGGTCTGTCACACAGTGGCCATGCCACTAGCCGCAGAACTTAACATCACCTTCTCTTTACAGGGTCCAGTCCAGGGGTCTCCAACCTTTTCGGTAATAAGAGCTACTTATGTTCAATGAAAATCATCCTGCGCTCCTAATGTTATTAGTGTTGTAGTAGTGATAACATTACAGTACTGGATACCAAATGCACGATTACGAACTGTGATCACCTTGGTTCATCCGACATGATTGCCAGCAGTAATGTAAAAAAGGCTTTATCAATGTGGAATTCTACACATTGGTAATACATAACAACCATAGCTGCAATGCCCATGGCACCAAGGTAATATTATTAGCAATAAGTCTCCCCAGCACCACATGATTTATCACTCAAATATCAGCTTTAAATATATTTCGGAAATTCAACCATTTTTCTCAAAACATCAGCTTATGAGTTCTCAAAGCTGACGAAGCTGACCTTCTCGCCGTGAGGGGAACGGCTACCGACCTTGTTTTTCCTGCCTGCCGTGAGGGGAACGGCCAGTAGCCTTAGACGCTTGCCGTGAGGGGAACGGCTCCTCAAGAAACCACAACTCCCAGCAGCCTGCATCGGCGCTCGACGTGACGCTGCTGATCTGCGCCTGGAGGCGCGATAAGAACATCGCCGGCCTCCCGCAGCGCGGGACGCCAGCTCAAAGCTGATGAAGCTGACGACCTCGCCGTGAGGGGAACGGCTACCGACCTTGTTGTTCCTGCCTGCCGTGAGGGGCAACGCCAGTAGCCTTAGACGCTTGCCGTGAGGGGAACGGCTCCTCAAGAAACCACAACTCCCAGCAGCCTGCATCGGCGCTCGACGTGACGCCGCTGATCTGCGCCTGGAGGCGCGATAAGAACATCGCCGGCCTCCCGCAGCGCGGGATGCCAGCTTAAAGCTGACGAAGCTGACCTTCTCGCTGTGAGGGGAACGGCTACCGACCTTGTTTTTCCTGCCTGCCGTGAGGGGAACGGCCAGTAGCCTTAGACGCTTGCCGTGAGGGGAACGGCTCCTCAAGAAACCACAACTCCCAGCAGCCTGCATCGGCGCTCGACGTGACGCCGCTGATCTGCACCTGGAGGCGCGATAAGAACATCGCCGGCCTCCCGCAGCGTGGGACGCCAGCTCAAAGCTAACGAAGCTGACCTTCTCGCCGTGAGGGGAACGGCTACCGACCTTGTTTTTCCTGCCTGCCGTGAGGGGAACGGCCAGTAGCCTTAAACGCTTGCCGTGAGGGGAACGGCTCCTCAAGAAACCACAACTCCCAGCAGCCTGCATCGGCGCTCGACGTGACGCCGCTGATCTGCGCCTGGAGGCGCGATAAGAACATCGCCGGCCTCCCGCAGCGCGGGACGCGTGCAGGCGAAGCCCGGGCCAAGAGCGGGCCAGTCTGCGCCCGTCGGCAACCGGTGTAGGCCGGGCTGGGCCACCCCTCTGACATTCGCCATCATCTCTGACATCTGTATGGTGAGTGAAGCAAGGCGTGCCCCTGTGGAATTTATTTGTAATGGCCAAACGGTCCACTATGCCTAGCTTGCGTGCTTCAGCCTCTATAGACAGTATGTTGGAGAGAGTTGTTAATATTGTTAGCACCGAAATTGAATTAACTGAGAGGCGTATGTCCCTGGGATCTATAACCCCTCAACCCACCCCCTCACCTGTGAACGGCGATCACATCGCCCCTCTATGATGTTGAATTCGCCAACTGGTCATAATACGCATTTGCATTTGCCAGCCCTGGGAAGAAGGCCGAACATTGAGGATAACAAATCTATTGGGGTCCCCAGAGAGGCTGCAAATACTTTGCCACAAAATTGCTGCAATGACACAGGCGTTAATGTGATTGTTTCCCCAAATCCCGAAATTTCAGGGGCAAAAAGGAAAAGGAAAATAACTAAGCCTGTCTGCCCAAAGAGGAAACAACCATCCCGCCTAAAACCACAGCGTACCGCTCTAAGCACATGGATTCAAGGTTCAGCGGTCGCAGCTGATAAAGTGACTGATGCAGTAATTGCTGGTGCCCCTGCTGCTTTAAAGCCTATTGACATGTCTAATCATTCAATTCATATTCAGACTCAGACGGAGCCTATACCAGCACTTTTGAATAATTTTACACTGGGAGACACTGCTATTGACATTATTGTAGACACTATGGGGCCGATTCCGATTCGGGCCGGAAATCTCTCCGACCGAGCCGGACTCGGAGAGATTTCCGACCGAATCGGACTCTGGCAGCCCGACCGAACGAGTACGATGCGGACGTATGCCATCGGACTCGAGTCGGTCGGACTCCCATTGAAGTCAATGGGAGCCGGTCGCACAACGCGTACGCGGGCTCCCATTGACTCAATGGGTGCGAGGTGGTCAAGGCGCGCCCTACAGCGTGTACGCGGCGAAGCGACTCGCGCCGTACACGCACAGGTAGGGGGGACCCATGGGTCCCCCCTGTGTGCGACTCGCGCGGCTATGCATACAGGGGGGTCCGACACGGACCCCCAAAGTACATCTCCGACTGCTCTTTGGAGCAGGAGTGCGCGGCTCGGTCGGACTGCTCGCGGCGCGCATCGTACTCACCCGGCCGGGGAACGTCTCCATTGCGCGGTGCGAGTCGAGTCCGAGCGAGTCGGTCGGTGCGGTTCGACCCGGGAACGAGTCGGTCGGAGCGGTCGGGACGCCCGGACGAGTCGGTCGGCAAATTCGCATTGTACTCGCTCGCCCAGACGCGCGTACGACTCGGTCGGGAAATAGGGCTCCGAATCGGATCCGGTTAAGCCGAATCCGATTCGGAGCCCTACCGGCCGAGATCGGAATCGGCCCCTATGTTTGAGCGTGTCAAGGAACTTGTTGACAAGAATTTTGCCTCACTCTGGAAGCGCCTGGATCGTCTAGAATCACTTGTTAACAAGTCTAGTTTGCACAGTAACGCACCCAAGTTGTCTGATAAACTACAGGTTCAGAATGGCTTACCCCCTAGCATTTCTAGCATGCCACAGGTAACCTCAACTGCTGCGCAACCTATGTTAACTATGTCTTGTGATACTTGCGATACTTGTCGCAAAGTTAAAGAATGTATTTTCCCTGAGCCTTCCATCCACCCGGGGAAAAATTCACACCCAGGTACTTCCAACACACTACAGCCGCCTAGCCAACGAGCTGCTCTTATTCCTAGTATAGCCCCTGTAAATAATGCCAGCCAAGTACATAAGTCCCAGAGTACGGACCCTGCCACCAGAAAAAATGTTTGCGTAATTGCCCGTTCAAGCAAGAAAAGATGTTTTAAGTTTACCACCTGAGGCCTGCCCTTATGTCTTGGTCTTAGCAGGGGTGCCCCCTATAAGGAAAAATCAGCCAGAGTCCTGGGATCAACTGCGTAATAAGAGTGCTAATTGGCTGGCAAAGCATAAAGGGTTTAGTGCGCCTAACATTAATGATATCTTGATGGTGCGCAGGGTTGGCTGGGTTGGTCCCTCTGATAAGACCATAGAAGGAGACTGCGGTGTTATTAACTTTCGCCGGCCGGCCCTGGTAAAATCTATATTAAGACTAAGAGAGTACAACAGTTCCTTACCTACTGATATTTGGTCATTGCCTCTTGGCTATTTTTATAAACCCAATGTCTTCCATAACATATCTGTCATTTCCCCACTCTTGTCACAAAATAGGTTTACTTCCCTTTCTGGTTTAGACACTCTAGATTGACTACCTCTTATACCATTGCCCATCGAATTGGCCCCTACCACATTAGCATCTGTCCCCCTGGTAAGTGATGTTTCTGGGCCCTTAGATCACTATCTGCAGGTGCTAAGCTGGAACGTTGCCGGCTTAGCCTCTAAAGTAAATAACGAGGACTGGGTCAAGCTGGTAAATAAATTTGACATTTTAATGTTCCAGGAGACCTGGGCTACAGGGGAGTTATATCTCGAGGGCTTTCAATGTTTTAATGTCTGCGCACCTGCTCCTGTACATGGGCGACCTTCTGGCGGCCTTTCTATTTGGGTTAATATTCTGTCTGGTGGCAGTGTCAAAACTATTTCCACAAATAGCCCCAACTTTCAAGCTTTGTTATATACACGGGGGGCTTCTATTTGTTTTATTAATTTTTATAATAACGATTTCCTGAGTGTACCCAATATGATTGTCGCAAATCTTTTTAATTTTGTGTCAGACATACAAACTGCAATAGGGAACCGCAATCTAGCTGGAATTTGTCTGGGCGGAGATTTTAATGTTAAGATTTCTGGGGCAAATATATCAGATACCGTCCACGTACCATATGTAAATCTGTGTAAAAGGGGGACTGAATTAGTGGACTATTTGTCAAACCATGAGTTATTAAATGTGATGGACATTGCAGCCACAAACCATAACGACAGTCACCCAACACCAACGTTCAGAGGTCGTGGCTGTGCTTCAATAATTGATTATGTTTTTATATCAGCCTCGCTGGAAGATATTTTAGTTAGGGCGGAGGTTATACCCACTGTTTTTGGGGACCATAACCAAACCTCGGTCATGCTTAGGGTCACTTCTAGAGCCAATTTTATTGTAGAACCAGGAGCAAGTAATTTATCACCCTCAACTGACAACTTAAGAATTATATGGAAAGGTATCGACAATAGTAATGTGTTCTCGAATATGGCAATATCTTATCGAACATTTGTCGATACCTGTTTGTCGCCTATGGACCCCAATCCTGAGGTAGTTGTTGCCTTTGCCCATTTATGCGCAGGCATCAAACAAATGATCTCAAAACCCCTGTCTACCAATAACCACAATACTAAGGGGCCGATTCCGATTCGGGCCGGAAATCTCTCCGACCGAGCCGGACCCGGAGAGATTTCCGACCGAATCGGACCCGTGCAGCCCGACCGAACGAGTACGATCCGCACGTATGCCATCGGACTCGATTCGGTCGGACTCCCATTGAAGTCAATGGGAGCCGGTCGTACAACGCGTACGCGGGCTCCCATTGACTCAATGGGTGCGAAGTCGGACAAGGCGCGCCCCTACAGCGTGTACGCGGCGATGCGACTCGCGCCGTACACACACAGGTAGGGGGACCATGGGTCCCCCCTGTGTGCGACTCGCGCGGCTACGCATACAGGGGGGTCCGACACGGACCCCCAAAGTACGGCTCCGACTGCTCTTTTGAGCCGGAGTGCGCGGCTCGGTCGGACTGCTCGCGGCGCGCATCGTACTAACCCGGCCGGGGAACGTCTCCATTGCGCGGTGCGAGTCGGGTCCGTGTGAGTCGGTCGGAGCGTGTTGAAGCCGCGTACGAGTCGGTCGGCGATTTCGCGGGCGCTTGCATCGTACTCGCTCGGCCGGACCCGCGTACGAATCGGTCGGGAAACAGGGCTCCGAATCGGATCCGGTAAAGCCGAATCCGATTCGGAGCCCTACCGGCCGAGATCGGAATCGGCCCCTAAGTGGTTTAATAGTGATTGCTCACGGGCCAACAGAGAGCTTCGTGCTGCTTTGTCATCTACACCAAGGGATGTAAGCCTTGTTAGATCACTGAGGAATCAATACAATAAAGTGGTTAAGCAGAGGAAAGATGAGATCTTAGGAGAACAATGGGAAAATTTGGCCAGCGCTGCGAGTTTAAATAATACAAATGGTTTTTGGGCATCTGTTAAAAATATGAGAACTATGGGCCAGAATTTAACTCCTCTAAGCTGTAATATAACCAGCGAAGCTTGGGTAGCACATTTTTCAAAAATATATACAGCTTCTATGAGAATGAGGCCCATATAGATCTTCACGTTGCTTCACGAGTCCAGATATCGATAGCTGAAGTTGAGGACGCTATTGATCAAAGTCTAGGTAACAAGACCCCTGGTCCGGATGGGCTTTATATTGATCTTATCAAGCATAAACCGGAGTTTTGGGCACCGCTTTTACTCAATGTTTTTAACAATCTAACAAATTCTCATATCCCCAGCACATGGTCAAATAGCATTATAGTCCCGATTTTTAAAAAGGGGGACAGGTCCAACCCTAGCTGTTACAGACCGATCTCTTTGATCGACAACACACTGAAGATACTTGGGCGGGTATTATTTAATAAAATTAGGAGTTGGGCTGAGGATGAAAGTATCTTAGATAAATGTCAGTTAGGTTTCAGAAGCAAATTGGGAACTGTAGAGCAATGCCTTAATCTAAATTTGATTATTGGTAAATACACCATAGCTCGACAGTCCCCAATTTACCTGGCCTTCATGGATCTCACCTCAGCATTCGATTTTGTAAATAGATCGCGTCTTTGGCTATGTCTTTTAAATTACGGGCTGGACGAGGCCTTAGTACACTTTTTGGCTCTGGGGGCTAAGGTGAGGATCAGTAGGGACGGGGCAGTATCAGGGAACATCGTGATTGGCAGAGGGGTCAGGCAGGGATGCGTACTGGCCCCTCTGCTTTTTATCCTATATATTAATGAGCTGAATAATGAGTTGTCCAAATTGACTAAGGACGTCCCGATGATCAATGGCAACAAGCTACCCGCCCTATTGTATGCGGATGATGCAGTCCTAATGGGCCGCACACCCAATGCATTGCGTATCTTAGTTGGGGGTTTTGTAGATTTTATGAATAAGCTGGACCTTTGCAAAAATTTTAAAAAATCATTTTTAATGAGTTGCGGCCCCAAAAAATATTCTGTTAATGTAATCAATTCTGGGTCCGAAAAACTGTTATGCACACGCACTTTTCCATATCTGGGCTTGGTATTTTCAGACAATGGTTCTTGGGCTGCCCATTTGGCACATAGCAGGAGTAAACTTTTAAAGGCTACTAACTCGATTTTGTGCCTCCCCCAACCGAGAAGAACTGAGGTAGTGTTACCCCTACTGAAAATATACAAAACTCAGTGTCTACCTACCGCAACATATGGAGCGGAAATTTGGGGCCACGCGAACTGTAACAGCATCCAGGTAGAAGAAAATAGATTTTGTTGGAGAATTTTGGGGGCACCGATTTATTCTTCTTCCTTTGTTTGCCATCATGAGTTAAATTTACCCTTTATAGAGGATTATATTAGGATACGTCCAGTCATTTTCTGGATAAAAGTATGGCAAAATCCAGCAGCCACGTTAACTAGAGACATCATAGTTGATTGCCTTAATTGTGACAAGGGTAGCGATATACCATGGTTGGCGGCTGTCAAGGCTAGCCTGACCATTGCAGATCTGCCACACATTTTTACAGACCCAGGTAATATGGCACGCATTAATAAAAAGATTATCCAGCGGGCCTTGTACAAATACTATGGCGACTTGAGACGTAAGCAAGAAATTTTGAAATCCTCAGTCGCTCGGTATATAACTATGGTGGATGTCGATGGCCCCCCCACAAAACTTCCAGCCAGTTATCTTTTAAAAGTGACTAACCACTGGGAATGAAGCTTGCTCTTTCGTCTTAGGGCTGGCACTTTAAAATATCTACTTTGCTTCCCCTTAGGCTTCAATACTAACCTTGAGCTAATGCCCTGCCCTTGTGGGAACCGTGGCAACCAATCTATGCTACACTTTTTATTTTTCTGTAATTTTTATCAAATATATAGCAAGCAGCTGCTGATCCCTTTTTTAAGGCTTCGCCATTACTGATTTTAAGGTGGCATACAGGGATATTGTCATGCTCAATGGGGAAAATGTAACCCTCCGTGTTAGCACTTTCCTGAGACTGGCTGTTCGCTCCCGCGTCTCTATGAGCACAATATAAACAGTTTTGATTGTATGCCCGATATTTGACTGGGCCGCATAATTTTATTGTACGTATTTTTATTCTATTATGTTATGTGTTAAAGTGTCTGCATTTTAATATTTAGATTTTAAGTATTATATTATTACTACCTCTGATCCAATGATTTAAATTATAGGCCCATGATGAATTTGCTGCACTGACCTTTTGCACTATGTATATATTTTTGTGTATTTATAGCTACACGTTTATTGCACTCATTGTTTTTAATTTCTTATTTATGTATGTACCGTTTGATTGTTGTGCTGGTATTTTTTTATTCTGCGCTTTCATGGATATCTTTTGTATCCGAATAAAGACTGAATTGAATTGAATTGAGTTCTGAAAACACATTTTCATTTGGAAAACATGCATATATTTTGATACACATATATTAATGCGACTAAGTAAAAGCCTTAAATTTAGTAGGTTGGGCTGCACACAGTAGAGCTACTTACAGGTAGTTAGGGAGCTACCAGTAGCTTATGAGCTACTCATTGGAGAAGCCTGGTCCAGTTCCAAGAAGAGAACTCAGAAGGCTGATTGTCTGCTGCTGTGATCTGTGTGTAACTTGCCGGAAGTAGATTAAATGCAAGTATGGTGGGCTAATACACCTTCTGAGAAAGGTGTGTGGGTTTGTGCGTGTGTGTCTTCAATTCTAATTATATTGCTATGGGGGACATTTGTATGTCTGCAGGACCATTTCAAATTGAAGGTGCTACATATCGGGCAATATTTTGTCTGTAGTGACCAGGTGGAACCAGATTACAAAAACAGGGCGCATTTTGGACTGTAGTTCCAGGCAGTCTGGCAACTTGGCACTGCCAGATGGGCCAGCTTGAAGCGCCAGTATGTGGCTCTGTTTTTTTAGTCCTTTGGACTATTAAGGGATCAAAAAAGACCACCTGCTCGCTCTTTCAACCTGGCCAATCTGACAGTGCCAGACAGCCCAGAATTCCAGTCAAACACTTCCAGGAATCAATGAGAGCCTGGGGCAGGGGAACCAGGTTTTGGGACAGTACTAGAAAGCATGAGTTCGTTTTTATATTACAGTTTATTTTTCAATTCAGATACTTATCATTTCAGGAAGAGAAGACAGCAATTTGATCACATTTGCACATTTTTTGGTTAAGTGCTGAAATTAGGATTAGGACCCAGGTATGCAGATTCTAAGAGCAATATGTTTCTCAGATTGGTAAACAGGACACAGGAACCTGTGGAGAACATGTTACCTGTTCCACAGATCCGCACTCATTTGATATGGAAATCACACTAAAGGGCCTATTACGATGTTGGTCAGAGTTTCCTCTGACCAACACCGCGGCGGAAACAGGACCGACCGACCTCCCGTCGGCGGTCCCGACCGCAAAATTATGATGCGACCACACATGGTGCGGCCGCATTCTCCCATTTCTCTATGGGAGATTGCGTTACAGCCGTACACCGGCCGTAACACAAGCTCCCACAGAAAAATGGGAGATTGTGTTAATTCCTGCACCCCGTGGCACAAGGTGCAGGGATTAACAGGGGGGCACCATAGGTGCTCCCTCTGCCCCCCAACCGGAGGCCGCAAGGAAAAGGGGGCCCTGCTAGGGGCCCCCAAACACGCTTTCCAACAGAGCTTCTATGTTGGAAAGGCCGGCATGGAAACCCTGCCAGAAACTGTGCATCGTAATCCGGACAGCGTAAACCGCCGTCCATATGAATTACGGACGGTTTCAATTCCGATCGACTGGTTGGAAGTGAAACCAACAATGTCGGTCATAAAGCCCCTATGGGTGTACTGCTGGGAAGTAGCTATCTCACTAGGATTGGAACCATTTAGCTGTAGATAACACATATATCACTAAGGTTAGAGTCGGTGGCCTGTGGACTGCATGTAGATCTCCGCAGTAAGTACAATAATACGCTAAGGTACCTCCTTCGAGGTGTAGCCTATTGTCTGCTGTCTTTTCTCATAGATCTTCTTTATAAATATTTCCCTTCAGATTATTAGCATCTGTGACTCCCAGGATTATTTCTCTGCAGATACTTTCTCTTGCCATTCTTTCCCGTCTCTCCTTTTCAGCCCTCTTTTTGTACCACTCCTGTTTGCCATCTTTTTCTATTTCTACTCTTTCTGCTCTTCTCTTTTTTGTGACAGCTCTTGTGCCCTGGTGCCTATGTAGTGACAAAATCCCTTCTCCTATAAAGTCAGTTGGTTGTGATCGTTTGGTTGTGATGGAGTGAAAGGGATGAGTGACTAAGAACACAGTTTACTATTGTTTACTATTCTTGTGGCAAATGTAATTATTTTATCACAAGGGGAGAAAGATATATGAGGTCCCTCCATTTCCATCGACATGGTCTGTGTGATAAAGGCAGAAAAGAAGTGTTATCCTTTGTAAAAAATGGACTTTTCCTCAAAATTGCCATTTCTGACCAATTGTCCTGGCTAACCAGTCACAGAAAATAGCAGTTTTACAAACACCAGCATGTTATGTTCCAGATGACTGAGAAAAGTCTGGGATATAACTTGATTTGCTTGAATGTGGCATCTCCATAGTTACAGTAGTCGAATGTCTGTCAATATAGCTGTGCTTAGACGTCTTCAGAACCATAAGAGCTTGGGTTCTCCTCTCAAGTATGGGTCTAGGATATTTCAAAGTTTTGGCTACTGAGATCCGAGTTATTTGTTTCCATTGTTTTGGCATTTGAAATCTGGATTGAGTGATTTTAAGAGTAATTGATGACCTCGGAATGTGCACACTATGATAGAAGACTTTCTGAAGGCACGAGGGCCCTTACACGGCACAAAGGATCTTGAAAATGATTCATGCCTCTACTGGAAGCCTGTGGCAAGATGGCCGGGCAGTCATTATATGATCCTGATTTTTAAGGTTAAAGATAAAACTTTCTGCTTGCTTCTCGAGTAGTCTATCTGGGCCATCACCAGTCATCTATCTACTCTATCCGCCGCATAGTTTATAGGAATGAGAGCGCCTTTCTTAGCACGGATATCTTCAAGCAGGTGTTTTTCCCCACTTAAACTGCTTGAGGCTTGAAGGCGATCTCAGTGTCTAAAAGAGCTCCCTCAGGAAATTGTTTCAGCACAGGACCCACTATTAATGGACCACTGAAAAGAAGGATATCATCTTTTGCTTGACTCACAACAAGCATTCAAGTTCTAGTGCTATTCAAACAAATGTTCATTCATTCAAAAGTATACTTGGTTCATGCTCTTTGCAATCCTGTCAATGCATCAGGTGTCACCTTGTAGGTGTATATACATCTGTGCCATTGGCATGCATTTGGAAGTGGAGACTGTATGGCACAACCTTAAACAGAAGTGAAAAGAGCAAATGCCTCAATATGTAACAATGTAGCAGTTCGATGGTGATCATTATCAATCAATGGCAACAGGGCAATTGGTCTAAATGGACACAACACTGGTCATGAGAGAAGCAAACATGATTTGAACTGAATCTTTAAGATAGCATGAACATGGTAGATTGTGTTGGGTCAATAGTGATTGTTAGGTAGGAGGAGGGATGGGATTACTTTTCAGTCTTATAGGAGTTGGTGAGCAGAAAGCAAAAGCATGCTGCTTATATGTACACTCCATATGCAGAAAACTTTCAATGCATATTTAAATGTCTGTAAGTAAAAATGTTCCACAGAATGTTAAGTTGATTTTACATTTGTACTTCAAGTCTGACCTTTCTGTGATGTGATTAGTGGAAATCCTATTGCACACATTGGTGTCACTCACTTACTGTGATATCTGTTGCCATGGTGTGATCTCACTTACAGGAGCCTAACACAGACCCTTGCAGCCACCGTGGTGCGGGGGCGCCCCCATCAATTAAGTGGCCCACTTACAAACCACAGCTATGAGTATCTGTGAGATATGGAGTCTCAGGCCCCTTGCCACAATCTGCAGCAGAACCCAATCATGTTTCTTTACCCTACTTGGTGGCTTTCCATGATATCACTCCTCCTGATGCCATGGCATATGCAAATTAGAAGGGCTTCGCCTTTAACCTTTCAGCAGAGGTACCAGAAATCCTAGGCAAGCACTGGCCTTATCTTGTAGGTTCTGAGCTTCGACAGACTATGGAGTTCATAGTGCAAAGAAGGGAATGTCACTCAGTGGTACCGTTTATATTATTTCTATACCATGTATGCTGTTTTTTAGAGACTAATTTCAGAGTGCCATACACGATGATTGTGAAGATGTACGATGGAGCAAAGAGTTCTTAAGGGGGTAAAAGGGTTTAGAACAACTTAACGCAGGGAACACTGCGGCTTTCTATTTCAAAAGGGCAAAGAAGTACATTTCCTCTACCAGTCAAATGGAAATCACTATGTTTCATTCCATGATGGGGCAATGAAATGTCACTACAAGATTGAGAGAGAGAGAGGAATAAGAAAGTTGTCAGTCCGGTCTACTCCCTGTATGATCGAGTTCATCGCCAAAACAGACAGCAAGAGAAATTGTAATTTTATTATTAGAGACAACAATGTGTTGCTGCCATCTTGACCTAAGTGTGGGGTATCATGCTAAGTCCAGCTGAGATTTAGCCCATGCAGCAGGATATCTCTGCTGGGCGCCCAAAGGCTATCAGTCACTGTACATAACCAGCACCACAGGAACTGAAGAAGTAATAACTCCGCCCCCTCTAGAACAGGTATGTCCAACCTTGGTACAGGAAGGGTGGATCTGATTCAGGTTTTAGGGTACCCAGAGGAGATAAACAAATATAGTTCATCTTAAGGAGAACAATTTAAAGAGCCAGTGGCTAGGGTGAACTTCTGAGATTCCTCCAGCCCAACTTTGGGCACCCAAGTTCTCTAAATTTCACTTGCATTCGAGATACCCGCTATCACTATGCGGTGATTGTGAGTCTTGCTCTTTTCACAGCTTACTCACTTTGACGAAGCCTATCACCTCTACCGGTTTCCTGATTTACTTTTAACGAAATGGTATGACAGTACCCCACATTAATATTTCAAATGAGAAAAGGGTAACCTTTCTGGCTTTTCGCACGCACTAATATTTTTAACATTTGGGCTGTGTGTTGGATGTGCAAAAACGTGTTAAATACAATTGTTTCCTGCAAAGACCAGTAAAACGTTTTAGCCACAAATGTTCAGCTCTTGCACATTTAATTATGTTTCACGTAGGTCTTAAAAATAACTCTCTGTAGGCCCGATCCACACGAGGATACAATTACCCAAAAAAAAGCAAGGATCAAGAAAGGTACTACTAATAAATTTGCATGTCCTAATTGAATTTGCATTCAGATGGAATAGTTAATTATTACTTGGGTTGATACGTAATTAATCTTTGCCAGGAAAATTACTGGCACCATTAATTCATCTCCATCTATACAAATAACCCCACAAAGTACACTTCATAAATGTTTAATATGAACTTGCTTTTTTGAACTAATAACTATTATATATATATATACATATATATATAATAGTTATTAGTTCAAAAAAGCAAGTTCATAATAAACATTTAAAAAGTGTACTTTGTGGGGTTATTTGTATAGATGGAGATGAATTAATGGTGCCAGCAAATATATATATATGTGTGTGTGTGTGCGTCACACAGAGGGAACCCGTGTAGCATGGCACTGTATTGCTGTTGTGGGCTTCTTGAGATGTCATATGTCATGAGGCCGAAGGCCAGGTGGTTTGTAAATCCATACACTTTTGGGTAAACGTGGAGTTGAGCCTCACCCTAAGGCCTACAAGGTGAGACTTTTTACATTCTATTTGATCATGTATAAATAAACAAACACTGGGAGGCCTTTTATATAAGAACTCAGTATGTTTGATGGTATCATCAATGCGTAGCTTCTTTTATTAAGAAATATTCAACAATATAGGAACTATCTTCAAAAACCTGGGATTGCTACGAATTTAGGACTGCCAATACGCGTTTAATGTATTGATTCCTCGTGGGCAAACAAAAGTTTACATTCAATTACCTTCACAATTTTTATTGAGTTAGTCTCTCTAATTTGTTTCTGTATTAGATCCAGAAAGCATTAGTTGTTTCATAAAGAATCCCATTGTTTTTTTTCTTTTTTGATTTAAACCTTTGTCATATACTAGCTCATTTTTGTGGATAGGTATCTCGAACCCCTGAATCCGTTGGGTGTACATGTGCTAGATACACTGTGCCCTACTGAGTACTTATAAAAATGCATCCATTGTTGCATGGAAATGTCACCACAGACCTGAGACTGTAATACAGGACCACGTTACACATGTTCGCAGTTATGTATTTTTTTTATATTACATGCTTATTTTGGGACAGGTAGCTAGAAAAGGATGTTTTTCAGCTGTGAAATGTTTATTCAAAACAGAAATTGAAATAAAAGACAAATCGTTTTTGCTGTCTGTACAAAAAGCTGAGAAAATGCTCACTTTTGTAGTTAAGAATGTAGAATTTTGAAACAGCATCCTTCGTTTTGTAAAAAAAAAAAAAAACAGATTCAGTATGTAGACAAGAGATGTTGTTGAAGCTGTTCTCTGCCAGGTTCCCCTAACAATGGGACTGATTGTAATTAAAATAGTCTGATATTCTTTTTACCTCACGCCAAAATAATATTAAACAAATCATAACGCTAAGTTGTGCAGAGTCGATTGGGCCTATCAATATGATGATTAAACCGAATTTCACAGGGACACTTGAACTGTTTTCCATATTTCACAAAGATCCACGAAATATTTTCTATATTTGACGAGGCCTTATATACAACTACAGCGAGAAAGCGAGAGAGAGAGAGAGAGAGGGTGTGTGTGTGTGTTAATTTGGCCATTTTTTGGTGGAAACTTTATATGCCAAAGTGAAGCAAAACATTAAATGAAGACGATTCTTCAAGACACAGTAAGGAGATACTACTTTACATACAAAGCTATTTAAATGTTAAGTCAAACCCTCTGAACTGCATTTATTTAGCTTACACGCTCAAATCTGTCTCCTCTGAGTTTAAAATGGAGCCATCACCAGTTAGTTAAATTAAGGGAATCTGAAAAGTCAGTAAATTGACGAGCCCTGAAAAGCACAGCTAAAAATGGCTGGTGAATGTGTAGGGGGCCTCACATAAAGGGTTTTGACTTGTGTTCTCACCCCTGTCCCACTTGGGTCATTGTCCATTGACACCTCTATGGACAGAGTATGCAGTCGGTGGCCGCCCAAGCCCTGGGATGTAAAAATGTCAACTCTATTGTGCATCTGGGCTTGCTTTGAAGTGGTCGCTGCCTTTTGTCTCTGTTTCTCAATCCCTTTATAAAGCTGTCCTCATTGTCCTGAGTGGGATCCCCACAAAAGCTGTCCCTTTTTTGAAAAAATAAAAGGAAGTCAGAGGCGCAGCTAGATGAGGCAAGGGTGTGCTGTTTGCTGTAGGAAGCAAACCACAGCCTCTGGTATTATTCGCTAACAAATGTGTGGTATTTAAACTGCACACCACACAACATGGTCACCCTTAAAATGAACACATATGCATCAGAGACATTTTAAGGCATGGGCAAAGTGGGCAGTTGCCCAGGGTCCCTACCTTCCAAGTACACCCCCAACCCCACAGTGAATTTTTTGTCCACTGTCTATTTCTCTTCTTCCACCTCTTCCTTTTTCTCTGCTTACCTCTACCTCTTTCTCTTTCTGCCAAGTATCAACTTAAGGATTTTTGGGGCTGTAGCCAAGACAACATTTTAGCTTTTTTTTGTATGACCCAGTTTTTGAATGTACAGCCTATAATTCAGTATTGTGTGGCATCATGCAGTCTTGAAATAGGAGGAAAAAGGGTAATAAAATGCAAAGTTGTTCTGAACAGGGGCCCCCAAAATATGCATTTCCTGGGGCCCCAAATATCCCTAAGACAAAGCTGAATTATGCATGCATGTTTCATCTTGCTTCTTTCTGTGAACCATCACATATTTCTTAACAGACCATACATTTGTGCTTGCAGTTTTTTTTTACTTGAGAACCATTTTATGTCCGCCATTTTTTCTGTCAATTTTGCAATACTGTTTTCACACTGGTTTGTTGGCGAGTTGCAACAAAGGCGGGATAAAGACTTGTTCTTCAGGACAGACCATCGGAACGGGAGGACAGCGACCACATGGCTTTTGTTGTGAATGTTAGGGAACTGAATTAGAATGGGCTCGAGCCCGCCCGGGGCCCTCTGGGGGCTTTAGCAGTGCGCTCATCTGAGAGAGTGGGCCTTTTTGCAGTCCTTCAGATTTATTTTGCCAAAGTTGCAGGGCAATTATGGAAATGCATCATGTGAAGCCAGGCCGTTTCCAATTTTTCTCCCCCCACCCCCACCCCCCGATAAACCAAAGCTTCTCCTATCCTTCCGTTTTTTTCCCCAGTTGTAACTATTTTCTTAAATATCCGACCCTTAGTCGGTGTGATTTTAGCGGTGGCGTGTGCATTTTATTGAACTGTTGCCACAGAGTTTATGTAAGAAAATCCTCTGAAAATGTAGCTTTGAAGGGTTTTGGGAGCAGCAGCGTTGAAATGCCATGCGGCAAGTGGCGCTGTGTATTGTCGTTGTAGTTGCATGACATGTCTCCTCTGAAAATGATATCCGCGGTGCACTCAGGCCGCAGATGACTGTCAGGCATAGAAGATGCTCGCTAACGGATTACCACGGCCGCTTCGGGTCCCCGCCATGCCCGCATTGTTATTGGTTTCAGAAATTTAGGGGGCAGTAAGTGTTTTGCTGCCTGCGCCTCGCATCTCGTTAACAAGAGCCCCAGACTCGACAGTACTGCAAACTCTCAGCTCTGTACATTATTTATCACTCTACTTCCGAATCTCGTTGCTGTGTGTGAACTAATAAGACATATTTTTCCTCTTTACTTCAGATACCTTTGTGCCTCATAGCCAATATGGCAAGTTCTCGAATCCAAAAGTCTCTGAAGAAGGTGCCCTTTTTCGACACGGTAGCTGATTTTTTTTTATTTGACGGATTGGAGCTAGAATTTTGCTTGTTTTTACTGGTCTCCTTTCAGGCAAATGCTTCATTGACGTTTTCTGGGCTTTTATTCAAATACGCTGTGTTCCCTTAATCGAAAGGAAATTATTTTGTCAATTCATTTTTTATTTTTCTCTAGTTTAACTTGTGCCTGGGTCCTCTCCCCAGTACTTTCGAGAGCTGTGGCATTCTTTGTTGCCAGGAAACAGCATGGTGGCAAAACAGCTGTATGACTTTTTTGTACACTCTAGTTAAAACGATCTCCTCAAAGTGATTTGAGCTGCATGTTGTGGTCTTCCATCTAAACCTTCATGGAAGATGAAAAAACCAAAGACATTTTTTCCTATATTTCACTTCACTTTTTCCCACCAGTGACATGTAATCCTGCAGAATGGTCTTGGTCAATTTTTGGCCTACACCCTTTAAGGGAATGTTTGCATTTCCTATAGTACATCATGTTCATTTTAGATCCCAATGAACATTTGGTATATAAAATATATCTTTACTTCCATGTTCGCACTACCCCTGGTTTGTTTATCACTGATTTTATTTACTGTCATGATTTTAATTGATATTTTATTTTTAGCTATACAATAAATATTTCTTTCATTCATTCATACCCCTGGTTTGTTTGCCAGAGCAGAAAGCTTCTTGGAAAGTGTAGGTAGAGGCAGGGAGCTAACAATTTGTATAACTACATATGAATTCGCTGAAAAAAAGGTTAAAGTGACATTATAGTTAGATTTTCAACGGAGACAAAACTAACGTTTGAAAAACAAAAAGCACTAAAGTCCACATACTGACACTAACTCAGTAGCGGCTCCTTGAGGGAGTGCTGCGGGGCGGCGGGGGAGGGGCAGGGTGGGGGGTAGTAAACTCCGGAATTGGGGCGAACAAAGTTGAGTAAAGAAATAAATAAACAAAACGAATTACATTGCGCGCGCTGCAACGACAAATCGGCGATGCAGCGCGCAATGTAATTAGTTTTATTTATTTATTTCTTTACTCAACTCCGTTCGGACCAATTCCGGAGTTTACTACCCCCATCCTGCCCCGCCCCACCGCCCCGCAGCACTCCCCCGAGGAGCCACTACTGCACTAACTATAACTTGCGCCCCTGCCATGCACTGCTTATGACCTCACATATTACATCACTCATGACAAGTGAAATGACATCATTGATGAAATCACTGTTGACATCTCAAATGACATCCTTGATGACATATAATATAATCTCACTACAGGGGTTCTCTAGGAGGAATTATAACCATCAACGGTACCATATAATCAGAACTCACAAAAAGGTAGCCGGATGGTGTATCTACACTGTTCACCTATTATATCACATGAGGGTAGAGGGACAGACGCACACATGTATTAAGACGAGAACCCTCACTCACCCTGAGGTGACAGGCTTCATCATTGGGTTCCCTCTTGCACACTGGGACCGCAAGGTGCCCAGTGTGGGCTACAACTCCCCCGCAGGAGAGGAGCGTGAGGTGTTTTATGTCGTCCAATGCAGGTTAGAGCGAGGGGCAGAGTGCAAAAATCAAAAAAGTGGGTTTAAAACTATCTCCTGGTTGACAAAGTCAGTCCTTTATTAGTGTCCCCAGTGGATAGATTAAAAACAGCTAAGTGAGAATAGGGATATGGATGTTCCCTATTTGGATCTGGTCAACATGTGTCTGCCTTGCTAGACCGAAAGGTTCTTGGCATTCTTCAGGACCATTTGTTTCATCACTCTGCTAGATAAATATGGGTAATAAAGAAATCATAAAAATAAAAATAAAATACCATACTTTACTGATATGGCATTGATCGTGGTCAGGTCCACTGTCTGTAAGGATACAAAACATACATCAAAATACAATATGCAATTCTAAACGTCCCATTCTCTATAAACCACCAGTGTCCTTCACCATCACTGCAAAAGTGTATAATAGTGGGAAAAAAACAAGCAGTTGTATGCAGTCTCACCAATTGGAGACTACTAGTCTGCATCCACCTTCATAAGTCCTTTAGTAGCAGGTCTCAGGACTCTAAAGGTATACAACGGTATAGTAACACATCATCAGACAAAACAGGATTAACATAGGGTTGGATTCTAGCCAACTACTCCATATAATGCACTTATCCTCCTTTATATTACCAACAGGAAAAAAGGCGTTCCATTCTAAAAACCACTCATATATTCATGTAGGGCACTGTGAGGTAGGTGTATACACCAATACCAGCTAAATCATTGTATGTGTAAGCAAGCATCTCATTCATCAACAACAGTGTCCATGTGAAAGAGATGGGGTCATTATAAGGCTATCTGCAGTCTATATGACCTCAACATAGCACTACGTGGGAGAGGCCAATTGGAGACTACTAGTATCGGGATACAGAAATATTGTTTCAGAAACATTGTGATCCTATACTTATAGTGTAAATTACAAAAATATTGTGTCAAAAATATCGTTTACAAAAATATCATTCACAAACAGACAAAAATACCATTCTATTAGGTAAATATCATCTTAAAAGTAGTGCATTTTAAACATTCCACCTATATGTATATGTAAACTGCCTCGATTACCACAGCCCTGAACAGCGTTCTTAAAAGTATCCTGATGGTTTTGTTTTACAGACATTGCCGGCTGAAGTCACTTGCCTAGCATGCGGTGAGAGTGCATGCTGGGACTTGCAGTTTACTACTGGGATTGCAGGTCTGTGTGTGACTTTTAACTGGCCTATCAGGTGAGCCACCAATGGCGGAACGACTGGAGGAATTTAAACGGAATTGTGGTTGATCGGGGAGGAGCGGGCATTTGAGAAAGGCAATGTCCGAAACGCGTCATGCCCATGCTCTTTGAAATAAATCCCCTGTTTGAAGTACCCCATGGTGTCCCTCTGGTTCTTTCAAGTAAAAGGATCTCTTCGTGGCATATGTTGTGTGCAAGTCCTGGGCGCACATGGAGGAGACCCGTCTCAACAAGAGGACAGAGTCATCCGGGGCAGCTTCAGCACTTTCTTCGCATTCATGGTAATGGATAGGCTCTGACCCACCATACCCGCCCGTGGTATCTGTGCCGCTGTTAATTGCAGTTCGTGACTTCACGAAGGAATCCGGATCACTGCATCCGTGTTTACCAGGCCACCCAAAGAGCGGATTAGTGTGGTTTGAGGCGTTTTGGGGACTCGGGAGGCGCATTTGTTTTAAACTGCCTCGATTACCACAGCCCTGAACAGCGTTCTTAAAAGTATCCTGATGGTTTTGTTTTACAGACATTGCCGGCTGAAGTCACTTGCCTAGCATGCGGTGAGAGTGCATGCTGGGACTTGCAGTTTACTACTGGGATTGCAGGTCTGTGTGTGACTTTTAACTGGCCTATCAGGTGAGCCACCAATGGCGTAACGACTGGAGGAATTTAAACGGAACTGTGTTTGATCGGGGGAGGAGCGGGCATTTGAGAAAGGCAATGTCCAAAACGCGTCATGCCCATGCTCTTTGAAATAAATCCCCTGTTTGAAGTACCCCATGGTGTCCCTCTGGTTCTTTCAAGTAAAAGGATCTCTTCGTGGCATATGTTGTGTGCAAGTCCTGGGCGCACATGGAGGAGACCCGTCTCAACAAGAGGACAGTCATCCGGGGCAGCTTCAGCACTTTCTTCGCATTCATGGTAATGGATAGGCTCTGACCCACCATACCCGCCTGTGGTATCTGTGCCGCTGTTAATTGCAGTTTGTGACTTCACGAAGGAATCCGGATCACTGCATCCGTGTTTTCCAGGCCACCCAAGGAGCGGATTAGTGTGGTTTGAGGCGTTTTGGGGACTCGGGAGGAGCATTTGTTTTAAACTGCCTCGATTACCACAGCCCTGAACAGCGTTCTTAAAAGTATCCTGATGGTTTTGTTTTACAGACATTGCCGGCTGAAGTCACTTGCCTAGCATGCGGTGAGAGTGCATGCTGGGACTTGCAGTTTACTACTGGGATTGCAGGTCTGTGTGTGACTTTTAACTGGCCTATCAGGTGAGCCACCAATGGCGGAACGACTGGAGGAATTTAAACGGAATTGTGGTTGATCGGGGGAGGAGCGGGCATTTGAGAAAGGCAATGTCCGAAACGCGTCATGCCCATGCTCTTTGAAATAAATCCCCTGTTTGAAGTACCCCATGGTGTCCCTCTGGTTCTTTCAAGTAAAAGGATCTCTTCGTGGCATATGTTGTGTGCAAGTCCTGGGCGCACATGGAGGAGACCCGTCTCAACAAGAGGACAGAGTCATCCGGGGCAGCTTCAGCACTTTCTTCGCATTCATGGTAATGGATAGGCTCTGACCCACCATACCCGCCCGTGGTATCTGTGCCGCTGTTAATTGCAGTTCGTGACTTCATGAAGGAATCCGGATCACTGCATCCGTGTTTACCAGGCCACCCAAGGAGCGGATTAGTGTGGTTTGAGGCGTTTTGGGGACTCGGGAGGCGCATTTGTTTTAAACTGCCTCGATTACCACAGCCCTGAACAGCGTTCTTAAAAGTATCCTGATGGTTTTGTTTTACAGACATTGCCGGCTGAAGTCACTTGCCTAGCATGCGGTGAGAGTGCATGCTGGGACTTGCAGTTTACTACTGGGATTGCAGGTCTGTGTGTGACTTTTAACTGGCCTATCAGGTGAGCCACCAATGGCGTAACGACTGGAGGAATTTAAACGGAACTGTGGTTGATCGGGGGAGGAGCGGGCATTTGAGAAAGGCAATGTCCGAAACGCGTCATGCCCATGCTCTTTGAAATAAATCCCCTGTTTGAAGTACCCCATGGTGTCCCTCTGGTTCTTTCAAGTAAAAGGATCTCTTCGTGGCATATGTTGTGTGCAAGTCCTGGGCGCACATGGAGGAGACCCGTCTCAACAAGAGGACAGAGTCATCCGGGGCAGCTTCAGCACTTTCTTCGCATTCATGGTAATGGATAGGCTCTGACCCACCATACCCGCCCGTGGTATCTGTGCCGCTGTTAATTGCAGTTTGTGACTTCACGAAGGAATCCGGATCACTGCATCCGTGTTTTCCAGGCCACCCAAGGAGCGGATTAGTGTGGTTTGAGGCGTTTTGGGGACTCGGGAGGAGCATTTGTTTTAAACTGCCTCGATTACCACAGCCCTGAACAGCGTTCTTAAAAGTATCCTGATGGTTTTGTTTTACAGACATTGCCGGCTGAAGTCACTTGCCTAGCATGCAGTGAGAGTGCATGCTGGGACTTGCAGTTTACTACTGGGATTGCAGGTCTGTGTGTGACTTTTAACTGGCCTATCAGGTGAGCCACCAATGGCGGAACGACTGGAGGAATTTAAACGGAACTGTGGTTGATCGGGGAGGAGCGGGCATTTGAGAAAGGCAATGTCCGAAACGCGTCATGCCCATGCTCTTTGAAATAAATCCCCTGTTTGAAGTACCCCATGGTGTCCCTCTGGTTCTTTCAAGTAAAAGGATCTCTTTGTGGCATATGTTGTGTGCAAGTCCTGGGCGCACATGGAGGAGACCCGTCTCAACAAGAGGACAGAGTCATCCGGGGCAGCTTCGGCACTTTCTTCGCATTCATGGTAATGGATAGGCTCTGACCCACCATACCCGCCCGTGGTATCTGTGCCGCTGTTAATTGCAGTTCGTGACTTCACGAAGGAATCCGGATCACTGCATCCGTGTTTTCCAGGCCACCCAAGGAGTGGATTAGTGTGGTTTGAGGCGTTTTGGGGACTCGGGAGGAGCATTTGTTTTAAACTGCCTCGATTACCACAGCCCTGAACAGCGTTCTTAAAAGTATCCTGATGGTTTTGTTTTACAGACATTGCCGGCTGAAGTCACTTGCCTAGCATGCGATGAGAGTGCATGCTGGGACTTGCAGTTTACTACTGGGATTGCAGGTCTGTGTGTGACTTTTAACTGGCCTATCAGGTGAGCCACCAATGGCGGAACGACTGGAGGAATTTAAACGGAACTGTGGTTGATCGGGGGAGGAACGTGCATTTGAGAAAGGCAATGTCCGAAACGCGTCATGCCCATGCTCTTTGAAATAAATCCCCTGTTTGAAGTACCCCATGGTGTCCCTCTGGTTCTTTCAAGTAAAAGGATCTCTTCGTAGCATATATATATATATATATATATATATATATATGTATATATATATATATATATATATATATATATATATATATATAATCTACTGGCGGTCGCCAGTAGATAGTTATAGTTAGGACCTATTTTCCATAGGAAATCCGCGACATTCTATTTGAAATAACTCTCTTGCCGGTTGACGAATCTTCGCGAAATTTTCAAACTTTATGGCCCGCTCCGGTCCGCTCCTACCCTGAAAGTTTCGGGGTGATTCGTCAAGCGGGGGCCGAGAAAAATGGGGGGTCCCAAAACGTGTTTTCCCCATTCATTTTCCCATAGGAAACTTTAGACACGGCTACAGCCCGAACTGCTGAACGGAATTACACCAAATTTGGCAAAGAGGTAGTTCTTGGTTCAGAAAGAACCCTTTTGTTAAATGGTGTAAATCCGTTCAGTAGTTCCAGAGAAAATCACATATATATCTATGGCCGCGTCGGATTCGCGCACCCTCCCGATCACGAGCTGCATGCTAATTGGCTGTCAACACTCCAAATCAGGAAGTGTTGGCAGCCATTTTGTCCCTCGGTAGAACCGAGGGACAGAAACAAGTGAGCAAAACGCACAAAGGGGGCAGGGTAGAAACACCCTGACCCCCTAGGTCTGCTCAGGGGGTCCCACAAGGACCCCCTGGGCAGAAAAAAGCATTTTATAAAAAAAAAAATCGGCAGGATGCGCTCAGGGTGCGCGGATCCTGCCGAAAAAAAAAATAATCGAAGCGCGGTCTCCCGCGCTTCGATGCAAATTTGCCCCCGGGTGGCCCAAGTCCCGGGGGCATGTGGGGGGGTGGGTTTATTGTTTATATGGGGGGCCTCTAGGCCCCCCAAGCCCCGGGGACCGCCACCCCCCCCGGGCTTAATAAAAACAAATGGTGCGGGAGGGCTCTCCTGCCCTCCCGCAGCCCCGGGGACCGCCACCCCCGGGGCTTCTTTTTACATTTAAAATAACGTGTGGGGGGCTCCAGCCCCCCCACACGCCCTGGGGACCACCACCTCCCCGGGGCTGTGCAATTCAAGGGAGGGGGCCGCGCGGCCCCCTCCTGGAGCCCTTGATGGCCCTGGGGACCACCACCCCCAGGGCCGGCTCCTGCAGGGTCCCGGGGTGCCTACCCCGGGACACTGTAGTTTGCTATGACAGGACGGGAGCCGCGAGGCTCCCGTCCTGTCATAGCAAACTGCTTTGGATATTGGAAGAGAGAGCAGGGAAACCTGCTCTCTCTTCCAATATCCAAAGCACATTGCTTTTCCACACGGGGAGCTGCATCTTAGCAGCTCTCCATGTGGAAAAGCAATGCCGGCTCCCAAGGGACGCGGGGAGCCGGCGGGACTATGGGGGGATTGGGGACCCCCCCACAGTCCCCAACGGAGAGGGCCAGCCCCGGGGGATGGGGTCCCCAGGGCAAGTAGTGGCCCGGGAGGGGGCCACGCGGCCCCCTCCCCAAAAACAAAAGCAAAATAAAAAAAAAAAAAAGGAAAGGCCGGCCCCGGGGATGGGGTCCCCGGGGCCTTAAATGGCCTGAGGAGGGGGCCACACAGCCCCCTCCAAATTAAAAATAAATAAATCGAGGGCATGCCCCGGGGGATGGGGTCCCCGGGGCCAATACAGGCCCAGGGAAGGGGGCCACGCGGCCCCCTTCCCGTTTTTTTTTCTCATTTAAAAAAAAAAAAAATGCTCAGGCCCCGGGGGATGGGGTCCCCGGGGGCCAAAAGTGGCCAAGGGAAGGGGGGCCACGCAGCCCCCCTCCCATTAAAAAAAAAAAAAAAAAAACGAGCGGCATCGTGCCTGCCGGAGGCCCCGCCCCCTCCCTGCAGTACTCTGCAAACGCGCCCCCTGGTGCGTTTTAAGAAGGGAAGTAATTCCCCTTGAATACTGGGGTCCCTGGGGCCAACTAGCCCACCAGGAACCTCCAGTATGCGCCAGGGGCTGCGTTGCAGAGAGGTATACAGAGGCCACGCCCCTTTTACACCTCTCTGCAACGCAGCTCTGTGGCGCTTTTAGAAGTAAATGGTGGGCTAGTTGGACTCCAGGGACCCTCAGAATTGAAGGGGATTTAATCCCCCAACTTAAAACGCGCCACGGGCGCGTTTGCACAGTGGTGAAGGGAGGGGCGGGGCTTCAGGTGACATGTGTGCAAACAGGCCCCGTGGCGCGTTTTAAGATGGGGAATTAAATCCCCTTCAATCCTGAGGGTCCCTGAGGGCCAACTAGCCCACCATGTACTTCTAAAAGCGCCACAGAGCTGCGTTGCAGAGAGGTGTAAAAGGGGCGTGGCCTCTGAACACCTCTCTGCAACGCAGCTCCCTGGCGCATACTGAAGGTACAGGGTGGGCTAGTTGGACCCCAGGGACCCTCATGATTCAAGGGGCCTTAATCCCCCAAGTTAAAACGCGCCACGGGGCGCGTTTGCACAGATGTCACCTCAGGCCCCGCCCCCTCCCTTCACCATTGTGCAAATATTCCTCTAAAATCAGCCGAACTACGAATTCCTATTTACTCACCTGTTATCAGGAGAGACCTCAGTGCTGCATCTTTCAGCCCAGTACTGATCCTGTAAAGTAATTTTAACCGTACTTACCAGTAACTTGAATTTCCTTCCATAGGATATCATTGTCTGCTTTTTGCTGAAAAAGTTTCTAAGTGTCGATTTTTGAAACATACAAATATTCCTCTAAAATCAGCCGAACTACGAATTCCGATTTACTCACCTGTTATCAGGAGAGACCTCAATGCTGCATCTTTCAGCCCAGTACTGATCCTGTAAAGTAATTTTAACCGTACTTACCAGTAACTTGAATTTCCTTCCATAGGATATCATTGTCTGCTTTTTGCTGAAAAAGTTTCTGTGTCGATTTTTGAAACATACAAATATTCCTCTAAAATCAGCCGAACTACGAATTCCGATTTACTCACCTGTTATCAGGAGAGACCTCAGTGCTGCATCTTTCAGCCCAGTACTGATCCTGAAAAGTAATTTTAACCGTACTTACCAGTAACTTGAATTTCCTTCCATAGGATATCATTGACTGGTTTCACTTGGAAATTCTTCTAAGTGTCGATTTTTGAAATTTTATAATATTCCTCTAAAATCAGCCGAACTACGAATTACAATTTACTCACCTGTTATCAGGAGAGACCTCAGTGCTGCATCTTTCAGCCCAGTACTGATCCTGAAAAGTAATTCTAACCGTACTTACCAGTAACTTGAATTTCCTTCCATAGGCTAACATTGACTGGTTTCACTTGGAAATTCTTCTAAGTGTGCAGTTTTGGAACTTTATAATATTCCTCTAAAATCAGCCGAAATACGAATTCCGATTTACTCACCTGTTATCAGGAGAGACCTCAGTGCTGCATCTTTCAGCCCAGTACTGATCCTGAAAAGTAATTTTAACCGTACTTACCAGCAACTTGAATTTCCTTCCATAGGCTAACATAGACTGGTTTCACTTGGAAATTCTTCTAAGTGTGGAGTTTTGGAACTTTATAATATTCCTCTAAAATCAACCGAACTACGAATTCCGATTTACTCACCTGTTATCAGGAGAGAACCCAGTGCTGCATCTTTTAGCCCAGCATTGACCCTGAAAAGTAATTCTAACCGTACTTACCAGTAACTTATATTTCCTTCCATAGGAATCCATTGTCTGGTTTTCAGCAGAAAAGTTTCAATGTGTCGATTTTCACAAACTACAAATATTCCTTAAAAATCGCATGTATGACTTAAACGCATTCTTTCAACTGTTTACAGGAGATGCACCAGTGCTGGATCCAGGATCCAACACTGAGTATGAAAAAGTAACGATAACACTACTTACCTGCTAAGTGAATTTCCTCCCATAGGATAACATTGGTGATTCTATGTGGAAAAGTTTCTAAGTGTCAACTTTTAAAATACAATAATATTCCTTAAAAATCACTACTGTAACCAAAACGCTTTTACTCAACTGTTTACAGGAGATGTCCCAGGACTGAATCTAGGATCCAGTCCTGTGGTTAGAAAAGTAATCCATAAAGTAACTAATTGCATTTAACTAGAAATTCACATTGAGCTCAATGTTGCATTGTGTTTGAAATTGTGTTGCCCATTGCAACAACTGTAACTACTGTACTTAAAACTCTATTGCCTATTTGCAAACTATTTAAACTAAAGTAATTCATTCTGAGAAAGTTTATTTTGTAATGTAATGTATAATGTAATTACAATGTAATTTAATAAATAAAATATCTAAAAATAAATAGTTTTAAAAAATGTAGTAAATCAGTATCAAAAAAATAAATATAACAATTAATACATTTAAAAATTGTCATTTACAAAACCTTTGAAATTCACTGAAAAAACCATAGGTTTTAGGGGCGTTGTAGTTAGAAATTAGCATTTAAAAAACCTTGAAATTCACTGAAAAAACCATAGGTTTTAGGGACAGTTATAGTTAGTTGAACATTGCACTCGTACAAAACCCGTGAAATTCCCCCTTTATAGTTAGTTCAGCTAACTATAACTCGCGCCCCCGCAATGCACTGCTGATGACGTCACATATTACATCACTCATGACATGGTCAGTGACATCACTGATGACATCACTGATGACATCTCAAATGACATCACTGATGACATCATCCACGTGATAATCTGATGCACCTCCTCACACCCTAATATAACCTTTGATACACCCACTCTAACTTACAGACTGCCATTCGCAAAACCATAGACACTCCAACACCAATAACTACATACCCACTCACTGATTCTTAGGTCTACACACACACATCCACTCACTCACCCGTACAGTCACTCATACTTATGGTCACTCAGTACAGGACTATCATATGCACTCTTAGTCCTATATAGACACTCAAACACCGCCACTCATCCATAGAGGTACTCACACACCTAGTCAGTCATGCAAATAATTAAACACACTGCCATTTACTCACCTATACACTTATACACACACCAGCTCACTTAATCATACAAATACTAGCACATTGTTACGCTCTTATACAATCACTGATACAAGCACACACTCATCCATACAGTCACTCTCACAATCACTCACTCTCGCTTATAGCTATTTATATACTCCAACACACATATATACTGCCTTTCACATATGTAGTTACTCACACATGTACCACTGGGACATACATTCACTCACTAACACACTCTTACACACACTTACCCACCCATACAGTCTATCACAGATGCACTCTTGAAACCATCCACCCAGTGAATCACCCACTCACACATCTATGCACAGTCGCACACACCCCTCCCACACAAACACTCAGGCACCCATACAGATACTCAGACAACCATTCAATAACTCATATAGACACTCATGTAGCTATTCACAAACACATGCAGCCACTTACACAGCAACAGACAGACGGATACAGACATTCACCCAGTTTAGTCACTAACCCATGCATTCAGTAAGATACGTTAAATCACTCACTTATAGAGTCAGTCACGCACCTACTAAATCATCCATACAGACACTTATACACCCACTCATTCTTCAATACGCCTTTCCCTATATATATTAAAAATATTTAAACTTTACAGAAACACACAGTCACTGCATGATGTCATCAGTGATGTCATTTGAGATGTCATCAGTGATGTCATCAGTGATGTCACTGACCATGTCATGAGTGATGTAATATGTGACGTCATCAGCAGTGCATTGCGGGGCGCGAGTTATAGTTAGCTGAACTAACTATAACGGGGAATTTCACGGGTTTTGTACGAGTGCAATGTCCAACTAACTATAACTGTCCCTAAAACCTATGGTTTTTTCAGTGAATTTCAAAGGTTTTTAAATACTAATTTCTAACTATAACGTGTCTGAAACCTATGGTTTTTCTGTGAATTTTAAAGGTTTTTTAAATGCTAATTTCTAACTATAACGTGCCTGAAACCTATGGTTTTTTCAGTGAATATATATATATATATATATATATATATATATATACATATATATATATATATGTGTCGCTGGTGTTGAGGGTGCTCTATACAGGAACTGCTTTCTACTTAAACTTGAGAACTACCCAGAGTTCTCTGCTTCTTTTTTGCATAATTTATGCATCACTCTATGCCTGAAAGGGTTTTGTTTTGACTTATACTGGGTGCTCCCTTGTGCCTCGACAAAGCTATACCTCTCTGAAGAGCTCTAATCAGAGCGAAACACGTGTCAGGGCTTGCTTTTATTCCTTTCAGGTTGGCTTGGATGGTATTTTACCAATCCAAAGCTGTAATACTGTGCCTGGAGTGGTAAAAGACTTTGGCCATTTTACTGCTCGGCATGGATAGCACTGTGCTAATCCTATGCTTAAAGACTTTGCTGTAGAAATGGTATAAGACTTTGTCCCTTTCTATCTCGGCGTGGATGGCACTGTGCTAATCCTATGCTTAAAGACTTTGATAGAAAAGCAGACATTTGAGGTGAGCAAATTTAGAGTTTAGCTGGTGTTGAGGGTGCTCTATACAGGAGCTGCATTCCACCTAAACTTGAGAACTACCCAGAGTTCTCTGCTTCTTTTTTGCATAATTTATGCGTCACTTTATGCCTGAAAGGGTTTTGTTTTGACTTATACTGGGTGCTCCCTTGTGTCTCTTCAAAGCTATACCTCTCTGAAGAGCTCTAATGAGAGCGAAATACGTGTCAGGGGGTGATTTTTTTCATTTCAGGTTGGCTTGGATGGTATTTTACCAATTCAAAACTGCAATACTGTGCCTGGAGTGGTAAAAGGCTTTGGCCATTATACAGCTTGGCATGGATAGCACTGTGCTAATCCTATGCTTAAAGACTTTGCTGTAGAAATGGTAAAAGACTTTGTCCCTTTCTATCTCGGCGTGGATGGCACTGTGCTAATCCAATGCTTAAAGACTTTGATGGAAAAGCAGACATTTGAGATGAGCAAATTTAGATTGTCGCTGGTGTTGAGGGTGCTCTATACAGGAGCTGCTATCCACCTAAACTTGAGAACTACCCAGAGTTCTCTGCTTCTTTTTTGCATAATTTATGCATCACTCTATGCCTAAAAGGGTTTTGTTTTGATATATATATATATATATATATATATATATATATATATACATATACATACACATACACCTGCATACATATACACACACATATATATATATATATGTATATATATATATATATAAATGTATATATGTACACATATATAGTTAATATATTTACATATACATCATTTTAAAATAATTCAACAGTAAACAAACAATTTTCACAATATTCAATTTATCAGCAGTAAAAATAAAATAAATTAAAAATCAAACATATATATACACCAACAAAATTACTTACCATAAAATAAACTATTAAAAGTAACACAGTAACAAATATTTTCTTATGCTGTACACTAAATAAAAAAATATTATTTAACATATAATAGTAAGATTTTATTAACTTAATTTTATATAAATATTATAAATAAAATAACTTAAAGCAATATATATCTAAAATATTTATTAAGTATCAAAATAAAATAAAAACAATTCTCTACAAATAGCAAACATTTCCCAAAAATTATAAAAATAATAACAATAATGACGCTATAATAACTATTAAAAATACATTTTAATCAATAACTGGGAAAGTGCTGGCCCTGAGAGAGGTTATATTTACTATTCCCACTCCAATCTAAACAACAGTAGGGAAAACCTTGAACTTTACAGGGGTAAGATTTACTATTCCCACCCTAGTCTAGGCAACAGTAGGGAAGGTGTTGGACTTCGGAGGGGTACGATGCAATATTCCCAATACAGTCTAAGCAACAATAAGGAAGGCATTAGATTTTGGAGGGGTTCGGTTTACTATTCCCACTCCAGTGTAAGAAACAGTAGGAAAAGTGTAGGACTTTTAAAGAATTACATATAACAATAAAAGTGAAAAATATGTATTAAACCGATTTTTATTACAGAATACAAAAAAATTAAGTAAACTGCATAGAAAATATTAACAGTAAATTAAAAATACATTAAAAAATTACATTTAAAAACTAAAATATTCATTCAAAGTAACAGAATAAATTTACAATTTTAATGTAACAATTATACAATTAACATGCTTAATATAATTAATAAACATTTTAATAATTAATTTACAGTAAATAAATACATACCTCTAAAATGAAATTATATTTATCTACCCACCCTATTTTCCTACAAATCCAACAACCCACTACTAAATATCACATGGAAATAGTAATGTTAACATTAAAATATACAGTAAAATATAAATAATAAAATAAATCGTAAACTAACAATAAAAAATGAACACAATTAATGATCAAATAAATAATAAATTTGCAATAAAACAATACTCACCATTATTTTTAAGTTAATTATAATTTAACTATCTTCCCACCCTATTCCCCTACAAACCCAACCACACGCAACTAAAGTATAACATTCTATTAATAATAATAACATTAAAAAATACATTAAATTTCAAAACAAAATGTAAACTAATGAACATAATTAATGATCAATTAAATAATTAATAAAAAAATAATTACCAATAAATTAAAATAACTTTTAATTTAATTAACTTCCCACACTATTCCTCTACAAACCGAACAACCCGCTACTAAATTACTATTATTAATAATATAATTAAAATATGCATTCAAATGGAAAAATAAATTACAAATTGTAAACAAACAAATAAACAATTTACATAATTGATGATTGATTAAATTAATAATTACAAAAATTAATTACCATAAAACAGAAATTGATTATATCTAAGGCTCCCTGTTTTCTGTTTTTATGGATTTTTACAGATAAATACATACAGAAAACAATGGGGGATATTCACAAGAACGTGCGATAAATATCGCCAACCGAGGCCAACGCAATTTCACATAATGCTGTTCATCGCGGGAAACCAACGCCGCGTCAACGGCGTATTCCCAACACGCCGGCAACAGGCAATAGTGCCCCGATAACGCGTCAAATGTCAGCGATAAAATTACCGGGACACCGATAAAAAAGGAAACCCGAATGTGAAAAAAGTGGCGATGGGCCCAACAGCCATAAAAACATCAGCGATAAGCAGCGCCAGGCCTACAATACCCTCGTCAGGTGGGAAAAATCACCATAAAAGCTGCAAAAAAAAAAAAAGAGAAATCAAAACCCAAACCCAAACAACTGAGAAGCACCATGGAGGACGCTGGAGCAACTACAGAGCCCAACCAGAACCCCACAAACCCCCGGAGGACCAGCCAGGGACCTCGGGGAAGGAGAAGGGCAAGGAGAAGAAGAGAGAGGAACCCGCGATTCAGTCCGCAGGAAAACAAGATCCTGATTACGGAGGTGATAGAACACCACCAACAACTGTTCATCACCTCCACTGTGTCATTGGCAACTAAAAATGCAACATGGCAGTCCATCTTGGCCAAGCTGAATGCAGTCGGAGTGAAGAGAAGGGAAGTGGACGACTGCAAGAAGCGCTGGAATGATGTGAAGCGCAAAACCAAGCAGAAACCCGCTAACAACCGGAAAGTAGCAATGCAGACTGGAGGTGGGAGTCCAGCGCCACAGCAGGAGCTGGATGAAATGGAGGAAATGGTGTCCACAGTCATCAGTGGGGAGACGGTGGCAGGAGTTGGGGGACCGGACACTGCACAACATGACCTGACCCAACAGCAACATGGTGAGTAACAACCAGGGACTGGGGGTACGGGGGGAGATGGGCACAACGGCACACATGCACAATTAAGTATAGCACAGTGCACACCCACAATGACTATGGATCATGTCCCTGATCTCCCTGGCATACTGCAGCACACATAGAAACAGCAAGTAGGCCCCCGTCGACAATGTGCCCAGAGGGGGCCCTCCCCACACATCACCAATCTCACAACAAACCAATGCATGTGCAAACCCATGCACATGCACAAGGCTGGCCCTCCACGGGGCAACAATGTAAAGTGGGGTATGCATGGCCATGTACTGGTCCAGCTTCAACACTCCACCGAATGTGACCAAAACATACTAGTTCACACAGATGTGTCATATCTATTAGCAAGCAAGTATGGAATCATGGATGGATGTAGGGACAGTGATACCAGAAAAAGGTACTCCCTGGGAACAGATATCAATGCGCATGTTTGACCGTGACCCAGACAGGCAGTTAGATGACTGGGAATGTGTGAACTACCTGTGGCCTCAGTGCACCTAAACAACAATCTCGCAATTTCCCAACTTAGCCCCACGTCAATGTAGGAAATAGGGCTGTGTGTAAAAATGCCTAAGTCCAAGTTATGTGGATGCCACAGCTCGGAGCAATGATTTGTTTGAGTGTGCAGCGGCTGGACTCCTGGGATGGTGTGTGCGTAAGTGTGAAGGTCATTCCATGCAAGAGAACTGCGAGCAAGGACCTCTGTGTGTGGGGTGTGTATACGTTGGTCCCTGGTTAGCGCTGTGCGTAGTGTGGGAGTCATCATCAGCTGCTATGGCATCTCTCAGGGGGAGCCGGGCTCATGCAACTCCAAGGTCGGAGGTGCAGATGTGCTACCGCCTCCAGTACAGACAAAGGAGCTCTCCTCCCTAATGTTAGTTTGTCATCTGCTAGCATTCTGGAAGAGTGATGTGGTTGGGGGGGATGTCACTGCTTCGCCTTCCGGCACGGTATTCCTGCTGCCTATTTAGCTGGTGTGCATCTCCCATGTTGCTGAGGTGTTCACTGTGCCCCCATCCCCCTTACGTCCATGTTGCTCATGTTGTGGTACTTGAGTCACAGGGTGCATCTCTGCATCAGGGTGGGTCATATCTGACCCCAAATGACACCCGCTATTACATATTTGACCCCAAATGACACCCGCAATTTCATATTTGACCCAAAATGACACCAGCTATTTCATATTTGACCCCAAGTGACACCCGCTATTTCATATTTGGCCCCAAGTGACACCCGCTATTTCATATTTGACCCCAAATGACACCCACAAATTCATACCTGACCCAGAATGATACCCTGTTGTCTGATTTGGAACACCAATGACAGCCTACATGTCATGTATGTGTACACATGTGATACGCTGATGAGTGGGAATACGTACTACATCTGACACCCTGAAATGGCATTCCGAATACGTGACACCCTGAACAGCCTCTCTGTACAGAGGCGACATACCCACCATCTATTTGCCATATGTGAGATTGTTAGCACTCAATGTTGCACTTACACTTGTCCGAGTGATGTGCTAATGCAGAGGACTGACATGCACACAGGGAATGTGTGTTGCAATGAATTTATCTGCACATGCTGGTCATGTGGTCATTTTGTACTGTACCATGATTGCTAAGGACTGTCACAATGTGACGTGCTCATGCGAAGAAATTGTCAATGATTGTGTTCCTTCGGGCCATTCCTGCTGCAGCTGCAGTGGGGTGTGGTCCACCTGCCTCATCTTCCTCATCATCGTCCGGTGCATCTGGCACTTGGATCCATGGGGCATTGCTGCGTACACATATGTTGTGCAATACACAACATGCAATGATCATCTTGCACACTATTTCTGGGCTGTACAGGAGTCTACCGCCTGTGACATCCAGGCACCTGAAACGTGACTTAGACACGCCAAATGTGCGCTCAAAAATGCCACTCGTGCGTTTGTGGGCCACATTGTACTGCCCCTGGGCCGGGGTGTTCGGGGCTCGGAGGGGTGTCATCATCCACTGGGCAGAGTGCATATCCCTGATCACCTGTGAGAGGTAAGTGAGATCAGTGTAAACTGGTGGTTCTGCATGCTGTGTTGGCAGACTCACAAGTTTTGTGGTGTGTGATTTGTGTGACTTTGGGATTCATGTTTGCCATGTATTGCTTCTGGCAAATGTGCGGGGACAATGTGTGTTACGTAGCCTCACCGCTGCTCCTCCCCCGGGCCTATTTACCTGTGAGCGCTGCGCGGTTGCATCACTTGCCCTCCTACGGTACACCTTTTTCATGCCTGTCTGCGCATGTCCGCAATCCTGACAGCAACACTGCAATGTTGGCCGTTGAAGGTGGGCGGCCTCGTGTGTGTAGGCCTTGGTAAGGATAGGGTGGACACAGATGTGGAGTTCAGGCCTGGCTGAACTCGCCCAGCGATTGGGGCTAGGGCTTTGGCTCATGCTGCGGCAATGAAGATACACACACAACAGTTGGTATGTATGAGCCAAGACACCGAGCGCTCCTTCATTTTCCATTTGTGCGAGCCCGCCCTCCGGGTGCATGCTACTGTTATGTCATGTCATGTCATGTGGGTAGCACGATTAAGCATGAAACGCCTTGGGTATGAGTGGCAGCTCTCATAGAGGGCTTGCCACTTACACATGTAATATGTACTCTTGGCCATCAGCGCGTGGGACCCCACGCTGTAGGCAACACTCTGGCTGACGAGGCAGCCAGAAATGCAGTAGCCACTTGTTCAGTAGCAGCAGTCACAAGGTCTGTGACAAAAGTCGATACCGACATACTGGCAGCCGTACGGCTGCCACAGACGGGACGTAATACCCACAGGGCTTTCCGTCCAGATATGAATACCAATTGTCCCCGGAACAAGTTCCGATAGTAACAATTCCTTTCGTTGGGGATCCGCTGATTCCCAACGAGGACCGCAGACATGCGTTGATCACAGCTGCACATGAGGGCAGGGCTTCGGCGCACGCCGGTGTCGGCAACGGTGTCCCTCTTGCAGCAACGTCCTGTTTCTGCCCCCGCATGGCATTGCTGATAGCTCTCTGTGGCCTTCTGTTCCCACTATGAAAGCAGGCTTCAACAAATTAAGGAGGCTCAAAGCACTGTTATTCCAACATGAGGTTGCCTTGACCTCGGCCCGTGAAACATTCGAGCTACAGGTGGCTCGGACATCAAGTGAAATACACCCCCAATTAAATAGCAATCGCCTCCCACATTTTGGGGAGTTGATACACCAATTATACAATGTATCTGACACATGAGGCCTTGCACCTTTTTTAAATTGTTGGGCTCAGGTCTTGTGTCCTCGTTTCGAAGGATATTTGGTGTGATTCCGGCTTTTATTCATTCCATTCTTTTCCAGCGCTTTTGGCTGGGTTGCCGTTGATCCTGTTGCTCGCTGGTGCTGTCCTGGTACTTGTATTACTACTTCGTAATGGCTACCCTTCATGTGCTACTCGATCATCTGGTCCAGCTGGAGCTGTACCGTAACCGATTGCAGGAATTCCTTGGTTGCCTGCCTATGGCTGTTGTGGGTACTGCCTACAATGTGACTTACAGATACGCATACTTCACATGCGTACATCCAGTTTTTTGGTGCCGTGACTGTCCTTTCTCCTGGGCTTTGGATTTGTGCCTCTCAAACGCCATACTGCCTTGCCCTGATTACGACCGGTTGCTGTGGCCGCTATTGCGTCATGATCAATCATGTGCAACTGGTACCCGCATGCTGATGGCGGCCGTGAATGGAGTGCTGGCACAATGGGACATCTGTGAAGGGGCGTCGCGCCTGCTGCACCACAGCTACATTGAGTACGATACAGGTTTTCCGACCATGCTTTTTGAAGCTATGGATTATGATGAGCACGTATGCTCCTTCGAGTTGTTGAATTGGGTGTTGTCCCTCCTTGTCTATGAGGAGGGGGACCGTCTTTTGGAACACCTTGCCTTCCAAGGTTCAACGGATCTCATATGTTTCCGATGATTAATGTTCAACAAGACATTTTTATTTTTTCTTCTTCTCGTATTTTACCGCTAATCAACCTTATTCTGATTTTGATTCTATTGAACTTTGCCCCTGCTATGCTCAGTGCTTTGACTCTGCTTGCGACTTGGACCTTGTTTTTCTATTCTTCTGCAACCTGGCCAGGGGAAGGGTCTCATGTGGCTTTAAGGGACCCAGTTGGCATCTTTAAGTAGAATGGGTCTGGAGGCCGTGATGCTGCTTTAGCACACAACACTACAGGCTTCTTCTAATGCAAGAATGAGTTCGCTGGCCACACGCGAGCCACTGGCTGCTCTGGTTCCCTGCTTGATCCTGGAGTTTAGTCTGTGCATCGTGAGCAAGGTCAAACAACACCGTCCCCTGTGATTTTGATCTGGTCAGGCCCTGGCACGTTGACAAAACATACCCTGCAGCTGCTGTTTGTGGGACACGCACCTTTTTCTTGATGTTAGGAGAATGCATGTTACACGCAGACACACTTGAGGAGTGACTTTTCAAGAATGAGGAGCTGTATGGAGCTGTGATGTAGAGACACGATCTATGTCTTAGGGGTATGGGGTCTGCTATACAGACCCAGGGATCTGCTATGTTGTCATCTTGGTTTTCTCGTCCATGGGGAGGGAGTGTAGGTTTGATAGTCCTGTCTCCAGGATCAATGTACAATGATTTCTCCTATTATTTGGTATGGACTTGCTACAATGCTGACAATGTTTGTATTATGCATACTAATTTTAGTAGTGGCTCGTATGCTGCATTTCAGAGCACGTTAGTTGATATAAACATTTTGGACTGACTCAGTGGCTCTGTCAATCTCTTGTTGTGGATGAGTACGAGAGTCTGAGCGATGGGGAATGACCTGTTACCACAATCCCTGAGTGATTAGGGGAGTGTTGTGTTCTGGGTTGTCTAAACGTCAGTTTCTCAATCTGTGTATAGGAGGGCAAGTGGGACACCATAGCTAGCTGGTCGTGGGCTCGTGGGTACTAAGGCTGTAGGAGGCGTAGCCCTATATACTGTAGTCCCGCATTGCTGTGCATAGTTCTGTGTATGTGCAGAATCCCTACAACACTACATTGCAACATTGTCGATTGAGGGCGGGGTGGTGCCGACACCACAACAGAGACACACGCCATGGTTACTTTGGTGGCCATCCCGGAAGTGGACCACGCCCAGGGCCCCGGGCTGTTAATTCACACTCCTGCGCTGGACTGGCGTACGCCGGACCAGCCCACTACGCTTACGCTTACAGGGGTGGCGACATGGCTACATGTCCAAGGTCTTCCCCACTGCCTGAGGTGACATGGTTGCATCCACTGTCCACATCACTACAGGCACCAGCAGTATATGTCCACATGGACATGTCTGTGCTCTGCATACTCAAGACTGTGGGTGTTGTGGCCCTCTTGGGTCTCCAGGCTGCATGATTGGTAGCTCCATGGCATCTGTTGGTCTTCAGATGTGGCTCTGGGCTGGGCTCCCTTTGTGCTGCAGGTTTTCGTCCTACTTAAGACCAGGTGAAAGCAGGTCTTAAGTCCCTGCTGCTAACGTGCCTTAACGCCTGTTTTTGGACCGCATCGCCGATCTGGCTGGTCGTTGGGAATATCGCGAAGTGGTCTTATCGTGGGTTTTTGCACGGGAACGCCTACTCTGCATATGATTAGCGTTAGTTGTCGCTGTCAGCCTTGGCGATGTTTCTGGCAGCAGCTATCGCAGGAAAACTGATGATGTGGGCTGTTAGCGCAGGCATGTGAATGGGGCGATGGGTCTATCGCCACTTTGGTGGCGGTAATGTGCCGCTAATTCGGCGATGGGTCCTTGAGAATATGCCCCAATATGTTTTCTGTCTGCATTTATTTTTTAAAGTGTATAAATACAGAAAATGGTGCTGCTTTTAAGTAACTCTCTGTGCTGACTTTCATAAATTATTGCCCAACAGCTGAGAAATTAAAAAACAAGATGAACTTTCTTTAAATTACAGCATGTGTCAATATACTTTTGTGGTATAATGCTAGTATTTACCAGTGGATGTACTGTTTTGTAATATTTGCCAGCTTAAATAGCTAAAACACGACAGATATCAAAGTATGAGTGCATTTCTACCAGTTAAATAAATATGGAAATGTACAGTTTTACAACTTCATTTATACGCAAAACACAAAATAAATATGGATATATACAGATAAAATGGCCAAAAAATAAATATCGATAAATACGGACGGAAATGTTAAAAAAAAAAAATACCATAAAACCGGGAGCCCTACTTATAATTTAATTAGTTTCCCACCCTATTCCCCTACAGACCCACTCCACTACTAAACTAAAAATTACTAATTTAAAATAAACGACGAAAACACTCAAAATTACAAACTATAGTTTAACAAATAAATAAAAATTATTGTAACAATATTACCACCTAAAACTTATATATAAACTATTAACACATTGAATTAACTAAAAAAATTATATTTTTACTCCTATATTAAAAACAGCGATACTTTTGAAAGCAATATTTCTCACTTAAAATCAATATTTTTGACAACAATATACTGTGTCATGATATTTCTGTAGCAAAGATATTTTTTGACAATATTTTGTATTTCATGGACGTTGAGATAAGACCTTTGGTTCTAAAACCCCTGGGAATACTCTAAACTGGATTGAAATAAGTCTGGCTAAATCTCCGTGCCATCAAACATGGCAACACATCTGCTGTTGATCACATTTTTCTTTTCTTATAAAATGAAATTTACGCATTGTTCTTGTTTTCACAAGAACTCATAGGTTCATCCTTTTCCATTACTCATTCTTATTTCCTCAACATTTATAATAATTAATCTTTCCTTTATAAACAAAGTCCATTGATTGTAGCATTAATTTAATAAATGCTGCTATGCATTTTGAACATAGCGCTCTTCATCGGGGAGCTAAAGTTCAGAATCTCCAGATGAAAATCATGTAATGTTGATGTAACCCTCTGGCAGACATATTTGTATGAGATGTTAACCAACTGTCTGTGATATATATATATATATATATATATATATATATATATATATATATATATATATATATATATATATACGACATGGAATTGTTCCTTTCAAAGCCAGCTTATGTCAGTCTGTTTTCATTGAGGCTTATTAAGGCATACACGGATTTTAAAGAATGAAGGACATTACGGTGCATCATATGAGAGTTGCAGAGCATTATGGACATGGTAGTCCTTTAAAAGACAGGATTCATAACCAGGACTATGTAAACTCGAACATTATGAAATAGTGGGCATTAGCCATGTTATTGTAAGAGTATTACCTAAGTGAAAACGTTTCCTGGTTCCTGATACTTGGAAAAAAACAGTCTTGAATGAAAATGATATGTGGTGCACTCGTAGTCCCTCTTCACTGTTGATGATCCCAGTGTATTTAAAACCCAATGTCACTGACCCTCACATTTACATATGATTAAGACCCACTTGGAGGTCGAAACGCGTAATGCTTTGCCTGTGGGAAATTAAAAAATTTCTTACCTGATGTCGGACTGGAGGGCTTGATTCCGCACTTGGGATGTAGCGTGAATAATGTATTGATTTATGGCGGTGACGTCACCTACAAGCCCCGGCCCGCCTGGATGGGCTTCCCTTCGTCGCTTTTGCATTTGGATATACATATATATATATATTATTTTTTTTTCACTGAAAAAACTGAAGGTTACAGAGACGTTATAGTTAGGTTCAGGTTTCACTCGTAGAAAAACCAGGGAAATTCAGCAGTTATCGATAACTCCGGCCCGCAATGCACAGCTTATGACCTCACATATTACATTACTCATGCCATGGTCAGTGACATCACTGATGACAACTCAAATGACATCACTCACGACATCACTCATGACATCATCCAGTGACTGTGTTTTTAAAATGTTTATGAGTGTTAAATATATATACCAAGGTGTATTGATAAATCAGTGGGTGTATGAGTGCCTGTATGGATGATTCAGTGGGTGCGTGACTGACTGTATAAGTGAGTGATTAGGTGTCTCAGTGAATGTATGGGTGACTGATTAGGTTGTCTGAATGTCTTTATAAGTCTGTCAGATGGTGTCTAAGTGGGTGTATGTTTTGGTGAGTGGGAACATGAGTGGCTGTATGGGCGATTGATTGGTTGTCTGAGTACCGCTATGGGTGAATGTGTATCTGTGTGGGTGGGTGAGAGGGTGTGTGACTGCTTGTATGAATGAGTGAGTGGGTGAGTCAGTGGCTGTATGGGTTAGTGAGTACATAAGTGAGGGGCTGTATAGGTGACTCAGTGTGTGTATGGCTGTGTCGGTGAGTGAATGGATGTGTCAGTGGTATATGGGTGAGTACATGGAAATGTGAAAGGCAGTATAGGTGAGTGTTGGAGTATATGAGTGACTGTATGTGTGAGTGAGGGATTGTGATAGTGACTGTATGGGTGAGTGTGTGCTTGTGTGAGTGACTGTTTAGATTAGTGAGTATGTGTTAGTATCTGTATGAATAAGTGAGTCAGTGTGTGTATAACTGTATAGGTGAGTGAATGGCAGTGTGATTAACTCTATAGGTGAGTGAGTAGGTGTGTGAGTAGCTCTATGAGTGACTGACAGTATGTGAGTGGCTGTATGGGTATATGAGTGGCTATATGAGTAGCTGTATTAGTGAGTGAGTTGGTGTATGAATGGCTGTATGGGTAACTGAGTGGATGTGTGTGTAGACCTATGAATTAGTGAGTGGGTGTGTAAGTACTGTTATGTGAGTGTCAATGGTTTTAAGAATGGTAGTGTGGAAGTTGGAGTGGGTGTATGAAAAGTTAAATGGGATGTGAGTGGGTGCATCAAAGATTCTATAGATGATGTCATCAGTGATGTCATTTGAGGTGTCATCAGTGATGTCATCAATGATGTCACTGACCATGTCATGAGAGATGTAATATGTGAGGTCATAAGCAGTGCATTGCAGGGGCGTGAGTTATAGTTTGCTCAGCTAACTATAAGTGCTGAATTTCACTGGTTTTGTACGAGTGAAACCTGCGCCTAACTATAACATCTCTGTCACCTTTGGTTTTTTCAGTGAATTTCTAAGTTCTTTAAAATTCCAATTCTTTACTATAATGTCCCTGTAACCTTTGTTATTTCAGTGAATTCGTAAGGTTTTTTAAATGCTAATTTCTAACTATAACGTCCCTGTAACCTTTGTTTTTTCATTGAATTTCTATGTTTTTTAAAATTCTATTTCCTAACTATTACGTCCCTGTAACCTTTGGTTTTTTCAGTGAATTTCTAAGGTTTTTCAATTTCTATTCCTCTACTATTACGTTCATGTAACCTATGATTTTTTATAGAATTTGTAAGATTTTTAAATTGTATTTTCTATCTATAATGGCTCTATAATGTATTTTTATAAGCTTGTATTTTCTTCAGTAGATTAATAAGCTTAGTTTTTTTCTTTACATTTTTTCAATATCCGCAATGACATTGAAATACCTGTGGTGAAGTCGCAAAAGGCGCATGTTTTTGAGAAGTCTTAAACATATATATCGACAGATTTTACTTAATAGCACACACTAGTTGTTTAGTAATGTAGAGTTTATATTTGAGTTTGTGTGGTGGTTTTGTGAAAAAACCTCTTCAATGTGGTGTTTTATATTTTCGCAGTGACTCTGTAGGCCGCGGCATCGTTGGTAGTCGTGAAGTGCGCATGTCTTATTAAAACTCGGGAACACATGCTTACACATATTTTAATTAATATTTGTTACAAGTTATTCATTGATATATTGTTTAAACCTAACTTTTAGAAGAATTTTTTAATTAAAAGCTTTTTTCTTGGTGTTTTGCGTGATCGCAGTGATGCCGGAAGCCACGATGACATCGGTAACCGCGATGAATGCGATTTTTTGCTAAAGTGTATAACACATCCACATTTGGGGTTTAATATCAGTTGATTAACACTTATGTTTGAGTACTTAATTTTCAAATAAAATATCATTCTGTTTGCGATGTTCCCGTGACGGTACACCAGAGGCCGCGCGGGTGATCGCGGCGGCATAGCAAATATTGCGCTAGATTAATAAAATTAATTTTGGACACATAATTTGTGTCACTACTACTCCCATTTATCAAACATGGGGTCAGAGTACCTCCACCCTGACCCCTTATGTTAGCTTTCACAGAAAGTTTCAGCCCCGGGAACTGTTCCCGATCAATAAAATGGCGGCCGCAACTTTCTGTCCAGGTTGCGTCCAGCCAATCACAGCATTCCTGTTGGCATGCACATTTGCAATTAATCGCACAACCATCGTGAAATATCCAGGGCCAGAGATATCACTATAATTTTCAACTTAAATTTCACAAAAAGTACTAAATGGATTTGCACCAAATAACAAAAAGCATAATCTGCGTAACAACACCTACCTTTCAGCAAAATTTGGTGTAATTCCGTCCAGCGGTCGGGCTGTAGGTTCAACAACGCGTTCCTATGAGAATTAACATGACAAAAGCACTCTTATTTCCTACCCATATTTCTCGGTCCCCACTGCACGAATCACCCCCAAAATTTTCACGACACACAGAACGTACTTTAATACTTTTATGGGAAAATTGCATGCAGATTGGTCAAACAACACCAAAGTTATAGGCAAGTCAAAAAATGCTTTTCCTATGAAAACTAGGTCCTAACTATAATTACCTACTGGCAACTGCCAGTAGGTTATATACATACCGCCAGTATATATATTATACTGGTGGTATATATATAACCTATTGACGGTCACCAATAAGTAGTTATAGTTAGGACCATGTTTCCATAGGTACAGCATTTTTGACTTGCCATATCTTTGGCGCTAGGTGACTAATCTTCACCAATTTTTGTTTTAAAAGCACTGGTAATTCTAGTTTTGCATAAAAAGTTTTGGGGTGATCCCTCAAGAAAAAGGGGGGTTAAAAAAGTGCATTCCCATGTTAATTATGTAGAGTCTTTAAACACGCCTGCAGCCCAAACCACTAGACCGAATTACACTGAATTTGGTAAAAAAGTAGCTTTTGGTTTGCAGATTATGCCTTTTGTTATTTGGTATAAATTTGTTCAGTAGTTTGTGAGAAATTAAAGGAAATACAAATTTGTATATCTACTGCTGTGAAGCCTTCACAAATAATGTCAAGCTTGTGCAGAGATCTGCAGAGCTCTGATTGGCTGCCAACACTTCAACCAGGAAGTGTTGGGAGCCATCTTGGAACCCGGCTTCAGCCGAGCCCCAAAATAAAGTGCAAAAAAAAAGAAACAGAGGCAAGATACGAATACTCTAACCCCCTAGCCCTGGTCCAGAGGGACCCCACCAGGCCCAAAAAAGCAGTAAAAAAACGTTTGGATGCCAAATTGTGAAAATTCACTGCAAAAATTGAAAATAAAAAACAAGTGCAATCTCCTGCGCTTGTTTTTAATCAAGCCCCCGGGTGGGCCAGGTCCCGGGGGCATGCCAGTGTTTATTAAAAATAGAAGGGGGCGCACGTGGCCCCCCTTCTAGGGCATTTTTATGCCATGGGGACCACCACCTCTCTGGGGCTGCATAAACATATAGTGGGCCACGTGGACCTCCTGGCCCCCCGGGACCACCACATCCCCGGGGCCAAATAAATCAAAATAGTGGGGGTTTGTGCTGACCCCCAGCCCCAGGTACCACCATCTCCCTGGGGCTAATTGCTTTTGAAAACATAGGGAGAGCAGCTGCGTGGCCCCCTGCCCGGTCATATACGGCCCCTGGGACCACCACCTCCCCGGGATTGTCCCATGTACAACAAACAAAGGGGGCCAAGCAGCCCCCCTCCTGGAGCCATCTATGGCCCTGGGGACCGCCACCCCCCAGAGCCGGCTCCTGCTATGTTCAAGGTTCCCATGCTGTTTGCTTTGACTTGGCAGGAGCTTTGACAGCTCCTTCCAAATTAGAGCAAACAGTAGCTCCGCTCTTAGCAAGCAGGAGCTGTCCAACTGCTCTGCTTGCTGGGAGTGAAGTTTTCTTCTGCTTTCCTGCCCGCTGTCATGCGGGCAGGGAAACAGACAAAAGAATTTCTCTCATATACAGGGAGCTGCATGTTTAGCAGCTCCCTGTGTGTGAGAGCAATTCCAGCTCCAACTGGAGGCAGGGAGCTGGCAGGGAGCACAGGGGCATTCAGGCTTCCCCTTCAGTCCCCAATGCTGCTGACTGGGTGCCCTGGGTGGGCTCCAGGGCACCCAGCATTCAAGGCCAGGTCATGGGGATGGGGTCCCTGGGACCAAAATTGGCCCGGGGAGAATGCTGCGTGCTTCCCCTCTCCTTTTGGCTTGTGGTCGGGCGGTGAGGGATGGGGTCCCCGGAGCTGCAATCAGCCATTGGAGGGGGCTGCGCAGCCCCCCTCCTAAATCAAGTTTTAGCAGGGCCCTTTTGGTCCTAAAGCTCATTTCACAGAAATTAAACCTCAACGGGAGGTACTTACAAATATAAACATAGCAGGTGCCCCCATCGAAGCTCCACTTTTGTAAAGGACAAATAATCCTAACTCCTGGGCTTGGCGAAGGCAAAGCAAGTGTGTTTTCTCAGCAATTCCATATTGAAAAATGATCTGAAATCCTTCGTGGATGTGACTGTATTGTTGATTTATTGGAGTGCAATCTGTATGTGACTGTGATGAGTGGGTTCTTTGTTGCCCTGTCCTGGTGAGGACAGAGTCCATAATTCTCTCTTTAAATTATTACGAGAATGCAAATGTGCAAATCACTTTGAAGCTTCACCCGTTTGGCCCCACCCACATTACTAGCATGCAAAGGTCTTCCTGCCTTTTGCCAGGATGATGCATACCTTACCAAAAGGCCCTCCAGCGCATTTCCTGCCAATTTTGGAGATGCGTTCTTCATGCCGAGGAATATGAGGACATCTCCACCAAACATAGAAGCACTTACTTGATATAGCTAAGAGGAAGTCTGTTTGTTTGGTGGAGATGTACCGCTTTGTAGTCTCATTGTCTTCTCTATAGGAGCATTCATGTTATCACAGATTTCTGAATAAAGATGCACAAGTAACAATCACATTGCCGAAATGCACACAAGGTCACTGGAGACATTTCCTCATGGGCCATTACACAGTTGTAGGGTAGAATACGTACTGGACATTTACCCAAGAGGTAGCAGTTTCTAATTAACCAGAAGAAAGTGCTCCAATTGAGTAGACATTTTGTGAAAAAAATGTGTACTCTTGTTGGATAAAGGGGCTGGTGCGGTTCTGTTGTGGCCCAGTCACTCACACAGTAAGGCATTCACACAGCCACTGACAGACCCACTCAGACACTGATACACTCAGTCACAGACCCACTCAGACACTCACACACCCACTCATAGACCCACTCACATACCCACTCATAGACCAACTCAAACACTCATGCACCCATTCAATGAATCACTCAGACACTCTCACACCCGCTCACAAACCCACTCAGGCACTCATGCACCCACTCACAGACAAGCTCAGACAGCCTCATAGCCACTCACAGACCCATTCAGACACTCATGCACCCATTCACATAACCCATTCAAACACATACACCCACTCATAGACCGACTCAGATACTCATGCACTGGTTTACAGACCCATTCAGAGACTCACAGACCCATTCACAGCCCCACTCAGAGACTCATGCACCCACTCCCAGACTCACTCAAAAACACATACACCTACTCACACACACATCCAGGCACTTATTCACTCACTCACAGATTGACTCACATACTCATGGAGGTACTTGCAAACCCAGACACTCTCACACCCACTCACAGATCCACTCAGACACTCACTCATGCACCCACTCAGACACTTACACACCCACTCAGACACCCACTCAGACACTCACATACTAGCTCACAGTCCCACTCCGATACTCATGCATCTACCACAGACCCATACAGCCACTCACACATCCTGTCATAGACCCATACAGCCACTCACACCCAAAAAAACACTCACACACCCAGTCATAGACCCATACAGCCACTCACACACCCACTCGCCGACCTATACACTCACTCACACACACACTCTCAAAGGTTATAGGTTGCAGTTAGGAAATCAAATTTTAAAAAACCTTTGAAATTCACACAAAAAAACAAAAGTTACAGGGACATTTTAGTTAGGAATTAAATTTTAAAAAACATAGAAATTCACTGAAAAAAACAAAGGCTACAGGGACGTTATAGTTAGGAAATAACATTAAAAACAGTATAAATTCACTGAAAAAAACAAAGGTTACATAGACTTTATAGTTAGGAAATTGAATTAAAAAGACCTTAGAAATTCACTGAAAAAACCAAAGGTTACAGGGACGTTATAGTTAGCCTTAGATTTCACTCATACAAAACCATAGAAATTCAGAAGTTCTAGTTACCTGAGCTAACAATAACTTACACCCTTGCAATGCACAGCTTATGACTTCACATATTACATCACTCGTGACCTGGTCAGTGACATCACTGATGACATCTCAAATGGCATCATTGATGACATCACTGATGACATCATCCACAGAACCACTCACACACCCACTCACATCCCCTTAGAACCTCTCATACACCCACTCACACACCCACACAACCACTCACATACCCATTCACAGACCCATACAACCAATCACCCATCCACTAACTCATCCATAGAGGCACTAAAACACCCACTCACTCATCCACATAGCCACTCACACAACCAATCACTTACCCATATAGCTACTAACAGAGCTACTCACTCACCAATACTGTCACTCACATACCCATTCACTCACCCACACAACCACATACATACTCATTCACACATCCATACAAGCACTCACACGCCCACTCACTCACCTAAACAGCCACTCACACAGACACTTACTGTGGAATACAGTCACTCACACACCCACTAAATTACCCATATACCCACTCAAACAGCCACTCACTTACCCATATACCTATTTACACACCAAGTCACTCGCCCATAGAGCGATTCGCACAGCCACTCAGTCACCCATACAGACACTCCCACACCTACTCACTCACCCATAGAGCCACTCACACAGTCACTCACCCACCCATAGAGCTACTCACACAGCCACTCACCCACCCATACAACCACCCACACACCTACTCAATCACCCATACAGCTACTCACACAGCTACTCACTAACCCATACTGCCACTTACACAGACACTCACTCACCCATACACCACTATTGCACCTACTAACTCACCCATAAAGCCACTGACCCACCCATTTAGCCACTGACACACCTACTCACTCACCAACACAGCCACTCACTCAGCTATAGAGCTACTCACACACCCACTTATTCATCCATAACCGAACTCATACACCCATACTGGCACTCAGACAGCCACTCACACACAAATTCAGACAGTCATACAGCCACTCAGATGACATATGATAGAAATGGTATCACTCAGTACTACAGAAACAATAGTAATTTAACTTCTGCAGTACATTATTATATAACTTTGAGTCTCAAATATTTTTTGAATCACTCACTTAACTGGATGATGTCATCAGTGATGTCATTTGAGATGTCATCAGTGATGTCACTGACCATGCAATGAGTGATGTAATATGTGAGGTCATAAGCAGTGCATTGCAGGGGCATAAGTTATAGTTAGCTCGGGCAACTATAACTGCTGAATTTCTATGGTTTTGTATGAGTGAAATCTGAGCCTAACTATAACGTCCCTGTAACCTTTGGTTATATATATATATATATATATATATATATATATATATATATATATATATATATATATCCATCACGACTCGTGAGCAAGGAGCTGAGAGCTCCGAAATGCATTGAGTTTTGTTGTTGTTGCAATGAATTAAATCACGCTTGGGAAAGCAGCAGAGCTGCAGTGTGTTTTGTTGTGATGTAGCTGAACACATTTGATGGATGTGTAGGGGTTCACTACCCCGCCGCAAGCTCACTGAGAGGAAGTGGCTTGGGACAAGCGACCATTTTTGGTGGAATATATATTTATAACCTAGTGGCGGTTGCCACTAGGTAGTTATATTTAGGTCAGCTGTTCCACAGGAAAAGCATTGTGTTACTAATAACTTTGGCACCGTTTGACGGCCTCCACGAAACATTCCAAAAAGGGGCTACGTTTTGACTAGTTTGTACATGGAAAGTTTTGGGGTGATTCATCAAGCAAGGGCTGAGAAAAAGAGGGTCCCAAAATGCTAAATCGCCATGCATTTTCAATATACTTTTTTAGATAAGGCTACAGCAAAAACTGCTGAACTGAATTACACCAAATTTGGCAGCAAGCTAGATCTTGGTCCACAGATTGTGCTTTTTGTGATTTGGAATAAATCTTTTAAGTAGTTGTTAAGAAGGCAAGGTTAAAAAATAATTGCATATCTGGACGGTAGGGTCTGTGAGAGTCTCGAGAGACTCTTGCAGGAGCACCAATTTAAAAATAGAGCATTTTGATTGGCCCAGGGAGCTTTATTTCCCTTGGGCCATCTCGTTCCTACAGGAGTCAGACACCATGGGAGCGAGCACTCTGATTGGCTGCCACCAACATGAGAAAACGGTTGCTGGCAGCCATTACAGGACTCGGGCACTCAGTCCCCTGTCCTGTACATGTTTAGAAAAAAAGATATCAGGGGGCAGGGTAGGGATACCCTGACTCCCTAGGCACATTAGGGAGACCCAGGGGGACCTCCTCTGGGGCCAAAAATTAAAACAATTGGCAAAAATGGACGCAATCCTGTGGTACTCCAGGGGGATTGTAAAAATGTTGGCTGGGCCGCTATGTTGTAATAATGGGAGGGGGCATGCAGCCCCCCTCTCCAAGCCACAGGACTCCTGCCCAGCATAATTCTCACTGGGGCTTTTGAGCCTACTTGTGTCTTCCCTGTCTTATGCAGATTCACCTGGCAGCCCCCATTCCCCACGGGACGCCATTTCAAATCTGGGGCTGTCCCCTTGTCCTGAAGAAGACCCGCCACGACATATCATTTATGCATTTTCAGGGTCGAAACGTCGACGCTTAATGTTGGTTCAGCCATTACATACCTCTGGTTTTTACCACAGAGCAACTTTTCCATTACCAGAGAGACTTTGCTAATCTTTATTCTGACCATTCCTGAAATTGTATATACTTGTACATAGCTCCACAATTGTATATACACACCTTGTCACTAGCACTGAGCACTCGTGTCACTTTGAAACACTTGTCACTTTCTATACCTTATTATCACTTGGACAGCCTTGTGTTATGCTTATTTGTGAAATCTGATGGAACGACTCAATAACAAATATTCTTGATGCAAAGTATTGTTTTGTCTTTTATTTGTATTATGGTGTCCTTTGATTCATGTTTTCTGCGCGCACTGATTTATTCTATCTACAGTGTTATTCGACTCATTGAGCATATTGTTATTCTGCATGATCTAATCTTGATAAACTAAGTAATTGTCGCTCCCGACAGAGTCATTGTATTTTGCTATATACTCACCCAGACTCTGAGGGTTACTGGGATACCCCATTTTGTTATACCTCTACTAATGAAAGGCTCAACCCAGAAACATGTGTCCAGAGATAACAGCACTACCTGCACCAACTTTGGTGAAAAACTACAGCTACTTTGAAGTAAGTGTACAGCATTTACCAGAATGCAATGGGATGAACTATGCTGGGATGAGAGGCAGTTTACTCTCTCCCCCTTGTGTAATAAACATAAGGCCCTTATGTTATGATCATGTCATGAGTGATGTAATATGTGAGGTCATAAGCAGTGCATTGTGGGGCGCAAGTTATAGTTAACTCAGGTAACTATAACGGCTGAATTTCTCTGGTTTTAATCTGACCCTAACTATAATGTCCCTGTAACCTTTGTTTTTATAGTGAATTTCTAAGGTTTTTTTTAAAATTCTGTTTGCTAACTATAACGTCATTGTAACATTTGTTTTTTTCAGTGTATATATATATATATATATATATATTATCTACTGGCGGTCGCCAGTAGATAGTTATAGTTAAAACCTATTATCCATAGGAAATCCGCGACATTCTATTTGAAATAACGTTGGCGCCGGTTGACGAATCTTCGCGAAAGTTTCCAACTTGTTGGGGCGCTCCGGTCCGCTCCTATCCTGAAAGTCTCGGGGTGATACTTCAAGCGGGGGCCGAGAAAAAGGGGGGGTCCCAAAACGCGTTTTCCCCATTTATTTTTCCATAGGAACCTTTAGTCGCAGCTACAGCCCGAACTGCTGAACGGAATTACACCAAATTTGGCAAAGAGGTAGCCCTTGGTTCAGTGTCGTGCCTTTTGCTTAAATGGTGTAAATCCGTTCAGTAGTTCCTGAGAAAATCAAAAGTAAAGTCACATATATATCTGGGCGGAGCCTAACCACACATGTCATCGTGAGATCTGATTGGCTGTCAGCACTTCATCCTGGAATTGCTGGCAGCCATCTTGGGACCAATATAAATGATAGTACCTCATTGAAATGCATTGTAGTGAATAGAAGATTTTGAGGGTCACCAAAAGGAGAACTATAAAGGGTGATAACAGGCTTTAGTTACATTAGAATTTATTTGTTGATGGTACCATACTAATTTTAGGAATTGTGGTGTATTCTAAGGTGATTTTACCATGTGAAAAACCTTCTGCTGGGATATCATGAATCATGTTTGAGAGAACACTATTTTCTCATGCTTGTCCCATGGAGGTTTGGAAGGTGCTCCAGAAGCTAAAATGAGAGCATATTTTCTGTAAATTCACATTATCTTTCTCACTCATGTGAGAATGAAGTCTGACATTCTCAGTAAAACATGTACATCCAACAAGGGCAGAGACTGTCAGTTGATTCCTTTGTGTTCTACTGCAGCTTCCCAGAGTGTTCTAAAGAACAACTAGAGTGCTAACAGCCTTACTTATGACAAAAGTATGGCACACCTGAAGCCATCTTGATTGGAATAAACTCGTAACACTTAAACAATTTAATTTAAAAAGGAACAAAATGATGGGGTTCATTTTGTCATAGAAATTATGGTTAGTGCTGTAGAAAGAAAAATTAGGACATGTTTCAAGTGTGATCTCAAATATCTTCCTGTTATATTTCAACAGGAGCAGCCTGCCAGTTGATGCCTTTGTGTTCTACTGCAGCTTCCCAGAGTGTTCTAAAGAACAACTAGAGTGCTAACAGCCTTACTTATGACAAAAGTATGGCACACCTGAAGCCATCTTGATTGGAATAAACTGGTAACACTTAAAACATTTAATTTAAAAAGGAACAAAATGATGGGGTTCATTTTGTCATAGAAATTATGGTTAGTGCTGTAGAAAGAAAAATTAGGACATATTTCAAGTGTGATCTCAAATATCTTCCTGTTATATTTCAACAGGAGCAGCCTGCCAGTTGATGCCTTTGTGTTCTACTGCAGCTTCCCAGAGTGTTCTAAAGAACAACTAGAGCGCTAACAGCCTTACTTATGACAAAAGTATGGCACACCTGAAGCCATCTTGATTGGAATAAACCGGTAACACTTAAAACATTTAATTTAAAAAGGAACAAAATGAGGGGTTCTTTTAGAAATAGAAATTATGGTTAGTGCTGCAGAAAGAAAAATTAGGGCATGTTTTAAGTGAGATCTCAAATCCTCTTCTATTTCATTAGAAAATTCTGACATGCAGACTGAAACAATCACTTTCAATACCAGCAGCAGACTTCCAGTTAACTCCCTGGTGAGCAGTAGCTTTACTACAGTGATCTAATGAGCAACTAGAGTGCTAACATTCTGAATTTATGGCAGATGTGAGACACATCTGAATGCCTTCTTGATGGAATCAAAGTAAAAAACTGAAAGCATTTCCTACTGAGGAGACTGCAGTAAATGAAGAAATTAGGAAACTTCATAACAAAGAAGTCTTCCAAGATGGCCACCAGTGAAAAAAGAGCCCAAATGTAGCACAAATATTACCCAGATGTAGCCCACATATAGCCCAATGACAAAAGTGTGCAAAACACTTTTTATTTTTAGTTTTTTGCAGTTTTATGTAGTGCAGACTGGTCAGGTATTGGAGCATTGCATCTTAAAACATGACCCCCTACACTACAAAAACACCACTGCACTACCTTAAACCCTAAAACACTACCCCCTGCACGACCCCCTACACTACACAAGCACCACTGCACTATCCTAAACCCTAAAACACTACCCCCAGCACGACCCCCTACACTACCCAAACACCACTGCACTAACCTAAAACACTACCACCAGCACGACCCCCTACACTACCCAAACACCACTGCACTACCCTAAAACATGACCCCCTACACTACACAAGCACCACTGCACTACCCTAAACCCTAAAACACTACCCCCAGCACGACCCCCTACACTACACAAACACCACTGCACTACCCTAAACCCTAAAACACTACCCCCAGCACGACCCCCTACACTACCCAAACACCACTGCACTACCCTAAAACATGACCCCCTAGACTACACAAACACCACTGCACTACCCTAAACCCTAAAACACTACCCCCAGCACGACCCCCTACACTACACGAGCACCACTGCACTACCCTAAAACACTACCCCCAGCACGACCCCCTACACTGCCCGAACACCACTGCACTGCCCTAAACCCTGAAACACCAGCCCCTGCATGACCCCCTACACTACCCGAACACCACTGCACTGCCCTAAACCCTGAAACACCACCCCTAGCACGACCCCTACACTGCCCGAACACCACTGCACTGCCCTAAACCCTGAAACACCACCCCCTTCACGACCCCCTACACTGCCCAAACACCACTGCACTGCCCTAAACCCTGAAACACTACCCCCAGCAAGACCCCCTACACTGCCCGAACACCACTGCACTGCCCTAAACCCTGAAACATCACCCCCAGCAAGACCCCCTACACTGCCCGAACACCACTGACCCTAAACCCTGAAACACCACCCCCAGCACGACCCCCTACACTGCCCGAACACCACTGCACTGCCCTAAACCCTGAAACACTACCCCCAGCATGACCCCCTACACTGTCCGAACACCACTGCTCTGCCGAAAACCCTGAAACACCAGCCCCAGCACGACCCCCTACACTTCCCGAACACCACTGCACTGCCCTAAACCTTGAAACACCAGCCCCTGCACGACCCCCTACACTGCCCGAACACCACTGCACTACCCTAAACCCTGAAACATCACCCCCAGCATGACCCCCTACACTGACCGAGCACCACTGCACTGCCCTAAACCCTGAAACACCAGCCTCAGCACGACCCCCTACACTGCCTGAGCACCACTGCACTGCCCTAAACCCTGAAACACCAGCCCCAGCACGACCGCCTACACTGCCCGAACACCACTGCACTGCCCTAAACCCTGAAACACCAGCCCCAGCACGACCCCCTACACTGCACGAACACCACTGCAATGCCCTAAACCGTGAAACACCAGCCTCAGCACGACCCCCTACACTGCCTGAACACCACTGCACTGCCCTGAACCCTGAAACACCAGCCCCAGCACAACACCCTACACTGCCCGAACACCACTGCACTGCCCTAAACCCTGAAACACCAGCCCCAGCACGACCCCCTACACTGCACGAACACCACTGCACTGCCCTAAACCGTGAAACACCAGCCTCAGCACGACCCCCTACACTGCCTGAACACCACTGCACTGCCCTGAACCCTGAAACACCAGCCCCAGCACAACACCCTACACTGCCCGAACACCACTGCACTGCCCTAAACCCTGAAACACCACCCCCTGCACGACCCCCTACACTGCCCGAACACTACTGCACTGCCCTAAACCCTGAAACACCATCCCCCAGCACGACCCCCTACACTTCCCGAACACCACTGCTCTGCCCAAAACCCTGAAACACCAGCCCCAGCACGACCCCCTACACTGCCCGAACACCACTGCACTGCCCTAAACCCTGAAACACCAGCCCCAGCACGACCCCCTACACTGCCCGAACACCACTGCCCTAAACCCTGAAACACCACCCCAGCACGACCCCCTACACTTCCCAAACACCACTGCACTGCCCTAAACCCTGAAACACCAGCCCCAGCACAACCCCGTACACTGCCTGCACACCACTGCACTGCCCTAAACCCTGAAACACCAGCCCCAGCACAACCCCGTACACTGCCCAAAAACTACTGCACTGCCCTAAACCCTGAAACACCACCCCCAGCAAGACTACCTACACTGGCCGAACACCACTGCACTGCCCTAAACCCTGAAACACCACCCCTGCACGACCCCCTACACTGCCCAAACACTACTGCACTGCCCTAAACCCTGAAACACCACCCCTCAGCACGACACCCTACACTGCCCGAACACCACTGCACTGCCCTAAACCCTGAAACACCACCCCAGCACGACCCCTACACTGCCCGAACACCACTGCACTAAACCCTGAAACACCACCCCCTGCACGACCCCCTACACTGCCCGAACACCACTGCACTGCCCTAAACCCTGAAACACCACCCCCAGCACGACCCCCTACACTTCCCGAACACCACTGCACTGCCCTAAACCCTGAAACACCACCCCCAGCACGACCCCCTACACTGCCCTAACACCACTGCACTGCCCTAAACCCTGAAACATCACCCCCAGCACGACCCCCTACACTGCCTGAGCACCATTGCTCTGCCCTAAACCCTGAAACACTAGCCCCAGCATGACCCACTACACTGCCCGAACACCACTGCACTGCCCTAAACCCTGAAACACCACCCCCAGCATGACCCCCTTTACTGCTCGAACACCACTGCACTGCCCCAATTCCTGAAACACCACCCCCAGCATGAACCCCTACACTGCCCGAACACCACTGCCCTAAACCCTGAAACACCACCCCTGCACGACCCTCTACACTGCCTGAACACCACTGCACTGCCCTAAACCCTGAAACACCACCCCCTGCACGACCCCTACACTGCCCGAACACCACTGCACTGCCCTAAACCCTGAAACACCAGCCCCAGCAAGACCCCTACACTGCCCGAACACCACTGCATTGCCCTAGACTCTGAAACACCAGCCCCAGCAAGACCCCCTACACTGCCCGAACACCACTGCATTGCCCTAGACTCTGAAACACCAGCCCCAGCAAGACCCCCACACTGCCCGAACACCACTGCACTGCCCTAAACCCTGAAACACCAGCCCCAGCATGACCCCCTACACTGCCCGAACACCACTGCACTGCCCTAAACCCTGAAACACCAGCCCCAGCACGAACCCATACACTGCCCTAACTCCACTGCACTGCCCTAAACCCTAAAACACCAGCCCCAGCACGACCCCCTACACTGCCCGAACACCACTGCACTGCCCTAAACTCTGAAACACCAGCCCCAGCACCACCCCCTACAATGCCCGAACACCACCGTACTGCCCTAAACCCTGAAACACCACCCCTGCACCGCCCCCTACACTGCCCGAACACCACTGCACTGCCCTAAACCCTGAAACACCACCCCCTACACTGCCCAAACACCACTGCACTGCCCTAAACCCTGAAACACCACCCCCTGCACCGCCCCCTACACTGCCCGAACACCACTGCACTGCCCTAAACCCTGAAACACCACCCCCAGCATGACCCCCTTTACTGCTCGAACACCACTGCACTGCCCCAATTCCTGAAACACCACCCCCAGCATGAACCCCTACACTGCCCGAACACCACTGCCCTAAACCCTGAAACACCACCCCTGCACGACCCTCTACACTGCCTGAACACCACTGCACTGCCCTAAACCCTGAAACACCACCCCCTGCACGACCCCCTACACTGCCCGAACACCACTGCACTGCCCTAAACCCTGAAACACCACCCCCAGCACGACCCCCTACACTGCCCGAACACCACTGCACTGCCCTAAACCCTAAAACACCACCCCCAGCACGAGCCCCTACACTGCCCGAACACCACTGCACTGCCCTAAACCCTAGAACACTACCCCCAGCATGACCCCCTGCACTACCTGAACACCACTGCACTACCCTAAACCCTAAAATACTCCCCCAGCACGACCCCCTACACTACCCGAACACGACTGCACTGCCCTAAACCCTAAAACACTCCCCCAGCATGACCCCCTACACTACCCGAACACCACTGCACTGCCCTAAACCCTAAAACACTCCCCCAGCACGACCCCCTACACTACCTAAACACCACTGCACTGCCCTAAACCCTAAAACACTACCCCCGCATGACCCCCTACAGTACCCAAATACCAATGCACTACCCTAATCCCTAAAACACTACCCCCGCACAACCCCTACACTACGCAAAGACCACTGCACTACCCTAAACTCTAAAACAATACCCCCGCACTACTCCCTACACTACCCAAAGACCACTGCACTACCCTAAACCCTAAAACACGACCTCCTACACTACACAAACACCACTGCACTACCCTAAACCCTAAAATACTACCCCCAGCACGAACCCCTACACTACCCAAACACCACTGCACTACCCTAAACCATAAAACACTACCCCCAGCAGTACCCCCTACGCTACCCAAACACCACTGCACTACCCTAAACCCTAAAACACTACCCCCAGCAGTACCCCCTACACTACCCAAACACCATTGCACTACCCTAAACCCTAAAACACTACCCCCAGCAGTATCCCCTACACTACCCAAACACCACTGCACTACCCTAAACCCTAAAACCCTAAATCACTAACCCCAGCACGACCCCCTACACTACCCAAACACCACTGTACTACCCTAAACCCTAAAACACTCCCCCAGCATGACTCCCTACACTACCCAAACACCACTGCACTACCCTAAACCCTAAATCTACCCCCAGCATGACCCCCTACACTACACAAACACCACTGCACTACCCTAAACCATAAAACACTACCCCCAGCACGACCCTCTTCACTACCTAAACACAACTGCACAATTTGTTACAGGCGTTGCAACGCAGGCCTGTGGTGCTTACTGGAAGTACCTGGTGGGCTAGTTGGGCCCCAGGGACTCTCAGGATTCAAGGTGACCTAATCCCCCAACTTAAAACGCGCCACGGGCGCGTTTGCACAGTGGTGAAGGGAGGGGTGGGGCCTCAGGTGACATGTGCGCAAACACGCCCTGTGGTGCGTTTTAAGTTGGGGAGTTAATTCCCTTTGAATCCTGGGGGCCAACTAGCCCACCAGGTACCTTCAGTAAGCACAACAGAGTTGCGTTGCAGAGAGGTGAAAAAGGTGCGTGGCCTCGGAACGCCTCTCTGCAACTCAGCTCTGTGGTCCTAACTGTAGGTACCTGGGTGGCTAGTTGGGCCCCAGGGACCCTCAGGATTCAAGGGAACTTAATACCGCAACTTAAAACGCGCCACGAGGCGCGTTTGCACACATGTCACCTCAGGCCCCCTCCCTTCACCACTGTGCAAACCCGCACTGGCTCTGGTTAGTCAGAGTCAGTTACCACCAGTACCCGTCTGAAAAAGTTATGGGCACAGGATGATTTTGCAACAAGGCCTCTTTCTGCTCCTCTGTTGGTTCTTTCTGCACATCTTTTGCTTCTTTCTGTGCGTTTTTCTTCTTTCTTCACATGTCCTACCTCTGTTGGCATAGTTAGAAACTAGCATTTAAAAAACCTTTGAAATTCACTTAAAAATCATAGGTTTCAGGCACGTTATAGTTAGAAATTAGCATTTAAAAAACCTCTGAAATTCACTGAAAAAACCATAGGTTTCAGGCACGTTATAGTTAGAAATTAGCATTTAAAAAACCTTTGAAATTCACTGAAAAAACCATAGGTTTCAGACACGTTATAGTTAGAAATTAGCATTTAAAAAACCTTTGAAATTCACTGAAAAAACCATAGGTTTTAGGGACAGTTATAGTTAGTTGGACATTGCACTCGTACAAAACCCGTGAAATTCCCCTGTTATAGTTAGTTCAGCTAACTATAACTCGCGCCCCGCAATGCACTGCTGATGACGTCACATATTACATCACTCATGACATGGTCAGTGACATCACTGATGACATCACTGATGACATCTCAAATGACATCACTGATGACATCATCCATGTGATAATTTCATGCATCTTCTCACACCCTAATATAACTTTTGATACACCCACTCTAAATTACAGACTGCCATTCTCAAAACCATAGACACTCCAACACCAAAAACTACATACCCACTCACTGATTCTTAGGTCTACACACACATCCACTCACTCACCTGTACAGTCACTCATACTTACAGTCACTCAGTACAGGACTATCATATGCACTCATACACCTATATAAACACTCACACACCGCCACTCATCCATAGAGGTACTCACACACCTAGTCAGTCATGCAAAAAATTAATCACACACCCATTTACTCACCTATACAGTTATACACACACCAGCTCACTTACTCATACAAATACTAGCACATTCTTACGCTCTTATACAATAACTGATACAAGCACACACGCATCCATACAGCCACTCTCACAATAACACACTCTCACTTATAGCCATTTAAATACTCTAACACACATATATACTGCCTTTTACATATGTAGTTACTCACACATGTACCACTGAGATATACATTCACTCACTAACACACCCATACACACACTCACCCACCCAAGCAGTCCATCACAGATGCACTCTTGAAATCATGCACCCAGTGAATCACCCACTCACACATCTATGTATAGAGTCAAACACACCCCACCCACACAAACACTCAGGCAGCCATACAGATACTCAGAGAACCAATCAATAACCCATATAGACACTCATGTAGCTATTCGCAAATCCATGCATCCACTTACACACCAACAAACAGACGGATACAGACATTCACACAGTTTAGTCACTAACCCATGCATTCAGTAAGATACGTTTAATCACTCACTTGTAGAGTCAGTCACTCACGTACTAAATCATCCATTCAGACACTTATACACCCACTCATTCTTCAATACGCCTTTCCCTATATATATTAAACATATTTAAACTTTACAGAAACACACAGTCACTGGATGATGTCATCAGTGATGTCATCAGTGATGTCACTGACCATGTCATGAGTGATGTAATATGTGACGTCATCAGCAGTGCATTGCGGGGCGCGAGTTATAGTTAGCTGAACTAACTATAACAGGGGAATTTCACGGGTTTTGTACGAGTGCAATGTCCAACTAACTATAACTGTCCCTAAAACCTATGGTTTTTTCAGTGAATATATATATATGTATATATTACACTGGGTAGTTATAGTTAGGATCGTGTTTCCATTGGGAATGCATGTTTTGATTGGCTTATATCTTTGGCACCCTTGGATGAATCTTCTCAAAACTTTCGCAAAAAATGTTTTTCAACTCAGCTTCTTCCTGGAAAGTTTTGGGGTGATCCGTTAAGTGGGGGGCTACAAAAAGGGGGTTCCCAAAACACATTTTCCCCATTCATTTTTCCATAGGAACTTTAGACACAGCTACAGCCCAAACCACTAAACGGATTTACACCAAATAGGCAGAAAGCTAGATCTTGGTGCAGAAAGAGAGCTTTTTGTGATTTGGTGTAAATCTGTTTAGTAGTTTTGAGCAATTAATGCTAAACAAAAGTATATTTCATGCCATGAAGGATCTGTGGATCTGACAGATCTTGTGCAGAGCTCTGATTGGCCGCCACCACATCAACAACGAGTTGGTGGCGCCCATCTTAGGACTCGACTAGAAAAAAAGTGAAAAGGGCATAAGGGGGCAGGGTAGAAATACCCTGGTTCCCTAGGCCTGGTGGTTGGGTCCCAGAGAGATGCTGTCTGGGGCTAAAACATTTTTTTGAAATGTTTACTGCAAATTAATGTTGGATTCAAGAATCCGCAGCAAATTAAAAAATGCAAGTGTGTGCTCCCGTGCTACTTTGAAATCCCACTTGGGTAGGCCAGGGCCCAGGGGATGGCGCAAAATATTTTTGGGTAAAGGGGATGATTAGCATCCCTTGCCAAGCCTCAATACGTCCCAGGGACCCAATCCCTGGGGCCAAATTTATTAAAGAAGAGGAAGGGGCTGCAGGGCCCTCCTCTCAAAGCCTTAATAGGCCTTGGGGGCCCCATCCCTTGGGGCCAAACTCAACTTTAAAGAGAGGGGGGCACGCAGCTCACCTGAGCCAGTAAAGGCCGAAGGGCCCCATCCTCCAGTGCGACTCAGTTACTGTGTCTCGGGTAGACCACCCTCAGAACAGTCTTTCACCCTGCCCGTATCAGCACTGGCAGGTAAACATTTGTCAGCTCCTATCTGGCAGGAGAATTTTTAAATCTTATGCTGGGTTGGAGTGAACGTTCCTTCCCTGCCCACAGGAATGCAGGCTGGGATGGCATACCTGCTCTTGCTCAGTGTGAGCTTTAGAAATCCTCCGACTGGGTGGGAGCAGATTTCTGTTTCCCTCCCCGTGCTCCTTCCTCATGCCCAAAAGAAGCTATAACTCACACCCTTGCTATGCACTGCTACTTACCCCACCTATTACATCATTCATGACATCATCTATGACCTTAGTGATAACATCACTACAACATCTGAAATTACATCATTGATGAAAACACTTGCATGGAGGGGGCACGAGCTATAGTTACTTTAGAGCACGAGTTACAGTTCCTTGAGATAATTAGAACTGGTAAATTTCAGTGGTTTTGTTTGTTTAAAACTGCATGTTTGAACTGACAGTTTCCCATAACTATATTGTCCCTTTAACCTGTGTTTTTTCAGTATATATATATATATATATATATATATTATCTACTGGCGGTCGCCAGTAGATAGTTATAGTTAGGACCTATTTTCCATAGGAAATCCGCACCATTCTATTTGAAATAACTTTGGCGCCCGTTGACGAATCTTCGCGAAATTTTCCAACTTGTTGGGGCGCTCCGGTCCGCTCCTATCCTGAAAGTCTCGGGGTGATTCGGCAAGCGGGGGCCGAGAAAAAAAGGGGGTCCCAAAACATGTTTTCCCCATGCAATTTTCCATAGGAACCTTTAGTCGCAGCTACAGCCCAAACTGCTGAACGGAATTACACCAAATTTGCCAAAAAGGTAGCCCTTGGTTCAGGGTTGTGCCTTTTGCTTAAATGGTGTAAATCCGTTCAGTAGTTCCTGAGAAATTTGAAAAAGAAAACACATATATATCTGGGCGGAGCCTAACCACACATGTCATCGTGAGATCTGATTGGCTGTCAGCACTTCATCCTGGAATTGCTGGCAGCCATCTTGAGACCAATATAAATGATAGTACCCCATTGAAATGCATTGTAGTGAATCGAAGATTTTGAGGGTTACCAAAAGGAGAACTATAAAGGGTGATAACAGACTTTAGTTACATTAGAATTCATTTGTTGATGGTACCATACTAATTTCAGGAATTGTGGTGTGTTCTAAGGTGATTTTACCCTGTGAAAAACCTTCTGCTGGGATATCATGAATCATGTTTGAGAGAAAACTATTTTCACATGCTTGTCCCATACAGTTTTGGAAGGTGCTCCAGAAGCTAAAATGAGAGCATATTTTCAGTAAATTCACATTATCTTTCTCAGTCATGTGAGAATGAAGTCTGACATTCTCAGTAAAACATGTACATCCAACAATGGCAGAGACTGTCAGTTGATTCCTTTGTGTTCTACTGCAGCTTCCCAGAGTGTTCTAAAGAACAACTAGAGTGCTAACAGCCTTACTTATGACAAAAGTATGGCACACCTGAAGCCATCTTGATTGGAATAAACTGGTAACACTTAAAACATTTAATTTAAAAAGGAACAAAATGAGGGGGTTCATTTTGCCATAGAAATTATGGTTAGTGCTGTAGAAAGAAAAATTAGGACATGTTTTAAGTGAGATCTCAAATATCTTCCTGTTATATTTCAAAAGGAGCAGCCTGTCAGTTGATGCCTTTGTGTTCTACTGCAGCTTCCCAGAGTGTTCTAAAGAACAACTAGAGTGCTAACAGCCTTACTTATGACAAAATTATGGCACACCTGAAGCCATCTTGATTGGAATAAACTGGTAACACTTAAAACATTTAATTTAAAAAGGAACAAAATGATGGGGTTCATTTTGTCATAGAAATTATGGTTAGTGCTGTAGAAAGAAAAATTAGGACATGTTTCAAGTGTGATCTCAAATATCTTCCTGTTATATTTCAACAGGAGCAGCCTGTCAGTTGATGCCTTTGTGTTCTACTGCAGCTTCCCAGAGTGTTCTAAAGAACAACTAGAGCGCTAACAGTCTTACTTATGACAAAATTATGGCACACCTGAAGCCATCTTGATTGGAATAAACTGGTAACTCTTAAAACATTTAATTTAAAAAGGAACAAAATGAGGGGGTTCATTTTGACATAGAAATTATGGTTAGTGCTGTAGAAAGAAAAATTAGGACATGTTTTAAGTGAGATCTCAAATATCTTCCTGTTATATTTCAACAGGAGCAGCCTGTCAGTTGATGCCTTTGTGTTCTACTGCAGCTTCCCAGAGTGTTCTAAAGAACAACTAGAGCGCTAACAGTCTTACTTATGACAAAATTATGGCACACCTGAAGCCATCTTAATTGGAATAAACTGGTAACTCTTAAAACATTTAATTTAAAAAGAAACAAAATGAGGGGGTTCATTTTGCCATAGAAATTATGGTTAGTGCTGTAGAAAGAAAAATAAGTGCTAAAACACTACCCCCAGCACGACACCCTACACTACCCAAACATAACTGCACTACCCTAAACCCTAAACCACTACCACCAGCATGACTCCCTACACTACCCAAAAACCACTGCACTACACTAAACCCTAAATATACCCCCAGCATGACCACCCACACTACACAAACACCACTGCACTACCCTATACCCTAAAACATGACCCCTACACTACACAAACACGACTGCACTACCCTAAACCCTAAAACACTACCCACAGCATGACCCCCTTCACTACACAAACACCACTGCACTGCCCTAAACCCTAAAACACTACCCCAGCACTAACCCCTACACTACCCAAACACCACTGCACTAACATAAACCTAAAACACTACCCCCAGCACAACCCCCTACACTACACAAACACCACTGCACTACCCTAAACCCTAAAACACTACCCCCAGCACGACTCCCTACACTACCCAAACACCACTGCACTACCCTAAACCCTAAATCTACCCCCAGCACGACCCCTACACTACCCAAACACCACTGCACTACCCTAAACCATAAAACACTACCCCCAGCATGACCCACTACACTACACAAACACCACTGCACTACCCTAAACCCTAAAACACTACCACCAGCATGACCCCCTACACTACTCAAATACCACTGCACTACCCTAAACCCTAAAACACTACCCCAGCACGACCCCTACACTACCCATACACCACTGCACTACCCTAAACCCTAAAACACTACCACCAGCACCACCCCTACACTACTGCACTACCCTAAACCCTAAAACACTACCACCAGCATGACCCCCTTCACTACACAAACACCACTGCACTGCCCTAAACCCTAAAACACTACCCCAGCACTAACCCCTACACTACCCAAACACCACTGCACTAACATAAACCCTAAAACACTACCCCCAGCACAACCCCCTACACTACACAAACACCACTGCACTACCCTAAACCCTAAAACACTACCACCAGCATGACCCCCTACACTACCCAAACACCACTGCACTACCCTAAACCCTAAAACACTACCCCCAGCACGACCCCCTACACCACCCAAACACCACTGCACTACCCTAAACCCTAGAAAAGAAACCCCCACCCCATGCCCAATCCCCCTTACCTCGCACTCCTCATGGTTCCTCTCTCCTCATGGTTCCTGCTTCACGTCATCTCTGAGGGGCGGTGCACGTCGTTGTGAGGAAACAGAACAGCCTCTTTTTCCTTACAACGACATGGATCGTCTACATGTTTTTTAGAACGCATGGTCATTTACCATACATACCTTTACAACAAAATTCGTTGTAAAGGCATGCGTTGTAAATGACCATGCGTTCTAAAAAAATGCGTAGTAATGACTTCGTGATGTACAACGCATGCGTGGTAAGGCATGCGTTGTAATGGTATCGCAAAGTAAAAAAGTCGTTGTAACAGCTGTTTACCGATCGAAGCTGGCCCCTGTTCTTCAGTGAGACGTTTATTTGATTAATTAGGAGGAAGGAATGTGGTTTTTTACCGAAAAGTGCATTCCCGGCTGTTGTATTGTGAAAGTGTCCGCGTGGCCTGGTTTCACTTCCGGTGAGAGAGTGGAAGAGTCTGTTTGGATCTAAAGGAGTTCTGTTGTTGGACGGGGCCGGCGCGACATGTCATCAGAAAACATAGCTAATGGAAAGCGTCCTCCCTGAAGTGTGGAGCAGTGCCATGAGAGGTCAACGAGTGTGCGTCCCACCGCAGTATGACCGTACCGCGTGACCCATGTGCCGCCTCCAGGGTACGGGAGGCAGAAGCGGCATCGCAGGTCCTCTTGAAGACCGTTGTAGCACTAATTCTATATTTTGGTACTAGGGCATTTTAACTTCGTTGTTCCTGCCAGATACAAAGAGAAGATCCTATGTTATTCAGTGCCCTCGTTACCTTTTTTGTGGGTTGTGGTGCTTGTCACTTCGCTGCCCCGCCGGTGCACACGACTGGACACCCCACCTCGTGTGCCATCTGCAGGGCCTCTGCCCTCGAATCACTGGTTTCGGTTTCTGGAGTGGCAACATAAACAGTTGCTCCCAAAGGACTAGCCTGAACACTTAGGTGAATATCCCCTGCACCAGCATTCCACGGAAATTCTTTCCTAGCTCTCCCACGTCAACGAGCACGGCTCCGCTCGCGACACCGTATGACGTCATCGGAGCCATAAGAGGACCTCGTCGGCGTGCTGACGTCAGTTCCACCCATTTTTTCCGTGCCACCGAGGCAAACAGGGGACTGAGACATTTTCACATGTATACATAGTATAATAAATATATATATATATATTCACTGAAAAAACCATTGGTTTCAGGCACGTTATAGTTAGAAATTAGCATTTAAAAAACCTTAGAAATTCGCTGAAAAAACCATAGGTTTCAGGCACGTTATAGTTAGAAATTAGCATTTAAAAAACCTTAGAAATTCACTGAAAAAACCATAGGTTTCAGGGGCGTTATAGTTAGTTGGACATTTCACTCGTACAAAACCATAGAAATTCCCCCGTTATAGTTAGTTCAGCTAACTATAACTCGTGCGCCCGCAATGCACTGCTGATGACGTCACATATTACATCACTCATGACATGGTCAGTGACATCACTCATGACATCACTCATGACATCACTGATGACATCATCCAGTGAATGTGTGTTTTCTGAAAATTAAATATGTTTTATATATGTATATCTCAAGGTCGATGGAAGAATAAATGGGTATATAAGTGTCTAAATGGATGATTATTTTTGTAAAATTGATTGTATAACTGACTAAGTGTATCTTAGTGAATACATGGGTTAGTGAGTAATGTTTAAATATGAAAATATCTGTATCAGTCTCTCACTTTGTGTATAAGTGGCTGCATGGGTTGGTGAGTAGCTACATGAGTGTCTATATGGGTTATTAGTTGGTTTTTTGAGTATCAGTATGAGTGTCTGAGTGTCTGTATGGTTCGGTGGGGGTATTACTTAGTGCATAGATGCATGAATGAGTGACTCACTGTTTGTATGTGTTGAAGACAGCATGTGTGCAGGACTGTATAGGTGGATGAGTATGTGTATGGGTGTGTTAGTGAGTGAATGACTGTCTCAATAGTGTCTTTATGAGTAACTACATATGTTTTAAACTAGTATATGTGAGTATTGGTGTATATAAGTGAGTATATGTGAGAGTGAGAGATTGGAAGAGTTCCTGTACAAATAAGTAGGTGTTTCTATAAGTGATTGTTTAAGAGAGTAAGTATGTGTAAGTTTCTGTAGAAGTAAGTGTGGTAGTGTGTGTATAACTGTATATGCCAGTAAATGGATGTTTGATACTTTGTTTGCATGTGTGACTATGTGTGTGAGTAACTCTATGGATGAGTGGCGGTGTGTAACAGGATGTATAGGTGTATGAGTACATATGATGAGTGAGTACATGTATGAGTGACTGTATAGGGACTGTTGGTGAATGAGTGGATGTGTGTGTAGATCTTGGAATTAATGAATAGGTGTGTTGTAACTGGTATTGGTATGTCCATTGTTTTGAAAATGTTAGTTTGTATTTTTGAGTGTGTGTATCAAAGGTTATATTAGGGTGAGAGGAGGTCTGCCACTCTATCACAAGGATGATGTCATCAGTGATGTCATTTGAGATGTCATCAGTGATGTCATGAGTGATGTCACTGACCATGTCATGAGTGATGTAATATGTGACGTCATCAGCAGTGCATTGCGGGCGCGCGAGTTATAGTTAGCTGAACTAACTATAACGGGGGAATTTCTATGGTTTTGTACGAGTGAAATGTCCAACTAACTATAACGCCCCTGAAACCTATGGTTTTTTCAGTGAATATATATATATATATATAGAAGATGAAGGATCACAAGAAAACAACAGCCAGTCAGGGCAAAAATCTGGATCCCAAAGGATACAATGAGTCACAAAGAAATAAAATATCCAAGAAAGAAGTGGCTCAAACAGATAGATTCACCAAAGAACAAAAATATATTTCCACTACAACGTTTCAGCTTCTGCCTTCCTCAGGTAGTACAAGATGGTTTGCTCAGTGGCTGACAGACGACACAGCTGAATTTTCAAAAAGTATCATGAGTGAAGATTCCATTTGGAATGTGGAATCAATGCAGTCCTGAGAGCTCTTGAGATATGCAGTAATCAGGTTGTATTGTCAGTAATGTTCAGTCCATCTGGATGCAGTGATTTTAAACGGTACATCCAGAAGTTTTCTCTGGAGGCCAGTAATTCTTCCTTTGGGACATGTTCCACGGGGAAAATCTTCAATTTGATAGTAAATGATCCACAAGGTTAAAATGATTGGCTACAGGCTGGTCAATTTTCTTATTAATTATTGCCGATTTGTGGTTCCTGAATCGTGTACGGAGGTCATTCACTGTTTGGCCTACATATTGTTTTTTACAGCTTTGCCGTTGGCACTGAATCACATAAATAATGCATGTTGAGCGACATGTAAGATGCTGTCTTATTCCATAGGTCCTTCTCATAACAGAACTAGTTACTGATGATGTTTGTAAAAGGTATTCACACGTGATGCACCTTTTAGAGTCACAGCAATGAACCCCTGCATTTGTTACAACTTGCTTGAGTTCAGCTCTCACAATAAGAGATCGTAAATTTGGAGCTCTGCGGTAAGCAATGACTGGGGGTTTTGGAAAAACCTTTTGCAATTTTTCACAAGTAGACAGCAAGGGAAATGTTTTTTGCATTATATTTCTGTAGTTGGGAGCTGATGGATGATAGTCAACCACAAATGGAGTTCTGTCACTTTTGTTTCTGCCGTTGGTATTCCAAATAAGTGCTTCTCTGGGTAACTGCAAAGACTTGTCAATTTGTTGCTGTATGATATGCAGAGGATAGCCTCGCCTTTTAAATAATGTAGCAAGCTCCTGTAGATGGTCTTTACAGGTTTCCTCATTGCTGCAGATGCGTCTTATTCTGAGTGCTTGGCTGTAGATGATGCTCAGTTTAGTGTGGTGTGGGTGACATGAAGTCCAGTTTAGATAGAAATGAGCATCGGTAGGCTTGTTGTACAGATCAGTTGTAATTTTTTGTTCAGGAATGGTGAGTAGCACATCCAGAAAAGGGAGATGATGCTTCTGTTTAGTATTGCTGCTGGTAAATTTGATGGTAGGATGGATATTGTTGATATAAGCTGTAAATTGTTCCAATGTTCTACTTCCTGCATTCCATATTATAAATATGTCATCAATGTATCTTAGCCATACCAGTGGTTTGATGCTAGAAGTAGGAAGTATACAGTTCTCTAGTTTGTCCATGAAGATATTTGCATAGGATGGAGCCATCCGAGTGCCCATGGAAGTCCCTTGTATCTGCAGATAGTGTTAACCATTGAATGTAAAATTGTTGGATTTAAGGATAACTCTTGCAAAGTTGGTAAGCACATTTGTTGATGGCTTTTTCACAGTTCTTTTATTAAGAGCTTCAGATAATGCCATAAGCCCATCCTCGTGTGGTATATTGGTGTATAATGATGTAACATCAAATGTAGCCAGAAGATTATCATCATCAAATGTGTAGGTTTGGTTTAATTTTTCAATAATCTGAAGGAAGTGACTGGTATCTTTAACAAATGATGGAAGTTCCTGTACAATGGGCTGGAGGTGCAGGTCGACAAATAAAGATAGTCTCTCAGTGGCTGTGTCATTGCCAGAGATGATGGGACGGCCAGGATTGTTCATTTTGTGAATTTTGGGAAGCATATAAAATCTCCCAGGTCTTGGTTTGGGATGAACAAGTATATCTGCTGTTGTTTCATCAATGAGGTTTAAGCTCCTATACCTTACAACCATGTTCTTAATTTCTTTGTTCAAGTCTTCTGTGGGATCAGTTTCTAAAGGTTTGTAAGTGTTGGTATCCATTAGTTGTCTCATTCCTTCCTCAATATAATCACTTACTTTCATGGCAACCACTGCACCACCTTTGTCTGCCGGTTTTATAATGACATCCATTCTCTGTTGAAGGAGGTGGAGAGCTTTTCTTTCTTCTCGGGTAATGTTATCAAAAATCCTCTTAGGTGTTGATTCCTTGATGAGTTTGTTGATGGATAAAATGTATGTATCAAGAACAGGATTTCTACCACATTGAGGAGTCCATGATTTGGGATGGCGGAAGTTCTTAAATGGATCTGGAAGGTAGCTTGGCAGACCAACATTAGAATTATTGTAAAAGTATTCTGCAAGTCTGCATCTTCTCTCGAAGGTTTTTAGGTCTCTCATCATGTTGGCCGTATTATGGTCCTTCGGTACAGGACAGAAATAGAGGCCTTTGCTCAAGAGGTTCAATTCACCTGGTGATAGGAGCCCTCCAGTCAAGTCAATAACTGGGTCGGATGTCTGGAAGGTTGTAGCTGGCTGATGCTATGCAGCCTTTTTTGTCTTATAAATCTTCTGTTTTTTTTATGCTGTTAACTCACAGGGCTTACACTGACAAGAAAATCTCCAAAAACAGAATGATTTAGGAAGTGGTGAGTTGGAAGAGGAGGTATATGAAATCTTAACATATCTCTTTTTAGTTTTGCAGATTTAATTTTAATAGCATTCCTGGCAGTCATCTTTTTTACTACTGCAACCCTCTGTAGTCTGTGTGCCACTTCAGAGTCACTTTTTGTGTTCTTTAAAAGTTCCAGTTCTTTTTGTAGCTTGGCTTTAAGCATCTGCATTTTTTGAATGGTTACTTTAATAGATGCCAATAGTAGGGCCATTGATGAGTTATGCAGTAAAATATTCCATGTAGCGGACCATTCACAACTAGTTAGTTTAAAAGGTGGCTTAGACTTAACCTCCAACCCCATAGGATAGATGTTAAGTTTTTTATAGATTTGTAAATGTGCTATTGTAAATTGACACTTACTGATTTTCTCCTGGATGAACAGCGCATATCTAGGATGTAGATTTGTTTTTGACATGGTGGTTGCTTCTGGCTTGAGTGTCGGATCCAGGGAGGATACAGGTTTGTAATCCCAACAACAGTATACTTGAAGATGAAGGATCACAAGAAAACAACAGCCAGCCAGGGCAAAAATCTGGATCCCAAAGGATACAATGAGTCACAAAGAACAAAAATATATTTCCACTACACCGTTTCAGCTTCCGCCTTCCTCAGGTAGTACAAGATTGTTTGCTCAGTGGCTGACCGATGACACAGCTGAATTTTCAAAAAGCATCATGAGTGAAGATTCCATTTGGAATGTGGAATCAATGCAGTCCTGAGAGCTCTTGAGATATGCAGTAATCAGGTTGTATTGTCAGTAATGTTCAGTCCATCTGGATGCAGTGATTTTAAACGGTACATCCAGAAGTTTTCTCTGGAGTCCAGTAGTTCTTCCTTTGAGACATGTTCCACGGGGAAAATCTTCGAATCTGATAGTAAATGATCCACAAGGTTAAAATGATTGCTACAGGCTGGTCAATTTTCTTATTAATTATTGCCGATTTGTGGTTCCTGAATCGTGTACGGAGGTCATTCACTGTTTGGCCTACATATTGTTTTTTACAGCTTTGCCGTTGGCACTGAATCACATAAATAATGCATGTTGAGCGACATGTAAGATGCTGTCTTATTCCATAGGTCCTTCTCGTAACAGAACTAGTTACTGATGATGCTTGTAAAAGGTATTCACACGTGATGCACCTTTTAGAGTCGTGGAACATGTCTCAAAGGAAGAAAGACAAGGACCAAGAACCCCCAACGGAAAAACAGACCCCAGGTACTGCCAAACTAGAAGCGCCAAGACTAATCCTGACATATAGCAAGGAAAGTCCCAAGATTGCACGTATTGTTAAAAAATACTGGCATATACTAGGCCAGGACCAAGATCTTGGAGAAATCATCGGGACATGACCACAAGTAACATACAGGAAGGTACCCTCCCTACAAGACAAAAGAGTTCAAAGCCACTACCAAGAAAAATCCAAAAGATGTTGGCTGGATGATCAGCAACTGGGTTTCAAAAATGCAATAAATGCAAGGCTTGCAAAATTGGGATAAATACAATGGAAATTAAGGACCTGGAGGGCAATACCATCAAAATCAATCAAAAAATTACCTGTACAACTCAATTTGTGGTGTATGTCATCCAATGCGCACGTGGAATGTAGTACATTAGTAGCACGATTTGCATGCTCAAAAAACGAATTTTGGAGCACATTTGTGCTTTTAAAAATAAGGATATTAACTATGCAACAGCAAGGCACATAGCAACATCTCAGAATAACGACTGGAGATGTATGGAGTTTTTTGGCCTGGACACTGTCCCACAAAGCAAAAGAGCTGGTGATAGAAAGAAGAAACTGAGGCAATTGGAATCGCGATATATAATCAGACTACGCACTAAGACCCCCAGAGGTCTTAATAATGATGAAGAACTACATGTGCATTTACTTTGGACTGTGAAGGTCTACTAGAGAAATCAGTAGAACTGCCTTACAATTATATTGCGCCTTTCTTATCATTTTCTTATCAAGTTGGTCCCATAGAATGTGATTCACTATTTAGTGTGTATACAAATTTCATGATCAAGTATAGTGGTTTGAAGAAATAGTATCTAAAAAAAACATACTGTTGATGACATTGTGTTATATAATGGATTACTTTCAGAGAATACTATTGGTTGTCACTTAGACACTACCATGGATGTAGCATCATGCAACAGGCATTACTTTAAGACTCACAGAGAACATTATTTGTTGTCACTTAGACATTACCATAGGTAAAACACCGTACATTAGGCATCACTTAAGTGTATCATGAAATACTCTGTATTCAACATTATCTTGGGAACAATGATATGATGTTATTGACAAATGATAAGGTTACCAAACTGCAATCATATTGGTCGTTTTTGTATGAACATATCCATTAATTAACAATGGTTAATCTGTCTGTTCTCTATAGCAGGACTGTAGAAATGTTAAAAAAATACATCTCCCAGAAGGCTTCATTGTGGGCTGTGCTGGGAGTGGTATAAATATTGAATTATTGGTAATGTCCTCCAACCGTGAGCTATGGGCCTGTGTGGCTGAAACGCGTCGGTGCGACAGACTGGGTTTGTGTGTTTAATAAAAACTTTAATGAAGAATCCTGAGTGCGGCGTAAATTTGGTTCTAAAATTAATTCAGGCCACGGATTCGGCCTCACGCCCGCACCCACTACTGAGCGCTCTGGCTGTAGAATCCTATTGTGTGCATATATACCAGTAGGATATATATATATATATGCACACAATAGGATTCCACAGCCAGAGCGCTCAGTAGTGGGTGGGGCGTGAGGCCGAATATATATATATATATATATATATATCCTACTGGTGGTCGCCGTTAGGTAGTTATAGTTAGGATCTAGTTTCCATTGGAAAAGCCTTTTTTGACTTACCTTTAAGCATTTTTTGACTTGTCAATAACATTGGTGTCATTTGACCAATCTTCATGTCGTTTTCCCCAAAAAGATAAAGTAGGTTCTTTGTGTCATGGGAAGTTTAGGGATGATCCGTCCAGTGGGGACCGAGAAATAGAGGCATGAAATAAGGGTGCATTTGTAATGTTAATTCTCTTAGGAAAGCGTTGTCGTACCTACAGCCCGAACCGCTGTACAGAATGACACCAAATTTGGCAGGAAGGTAGATGTTGTTACGCAGATTGTGATTTTTGGTATTTGGTGCAAATCCGTTCAGGAGGTTTTGTGAAATTAAATCTGAACAATATAGTGATATCTCTAGCCGTTGATATTTCACGACGGTTTCGCAGTGATCGCGGTAAAATCGCAACGATTTTTGTGTAAATCGCGAAAAACGCATGTGCCAACGGGAATGCTCCGATTGGCTGGACGCAACCTGACCAGAAAGTTGCAGCTGCCATTTTATCGATCAGGAATGGTTCCCGGGGCTGAAAATTTGTGTCAAAGCTAAGATAATGGGTCACGGTGGAGCTACTTTGATCCCATGTTTGAGAAAGGGAGGTATTAGTGACACAAGTTATGTGCCCAAAATTGATTTTTTTAATCGCGCGTGATATTTGGGATGATGCTGCAATGGCCAGCGTGGCCCCCGTGTATCATTGTTGGGATGTCTCGAGTATCGCGGCAACACCACAAATATTGGTGGAAATATAAAACAATTTTTTTTAAATATATTTGTACACACTCGCTGGTCACTGTCACAGACTCATGTACACATTCACAAACTCACTCAGACACTAATACACTCATTCACATACCCACTTATACACTTATACATTCAGTCACATATCCACTCAGATACTCATGCACCCACTTACAGACTCACTTGGAGAGTGACGCACCCATGTACAGACACACTCATAGAACTCATGCACCTACTTAAAGACCCACTCATAGTGTCATGTGCACAGTCTCATACCCACTTAGAGACTCTTGCACCCACTCACAGACCCACCTGGGAACTCATGCACCCACTCACAGACCCACTCAGATACTCATGCACCCACTTACAGACTCACTCAGAGGATCACGCACCCATGTACAGACCCAGTCAGAGATTTATGCACCCACTTACAAACCCACTCACACACTCAAGTATGTACTCACAAATGCACAGAAACACTCAAACTCCCAGTGAGACACTCTTACACTAGCTCACAAATCCACTCAGATACTCATATTCCCACTTACACACCCATAGAGACACGCACACACTCTGTCACAGACCCTCTCAGAGACTTATGCACTCAGTCAATTACTCATACACTCAGAGTCTCACACACCCACTCACAGACTCACTTAGATATACATGCACCCACTCACTCACCCACTCAAAGACTCATGCATCCACTCACAGACACTCGCCCTCCCAGTCACAGACCCACTCAGATACTCATGCATGCACCCATTCACTCACCCACTCAGAGACTTATGCTCTCACTCATGGACCCATTGAGATACTCATACACCCACTCACAGACCCACTCAGACATGCACACAGTCATACAGTCACTCAGACCCACTCACAGACCCACTTAGAGTCAACTTATTCACCCAGTCTCTCATACACCCAAAGACTCACATACCCACTCAGAGACCCACGCACCCACTCACAGTCGCACTCATAGACCCATGCACCCACTCACAGTTGCACTTAGAGACCCACGCACCCACTTACAGAACCACTCAGACAGTCACACTCCCAGTCATAGACCCACTGAGAGACTCTTGCACTTAGTCACAGACCCACTCAGACACTCATGCACCCACTTGCTCACCCACTGAGACATGCACTTAGACTCTCATATATCCACTCAGAGATCCAGTCAGACAGTTATATACTTACTTACAAATGCACAAAGGCACTCAAGCACCTCCTCACAGATTGATTGAGAGAGTCACACAGTTTATTACAGAACCACTGATAGACCGCTACACTCTCTCACAGATCAACTCATATACTCATACAGTGAATGACAGACTTACTGACACTGTGATGCATGCAGTCACAGATTCCACTGAAAGAGTTATTCAATGTGTTATAGAGATAGTAAGGGGGTTATACATGCTATTATAGAGTCATTTAGATAGTAATGTGTTTAATGTCTTGGTCATTATCCATTATGCAGTTATAAGTTTTGAATGTGGTGATGGCTGAAATTCACTGAAAAAAACAAAGGTTACACCGACGTTATAGTTAGGAATTAGCATTTAAAAAGCCTTAGAAATTCACTGAAAAAAAACAAAGGTTACAGGGATGTTATAGTTAGGAAATAGAATTAAAAAACCTTAGAAATTCACTAAAAAAACAAAGGTTGCAGGGACGTTATAGTTAGGCTGACACTTCACTCAAACAACACCAGAAAAATTCAGCAGTTATAGTTAGCTGAGCTAACTATAACTCGCGCCCCCTCAATGCACTGCTTATGACCTCACATATTACATCACTCATGACATGGTCAGTGACATCACTGATGATATCTCAAATGACATCCCTTTATTATCATTTGTATATATATAACTGACACGCCCTCCCGGTCTGGTGCACCGCGTCTGACAGCAAGTATTGTGGAGTATGAAAGTACAACGCGGAGCCCCCCCTAGACGTCTAACACCACAGTGTGAACTATTGTCTGCCAAGGGGAGGGAGGTAGAGGGATCTCCCAGTGGACTCACCGTGCGGATAACATCAACTTTACCTTGCTGCTGTGCTCCATGTGCTGTTGGCTGGTTAACCCTTGTTGGGACACCACTGTGTGTCGGGTATGCCAATTACTGAATGGGCACCCTTGCCGGTACCGGCACACTGCAGAGTAGTGGGTATAAGCAGCGCACCAGATGGAAGTGCAGAGTTAAGGTAATACACCCTTAAGATGTAAGAAGGGGCTGAGTCTTCACCTTTGAGGGAGTGACGGCAGGAACATTTAAAAGGACCCCAGGTGAAACTGTTCTATCTTGAAATCGGCACTGAGGAAAGCGGAAACGCTGAAACGCGTCTGCCTGAAGTTTCACGCATTGAAAGGACATTGCGCTTTGTATCTTGGTGAGAAATAAATCACTGTGGATTTACCCTAGCTGTGTCAGACCCTTTCAAAGAGGGAAGGGGTACTGGTCTCAATATATATATATATATATATATATATATATATATATATGATCAAGCTCCCAGTGAGGAGCGAAACGCGTCATGGCAGGCACTGTTCCTGTGGTGATTTCTTGGTTTTAAATCTTCAATAAAATCGACACTGCTTCACCCACCTATGTTGTGTGGGAGTTCGTGATTTTCCTGACTTCATTGAGGTCCGTGCCTGGTGTTCCGCCGGATTGCGGACAGGACTTTCGTTTTCTTATATATATATATATATATAGATACTTACCCGACTAGCCAGGTGCCTGCTGGGAATTGTGGTTCACCGATGCGAACTGCAGTGAGGTTCAACCAATCGATATGGCTCAGCTGGACTGCGGCAATTAACGCGGGAGCAATTTGCATATATAAAGAAGGAGGTTGGCGGGACATTTCACTAAAATATGGCATTTGATAAAGGCATTGCGCCGAAACGCATCATGCCATTGTTTTAAATAAAGTAAAGCTTAGGGCACTCGTCTCGCGCCCCATCTGTCGCACTGCGTTGTAGGGATAAATTTCCCATCAGTAATCCATATTTTCCTATTTAAACCTTTTATATCATTGGAAACCCATTATAATCCAAGTCTTCTTTACAACTCGCGTCCGAGCTTAATAAATCACTGCAGAGACAGCGTCATGCCACCTTTTAAATTTAATTTTCAAATCTTCAGATGAATACTGCGTGCCCATCCAGGCTTTTCACAGCAACAAGTATATCCAAAAAGTGGAACGTGCAACAGAGTAGGCTAATCACATCTTGCCCAATGCATTTCGAGTCTAATACGACTCTTCGTCAGGGGTCACTGCAATAAATCAAAAAACAACTGAGCTGGCTGTTCACAATTGACCTAACCTGATACCTGACATAATAACACACAAAATTACGCTCAAACCCATACATCTCACAAGCCCACCCATAAGAACCTGTGAATAAATTGATCATACCAATCCCAGTGCTGAACCCCTTACCTCCCCCTCATCATACACTAGTGTGCACATTCATCAAAAACCAGCGTGAAACCAAAAATGCATATATAAAGACCACAGATCACATATAGGAAAGGGAAAAACCTTAAAGACTTTCTAGTGAAAGGAGATATCACCAATAAAAGTCTTAACACCAAAATCAATCTTCAAGGTTTCTTTCCCTGTGGCCATTGTAAAGCCTGCAGAAACAGCTCCATGAGGAAAACTTACCAGACTCCAACTGGGGAAAAAACAATAAAACAATTCCTCACATGTGGCACGATATTCACAATCTACATTCTCGAATGTCCTTGTAAGAAAAAATACGTGGGTAGTACCACTCTTGCCACCAAGAAACGAGTGTTGGAGCATATGAGGGCCATTACTAACAAAGACCCTCATTATCCCGTGGCCAGGCATTTTGCTGAGTACCACCTTTCTAACAGTACCCTTCTGTCTTTCTTTGCCATAGAACAAATTGAGCACACACAGAGAGGAGGCAACAGAGTCCTTCACTTATGTAAAAAAGAATCCTGGCACATTATCAACCTCCAAACTAAAAGCCCAGAAGGGCTTAATCAGGATGAGGAATTGAGTATTCATTTATATGAATGAAACAACGGTTTACCACCTGTCTATTTTTGTTTGTTAATCAGAATGTTAACTGTTTTGTATAGATATACTGTCGTGTATTTCTGCTGTAGTGTTTTGATACGATTTTAATCAAGAGTATTAGATGACTTTAGGTTTTTAACTCTTTATTTTTTGATTTCACAGGAGGAAAGGAAGGGGTAGAACCAGAGAAATCTTTTCGCTGCAACCACCCCCTACCCTTTTCTTCTATCACAACAGTGGAGGGCTCGACCAGACAGATAAGAGACTCTTTTTCTTTAACGCAGAATTTGGTTTCTTTTCAGCCCTAGGACTAGAATTTTAATTCACCACTTGCACGTACACATTGTTCACTCTATCAGGGTGGATTTTTGGGGGTAACGTTGGAACACTGGGACAGAGAGGCACATAGGACCATTTAGGAAACATAACTTGTATGGGCAACAGAGGTACGGAAGCACTATGCAGCAATAGTCATATCCGGCAGCTTGATATCAGTCATGACGTATGAGAGTTCAGTACTAGAACCAGGTATAACGGGGAGTATGAGTTGGGGTGGGGGTAAATACTGAAACACCCTAGGTTCTCGCTTTTTCCAGGAGTCTGATTACAGACGGTAAAGGATTAGTGAGGCACCATGCCGAATAGAACAGGACGTCGCCACCTCGTAGCTCATCCACCATTTTTAGGATGGAGTGCTGTCATATATGCACTTTCTGATTGATCACTAATTGAATCAATCATGCAACCAGCACATTTTATGATGGGAGGATATGTCTCAAACCTACATAGGTGTTAATATCACAAATTTCCCCAGAGCACTGTGCAGCCAGTTTAGTTCTACCTTGGTAATAACTCTACATTGTCATGACATTACGATGTGTGCAATATAAAATTATAAAAGTATGTCGGAATATATTTGTTTCACTTGAAAACGATTGGAGATATTACAATTTCTGTGTCATCTTTTAAAGTATGATGTAATACATTTGTTTTATTTGCATATTCTATGACTGTTGGATTTTAACCAGTAAATGTGCACATTACAAAATGGATGCCATGTGGACCACGAAATGTATTCACATATTGGTCCTTTTACAGTTTCCATAATGACTATGAAATGCATCTTCTCCCAGTGACTCACTGTGTGACCAAGCTTGCTTGTCAAGCGAAACGCGTAACCTGGAATAAACAACCACTGGTTTCAGCCAAAACTCTGAGTGATCGCTTTACTCGTATTCTGAATTATTCCATTGGTTGGCTTAGCTCCGCCAACTGTGAGCGATCCTCTGCTGAGGGCGGGGGAAGGCAGAAGGAGCCAACATTGAAATATATATATATATATATATATATATATACACACTCACACACACACACGTAACTATACACACAGATATATAATCACTGAAAAAAACAAGGTTAAAAGGACATTATATTTCAGTAAAAAGGCCAGTTAAAACATTAACTTTTTAAATTAACAAAACAACTGAAATTCCCCAGTTATCATCAGCTCAAGTAACTGTAATTCAAGCCCTAAAGTAACTATGAGTCACGCCCCGCCATGCACAGTGTTGTCATTGATTATGTCATTTCAGATGTTGCAGTGAGGTTATGAATGATGTCCTAGAACATGTCACGAGTGATGTAATATGTGAGGTAATTAGCACCACTTTAAATTTATATACCTTTATTCTTTAGCTACAAACAAAAGTTATTATAACTTGCGCACCTCCCTACACAGTGTATTCAACTTGGTAGCCACACTACATTAACTATAACTTGTCACTGTACCATACACTATGTTCTCACAAAAGATATGATTTGAAATGTCGTAACAATTGTTGTAAATAATATTATTTTAGATGGTATAAATGATGTAACATAAAAGGGTATAAGCAGTGGATGGAGAAGGCATGAGTTATAGTTAATGTAGTGTGGCTACCCAGTTGAATACACTGTATATGGAGGTGTGCAAGTTATAATCATGTGAAGGTGTTGTGTAAATTACAAATGAAAGGTATAAGCATAAGTTTAGACATTTAATTGCTTGAGTACTTTAACTTTTTTGTAGCTAAAGAATAAATTAAATTATTTAAATTTAAAGGTTGTATGTAAATTATAAATTTAAGGTGTAAATATAACTGAAGACTTTCTAATGTTTGTGTATTTAAATTTTTGTTTGTAGAGAAAGAAAAATACAGTTTTCCCAATTTAACAAAGGCTTAACATTTGTTGTTACATTGAAATCCAATTGTTTTTTATTTTCAATTTAAGCTAATGTGAAATTGTAGAGTTTACTGTTGTCGAGTCAAGTGTCATTAAGAGGAGTGTAGTACAGTACAGTCGAGAAGAGTGTCGTAAAGTGTTGTGTTGTAGAGTATAGTGTCGTAAGGTGGAGTAGAGTGAAGTAGAATAGAATGGAATGTAGTACAGTGGTGTGGCGTACAGTGGAACAGCATACAGTGGAGTAGTGTAGAATTGACTGTGCAGTGCGGTACACTGGAGTGGCCTATAGTGGACTGGTGTAGAGTGGAATAGCGTAAAGTGGAGTGTTGTAGAGTGGGTTGGCGAAGAGTAAAGTGGCATAGGGTGTAGTGTGGTAGAGTGAAGAAGAATCTAGAGGAAGAATGGATCAAGATCCACGAGCTATCCAAGCATCATAAACATCAGCAGTTCTGGCAATATATTGCCCGGCTGGAAAACGATAAAGTGGATCGGCTTAACTCTGTTCACGCCGATGTATGGTTGAGTCACGTATACACAATCTACGTAGAAAACAAAGGCAGCATTCAACTTGGAAGCACAGTGGAATGCCGAGTCGAGCGCACAAATGATGAAGATAAGCCCATGCCAGAAGCCGGGAGTAAGGAGCAAGTCGGTCCAGCCATCGAAAAGATAAGAAAGAAGATAAGAAAAGACAGGGCACCTGGTCCCAATGGGTTACCGGGAGGAATTTTTAGAGAAGACCCGGCATATTGGGGAGGAGTTCTATCTAACCTATTCACCGAATGTCGACTGCAAGCCAAGGTTCCAGACTCATGGTGCGGCTCATTTTTACAACCAATATTTAAGAAAGGAGACAATACAGAACCAAAAAATTATAGATTGATTGCTCTCCTGGACATCGAAGGGAAAGCCTATGCTAGCACCTTACTGGCAGAGTTGAATAGGTGGATCGAAGATAAAGAAATCCTTCCCCCATACCAAACTGGGTTACGCAAAGGATGCTCAACAATTGACAACATAGTAGCTTTATCTTACTTGAGCCAGCAAGCCAACATTAAAAACAAAAATAACAGTCTTTGCCTATTTTGTAGATTATTCGGCAGCTTTCGATGGGGTCTCTCAACATAAGCTTTGGACCAAGTTAGGCAACTGGAAAATTCCAGCAGGGCTCCTCAACGCCATCATCTCGCTATATAGCCCAACTTGGATTAAGGTCGAGCTAGCAGCTAACACAACAACAAAAAAGTGCTTCACAGACCGGGGCCTAAAACAGGGCTGCGTTCTCGCCCCTACACTTTTCAACTTATACACAGCAGATTTAGGTAAGATGCTTCAAAATGCCAACCTTGCAAGCCCCAAAATAGGCCCTAACAAGTTCCAAATATTGCAATATGCAGATGATCTAGTAGCGATGGACCACACCAAAATTGGCCTACAAAGGGGTCTAAACTCCTTAAACAACTATAATGAGACCAATGATTTAACCATAAATTCACACTAGACTAAAGTAATGATTTTGGGGTGTTGCGCAAAAAAAGCATTGCTTAAATGGAATGTGGGCAGAGAGATAATTTCCACTACAAAAACTCTTAACTATCTTGGAGCTTGGCTCAGCGATTCTGGAAAAGCGACTCTAAACTTACATAAAATGAATTCTAAAGTACAGTCGACAATTTATGCTTTGTGTAAACTGCACAAGAAACTGCAAAGTCCAACGACAGTCCCAATAAGAAAGGTAGTAGAATCCAAAATAAGGGCAATAGCGGGGAATGCACAGCAGGCTTTCCCAGGCAAAATGGACAGCATATTAGAAAAAGCACAATGCCAGGCATATAAACGCATATTCAAGCTACCAAAATACACCGCAATAGCTTGATTCACCTGGAGTTTGGACTGGTGCAACAAAACCAAGAACGCCTGGGAATGTAGGCAAAATATTATTACCAAGTCTTGAAAGCTCCTATAGGAAGTGTAAAGAACATGTATAAAATCCATCAATGAAAGGACAACTAACTCATGGCAAATTTATATGCAGAAAGCAGTAGAAACATTGGGTCTGGCAACACAGAATTGGGGACAAGAGGGCCTAAACTACGCGGCCATTAAAAATGCACTCAATAAACAAATTCACCAATTGTCACGCAAAACAGATTTAGCAAACTACACAGCGGGGAGAGGTCTCCCTGGGCTGACTACATCATATATGGAGCAAAACATACAGCCCTACTTGAGACAAGCATTGGGGAGGAAGGCTCTAAAAAATATTCAATGGGCCAGACTAGTGCCCCTTCCAATCAAAGAACTAAACCCCGGATGGAAACCCCTTGCTTTTATAACCAGGTGTAGAATCTGCACCTATAAAATGGAATCCCTGCTACATTTGGTGTGCTGTTGCCCCGGCCTGTCACAGTGTCGTCAGAAGGTACTAAAACTGATGTGGCTATCCAAAGGAGCTCGGTCATGCAAAGAAGCGGTATTGGTTCTGTTCTCCTGCACCGCACCAACAGACTTGGCCAAATTTGGGAGATACATGGCCGAGCTGCGCGTCAGACTTACTGAGAAAGAATGTTCGGAAGACACCAGAGGAGTTTGAACAGCAGCAAGCCATTAAATAGAAAACAGACTCGTTTTTAAATGTTTACATCATAGTTCTAAATGGCACATGGCACCTTGTCACTTTAAATCCAGAGGTGTTCATATATCAGGGGGGCCAATATAGAGATTTTTTCTGTCCTATAAGTCGCTCATACGATACACTTTGCCATGGAATTTGATATTAATTTTCTTCTTTTAACTAGTAATGCTGCTTATATAATGGTTTTTAATATAAATAGTGTTGTCCTTACAACCGCAATCGGACAGAATTTTATTCATGTGCTCTTTTTTACAGATGTAAGATATATTGCAAATGATTTTAAGTAATTGCGCATAACATTTTTTCACTTCACTAGTGTGGTAGAGTGGAATAGCGTACAGTGGAGTAGCATAGATTGCACTGGCATTGAGTGGAGCGGCATACAGTGGAGTAAGGTACACTATAGTGGTATACAGTACAATAGCATAGAGTGGAGTGGCATAGAGTAGAATAGCGTGTTGTGGAGTGTCATGGAGTGTAGTGGCGTATAGTGTAATAGAGTATAGTGGAGTGGCGTACAGTAGAGTGCTGGAGAGTGGAGTGGCATAGAGTGGAATAGCACAGAGTGTAGTGACAAGAGTGGAGTTGCATTCGGTGGAGTAGCGCAGGGTGAACTCAATCAATCAATCAATCATAGCATTTGTAGAGCGCACTACATACCCGTGAGGGTCTCAAGGCGCTGGGGGGGGGGAGGAGTGCTGCTACTGCTCGAAGAGCCAGGTCTTGAGGAGTCTTTTGAAGGTCAGCAGGTCTTGGGTCTGCCGTAGGTGGATGGGGAGGGTGTTCCAGGTTTTGGCGGCGAGGTGGGAGAAGGATCTGCCGCCGGAGGTCGCTCTTCGGATGCGGGGGATTGTGGTGAGGGCGAGGTCGGCGGAGCAAAGCTGTTGGGCGGGGGTGTAGAGGCTGAGTCGTCTGTTGAGGTACGTAGGTCCGGTGTTGTGGAGTGCCTTGTGTGCGTGGGTGAGGAGCTTGAAGGTTATCCTCTTGTTGACGGGAAGCCAGTGCAGGTCTCTCAGGTGGGGAGTGATGTGGCTGCGGCGAGGGATGTCGAGGATCAGGCATGCAGAGGCGTTCTGGATGCGTTGCAGCCGCTTCAGGAGTTTGGCAGAGGCTCCAGCGTAGAGGGCGTGTCCGTAGTCCAGCCTGCTGCTGACGAGGGCCTGGGTGACCGTTCTTCTCGTTTCGGTGGGGATCCACTTGTAGATCTTGCGGAGCATGCGGAGGGTGTTGAAGCAGGAGGAAGAGACGGCGTTGACCTGCTTAGTCATGGAGAGGGTGGAGTCGAGGATGACCCCTAGGTTGCGTGCGTGGTCGGTGGGCGTTGGAGCTGTTCCCAGTGCGGTCGGCCACCAGGAGTCGTCCCAGGCCGAGGGGGTGGATCCGAGGATGAGGACCTCCGTCTTGTCCGAGTTCAGCTTCAGTCGGCTGTTCCTCATCCATTCGGCGACGGCCTTCATTCCTTCGTGGAGGTTGGTTTTGGCGGTGTGGGGGTCCTTGGTGAGGGAGAGAATCAGCTGGGTGTCATCGGCGTAAGAGATGATGTTGAGGTCGTGCAGACGGGCGACGTGGGCGAGTGGTGCCATGTAGATGTTAAACAGCGTTGGGCTGAGGGATAAGCCCTGGGGTACGCCGCAGATGATCTCGGTGGCTTTGGAGCGGAAGGGGGGGAGGCGGACGCTCTGTGTTCTGCCGGAGAGAAAGGAGGTGGTCCAGTCCAGGGCCTTCTCTTGGATCCTGGTGTCGTGGAGGCGTGTGCGTAGTGTGTGGTGGCATACCGTGTCGAAGGCGGCTGACAGGTCCAGGAGGATGAGGGCCGCGGTCTCCCCGTTGTCTAGCAGGGTCCTGATGTCATCGGTGGCGGCGATGAGGGCAGTTTCGGTGCTGTGGTTGCTGCGAAACCCGGACTGGGACGGTCCAAGATGCTGTTCTCCTCGAGGTAGCGGGTCAGTTGTTTGTTGACGGTCTTCTCGATGACCTTCGCCGGGAACGGGAGCAGGGAGATGGGCAGGAAGTTCTTGAGGTCCTTGGGTTTCTTGAGTAAGGCGTTGATCTCGGCGTGCTTCCAGCTTTCTGGGAAGGTTGCTGTCTCGAAGGAAATGTTGATGGCTTTCCGGAGATGGGGTGCGATGGCGGTGCTGGCTTTGTTGAAGATGTGGTGTGGGCATGGGTCTGACGGAGATCCGGAGTGGATGGTGTTCATGATCTTGATGGTGTCGTCGTCGTTTATGTTGGTCCAGGAGAGCAGGCGGTTGGTGCGGATATTGGTCGTGGGGGCGGAGGTCTCAGTAGTTGTCGGGGCGATCGTGGTGTTGAAGCTGTCGTGGATGTCAGCGATCTTGCGATAGAAGAAGGTGGCCAGCGAGTTGCACAGGTCTTGCGAAGGTGGGATGTCGTTGGTGTTGGAGCTGGGGTTGGAGAGTTCCTTCACGATGTTGAAGAGCTCTTTGCTGTTATGTGCGTTGTTGTCTAGGCGGTCTTTGAAGGAGGCCCTTTTGGCGGATCTGATGAGGTGATGGTGTCTGCGGGTGGCGTTCTTGTGGGCTGCGTAGCTGTCCGGTGTTTGTTCACGGTGCCAGTTCTTCTCTAGCTTTCGGCAGGTTTGCTTGGAGGCCCGGAGGTCTTCAGTGAACCAGCTGGCCTTCTTGCTGGTGTGGCTGTTGGAGGGTTTCTTGAGCGGGGCGAGGGTGTTGGCGCAGTTGGCGATCCACTGTCTGAGGTTGCGGGCGGCGGTGTCGGGGTCGGTGGGGTCGGCGGGTGGGCTCCGGGCGAGGGTGGTGGTTAGCTGGTCTTCGGTGACTTTGCTCCAGCATCGGTGAGGTATCTGTTGGGTGCGGTGGTGCGTGGTGGCTTTCCGGAAGGTGAAGTGGATGCAGCGATGCTCGGTCCAGTGGAGTTCGGTGGTGTGGCTGAAGGTGATGTGGGAGCTTGCGGAGAAGATGGGGTCAAGCGTGTGGCCGGCGGAGTGGGTGGGTGTTGTGATGAGTTGTCTGAGTCCGAGGTTGGCGAGGTTGTCGATCAGGGTGGTAGAGTTGGTGTCGTTGTTGTTCTCGAGGTGGAAGTTCAGGTCCCGAGGAGGATGTAGTCCGTGGAGGCGAGGGCCTGTGGGCTGACGAAGTCGGCGATGGAGTCGCTGAACTGTGGTCGGGGTCCGGGGGGTCTGTAGACGAGGGTTCCTCTGAGGGTTGTGTTGGGGTCGGTGTGGATCTGGAAGTTTAGGTGTTCGGCGGTGCTGAGGGTGTCGTCGTTGTTGGTCGAGACTCTGAGAGTGTTCCTGTGGACGATGGCGATTCCTCCTCCTACTCCGTTGGTGCGGTCCCTGCGGGAGATCTTGTAGCCTTCCGGGATGGCAATGGCGATGTCGGGTGCCGAGGAGGGGTTCAGCCAGGTCTCTGTCAGGAATGCGACATCAGGGGAGGTTGAGTCGAGTAGGTCCCAGAGTTCAACGGCGTGTTTGCGGGTGTTGAGAAGAATGCAACTGAGGTAGTTGGGTTCGTTCCTGGTTGGCGGGTTGGCGGGCTGGGTGCTGGTGAAGCTGCAGTTCCGGCAGGAGAAGGGTCCTTGGGTGCGCTTCGGGGCGGCCAGGAAGCAGGTGGGCGATCGTCGTCCGGCGTTGAGTGCGTGGAGGGTGCTGGAGTCGTAGCGGAGCTGGGCGTTGTGGCGTTTGCAGTGGCCAGGGGTTCTGGCGCTGGGCGCGGTCCAGGCGCGGACGGGCGCAGACGGGCTTGCCTTAGGAACGCCTTCGGCGCACCGCGGCCGCCATATATGGGGAAGTGGGAGGGAGGAGCAGCTGGGAGGTGGGAGGCAGGGCAGGGGCAGCGAATGGGCGGTCAGGGGGCGGGGCCGCAGGGGACGCAGCGGCTGGAGCGGGAGCGGTGAGGGGCGATGAAGGGAGCGGAGTGCAAAACGGGCAGAGAAACACGGGGCAACAGGGGAACAGAAGGCAAAAAACGGGCTCACAATCATGGGGGCAACGAAGGGAACAGAAAGCAAAACGGGCTCACAATCACGGGGGCAACGAAGGGAACAGAAGGCAAAACGGGCTCACAATCACTGGGGCAACGAAGGGAACAGAAGGCAAAACGGGCTCACAATCACGGGGGCAACGAAGGGAACAGAAGGCAAAAACGGGCTCACAATCACGGGGGCAACGAAGGGAACAGTAGGCAAAAACGGGCTCACAATCACGGGGGCAACGAAGGGAACAGAAGGCAAAACGGGCTCACAATCACGGGGGCAACGAAGGGAACAGAAGGCAAAATGGGCAGGGAAACACGGGGACAGCGAGGGGAACAGAAGGAAAAAGAGGGCACAGACCAATACAGGCACCGGGGGAAAACAGACAACAGCAGTCACAGACACCAAGATAACAATAAAGGCAAACAATAAGATACAAACCTACGGCCTACCACTGGCCACCAGGGATGAGGCGCAGGTGGTCGCCTGCGGGTGGAGGAGGGCCTCGAACTTCCTCAGCAGCGGCAGCTGGGGCAAGGACACACAGGTGGTGCTGTGCGGAGGGGGATCGACCTACCTAGCAGGGTCAAGGGTCGCTCTCCTCACCGCGCAGCGGCCGCCATATATGGGGAGGTGGGAGGGAGGAGCAGCTGGGAGGCGGGAGGTAGGGTAGGGGCAGCGAATGGGCGGTCAGGGGGGCGGGGACGCAGCGGCTGGAGCGGGAGCGGTGAGGGGCGACGAAGGGAGCGGAGGGCAAAACGGGCAGAGAAACACGGGGCAACAGGGGAACAGAAGGCAAAAAATGGGCTCACAATCACGGGGGCAACGAAGGGAACAGAAGACAAAACGGGCTCACAATCACGGGTGCAACAAAGGGAACAGAAGGCAAAACGGGCTCACAATCACGGGGCAACGAAGGGAACAGAATGCAAAACGGGCTCACAATCACGGGGGCAACAAAGGGAACAGAAGGCAAAAACGGGCTCACAATCACGGGGGCAACGAAGGGAACAGAAGGCAACAACGGGCTCACAATCACGGGGGCAACGAAGGGAACAGAAGGCAAAACGGGCTCACAATCACGGGGGCAACGAAGGGAACAGAAGGCAAAACGGGCAGGGAAACACGGGGACAGCGAGGGGAACAGAAGGAAAAAGAGGGCACAGACCAATACAGGCACCCGGGGAAAACAGACAACAGCAGTCACAGACACCAAGATAACAATAAAGGCAAACAATAAGATACAAACCTATGGCCTACCACTGGCCACCAGGGATGAGGCGCAGGTGGTAGCCTGTGGGTGGAGGAGGGCCTCGAACATCCTCAGCAGCGGCAGCTGGGGCAAGGACACACAGATGGTGCTGTGCGGAGGGGGAGCGATCTACCTAGCAGGGTCACGGGTCGCTCCCTGAACTAGCATAGAGGGGACTAGAGTAGAGTGCAGCAGCATACAGTAGTGGCCTGTCCCTTGCCAAAGTGGCAGGGTGGGCCAGGAGAGAGGTCGGGGGCCCAAAAAATAAAAAATAAAAAACGTACCTTAATGCCGCCGCCATCTCCTGCCTCATCGCACTCTTCCTGATTCTGGGCACAGGCTCCCAGAATGCACTGCGGCCAATCCTGATGCTGCATTAAAGCAGTGTCGGGATTGGCCTGAGCACCGGCAACTTTCGCTCCAGGCACACTGAGAGCTTTTGCCTGCTCTCTGCAGCCCCAGCAATGCAGCTGGGGCTGGAGAGAGCTTCTCTGGCATAGAGTGGAATAGCAAACAGTGGCGTGTCATACAGTGGAGTTGCCTACAGTGGAATAGTGTAGAGTGGATTGGCGTACAGTGTAGTGGTGTACAGTGCAGTGGTGTAGAGTGGAGTGTATTAAAGTGGAGTGTATTAAAGTGGAGCGGAGTACAGTGGAATAGCGTAGAGTGAAGAGGCGGTCAGTGGAGTGGCATGGAGGGGAGTGGCTACAGTAGAGTGTTCTAGAGTTGACTGGCATAGAGTAGAGTGAGGTACAGTGTAGTGGTTTTCAGTGGAACAGCATAGAGTGGAGTGACTTAGAGCTTAGTGGCATTCACTGGAATGGCACACAGTGGAATAGTGTACACTGGAGTAGTGTAGAGTGGAGTGGTGTAGAGTGGAGTAGTGTACAGTGGAGTAGAGTGGAATAGTGTGCAGTGGAGTGGCATACAGTAGAGTAGCATACAGTAGAGTGGTGTGAGGTACAGTGTAGTGGCGTAGATTGGAGTGTTGTAGAGTGGAAAACCGTACAGTAGAGTGTTGTAGAGTGGAGCGGGGCACAGTGTAGTGAGGTAGACTGTAGTGGCGTAGTGTAATAACGCACTGTGGAGTGAGGAAGAGTGGAGTGGCATACAGTGGAGTGGCATACAGTGAAATAGTATAGAGTGAAGTGGCGTAGAGTGGAGTGGCATTCAGTAGAGTAACATACAGTGGAGTGTTGTAGAGTGGAATAATGTTGAGTCTTCCCCCAACTTTTTGCCTGCTTACCTCCACTTTTTGCTGTGTTTTCTTGTTGGTCTTGGGACTCTGAGCGCTTTATCACTGCTGACCAGTGCTAAAGTGCATGTGCTTCTCTGTAAAACATGGTGACATTGGTATATACCTGATTGGCATATTTAGTTTACTTATATGTCCCTTGTAAAGTGGTATACCATATTCCCAGGGCCTGTAATCTCAATGCTACAAGTGGGCCTGCAGCACTGGCTGTGCCACCCACACAAGTACCTTTTCAAACGTGTCTCAGGACTGCCTTTGCAAGGCCATTGGATGCAGTTTACTGCCACTTCAATTTGGCATTTAAAACCACTTGCCAAGCCTTAAACTCCCTTTTTATTACGCATTGGTCACCCCTAAGGTAGGCCCCAGGTAGCCCTATGGGCAGGGTGCTGTGTAACTAAAAGGTAGGACATGTACTGTTAAGTTTTACATGTCCTGGCAGTGACAAACAGCTAAATTTGTTTTTCACTACTGTGAGGCCTACTCCTCTTGTAGGCTAGCATTGGGAATTCCTTAAAACACTTTTAAGCTATAATTCCTGATTACAAAGGAGTAGCAAATCACGTTTCATGCCTTTGTAATGGTAATGATAAATCCTCTTTAGTGGTAAAGTTGGATTTGACATTACAATTTTAGAAATGCCACTTTTAGAAAGTGAACATTTCTCTGCTCTTAACTTTGCTTGGTGTGCTTGCAGCTTCTCTCCAATACACGCCTGGGCTGGGTGACAGCTACACTTTGTGCATTCCCTCTAGACAGCCACAAACCCAGGAAGGTGAGGCTCATCTGCATTCATCTGCATTCTGATGGGTCTTCCTGGGCAGGGAGAAATGGGAGGGACTGCCACTTACACTTCAATAGGTAGTGTCCTGTCCTCACACAAAGCACTGATTCACCCCCCACAGATAGCCTGGAATACAGGGCTGGGTTGAAAGGGATCTTTGTGCACTTCAGAAAGTTGCTTTGAAATCACCCCCTACATTAAAGGCACTTTGGGTATAAGTTTTGGGGCTCTGACCCTACCAAATCAGTACACTACTGGACCTGGGACGAACTTTGCTCGAGTAAAGACTGCTGGATTGCCACTTGCCTTCACTGACTGTTCTGAGGAACTGCTTCTCTGCTTTGCTGAGCTGCCCTGCTGCCTGCTGGTCTCTGCCCTGCTGAGGACAAGGACTGAATCCATCTCACTTGAACCAAGAGTGACTCCAATGGTTTGCTGGCTTGCTTCCTGTTTTCTGAAGTCTCAGTGACACAAAAGGCTTCCTGAAATCCTGCTGATGCTCTTGGACTCTGCAATCTGTGAGCCAAGTTTTTAGAGTTCAAGTTTTACTTATTGTGTCAGTCTGACATAGACAAGCCATACAATATACATAACAAATGTACATACTTTTAGGATTAATAGCATACGTCAATATTAAAAAAGCATACCATAAAAGAGAACAATACTGATGCTTAACAAATGAACAGCTTCAGAATATAATTACATAAAAAAGTACATTCAGGAAAACTGATTGGAGGGTAAAAATGAGGGCGCCATACAAGATACTAAAAAGGTCACCAGGTTAAGATGAAACAATCATTAAAGTGCTTGCCGTATGGCCCTACTACTAATAAAGTGCGAGTGCCTGGGCAATTGAGCAGCCCTTAAAGCGTTAGCTCCTGTGTGACCAAATTATTGCAGCTGGCCCAAAATGCAACTATTGCTGGGTCGAAATAAGGATGCCCTCATAAGGAGCGTTTCACGGCCATCATGAAACTATAACTGAGGATGTTTCTTGCGACTAGGCTAAACAATATTTAGCTAAAACGTCCCAAAACTAAATGTAGAAATTCATGCAACGTAAAAGTGCTTCACACAGTGGCCCTACCACATAAGCAAAAAGTACTACTGGATGAACTTTAGTCCCTCCTTGAGTTGATAAAACTTGTAAAAACATGTTATGCACCCGGCCTTCCAACAAGAAAGTGCTAGTGTTTGGAACTTGGGCAGATGTTAGGCATTCATCTTCAGAGAACATATTATTATGACCGGCAGGAAGTTCATTGATTTCAGGTCCACATTTTCTTTACCAGCCGGGACTTGCTAAATAAAAACATTTCAAGGTGATCCTAATGCTACAGGTTTGCTACCGATGGGTGGATCAGAATTTTTTCAAGTCAATCAAATGTCCCCACCTTTTGCTGCAGACAAATAATGGCAGCTGTGGGACAGTCATTAATGTAAAATGTAAACTGATGCAGGTGAAAGTTATAATAAAAACTCCCCAGTAACCTAGCTAGTGCAACTGCCTAGTTACTCTCCAGCCCACATATACATGTTGATACTTCATTAACAATTTGGCCAAGAACAGTACCCATACACAGAGTCAGGGCATCCTTGCAATTTCCTATGGCACGGGCTATAAAAAGTGGGCGGAGATATTCTCTTCTGGCTTCCATCATAAAAGTAAAAAGCAGCATAAAGTGCATTATGGACTCTGCCCCCCCTAAAATCATATCCATAATTGGGTGACCTACTTCCACCTTTGTGCCATAACCTTGTGTGCTGCTTCACTGTTAAAGTAATTGACATACAATGATCTTTTAAAGGGGGGGTATTTATTTCATACAAATATGGTTCAAAGATAGGAAAGGGCTTAAGTGTCCAAAGCTGCATTAACTTCCGTCCTAACATATTTATGGATATATATTGCCGGAACCTTTCTTTCACATCTTGTCCAGCTCCTTTTGTCATTCTTTCCGGTTCAGACCAGCAGCAGCAGCACATCCTATAGTTTACAGGATGTTAGCCATGTGACTACACCAGGAAAATTTTACTTGTTTGGCTTGGATCCAGACTTCTTGTGCAGTATCCAAGTTAGGTTCCAACTTAGGTTTTGTCCATATTCTTACCCAATATGGGATAGGACGTTGCTGCCTGCAGTTTGATAGATGTTATACCCAGTTCTTGCCTTAGTGCATCCATAGGAGTCCCAGGACCAAGCAAAAGAAAGCAATGTAGGAAGCAGTTCTCAGCCTTGGTTAGCCCTTTTATGTTTTTATAGCCCCATAGCTCTGCCACGTACAGGCCTGCGGTGAGGGCTTGCGCTCTATAGGTTTCAAGGGGGGGACAATCAGTCTGCTGCCCAAAGCAAGTACCCCACCTGCATATTGACTGAATGACACCTCGCCCATGAGTAGTTGAGTGGACCAGGCCAACTTAGAGTCAAACCTCACTCCTAGGTAATCATAGTAGTCGACACGATCCAAGGATGTTCCATAGATTTTGAAGAAGTTCCTCAGTTTAGTACTTCCTTGAACAATCATGTATTTTGTTTTTGCAGTATTGATCTGCAGCTCCTTATGGTTGCAATAGTTTTTGAAAGCATACAAGAACTTGTGCATGGCTAGTTCTGTGTGAGACAGGAGAACAACATTGTCTGCAAAAAGCAGGATTGCCATTTTTTGACCCCCACAGACTCGAGCATCAAGATTTAAGGCCGCCAGGTAATCAGCAACATGACTGATGAAGATATTATACAAAGCTTGGGCCAGTACACATCCTTGTCTGACCCCAATGTTTATACTAAAGCTTTCAGTGACTTCCCCGTTTATTTTATACCTGACTGATGAGGTTTTATTTCTGTATAATTCCTTAATAGCTGACACTAGTTGTGTTGGACAGCGCTGAGCTAATAAAGTTTGCCAGAGTACCTCACAGCTTACAGCGTCTTTAGTTCTATAAATGTTAGGTACAGCTTTTACTTTTTAACGCTGGTATATTTCAGGCAGATATTAAAAATCGCATTGCCTGGACAATTGTTCCTTACCTTTTCTGAAAGCCTGCTTGTGAGGCATTCATTATCCCATTTTCACTTAGCCAGTCAGCTAGGCTGGTATGCAGAAGCTTAGCGTATATATTCCCTGCTGCGTCAAGCAGTGAAATTGGTCGATAATTAGAGGGGTCATTTCAGGGACCTGTCTTATGTAGGGGAACAATTATTTCAGATTCCCAGAACACTGGAACCTTCTCCTGGAGCAAAATCGCATTGAACACTGCAGTCAGTATAGGTACCCAATAGATAATCTCTGATCTATACCTATCTGTAGGAATCTGATCAGTGAGTACCACCATTTCCTAAGGTGCCCCCTCCAGTCCTGGGCCTCAGAAGTGGGTACTGCAGCTGTTTTGCTACAAAACCAACTCATCGTCACCACTGCCCCAGTAGGAACCGACGCATCACCCTTCAATGCTGATGCAGAGGCTGTTCGATGACAGCAGTTCCACAGCCTGCACGGCCCGACGCAGACGCTCTGCGTGACTCAATGATGAGGCAGTGCCTTCATCTCTACGCAGCTCGACAATGACATCGGAACCCACTGCGTGAATTAGAACCAATGCATCGTGCTCTGAACGTCGACACTTGCACCATCCAAGGTGCTTTTTCAAAGGCACCTGCATGAGTCTCATAGCCGGCTTGCCCTCCATCGCGGTTGGCTTGAACTTTGGATTTGCATTGGTCCCTCACGACCACAAGTAACCTTTTGACCGCTAGTGACTTCTAAGCATTATTTTTGCATTTATTCTTCAAAAATTCATATCTCGACTTCTAATGAGTGGATTTTTCTCTTTTTGATCTTATTTTACTCAGATAAATATTCTCTGTTTTTCTAAACCTGTTTGGAGTCTTTTGTGGTGTTTTCATTGTGTTGCAGTGCATGTTGCACAACTACTTTGTACTTTGCCTCTTAAGTTGAGCCTGTCGGCTCTGTGCCAAGCTACCAGAGGATGAGCACAGGTTAATGTAAAGTATGTATCTAGCTTACCCTGACTAGGATTGTGGTCCCTACTTGGACAGGGTGCAAACCTCTGCCAACTAGAAACCCAATTTCTAACATTGGTGATCAGCGCTGAGGATAGGACCTGTGTTTGTGCAATACCATATAGTAATTCAGTGTTCACTGCACCTTTATACCTAAGACCAATTTGAGCCTTTTTCAATCCTTCCTGATTGGCCTTTTTGATTTTTCTCCCAAATGATGTCTCTCTCTGGAGAAGCCACGCCTGCACCTGCAGGAATTGAGTCTGAGATGGCCAGGTTTAAATGCTACACCATGCAGCAGCTGAAAGATTTCTGCAAGGATTTTCAGGTTTCTACAAGGGCCTTCACCAGGAAGGTGCAGCTACAGAAAACTTTGAGGGTCTGGGCAGAGACCCAGGATGCAGGGGATGCCATCCCAGAGGAGGAGCAAGAGATCCCTGAGGAGGAGGGTGACCTGAATCTGGAGTCTGAAGTTGCTCTGGAACTGCCTGTGGAAGAGGCCAACACCTTGCCAGGAGCAGTAGTGGTTACCAGAGCAGAGAGCAGTGTCTCCTCAAAGAGCCTGTCATCAGAGAAACTGTCAGACAGGAGGGAGGAAAGAAAATTAAAGTTAGAGCTTGCCAAGTTGGAGAAGGCTCGTGAAGAAAGGCGGATGGCCATGGAGGAGAGGAAACCTACACATTAGCTCAACCTCAGAGAGCTGGACATAAGAACCCTCAAATGGGGTCCAGCAACAGCAAATGTAGCACCATACCTACAGTGGCCACTGGGGAGTCCAGAATCAGGATCCTAAAGAATTTTGTGCCCAGTTATGCGGTGGGGGATGACATAGATGAATGGTTTGCTGCCCATGAAGTGGCTCTGAGAGTGCACTAGGTTCCAGAGGAGTTGTGGGGTGGTAGTTAGCGGAGGTATGTGCCCATGGTGGGAAGGGACACACTCCTTACACTAAAGGTTGAGGACCAAACATGCTACATTGCAATAAAAGCCATACAAGTCAGCAAGTTTGGACTGACCCCTGGGAGGTATAGGCGCAGTTTCATGGAAAGCCACAAGATCTTTTCACAGACATGGGTGGTTTTCTTGGATCATGTCAGCAAGGCACTGAAGGGCTGGGTGAGGGGAAGCAAGGTTGATGATTATTCAGGGCTGTACAACTTGATTTTGAAGGAGCACATGCTTGATAATTGTTTACCAGAGCTGCGCCAACACCTGTTTGATAGCAAGTTAACTGCTCCTAGGACACATGCTGAGGGGGCGGACATCTGGGTCAGCACCAGAGTGCCTAAGAAGGCATCAGGGAGACTCCCAAAAGGGTAGTCAGGGTTCCCAGCAGAAGAAAGAGGGGGGAGATAAAAAGACAGAGGGGCATATTATCAAGAACGGCGTTAAAATTATCGCCGGTTTAGCGGCAGAAAACTGCCGCTAAAGCGGCGATAATGGGCTTGATAATATGCCCTTGAGAATTCCAATAGAAGCCCATGTTGACACCAGAACATGGGCTTCTATTGGAATTCTCCAGGGCATATTATCAAGCCCATTATCGCCGCTTTAGCGGCAGTTTTCTGCCGCTAAACCGGCGATACTTTTAACGCCGTTCTTGATAATATGCCCCAGAGTTTTCTAAAGGCCCGCAAAACAACTCACAGGGTAAAGGGTCTGGTCCTCCTTCCCAATCTAGCCACCTTATGGAAACTTAGGTCAGCAGCTCAAGGCCATTAAGTGCTATGAGTGCTACGAATATGGACACTGCAAGGGGGATCCCAAGTGTGCAAAAAGAGCCCCACCTCCCACCGGAGGAAAGAATCCAGGGGTGGATGGTGTAGTTCTGGGGGAGGAGTTTGTCCCAGTTAATGGAAGGAGTTTAGTGGGGTTACCCTTGTGTCCCTGGGTGACATTGAGATGATTCCTAAGATCCATGTGCCCTCATATACTACATAGTATTGGCAATGGGTCACCATCAATAGGCAAGGTGTTGAGGCTCTGAGGGATACAGGAGCCAGTATGACTATGGTAAAGATTCAGCTGGTTTCCCCAGATTAGGTGATTCTTAATGCATTCCACCAGATTGTGGTGGTTGACAACAGAGAGGGTCACTATCCTGTGGCCCTGGTTCCATTTGAGTGGGGTGGAGGTTACAGGTCATCTGAAAGTTGCTGTGAGTTCTGCCATGACTGTGGAATGTTTGTTGGGTTATGACCTTGAGCACACTATCTGGAAAGAGGTGGAGCTCAAGGCTCATGTGGAAATGTTGGGGTTACCTTATTGGATCTGTGCAACGACAAGGTGCATGGATGCCCAGGATGAGAGTAAAAAAAAAGGGCTGGAGTCTGGAACAATGGCCCAGCCAGCTGATAAAAAGGAGAAAGACAGAGGGCATAGTAAACCAACCCATGAGTGTCTTCCTAGTGAGGTGGAAGGGGCACCTGCGGTGGCAGCCCCGGAGCCCACAGAGGAGGGCACTGCTTCCCTTGGTGTCCTGCCTACACATGCTGGATGACATGTAGAAGGAGGACTCACCAAGGAGGAGTTCTATAGGGCACAGAGGTAGTGCCCAACCCTTGAGGGCATGAGAAAACAGGCTGAAGCCCAAGCAACAGGTGATGGCTCTGGGAGTTATCACATTTACTGGGAGAACAACCTCTTTACAGTCAGCCTATGGCTCCTGTGCATGGGACAACAAGGGCCCTGGTGCCGCCCCAATGCTACAGGGCCTTTCTACTGGAGCTGGCTCATGGGATACCCCTGGCAGGACACGTGGGCAAAGACAATACCTTTGCAAGGCTTGTCCCACATTTCTTTTGGCCCAAGATCGGGCAATCCTCAGATGCATTCTGCAGGAACTGTGTAACTTGCCATGCTAGTGGGAAGACGGGGCAAAGGCTTAAAGCCCCCCTTAACCCACTGCCAGTCATTGGCGCACCATTTGAGAGGACGGGTATCATCATTGTAGGGCCTATGGATCCCCAGACTGCTTCAGGTAACAGGTTAATTCTGGTTCTGGTGGAGCATGCCACTAGGTACTCAGAGGGAATCCCTCTGAGGACCATCACTGCACCTGCATTGGCAAAGGCCCTGATGTTTTTACCCGAGTGGGTTACCTCAAGGAAGTTGTGTCTGGCAGGAACACAAACTTCATGTCTACTTATATGCAGTCAATGTAGAAGGAATGTGGACTGATTTATAAGTTCTACACTCCTTACCTTCTACAAACCAATGTGCTTGTTGAGAGATTCAACAAGACTCTGAAAGACATGATTAGAGGCCTACCTGAGGAATAAGTGGGACATCCTCATAACACGCCTTTTGTTTGCGTACAGGGAGGTACCATAAAGGGGAGTGGGCTTCAGCCTCTTTGAGCTTCTGTACGGGTACAACCCTGTTAGAGGACCTCTGAGTTTGGTGAAGGAAGGGTAGGAGCAAGCCCCAAGGAAGACTCTTCAGGATGTAGTAAGATACTTGCTGGCCTACAGAAGCCAGATGGCCTAGTTTTGGAAGCACGCTTCTGACAACTTAGAAGCCAGTCAGGCTCTGATGAAAGAGTGGTCTGACCAAACTTCTACCACTGTAGAATTACAGCCTGGGCAGAAAGTGTGGGTGATGGAACTGGTGGAGCATAGGGCCCACCAGGACCGTTGGACTGGGCCCTGGGAAGTGATTGGGAAGAATCAGTCACCTCAAACCCTACTTTGAGAGGTCTGAGCTCACCATACTGTTGGTGACAGATGGAAAGGAAACAAGAGGAGAGTGAACATTTCCCTGTCCTCCTGGGCTTAGGACTCTGAGTGCTTTACCACTGCTGATGAGTGCATGTGCTTCTCCGTAAAATATGGTGACATTAGTGTATACCTCATTGGCATATTTAGTTTACTTATAAGACCCTTGTAAAGTGGTATACAATATTCCCTGTAATACTGCCACCCACACAAGTAGCCTTTCAAACATGTCTCAGGCCTGCTATTGCATGGCAAGTGTGTGCAGTTTACTGCCACTTTGACTTGGTACTTAAAACCACTTGCCATCCTAAAACTCCCCTTTTATTACATATAGGTCACACCTAAGGTAGGCCCTGGGTAGCCCTATGGGCAGGGTGCTGTGTAACTAAAAGTTAGGATATGTACTTTTAAGTTTTACATGTCCTGGTAGTGACAAACAGCTACATTCACTTTTCACTACTGTGAGGCCTACTTCTCTCATTGGCTAGCATTGGGAGTTCCTTAAAACACTTTTAAGCTTTAATTCCTTATTAGAAAAGTGTAGCTAAATCATGTTTCATATCTTTGGAATGGAAATGATAAATCCTCTTTAGTGGTAAATTTGTAATTAACATTACAATTTTAGAAATGGCACTTTTAGAAAGTGGACATAACTCTGCTTTTAACTTTGCTCTGTGTGCCTGCAGCCTGCCTCCAATGCACGTCTGGGCTGGGTGACAGCTACACTTTGTGCATTCCCTCTAAACAACCATAAACACAGGAATGTGAGGCTCATCTGCATTCATCTGCATTCTGATGGGTCTTCCTGGGCAGGGAGGAATGGGAGGGACTGACACTTACACTTCAATAGGTAGTATCCTGTCCACACAAAAAGCACTGATTCACCCCCCACAGATAGTCTGGCAGACAGGGCTGGGTTGAAAGGGATCCTTGTGCACTTCAGAGAGTTGCTTTGAAGTCACCCCTACATCAAAGCTACTTTTGGGTGTGAGCACTGGGGCTCTGACCTAACCAAATCACTACACTACTGGACCTGGGAAGAACTCTACTGAAGTAAAGACTGACATGCTGTAACAATTGCCACTTTGCCTTGATTTACTGTTCTAAGGAACTGTTTCTCTGCTTTGCTGAGCTGCCCTGCTGCCTGCTGATCTCTGCCCTGTTGAGGACAAGGACTGGACCCCTCTCACTTGAACCCAGAGTGACTCAAAGGGCCTGCTTGCTTGCCTCCTGTTATCTGAAGTCTCTGGGGCACAAAAGACTTTCTGCAATCCTACTGGTGTTCTTGGACTCTGCAATCTATGAGTGCTAACCTTGCCTGAGGTACCCCCTCCAATTCTGGACCTCAGAAGTAGGTTCTGCAGCTGTTTTGCTACAAAACCGACTCATTGTCATCATTCCGCTGGTTTGAAATAACTCATCGCTCTTCGACGCAGAGGCTGTTCGACGACAGCGGTTCCATAGCCTGCGCGGCCCGATGATGACGCTCTATGCGGTTCAATGATGATGCAGTGCTTTCATATCTACAGAGCTCAATGACGACGCAGGAACCCACTGCATGAATTGAAACCTACACATTGTGCTCGAGTCTCGATGTCAACGCTTGCTCCATCCAAGGTACCTATGTGGGTCTCATAGCCAACATGCCCTCCATCGCAGTCAGCCTGAACTTTGGATTTTCACAAGTCCCTCATGACCTCAAGAAAACCTTTGACCGCTAGTGACTTCAAAGCACTATTTTTGCATTTATTCTTATTTTGGTCTTGTTTTACTCAGATAAATAATCTCTATTTTTCTGAACCTGTGTGAAGTCTTTTTGTGGTGTTTTCATTGTGTTACTGTGTGTGTGCGTTGCACAAATTCTTTACACATTGCCTCTTAAGCTAAGCCTGCCTGCTCTGCTCCAAGCTACCAGAGGGTGAGAACAGGTTAATTTAAAGTATGTGTATATGAAGTGTGTGGTTTTTCAGGGAATTTCTAAGTTTTTTATAAATTCTATTTCCTATCTATAACGTCCCTTTAACCTTTGTTTTTTTTAGTAAATTTCGACGGGGTTTTAATGTTATTTCCTAAGTATAATGTCCCTGTAACCTTTGGATTTTTAAGTGAATTTCTAAGGTCTTTTAAATTTTATTTCGTAACTGTAACTTGTAACCTTTGAGAGTGAGTGTGTGAGTGTCTCAGTGGGTCTGTGAGTGGGTGTGAGATTGTCTGAGTGGGTTTGTCAGTGGGTGTGTGAGTGGGTCTGGGAGTGGATGCATAAATGTCACACTCGGTGTGTGAGTGGGTGCGTGAGTGGCTGAGTAGGTCTGTGAGTGGGTCTGTGAGTGCTTGAGTTGGTATCTGAGTGGGTGCGTGAGTGTCTGAATGCATCTGTGAGTGGGTATATGAGTATCTGAGTGGGTCTGTGAGTGGGTGCATGTGTATCTCAGTAGGTCTGTGAGTGGGTGCATGAGTGTCTGAATTGGTCTGTGAGTGGCTGTGAGAGTGTCTGAGTGGTTCTTTGAGTGTGTGCAAGAGTGCCTGAGTGCATCTGTGAGTGGGTGCATGAGTGTCTGAGTGGGTCTATGAGTGCATGTGAGAGTGTCAGAGTAGGTCTGTGAATGGGTCTGCGAGTGGGTGTGTGAGTATCTGAGTGGGTATGTGAGTGGATGTATCAGTGTCTCAGTGGGTCCGTCAGTGGGTGTATGAGTGCCTGAATGTGTGAGTGGGTATCTAAGTGTCTGTATGGGTATGTCAGTAGCTGTGTGAGTGACTGGGCCACACAGGAACCACACCTGCGACTTAATCCAACAAGACTCAACAGTTTTGCACAAAATATCTACCCAAGTGGAGTACTTTCTACTGGTTTAATTCTAAGTGCTACCTCCTTGGGTAAATGCCCAGTACGTATTCTACACTACAGCTGTGTAATGGAGTTCAAGGAAATGTCACCAGTGACTCGTGTGCATTTTGGCAATGTGATTGTTCCTGGTGTGTCTTATCCAGAAATATGTTATAACATAAATGCTTCTATAGAGAAGACAACGAGACTACAAAGAGGTAATTCTTCACCAATGAAGGGTCTTTCTTCTTAAATATATAAAGCAAATGCCTCTTTGTTTGGCAGAGATGTCCTGATATTCTTCGTCAACAAGAACCGCGCACCAAAATCAGTTGAGAAATGGGCTGGGGGGCTGCTTGTTAAGCCTAACCATTGCATACTACAAAGGTGGGCTGGGCCAGACGGCAAAGCTTCCAAGTGGTCTGTACATTTGAATACTTGTAGCAATTTAAAGGAAGAACCATGGACTCTGCTTTCACCAGGTAAGGACAAGAATGTACCCACTCGTCACGGTCACTTTAGATTGCCTCCAATAGCTCACTGATGCATTCACCTTCATGAGGCATTTCAGATTGTCTTTAATACAGATTTGCTGTGAAAACAATCTTGCTTTGCCTTCAGCAACCCAGGAGTTTGAATCATTTGTCCTTTACAGAAGTGAAGCTTCAGCTGGGGAACCTGCTATGTTTAAATTTGGAAGTTCTTCCTGTTGAGGTTTAATTTCTTTGAAATGAGTATCAGGCCACAATGGTCCAGGGGACCCCAACCCCTGTGGCACGGCCACAAATCAATGGGGGGGGGCATGCAGCCACAGTGCCCTTCCACGTCTCCCTGGAGCCCACCTCAATACCCAGTGTGCTATGGGACTGCGGTGGGAGCTTCCAGCAAGCAGGAGCACTTTGGAGGCTCCCGCTTGCTGGGAGCAGAGTTATGTTTGCTGTCACTTGGTGGGAGATGTCAGCTCCCGCCAAGCAAAAGCAAGCAGCGATGTCCTGGGGTGGGTACCTCAGGGCATAGCAGGAGCTTGCCCTGGGAGGTGGCAGTCCCCAGGGCCATAATTTGCTCCAGAAGGGGGCCGTGTGCCACTCCCTCCTTTCTTGTGCACGGCCAGCCCCGGGGAAGTGGAGGTCCTTGTAACCTTATATGGTCGCCCTCCCTCTTTTTAAAAAAAATGTAATTGCCCCGGGGAGGTAGTGGTCCCCCGGTCTTCTAAAATCCCTAGGAAGGGGGTCTATGTGGCCTATCTCCTTTTTTATAAAAGCCCCGGGGAGGTGGTGTTACTTGAGCCCAGGGGGGTTTGCGCATCCCCACCTAATTGTTTATGAAGCCCTGGGGAGGTGGTGGTCCCCGGGGCACAAAATTGCCCTTGGAGGGGGGCCACACAATGTTGTGGCAACATTTTTTTTGAAAAGTGCTTTTTTACCCCAGGGCCAGAGCTAAGGGGCTAGGGTATTCCTACCCTGCCCCCTTTTCTTTTTTTAAACATTTTTTCTGGGACTGAGCTGAAGCAAGTCCCAAGATGGCTGCCAACACTTCCTGATTGAAGTGTTGGCAGCCAATTGGATCTCAGCACGAGATCGGGAGGGTTCGCGGAGCCTTCGTGTTCCTAGATATACAAATTTAGATGTCTTTTAATAACTCTATAAGTACTGGATGGATTTACACCAAATAACAAAAAGTACTTTTCTGGGACCAAGGGCTACCTTTCTGCCAAATTTGGTGTAATTCTGTCCAGAGGTTTGGGCTGTAGTTGTGTCTAAAATCTCTATGGGAATTAACATGTGAAACACACTTTTTTTGACCCCCCCCTTTTTCTCGGCCTCTGCTTGACAGATCACCCCAAAACTTTCCATGTACAACAACACCCAATTTGACACCTTTTTGGGAAAATTTTGTGAAGATTTCTACAGTGAAGCCAAAGATATAGGCAAGTCAAAAAATGGAAACCATGTCTTAAATATAACTACCTACTGGTGGCTGCCAGTAGGTATGTATGAATGTATATAAATATATATATTCACTGAAAAAGCCAAAGGTTAAATGGACGTTATAGTTAGGCTCATGTTTCACTCATACAAAACCAGAGAAATTCAGCAGTTATAGTTAGCTGAGCTAAATACAACTCACCCCCCGCAATGCACTGCTTATGACATCACATATTACATCACTCATGACATGGTCAGTGACATCACGGATGATATCTCAAATGTGAAGATTCGTCAAATGACGCCAAAGTTATTGGCAAATGAAAAACAGCTTTTTAATAGAAATCAGGTCCTAAATATAACTACCTACTGGTCAGTATATATAGATATATACATATATATGTATATATATATATATATATATATATATATATATATATATATATATATATCCTGCTCCAGTACACCGTTCTAGCGTGTCACTCTAAAGGCGGGTGCTCTCACACGGCGGTGCCCCGTGATAAAATTATAGCTCCAAGGTTCCTCCTCTTTCCAGAAAGGATACCAGCACTCATGGGCTCGGGTTTCCGCAATCTTAGTTTATTTTTCTTAGCGCAGCTAAGAAAAATAAACTAAGATTGCGGAAACCCGACCCCATGAGTGCTGGTATCCTTTCTGGAAAGAGGAGGAACCTTGGAGCTATAATATATATATATATATATATATATATATCCAAGAAAGAAGTGACTCAAACAGATAGATTCACCAAAGAACAAAAATATATTTCCACTACAACGTTTCAGCTTCCGCCTTCCTCAGGTAGTACAAGATGGTTTGCTCAGTGGCTGCACAGATGAGACAGCTGAATTTTCAAAAAGCATCATGAGTGAAGATTCCATTTGGAATGTGGAATCAATGCAGTCCTGAGAGCTCTTGAGATATGCAGTAATCAGGTTGTATTATCAGTAATGTTCAGTCCATCTGGATGCAGTGATTTTAAACGGTACATCCAGAAGTTTTCTCTGGAGTCCAGTAGTTCTTCCTTTGAGACATGTTCCACGGGGAAAATCTTCAAATCTGATAGTAAATGATCCACAAGGTTAAAATGATTGGCTACAGGCTGGTCAATTTTCTTATTAATTATTGCCGATTTGTGGTTCCTGAATCGTGTACGGAGGTCATTCACTGTTTGGCCTACATATTGTTTTTTACAGCTTTGCCGTTGGCACTGAATCACATAAATAATGCATGTTGAGCGACATGTAAGATGCTGTCTTATTCCATAGGTCCTTCATTAATAATGAGAGTTCAACATATATTCTTCAATGGTTTATACTAAAAAGTGCATTGATGCACAACGTAAATCACTGTACCTAATGAAAGTATCTCAGATCAATTATTCTTTATTCATATTCTTCATTTAAAAAACACCATTGCATAGTAGATATGGTAGCCAATGCATTTCGTCATACACGGACTCCTTCAGGGCTCCAATATGTATGCAGTGTCTTTTGTTACTAGTTGATAATGTATTCCGAGATCTGCAGTGTTCAATCCTTCTGTGTGGTTGCTAGTTTGTGCTCAAACTGTGAAAGACGTCTCTAGTGTGTTCAGAAGTCAAGACTTGTAAAGTGTAAATCTGTTCAGTAGTTACGGAGTTATTAAAGAAAAAAGAAATATAGATATCTAGGGTCATGGACCCGCCGTGGATCCCCACAGTGGATCCGCTAAGTCACACGCCAACAGCAACGCTGTGATTAGCTAGCCACAACCTGAACCTGAGGTTGCTGCTGCTATTTTAAGTGTCAGGGAACGGTCCCGGAGCCTCAAAAGTTTTCTACAAAGTGATTAAAGGGGTCAGGGTAGAAGTACCCTGACCCATTGGTGTGTTAGAGTGTCAAAGGGACCTATGTTGAGTACGAAATTGAGTTATAGCTAGGTGTTTTCCACTTTGGGAATCCGCGAATCCCTCACGAAGCTGAGCGTGGCCCCGCGTGCAAATTTTCAGCAGATTTGTGAAGCTTGATGCACTTTGAAAAAAAATACTTTCAGACCCACTCAGTCACCCACACAGGTACTCTCACACCCATTTACAGACCCGCCAAGGCAGTCATGCACCCACTTAAAGACCTACATAGGCATTCACAAACCCACTCACAGAGCAATGCAGGCACTCTCAGACATACTCACAGACCCAGAAAGGCACTCACACACCCACTCACAGACCCACTCAAACATTCACACACCCACTCACAGACCCACTCAGATATCATACACACACTCACAGACCCACTCAGACACTCTCAAACCCACTCACAGATCTACTCAGCTACTCACACACCCACTCACATACCCATGTAGGCACTCACACAGCCACTCACAGAACCATTCATGAACTCACAGACCAACTCACAGACTCACACAGATACTCACATACCCACTGACAGACCTGCACAGACACTCGCAAACCCACTCACAGACCCACTCAGATACTCTCACACCCACTCACAGACCCCCTCAGACAGTCACACACCCACACACCCATTCACAGATCCACTCAGACACTCACATACCCAAGTAGCCACTCACACAGCCACTCACATAGCTTCTCATATACTTCTAGATCAACTCACAGATTCACACAAACACTAACACACCCACATAGAGATCCACACAGCCACTCACACAGCTACTCACATAGGCACTCATACACCCATTGATAGACCCACACAGACACTCACACATCCACTCACAGACCCACAAAGACACTCAGATACCTATTCACTCACCCACTCAGATATTCTCAGACCTACTGAGGCAGTCACACACCCACTCACAGATGCACTCAGACACTCATACACCCACTCATAGATTCACTCACACACCCACTCACATACTCATGAAGGCACTCACAGAGCCATTCATAAACTTACAGACCAACTCACAGATACTAACACAATGACTTAGAGATCCACATAGGCACTTATACAGCCACTCACATACTCATACAGGCACTCACACATCCACTAACAGACCCACACAGATACTCACACACACTCACAGACCCACACAGACACTCAGATGCCAACTCACAGACCCACTTAGACACTCACATACCCATTCACAGACCCACTCAGATACTTTCATACCCACTCACAGATGTACTCAGACAATCCCACACCCACAGACCCATTCAGGCACTCACACACTAACTCACAGATCCACTCAGATACTCATATGTCCACTTACATACCCATGAAGGCTCTCACACACCCACTCACAGATCTACACAGACACTGACACACCCACTCAAAAACCCACTCAGACACTTATACACCCAGAAACAGATACATACAAACACTCAGACACCCACTCACAGACCCATACAGACACTCACAGACCCACACAGACAATCACACACCCAGTGATATACCCACACAGGAGCTTACACACCCACTCATAGACTCACACAGACACTCACACATCCACTCAGATATCTAAACAGGCACTCACACAACCACTCACATACTCAAACAGGCACTGACATACCCAGTGACAGACTCACACAGACATTTACACACCCACTCATAGACCTACAGTACATTCATACACCCACTCACAGACCTACTCAGACACCCTCTCACCCACTCACAGACCCACTTAGACACTCTCACAGTCACTCACAGATCCACTCACATATTCTCACAACCACTCACTGACTTACTTCGATACTTTCACACCCTCTCACTGATGCCTAAACACTTGCACACCCACTCAGACACTCACACACCAACTCAAACACTCTCACACCCACTCACACACCCACTCACAGACTCACTCATACACTCTCACACCCACTCACAAACCCACTCAGACACTCAACACCCACTCGTAGACCCACTCAGACCATCACACATGTACTCACTGACCCATTCAGACACTCTCAAACCCACTCACAGACCAACTCAGACACTCACAAACCAACTCACAGACCCACTCAGACACTCACACACCCACTCACATACCCATGTAGGCACTTGCACACCCCCTCACAAACCCACACAGACACTCATAGACTCACTCACAAACCCACTCAGACACTCACACATCTACTCACAGAGCCACATAGACACTGACACACCCACTCACAAACCCACACAGTTACTCACAGACCCAGACAAACACACATACCCACTCACACACCCACTCATATACCCACCCACAGACCCACTCAGCACTCAAACCCTCAGTTACAGACTCATATAGATACTCAGACATCCACTGACAGAATCACACAGACACTCACACACCCACTCAGAGATCCACATTGGCACTCACACAGCCACTCACACAGGCACTCACACACCCACTCACAGACCACACACTCACACATCTACTCACAGACCCACACTGACACTCAGGCACCCATACATAGACCCACCCAGAAACTCTCACACCCACTCAATGACCCACCCTGACAATCACACACTCACTCACAGACCCACACAGACAATCACACACCCAGTGACATACCCACAAAGGAACCCACACGCTCACTCATAGACTCACACAGACTGCCTGATAGCTCATACGACAGGCGGTGTTTTAATCTTACTTGCGCTTTGCACATTGTCCTGGAATCGCTACTAAACTGTTTTTAATGAGTTTAACTTCCTAATACCTTATTGTCACGTGACCGCGGTGTCCCCCTGTCAGAGCGGGCCTGCAAGCTGAGGTCAGCGTGCTAGTTGTTCTCTCCTCCCCGCCCATAAAACCCGTGATGTGCCGACCGCTCAGCGCGCGTGCGCAGCGGGCGCGCCGCTGTCGCGCCAAAAGCAAGCCCATCTGCGCCCGTCCGTGTCCCGGAGGCGGCCGGCGCCGGACCCGTCACCGGAGTTTTTCCTGAAGATGGTAAGCCCCTTCTCTATAGCAGGCTGCAGCTCATGGCCTTGGGCTTGAGAGAGAGCTGCCGCCCCCCGCGCCCTTGCCCAATGACTGTTGCAGTTGGGCTTGCAACCTTTGCGGTTGGGTTTTCTTTAACTCAGCTATTGATGAGTCCCCTAAAAGAGGTTCCAGGGGTTATCCCCCCCGTAGTGAGACCAAACCTGTTAGGGAGACTGATCATTTAAAGGCCACACTTCTTAATACTCGATCTCTTGGCAAACATGCCCTCCAAATCTACGATTTACACGTAGATAAGAGCCCTGACCTTCTCTTTCTAACAGAGACATGGCTCAGAGAAACATCAAATCCTACCATCGCCATGGCCATCCCACCTGGCTATCGGAAGCTCAGGAAGGATCGGTCAATGGGTAGGGGGGAGGCATTGCCATAATTTTCAAAATACAACTTTCGTGCTCCATGGTCCCTACAGCTGACATAGCGGGCGCTGAAAGCTTGGGATTTCACGTCAGGGTGTCAGCGAAACAATCTGTGTCAGGCATCTTGATTTACAGACCCCCGGGTCCTGCGGGCCAGTTCCTCGACTCCATCAGTAATGCTGTCTCTTCCCTGGCCAATAATTTTAAACACTGTCTTGTTTTAGGTGATTTTAACATTCACATGGATAATTCCACTGAACAGGAGCCTAGTAGATTACGCGACTCACTAGCTCTTTTTAAAATGTCACCATCCGTCCACTTAGCGACGCACGAGAAAGGACATAGTCTGAACCAGATCTTCTCCACAGATACACTAGTGACCTCAGCTCCGGTCCCGCTAGTATGGTCCGACCACGCCATGATCGATTTTATGATTGAGAAGGTGCCTAACCTCAGTAACGCCCAGGGAAGACCACCCTCACGCAGTTTCAGACCTTTTTATCAAATCACAGCCGAGGCTCTTACCACGGCCCTCAGTAAACCCCCAATCCCCTTCCTTGGGAGGGTGGAGGAGGATGCGGAAGGTCTAGACAATTGGCTCCAACTGCGAGCCGACGAGCTCGCTCCTCCCTCCATGCGACCCGCCAAGGTCTCGCGTGCATCTGCACCATGGTTTACGGTCGCCCTCAGGAATAGTAAGAGTGACTGTAAACGCCTGGAGAGAACCTGGCGGAAAAACTTTGACCTCTCTGATAAAACAACATATAAATTGGCACTAAAGGTGCATTCTAAGAAAGTTTTAGAAGAGAAAATTTTTAGGGGGCCTCCAAAATAGCCCAGTCTGCCAACCATAGTAAAGAAATTTTTAAAACAGTCAAGGAGTTTCTTTCTCCAAACGCAGTGGCAACGCCATTTACTCCGACTGAGGCATGGACGAGCCATTTAGCCTCCTATTTCCATGAGAAGATAAAAACTATCCAAGACACTTTCTCTTTGCTGCCCAGGACCGAGGGTGAAATTCGAGTGTTTTTCACCCCACCTATGCAGCCACGGAGCCCGCTACTCACGCTGTTCCCCCCTATATCTTTGGACAACTCATTGGAAATTATGAAGACCCTCAAATCGGGCTCTCCATCCGACCCCTACCCAGCCAAGCCTCTGGTGTCACTAGCCGAGGTAATCAACCCTGCGCTAAATCGAATTCTTAATACATCCTTGGAGACCGGGCTCGTCCCGGACAGGTGGAAGAACGCCAAAATACTTCCCCTGCTAAAAAAACCAAGAGCAGACCCAGAGTCAGCCTCTAATTACAGGCCAATATCCTTGCTCCCCCTTTTCTTGAAGGTCTTGGAAAAATATGTCAATGGGGTCATCACCACTTATGCTGAAGCCAAACAAGTTTTCCACCAGAGTCAGTCCGGTTTCAGGTCAAATTTTAGCACGGAAACCGCGCTTCTTGAGGTCTCGGAGACCATCAAAGAGACCCTAGACCAGGGAGGGAAGGCCGTGCTGATACTTTTGGATTTATCAGCGGCCTTTGATACCGTGCCCCATGATCTGCTCCTTCAGAGGCTTCAAGAATGTGGCTGCGGGGGCACGGTACTCCGATGGTTTGCCTCGTTTCTGGACAATCGCCAGCAAACGGTTTGGTCCCCTCCTTTCGCAGCACCCATCCCCCCTAAAGATGGGGGTCCCGCAGGGCTCAATCCTTAGTCCCACACTTTTTAACCTTTATATGTCCCCCTTGGCGCTTCTGGCCGAAGCCCACGGAGCGAAAATTGTATCTTATGCGGATGACACGCAACTGCTCTTCACCTGTGACAAGAAGTCAGACTTCAGAGGAGAGGCAATAAATGCCTGCCTCTCTGAGGTGTTTTCCTGGTTCCAACTCAAGTGTAATCCCGATAAATCGGAAATTATACTTTTCGGCCTCCCATTAGACAACGTGTGGCGGAATTGGTGGCCACAGGACATGTCCCCCCCCAGCACCTCGGTCAAGACTGTTAAAAATTTGGGAGTCAGGATGGAGGATAATCTATCCATGAACTCCCAAGTACAAGCCGTGGTGGGCTCATGTTTTGGAGTGCTTAAAATGCTTAGACAGTTCCTGCCCCTTCTGCCGTTAACACATAGACAAACGGTGGTCCAGGCGTTAGTCCTATCCAAGTTGGACTACGTCAATAGCCTTTACCTGGGAATCCCTGACTACATGCTGACACGCCTACAGGTGGTTCAGAATGCTGCGGCAAGGGCGATTCTTATGCTAGGGCCCAGAACTATGATGTCTGCCCACTTGAAATCCATGCATTGGCTACCGATCCGCAAGAGGATTATGTTTAAAGCCATGGTTCTAACATTTAAATCCCTCCATGGGATGGGGGCCCCCTACCTCAGGAAGAGATTTCAATTCTATTCCCCGCGTCGTGCTCTGAGGTCGGCTGCACTTCAGTTAGCTCGCATCCCTAAATCTTCCCATGCTCGAATTGGGGGCCGCTCTTTCCAGGTGCAAGCAGCACAACTCTGGAATAGTCTCCCCCTGGCACTCAGACAGATGCAGGATCTTCTCCCTTTTAGAAAGTCATTGAAGGCCTGGCTTTTTCAGCAATAGTGTGACTTATGCAAGATAGTGCTCACGGTTAGCCCCACCCAGAATTTGTAGCGCCGGGACACTCAATCGAGTAGCCGTGCGCTTTATAAATCCCTAATAACATAACATAGCATAACATAACACTTACACATCCACTCAGATATCCACACAGACACTCACACAGCCATTCATATACTCAAACAGGCACTGATACACCCAGTGAAAGACCCACACAGACATTCACACACACCCACTCATAGAAATACAGAGACACTCACACACCCACTCATAGACCCACTCAGGCACTCTCACAGTCACTCACAGACCCACTTATACATTCTCATACCCATTCACTGACCCACTCAGATACTCTCACACCCTCTCGCTGATACCCAAACAGTTGCACAACCACTCAAACACTCACACACCAACTTAAACACTCTTACACCCACTCACAAACCCACTCATACACTCTCACACCCACTCACAAACCCACTCAGACACTCAATACTCACTCACAGACCCATTCAGACCATCATATATATACTCACTGACCCACTCAGACACTCTCAAACCCACTCACAGACCAACTCATACACTCTCAAACCCACTCAAAGACCAACTCAGACACTCACAAACCCACTCACAGACCCACTCAGACACTCACACCTCCACTCACATACCCATGTAGGCAATTGCACACCCAATCACAGACCCACACAGACACTGACATACCGCTCCCAAACCCACACAGACAATCACAGACTCACTCACAAACCCACTCAGACACTCACATATCTACTCACAGACCCACATAGACACTGACACACCCACTCACAAACCCACACAGTCACTCACTCTCACTCATAGACCCAGACAAACACATATACCCACTCATACACCCACCCATATACCCACCCAAAGACCCACTCAGTCACTCAAACACTCAGTCACAGATTCATATAGACACTCAGACATTCACTCACAGACCCACTGACAGACTCACACAGATACTCACACACCCACTCACATACCCACACACAGACCACACAGACACTCACACATCTACTCACAGACCCACATAGACACTCATAGACCCACTCACAGACCTGCACAGACACTCTCACACCCAATAACAAACCTACTCAGACACTCACACACCACTCACAGACCCACTTAGACCCTCATATACCCACTCCTCACCCACTCACTCTCACTCTCACACCCACTCACAGACTAGCTCAGACACTTACACACCCACTCACAGACCCACTCAGACACTCACACACCCACTTACAGACCCACACAGGCACTCCTGCATCCACTCTGAGATCCACACACACACTCATACATCTATTCACAGACCTGTGCAAGCAAATCCTAAATATGCTGCTTTATATTGAACATGTTCCTTCGGTTTGTGGATCTGTGACAGATCCGCTGAGTTGAATAAACATTTCAAAAGAATGTTTTAAAAAGAAAATTAATCAGTGTTGGGGGAAAAGGGTGGCTCTAAAAAGACTTTGTGTTTATGATGTGTAGATAACTACACATTAAACATGATGCAGTCCTTCAAGTTGTTGAGGAACACCCTGTTGCCTTTTTCAGTGAAATGAACTCTATCATTTCTTTATATACCGTCCATATCAAAGCGTAAATTGTTGTGGTATATGGAGCCCATGTTGTGGTCTCTGAGGAATGCAGTAACAGTTTTATTGACATGTTTCCTGGGTTTATCTATCTGTGGACAGAATTTGTTTGACCACTTCTGCCTTTGTCAAATGTTGGAAAACACCAAGGCACTTTGTGGGAAAAGTGCCATAAATTTACCAAAGGTATCCTTCATTTGGTTTTCCAGTCCAACCCCAGTAGGTGTGCCTAGGTCAGTGCCACCCCAGTGCACAATTATGAGGTCTGGATGTTGGCATTCCACATTGCTTTCAACCAAATGCAGCAATTAATGCCACTTTAATTCTCTCTGGCCAAACCAAGTAATGTCTACATTAGGTAAACCCAAGTCACTGTCAATGCCACTCTTTCTAGCACTCTCTCTGGCCCAAAACACAAATCTATGGCCCGCAATCCACACTCTAACCATTTTGGAGGCAAACTGGAGGAGTACACAGGAGAAGGCTGTAGCTGACTGTGATAGTTTTGAAAATGAAAGGCAGTTAAAAGGGAGGACAGAACCTGAATTTAAAAGAACATATTTGATTGGATGCTGTTAATATGCAGGTGATGAAATGATCGCTTATCTGGATGTTTTTTTGTGCATAAGATTAATTTTTAGAGAAAAATTCCCCTTTTTGGTTCAGCTGCTATGTTGTAAGTTTCAAGGTTATCATGAAGTGGGGACCGAGAAAAAAGGGGGTCCCAAAACGCATTTCCCCATGTTATGCCTATGTGGATTTTTCAATTTTTGAACACGACTACAGCCTGAACCGCTGAACAGAATTACACCCAATTTGAAAGAAACCTAGATGTTGGTCCAGAAAGCGTTCTTTTTGTGATTTGGTGTACATCCATTTAGTAGCTTCAGAGATATTAAAGTTTAAACAATACAGATACCTGGAGATGCGAGTCATTGTAGTGGACTCGCGGATCCTACTAAAATTTGTTCTGCTGGCAACACTTCAACCAGGAAGTGTTGGCAGCCATCTTGGGACTCGGCTTGAACCCACAATTAAAGTAAAAAATTATGAAAAGGAGGCAGAGTAGGAATACCCTGACACCCCAGATATGGTGGAGGGGGATATTAATTTAATTTTGCTGAAAATTCATAGGTGGACCTGTGGATCTGCGGCATTTTTTCTTTTTTTTAAAACACGCGGGCTCCAGCGTGTCCTTTTCACGAAGCCCCCGGGTGCGCCAAATCTCAGGGGCATGAGGCTTATAATGAGGGAGGGGGGCTCATGGGGCCCCCCTCCTAGGCTTTTGCAAAGTCCCGGGGACCACCACCTCACTGGGGCACTGAACAATAGAAATGCCGGGGCCCGCTTGGTCCCTCCAACCCTGGACACAGCCACCTCCCAAGGGCAGTAAATGTAAATTAGGGGTGGGGGAGCTGTGTGGCTCTCCTGCTGCCCTGGGGACAACCACCAACCCGGGGCAGAAATAATATATTTGCGGTGGAGCCATACAGCTCCCCTGCTGCCCCGGGGACCACCACCTGCCCGGGACACATATAGAATAATTAAGGGGGTCTGTTGTGGATCCCAGCCCCGGGGACCCCCACCTCACCAAGGCTAAATACTTGAAAGAGGAGGGCCATGTGGCCCCCCTCGTGGAGCTGTAGATGGCCCTGGGGACCACTACCCCCTAGGGCCAGCTCCTGTAATGTCCCGGGGTGCCCACCCCCGGAGCACTGCAGTTTGCTATGGCTTGGCGGCAAGCCATAGCAAACTCTGATCTCCTTCAGGCTCCCACCGCAGTCCCAAATGAAAATTACTGGGTGCACTGAGTGGGACCAGGGTACCTAGTATAGAGGCCAGGCCCCAAGGGATGGGGTCCCTGGGGCCAAAATCGGTCCGGGAGGGAGGCCACATGGCCCTGCTTCCCATTCTAAAAATGCCTGGCCCCGGGATGACTTCTCAAATGACATCACTGATGACATCATCCAAGGAATCACTGACACACCCTCTCACACCCCCATATAAACTTTCATACACCCACACCAACTTCCACACTACCATTCTCAAACCCATTCACACACCCATATCAGTTCTTACACAGCCACTCACTGATTCATAGATCAACACACACATCCACTCACTCACCCATACAGCCACTGACATATCCACTCATAGGCCCATACAACCACTCACACACTGAGTCAGTCATCCATAGAGCTACTCACACACCCAGTCACCCATTCAGTCAATCACACAGCCCCTTACTCGCCCATACAGTTAGACACACACACTCACTCACTCATACAGATACTAACACATACTCACTCACCTATACAGTCACTGACACATGCACACACTCCCCCATACAGCCACTCTCACATTCACTCACCCAAACAGTCACTCACATACCCCATCACTCTTCTATACTACCTTTCACACACTGTTACTCACCCATATACCACTGACACATGCACTCACTCACTGACACAGCCATACACACACTCACTTACCCATACAGCCCCTCTCACACACACACTCATTAACCCATACAGCCACTGACTCACCCACTCACTCATCCATACAGACAGTCACCCCCCTCACCCACCCACACAGACACTCAGACACCCATAGAGGTACTCAGATAACCAATCACTCATCCATATAGAAACTCACATACCCACTCACACACCCATACAGCCACTTAGACACCAACTGACAGACTGATACAGACATTCACACAACCAGTCACTCACCCATACATTCACTGAGACACCTAATCCCTCACTTATACAGTCATTCACGCACCCATTGAATCACCCAAACAGGCACTCATTCACCCACTGATTCACCAATACACCTTGGTATATATTTAATACTCATAAACATTTTGAAAACACTCACAGTCACTGGATGTCATGAGTGATGTTACTGACCATGTCATGAGTGATGTAATATGTGATGTCATAAGCAGTGCATTGCAGGGGTGCAAGTTATAGTTAGTTCAGCTAACTATAACTGCAGAATGTCCCTGGTTTTGTACAAGTGAAACCTAACTATAATGTCCCTGTGCCCTTTGGTTTTTCCTATACTTGGATATGCAATTTTTTGCAATTTTTTGAAATTTTTTGAGGGACTTTAACCAGTAACACGATCATGTGGGATTGTTTGGTTTTTAACGAGTCTCTCTGTTTTTTTTCAAAACATATGCTTTTAAGAGTTTTTAAGAGTTATGCAGGAATGTGTTGAATTAATTCACTGGAGAATCAGCAGAAGGCGTGCAAATGCAACATCTAGTGGGGTTTTTAGTAATGATACTCATTAAAACCCCAGATATCGCTGCCGTAATCTTAATCTAAAATTTTAAATTTAAATTTAATTTTGATTGGACAACAGGTACTATTACGTAATTTGTAACATACATCTCTCACAATGATACCGTTTCAGTTTTGTTGTTATTATTGACCGTATGAAATTGGGTTTGTAATGTGCAAATAATTGAAAAACAGACTTATCAGTACGCAGAATGACAAAATGAGTGTTTCTTTTATGTCTATAGACCACGTGGGGGAGTTTCACTGCATATTTAAAAAAGTTGGTGAACTAGGCTCTGTGATCTGTGATCAAGGACAAGTGTTGTCCGAAACGCGTCAGATCTGAGGACTAAATAAACAACAGTGCCAGATTTCGTGTGGTTCGTGTTTCTCTGTTCGCCACACTGTGCTGTGCGGAAGTGCGGGGAATCCTTTGGTGTTCTCGAATATATATATATATATATATATATATATATATATATATATATATATATATATATATATATATATCCGGATTAAGATAGCTTCCGGTACACACTGGAAGAGGTAGCATCTGTTTGGTCGTCGCCTCAATCTGAGTGGGGGTCCGTGTTGTGCTGGTCGAAGCCTCACCAGCCTAAATATCCGAGCCAAACTGCCTTTTCTCCACCGGTTCTTCGTCAGTATAAGCAGACACGGACCACGAGATAAGTGCAATTTGTTTATTTCATTTAGTGTCGGCCATTACGCGTTTCGGTCTGTGATCAAGGTCCGGCTGGACCGAAACGCGTAATGGCCGACACTAAATGAAATAAACAAATTGCACTTATCTCGTGGTCCGTGTCTGCTTATACCGACGAAGAACCGGTGGAGAAAAGGCAGTTTGGCTCGGATATATATATATATATATATATATATATTTCCAGTCAGAACAAGTCGCTTGAGCCCAAGCCGCTTCATACGGTGAGCCACGCGGCGGGGTAGCCAACCCCAAATATCACCCAAAAAGCCCGTCGGTGCGGCCGGATCCTTCTCTGCTCCAGCGAAATAACCACAGTACCGTGGCTCCAATATATCAGCGTGTTTATTTAGCAAACACCGGCAACAAGGTCCCAACGCGTTTCGGAGCCTTCACTCCTTGGTCATGGGTTAGGTTTGCATTACTTTCGTTTCTCATTTAAAGAGACAACCACAAGTGCAACGTGCAAATAATAAACATAGAAAACAGATCCTGGTCAGTTTACACTTCTCTCTGTATAAAGTTACATTGGAGACAATTTAAAGAATGTTTCTCAATTAAATTGACTGTGATACTGTTATATTTCATATAGGTACCCCGATATAGGTCTAGGTAACATCATAACCCTTCACCTACATTCTCTCCTATACTACATACATAACGGATTTGAAGGACTGACCTTTTACCCAGTTACAATACTACACATAAGTACGTAGGGTTTTTCCCTGGACACTGCCCTCATAAATTATGCATAAGGATTCTTAGTTTCTTGGAATCACAGCAGGACCATCATCTCCTGCATAATAACTGTGTATAAAGTTCATTCCCAAAGTCATCCTAAGTCCGACACTGGCACAGCAAGGTAGAACCCCTGGGGATACCTTAGGGTATATAAACACCACATCTTGCTGAGATAGGGAGAGGAGATCACAACTTCCATGCCGACACACTGACGCGAGACGCTGAGGTTCCTGCATGCAGATACTCCAGCTCGCAGTGGTCTGACATCCCTCGCGGGGTGTTCAGCTCGAGACCAGAATGGGGTCCCCCAGTCTCACATCAGGTAATGGGGTTGGCTTGATCCTAGAGGGATTCTTGGCTTTACACCTACTCACATGCTAGGTACACTTGGGTACATCTAGTCAGGGTGCATCGTAGGAGTACTCATTTTATTGCCATGTATTTTATATACTTGCCTGTAGTTATGATTTTAGCAAAATGGTAGAAACCTACCATCTGTTTACTTTCTTAGTGCTGCTACTCATTTATATATGCGTCTACTGGTGATTTCAGTGCACTTATTTTACGCTAGAATAACGACTGTTCAATAAATACTTATTGAAAATGTCCCAACTGTTTATTCTGTGTATCTCTCTGAGAACAAGTGAGCACGAGTGACTGAGCGAAAAGTAAGTTACTGTTTCCACGGTCCTGAGGGATCAGGGTTGTCATGTTCGATAGTTGCCAAGAACTATTCTCTCCTTGGTAAGAGGAGGTTATAGTGGCATTGCGAGCTAGCTGGTACACAGGCCAACATACCCGGTGGGGGTGTCTGGAATTAGTCTGGACACCAGTCCCGCAGTGTATGTTGTCTAAACACGCAGATCCTATATAGGTCTTATAGGAACTACACGACATGGCGCCGCCAACGTTGGTATTGGCACTTATTTAACAGTCTAATCTGAGTAGTTCAGTCGTACTATTCTCAGAGACCCCTACTCACATTTCCCCAGAGATATCTGGAGTGGGAGGGAACAAATCCGCCCCTGCTAAGTAGGAAAATTCCTATGTATTGGCTGTTGGTTTAATCAAGCTTGAAGGATACAGTGTTCCTAATTCTGCATAACACCTTATCTCAGTTCCCTTGAAACGCTCTCCTTTCTGAAAATAATGACCGAACAGGGAGACGTAGATGAAGGGAATGCACTAAACTTCTCAGCCGAAGAAGACGATGCAGATGCAATATACATTGCAGACAATGTTAGAAATGCTGTCACCCTAAAACTAGTAGCATATGGTGTTACAATTAGGGGTGGGCAAGTGACTTTCGTGATTGAGGCACACAAATCATATAGAACAGAGGTATTCTATTCATGGATTAAATTCCCGCAGGCAAATGCACAAACAAAAACATTTCACTACTATGTAGAAGATAAATTACCAGATGAATATAGTCCATATGAGGACATTGAAATTCCACTCACTTATGAAGAACACCTCTACTGGTTTAAAGGTGCCCTCCCCCATACAAGAAATTGAGCAAGACTCGGTCCGCTCGGAAGAGACGGAGCAACATGGGCAGGTTTAGCGGCATACACACCACATCCTGACATTGGCACAATGGTAGGAGGAGACTTACTTGTACAGCATAAAGAATTAATAAGACTTTACAGAAACATGACACAGTTTGTGTTGAGAACAATTACACTTCAGTCCACACTGGCTACACAACCAGGACCAGTCCAAACTCTTACAGCAAAAATTACACCACAGACACTGCACGCAGTGATGGGTAAAATGCCCACAAAACGTGAACAAATGCCCTTCTGGATAGCACAAAAAATTACACCGCTGGAGGCCGTGTTTTCACACACTGGTCCTAAGGAAAAGCATAGAATACTTACTATTTGCTTGCCAATGGGGATAGCTCCCTCAATAGAGGATTGTACCTCTTGGGGTACAGTCTCCACTGCAATATATACAAGGAGCCATGGTATCCCTTCTTTAGCGGTAATACCAGATGTATTGAGACAAATACAGAACGAGTATGGAGCAGAGCCTGCTCTAAACTTAGGGATGAAGTTGTTAAACAACTTTGCCCAGGTATCTGCGATAATATTGGCGAATATAAAAGGGAAAGCGGCATCAGTGGCAATACGTCAACGCCTGAGAGAATTCACTCCATTACAACAGGAGACAGAACTACCTAAAATAATTGAAACTGCTTATGCAGAGTTAGGCAGAGACAGTCTGGGAGCTAGACCTGCAAAACCCCAACTAATGGGGAGTTCAGATAAAGAACAGGCAAAGCAAACACCAGTTTCTTCAAAGAAGAAATGGGACAATAATAAACAACATAAGAACAGATCTCACTGCAGGGGAAGGTCTCCTCAGCAGGAGCCCCCAGAAAGGAGATATAATCTTAGAAATAGAGATAACATTAAAAAACCTGACAGGTATCAGGATACTGATACTCGTTCCTCTCGTTCCTTTCAGGGTTCAGCAAAAAACTCCGAGAGGGAAGGACGGTCAGAACAAAGACAAGAAGAGCGTACAAAGTCCAGAGGCAACGCACTTCAGACTACGCTTCAAAGAAAGAAGAAAAACCTAAAGCAAAACCTCAATTTAAAAAGAAGAAGGTAGCAGGTCTCAAAGTTAGACATGCCCAGAATTCTGAGGACTCAGCTACTGAACGGGGAATGGACTCTGACGATGCTAGACAGCGCAACAGAGGTAACAATAGCTCGCCGGAACCTGATAGAATTTCTGGTGACAGCGGAGTTGAGTGAGTATATCACAGTGGAAACACCTGATACTAGGGTGAGTGTCCCACACAAGTTACATGAAATAACACTCTAAATGGGGGGGACAAACCGAGGCAAGTTAAGGGTCTCTTTTGGGAGAACCTGACTTCAGGCTATGACATCCTATTAGCGGAAAAAGATTGGCCGCCTACTATTGTTATGGAATGCCCAAAGGGGGAAACTGTAATTTTTCTAGCTTTCTCGGACCTAGTCCCCGCACACCTAACACATACATATGCACAGGAGTGAGTGGAAGCCCTTGCTCCAGCGTTATACCGCAACCATGTTGGGTTGGATGAGAAGTCTCCCCACCACGTTATTCCAATAAAAACAAACCCAACTCCACAAAGACAGTATCCCATAAAACAGGAAGCTAAAAAAACAGGTCAGGGAGATCTTAGATCAACTTGAATACCAAAGTGTAATTGAACCATGCACCTCATCATTGAATAATCCTTTGTTTCCCGTAATGAAACCGGACAATTCATATCGTCTAGTTTTAGACTACAGACACCTAAACTCATGCACCAAAACATTTGCAGTTCAGAATGCACATAGTGCCGCATTAATGAATAACATTGTGCGGAAAAAATACAAAACAACATTAGATAAGTGAAGGCAAAAGCCTGGCAGCCCACTTTTTAGAAAAGTGCGCGTTGCTACAACCTCCAAAATCATTAAAAAATTTACAGTCCATACTTGGATTTTTTAATTTTGGCAAAACATACATTTTGGATTACGCAGAGAGAGTAAAACTTTTCTACGACCTAATAAGACCTGACTTTTCAGTTAGACAATGGACACAGGAACACACAAATATCCTTCGTTCCCACAAGCTGATATGATATCATCAAAACACTTACAGACACGCGTAAACGTACGCAACCTGGTGATCCGCGTAGTCGCAGGTCAATCAGGGTACACTTACTTAACCTTTAATGAAGGTGAAACGGTACCAACTGCATATAAATCGCATTTGTACACTAACGCTGAAATGCATTTTGCACCCACAGAAAAAATTCTGACAGCAGTACAGACTGCTGTAGTGAGAGAAAGAGCACTGGCTCAGGGGAAACAAATAATTGTCGTAACCCCGGTACCGGTCTTAGAGGCTGACTACAAAGGCAAGTGTCCCAAATGCAAAAGCGTGACATCCAAGATGGATACAATGGGCTAATTCTCTCACTGCAACAGATGTAGAATACAGATATGACCCTAGTCTAAAAACACAAGCATTCCTGCAATATGAACAAGAATATCCTCTACCAAATGAAATAATGCCTCTAGATCAGTATGAATACATTATTTATACTGACGGATCTGCTCAACCGGCCATAGGGAGTAAGCAACAATACAGTGCAGCATGCGCTATTGTAAAAGGTAGGATGCAGGATGGCAAGTTCCGTCCAAGCTGTAAAAAAACGCATTCTCTAGGAGACTGTATGGCTCAGTTGGCAGAATTAAAAGCACTACTACTGGCACTGATAAATACGGATCCAGAATTCCCCACACTAATAGTGTGTGATTCCTTTTACTGTGTCCAGTCGTACAACAAATACCTCTACTATTGGGGACAAAATGTGCTCAGAGATTCAAAAGGTGGCACAATCAAACATAGGAAACTATGGGAACAGGTAGCAGAGTTAAAGAACGCACTACCAAGGGCTCACGTGATACACACGCTGAGTCATCAACGTGATGGCGTTCACGTTGAAGGAAATTCATTGGCTGATGAAGCCGCGAAGGGAGCAGTACGCACTGCATCCGTAGCTGCAATCACCCGTTCAAAAACAAGAGTAGACGGTAGCACAATGGTAGCTGTGATTGCTTCACGCAACAACAGCAAGGCACTACCTAAAGGTTTTCCACTCAAGTACTTCTACAAGTTAGATGCAAACAACGTTCCATTTGCTCAGATTCCTGGAGTGGGGGATAGAGTAATACCAAACATGGATCGCAGGTTAGGTTTAATCTTGGTTGCACACGAGGGTCTAGGTTCTGCGCATGCAGGAGTTACGGCGACAGTTTCTTTACTGAAACAACGCTATTGGTGGCCAGGGTTAACAAAGCAGACCAAAGACTTCTTCTTAGAGTGCGATATTTGTCAACAGATAAATGGTTCCACCGTAGCTCGCCGAGCGCAGACACCATTGTTAATATCAGATAGACCGCTCGTGTGCATTTACCTGGACCACTGCAGCCCCTTACAATCTGACGGGGCTTACAAGTATATCATGGTTGCAGCGGATTCCTGTTCAATATTCTTATGGGTATGGCCTCAGTGCTTGGCTGATGCCCGAACTGTTATAAAAGATTTGCGAGTCTTTATAGGGACATATGCAGTTGGCACATTACATTCTGACCGTGGCCCCGCGTTCAGCTCTAGGGCTTACAAGGAAGCCATGGGAGGTTTGGGTGTAGCATTGCGGTACTCCTCTCCATACCATCCCGAGGGAAATTCGGTTGTGGAGAGGAAAAACTGCGACTTAAAGCAATCTTTAACAGCTAGGGTATTAGGCTCGGGTAGTAGTTGGGTCAATCACCTATTTGGGGTCTAGCGGGCCATTAATAACCAGCCAAGAAGCTCTCTGGGAGGTGCAACTCCTTACGAGGTCCTGTTTGGGACAAGAATGTGGGTACCTGATCTCGATTGTGAAGGCACGGTGGCGGATGAAAAACGGTTTGACATCAATAAACGTTTGGCTGTTTTACAGGATCTGAATGAAGCCAGAGCCTCCTTAAGTAACGTTGAGACAAAGAAAACCGCCACTGGGGAAGTCAAGTCATCCACGGCAAGACCTGCCTGGATTCCTAAAGTTTGGGATCTGGTCAGAGAAAAGATTATGAACAAGAAATAATTTGGGTCATTCTATCTGTCCTGGCCGTTGAAGGATCAAGAGCTGTACTTCTACCGCCTCTTTCCGGAACAGAAAAGAGATTCGTCTCAATCGATCTGATCAAACCACACTATGTGGCTGATACTAAATAGTAGGCCTCATGGGCTCCTGAGTAGCCGACGTCCTCCTCTCGCTATAATACAGGAAGTTCAAACTGAAAACTCATAAAATTTGAAGAGTCACCTTTACAAAGCAACGGAATCAATAACAATGCAATGGAACTAGTTCCCCTTGACACAAACTCTCAAAATCAAAGTGAAAGACAAATTTCAATTCAAGCAAATAAAGATGTCTACGTCAATATGCCTCAACAAGAGCAATCCACAAGTTCAACAAAACCTGCTGAGCTACCAAAGATAGATAGAACTGCATCTGGCTATTTCATCGACTTCGATACCTTTTCATTGGATCCAAGTGAACCTGAAACGACGCCAGCCCAAATTTCTCAAAAACAACGGATCAAAGACTTTTTAACTTTATTAGAAAAACTTATTTAGTATCACCTTGGCTAGAACTTTGGATAATCACCAGTATTTTCTTTTTTCTTTTCTGGTTAGGATTAGTAATAACTTTCCACTTGCTCATCAATGGAACTTATCTTCAACAGAGCTCTGCAACGTTAAAAATAAACTTATTTTTAAAACCTCATGTCTCATCTCATCGTGAACAAAGAGACTTGTCCTTCGTGAACATTTCAGCAGTTCCTATACCGGATGGTATAGTGTGGGACAAAGTAAATTTTGATATATTTGGACCGACCAAGCTTTAAAAAATTCCACATTTGTTTAAAATTTCATTGAACGATATCATTACCTCCAGTACATTTTCTGATGATTGGGATTTTGAAACTGTTAATAACTTATTGTCTGATTTAGAACAGTCTGCCGCATTTTCTAGCACTGAAATGTTAGAGGATAGATCAGATTTTGACAAAATGTACTGTTACCAACATTATGGTCATCATTTTTTGCATAAATCTAGCAAACCCAGAAATGTTTTCACATTCCACCAGTGGGAACATTGCCCTACACCACCGAAAAGTAGTTCAAGAACATTTGCACAGAAATTCTCATATTTTTCAGGGTTTAACACTTCAGACCCAACCTCGTACTATTACAAGGTTGCACCCATATCTGCACAGAAAAATATGTTAACAAACACCAAACAGATTTACTCTGCTTCATTTATTTCCCAGCTGTCTGAACAGGGTTTTGACTTATGGATGGACACTGTAGACTTGAAATCAATCTGGGGTTCTAGGGACTGGCAAGTCCAGGGAACAGAAGCACTATTTAGAGCATGCCTCATTCCGCAGCAGATGATTTTTCTGAATGACACTGTGCAGCAGACTTCCTGTCTTGGAATAGCCAAGAATAAGGACTTGAACACACCTCAAATTCCAACACCTTTAAACACCGAGGGGAATTTTACATCAGAAAGAGGGGCTAAGTTGGATAACATACTGCAATACAATAGATCAGACCCCAATTGGAAGGGATGGTTGGTTTGGCCTACTGACACAAACAGACAGCAGGAATGTTTCAGGGGTACCACCGAAGGGTTTAGTATCCACAGACCAGACCCACGTTATGTACAACGAGAACATCCGGGGGTAGTGACATCATACAGTGTTGGGAAGTTGTGCCTCGATTGGCTAAAGACCTCAACACTACCTCAGGTGAAACAACACTTGTCCTTACCCTCAGAGGATGTGGACGTACAGGATTTTCTATTAGGTCCCAGGAAACCACGTCGAAAATGCTTTTTGTATGCTGTCTATAACGAACTCTGGAAAATCTCTCAACAGGAAGCTGCAGAGAGATTAAGAGAAATAGATAGAGTTAACCTAGAAAAGGCGTTAGCCGTAGTTGACAATGGTATGACTACATTAACAACTAGAAAGAGGTATGGCCCTCCTGATGAAGGCGCTGTTAGTGCCGAAACGCGCGTTGAGAAGAACCATCTGTTAGCCACCTCACATCAATTGTTATTGTTCGTGTCATTTTGTCTTTCATTATGTTTATGTATATGTATTAATGTTTTGTCCATTTTAGACCAACTGATTGGCTAGATAATATCAGTATTATCTTGTAATCTATTCAAAACTACAATCGTATCAGAACTATGTATTGTCTACAACATTAATTAAATTAATGTTTATCCCTTTTTTTATATATAAAACATTATAATCATGAATAAAACAATTTTTAAACATATCTTAATGTAGCTTTATTTACACTGAGTTCTCCTTATCATTTTTGTTTTTGTTGATGAGTGTTTAAACCAGTTTAAGCCATTTGACTGCCTAGGAACTTTGTCTTATACTGTATTATTACCCTGTCCTATGAGTTCTAGAAACGTTACAGGGGGTCCTTGATATTTTGCATTGATGACTACATTAACATCCAGGATATATTCACTGGGCAACATTGTATCTTCTGCTATCGATGTAATAGAACAGGATTTGTCCATATTGCAACACGGATAGTCGCAGTTACGTTCTATTATTCTGTTAAGCTGGACGCTGCAGTCATTGCGCGCTGGTTATGTGCCTTGGCGTTTTATCAACATTACGTCATTATTTTCTGCATACAAGCTGACAGAAAAACAGATGAAGACGGCACAGAGGGGAGCAAAATATACAATGCTGTGTATTGAAAAACTGGATAGGTTACCCTGTAATGTGGCTGAGTCACCGTCCACAGAATGGTTAATCCACGGCCATATAACATTACCGCTCGCAAATTTCCAGTTTCAATATTGCCTAGAACAACAACAGGCAGGCAGATGTGAGAAGATGGGTAAGGAATCCATCAGGGAATCCTGGGATTTACCATACAGATTTCGATGCAGGAGTGGGTATCTGGAAGTGTTTCTAAGCGGAACTAACTGCGACAACGCTTTAAGTGGATCTCTCATATGCCAGGATATTATGTTACACGGGGCTTGTAATGGGTCTGTGGCGAACTTGTCCTGTCACTTGAGGGGTAGCCCGGCAGCTGTGATTAATCCGGTATTCAGGCTTCTCTCGAATGGGAGTTACTTGATGCTGAATGGTCAAGGTTGTTGTGGGATGCTTCCGGGCATCGCATATCTAGTCACCGTGAGCTCCAGGGTTACTTGCTGTATGCAAGTATTGTTTCCACCAACACATACAGTCAGGGAGGCGCCGTTATGGCCTTCGCTAAATGTTTCCTTTATACAGTTTGATACTCTGAGCAGAATGAAAGCCATGCTTTTACAATGACCCGTGCCCTTAACCTCCGCCCGGGAGACTTTTGATCTCCAGATCGCAAGGTCCTCGCTGAGATACAGGCACTTATACGTACAAACTGCCCTTTCCATTTCACAGAAATGGTAAGTGGTATCTTTAACATGTCCGATACGACGGGCATTGTACACCTATTTAAGACCATAGGTTCCGGACTGTTAAGCACCTTTCAGACGGTCCTCTGGGTTATACCAAACTTTATACACTCCGTCTTTGGAAGCATTTTTGGAGGGCTTCCGCTGATCCTGTTTCTAATAGCAGGAATCCTGATTGTTACCCTTTTGCTATGCAATGGAAGTCCCAGCCTCCAAGGAAGTAACAACAACTCTCCTGGAGCGTAATTACCGTGATCGCATGGTACAACATCTTGGTACACCTCGCCTACGGGAACTGAGCTCCTCTTGGTTCCTGTCATTTAGACCAGTCTGTATGGACTGTGTCCAACCAATTCTCCGATGCCTGTTCTGCGGAGAAGAATGCGTGTTGGACCTCTGTCTGACACTTCCATCTGCTGCGCCACCGGACGCTGATGCTTTACTGGACCCGATAACGGCCCATGTTCTGAAGTGTCCTTAGCGCATTCCCATGTTGTTGGCAGCATTCTTAGAGCCACCACAGGTAGTTTCTGCTCCTGTTGGTATGGACATCGGCTCCTCCAACACTCAGGCCTTGGATGTGGCACAGGCTGCCCCGGCATCTGCTGCAGGCAGTACGGAAGATCATCTGTGCTGAATTGATATTCTTTGTGAGGTGTTACAGGGATCGTCAGCTGCGTATGCAAACAGCAGCAATGTTGCGTCTACCAGCGAGGGCACATAAACATTCGGCACGTCGCACGCTGGGAAGATTTGGCTTTTAACTTTTTCGAAATTCCAAATTGAAACCTTTTTGACCTGCATGGCTTTCAAATGCTTGTAGTTGTTCTTACTACATAAACTGACACTTTAGAGCCTCTGCTTGAATTTTTTTTTTTTAGAACACTTTTAAAGGGTTTTATAACGCTTTTTTAACTTCTCTTAAAAATGTTTTTATTATTTGTTGCATACAAACCTCTAGATGCCTTGGTAATATGCTAGATTTTAGTAATGTCGTCCAGGCGGATGAGGAGTGGGTGTTATATTTCATATAGGTACCCCGATATAGGTCTAGGTAACATCATAACCCTTCACCTACATTGTCTCCTATACTACATACATAACGGATTTGAAGGACTGACCTTTTACCCAGTTACAATACTACACACAAGTGCGTAGGGTTTTCCCTGGACACTGGCCTCATAAATTATGCCTGAGGATTCTTAGTTTCTTTGAATCACAGTAGGACCATCATCTCCTGCTTAATAACTGTGTATAAAGTTCATTCAAAACCAAAGGGAATGATGGACGGAGTGTTGAACATTGCAAGCACTCACCCCCATTCAACTGATCTGGGTTTAATCCATCATCATTCATTAGCTCACTCCACCACCCCAGTTCAGACATGGCCATATGCAAATCAGTCTGACCCTGTGCCTCATGGGAACAGTCGAGTGCTTGCAATGTTCAACACTCCGTCCATCATCCCCTTTGGTTTTGCATTGTTCGCCCTAAGTTGGCAGGGTATGCCCAGACGTGGGTCCCTTGCTCACTTTGCCACTGGATTCAAGATAGCCTGGCTGATGAGGGCTGTGTGCCCGAAACCGGTCCCAGGATGCTTGTTTCCGGTCCAGGGAAGACATGGCTTGGCAGTTCGGGCTGGACTGTTCCCATGAGGCACAGGGTCAGACTGATTTGCATATGGCCATGTCTGAACTGGGGTGGCGGAGTGAGCTAAAGAATGATGATGGATTAAACCCAGATCAGTTGACTGGGGGTGAGTGCTTGCAATGTTCAACACTCCGTCCATCATCCCCTTTGGTTTTGCTATAAAGTTCATTCCCAACGTCATCCTAAGTCCGACACTGGCACAGCAAGGTAGAACCCCTGGGGATACCTTAGGCTTAGGGTATATAAACACCACATCTTGCTGAGAGAGGGAGAGGAGATCACGACTTCCATGCCGACACACTGACGCAAGACGTTGAGGTTCCTGCATGCAGATACTCCAGCTCGCAGTGGTCTGACATCCCTCGCGGGGTGTTCAGCTCGAGACCAGAACGGGGTCCCGCAGTCTCACATCAGGTAATGGGGTTGGCTTGATCCTAGAGGGATTCTTGGCTTTACACCTACTCACATGCTAGGTACACTTAGGTACATCTAGTTAGGGTGCATCGTAGGAGTACGCATTTTATTGTAATCACTGTATGGTAACTGTTCCTGAAGTTAAGATTCATAACCGATTTGGTTATGTTGGCGAAGGAAATGGAAGGAAAAAGAAGGAAAAAGAAGGAAGTCTCTATATGTGGTTCCCAATTGACAAAGGTCGGGGAATTTCTCCTTTAGGAATTAGTGCCCTCACACACCCTTTCGGGTGTCATGCTTAACATCGGGTGTTGATCCTCATGGGGGTGGCGCTGCTGTCCCCCACGGGCCCCGCGAGAGGGCTCTTTGTCGGAGATCTTTTTAGGAGATGCCGCAGTTGTGCATGCGGGTGTGTGGGCCTAAAAGGGTTGGTGCTAGTGTTTTAAAATTACCCCACCAGTACCGTGAGAAAAAGTTTATTCGTTGGTCCGGGAGGTAAGGATAAAAGAATTATACAGGGGCGTTGGGGCACCTCTATTAACAAATAACATAGAGGTCAGGGTATTACTCCACTGCTCCTAGTGCCCGTGTGTGACTGTGAGTGTGCGTGTTGGTCAACATGTTTCTCGCTATCATTGGGTCCCTACTGGATCCCCGTGCGCTTCGTCAGGACCATGTGAAAGTGAAATAAATAAATAAATAAATAGGAGTAGGGAAAAGACACCCTATCTTCCTATGGTACCTTTTCTCAGGTTTGTATGCGTTACTTGCGCTTAAAGGAACACCTCTCTCGTGTTCCAACCTGTTACCTTATGGTTAGAGCCAAAGGGAAAAGAACAAGACAAACATATAGAGACATACATGAGTAATGGCGAATAGCGATCCACAATAAATTTATTGTACTGTTGCGTTATCGCCTGACATATCATGCTAGCAGTGTGTGGGAAAACGTGCCCTGGACATACTATCACTGCCACATGTGCACGTGTGACAGCAGCGGCTGTCTGTATCTTTTATCATTGGTGAGATCTCATGCACTAGCCTGTGATGGCTGTGCATACCCGTTTTTACCGAGTGCGGTGTGACAAGAACACTCGTTTATCATCATGGTGGCCACCAGTGCTTAAGTAATGCAAAAGCGCGTTTTGTGCGTGAAGTTATTATCACGCCATTAAGTATCACGTAATGCCGGGAGATGTCATACCCAAGTTCGGTCATGAGAAATGCTTAAAGATACGTGAGGCCTATTCACCCATAGCTCATACACACTCATTCTAAAATTACATACTGATTACCCCTTAAAAAGCAAAGTCTTGTGCCTCTTCGGCTATCCCCGCGGTCTCGAGGGGGAATCTCTGTGGATCAAGAGAGTCGAAGTCAGCCCCATGCATGCTCAACGTACCTGTCGTTGTCTAGTCGAAGCAGCGAAGTAATACTTACATTCAGTCCCCTTCGTTCTGGCCCATTACCTGCCCTGCCGCTGGATGGATGCCGGAGAATTTGAAGCGGCGTCCATCCGATTATGAATGCTTGCAGGCGGAAGTGACGGGAATCGGGAGGGCGTGCCAAGAATGACGTCAACCCGGGATCGGAGGAGTGTGGAATGTAAATGACATGCGCGGTGGCCATCTTATAATGGTTCCATATGAACTCTAGGCTCCTATTTTGTGCCATTATAATCAGATGTGAAACATCAAAATCGTACTACCCTTGGACAGAGTTGGATGGGGTCCTAGTGCAGTTACGATGATGTTGTCGATTAAATTGCTCCTAGTCATGTGGGGGCGGTATTATTGGCCTCGCTGTGTCTCAATAAAGTTATGCAAAAAAAGGATAGCAGCTCGATGTGTAAAATCATAGCTTATGCATCTTACCACCGAGGGCCACCCCCTTGCAAAATGGCAGTGCTCCTTGCTTGGAGATGGGGGATCTAGGCGTCCCGGGTAAGGGGCCATTACAGAAATTTTTGGAGCCCAAGTGTCCTTTATTGTGTTTATTTGTGTCTAATTGAACTGCCGCGTGGACCAACCACATGGTGAGTAGCGGTAAAAGTATAGTGCCTGTTGTATAATACTCGGTTGAATTTACTCAGAGCATAAAACCATCTACTTCACTTAATTGTGATTACATCTAGAGACGTTAGCCTCTTGTGTCCAAATGTTTGGTTATAATGGTTGCATCTTTGCGCTCAGTAGCGGGGTGCCAGTCTCATGGGGGTGATAGTTCTAATGAGCAATGCTGTTACTCCTAATGGGTGTAGATGTAGAAGAGGGGTCTGTTGGCTATCCCCGGTACTGTTAACATTTACAGTTACGAAAGTTATAGCCTTCTATGACCCGTGGTCATTGGTGGGTATACCCTCCTTAATGTTACTGGGGGGCCTCCTCCTGAACCAGTATTCGTATAGGCCTTCCATCAAACTAGGTCACAAGTTCTGACCACGGGATGTCATCGTTTAGTCCTTGTGTGTTACTCCTCAGTCGGAACACCCAGCGTTGTTCTTGCCTGAACAGCGTGGTGGTAGTCCAGTTGGCATTGGCCTCGATGATGGTCCATTTGAGGTTATTGGGAGTATGATTCATTTCTAAGAAGTGATTTTGTAATCTCGTGTTGGTCTTTTTGCACCGTATCGTGCTTTTATGTTCCCCTATACGTAGTTTTACGTGTCTGGTTGTCATTCCCACGTATCTTTTATGACACGGACACGTGATAAGATATATGCAGTTTTTAGTATTACAGTTTGTATGTCGTTTTTGTACCCATGGTCTGGCCAGACCAAGGTCGATTGTTTTCGATGCCTCCGTCAGTGGACAAATGGAGCAGGTACCACATGGATGATGACCCTCAACAGGTGGTAGAGCCCACAAAGTGGGTTGAGTCTTGATGGTTTGTTTAGGTCGTGTGTGTACCAAAAGGTCTTTGAAATTCTGTGTCCTTTTATATGAGAACAATGGAGTTGGTCCTGGGTCGAGTGTCCCTGTCTGCAAGATACCCCAATGTCTTTTGATCAATTTCTGGATTTTGTTAGAATTAGGGGTGAACGTGGTTACACATGTAAGTGCATTGCTTTGGGGTTTCTCCTTGACTTCCAACAATGCCTCCCTGTGGTTATTCCTAGCTCGTTTGTGTGCTTTTCTTATTGTGCTCTGCGGGTAGTTGCGCACCGTTAGATTGTGTGACAAGATGGTAGATTGTTTCTCGAATTCACAGATTGTATTGCAATTCCGCCTGAGCCGGAGAAATTGTCCTACAGGAAGGTTATCCCTCAATGCCTTAGGGTGATGACTCTGGTACATCAAGAGACTATTTCTGTCAGTAGGTTTTCTGTAGTTTGTGGTTAGTAATCTACCTTCTTGTAGGGTGATCCAGAGATCCAAAAAGGCAACACTGTCTTTGGATTTCGTGCCTGTGAACTTGAGAAAGGGATCTAGGGTGTTTAGCCATGCGAAAAAAGTGTTGCATCGATCCTCATCTCCTTTCCAGAAGAGTAGAATGTCGTCGATATAGCGTCGCCATATCATGAGGTTCTCTCTGTAGGGGTTGGTTACATTCAGAATAAACTTGGCTTCAAAGTTGGCCATATACATACAGGCTAGACTCGGCGCGAAAGTGCTCCCCATGCTAGTTCCCTGTATTTGATGGTATAGTTGTTTCTTAAAGGCAAAGAAATTTTCTTTGAGGGCCACAGCTGCGCATTCGCAGATGAAAGAGACTGGTGTCTCGTAAGGCCATGGAGTCAACATCCAGTAGCATGGCCTCCATGACCTCTAGTGTGGCATCCTGGGGAATATTCGTATATAGTGCCTCCACATCTAATGTGGCCAGTAGAGTAATTGATCCTGGGTCATTGAAATTTTCAACGAGGTTGAGGACCTCTGTAGTATCCCTTAGATAAGTAGGTGTTTTAGTGACAATGGGGCGTAGAAAAAAGTCACAAAACTTGCTCAGTGGCTCGAGCAATGAGTCGATACTGGACACTATTGGGCGTCCTGGAGGAGGATTAGTCCCCTTGTGTATCTTCGGTAAGGTGTAGTAATAGGGTGTCCTAGGGTTTTCGTTGGTCAAGAATTCTGCTTCCTGGGCAGTAATCCAATCCTCGCTAACAGCTTCAGTGACCAGGCTTCTAATCTTCATAGTAAGTCTTGTTGTAGGGTCTTCCTCAATAGGGAGGTAGTATTTGGTGTCCGTGAGTTGGCGTTGGCATTCCACATCATATGTGCCTATGTCCTGGACCACGATGGCACCGCCTTTATCGGCTGGTTTGAGGATGATTGATGAGTCTTCTGTCAAACCTTTTAGAATACGTCTCTCATCTTTAGACATGTTGTCAAAGGAGTGTCGGTGTGGAAGATTCGTGACATCCTTCAGGACTGCTTGTTCAAACGTAAGCACTTCGTTAGGAGTCATGGCTGCCGTAGGAGTAAATTTAGATTTCTTTTTCAGCCCGGTGCCCGTGATGGATGTCTCAGGTTTGCCCTGGAAGAAGGCCTTCAATCTCACCTTCCTGAAAAATTGGTGGAGTTCTTGATGCAATCTGAATAGGTCCTCACAGGGTGTCGGGATAAAACCCAATCCCTTCTCCAAGAGGTTGGATTCTTCCCTAGACAGTGCTCTGGAGGAGAGGTTAACAACTAGCGTATCGTTCCGGTTGTCTTGCTCCTCAATATCATTTGCTCTGGTTCCTGCCAGTGCACGTTCTTCGTGCCGCTTTTCCGTCTTCCTCTTCCTCTGCCCCTTCCTCTGTTGTGAAAAGGGGGGTTCGGGAATTGGTGGTATTGCTGCATCTGTGATGGATATCCCACTGGTGTGTTCCACATGGGTGGGTGACCCACCCATTGACCCGGGTACGGTTGTTGCTGAAAAGGGTGGGGTGGGAAATTCTGGAACAGTGGTGGTGGTGGTTGCCTCCAAGATCCTCTTGATGGTGGTGCATAATTCCTCCCTTCATAGCTGGAGTCGCTACTCACTGACCCAGATCTTCTGGAGCTATTGCTGCTCAATTCTTCTGAGGATGTCTCATGGTTCTGGAAGACATAATCCTCTTTCGTATACGGGTATACCTTCTCCTGGGAAAATCTTTTAACATCTTTTTGAAGTTTAGTTACCTTTTGCTTAGTGTGGAAGTCTTTGTGTTCTGTCATTTCCTCGTTGATCTCAGCTAAGCGTGTCTTGTACGCTGTAATTGATATCCCCGCTTTCAGACCTGATTCCGCTAGGGTAATCTGGATGAGGAGTTCGTCCGAGAGACGCTTGGCCGTGTTGATTATAAGTACAAGCCAATCTCTTGTGCATTTCCACGCTATCTTCGACCACTCCCTTCTGAATGTTAGATCCTCCAAGTAGATCCGGGGTGTCAATGTCACTAATAGGCCATTTGGTGCTATATTAGCCCTAAGGTATTCAGTCATTATCGTGCCATGCAGAGCTGTTTTAATCTGTAGTTTTCTCAATGTCTGTAAAGATTTCCAATCATCATTTTTACTCCCTGTGGCAGCATTGCCATCTTCATCGAGTAGTGATGGTGCCCTTAGTATCTCTGCCACTGTGTCATCGTCGAAGCTAAGGCCGGGATTATCCATTGTTGATGGATGGATATGTTAATTATGATAGATGGGGTATGGAGAGTGTGGCTATGGGGGTCTATATGGTCTCACAAGTACAGGTTCAAAAAAGGGGAAAGGAGGAAAAAAGATAGACTAGAATTGTCCCACGGCTAGCTGCCGTACTAAATCATGCAACACTGAAGAATGGGGGACGGGGAGCAGTTTCAGAAAAAAAGGGGCCTAGGTCCAGTACCAATGCTCCCAAGAACTAATATGTAATCACTGTATGGTAACTGTTCCTGAAGTTAAGATTCATACCCGATTTGGTTATGTTGGCGAAGGAAATGGAAGGAAAAAGAAGGAAAAAGAAGGAAGTCTCTATATGTGGTTCCCAATTGACAAAGGTCGGGGAATTTCTCCTTTAGGAATTAGTGCCCTCACACACCCTTTCGGGTGTCTTGCTTCATCATCGGGCGTTGCTCCTCGTGGGGGTGGCGCTGCTGTCCCCCACGGTCCCCGCAATAGGGCTCTTTGTCGGAGATCTTTTTAGGAGACGCCGCAGTTGTGCATGCGGGTGTGTGGGCCTAAAAGGGTTGGTGCTAGTGTTTTAAAATTACCCCACCAGTACCATGAGAAAAAGTTTATTCGTTGGTCCGGGAGGTAAGGATAAAAGAATTATACAGGGGCGTTGGGGCACCTCTATTAACAAATAACATAGAGGTCAGGGTATTACTCCACTGCTCCTAGTGCCCGTGTGTGACTGTGAGTGTGCGTGTTGGTCAACATGTTTCGCGCTATCATTGGGTCCCTACTGGATCCCCGTGCGCTTCATCAGGACCATGTGAAAGTGAAATAAATAAATAGGAGTAGGGAAAAGACACCCTATCTTCCTATGGTACCTTTTCTCAGGTTTGTATGCGTTACTTGCGCTTAAAGGAACACCTCTCTCGTGTTCCAACCTGTTACCTTATGGTTAGAGCCAAAGGGAAAAGAACAAGACAAACATATAGAGACATACATGAGTAATGGCGAATAGCGATCCACAATAAATTTATTGTACTGTTGCGTTATCGCCTGACATATCGTGCTAGCAGTGTGTGGGAAAACGTGCCCTGGACATACTATCACTGCCACATGTGCACGTGTGACAGCAGCGGCTGTCTGTATCTTTTATCATTGGTGAGATCTCATGCACTAGCCTGTGATGGCTGTGCATACCCGTTTTTACCGAGTGCGGTGTGACAAGAACACTCGTTTATCATCATGGTGGCCACCAGTGCTTAAGTAATGCAAAAGCGCGTTTTGTGCGTGAAGTTATTATCACGCAATTAAGTATCACGTAATGCCGGGAGATGTCATACCCAAGTTCGGTCATGAGAAATGCTTAAAGATACGTGAGGCCTATTCACCCATAGCTCATACACACTCATTCTAAAATTACATACTGATTACCCCTTAAAAAGCAAAGTCTTGTGCCTCTTCGGCTATCCCCGCGGTCTCGAGGGGGAATCTCTGTGGATCAAGAGAGTCGAAGTCAGCCCCATGCATGCTCAACGTACCTGTCGTTGTCTAGTCGAAGCAGCGGAGTAATACTTACATTCAGTCCCCTTCGTTCTGGCCCATTACCTGCCCTGCCACTGGATGGATGCCGGAGAATTTGAAGCAGCGTCCATCCGATTATGAATGCTTGCAGGCGGAAGTGACGGGAATCGGGAGGGGCGTGCCAAGAATGACATCAACCCGGGATCGGAGGAGTGTGGAATGTAAATGACATGCGCCGCGGCCATCTTATAATGGTTCCATATGAACTCTAGGCTCCTATTTTGTGCCATTATAATCAGATGTGAAACATCAAAATCGTACTACTCTTGGACAGAGTTGGATAGGGTCCTAGTGCAGTTACGATGATGTTGTCGATTAAATTGCTCCTAGTCATGTGGGGGGCGGTATTATTGGCCTCGCTGTGACTCAATAAAGTTATGCAAAAAAAGGATAGCAGCTCGATGTGTAAAATCATAGCTTATGCATCTTACCACCAAGGGCCACCCCCTTGCAAAATGGCAGTGCTCCTTGCTTGGAGATGGGGGATCTAGGCGTCCCGGGTAAGGGGCCATTACAGACATTTTTGGAGCCCAAGTGTCCTTTATTGTGTTTATTTGTGTCTAATTGAACTGCCGCGTGGACCAACCACATGGTGAGTAGTGGTAAAAGTATAGTGCCTGTTGTATAATACTCGGTTGAATTTACTCAGAGCATAAAACCATCTAATTCACTTAATTGTGATTACATCTAGAGACGTTAGCCTCTTGTGTCCAAATGTTTGGTTATAATGGTTGCATCTTTGCGCTCAGTAGCGGGTGCCAGTCTCATGGGGGTGATAGTTCTAATGAGCAATGCTGTTACTCCTAATGGGTGTAGATGTAGAAGAGGGGTCTGTTGGCTATCCCCCGGTACTGTTAACATTTACAGTTAAGAAAGTTATAGCCTTCTATGACCCGTGGTCATTGGTGGGTATACCCTCCTTAATGTTACTGGGGTGGGCCACCCTCCTGAACCAGTATTCGTATAGGCCTTCCATCAAACTAGGTCACAAGTTCTGACCACGGGATGTCATCGTTTAGTCCTTGTGTGTTACTCCTCAGTCGGAACACCCAGCGTTGTTCTTGCCTGAACAGCGTGGTGGTAGTCCAGTTGGCATTGGCCTCGATGATGGTCCATTTGAGGTTATTGGGAGTATGATTCATTTCTAAGAAGTGATTTTGTAATCTCGTGTTGGTCTTTTTGCACCGTATCATGCTTTTATGTTCCCCTATGCGTAGTTTTACGGGTCTGGTTGTCATTCCCACGTATCTTTTATGACACGGACACGTGATAAGATATATGCAGTTTTTAGTATTACAGTTTGTATGTCATTTTTGTACCCATGGTCTGGCCAGACCAAGGTCGATTGTTTTCGATGCCTCCGTCAGTGGACAAATGGAGCAGGTACCACATGGATGATGACCCTCAACAGGTGGTAGAGCCCACAAAGTGGGTTGAGTCTTGATGGTTTGTTTAGGTCGTGTGTGTACCAAAAGGTCTTTGAAATTCTGTGTCCTTTTATATGAGAACAATGGAGTTGGTCCTGGGTCGAGTGTCCCTGTCTGCAAGATACCCCAATGTCTTTTGATCAATTTCTGGATTTTGTTAGAATTAGGGGTGAACGTGGTTACACATGTAAGTGCATTGCTTTGGGGTTTCTCCTTGACTTCCTACAATGCCTCCCTGTGGTTATTCCTAGCTCGTTTGTGTGCTTTTCTTATTGTGCTCTGCGGGTAGTTGCGCACCGTTAGATTGTGTGACAAGATGGTAGATTGTTTCTCGAATTCACAGATTGTATTGCAATTCCGCCTGAGCCGGAGAAATTGTCCTACAGGAAGGTTATCCCTCAATGCCTTAGGGTGATGACTCTGGTACATCAAGAGACTATTTCTGTCAGTAGGTTTTCTGTAGTTTGTGGTTAGTAATGTACCTTCTTGTAGGGTGATCCAGAGATCCAAAAAGGCAACACTGTCTTTGGATTTCGTGCCTGTGAACTTGAGAAAGGGATCTAGGGTGTTTAGCCATGCGAAAAAAGTGTTGCATCGATCCTCATCTCCTTTCCAGAAGAGTAGAATGTCGTCGATATAGCGTCGCCATATCATGAGGTTCTCTCTGTAGGGGTTGGTTACATTCAGAATAAACTTGGCTTCAAAGTTGGCCATATACATACAGGCTAGACTCGGCGCGAAAGTGCTCCCCATGCTAGTTCCCTGTATTTGATGGTATAGTTGTTTCTTAAAGGCAAAGACATTTTCTTTGAGGGCCACAGCTGCGCATTCGCAGATGAAAGAGACTGGTGTCTTGTAAGGCCATGGGTCAACATCCAGTAGCATGGCCTCCATGACCTCTAGTGTGGCATCCTGGGGAATATTCGTATATAGTGCCTCCACATCTAATGTGGCCAGTAGAGTAATTGATCCTGGGTCATTGAAATTTTCAACGCGGTTGAGGACCTCTGTAGTATCCCTTAGATAAGTAGGTGTTTTAGTGACAATGGGGCGTAGAAAAAAGTCACAAAACTTGCTCAGTGGCTCGAGCAATGAGTCGATACCGGACACTATTGGGCGTCCTGGAGGAGGATTAGTCCCCTTGTGTATCTTCGGTAAGGTGTAGTAATAGGGTGTCCTAGGGTTGTCGTTGGTCAAGAATTCTGCTTCCTGGGCAGTAATCCGGGCTGAAAAAGAAATCTAAATTTACTCCTACGGCAGCCATGACTCCTAACGAAGTGCTTACGTTTGAACAAGCAGTCCTGAAGTATGTCACGAATCTTCCACACCGACACTCCTTTGACAACATGTCTAAAGATGAGAGACGTATTCTAAAAGGTTTGACAGAAGACTCATCAATCATCCTCAAACCAGCCGATAAAGGCGGTGCCATCGTGGTCCAGGACATAGGCACATATGATGTGGAATGCCAACGCCAACTCACGGACACCAAATACTACCTCCCTATTGAGGAAGACCCTACAACAAGACTTACTATGAAGATTAGAAGCCTGGTCACTGAAGCTGTTAGCGAGGATTGGATTACTGCCCAGGAAGCAGAATTCTTGTCAGCTCCTGTAGCTCTTGTAACCTCTGACGGTACCTCGGAGTTGACACGATGCACAAAAGGGGTCCACCTCTCAATCGTCTCAATTCTGTTTGCTATTAAAGCACAGAAGGTTGATATGATCAAGTGGGGGAAGGAAAGGAAGGGGACAGCAGGGAGGGAGATCTGGAAAGTAAAAGAACAACCAATTAATACTATCCCTTGCACTATGTACTCATATAACCACTAAACCCCTTGGTACGCCTTCTATTAAGTACCTGTAAAGAAAAATAAACACCTTCTTCTTTTCTTCTGAAAACGATAGATAGGATGAAATGGTTCCAAGAAATAATGGCATCAACTGTGAATCCAAATAACAGAGATGCCGTTACCATCATTCCAATACAATTATTATAGGATCATGGCAATGCCACCTCTTGTTATACCCACCATTAATAGTGCCTCTTTGAACATCACAGGGGATGGCATCACCTATCCCGTTTTAGACCCCTGTTACAATAGGCATAAATAATAAGCATCAATGAATGGTTTGAAAAATTAGCAAAAGAAACATGTGCGTGTACACGCCACAGGAAATATCAAAGGTATTTCTTCTCTGAACACTCTAATTTCGAAATGTTTATCGCCGTTACTATCACGGCTCGCTTCTGTAAACCAGATACCTCATTGCACTGCCAGTTCTCAACCCGGCTTCGGCTTGTATCCAAAGAACCCTGCCGGTTCTCAACCCGGCTTCGTCACAAGTCGTTTAACTCTAGTGCTAGTGAATATGCCGTTTCCCTCACGGCTGAAAAGCACTTCTTAGTCCTTGATTGTGATACGCTCAACTGTAGGCGTATTCATAGTTAACAAGAAAGAGAGAGGCAAACAAAAACCCTCCAACAGATGTCACCGGATCACTGCGATCAAACGGAACCAAAAATAGAAACTTCAAATAATAACCTGAACCGGTGCTATAGCACCCTTACCAGACCCAGATAATGGAGAGCGCTCCGTTTCCTAACCTCCGAACCGAAGCATGCAGAAGGTATAATCTGCAGCGTCTCATCGACCCGACACTGCTTAAATGGCTGCCCTTTCCGGAACACGGACTCCAAGCGCCACCTATGCTCCGGAAGTGTTAAGTGCATGCCGGGAACGGTAGTCTGTGTTCCCATCAAAAATGCGGCATGAACCGGACAACGTTCCGCGCAAGTAGGATAAGTTGTAACAGTTCTTGACCAACGACAACCCTAGGACACCCTATTACTACACCTTACCGAAGATACACAAGGGGACTAATCCTCCTCCAGGACGCCCAATAGTGTCCGGTATCGACTCATTGCTCGAGCCACTGAGCAAGTTTTGTGACTTTTTCTACGCCCCATTGTCACTAAAACACCTACTTATCTAAGGGATACTACAGAGGTCCTCAACCTCGTTGAAAATTTCAATGACCCAGGATCAATTACTCTACTGGCCACATTAGATGTGGAGGCACTATATACGAATATTCCCCAGGATGCCACACTAGAGGTCATGGAGGCCATGCTACTGGATGTTGACCCATGGCCTTACGAGACACCAGTCTCTTTCATCTGCGAATGCGCAGCTGTGGCCCTCAAAGAAAATTTCTTTGCCTTTAAGAAACAACTATACCATCAAATACAGGGAACTAGCATGGGGAGCACTTTCGCGCCGAGTCTAGCCTGTATGTATATAGCCAACTTTGAAGCCAAGTTTATTCTGAATGTAACCAACCCCTACAGAGAGAACCTCATGATATGGCGACGCTATATCGACGACATTCTACTCTTCTGGAAAGGAGATGAGGATTGATGCAACACTTTTTCGCATGGCTAAACACCCTAGATCCCTTTCTCAAGTTCACAGGCACGAAATCCAAAGACAGTGTTGCCTTTTTGGATCTCTGGATCACCCTACAAGAAGGTACATTACTAACCACAAACTACAGAAAACCTACTGACAGAAATAGTCTCTTGATGTACCAGAGTCATCACCCTAAGTCGTTGAGGGATAACCTTCCTGTAGGACAATTTCTCCGGCTCAGGCGGAATTGCAATACAATCTGTGAATTCGAGAAACAATCTACCATCTTGTCACACAATCTAACGGTGCGCAACTACCCGCAGAGCACAATAAGAAAAGCACACAAACGAGCTAGGGATAACCACAGGGAGGCATTGTTGGAAGTCAAGGAGAAACCCCAAAGCAATGCACTTACATGTGTAACCACGTTCACCCCTAATTCTAACAAAATCCAGAAATTGATCAAAAGACATTGGGGTATCTTGCAGACAGGGACACTCGACCCAGGACCAACTCCATTGTTCTCATATAAAAGGACACAGAATTTCAAAGACCTTTTGGTACACACACGACCTAAACAAACCATCAAGACTCAACCCACTTTGTGGGCTCTACCACCTGTTGAGGGTCATCATCCATGTGGTACCTGCTCCATTTGTCCACTGACGGAGGGATCGAAAACAATCGACCTTGGTCTGGCCAGACCATGGGTACAAAAACGACATACAAACTGTAATACTAAAAACTGCATATATCTTATCACGTGTCCGTGTCATAAAAGATACGTGGGAATGACAACCAGACACGTAAAACTACGCATAGGGGAACATAAAAGCACGATACGGTGCAAAAAGACCAACACGAGATTACAAAATCACTTCTTAGAAATGAATCATACTCCCAATAACCTCAAATGGACCATCATCGAGGCCAATGCCAACTGGACTACCACCACGCTGTTCAGGCAAGAACAACGCTGGGTGTTCCGACTGAGGAGTAATACACAAGGACTAAACGATGACATCCCGTGGTCAGAACTTGTGACCTAGTTTGATGGAAGGCCTATACGAATACTGGTTCAGGAGGGTGGCCCACCCCAGTAACATTAAGGAGGGTATACCCACCAATGACCACGGGTCATAGAAGGCTATAACTTTCTTAACTGTAAATGTTAACAGTACCGGGGGATAGCCAACAGACCCCTCTTCTACATCTACACCCATTAGGAGTAACAGCATTGCTCATTAGAACTATCACCCCCATGAGACTGGCACCCCGCTACTGAGCGCAAAGATGCAACCATTATAACCAAACATTTGGACACAAGAGGCTAACGTCTCTAGATGTAATCACAATTAAGTGAAGTAGATGGTTTTATGCTCTGAGTAAATTCAACCGAGTATTATACAACAGGCACTATACTTTTACCGCTACTCACCATGTGGTTGGTCCACGCGGCAGTTCAATTAGACACAAATAAACACAATAAAGGACACTTGGGCTCCAAAAATTTCTGTAATGGCCCCTTACCCGGGACGCCTAGATCCCCCATCTCCAAGCAAGGAGCACTGCCATTTTGCAAGGGGGTGGCCCTCGGTGGTAAGATGCATAAGCTATGATTTTACACCTCGGGCTGCTATCCTTTTTTTGCATAACTTTATTGAGACACAGCGAGGCCAATAATACCGCCCCCCACATGACTAGGAGCAATTTAATCGACAACATCATCATAACTGCACTAGGACCCTATCCAACTCTGTCCAAGAGTAGTACGATTTTGATGTTTCACATCTGATTATAATGGCACAAAATAGGAGCCTAGAGTTCATATGGAACCATTATAAGATGGCCGCCGCGCATGTCATTTACATTCCACACTCATCCGATCCCGGGTTGACGTCATTCTTGGCACGCCCTCCCGATTCCCGTCACTTCCGCCTGCAAGCATTCATAATCGGATGGACGCCGCTTCAAATTCTCCGGCATCCATCCAGCGGCAGGGCAGGTAATGGGCCAGAACGAAGGGGATTGAATGTAAGTATTACTCCGCTGCTTCGACTAGACAACGACAGGTACGTTGAGCATGCATGGGGCTGACTTCGACTCTCTTGATCCACAGAGATTCCCCCTCGAGACCGCAGGGATAGCCGAAGAGGCACAAGACTTTGCTTTTTAAGGGGTAATCAGTATGTAATTTTAGAATGAGTGTGTATGAGCTATGGGTGAATAGGCCTCACGTATCTTTAAGCATTTCTCATGACCGAACTTGGGTATGACATCTCCCGGCATTACGTGATACTTAATTGCGTGATAATAACTTCACGCACAAAACGCGCTTTTGCATTACTTAAGCACTGGTGGCCACCATGATGATAAACGAGTGTTCTTGTCACACCGCACTCGGTAAAAACGGGTATGCACAGCCATCACAGGCTAGTGCATGAGATCTCACCAATGATAAAAGATACAGACAGCCGCTGCTGTCACACGTGCACATGTGGCAGTGATAGTATGTCCAGGGCACGTTTTCCCACACACTGCTAGCACGATATGTCAGGCGATAACGCAACAGTACAATAAATTTATTGTGGATCGCTATTCGCCATTACTCATGTTTGTCTCTATATATTTGTCTTGTTCTTTTCCCTTTGGCTCTAACCATAAGGTAACAGGTTGGAACACGAGAGAGGTGTTCCTTTAAGCGCAAGTAACGCATACAAACCTGAGAAAAGGTACCATAGGAAGATAGAGTGTCTTTTCCCTACTCCTATTTATTTATTTATTTATTTCACTTTCACATGGTCCTGACGAAGCGCACGGGGATCCAGTAGGGACCCAATGATAGCGCGAAACATGTTGACCAACACGCACACTCACAGTCACACACGGGCACTAGGAGCAGTGGAGTAATACCCTGACCTCTATGTTATTTGTTAATAGAGGTGCCCCAACGCCCCTGTATAATTCTTTTATCCTTACCTCCCGGACCAACGAATAAACTTTTTCTCACGGTACTCGTGGGGTAATTTTAAAACAATAGCACCAACCCTTTTAGTCCCACACACCCGCATGCACAACTGCGGCGTCTCCTAAAAAGATCTCCGACAAAGAGCCCTCTCGCGGGGCCCGTGGCGGACAGCAGCGCCACCCCCACGAGGAGCAACGCCCGATGATGAAGCATGACACCCGAAAGGGTGTGTGAGGGCACTAATTCCTAAAGGAGAAATTCCCCGACCTTTGTCAATTGGGAACCACATATAGAGACTTCCTTCTTTTTCCTTCTTTTTCCTTCCATTTCCTTCGCCAACATAACCAAATCGGTTATGAATCTTAACTTCAGGAACAGTTACCATACAGTGATTACATATTAGTTCTTGGGAGCATTGGTACTGGACCTAGACCCCTTTTTCTGAAACTGCTCCCCGTCCCCCATTCTTCAGTGTTGCATGATTTAGTACGGCAGCTAGCCGTGGGACAATTCTAGTCTATCTTTTTCCTCCTTTCCCCTTTTTTGAACCTGTACTTGTGAGACCATATAGACCCCCATAGCCACACTCTCCATACCCCATCTATCATAATTAACATATCCATCCATCAACAATGGATAATCCCGGCCTTAGCTTCGACGATGACACAGTGGCAGAGATACTAAAGGCACCATCACTACTCGATGAAGATGGCAATGCTGCCACAGGGAGTAAAAATGATGATTGGAAATCTTTACAGACATTGAGAAAACTACAGATTAAAACAGCTCTGCATGGCACGATAATGACTGAATACCTGAGGGCTAATATAGCACCAAACGGCCTATTAGTGACATTGACACCCCGGATCTTCTTGGAGGATCTAACATTCAGAAGGGAGTGGTCGAAGATAGCGTGGAAATGCACAAGAGATTGGCTTGTACTTATAAATCAACACGGCCAAGCGTCTCTCGGACGAACTCCTCATCCAGATTACCCTAGCGGAATCAGGTCTGAAAGCGGGGATATCAATTACAGCGTACAAGACACGCTTAGCTGAGATCAACGAGGAAATGACAGAACACAAAGACTTCCTCACTAAGCAAAAGGTAACTAAACTTCAAAAAGATGTTAAAAGATTTTCCCAGGAGAAGGTATACCCGTATACGAAAGAGGATTATGTCTTCCAGAACCATGATTAACTGTTACAAGTTAATAAACTTGCTGGTGCTATGCACTGTTCACTAGGTTCTAAGACCCATCATTTTTACACCATTCAAAATTATAAAGAGAAAACAAATTCAACCATGTATCGTTTGAAAAAACTTCATTATTTGATTAATATATATCACTGATATATTCAATGCATCAACATGTTCATTATATAATCATAATAGATGCCACTCTCTGAACATAAACAGTATAACTACATTTGTTTTTATACATAAACAATATTAAGCATCATCTTGTTTGTGCCCGATGCATTTCGGGACATTGTTGTCCCTTCCTCAGGGGCCAACCTACAACAAAAGAATATTATTAACAAATTTTCGTGACTTCATTTACTACACGTTGGCAACATTACCCAGTACACCACAATATCATCTGCATTAACGTCACTTTAACATATATGTTTTAAGAGTTTAAAATACGATGATATTGTGGTGTACTGGGTAATGTTGCCAACGTGTAGTAAATGAAGTCACGAAAAATTTGTTAATAATATTCTTATGTTGTAGGTTGGCCCCTGAGGAAGGGACTACAATGTCCCGAAATGCATCGGGCACAAACAAGATGATGCTTAATATTGTTTATGTATAAAAACAAATGTAGTTATACTGTTTATGTTCAGAGAGTGGCATCTATTATGATTGTATAATGAACATGTTGATGCATTGAATATATCAGTGATATATATTAATCAAATAATGAAGTTTTTTCAAACGATACATGGTTGAATTTGTTTTGTCTTTATAATTTTGAATGGTGTAAAAATGATGGGTCTTAGAACCTAGTGAACAGTGCATAGCACCAGCAAGTTTATTAACTTGTAACAGTTAATCATTTATTCACACTTGGGTTGACAGCAAGTGTAGTGCTATAGCACCAATTTTTTTTGTTAACATTTGGAGAAGGGAGTGCTCCTCCAACCCTTTATATTATATTCCAGAACCATGAGACATCCTCAGAAGAATTGAGCAGCAATAGCTCCAGAAGATCTGGGTCAGTGAGTAGCGACTCCAGCTATGAAGGGAGGAATTATGCACCACCATCAAGAGGATCTTGGAGGCAACCACCACCACCACCACTGTTCCAGAATTTCCCACCCCACCCTTTTCAGCAACAACCGTACCCGGGTCAATGGGTGGGTCACCCACCCATGTGGAACACACCAGTGGGATATCCATCACAGATGCAGCAATACCACCAATTCCCGAACCCCCCTTTTCACAACAGAGGAAGGGGCAGAGGAAGAGGAAGACGGAAAAGCGGCACGAAGAACGTGCACTGGCAGGAACCAGAGCAAATGATATTGAGGAGCAAGACAACCGGAACGATACGCTAGTTGTTAACCTCTCCTCCAGAGCACTGTCTAGGGAAGAATCCAACCTCTTGGAGAAGGGATTGGGTTTTGTCCCGACACCCTGTGAGGACCTATTCAGATTGCATCAAGAACTCCACCAATTTTTCAGGAAGGTGAGATTGAAGGCCTTCTTCCAGGGCAAACCTGAGACATCCATCACGGGCACCGGGCTGAAAAAGAAATCTAAATCTACTCCTACGGCAGCCATGACTCCTAACGAAGTGCTTACGTTTGAACAAGCAGTCCTGAAGGATGTCACGAATCTTCCACACCGACACTCCTTTGACAACATGTCTAAAGATGAGAGACGTATTCTAAAAGGTTTGACAGAAGACTCATCAATCATCCTCAAACCAACCGATAAAGGCGGTGCCATCGTGATCCAGGACATAGGCACATATGATGTGGAATGCCAACGCCAACTCACGGACACCAAATACTACCTCCCTATTGAGGAAGACCCTACAACAAGACTTACTATGAAGATTAGAAGCCTGGTCACTGAAGCTGTTAGCGAGGATTGGATTACTGCCCAGGAAGCAGAATTCTTGACCAACGACAACCCTAGGACACCCTATTACTACACCTTACCGAAGATACACAAGGGGACTAATCCTCCTCCAGGACGCCCAATAGTGTCCGGTATCGACTCATTGCTCGAGCCACTGAGCAAGTTTTGTGACTTTTTCTACGCCCCATTGTCACTAAAACACCTACTTATCTAAGGGATACTACAGAGGTCCTCAACCTCGTTGAAAATTTCAATGACCCAGGATCAAGTACTCTACTGGCCACATTAGATGTGGAGGCACTATATACGAATATTCCCCAGGATGCCACACTAGAGGTCATGGAGGCCATGCTACTGGATGTTGACCCATGGCCTTACGAGACACCAGTCTCTTTCATCTGCGAATGCGCAGCTGTGGCCCTCAAAGAAAATTTCTTTGCCTTTAAGAAACAACTATACCATCAAATACAGGGAACTAGCATGGGGAGCACTTTCGCGCCGAGTCTAGCCTGTATGTATATGGCCAACTTTGAAGCCAAGTTTATTCTGAATGTAACCAACCCCTACAGAGAGAACCTCATGATATGGCGACGCTATATCGACGACATTCTACTCTTCTGGAAAGGAGATGAGGATCGATGCAACACTTTTTTCGCATGGCTAAACACCCTAGATCCCTTTCTCAAGTTCACAGGCACGAAATCCAAAGACAGTGTTGCCTTTTTGGATCTCTGGATCACCCTACAAGAAGGTAGATTACTAACCACAAACTACAGAAAACCTACTGACAGAAATAGTCTCTTGATGTACCAGAGTCATCACCCTAAGGCATTGAGGGATAACCTTCCTGTAGGACAATTTCTCCGGCTCAGGCGGAATTGCAATACAATCTGTGAATTCGAGAAACAATCTACCATCTTGTCACACAATCTAACGGTGCGCAACTACCCGCAGAGCACAATAAGAAAAGCACACAAACGAGCTAGGAATAACCACAGGGAGGCATTGTTGGAAGTCAAGGAGAAACCCCAAAGCAATGCACTTACATGTGTAACCACGTTCACCCCTAATTCTAACAAAATCCAGAAATTGATCAAAAGACATTGGGGTATCTTGCAGACAGGGACACTCAACCCAGGACCAACTCCATTGTTCTCATATAAAAGGACACAGAATTTCAAAGACCTTTTGGTACACACACGGCCTAAACAAACCATCAAGACTCAACCCACTTTGTGGGCTCTACCACCTGTTGAGGGTCATCATCCATGTGGTACCTGCTCCATTTGTCCACTGACGGAGGCATCGAAAACAATCGACCTTGGTCTTGCCAGACCATGGGTACAAAAACGACATACAAACTGTAATACTAAAAACTGCATATATCTTATCACGTGTCCGTGTCATAAAAGATACGTGGGAATGACAACCAGACCCGTAAAACTACGCATAGGGGAACATAAAAGCACGATACGGTGCAAAAAGACCAACACGAGATTGCAAAATCACTTCTTAGAAATGAATCATACTCCCAATAACCTCAAATGGAACATCATCGAGGCCAATGCCAACTGGACTACCACCACGCTGTTCAGGCAAGAACAACGCTGGTGTTCCGACTGAGGAGTAACACACAAGGACTAAACGATGACATCCCGTGGTCAGAACTTGTGACCTAGTTTGATGGAAGGCCTATACGAATACTGGTTCAGGAGGGTGGCCCACCCCAGTAACATTAAGGAGGGTATACCCAGCAATGACCACGGGTCATAGAAGGCTATAACTTTCTTAACTGTAAATGTTAACAGTACCGGGGGATAGCCAACAGACCCCTCTTCTACATCTACACCCATTAGAGTAACAGCATTGCTCATTAGAACTATCACCCCCATGAGACTGGCACCCCGCTACTGAGCGCAAAGATGCAACCATTATAACCAAACATTTGGACACAAGAGGCTAACGTCTCTAGATGTAATCACAATTAAGTGAAGTAGATGGTTTTATGCTCTGAGTAAATTCAACCGAGTATTATACAACAGGTACTATACTTTTACCGCTACTCACCATGTGGTTGGTCCACGCGGCAGTTCAATTAGACACAAATAAACACAATAAAGGACACTTGGGCTCCAAAAATGTCTGTAATGGCCCCTTACCCGGGACGCCTAGATCCCCCATCTCCAAGCAAGGAGCACTGCCATTTTGCAAGGGGGTGGCCCTCGGTGGTAAGATGCATAAGCTATGATTTTACACATCGAGCTGCTATCCTTTTTTTGCATAACTTTATTGAGACACAGCAAGGCCAATAATACCGCCCCCACATGACTAGGAGCAATTTAATCGACAACATCATCGTAACTGCACTAGGACCCTATCCAACTCTGTCCAAGAGTAGTACGATTTTGATGTTTCACATCTGATTATAATGGCACAAAATAGGAGCCTAGAGTTCATATGGAACCATTATAAGATGGCCGCCGCGCATGTCATTTACATTCCACACTCCTCCGATCCCGGGTTGACGTCATTCTTGGCACGCCCTCCCGATTCCCCGTCACTTCCGCCTGCAAGCATTCATAATCGGATGGACGCCGCTTCAAATTCTCCGGCATCCATCCAGCGGCAGGGCAGGTAATGGGCCAGAACGAAGGGGACTGAATGTAAGTATTACTCCGCTGCTTCGACTAGACAACGACAGGTACGTTGAGCATGCATGGGGCTGACTTCGACTCTCTTGATCCACAGAGATTCCCCCTCGAGACCGCGGGGATTGCCGAAGAGGCACAAGACTTTGCTTTTTAAGGGGTAATCAGTATGTAATTTTAGAATGAGTGTGTATGAGCTATGGGTGAATAGGCCTCACGTATCTTTAAGCATTTCTCATGACCGAACTTGGGTATGACATCTCCCGGCATTACGTGATACTTAATTGCGTGATAATAACTTCACGCACAAAACGCGCTTTTGCATTACTTAAGCACTGGTGGCCACCATGATGATAAACGAGTGTTCTTGTCACACCGCACTCGGTAAAACGGGTATGCACAGCCATCACAGGCTAGTGCATGAGATCTCACCAATGATAAAAGATACAGACAGCCGCTGCTGTCACACGTGCACATGTGGCAGTGATAGTATGTCCAGGGCACGTTTTCCCACACACTGCTAGCACGATATGTCAGGCGATAACGCAACAGTACAATAAATTTATTGTGGATCGCTATTCGCCATTACTCATGTATGTCTCTATATGTTTGTCTTGTTCTTTTCCCTTTGGCTCTAACCATAAGGTAACAGGTTGGAACACGAGAGAGGTGTTCCTTTAAGCGCAAGTAACGCATACAAACCTGAGAAAAGGTACCATAGGAAGATAGGGTGTCTTTTCCCTACTCCTATTTATTTATTTCACTTTCACATGGTCCTGACGAAGCGCACGGGGATCCAGTAGGGACCCAATGATAGCGCGAAACATGTTGACCAACACGCACACTCACAGTCACACACGGGCACTAGGAGCAGTGGAGTAATACCCTGACCTCTATGTTATTTGTTAATAGAGGTGCCCCAACGCCCTGTATAATTCTTTTATCCTTACCTCCCGGACCAACGAATAAACGTTTTCTCACGGTACTGGTGGGGTAATTTTAAAACACTAGCACCAACCCTTTTAGGCCCACACACCCGCATGCACAACTGCGGCGTCTCCTAAAAAGATCTCCGACAAAGAACCCTCTCGCGGGGCCCGTGGGGGACAGCAGCGCCACCCCCACGAGGAGCAACGCCCGATGATGAAGCATGACACCCGAAAGGGTGTGTGAGGGCACTAATTCCTAAAGGAGAAATTCCCCGACCTTTGTCAATTGGGAACCAGATATAGAGACTTCCTTCTTTTTCCTTCCATTTCCTTCGCCAACATAACCAAATCGGTTATGAATCTTAACTTCAGGAACAGTTACCATACAGTGATTACATATTAGTTCTTGGGAGCATTGGTACTGGACCTAGGCCCCTTTTTTTCTGAAACTGCTCCCCGTCCCCCATTCTTCAGTGTTGCATGTACGCATTTTATTGCCATGTATTTTATATACTTGCCTGTAGTTATGATTTTTATCAAAATGGTAGAAACCTACCATCTGTTTACTTTCTTAGTGCTGCTACTCATTTATATATGCTACTGTCTACTGGTGATTTCAGTGCACTTATTTTACGCTAGAATAACGACTGTTCAATAAATACTTATTGAAAACATCCCAACCGTTTTTTCTGTGTATCTCTCTGAGAACAAGTGAGCACGAGTGACTGAGCAAAAAGTAAGTTACTGTTACCACGGTCCTGAGGGATCAGGGTTGTCATGTTCGATAGTTGCCAAGAACTATTCTCTCCTTGGTAAGAGGAGGTTATAGTGGCATTGCGAGCTAGCTGGTACACAGGCCAACATACCCGGTGGGGGTGTCTGGAATTAGTCTTGGCACCAGTCCCGCAGTGTATGCTGTCTAAACGCGCAGATCCTATATAGGTCTTATAGGAACTAAAATATTTATTTTCCCACGGTCTAACGGGTATAGGAAAATAAATATTTTCACAAAACACATAACTTCATGTATTCTCATTACGCCAGTTTTATCTATAATTCTGCCCTAGTGGGCGATTAATTTATGGGAAAATAAATATTTTCACAAAACACATTTTCATGTATTCTTGTTACGCCCGTTTTTATGGCTCTGGCAATATACACAATTCTGCCCTAGTGGGCAATTGATCATTATTGTAAACATTTAATATTCTGCCCATACATTAGTTGTGACTTCAAATAATCAAAGCAATCCATTGTTGCTAAATTATAATTGGACTTAAACTAATGGTCTATACATCATCACTGAGATGAAGAGTGTTCCTCAATTCTGCCCCAGTGGGCAAATCACACTTTTAAGTCCAGAACCACAGTTAAAATAAGAGATATTCCTACTGTACAACAGTAGCCAGATATAATAGATCCTCTGCGTTTTAATTATCTTCTCATCTGTAATGAAACAAACAAAGATCAGTGGTTAAAATAAATTTAACGAAAACTTGATACAATTAAAATTCTGTATAAACCTAAGATCAATATATTTCAGGGAGATTTCAGAACATCCACTGCTACAGTTGTATTATCCCAGATGCACTGCCAGTTCTTCATCCAGGTTAAGGCCTGTTGGATGAAGGGTATTATATCTGACGATCATTTTAGATTCTAATCTTCTCAATTCCAAGGTCCTATTTCCACCCCTCTCTCTGGCTGGAATTTTGTCAAGGACATAAAATTTCAATAGGTTACAGTTCTGATTATGGATAGCCTTGAAGTGTCGGGCAATGGGGTATTGCTTATCATTATTCTTGATTGTTCGCATGTGTTCGAGCACCAGTTTTTTAGCTTTGTGTATGGTGCTGCCTATATAAAATTTGTTGCAAGAGCACCTAAGAGCATACACAACATATTCAGTGTTGGTTTTTTGAAATTTTGTAAGCTTGTTGGTTTTCAGACAATTTTAACATTTTGCAACTCTCACTGTACTTACAGGCTTTGCAATTATTACGGGTAAAAATCCTTTGATGTCATGTTTTATCTATCTCCCTGTTTACTAAACAAGAGCTCAAGGTATCTTTCAAAGATCTTGCCTTTCTGAAAGTTACTGCCGGATTGCCACCAACTGGTTTTACTAAGTCTGGGTCCGTTTTAAGAACTTCCCAGTATTTTCTCAAACTTCTTTTGACATCCCAGGCTTGATTATGATAAGCTGTGATGAACCTGATCTGTTCTTTCTCACTCTCCAGCTGTTGTTCAGGTATCAGCAATTTATTCCGTTTTAGTTTTTCTACTTTGTTGGTTGCTTGTTTTGATTGATTTTTTACTGTATCCCCTTTCAGAAAACCTCTGGGTCATGATGGCCTTTTCTTTCTGGAACCCCTCTTCTGTTCCACAGTTCCGTTTGGTCCTTAGTAGTTCCCCAAACGGGATACTCTGAATTAAATTAGTGGGATGACAGCTATCTGCATGTAGCAGGCTGTTGCCCGCGGTTTCTTTACGAAACAGCCGGCTGGTCAACCTGTTGGCTTTGACTCCCAATTTCAAGTCTAAAAACTCAATTGTAGTGTCATGTATGTGACTGCTAAATTTCAAATTTAAAGAGTTATCGTTCAATGTGGTAATGAAGTCTTGGGCTTGATAATCCATACCTTTCCAGATACAGAAGATGTCATCGATGTACCGTACCCAGAGAACGACGTGGTCGTCAAACTGTCTGATGTTACTGACAACTTGCTTCTCCCACCAGCCCAGGTACAACCCGGCGAAGCTGGGGGCGAAGCAAGTTCCCATCGCCGTCCCCTGGGTTTGTCTATACTAACCCTGGGCGTAGTTCGCGGAGTTGCGCTACGCAACGCTACGCGAAGCATTAAAAAAACTCCTCCGCGCTACGCGGAGCTACGCGAGCAGCATAGTGCGATAGGAAAATGCTGTTCGCGGTGATTGCACAGTGCCGGATGCTTGTCCGCACTGTGCAATCATTGCAAACGGCATCATGCACAGTGCAAGCTGTCATTTTCTGCCGCTCGAGTTGATTTTTACTCGAGCGGCAGCTTTCTCAACGCGAACGGGCAGTTTCTCGTCGCGAGGGGTCGTGAGCATACGCGACCACTCGCAATGAGAAACCTGACCCCCCGCGTTGAGAAATCTCACCGGGAGGTTTATTTTCCACGCTCGCGCTCGCCAACTTGTTGTTGCCGATCGCGAACGAGGAAAAATCTCGCCGGAATGTTGATTTTGCTCGCTCACGGTCGCCAACTTGACGTTGAGGAACGCGAGCAAAAATGTCCGCTACGCTATGCGTAGCGGATTTTTTCTGCACTCCACGAGATCCGCGTAACGCAGAGTGCAGAAAACTCTGCAAACTCCACGAGCGGAGCGTAGTTCACCGCCCAGGCTTTGTCTATACAATTGTTTGTTGAAAAGGAAGAAAATGTTTGTCAGGCAAATATGCATCATTTCTAGGAGCATCTCTGTATGTAAAAGATAGGAGAGAGATCTCCCCTTGAGGGAATATCTGCATGTATCAATACAAAGGTCATGTGGGATGCAGGTATATAAACTATTCACGTCTAAGCTCATTAGTAATAGTTTTTGTTCCAGGTAATATCGTTGATTAGCCTTAAAAAATCTCCTGTGTCTTTAACATACGAGGGTAAAGCCTGTACAAAAGGATGTAAAAAATAATCCACATACTTGGATGTGTTTTCTAACAGACTCCCTCTAGATGAAACAATTAGTCTCCCTGGGGGGTTAGACAAATCTTTATGCAGTTTGGGCAATAAGTATAAAGCTGGAATTTTTGGAAATTTACATACTAGAAACAGGTATTCATCCCATTCTAAAATCCCTTTATCACGCCAATCTACAAGTTTATCTAGATAATCATTATTGGCATCCTCATACTGTTTTTTCGATGCTACTTCGTATTTGTCCCTGTCCATCAGTTGTCTGTTGCCTTCATTCAGATACATTTCAAGGGGCCATATCACTACATTACCGCCCTTAACTGATTTCTTGATGACTATGTTTTTATTGTTTTCTAACTCTCTAAGCGCATCTATATGGTCCCGTTTCAAATTGTTCCTGGTATGTGGTCTTTTCAAATCAATTTTTTGAAGCTCCTTAATCATGCCTCGTTCAAAAGTATCAATAGCATCATTAGCAATTTGGGGCAAAAACACCGACTTAGGTTTAAACCCATTAGTACAACCCATCCCTAAATCAATGTCATCATTCAATAGATTTAGGAAAGGGTCATCTATAAAATTCTCATCACCCTCCAACTCATGCATTGTGTGCAAAATATCAACATTATTTATCGTCGGGGTTGTGGGTTTAACTTGGTTAATAATGCTCCTTTGTGTATTTTTTAAAGCATACCATTAACTTTCTTGTAAAATTAAAAAGATCTATACGAGTTTCTGTATAGTTATTTATTTTTTATTTAATTTAATTTATTTATTTAAAGTTTTATATAGTGCTGGCTAGACCCGAAGGTATCAGAGCGCTTTACATAAGGTTCAACAATGTAACACAAAAAGATCAGCAATTACACATTACGTCAAAAAATAAGCAATACATTAAGAGAGGAGAGAAAGGAGAGAGAAAAGTGGTAGAGGGGGAAGGGGAGGTGAGAAAGGGAGGATGAGGGAAGAGACAACAGTAGAGACGAAAGGAAGTCTGTCTAAAGACCGACTGGGTAGGTGACGTCCAAGGAGGGAATCCACGGCCCGTCTCCCTTTAGCTAAACCAGGTAGCTCCATCGGGCATCAGACAAAGTAGTTCGGTCTCAAGTGGCGAGGGAAGAAGTTCACAGAAAAACAGGGTGGGGACAAAGGGCAAGGGCAGGTGAGGGCAAAGGTCAGAAGCTGGAAAGAGTAAGAGCAGAGAGGGGTGAGGGGTGAGGGGTGGGGGAAGGGAGAGGGGGGAGATAAGGTCAGGAGAGACGCGGGAGAGTTTGCCCAAGGTCCGGCTGGGTAGGTGATGGTCAAGGAGGGAGTCCAAAGTCCATCTCCCCTTTAGCTCTCGAGGTAGCTCCACCGGGCATCAGACAAAAATAGCTAGGTCTCAGCTGTCTAGGGAAGTTAGCAGGGTAAAGGTCCTGGTGGGGACAGGGACGGGAGAGGGTTGGATGAGGTCCCGACGGTGATCAATGATTAAAGAGCAGGGGAGGAAAGAACATCGCAGAGGGTCTCACTGAGTCGGCCATCTAGAACTCAGGCAGGGGGTACGAGTCATTGCAAGTTCGGATACAGTCAGTCACCATGAATCTCTATGGCCCAGAAGGGAAGTGTTAGGGCAGCCAACTTAAGATCCGGTCGAAAACGCTAGGGCAGAGACAATTAGAGCCATTTGCCTTATAAAGATCGTCTTGGAGACAAAAGCGGCCCCACAACGATAGGCATCTTCCAATCAGTGGGCACAGGTACAGCAACGATCGTCCAGCATGCCCAGGTCTCCTCGCGCAGCACCCCAGGAGAGGATGAGACGCTCTGAAAAGTCCTTGTTTCGCCGCCATTTTAGGGTCAGGCACCATCCACGAGGAGATCGTCGAGGAGACTAAAAACGGCCTCACAATGAAGCGCTCCTCACAGCCAACAGGCAGCATCAGCGCAACTGAATTTGGATGTGGGGCAAAAGGATAACCCTAGCGATAAAACTTCCAATTGATTGTCAGTTAGCTCGTAATCTGAGAGATTTACCACAGTCATGTTGTCTTTCATTTTCCTGCTTTTTGCCCTCTTGTCAGTACTCCCACCGGGCTGTCTTGCTTGTTCTTTTTGTTTGATCTTGGCTTGTTTCCTCCTCTGCCTCCTCGACCTCGACCTCTGTTTGTAGGTGTATCTTTGTGTGCCTGGGTAATTGTCTTCCTCTGGCCATTAGATCGAATTCTTTTAAAATTCGGGCTTTTACTCCCGTAGTGCCAGATTGCAACAAGACGTCACTCTCACTGTTGTCACTGTCGCCAGTCTCAGTTGTTGTCGTTTCTTTACTGGTTCGTTGTTCGGTGCTATCATCATTGCCTGTCTTTGAGGTTGAGGGCTGTTCTTGCCTCGATATTTCCCGTGCTGCAGTCCGTAAATTATACATTTTTTGCCAGCTGTAAGAATTTGTCCTCTTTCATAATCCAATTCGTCTCGATGGAACTTTCTCTGCTTCTTTGCCTTAATTTCTTCTTCCACTTTTTCTAATCTAGTGTCTAGTTTTGCCATTTCGACTTCAAATTCCTCTTTATTGTATATTTCTTTTAATTTGATGATATATTCCTCACTTTCCTTTGTCAGTCTTTCACAATCTTTTTTCGCATATTTTATCAAGATTTTAAGCATATTTGTAGAGTATTCATGATTGTTTGTTGCCCACTCTTCTACCATTTCTGGATCGGGGTTATTAAAAGTGGGTGTGATAAATATGTGCAGACCCCGGGGTACTCTCCCACATTCAATATACTTTTGTAGTTCGGTGGCCCCCCACCATTTAGATTGCTCCTTTTCAAGGCCTTCCATAAACCGTAGTACACACAAAAGAAGGGGTGAGGGTACGGACTCACCTACCCCGAACCCCCTGTCAATACTTAGTACACCAGAAGGAGTAGGGAGTAATAAAAAATATATTTATATTGCGTGATGGCACGTGCTGTATGTGCTAATACTGCCCTCACTCACACAAATGTGTGACATGCTTCATCATTAGGCTGCTTACAAAACACCCCGGCGTAGCCACGCACGGGATGGAGCAATAGGGAGGGGGAAGACAATACAACACAAAAAGAAACAAAGTAATTTTACAGTGACTGGGAACGACGGTAGTGAAAGTGCAGTGTAGTGTGAGTTAAAACTAGCTCGGAAGTGTCGCTGTGCCTAAGACTTTATTCCTGGACCTTCCGGCCAGGATTAAAAACGTGAAGGATGGAGGTGATTGGGAGATACTATGTGCTCCTAGCACCCCTCCTTACTGCCAGGTGGTCAACATGTTTCGGCCGTAAGTGTATGCCCCACGTGTAGGGTAACGCCGGCCTTCCTCAGGACTCTGCCTGTCCCAGTGTGCTCGTGCTCTCACCTCCAATTGAGATAAGAGGGTACCTTAAAACCAGTTCCTTCCGTGTCGAGGAGTTTCCTCTAGCAAGTTGTAGTAATACGAGTTTACCCCTATTTCGGATTAGAACTGGCGGCGGGCAAGGGGAGACCCCCTATAGTCACACTTACTCCAAGGGTGGTGCTCCGCTGACGATGCTCGCCTCCATCCGCCGTGTAGAGTGGATGGAGGCGAGCATCGTCATTTGTGTGAGTGAGGGCAGTATTAGCACATACAGCACGTGCCATCACGCAATATAAATATATTTTTTATTACTCCCTACTCCTTCTGGTGTACTTCCATAAACCGTCCCATAACTTCTTTTTGTTCTTAGCATCATTTAGAGCTCTCTGGTCGGCCGGATTCTCACTGCTTGATGGAGCAGATTGTGTAAACAGCTTCTCAGCTGCCTCCCTTCGTTTAACATCCCTTGATGCTGCCATTTTGTAGATCCCTTTGTGTCGTTCGGGAATCACACAGACTAAACTGCTGCACTCACGCTGTTAATAGTCAAAATCCCGGAGGTCACTTCCTTCAGGTGATTTAAACTCCCGTTTAGCACCCCGCAACATAGATGAACCAGCCTGAAACCATGCTGTTAGTGTAGCCGCTCACCTGCGTAGTACCGGTATCAGGGATGGGGGTCCTCCGACTCCTCCTCCTCCGTTTCTCGCATGGCTACCTGAGCGAGCATTCTACCACCAATCCGTTTTCGGTTTCCTCTGCTGAGTTGACAAACCGGTTCTCCTCACACCAGTAGCGGGGGCGGGCAAGGGCAAACTTCTTAATTTCCAGTCAGAACAAGTCGCTTGAGCCCAAGCTGCTTCTTACGGTGAGCCACGCGGTGGGGTAGCGAACCCCAAATATCACCAAAAAAGCCTGTCGGTGCGGCCGGATCCTTCTCTGCTCCAGCGCAATAATCACAGTACCGCGGCTCTAATATATCAGCGTGTTTATTTAGCAAACACCAGCAACAAGGTCCCAACGCGTTTCGGAGCCTTCGCTCCTTGGTCACCGGTTAGGTTTGCATTACTTTAGTTTCTCATTTAAAGAGACCACCACAAGTGCAACGTGCAAATAATAAACATAGAAAACAGATCCTTGTCAGTTTCAACTTCTCTCTGTATAAAGTTACATTGGAGACAATTCAAAGAATGTTTCTCAATTAAATTGACTGCGATAACAAGGTCTAACAGGTATGGGAAAATAAATATTTTCTGAAATCTCCCTGAAATATATTGATCTTAGGTTTATACAGATTTTTAATTGAGAAGATTAGAATCTAAAATGATCGTCAGATATAATACCCTTCATCCAACAGGCCTTAACCTGGATGAAGAACTGGCAGTGCATCTGGGATAATACAACTGTAGCAGTGGATGTTCTGAAATCTCCCTGAAATATATTGATCTTAGGTTTATACAGAATTTTATTTGTATCAAGTTTTCGTTAAATTTATTTTAACCACTGATCTTTGTTTGTTTTATTACAGATGAGAAGATAATTAAAACGCAGAGGAGCTATTATATCTGGCTACTATTGTACAGTAGGAATATCTCTTATTTTATCTGTGGTTCTGGACTTAAAAGTGTGATTTGCCCACTGGGGCAGAATTGAGGAACAATCTTCATCTCAGGGATGATGTATAGACCATTAGTTGAAGTCCAAGTATAATTTAGCAACAATGGATTGCTTTGATTATTTAAAGTCACAACTAATGTATGGGCAGAATATTAAATGTTTACAATAATGATCAATTGCCCACTAGGGCGGAATTGTGTATATTGCCAGAGCCGTAAAAACGGGTGTAACAAGAATACATGAAAATGTGTTTTGTGAAAATATTTATTTTCCCATAAATTAATCGCCCACTAGGGCAGAATTGTAGATAAAACTGGCGTAATGAAAATACATGAAGTTATGTGTTTTGTGAAAATATTTATTTTCCCATACCCGTTAGACTTTGGTATCACAGTCAATTTAATTGAGAAACATTCTTTGAATGTAACTTTATACAGAGAGAAGTTGAAACTGATAAGGATCTGTTTTCTATGTTTATTATTTGCATGTTGCACTTGTGGTGGTCTCTTTAATTGAGAAACGAAAGTATTGCAAACCTAACCCGTGACCAAGGAGCGAAAGCTCCGAAACGCATTGGGACGTTGTTGCCGGTGTTTGCTAAATAAACACGCTGATATATTGGAGCCGCACCAGCAATTATTGCGCTGGAGCAGAGAAGGATCCGGCCGCACCGACAGGCTTTTTTGGTGATATATATTTATATATATATATATATACATATATATATCTATATATATATATATATATATATATATATATATATATATATATATATATATATATATATGTTGGTAGTTGTTCTGAACTTCTTATTTTCGACATTATTCATGTGCACTGTATATATAGCACATGTGAGCATACAATTGTATTTTAGGCACTGATGTCACTCAATTCAATGTTCACGAAACACTCACTTCTTGCTTCACAATCCCCGAGTCACTCCCGTACCTCTCACTTTGTTTACTTAGGCACTTTATCGGAGAAGTAGATCTCACTCCCTTTTTAAACCACTGCATACCGCGAACTTCTCAGCGCGCATGCTGGCATTCTTCACGTATACACGGTCCGCTCCTTAGCTAACGAACCTCACATCCCAATAAGTATTTGAGCTTTTCAACTTTTTTTATTTACTCACAGATAGCGTCAGACTTGCTCCATCCCGTATTTCCGAAATCCTATTGGAAGTCCCTTTACGGCCAATCAAGCCCGTATTTGAGCGGGCCAATTGTTACAATGTTCCTTCTTTCATTTTTTACAATTAACTTTGTCATAGTATGGGAACATTTACAGTCATGTTTGTAACCACTCCTACGGTTTAATATGTGTTCAAATATGCACTAATATGCGATTACATTATCTATGGCGCAGACTGTCTTCATAATATAAGTCTGTCCGTTATGTCTGTGGAGTTGAGTTGAATAATGTAAAGCACTCGCTGACTTACTTCCAGCAGTAAAGCTGAGCTCCAGTAAAAGTTCACCAACTGTAGTAAAACGCCTATTCATGTGGTCAACATAGAAAACATACTACTACTCACAACCGTATATATTGCACCCATTCACTAGCAGCGCGGTGTGTGATCAAGGCCGCATGTCTGGCGGCTGAAACGCGTCATTTGGACCTTGATGTGTAAATAAAGAAATTTATCTACATCCCTGCTTCTGGAGTCTGTGCCCTGGTGTTGCGCCGCTGAGGCTGGGATACTTTGGGATTTCGTTTGATATATATATATATAAATATATATATCATACCACAAAGTTCCCACAAACGGAAGGGTCCACTCAGGTAAGTATGGCTTTTATTCATTCTGGAAACTGCCGCTCGAGTCAAAACAAGGAAGGCCACAGCAAAATTCAAAAGTTCGCCCGACGCGTTTCGTGCTTGTTGCACTTAATCATGAGCTTGGTAACTGCGGGCATGTATAGACTGTTTTTAAAGCTCCTGTCTTACATCACTGATACCTGCCCCAGTGGGCGTGGCCACTCGCAAGGCCTCCTGCTATCTGAAGTGCTTCAATGTTACTCACGTGTGTCGTCATACTTCCCGTAGTTCAAAATTGTCAAAATTATATCCACAGTGGGTTTGTGTGCAACATCCCTGTGCTCGGCAGACATTAATGATGCTTCCAAAATCACAGCGCCTGTCCCGCTGCTGGTTCGGCCGGTTGGCAAAACCACAAGTCTGCTTCAATGCAGCGGGACCCCTCCACGGCTTGGGTAGCAGTTAAACATCATACCACAAAGTTCCCACAAACGGAAGGGTCCACTCAGGTAAGTATGGCTTATATTCATTCTGGAAACTGCCGCTCGAGTCAACACAAGGAAGGCCACAGCAAAATTCAAAAGTTCGCCCGACGCGTTTCGTGCTTGTTGCACTTAAACATGAGCTTGGTAACTGCGGGCATGTATAGACTTACTTCCAGCAGTAAAGCTGAGCTCCAGTAAAAGTTCACCAACTGTAGTAAAACGCCTATTCATTTGGTCAACATAGAAAACATACTACTACTCACAACCGTATATATTGCACCCATTCACTAGCAGCGCGTTGTGTGATCAAGGCCGCATGTCTGGCGGCTGAAACGCGTCATTTGGACCTTGATGTGTAAATAAAGAAATTTATCTACATCCCTGCTTCTGGAGTCTGTGCCCTGGTGTTGCGCCGCTGAGGCTGGGATACTTTGGGATTTCGTTTGATTGATATATATATATATATAGATATATTCACAGAAAAAACATATATATATATATATATATATATATATATATATATATATATATATATATATGACAGATAAGCAGAGCAGATAAGAAGCATAGAGAAATCTTGCTAAATCCCAGTAACTGCCCACTCTCTGTAATTCCCAAAATACATTTTATTTATGGATTCTGATCTACTGCAGGAATCTTTTAATTTTGAGATGTTGGGCACATACACTGAAGTGTATTAAAAATGTGAACAGACCCACTCGATGCTCTAAAGCAAGGTAAGTCAGCTCATTCGGAAAAGCGCTATAAAGAATAAACTGCAATTTCAAAACTTAACATCCACAAAGGGCCAATTGTGTTTTAATGAACATTATAGTAAAACCTATTTTTTTTTTAGGCTTTCTATTTGAAAAGCTTCCTGTAATTGACAGGAATTTTCATTCTTAGTTATGTAATGACTACAAACAGTATGCTTCAGTGCAATATGTATTATGTTAACATATCAAGATCACACTCCTCTCGTAAATTTGTGGATTTTAGGCTCATTCCTGATGTTTCTCCTATTTCTCAATAAGGTGTCACAAGAGTGATGGGAAAAGGTCGAAGCTGGAAACTAGAAGATTGCTTAGCGCGGAGGTGAAGGAGGCATGACTGCTTGGGATTCAAGCTGAATGAACCCATAAGGGCTCTTGACACAACCAACTGGATTTAATAATAACAAACGAGCCGCAGTCGCAGCAACTAAGCATGAATAATCAGTGCAGTGCCGTGCACCAAGCAAATTACACCAAGAAAGAAATCCACAGGCTATTACGCTGTAATAGAGTCGAGCTGCCATGGCTTCAGCTGAGTGAAGCCTTAGAGCCTCTTAAAAGGGAGGATTCGAGCAGCTTTAACCTGTCCAAAGGTAAGTTGGTCTAGTTAAGCTTGGAATACAGCTGTGGTAGAAGTATGACCTAGCATCTGTTTTGTGTGTTCATCGTTTTTCTGAGAGTACTGTGGAGTGATCATGGCTGCGGTATATTTTCTTTCATGGAAAATGTGCAACTATTTATGTAACCTAGCTACCATAGTACAATGTTGCTATTTTTGTTCTCATTTAGGGTTACTTGCATTGATTTGGTAGGAATGTTTTTTTTAATTATTATTTATATCCTGAACTGACAAACTGATCAATCACTTTTCTATTGTCCGATTTTGTGGCATGCATCTTTGCCCAGCAATGTGGTAGGCCTCTCACTGTACCTAGCACATTATTTTGGAATCAACTCCTGCTGTATATTTGTCCATTACCTTAATATAACAACTTTAAATATAAATTGGAGAGGTATTTACTTACTTAACATTTCTAAGGGTCATTGTGAAAGTTTTCCCAGATCTCTGAATGTCCATTTGGTTTTGCATGTTATTGTAGGTTAATGTACATAGTGTTTTAATGGTTTTAATGTATTGATGATGTACTTCACTGTTGAGGTCATTGTTTTATTATGTTGGTGAGCCCCTTGACGCTAGTTTAGTCCAGTGTTTGTTGCACTTTACAAACAAAATAAATACAAATACAATGCGTGAAGGCTGTCACACCTCCCGATGGAAATGCTGATACAGGTCAATGGCAGTTGAACTAATAATCCTCAAAAGAGCTTGGAGAGCTTGGCTTACACTAAGGAAATGCACTACTAACAAACATTGACCAAGCCAATAGGTCTGGCACTGGCCACCAGATTTTTGGTTTTGGCAATGATTGTTTTGTCACGGTTTTTGCAAACATATATTGTTGGGAATGCCGGGTCTTTGTCAATCTAAAAAAAAAAAACATTGGCTAAAGACAAAAATAGGTTTTGTCTCAAAAACCGCACATTCCCATAGTAGCCCCTGGCATTTAAGTAAACTAGTTTCTGTGTGGATACGCTCCTAATATAAAGGCAGAATGCTGTGTTCTCACAGGGAAGTTAGCCAATGGCCGAAGTTGGCTACCCATTGTCCTGTGTTCTAGGCTGTAGTGGGCAGAAGAAAACTATGGGTCTCATCTACAAGAAAATGACGCAGCGCGGTGCCGCAAGCCATTTAGCTGCATTGTGCTGGGTCATTTTCAAAGCTCAGGAATGCGTCGTATTAACAACAATACGACGCATCCCTGTGCTTTCCCCTGCGCTGGCGCATAATTGGCTGCCATGCGCCAGCGCAGGAACCCTTGCGTCATTTTGCAAGGGTGCTTGCTCTGTGGTGATGATTGTTTTTGTGCAGGAAGGGACACCTTCCTGCACAAAAACAATAATTAATGGCATTTTCCACTTTCTATGCATTCTGCAGAATACAGCATACATAGAAAGAGGAAAAAACAAGGAGAAATAGAAGTATTTCTCCTAGTTGCGCAGGATTCTGACGCATTCCCAGTTTTACAAAAGGTTGTAAATCTGGGACTGCGTCAAGTTCCATGGCTGTTGCGTGGGAACACGCACAGCAACACCCATGGAACGCCCCTTTCATGCAGAGTAATGCTTGAAACGGGTCCAAATTTACAAGGCCATGAAAAGTCACACAGGCTGACATTAAGTGGCCTTGTAAATATGGGTAGGCCCATTGCGCCGCCAGTACCTCAAAAAAAGAGACGCACCGGTGCAGTGGGTTTCTAAATAAGCCGCTATGAATGCTACAATAGCACATCAATGATTGAATAGAGATGTCTGAAAACCTCCAATAAGTATATTATTCAGACAATTCTAGTAAAATGAAAAGACCTTAAAAAAATATGCATCAAAACTGTTTTTCATTGCATTTTTTTCATTGTTATTGGTCGAAGCATTTTGTTCATTTTCATATACTATTCTTGTTGCTTTAGGTGCTTTCTTCAAATTCATCAAAGGTGGCAAAGCGTATTTCACTCTTCTAAAAATTTGTCAGCAATTCTTCAACTAACAATTATTTTAACTCATCCTTTAAGTTAATCCATTAATAGTCCAAAATTTGCCATTTCATAAGAGATTGTATTCATCACTCTGGATGTGTCTGACACTGTGATAGACTAGACACATCTTGGTACTTGTAGGAAACAGGCTCTCCCATCAAAAATAGATATTTGAATATCATTAGAAGTAGCTTTCGGGCGAATTTTCCCTCCACTCCCATTGAAAAAACTATTTTGGAAAACAACTCTCTATATACAGTAGGGTAATCATTACAACCATTCACGCTTCCCTCTAAGCATAAAGAGCATCTGCCACTTTTTGTGATTTTTAAAGTTTATTTTCAGGCAATTTTCACCAGAAAACTAGTTGATAAATTGGTTGATAAACAATCCAAAGAACCTCCCCCTCCCACGGGAAATGCACACACTCCTTTTTAGGTCGAGCCCTGAGCCAGCACGCAAGCGCTGCTCTGGGGTTGATCTGGGGTAGTTCACTATGGGAGAGAAGCCCCGCCCACTACCCCGCCCATATTTTTCATTGGCTTGAGTGTTTGTCCTTCGTAAATGCTGTCTTCTGATTGATTATGAGGCTTGTTAGTCCCTCCTTATTATGCCCATGTCGTCATCTGTACCCTCCCATGGCTACTGGTCCCTTTACTTCGAGTGTTACACCATACGGTAGTACTGTCAGCACTATCATTTTCCGTGCCTTCTCACCCCCTCCCCCGCCCGCATTCCCGTTGTCCGTGCCTTCTGCGCCCTCCCCTGCCAGCACTCCCGATGTCCATGTCCCCCCCTCCTGTTGTCCGTGATGCAATGCAATAGGTCTCGCGTAAATGCGAGTCCTATTGCATTGCAAATGGTAGGCTCCTATCTTAGTCCTTCCTTGCAAGGACCCGCAAACGTATTTACTTTCAAGAATTGTTGCCTTACACTTTGCATTTAGTACGTACCTTCATCCACCACGATGGTTTATTTTAATTTTAACTTTAATTTTAATTTTGATTTGCTGCCTTCCTGATACTATGTACAAAAAGTATTGTATTTGAAATTCCGCCTAATTTCGTTTGCAGATTATTGTAACCATATGTGTTTACAACTACCGGTTGATCTGTTCCCTTCTCATCACACTCCACTTTAAGATGGCCGCCACCTCGCTGGCTTTTACCTTCATCTCCTTTACCCACATCAGATGACCACGTTTTGCCGTACGTCACAGTCACGCGATTTCCCGGCGCGACCACTTATTCGGCACCATCTTCCCGGTTCCTCATTCCTCGTTAGCATCGGCCACGAGAATCCTTCACCCAGAAGCTTGACCCTCCGCCCTTCAGGTAATGGATTACCCCCCCTCCCCCGGCAAGGACACCTCTGCGACCACTCACCCTTAACCTTATTCTTAAATTCGCCCGCAGAGACATGTCCGATTACTTCGGACCACCTCGCAATTAAGTCCCACCGTGGACCCCCTACCGGCAAGTTCATTTCTGCTTCTACATACCCTTAACGGTAGGCTTCCTCCTTTATCACTGCTCCTAGCCTACCACACTTATAATTGCCTCTATTAATTGGCCCTCCTACACACAGGCAAGATACTCCCACATTGACTCAGGGCTCACTAGGCGCTTCGCTTGGCAGTGCCGCTATCATGAATTCCTGTTCTCTTGAGTACTACGTGTGCTCTCAAGGTACATTATTACATTCCGGCACTTATCACTCATGTCCCCCACTCCTGCACCTCTCACCCTCACTTAAATTAAAATCAAACAATGTCACAAGCATGTCACGCCACTCTGGCCATCATCAATGATCAACAACCACTCTAACAGAGGGGGCCCCTTAAATCAAATGTAGGTAGAGAACAACAGGGGAAAATAAGCAAACTACTCAAACAAAAATTCTCTACCTGTATGAATCAATATGCGCTAAAACATCACTGATTTATAAACACCTGTGAAGCTGGCCTACTGACAAAAGCATACCACAATGGGAGTATCAAAACATATCAAAATGTATTATTATTTAATACACATTATTTGATTGTTAAATGAGACAAAAAAAAGATAAATCACATCCCACCCCACACTCACTCGGCCATTCAAACAGCAGAACTCATACCCACACATACTCATACGTCCTGAAGATCAGGAATCCAACCATACACAAAGCACCAGAGTCAGCACAATAACAAGGGGACCAAACAATGCCATCCAGTGTAGACATCAATGATAATATTTTAGAACACACAGGTCATTTTATACAAAAATAACATGATAAATTAAACAAATACAGAAATAGAAAAAGAACAATATATGAGTTAATCCATGAAGTTCAGATCAGCATATTCGAGCAAATCGGAAAGCTAATCATAAACCTTTTATGGTCCACCAAATATTTCAACGCCGACGCGTGTTTCGGTGTTTGACCCAAGTGCAGGTCACACCTTCCTCAGGGTGAATGTATCAGAGGTAGTGGCCGTGGGACGTGCCTGGGCTCAAGGCTGAATGAGCTGACAACAACATACAGATTCCCAATTCGTAAACAGAAAGAATCCAAAGAGAAACCGCATGGGGCAGATTGCGCACCAAGTATTAAAATGGAATATAATTAACGGTTCTACACACCGATATAAGGGCACTGCGTGTAGCGTCATAGAAGCATCAGGGCGGTTCAGAAGACTCAAGCATAGGCTAGTCAGAGGCGCTAACAAAGTGCTCGCTTCCTGTAATGCTGATGGTGCCGGCGTATGTCTAGAGGAGGACGCTGGGATCTAAGTAGTAGTTCAGCTGATCCGGCTATTGACCGGCCTCTCGTCCCAGCGTGCTGCCTCTGGATAGATGCCAGCAGCATCAGTCCTACGGGAAACGAGCACCCTGCCTATGTTTTCTACTAGCCGATGCTCGATTTTTTTGAACTGCCCTGATGTCCTCATGACGCTACGTTCAGAATCCTAATATCGGGGTATAGAACTACTACTTAGATCCCAGCGTCCTGCCTCTAGACAGACGCCGGCACCATCAGCATACAGGAAGCGAGCACTTTGTTAGCGTCTCTGACTAGCCTATGCTTGAGTCTTCTGAACCGCCCTGATGTTTCTATGACGCTACACGCAGTGCCCTTATATCGGTGTGTAGAACCGTTAATCATATTACATTTTAATACTTGGAGCGCTATCTGCCCCATGCGGTTTCTCTTTGATTCTTTCTGTTTCCGTATTGGGAATCTGTATGTTGTTGTCAGCTCGTTCAGCCTGGAGCCCAGGCACGTCCCACGGCCACTACCTCTGATACATTCGCCCTGAGGAAGGTGTGACCTGCACTTGGGTCAAAACACCAAAACGCGCGTCGGCGTTGAAATATTTGGTGGACCATAAAAAGTTTATGATTAACTTTCCAATTTGCTCGAATATGCTGATCTGAACTTCATGGATTAACTCATATATTGTTCTTTTTCTATTTCTGTATTTGTTTAATTTATCATGTTATTTTTGTTTAAGATGACCTGTGTGTTCTAAAATATTATCATCGATGTCTACACTGGATGGCATTGTTTGGTCCCCTTGTTAATGTGCTGACTCTGGTGCTTTATGTATGGTTGGATTCCTGATCTTCAGGACGTATGAGTATGTGTGGGTATGAGTTCTGCTGTTTGAATGGCCGAGTGAGTGTGGGGTGGGATGTGATTTATCTTTTTTATGTCTCATTTAACAATCAAATAATGTGTATTAAATATTAATAAATTTTGATATGTTTTGATACTCCCATTGTGGTATGCTTTTGTCAGTCGGCCAGCTTCACAGGTGTCTATAAATCAGTGACGTTTTAGCGCATATTGATTCATACAGGTAGAGACTTTTTGTTTGAGTAGTTTGCTCATCATCAATGATCACCCACCTTGAGCTTGCGTGCACTCCGCATGGTATGCCCGTAATTAGACAGTTACCAGACCATGACACCGCGACCATCCATCGCTAACCCTCTAATTTATCTCACCCCTCCCCTGTTTTTCCTTCCTGTTCCTTCCCTTTCCTTTCTCTCTCTCTTTCTCTTTCTTCCCCTTTAGGCACATGCTTTAGGCATACATTTTTAGGTCGAGCTTTAGCCGCAGCGCGCATGCGCTGCTCGCTCTGCGAGGCATACAGTAGTAGAGTATGGGAGACAAGCTGCCCTCTCTCTCCGCCCATATTTTTCATTGACTTCTGTCTTTGTCCTTCGTAAATTCTGTCTTCTGATTGATTATGAGGCTTGTCAGTCCCGTCTTATTATGGCTATGTCATCATTTGTACCCTCCCATGGCTATTGGCCCCTTTACTTCGAGTGTTACACTGTACGGTACGTGTTATTTAGAGCACTATTCCCCCCCCGCACGCACTCCTGTTGCCGTGCCTTCTCGCCCCCCTCCCGTCCGCACTCCTGTTGCCGTGCCTTCTTCCCCCTCCCCTGCACTACCGCTGTCCGTGCCTTCTCGCATCCCTGCCCCCGCCCCCACTCCTGTTTGCAATGCAATAGGTCTCGCGTAAATGCGAGTCCTATTGCATTGCAAATGCTTGTTTTGATTGCGGCTTCAATCAACATGCAGGCGTTCGTGTTTCCTTTCCCTTTATCAGCGCGGCGTGCACTTCACGGCCACCGTGTTTCATCTTTTACACAAGACTGTTGTATACTTTATAGGGTGTCCATAAACGGGCTTTCTAGAATCATGACCTTATATAGGCACAATCCAATCTGCCCTTATATAGGCATAAAATCCCAGACCTTATTTAGGCATAAACCATGCATACCAAATACAGGCATGGATTCCGACATCCGTCCACCCTAGCGTCTCAACGAGTCCATGAAAAAACAGACCCTCAGGCTGCGGGAGTTTCCCTTGCCCAGGACTATTGATTTCTTCAAGGACTCATACATTATGCATGAACCTCTATTCCTTAAGGGATTCATTCATGACGTCTTTCGCTACCCAACTCACGTCAATGCTAACATTTTCAGGTATAAATATACCTTCCCAAACCCCTGTAAATCAGAGGAGACCTCGACTTCAGAGGAGCCCGATTCCCGGCCGGACGCACTGAGAAGACACTGTCATTCCTGCACGCAGAGAGTCCAGCTTCCAGTGATCTAACTTCCCTTGCGGGGTGTTGGAGTTCGAGTCCGGAAAAGAGATTCCTACCTCTCTCATTCTTCAGGTATGGAGCCGACTAGAACCTAGAGGGACTCTTGGCATACTAGACTCTTGGCATACTAGGCGTAACTTACTCTTAGTATACTCTAGTCAGGAATACAGCACCTACTTCTACTTCTCCCTACACCTAGGATAGGTTAGGCACACTGGGTAGAACTAGGATAGAAACGCATCGTATGAGTACTCGCATTTTTAGGCTGTGTCATTTTATGTAAATGCATCTATGCTGAAAAGATAATGCTAACGCAGTATTATTTATTTTTACTGCTCACCTTGTACATCATTTATCTCGCATACTGTCTTGTGATCGTAACAGCACATCTAACTTACAACAGAAACAAGACTGTTCAATAAACCTTTTTATTGAAACGCCCGTCTGTTATTTCTGTGTAACTCTGAGAATAACTGAACCATGCACGACTGAGCTGAGTGAAATAATTATCTATTGTTTCTACGACTCTGGGACACGTCCTGATTCTGTAAGGGAAACACAGTGGTCATGTTTTGCGGCTGACAGAAACTAATCCCTTCTTGTCGTCAAGAAGTTTCTAGTGGCCTCTGAGCTAGCTGGCACAAGTAATTAAGTTTAATATACTCGATAGGGACATACCGACCTTAGTCCTATGTCAAACCTATAGGATATATTATTCCAATGCGCAGAGCCTATAAGGGAAATAGGAGCTACACTACATGGCGCCCAACGTTTGGTAAGGCAGTAATTCAACGTTAGATACTGAGTAACTCAGCCGTGCTTCTTCTTTTCTCTCTCAGAGACCCCTACCCATATACTCCAAAAGACGTCTGGAGTGGGCAGGGATAGTATCCGCCACGGCTACATAGGGCAGTACCCTATATATTAGCTGTTTGGTTTACTCAACGTTGAAGGATACAGTGTTCCACAATATTGTGCACCTTATCTTTGTTTCCTTGAAACTTGTTCTACATTTTTCAAAAAACAAAATGCCTGACGGAGACAATAACGCTGGAAACGGTGTAGCTGCGGCTGATCCAGCCCAAGCAGCATTTTTTAACAACACCGGTTTAAATGAAACCGAGGAGGGTGTCATTGACATCGCTCCAAACTTAAGAAGAGCCATTACTCTAAAACTTATAAAACATGGTCTACCACCGAGAGGAGGTAGAGCAGTTTTCGTGATTGAGGCACATGAATCCTTTCAGACAGAGGTATTCTATTCATGGGTAATTCTTCCTGAATCCAATCCAGTAACACACTTGTTTCACTTCTACAAAGAAGATGAACCACCAGAGGAATACATTCCTTTCGAGGACATTGAAATTCCATTAACATACCAGGAGCATCAGCTCTGGTTTAAAGGCGCCCTAAAACATAACAAAAATATAACCAGGCTCGGTCCACTAGGTAGACCAGGAGCAACATGGCCGATTCTAGCCGGCTACGCACCTCATCCAGACATCGAAATAATGTCAGACGAGGAAATACTTAATCAACTCACAGAGTTAATAAAAATCTACAGACAATTGGTTCAATATGTCATGCGGACTTTCACAGTCCAACAACCATTAACAATTCCAAATCATACTCCTCCACAGGGGAGTACACTAAAAATTACACCACAGACTCTATACGCAGTCATGGGTAAAATGCCCACTAAGCGGGAGCAAATTCCATTTTGGATAGCTCAAAAAATTACTCAAATCGAAGCAGTATTTCCAAATACTAGCCCGCATGAGAACCACAGAATCCTAACCATTAGTTTACCAATGGGGATCACACCACAACTGGAAGACTGCACCACTTGGGGCTCAGTCTTTGCTGCCATCTACACTAAAACACATGGCATTCCGTCAATTGCGGTAATACCAGATGTCCTAAAACAAATTCAAAACGAATACGGGGCAGAGCCTGCTTTAAATTTAGGTATGAAATTACTGAAAAATTTCGACCAGGTCTCAACAATAATATTGTCAAATATTAAAGGGGAGGCAGCAGCAGTGGCGATCCGACAAAAATTAAGGGAATTTGATGTTACAGAACATCAAACAGAGCTACCCAGAATAATAGAACAATCTTATGCAGAATTAGGCAGAGATAGTTTGGGTGGGAGACCAGTTAAACCAAAACTATCTGAAAGTCCTGAGAAGGACTCAATTAAACAAACTCCTACATCTTCTAAAAAGAAGTGGGAGTCTACTAAACAAAATTCAAATGAGAAAAGATCTCAATCCCGAGGTAGGTCTCCTCATAAGGAGCCCTCTGAAAGGAGGTACAACCTCAGGAATAGGGATAATTTGAGAAAACCTGATAGGTATCAAGATAATGATACACGTTCCTCTCGTCCCTTTCAGGTCTCATCACAGACTTCGGAAAGAAGAGGACGAACAGAACATAGAGAAGAACGCGTGAAATCGAAAGACGACAAGCACGCAACAAAAATTAAAGCTAAACCTCAATTCTCCAAAAGAAAGTAGCAGGTCTAAAGATAAGACATGCCGAGAATACTGAGATCGCAACTCAAGAACGGAGAATGGGCTCAGACAATGCTGGACAGTGCAGCAGAAGTCACAATAGCTCGCCAGATCCTGATGGAACTTCTGGAGATAGTGGACTTGAATGAGTACATTACAGTAGAGACTGTAGACACCAGGGTTAGTACTCCACAAAAGTTATATGATATAACACTCCGGATGGAGGGAGACAAACCTAGACAGGTTAAAGCACTTTTTTGGGGAAAAACTATCAAAGGGTTATGACATACTTCTAGCAGAAAAAGACTGGCCACCACAATTTGTCAGAGAGTGCCCACATGGCGAGGACATGATTATGCCTGCCTTCTCCAATCACATACCAATTCACTTAAAATATACATATGCCAGAAAATGGGCAGTGGCCCAGGCTCCAGCATTATATAAAAATCATGTAGGATGGGATGAGGACTCCCCTCACCATAAAATAAATCTGAAACATGAACCTACTGCTCAGAGGCAGTATCCTATTAAGCAAGAAGCTAAAAAACAGGTCAGGGAGATTTTAAATCAACTTGAATACCAAGGGGTGATTGAAACATGCACCTCATCCATGAACAATCCTTTGTTTCCTGTCTCCAAACCAGACAATACATATCGTCTAGTTTTGGACTACAGACATTTAAACACTTGTTCTAAAACTTTTGCAGTGCAAAATGCACACAGCACAGCATTAATGAATAACATTGTGCGTAAAAAATACAAAACAACATTAGACATCTCAAACGGTTTCTTTTGTCAAAACATAGCACCGGAAAGTAGGTACTTAACAGCATTCTCCATAATGGGGACCCAGCGTCACTTTTGTCGACTCCCACAAGGGTTCAAGAACAGCCCAGGTTTATTCTCAGCGAGAGTAACGGAGTTACTACAAATGTATGACAACGAGGCATTGTCCTATGTCGATGACATCTATCTGACAGACGATGACTTCGAAAAACACTTGAACAGGGTGAGCACCATTATATTGGGATTCGCCTCTGAGGGCTACAAATTCAACTTTAAAAAGTCCCGAATTGCCCATCTCAAGGTCCTATTTTTGGGATATGAGCTTTCAAGTGAAGGCAAGAGCTTGGCAGCTAACTTTCTAGAGAAATGTGCGCTGCTCCAACCTCCAAAAACGCTAAAAAACTTACAATCAATCCTGGGATTCCTAAATTTTGGAAGAACATACATTCTAAACTATGCAGAAAGGGTTAAACCTCTCTACGCATTAATCAATCCTGATGTCACAATTAAAAACTGGACACAGGAACACACAGAAATTTTGCGTTCACTCCAGGCTAACATGTTAGCAACAAACCACTTACAAACACGCGTAAGTCAAAGAAATTTGGTGATTCGAATAATTTCGGGTCAATGTGGATTCACTTACTTTAATGAGGGTGAGAAAGTACCAATCGCATACAAATCTCATTTGTATACACAAGCGGAAATGCGCTTCAGTTCAACTGAAAACATTCTGACAGCAGTTCAAACAGCTGTAGCAAAAGAAAGAGCCTTAGCCCTAGGGAAACGCATAATTGTCGTAACCCCAGTACCGGCTTTAGAAGCGGTCACAAAAGCGAGCATTCCAAATGATAAAGCTTTACATCCGAGATGGATACAGTGGGTTAATTCTCTTGCTGCAACTGATGTTGAATATGTTTTTGATCCAGATTTAAAAACACAGGCATTTCTCCAATATGAACAAGAATGTCCTCTGCCCACTGAGATTCTGCCTCTCGATCAGTATAAATTCGTAATTTACACTGACGGATCCGCACAGCCCGCAACAGGGAGTAAGCAAGCTTACAGCGCAGCGTGTGCTATCATTAAAGGTCGCATGCGAAATGGCATCTTCAGACCTATGGTCACAAAAACTCAGTCACTAGGTGATTGTACAGCTCAGCGAGCTGAACTACAGGCATTCAAACTGGCACTTGAGAGTACGGATCGAGAATTCCTCACACTGATAGTGTGCGATTCCTATTACTGTGTTCAGTCGTATAATGATTATATACGAACCTGGCTTGAAAATGGTTTTAAAGATGCGAAAGGTGGCACAATTAAGCACAAATTGCTTTGGGAACAAGTAGTTCAGTTGAAAAACGAACTACCAAAGGCTCACGTGATTCACACACTGAGTCATCAGCGTGATGGCGTTCATGTTGCAGGGAATTCATTGGCTGACGAAGCCGCAAAGGGGGCTGTTCAGACGGCTTCCGTCGCTGCGATCACTCGTTCGAAAACAAAAATAGACGGTGAGATAATGTTAGCTGTCAATGCTTCAAGCAAAGGCAGCAGTGCAGCGTTACCCAAAAAGTTTCCACTCAAATACTCTTATGTAATTGATGCGAATAACGTTCCTTTTGCTCGAATCCCTGGAGTGGGGGATAGGGTAATTCCAAACAAGGAACATAGATTAGGACTTATCCTAGCAGCACACGAAGGGATGGCTTCTGCCCATGCAGGTGTTTCTGCGACAGTATCTTTACTCAAGCAAAGATATTGGTGGCCTGGCATTCGGAAACAAACTAAGAACTGAGGGGCATATTAGCAAGACCGGCGATAAAATTATCGCCGTTTTAGCGGCAGGAAACTGCTGCTAAAACGGCGATAATGGGCTTGCTAATATGCGTTATGGAATTCCAATAGAAGCCCAGGTTAGATGTCCTGCACATCTAACCTGGGCTTCTATTGGAATTCTATAACGCATATTAGCAAGCCCATTATCGCCGTTTTAGCGGCAGTTTCCTGCCGCTAAAACGGCGATAATTTTATCGCCGGTCTTGCTAATATGCCCCCATGTTTTAGAATGTGATATTTGTCAACAGATGAAAGTCTAAACAGTGAAACGTCCTGCGCAGACACCCTTGTTAATTTCGGATAAACCATTAGCTTGTGTTTACCTGGACCACTGCGGTCCCTTGCAAAGGGATGGTAATTATAAATACATCATGGTTGCAGTGGATTCTTGCTCTAGGTTCCTATGGTTATGGCCTCAGCGCTCGGCTGACGCTCGAACTGTTATAAAAGATTTGCGAGTCTTTATCGGCACATACGCAATAGGCACGTTTCATTCTGACCAGGGTCCTGCGTTTAGCTCTAGGGCTTACAAGGAGGCCATGGCCAGTCTGGGCGTTGCATTGCGGTACTCCTCTCCATTCCATCCTGAGGGAAATTCTGTTGTGGAAAGGAAAAACCGGGACATAAAGCAGTCTATAACAGCTAGGGTATTAGGCTCGGGTGATGGGTGGGTCAAACACCTCATTAGCGTTCAGCGCGCTCTCAATAATTTGCCAAGAAGTTCTCTAGGGGGGGTCACTCCATATGAGGTTCTATTTGGGACAAGAATGTGGGTTCCAGACTTAGAACACGTAGGCACAGTGGTAGACATGAAAACATTTGATATCAAAGATCGTTTGGCTGTTTTACAGGATCTAAACAAATTAAGAACGAAACAAAGCAACATATCCCTGCAGCCATCCACCACTGGGGAAAAATCGGTGGTCCCAGCAAGGCCTGTCTGGATTCCAAAAGTTGGGGATCTAGTCAGAGAAAAAATAGCGGACAAGAAGGAATTTGGACCTTCTTACAGACAACCGGTACCTGTTCTAGCTGTTCAAGGAACAAGGACAGTACTTCTGCCGCCCCTTGCTGGAAGAAAGGAGAAAAGATTTGTGTCAATCGACCTGATCAAACCACAGTATGTGGCCAATACTAAGCAGTAGGCCTCGTGGACTCCGACCTAGTAGCAGACGCACTCCTCTCGCTACTATTCAAGAGGTTCAGACTGAAAGACTGATCACGATCGAGAATTCGGCTGTAACAAATGAAGGACTAAGCAACCAGGCTATGGAACTCATCCCTCTTGACAACCAAATAACAGTTCGTCCAAAAACACCTGTCTACACCAACGTGACTCGTGAAGAACTGGTTCCTGTGATTTCAACGAATCCTGATGCAATTCCAACAATTGACAGAACTGCTTCTGGCTATTTCATTGACTTTGATACGTTCTCAGAAGATCCAAGCGAACCTGAAACGACGCCAGCATCATCAAAATTCAAGCAGCAAGTACAAGACTTTATTCACTTTCTGAAAAAGACTTATCTGGTTTCTCCATGGATTGAACTCTGGATTACATCTGGACTTTTTGTTTTCCTGCTCTGGCTAGCTTTGGTAACAACAGTAAGCATGCTTATAGGTGGCAGATACATCCATGTGAACAGTGAAGGAAAAGACGTGAATGTACTTTTGAAACCACATAAATCTTCCCATCGTGAAGCAAGAGACTTGTCATCAGTGAACATCACAGCTGTTCCTATACAGGATGGTATAGTGTGGGACAAAACAGATTATGAAATCTTCGGTCCAAGTGAACAATTGAACATTCCACATTTATTTAAAATTTCACTAAGTGATTTAATTACGTCCAGTACCTATTCAGATGATTGGGACTTAGAGACTGTTCAGGATATAATGTTTGATCTAGAAAAATCTGCTGCATTTTCTAAAAATGAATTTTTAGAGGGTTCATCCGATTATGAAAAACTATATTGTTATAACCACTATGGTCATCATTATTTGCACAAAACTGCATATCCAAGAAATGTGTTTATGTTTAATCAATGGGAACACTGTCCTACACCACCACAAGGTAGTTCGAAAACTTTTGCTAGTAAGTTTCCATATTTTTCAGGTTATAATACATCTGATCCAGAAACGTTTTACTATAAAAATGTAAACAAAACAGGACTGAAAATTATGTTAACAAATACCAAACAGATTTACTCTGAAGCATTTATTGCCCAACTGTCTACACAGGGTTTCGACTTATGGAAGGACACAATTGAGACAAAAACTGTCTGGGGTAGTAAAGATTGGCAAGTACAGGGTATAGAAGCTTTATTTAGAGCCTGTATTATCCCTGAACAAATACTGTTTTTGAATGACACCGTCCAACAGACATCTTGTCTTGGATTAGCCAAGATAAAAGAGATGAAAACACCTTCTGTGCCAACACCTGCCAGTGATAATAATACGAAGGCAGTGGTGACAGTTGACAATATACTACAACTCAACAGAACTCATCCGAATTGGAAGAAATGGTTGATCTGGCCCACAGACACAAACAACTGTCAGGAAAGGTTCTTGAACAAAACTCAGGGCTTTACTATTCATAGGCCAGACCCAAGATATGTCCAAAGACAACATCCGGGGGTAGTAACAACATACAGTGTAGGAAAATTATGCCTCGATTGGCTGCATAAATCTACACTACAGGATGTGAAGCAACACTTAACCTTACTTGCACACGACGCAGATCTTAGGGAATTCTTGCTTGGACCAAGAAAACCGCGTCAAAAACGTTTCATATATGCCGGCATCTATGCTGCTTATAATGAAGCATGGAAAGTGTCACAGATAGAGGCTGCAGAACGAATACGTGAACTTGATCGTATTAATATAGAGAGAACACGCTCTGTAGTCGACAATGGGTTAACAACTTTGTCCTCCAGAATTTATTCATTGGATGGCATTGTATCCTCTGCTATCGACATTCTAGAACAAGATTTGGCTATGTTACAACAAGGTCAATCTCAATTACGTTCTATAGTGTTATTGACATGGACGCTGCAATCTTTGCGAGCGGGCTATGTGCCTTGGCGTTTCATCAACACGTCGTCTCTGTTTGCAGAATACAATCTAACTGATAAACAGATCGAATTGGCACAAAGAGGAGCAAGGTATACAGTGCTGAGCATTGAAAAAATGGAGAAATTACCATTTACAGTGGCAGAAAAACCAGCTACAGAATGGGTTATTCATGGCAAAATAACGTTGCCTGTGACAACTTTTCAGTTTCAGTATTGCCTCAGACAGATGCAAGCAGGCAAATATGAAAGGTTGGGTAAGGAATACATTAAGATATCTCGGAAGTTACCATACACACATAGATGTTGGAGTGGGGATCGTGAAGTGTTTCTTAGCGGTACTAACTGTAAACATGCACTGACCGGTTCACTCATATGTCAGGACATTATTTTACACGGAGCTTGTAATGGTTCTGTGGCAAACTTGTCTTGCCATCAGCACGGTTCACCAGCTGCTGTGATTAATCCAACGTTTGGACAACTTTCTAATGGGAGTTACCTCATGTTGAATGATCAGAGCTGCTGTGGAATGTTGCCAGGCATCCCATATCTAGTAACGGTCAACTCCAGGGTCACTTGCTGTATGCAAGTATTGTTTCCCCCAATAGACACAGTCAGGGAGTCGCCTTTATGGCCTTCACTGAGCGTCTCTTTTATAAGATTTGATACTTTAAGCAGAATGAAAGCCATGCTTTTACAGCAAACAGTGCCTTTGACCTCGGCCAAAGAAACCTATGATCTACAAGTTGCAAGGACTTCGGCTGAGATACAGACTTTAATACGTACAAACTGCCCTATACATTTCGTAGAAATGATATCACGTATCTTTAACATGTCAGATACAACAGGAATTGTACATGTATTTAAGAGCATTTGCACCGGTCTCTTAGCACCGTTCCAGGCAATACTTGGAATCATTCCGAACTTTGCACATTCGGTGTTTGGTGGCATACCATTAATTCTAGCACTTGTTGCGGGAATTTTATTCATCTGTCTGCTATTACGCTATGGCCAGCCTCTTCGCCGAAATCACTCCGAGCGAAATGGAGAAAGCTCTCCTTGAAAGAAAGTGCAGTGAGCGAATAGTACAGCTACTAGGCATGACTCGTCTACGGGACCTTAATACAACTTGGTTCCTGTCATTCCGACCAATCTGGCAAGATTGCATCTTACCTGTTCTACGATGCCTGCTATGCGGTGAAGAATGCGTGTTGGACGCTTGTCTAACATATCCATCAGCTGCGCCAAAGGATGTCGATGCTTTGCTGGACCCGATAACGGCCCATGCTCTGTGTTGTCCCCAGAGGCTTCCAATCCTGATGTCAGCATTCATTGAGATCTCAGTCGCCTCCTGCTGCTGCTGAGGTACGAGAAACAACTTCAGGCTCACAGGTAACAACGAACGCGAACATTGCTGAGAGCGATGTTTCCCATCTTTGTGCGGTCAATCTTTTACACAAGGTGTTCCAACTTACACCAACGACAGTGGAAGATGTTTTGTCTATTGAAATAGATGATCTCATGTTTACACCAGACCCGTGAACTAACTCTGTTTGGCATACTCTGTTCCAGTACAACAGCAACAATTTGGCCTTCATTTTTCAAAACCTTGGAACTTTACCAAATTTGAACTTTTGTCCCATTTTTTTCAAACGAAAATGGCACTCCAATCTGCTTAAAGTAGAACTAGCTTTATAATACAGACTTGGCAGTACTTCCAGGGACACTTAGTCATCTCGATCATTTTCGTCATATGTAAATATTGCTTTTATATTTCGTTCCAAATGCATTTATTTCATACCTTATGCTGGAAATGAAAAGCACTGCTTAATGATGTACAGCAACCTTTGCATTTTTAATATGTCTTTTAAAGCCTTTTTAGGATATGTTTTATTATGCGGTACTCCATTTTAATGTTTAGCATTTTAAATGTTTAGCATTTTAGTATTGTTGTATACACAAAAGAGGAGTGGGTGTTGTATACGTTATAGGGTGTCCATAAACGGGCTTTCTAGAATCATGACCTTATATAGGCACAATCCAATCTGCCCTTATATAAGCATAAAATCCCAGACCTTATTTAGGCATAAACCATGCATACCAAATACAGGCATGGATTCCGACATCCGTCCACCCTAGCGTCTCAACGAGTCCATGAAAAAAAAGACCCTCAGGCTGCGGGAGTTTCCCTTGCCCAGGACTATTGATTTCTTCAAGGACTCATACATTATGCATGAACCTCTATTCCTTAAGGGATTCATTCATGACGTCTTTCGCTACCCAACTCACGTCAATGCTAACATTTTCAGGTATAAATATACCTTCCCAAACCCCTGTAAATCAGAGGAGACCTCGACTTCAGAGGAGCCCGATTCCCGGCCGGACGCACTGAGAAGACACTGTCATTCCTGCACGCAGAGAGTCCAGCTTCCAGTGATCTAACTTCCCTTGCGGGGTGTTGGAGTTCGAGTCCGGAAAAGAGATTCCTACCTCTCTCATTCTTCAGGTATGGAGCCGACTAGAACCTAGAGTGACTCTTAGCATACTAGACTCTTGGCATACTAGGCGTAACTTACTCTTAGTATACTCTAGTCAGGAATACAGCACCTACTTCTACTTCTCCCTACACCTAGGATAGGTTAGGCACACTGGGTAGAACTAGGATAGAAACGCATCGTATGAGTACTCGCATTTTTAGGCTGTGTCATTTTATGTAAATGCATCTATGCTGAAAAGGTAATGCTAACACAGTATTATTTATTTTTACTGCTCACCTTGTACATCATTTATCTCGCATACTGTCTTGTGATCGTAACAGCACATCTAACTTACAACAGAAACAAGACTGTTCAATAAACCTTTTTATTGAAACGCCCGTCTGTTATTTCTGTGTAACTCTGAGAATAACTGAACCATGCACGACTGAGCTGAGTGAAATAATTATCTATTGTTTCTACGACTCTGGGACACGTCCTGATTCTGTAAGGGAAACACAGTGGTCATGTTTTGCGGCTGCCAGAAACTAATCCCTTCTTGTCGTCAAGAAGTTTCTAGTGGCCTCTGAGCTAGCTGGCACAAGTAATTAAGTTTAATATACTCGATAGGGACATACCGACCTTAGTCCTATGTCAAACCTATAGGATATATTATTCCAATGCGCAGAGCCTATAAGGGAAATAGGAGCTACACTACAAGACAACTTTAATTCTTCCAGCGCATTTCTCGATTAGCGTGAGCATAAATTTATGCGACAATGCAGCTAGTCCTTCCATATTAAACTTTTTAAATGGAGGTTTTCCATCTTTACCAAGGGGCTGTGGCATGGCGCCAGCCGAGGCCTTGAGAGCAGGAAATATCCTGGTGTCGCTGCTGTTCTCAGGAGTCACTGTAAAGCTCAAAATCTGGCAACTGTTAGGTTTCTTGGCGCTGTTCTGCTTGTCATCAGGTAGAACCCACACTTCTTAGGTTCAGAATGCTATTTTACATCTCTTTCACGCAACTGGCATAGGTAAAACCTGCCTTTATTTTCGAAAAATAGTCCCTAATTTGAGGCAAGATACTACTCTTGTCATCTCTGCCTTGTATAATTTATAAGCACTTATAGCCCTGATGATGATGCGAAGCGCAAAGCACTAGAAAGTAAGAGATCAATGGCATTTTGGATCTCTTGGAGTGGAGTTGGGTTAGTTCCGTTGGGGGCGGAGGGCACCGTCCTTCAGATATTTATCCGTCCCTCCTTTCCCCCCATGACAGTACCCTCCCTCCAACAGTTCAGGCGTCCAGTGCCTAAATGGACAATGAAATTAGCACATCTTGGACAAGGGGGTTTTCACCTGATTTCAGGCTCGTCAGAATAGGGTGAGGGCCACGCAGTCCTTGAACTGGGAAGCGATAGGTTTAAAGAGCTCTTAATAATGCCATTCAACTGGTTTTTAAATGCTCCAAAACTGCAAGACATAAAATGATGTGCCCAGGATCACACAGTCTGTTCACGCCTGGACGCCGGGATTAGACTTTCGATTTCTTCTATTTGTGAAATATAATGGCATGTCCCCTTCATGTGTATTAAATCATTTAGTAGATTTATGTTGCTAGGGGTGATAGTTGGTCTTGGTCGCTTTTTAGCTTCGTTCAGATTTTGCAACATTTTAAACGTAATATACGGACTGTGGTTGTTTTAAACATGATATGGTTCTAAAAGAGCATTGTATAAGTTTCACAACTATGTAGGTGTCCTTTTGCACTGTGCTTTCTGCTGCGGTTATAGCTAAGGGTAAGAAACAGGTGCTCTGTTTTTACCCGATTTACTCATATGAACCTTACAAGAATGAAACCCAGAGAGAGCCATACTGAATTTTTGACATACGTGTACAGTTCTTATTGTTGTGCACAGTCATCAGCTGGTCCTGGGTCGAGGCAGTTACTCTAAGTCTGCTCTGTATTTTCAGACGACAACACCAGTGGAAAGTGAAACTACATCCCACTAGCCCAGCAGGTTTAGTGTTGCTAAAAATAAAAATCTTTGCATTATGCGTGTGATGGTGGGGGAGGAAAGGAGCTAGTTGTGCTGTTATATTTTTAAACCAGAGTTTAGGCTGCTTCTAAGTTCTCTCAAAGTTCGGCAGTAATTTGTTATTCCTCCAATTGGGTAATCTTAGCTCCTATAAAAGCTCCAAGGCGTCTTTTAGTTTGTGTTGGGCGCTATGAAAATGGTCTGTTATACTATTGCTTTTGATGTTGTGACTAATATTATCAGCAGTTCCAGTGTGTTTGTTATCATCAATCATCTGCCTTTTCAGCAAAACACGGGCCACTGCACCTGGTGAGTTCTAAATGACCTCTAAAAACCACAGTTACCATACTTCACCCTCCCCATCTCATAATTCTCACTCCCTCTACGAAATCTCCTCTCTCAAGGCGCCCTGGCTTTTGTATTTACCTTTTTGAACTGTTGTAGGTCTGGCGTTAGCCAAGAACTTCTGAATTTACCAAAATTAAACGTAATTTATAGGGGCTTGCAACCCGGTCTCTTTATCCATTGGTCTGTTGTTGTGTTATTCACATTTTTGTTCCGCCCACCACAGCATGGGGCAGTAGGTCAACCCACTTCAGCCACTGGATAACCTCGCTTTGAGTGACGTCATTCTTCCCTTTCCCTTCTCTGCCGGGGCTATATGGCAGTTTGTGCTTTTTTAGACTAAAACTGTTTTGTGTTTCGCCAATTTTTTTTTATAAGGGCAAGTGCCCTTCTCTTCGCCCAACAATAAAGATTTACAAAAACAGTAATAGAACATAACAAACAATGAAGAGCAAAGGGCTGGTAGCCAATGCCCGACCTACTGGCTTGGCCAATGCTTGTCTAGGTCTGGCTTTGTTATATGGCCGTTGGGGTCATTGTCGACATTGCTAAATTGACATGAGCACGGCTGCCATGATGCTGCTTTGCGCACGTTACTACTTGACTTAGTTTTGCAAGACTCTGTTTGTGCCTTTCATATAAGAACTGTCTGCTTTCTGCGTTCTCTGCCTGCTCTGGGAGTTTAGTCTGAACACGATGTGCAAGGTCGATAACCAATGCTCCTTGTTATTCTGTTCTGGTCAGTCCCTAGCATCTAGACAAAAAATGTTAACACAGCTGCGCTACTGGAAGCTCGTGCTTTGATATTACAGGGATGCATGTTGTTCTAAAACACACTTGGAGAGGGTCCTTTCCAGGGAGAAGAGCTGTGCGGTTCCTATGATGTAAAGCTTCCATCTAGGCACTAAGGTAGGAGGTCTGCTGACAAAGCCCAGAGATCTTCTTTTACATAATGGTAACCTTACCAAGGGGAGGGTGGGTAGGCCTTATAGTCCTTGTTCCACTCTCTATTTAAATAATGACGTCCCCCTTCATATTCTATGGAATTGTAACAATGCTAATTGTTCTAAGTTTATGCATTTCGCTGCTGGTAGTGGCTCGTATACAGTATTATAGAGCACAGTAGTTAAAATAAACATTTTGAACTATAACAGTGACTCTGACCATTCTTATTGTGGATAAGTACGAGTGAGCGAGCGAAAGAGTATGTCTTGCTACCGTGATTCCTGAGAGAGTCGGGAGTGTTGTGTTCTGGGTTGTCTAATCATTTGTAGCTTCGTGATTTTTGGAGGAGAACGAATGAGACACTATAGCTAGTCGGTTTTGGGATTTGGGTACTAAGGTGGTAGGTTGGTACACCCCTATACATTTTCCTGCGCATAGTTCTGTGTAGGTGCAGAATCCCCGCAACATGGCGCCGCCAACGTTTGGTCTGGTTCTTATCTGCGAGACTCTTCAGTAGTGCTTGTGCTTGTCCACAATCCCCTCACATCTGTTTCCGGAGACGGTTGTGACGGTGTAACCTCCTATATTGATGTTTTATAGGTTCTTTCAAGCTTGAATTTTAAAAGATTCCTTCTCTTTCTTATTAACCCGTTATTGCGCTTCCGCGCTTTAGGTTGTTATTCTTTGTTATTCATTATGGCGGTTGCCATTACACCGCCTAATCGGGCTGCAGTCACAGCTTATTTGACTCAAAATGGGGTCCCTGATGCTGATGTTGCGCTCATTTTTGTTGTAGAAGCGAAGGCAGCTTACCGCTTCGAGGTATTTTATTCTTGGGTCACCTTTCTGGTGGTGGATGGAACAGATCATTTCTTTCACGAATATACTGCCACGACCCTACCTCAGATTTATCAGCCTTATAGGTCTCTTGAAGTTCCGCTAACGGCTTGGCAACATCAAATATGGTTTAATGGCGCCCTTCCTCACCCAATAATGCCAGTCCGTTTAGGCCCCTTATCGATAGATGGGGCCAAGTGGCCCGTTTTGGCTGGGTATACCCCACACCCGCGTTATCTAACAACTGCAACACTCGCAGAACTACGGGTACTGCATACTTCCTTAATACGTATACATAGAGCTGTTATACAGTTCATGTCGCACAACTTCCAGGTGGGACCACCTGGCATTGCTGCACAACCCGCTGGACCTGGTGGTGTAACCATCAGTCCTCTTATGGTTAATTCAGTGATGGGCAAGAGTCCACAGAATAAGGATGGATTTACTTATTGGCTTGCCGAAAAATTTGGACAAATTGAGGCTGTTTTTCCGAATGCCACTCCTGTGGAGAAACACAGGATCCTAACCATAAGTTTACCAAAAGACTTAGTTCCCGAATTAGCTGATTGTAACACTTGGGGTAAAGTGTTTGCAGCGGTATATTCGATGTGCTTCGGCACCCCCTCCATGACAGTACTCCCTTCCGTGATAAAGCGTGTTCAGGATGAACACGGAGCCGAAGCGGCTATGGAATTGGGGATGAGGCTGGTGGGGGTGTTCGACGTTGTTGCTGATATGATCATTGCTAATGTCGTTTTTGACCCCCGCATCAGAAGAAAAAAGTTGCCGCTTTGACAGCAAAGTATGCCTCAGACGGTGAGAACGAGATTCCTAGACTTGACATGGGCAGTGACTCTGCTCGACAGCGCGGCGGAGGTTACCATAGTGCGGGAGGCACTGCGTCCCTTTCCGAACAGTTACATTTTTGGGAACTTTAAGCTGCTATTTTCGTGTTTTGCCCAAATAGGAGCTGTGTTCTATGCTCCGGGGGGGTTATTAAGTTCGAGTCTGATTTTAATACTGTGGTTTTTAAACTGAGAATTACTGTGATTTTAATTACTACCTTGCACTGAAAGGAGCTGTGTTCAATGCTCCGGGGGGCTTTTAAATAGCGAACGGCGAGAGGCTCAGGTCAGCGCACTAGACTGCTGATGCTGGCACGCTCGCTCGGCCTTCAAAAGGGGCCGATGACGCGACCGCGCAGCGGCGCCTTTGACTACGAACAGTTACATTGTTGGGAACTTTAAGCTGCTAATTGCGTGTTTTGCACAAATAGGAGCTGTGTTCTATGCTCCGGGGGGGTTGTTAAGTTCGAGTCTGATTTTAATACTGTGGTTTTTAAACTGAGAATTACCGTGATTTTAATCACTACCTTGCACTGAAAGGAGCTGTGTTCAATGCTCCGGGGGGCTATTAAATAGCGAACGGCGAGAGGCTCAGGTCAGCGCACTAGACTGTTGACGCTGGCACGCTCGCTCGGCCTTCAAAAGGGGCTAATGACGTGACCGCGCAGCGGCGCCTTTGACTACGAACAGTTACATTGTTGGGAACTTTAAGCTGCTAATTGGGTGTTTTGCACAAATAGGAGCTGTGTTCTATGCTCCGGGGGGGTTGTTAAGTTCGAGTCTGATTTTAATACTGTGGTTTTTAAACTGAGAATTACCGTGATTTTAATCACTACCTTGCACGGAAAGGAGCTGTGTTCAATGCTCCGGGGGGCTTTTAAATAGCGAACGGCGAGAGGCTCAGGTCAGCGCACTAGACTGCTGACGCTGGCACGCTCACTCGGCCTTCAAAAGCGGCCGATGACGCGACCGCGCAGCGGCGCCTTTGACTACGAACAGTTACATTGTTGGGAACTTTAAGCTGCTAATTGCGTGTTTTGCACAAATAGGAGCTGTGTTCTATGCTCCGGGGGGGGTTGTTAAGTTCGAGTCTGATTTTAATACTATGGTTTTTAAACTGAGAATTACCGTGATTTTAATCACTACCTTGCACTGAAAGGAGCTGTGTTCAATGCTCCGGGGGGCTTTTAAATAGCGAACGGCGAGAGGCTCAGGTCAGCGCACTAGACTGCTGACGCTGGCACGCTCGCTCGGCCTTCAAAAGGGGCCGATGACACGACCGCGCAGCAGACATGCGCAGCAGCGGGCGCGCCTAAGGCAAGCCCGTCTGCGCCCGTCCGCGCCCGACCTGGCACAGGGGCCAGAACCCCTGCCGGTTTGTCGGGGGAAAAGCATGTTTATAGCGTGGAGCAGCTTAACTCCTATAGAGGAGTGTTAAGAAGTAAGTGCTTACACACATTGTCACCGGATAGTCTCATTAAGCACTGTCGCACCTGTCGTTTTAAATTATGCCCTACGTTTGAAACACCCTTAGACTCGCCTATCACGGAGGCTATTAAAATGTTTTTACTGAACTGCCGTTCATTGTCTAAACACTCATTGGAAATTTACCTTTTACTAGAAGAAGAGAGCCCTGATGTTCTCTTCTTAGCAGAGACTTGGTTGAACAAAGATGCTGACCCTATTATTGTCCAAGCCCTTCCCCCGGGCTATGCAACACAGAGGCTGGACCGAGACATAGGTAGAGGAGGTGGAATAGCCATTATTTATAAGAATAAATTTAGTTGCCGCTCCACTATAAATCCTCTACCAGATTGCGAAAGCATCTATTTTACCTTAAGCATTTCACATGTCAGGACCTTCTCAGGGATTTTGGTATATCGGCCTCCAGGTCCTTTAGGTAAATTCTGTAAGGATCTTGTCGATTTTGTAGCCAATCTAGCTAGCTCCCGCCCCAATTTTACCCTATTAGGGGATTTTAAACTTCATTTTGATCATATTTTACTCCCTCCCGTACTGGAATTAGTAGAGGGACTGGAGACGCTTCAATTTATTCAATCAGTTGAAGGTCCCACCCACTGTAAAGGCCACTTACTGGACCCCATTTTTTCAAATATCCCTAATCTTTTGGTCAAGGACCCTAGTCCAGTGCCTTGGACGGACCATTATCTAATTCCATTTTTATGGATAGCACAGGAAGCCACTACTCCGGCTGAGAAAACCAGCAAACAGGTATGCGTTTGGTCGAAACTCTCTACAAAATCCTGGGTGACCATCCTGGAAGATTCCGTTCCCATTCTCAAAACCAACCCAGTCACTGCGAATGAGGATTTAGTTAGCTGGTTAGAGTTGTCACTTGACACTATTCTACCAAAGAAATGGACTCACAATAAAGCAGGATCCAATCAAAATGCTTGGTATACGCCTAAACTCCGGGAGCTTAGACAGTCCAGCAAAAAGCTGGAAAGAAATTGGAGAAAAAATCCCTCTGTAACTAATAAAATCAAATATAGAGAGGCTATAAAGATCTACAAATCTGAAATAAAAGCTGCCAAAGCTCTCTATTATGAAAAGAGAATTACTATGGTGGCAAATTGTCCACGTGAAATTTTCTGGATTGCAAAATCTCTCTTAGCTCTTCCTGCGCCCCCATTGCCTTTGTGGACATTCCTCTTCGCTGCAACCAAATTGCAGAATTCTTCTCGGATAAAATACAAAGTATCTACAATTCCTTTCCTCTGGTGACGGTTTCACAAACGTTACTGCCACCTGACGCGACAGTCCAAGATGGAGACTGCCTATTGGAGGTTATCCCCCCCCTAAGTCTGACCTCCCTTCAAGGGCTTCTTAGTCAACTTAAGGCTGGAGCACCGTCAGACGTTGCCCCCCTAACATTTTAAACTTAATTTCTGAAACTGTTTCCCCGGTTATTTTAAATGTGATAAATGCTTCGTTGGTAACGGGAATAGTGCCCCCTCGATGGAAACAGGCAATGGTTAGAGCACTCCTAAAAAAACCTAACCTAGATCCTGATGTGTTGGCCAACTACCGTCCTATCTCACTACTACCAGGAATTGGTAAATTAGCTGAGAAGCACGTAAACCAGACTCTCTCATCCTTCCTTGAAAATAACAATCGTCTTCATCCCTCACAGACTGGGTTCAGACCACAGCAAGGCACAGAAACTGCTCTCCTGACAGTGGTGGAAGAATTAAGGAAAATTTTGGATGGAGGGGGCTGCGCTGCGCTTATTCTGTTAGATCTCAGCGCAGCCTTCGATACGGTGAACCATCATCTGTTAATCCAAAGACTCAGGAAGGCAGGAGTGGACGGAACAGCGTTAAAATGGCTATAGTCCTTTTTAGAGGACAGATCTTTTGTAGTCTTTGAAGAGGAAATCACCTCTAAGCGAATGCCCCTTAGATGTGGGGTCTCTCAGGGATCTTCCCTGAGCCCCACTCTATTTAATGTCTATATGAGTTCCCTGGCAGAAGTAGTTACACCTTTTGGCATTCAGATCATCACCTACTCTGATGATACCCAGCTGGTGGTTTCGCTTAATCAACAGGAGGACTCAGGCTCGGGATTAGCCTTGTGTCTTGAAAAGGTGTCGAGTTGGATGGACAGCTCTTGTCTAAAATTGAATGGAGCTAAGACTGAGCTGATGCTCTTGGGTAACTCCACCGCGCTGAGTATAGGATATTTCTGGCCTAGCTGTCTTGGGACACCACCCTCCCCAAAAGACCAAATTAAGAGTTTGGGCGTATGGCTGGACCGTAATCTTGATTTTAAAGATCAAGCATGTAAGGTGGCAGCTTGTTGCTTTGGGATCTTAAGAATGCTAAGAAAGATCCTTCCCCTGCTACCCTTCACGGCTAGAAGACTGCTGGTCCAAGCATTGATCCTATCACGTCTCGATTATGCTAATGCTTTATATCTGGGAGCCACACTCACCACCATCAAAAAATTGCAGATAGTGCAAAATTGTGCAGCACGTCTGCTTATGAACTCTTCCAAGCGCCTTTCAGCCAAGCCTGCGCTTGCATCACTTCACTGGCTGCCCATTCAAGAGAGAGTCCAGTTTAAAGCTTTGTGTATTACACACAAAGCACTCTCAGGTAGAGGCCCTCCCACTATTAGATCCATTATTCAACCTTATCGCTCCAATAGGTCTTTAAGGTCAGATAATAAACAATTGGCGGTAGTTCCAAAAATAAAAAAAATACGAAGCGGAGGGCGTCGCTTTTCGTACAATGCCGCCAAACTGTGGAATCTTTTGCCTCTTGGTATCCGCCTTGAGCCAAATTACCTGACCTTCCGAAATCAGTTAAAAATGTATTTGTTTCCCTAATACGGCCCGAAGTTGAAGCTGCACTGCTACCAGCGCTGGGATGCCCCCGGGTAGCCATGCGCTTTAGAAATGCCTCTTCATTCATTCATTCATACCTTCATTACAGTAGAAACAGCAGATACCCGGGTAGCCCCCCCGGATAGACTCTAAGAGATTATCATCCAAATTGAAGGTGATATACAGCGTCTAATCAAAGCGGTTTTCTGGGAAAATCTCACCTCCTCATACGACATTTTGTTGGCGGAGGCAGATTGGCCTCCGCCCTTTGTGCTAGCCGCTTCTAGAGGGGAGGACGTGATACTTCCGAGTTTTTCGCGTTAAGTCCCTGAGGAACATGCAAAGGCTTACGCAGCTGAGTGGGCTTTGGCCCTTGCCCCAGTGGTGTACCATAATCAGGTGGGCTGGGATATTGATTCACCGGCACATGAAATACCATTACGGTCTATGCCACAACCACAACCACAATATCCAATCAGACGTGAAGCTAAGGCTCACATTTGTGACATTCTAACTCAGTTGGAATATCAAGGAGTGATTGAATCCTGTGTCTCACCGATGAATAATCCTTTTTTTCCGGTATCCAAACCTGACGGTTCATATCGCATTGTGTTGGATTATCGAAATTTGAATAGTCATTGTTGCACTTTTGCGGTGCAAAACACACACAGCTCTGCGCTGGTGAACAACCTGGTTCGTAAAAAATACAAAACTACACTGGACATATCCAATGGTTTCTACAGTCATAATCTGGCTCCTGAGAGCCGTGACTTGACAGCATTCACCGCCGTTAGAAATCCGAAAAAATTCATGCGCTTGCCTATGGGGTATAAGAACAGCCCCGGGGCTTTTGCTGCGCATGTTGTATCTTTGTTGCACGACATAGATCCAGATGCGTTCTCGTACGTTGATGATATTTATCTGACGGACGACGAGCTAATGCCACATCTTGTCCGAATTGACCGCATCATTTTATTGTTTGCCGACTACGGATACAAGTTCAATTTTGCAAAATCACACATCACTCATTATGCGGTGCTCTTTTTGGGCTATCAGCTCAATAATGAGGGTCGGGGGTTAGCCCCCCACTTTCTGGAGAAGTGTGCACAATTGCAACCTCCTTCTACGCTGAAGAAACTTCAGTCTTTGCTGGGATTTTTGAATTTCGGGAAGACATACATTCCCCGATTATGCCTAGCGTATCAAACCACTTTATGCGTTGATACAACCAACATATTCTTCTGCCAGCTGGCTTCAGGAACATACCCCTATCCTACAATCTTTGCAATCTGATATGCTTGCAACTAACTACTTGTTGACGCGTGATAACACCACGAACCTGGTGATACGTATAGTGCCAGGGAAGGTGGGTTTCACCTACTTCACGTTCAATTAGGGGGACACAGTGCCTATTGCATACAAGTCACATTTGTACACTGCGGCTAAAATGCGTTTTTTTTAATGTTGAATTTTTTTTGACAGCGGTCCAAATGGCGATTCTGAAAGAACGCTCACTGGCACAAGTTAAACGCATTCTTATGGTCACGCCTTTCCCTGCTTTAGAGGCAGTGACTAAGGCAAGTGTACCGAACTCTAAGGCACTACATCGCAGTTGGATATAATGGGCTACTTCTTTGACATCATCTGATGTCACGTTTATCTTTGACCCTGCACTTCAGACACAGGAGTTTTTACAGTATGAACACGCTCATCCTCCTCTGCTGTCATTGCTTCCTTTAGATGAGTACAAATGTATCATTTATACCGATGGCTCGGCTCAACCGGCCACTGGCTCCAAACACACTTATTCAGCGGCTTGCGCTATTGTGGCTGGTTCGATTGTCAATGGAGAATTTAAGTCTTCCATAGTGCATACTCAGGCACTTGGGGACTGTACAGCACAATTGGCGGAGCTGCGTGCTCTTGTTCTTGCCCTTGAGTTTGCCGATCCTAATGTGAATACTCTTATTATATGCGATTCTTACTACTGTGTTCAATCTTTTAATGACAACTTATTCTTTTGGTCTCAAAATGACTATTGAGACTCTAAAGGCAGCACAATCAAGCATAAAAAGCTTTGGGTTCGAGTGGCAGACCTTAAACAACGTCTGCCCCTCACGCACATTATCCATACTCTTGGCCATCAGCGTGTGGGAGCACATGCTCTTGGTAATTCTTTGGCTGACGAAGCGTCCAAATCTGCAGTAGCCACGTGTTCCGGTTACAAGATCCATGACTAAAATAGATAATGATATTCTGGTACCTGCTACGAAGGAGGGAACTGTTTATCTTCAGGGTTTCCCTTTGAAATACTCATCATATATCTCCCGAACAAGTTCCATATGCTAAGATTCCATCTGTTGGGGATCGGCTGATTCCCAACATGGACCGCAGACTTGCTTTGCTCATAGCCGCACACGAGGGCATGGCTTCTGCACATGCCAGGGTGTCTGCGACTGTCTCGATTTTACAGCAGCATTATTGGTGGCGTGGTTTATATAAACAAACCCGTAATTGTGTGCTTTCCTGTGACATTTGTCAACAAATTAAACCGCCTACGGTCACACACCCACCACAAACACAGCTAAGTATTTCTAATCGATCATTTGGCTGTGTATATCTTGATCACTGCGGTTCTTTCTCTTCTGATACTGCGTATAAATACATTTTTGTTGCAGTTGATTTATGCACTAGATTCCTTTTGGGTTTGGCCACAACGCAGTGCTGACGCTCAAAATGTCGTCAGGGATTTGCGTGTCTTTGTCGGAATGTTTGCCTGTGGCACCTTCCATTCAGACCAAGGTCCAGCGTTCGCCTCTAAGGCATACAAGGATGTGATGAAGTCGATGGAGGATCTGCTGGTGCAGTTTTCGTCTCCTTACAGGCCTGAGGGCAACTCTATTGTGGAGCGAATGAACCCCGACTTAAAGCAATCTTTGACACCTAGAGTCTTAGGTACTGGCAGGAACTGGCTAGCCCATTTGTATGGAGTTCAACGTGCACTTAACAATCTCCCTCGATGATCTCTGGGTGGGCCGGCCCCCTACGAAATGCTCTTTGGCATTAAAATGTTTGTGCCAGACCTTGGTGGTTTAGACGTTGTGGCGGCGGCCGCAACCTTTGACGTAGATAATTATTCTACTATGTTACAGGACCTACAAAAGACCAGTAACAGCTACGCAACTGAACATTTACCCTCTTCCAATGACACATCGATGCTGATTCCGGTCACCGGCTGACTTCCTAAGATTGGAGATTTGGTACGAGAAAACCTGGTGAACAAGAAAGAATTTTGTCCCTCTTATCGTGCACCAATCCCGGTTCTTGCATTGAAGGGTATTAGTACAGTGATACTACCACCTTTACCTGGTCGCAAAGACAACAGATATATTTCAGTGAACAATGTCAAGTTACACCGTCTGGCAGATTCTGAATAGTGTAACTCCTGCTGTTTCATGCAACGCTATCTCAATGAATCCGGTGCATTCGTGCACTTCGAATCATCCTCGTATGGCAGGGGGTGAAACGGAAACAATTATTGACATTTTACCTATCCCCACACCGCCCTGTTCCACTGCAGAGGTCGAGTATACTTATCCTGCAGAGGAGTCCCACACTGAAGTGCCGATCAGTCCACGTCAACACCAAACTGATGTCACCAATCCGCCTTGGATGAATATGAGTGCAAGCGGTTATTTTTGGGACTGTCCGAGCTTCGCCTATGACTCTTCCTCCTCGTCTTCTACGTTGGCACTTCCACCGACAAAAATAGGTATTTTCATCTCTTGGTTTAAAAAGACTTACTTGGTCCCACCCTGGACTTACATCTGGTTGGTACTCATCCTGATTTTCCTCTTCATGTCTTTAGGATTTGTGACTGTCTTTTTCTTACTCATCAATGGTCATTACCTGCCAGAACGCTCTGCTGTGAAATTGTTCGATGGAATTCTGGCCCCTCATACATCGTCCCATATAATGAAACGAGATCAAGCCCTTGTGAACATTTCAGCTTTCCCAGTTGCTGATGGCATCATTTGGGATAAAGTAGCTTTCGAAATCCATGGTCCGACGGAAGTCCTCAACGCACCATACGTGTTTCGCGTTTCTTTAGGGGACGTGGTGACACCGGACATACATTCTGATGATTGGGATGTCCAAGCAGTACATTCATTGTTTTCAGATTTAAAGTATTATGCTGCTTTTGATGCTGAAGATTTGTACTTGAATTCGGCCTATTATGCTGATTTATTCAGTTATCAACATTACGGACTTCATTACTTACACAAAACAAACACTTTACGTCCTGTTTTTAATTACACGCAGTGGGAACATTGCCCAACTCCTTTACAGGGGAGTTCTAAAACACTTGGGGACAAGTTCACCTATTTCACGGATTATGACATGTCCAATCCTGAATCCTATTTCTTTAAATTACAGTTTTCGTCGCAGTCTAAGTTTATCCTGACCCACACTAAATTGATCTATTCCAATTCCTTTACATCTGAATTGGCCTCGCAGGGTTATGATCATTTGAGTGCTACCATTGATTTAAAAACAGTATGGGGCACTAAGGATTGGCAGGTTCAGGGAACTGAAGCTTTACATCGTGCCTGCCTTATACCTGCACAAATGTTATTTTTAACCGCTTCGCCGCGATCGGAATTCCGCCCAGGTGCTGGACATTCCGATCGCGGGTGTGGTCATGACAAGCTCAGCTCGTCATGCGCACAGGCCGACCGCGCAGCATGACGAGCTGAGCTCGTCATGAGCATCGAAGGGGTTAAATGATACGGTATATCAAACCACTTGCATTGGTCTGGCGACTGCAAAAAATTTAAATAATCCATCAATTCCATCCCTGGCTGAGTATGATAATTGGCGCACACACACAAATTATTCAATCGATGTTTTGCAAACTCTCATTCGAAATGGTACTTTCAATGTTTCCTACGTTGACCCTAGCGGGTGGTTGCTGTGGCAAACCAGTTCAAATTCATGCCAGCTGCGTTTTTATAATATAACGCCAGGTTTTACACAGGCTAGACCAGATCCACGTTTTTTGCACTCACATTCGGTCACAACATATTCGGTGGATAAATTGTGCCAACAATGGTTGGAACACTCATCGTTGTCCTCAGTTAAACAACACTTGTCTCGCTTGTCGAGTGACATCAATTTGGCTGATTTTCTTCTAGGTCCTAGGACCCCGAGGACAAAAAGATTTTTCTATGCTGCGTACAGTGAAATATAGAAATTATCGCAGATGAAGGCAGCATTTCGTCTGCGACAAATTGACGAACCTAATTTAGAAAAAGTCCTTGCAGTGGTCGACAATAATTTCAACACACTGTCTTCACACATTTATACCTTGGATAATATTGTTTCATCTGTTATTGATATTGTTCAGACTGATGTATCTGTGTTATATCATGGTCAGAATCAATTATGATCAGTAATGCAGTTTGCATGGACGCTACAGACTCTTAAAATGGGTAAAGTACCTTGGGATTATTTGAATGCTTCCGCTTTGTTTTTGCCATTTAATTTAACTGATAAACAACGGTTTATGTCCATGAAAGATGCTACATACACATTATTACACATTTAACAGTTAGAACATTTGCCGTTCTCTGTGGCGGAGACAGATTCAGCTGTGTGGTTAATACAAGGGGTTATCTCTCGCCCCTTTTCGCTGTTTCAATTTAAATCTTGCATGAAACATTTCCCGATTGCCCGCTTTAAACCCCTGGGTAGTACGTTTCTCCATGAGTTATGGTCCCTACCATTCACTTATAGATGTCATCGTGATGATAAGGAAGTTTTCCTAACAGGGGAGGACTGTGATTCCACAGTGGGACACTCCCTAGTTTGTAAACATGTTAAATTGCACGGCGCTTGTAATGTGTCCGCACCTAATCTTGCTTGCTTTTTGAAAGGAAGTCCACTCCCAGCGATAATTCCCGCTTTTACATTGCTTACTAACGGCAGTTATCTTATTTTGAAAAACCACGACTGCTGTGGTTTACTGGCAGGAATCCCGTATATAGAAACAGTTTCACAACATGTTACTTGTTGTAGCAATGTGCTTTTTCCGCACCCGCATAGGAAAGTAGATATTTCTATTTGGCCTTCCATTCTGGCTTTGAAAACAGATTTCAACAAATTAAGCAGGCTCAAAGCGCTATTGTTTCAACAAGAAGTGGCTCTCACTTCAGCTCGAGAGACCTTCGAATTAAAGGTGGCTAGAACTTCGAGTGAGATTCAGTCACTTCTGAACACGAATCTCCCAATACATTTTGGGGAGTTGATACATCAAATATTTAATGCGTCTGACACCGAAGGCCTTGCTCATTTTTTTAAACTGGTGGGATCCGGCCTTGTGCGTCTTTTCAGACAATATTTGGTGTAATACCGGCCTTTATTCATTCTATTTTTTCCAGCGTCTTCAGGGGATTCCCTTTAGTACCGGTGCTAGCTGGTGGAATCCTGCTTCTTCTGCTCCTGCTGCGCAATGGCTGCTCATCTTGTGGTAATGCACAGACCAGGCCAATTGTAACTGTACCGTGATCAAATGCAACAAGTTTTTGGATGCTTGCCATTAGCGATGCTTAGCGTGAGTTATGGATTAACTTTTCGCTTTGCCTACTTCACTTGCGTGCAACCTGTATTCTACTGTCAATGGCGCCCCTTCTATTGGGCTATGGATTTATGCCTCTCCAATACGTCATCTCCTGTCCCGGATTTTAACCTGTTGGTGGGTCCCTTAGAGGCCCATGAACAGGCTTGTTCTGGAAATGGCCGTATGGCGTGTGCTGCTGCACCTGGAGTCTTGGCTGAATGGGATATCTGTACGGCTGAGCAGAACCTATTGCGACGGAGCTTCATTGAATATCACGCAAGTTGCCTGGATTTGCTCTTGGAGGCATCGGATTACGAGGAGCATGTTTGTTCCTTCGAACTACTTGTTTGGATGGCATCCCTCTTTGCTGCTAACGATCGGGATGACCTTTTGGAACGCATTGCATTGACAGGATCACGTGCTTTTATGGATACACCACCTCCATGTTAGACACGTTTTTCGTGCAACGGTACATTTTTAACAACGTAAAAATTATATATATATTTTTTGAAATTTTTTCCAATCTGTTTCTTTATTTTTATGCGTATTTGAACTATGCTTACCCTTGAAATCTGTTTTGGTCTTTTGTCTATATACTATGACCTTACCAAGGGGAGGGTGTTATATGGCCGTTGGGGTGTTTGTCGACATTGCTAAATTGACATGAGCATGGCTGCCATGATGCTGCTTTTGCGCACGTTACTACTTGACTTTGTTTTGCAAGACTCTGTTTGTGCCTTTCACATGAGAACTGTCTGCTTTCTGCGTTCTCTGCCTGCTCTTGGAGTTTAGTCTGAACACGATATGCAAGGGCGATAAACAATGCCCCTTGTTATTCTGTTCTGGTCAGTCCCTAGCATCTAAACAAAACATGCTAACACAGCTGCGCTACTGAAGCTCGTGCTTTGATATTACATTGATGCATGTTGTTCTAAAACACACTTGGAGAAGGTCCTTTCCAGGGAGAAGAGCTATGCAGTTCCTATGATGTAAAGCTTCCATCTAGGCACTAAGGTAGGGGGTCTGCAGACAAAGCCCAGAGATCTTCTTTTACATAATAGTCACCTTACCAAGGGGAGGGTGGTCAGGCCTTATAGTCCTTGTTCCACTGTCTATATATATAATGACGTCCCCTTCATACTCTATGGAATTGTAACAATGCCAATTGTTCTAATTTTATGCATTTCGCTGCTGGTAGTGGCTCGTATACAGCATTATAGAGCACAATAGTTAAAATAAACATTTTGAACTATAACAGTGACTCTGACCATTCTTATTGTGGATAAGTACGAGTGAGAGAGCGAAAGGGTATGTTTTGCTACCGCGATTCCTGAGCGAGTCGGGAGTGTTGTGTTCTAGGTTGTCTAATCATTTGTAGCTTCGTGATTTTTGGAGGAGAATGAATGAGACACTATAGCTAGTCGGTTTAGGGATTTTGGGTACTAAGGTGGTAGGTTGGTACACCCCTATACACCGAGGTCCTGTTTTCCTGCACATAGTTCTGTGTAGGTGCAGAATCCCCACAACAGCTTGATGGTGCAGCTCACTGCATACCTTTTGTTACCAATTATTTAAAATGCAAATGGAGTGGGATTTGGCTATGCCCAGAGAAGTTTTTTCCCCTAATTTTATGCTATTGGCTGTTTGATATATCACTCTGCCTCCTATGGAGTGCTTGCATTGCAACGCATGAGGTTATATTTCACATCTGAATATTACACTGAATCATGACATTAAATTATTTACCTTATAGATGCACTGATTACAGAAAGAACAATTGCTGTACTATTTTTCAAAGTAGAAGGCTTTTAAAAAAAAAATTCAGATGAGATTGAATTTGCAAACCAGACCAATTAGCTTTGCAGATGACATTGTTTTTCAAGGCACCCCGTACTCCCCCGAGCTGTTGGTTTTATTCACTCTGGATGTTTCTAGGACTGTTGCTGCTTGTTATACTTTGTGCAGGGGCCGTGCTAGGAAGAACTGTGGGGATTCTTTCCTGCATGCAGTCCAGTCCTGGAAGGTATAGGAAATGTGCCCTTCCTCCTGTAGATACAAGCATTTGCAATGCAATAGGTCTCGCATTTGGGAGAGTTAGCATTGCAAATGACAATGCCTTTTATTTGTTTGAAAAACCAAAACATAAATAAAAGACATTGTAATTTACAATGCGAATAGCTCAAACTCGCGTAAATGCGAGACCTATTGCATTGCACATGCTTGTTTTACAGTGTGATCGAGAGGGAGCCTTTTCCAATGGAGGGAGGATTAAAAGGTTGAAGCCACAGCTGAGCCCTTTCTAGTTTAAACATTAGGTTGAAAAATGTTTGCAGGCATTGCAAATGTTGGCCGGTGGTCCCTTCTACGACTAACATCACATAAGGGGAGGTGAGCGGGTAGTGTTATAAGGCAGGCTTCAGGCAGGCTCTGATTGACCTGTGAAATATTTTAAAAACAGTTTTTGAAGGAAACGTGCAGGCTGCAGTCTAGGAATCGACCTCTTATGTTACTAACATTTCATGTACAGTGGAATATCAGTCGTGACTATTAATTCCTTTCTAAATATAGCAGTTGTTTTGATGGTTTTGTCAGACAATGTGTCTTTGAACTTTTTTTGTGTATTTAAGCATCAATCAGTCTTCAGGTTAACAATGGATTGTGTAGTATAAGCGAACATACTCAGAAAAATGGAAAACAAACATTGTCAAAGCCAATAGGTCTGCAAGTTTGGGCTGTTTTTTGCAAAGAAAATTAGCAAAAATATGAAAAAGATTAAAATGAATGAATGGGCAAATGGCACAGCAGCCCTTGCACTCTAGTGTTCTTCTTTTCAACTGACTGTGCAGACGTGAGCTAGCAAAATATCATCATTCTCACATCGCAAGACAGCCAGAGGATGAAGTGGGCTTACCCAATGCCACCTGATGTGTGTTTTGATGGGAGGTAGCAAAATGTAATGACACTTAAACAGACCCCTGGATGAGGAGGGTTAACCGAAAGCACCCGTCTGCATTTATGTATATATATATATATATCATCGCTCCAACTCTTTCATTCCCTTTCAAAAAGAGTACAGCACTCGCGGGGAAAGTTGCGCCGTTAGTTTTTATTATGGCACCACAACAAACACGTTTCGGAAACTCCTTCGTCAGTGTTAACCAAACGCACTGAGAGGAGCCATTTAAATCACAGTACCTTCTTACAAACATCGACATTGAAGATGGACTCATTAGCCCCCAACTTAAGCGCCATCTTGAAGTGGTGTTTACACTCAAATTTCATGAAAATATCTATTCAGATACACATTCGCATAATAATTAAGCCATAAATCGGCATGCATCATGTTACCAATAGTCCTCATATAATTGAAGGCTTACACGTAAATACGCTGTTTCAATAGGGTGAGCTACAGCATTGCATTTCACCACATCGTCATGATCCGAAAACTGTTTAAGAGATTTTATATCATGCCGTGAATCGGCCTTAAAACCACTAAGATCGCTTAATAGCTACTCGCATAAATCTTTCATCATACACCAATATCTCGCCATGTATTGGCCAACAATTTCAAGTTTATGTAAAAAACAATTCATGACAAAAAGAAGAAGTCAGCAAGAAATCGTAATAGATTGAACAGGAAATCACTTATCTTCCCTGGAACCTCATTTTCCCAGGTGCACAGATAACTCTTCCCCGCTATTGAGGCCATATGGTGCTTTGGTTTGCATATCGATAATATAGCGGGACTCTAGCCTCCTTAGTCTCTGAACTCTGTCTCCCCATCTGCAATCAATTGGCACATGATCTATACTGAAGTATTGCAACAGGTCCCTGTTGCTTTGATGTTTAATAGAAAAGTGCCTGGCGACTGGATAGTTAAAATCCTTATTCGCGATTGCCCGCAGATGTTCTAGAACACGAATCTTTACACTATGTATAGTACTGCCTATATATCTGAGCCCACATGGGCATGTCAGACAGTAGACAGTATGTGTAGTATGGCATGTCAGAAATTTGTTAATCAACTTCCGTTCCTTCAACCCCACTACCTGATAGGAGAGTACCCTTTTACTATTGGCACACGCCTTGCATTTCCCGCAGGGGAAGAAACCCTTAACGTCTTTGATTGTTCCTTGTCTGCCTGGAACCACTTGCAGATGGCTGTGGACTAATTGGTCTCGCAGCGACCTTGCCTTTCTGAATGTGATGAGGGGGGCATGGGGGATATCATTACCTATGATGGTATCCGTTTTAAGGATATGCCAATTTCTTTTCAAGATGTTCCTGAGGGAATTAGCATTGTCCGAGTAAGTGGTAATTAGTCAGAATTTCCCTTCATTCTTGTCCTTGGCATTACCCATTACACCCTTCTCCTCAAAAAGTTTCATTCTGGGGATTCTCTCTACTTTCTTGAGGGTGGTTTCTAAGAGGTCCCTGTTATAGCCTCTAGCCAAGAACCTAGTAACACTGTCTTGCGCTGCAGTTTTGAAATCGCACTCCCTCGAGCAGTTACGTTTAAGCCTGAGGAGCGGTATGCTATTTATTAGTTTAGGAGGGTGACTGCTATCGGCGTGCAAAATAGAATTGCCCGCCGTCGGTTTTCTGTACAGTTCTGTTTCGAGCACTCCTTCCTTAACGTAAACCCTAAGGTCGAGATAGTTCACTGCCACTGAACTAATCGCTGATGTAAACCTTAAGTTGACCTCATTGTTGTTAAGATGTTGTATGAACTCCTCAGAAAAGGCTCAATGGCCCCTTCCATACTAGGAAGAGGTCATCGATGTACCTGTGCCAGGCAACTATCTCCTTGACCCATTTTTCATTTTCTTGGGTCCAGGTTACCTGCTCCTCCCACCAGCCCACGAATAGATTTGCGTAGCTGGGGGCGAAGCAGGTACCCATCGCTGTGCCGGAGATCTGGCGGTAGAGGTCCCCCTGGAATAAAAAGATGTTATTCAGCAGACAGAATTCGATAAGTTCAATCAACATGTTATTGTGTTCTGCAAATTTTAAAGGTCTCTTGTTCAGAAAATATTTGATTGCATCCAATCCTTGTTGATGGTTAATACACGTATACAGGCTTGTAATGTCAAGTGCAATCAAACTATACGTTGGTTTCCACTCAATTTTACTAATCTGAACAATAAAATCCTTGGTGTCCTTAATGTAAGAGGATAGTTGCAGAACTGATTGAAATAAAAAATAGTCAATGAACGTCAATAGGTTCTCAGTGAGGCTCCCTTTAGATGACACAATTGGCCTCCCTGGTGGACTGACGTTGTTTTTATGTACCTTCGGAAGGTGATAAAATGTCGGTGTCACTGGATTGGTGTTTCTCAAGAAGAAGTACTCGTCAGTATCAAGCATTGATTTCTCATGCCACTTGTTGATTAATAGGTGGTATTTCTTGATGCTCTCATTATATCTTTCCTTATTAGTTTTTTCATAGTATCTCCCATCAGTAAGTTGTCTCAAGGCTTCATGACAATATTGATCCCTGGTCATGAGAACAATATTGCCCCCTTTATCTGAGGGTTTACAGATTATCCCAGTGTCTTTTTGTAAATTCACCAAGGTTCTTTCTTGGTCTATGGTCAAGTTCTTTTGCTTGGGCAAGGGTTTCATGAACTGTCTGAATTTAACTAGATCTTTTACTACCGCTTCAGAAAAGGCATCAATAGCATCGTATGGCATTTGTGGCATGAACTGCGATGCTGGCTTAAATGGACTCATAGGTGCCTCCTGTTCAATGCCAATTTGTCTTGTTCTTTGTACGAGGTCCTCATTATTGTCCCCACCACCTTCTCGCTCCAAACGTAGATCTTCTAATATTTCTAAGGATGTTAAATCATCCACTGTTAGGATATCGGTGTCCTTGATTTTTAATTTCAGATGTCTTGATTCCCTGATGGTCGGTTTTAACTTGAAAAATGTATGCAGTTTGAGCTTTCATACAAATAAGAACAGGTCTATCCTCGTTTGTGTGAATTCCAATCGATCATTCGGACAAGAAGTCAGTCCCAATTTTAGTACCGACTCCTCTGTAGATGTCAATATTCTTGATGTCAAATTCACAATTGTCAGATTAGCTGTTTCTGATACCACCTCCCTCCTCTCTTGCTCCGTGTCACTCTTGCCGTTGCCTTTCCTCTCCCTCTTGAGGGAGGTGGTAACAGAAACAGCTAATCTGACAATTGTGAATTTGACATCAAGAATATTGACATCTACAGAGGAGTCGGTACTATTATTTGTACGAAAGCTCAAACTGCATACATTTTTCAAGTTAAAACCGACCATCAGGGAATCAAGGCATCTGAAATTAAAAATCAAGGACACCGATATCCTAACAGTGGATGATTTAACATCCTTAGAAATATTAGAAGATCTACGTTTGGAGCGAGAAGGTGGTGGGGGACAATAATGAGGACCTCGTACAAAGAACAAGACAAATTGGCATTGAACAGGAGGCACCTATGAGTCCATTTAAGCCAGCATCGCAGTTCATGCCACAAATGCCATACGATGCTATTGACGCCTTTTCTGAAGCGGTAGTAAAAGATCTAGTTACATTCAGACAGTTCATGAAACCCTTGCCCAAGCAAAAGAACTTGACCATAGACCAAGAAAGAACCTTGGTGAATTTACAAAAAGACACTGGGATAATCTGTAAACCCTCAGATAAAGGGGGCAATATTGTTTTCATGACCAGGGATCAATGTTGACATGAAGCCTTGAGACAACTTACTGATGGGAGATACTATGAAAAAACTAATAAGGAAAGATATAATGAGAGCATCAAGAAATACCACCTATTAATCAACAAGTGGCATGAGAAATCAATGCTTGATACTGACGAGTACTTCTTCTTGAGAAACACCAATCCAGTGACACCGACATTTTATCACCTTCCGAAGGTACATAAAAACAACGTCAGTCCACCAGGAAGGCCAATTGTGTCATCTAAAGGGAGCCTCACTGAGAACCTATCGACGTTCATTGACTATTTTTTATTTCAATCAGTTCTGCAACTATCCTCTTACATTAAGGACACCAAGGATTTTATTGTTCAGATTAGTAAAATTGAGTGGAAACCAACGTATAGTTTGATTGCACTTGACATTACAAGCCTGTATACGTGTATTAACCATCAACAAGGATTGGATGCAATCAAATATTTTCTGAACAAGAGACCTTTAAAATTTGCAGAACACAATAACATGTTGATTGAACTTATCGAATTCTGTCTGCTGAATAACATCTTTTTATTCCAGGGGGACCTCTACCGCCAGATCTCCGGTATAGCGATGGGTACCTGCTTCGCCCCCAGCTATGCGAATTTATTCGTGGGCTGGTGGGAAGAGCAGGTAACCTGGACCCAAGAAAATGAAAAATGGGTCAAGGAGATAGTTGCCTGGCACAGGTACATCGATGACCTCTTCCTAGTATGGAAGGGGCCATTGAGCCTTGCTGAGGAGTTCATACAACATCTAAACAACAATGAGGTCAACTTAAGGTTTACATCTGAGATTAGTTCAGTGGCAGTGAACTATCTCGACCTTAGGGTTTACGTGAAGGAAGGGGTGCTCGAAACAGAACTGTACAGAAAACCGACGGCGGGCAATTCTATTTTGCACGCCGATAGCAGTCACCCTCCTAAACTAATAAATAGCATACCCTATGGTAAGCTCCTCAGGCTTAAACGTAACTGCTCGAGGGAGTGCGATTTCAAAACTGCAGCGCAAGACAGTGTTACTAGGTTCTTGGCTAGAGGCTATAACAGGGATCTCTTAGAAACCACCCTCAAGAAAGTAGAGAGAATCCCCAGAATTAAACTTTTTGAGGAGAAGGGTGTAATGGATAATGCCAAGGACAAGAATGAAGGGAAATTCTGACTAATTACCACTTACTCGGACGATGCTAATTCCCTCAGGAACATCTTGAAAAGAAATTGGCATATCCTTAAAACGGATACCATCATAGGTAATGATATCCCCCATGCCCCCCTCATCACATTCAGAAAGGCAAGGTCGCTGCGAGACCAATTAGTCCACAGACATCTGCAAGTGGTTCCAGGCAGACAAGGAACAATCAAAGACGTTAAGGGTTTCTTCCCCTGCGGGAAATGCAAGGCGTGTGCCAATAGTAAAAAGGTACTCTCCTATCAGGTAGCGGGGTTGATGGAATGGAAGTTGATTAACAAATATCTGACATGCCATACTACACATACTGTCTACTGTCTGACATGCCCATGTGGGCTCAGATATATAGGCAGTACTATACATAGTGTAAAGATTCGTGTTCTAGAACATCTGCGGGCAAATGCGAATAAGGATTTTAACTATCCAGTCGCCAGGCACTTTTCTATTAAACATCAAAGCAACAGGGACCTGTTGCAATACTTCAGTATAGATCATGTGCCAATTGATTGCAGAGGGGGAGACAGAGTTCAGAGACTAAGGAGGTTAGAGTCCCACTATATTATCGATATGCAAACCAAAGCACCATATGGCCTCAATAGCGGGGAAGAGTTATCTGTGCACCTGGGAAAATGAGGTTCCAGGGAAGATAAGTGATTTCCTGTTCAATCTATTACGATTTCTTGCTGACTTCTTCTTTTTGTCATGAATTGTTTTTTACATAGACTTGAAAATGTTGGCCAATACATGGCGAGATACTGGTGTATGATGAAAGATTTATGCGAGTAGCTATTAAGCGATCTTAGTGGTTTTAAGGCCGATTCACGGCATGATATAAAATCTCTTAAACAGTTTTCGTATCATGACGATATGGTGAAATGCAATGCTGTAGCTCACCCTATTGAAACAGCGTATTTACGTGTAAGCCTTCAATTATATGAGGACTATTGGTAACATGATGCATGCCGATTTATGGCTTAATTATTATGCGAATGTGTATCTGGATAGATATTTTCATGGAATTTGAGTGTAAACACCACTTCAAGATGGCGCTTAAGTTGGGGGCTAATGAGTCCATCTTCAATGTCGATGTTTGTAAGAAGGTACTGTGATTTAAATGGCTCCTCTCAGTGCGTTTGGTTAACACTGATGAAGGAGTTTCCGAAACGCGTTTGTTGTGGTGCCATAATAAAAACTAACGGCGCAACTTTCCCCGCGAGTGCTGTACTCTTTTTGAAAGGGAATGAAAGAGTTGGAGCGATGATATTACGTGGATGCACTGCCACGGATATAGCACCCATCCACGAGTGATCCGAATCAGTGCAAAAGGAGCGTGATATATATATATATATATCAATCAAGAAACGGGTGCTCAGCAGCAGGGGCGCACTCGAGAGGCAGAAATCATGCGTAGGCATCAGCGAACACTCCCATCAATAATGCAAGCCTGACGCGTTTCGGAATAAGTTCCTTAATTATAGGCTGACTCGAATCATTTGCTGTGCTAATGGCATCTTTATTTAAATTTCTTCCCTCCAATGGGCTGCTTGTATAAGCCCCAGTGCCTACTGGGAGATGTGGTCCATATAGCCTGCATTTGACCCAAATGGGATTCGAGAACATTTTCAAATTTGGTATTCAAATGAATAATAAAGTGTCCGTTTCTGCCAAAAATCCAAGCAGTGTCTCCCCACATTCGGGCAACGACCATTTTCGTACCATGTGGCCCCTTGTACATCTCCAGGGTGGTGCAGCCCCTCACGCCCGGAGCCGGCGTGATAAACATCAAGAAACGGGTGCTCAGCAGCAGGGGCGCACTCGAGAGGCAGAAATCACGCGTAGGCATCAGCGAACACTCCCATCAATAATGCAAGCCTGACCCGTTTCCGAATAAGTTCCCTAATCATAGGCTGACTCGAATATATATATACTTACTATTGATTTTTTTAAAATATGAGGCTCGTGAGACAGCCAAAGCTGTCTCAACGTCATACCTAAATAAGCATTGGCAAAGCAAATAGATTTAGCATTGGCTGCCAGCCTTTTGGCTTTGTCAATGCTCATTTTATTTGTCATGGGCTTGCTAAACGTTATTTTTTAGGGAACTGCTTTGTGTGTTGATGTGCTCCTTGTGAAAGGGCTTAATGCTGTCACTCAAAGTGAAGTTTGACAATAGCTGAAGTGAGCTGACCCGGTGCCCCATGCTGTATACTGAGGCCCATCCAGAGGTGCTGCCAGTTCATACTTCTCACATAGGCATTCAAGTCACTACGCAACATGGGACCCGCATACCTTAATCATCGGCTTAACTTCCACCAACCCACCAGACAACTTCGCTCAGCATCACTCTCACTCGACACACACCCCCATCCACAGAAGCAGAACGTGAGGTCGATCATTCTCCTACCAAGCCACCAAATCCTTGAACGAGCTCCCCCAATACATCAGGGCCACCTCCTCACTTTCTTGAATTCTGCAAGAAGCTGAAGACTGACTTTTCAATTAGTCTTCTTGCGGGAACATTGAGACTGCCTGTACTCAGGCTCAGCCTCACCACAAGCCTAGATTCACCTACTCAGTTCCTGGATACCCTCACAGGTGACAAGCTGCGCTCTACAAATTCACCTTAAATTACATTACATTACATCAGCGATACAACACTAACGGTAATATATGGTACTAACCTATTGCAGGTACTGCCAATATTAGGCAGAATTAAAAGAGATAGGAAAACTGGGTTTGTTTAGTGTAAATGACCTGATTCTATGAAGTGAACAGTATGTTACCACAGTGTTCAATTTACCAAACTCACAAACTATGTCTAGCTTCGAAACCATAGCACACCAAAAAAGAAATGAAAATACAGTTGCTCGTCTAGCTCAGAATTCTAACTAATTAGCATAAATAAAGATAATTATGGGAAAAAGTTTAAGGAACATGGTCCTTTCATCATCAAGTTAGTAAGGGAAACTTGAAAGCTTTGATGTCATGTAGTTTTCTAGCTCTTTAAGTAAAAGGGAACTCTAAATCAGTATTACTTTTTTTTCAGACCACTCATCAGTGCTGTCTTTTATATGATTCTTCCACTGACAAATTATTTCCATGTGCGCTTTACTCCCCGCATCACTGGAGGGTGATGGAGATTTGTACTTGAGCCGTATGATCACGAAAATGTAGCCAGTTTATGAAAATATAGCAAGGGGTGGCATGTCGTGCAGAAAACATGGTTGTTGACATCTCAGGCCTCGGGGCCTTCTGTGCTGAAGTGAGTGATTCTGAAAGAACTGCAGCCTGATTGGTGCTGGCAGTTTTCCCCAGCAGCCAGGGACTGTAGCTACACCAGAGAAGAGGAAAAGATGTGCTCTGTGAGTAGAAGGGAGGGAGAGTCGGAAAGGCCTTTTGGCTGGAGGACTAGTATGCAAGGAAGACGGGATTATTGGTGAGATGATGGGTGTGCGTGCTGACTGGGAGCTGGACCATAATGTCTCCCTCAGTATAACAACACTGCTGCTTTTGGCCTGAAGAGACTGCTTTGACATTGGAGGAATCTGGATTGATGCTCTGGCTCGAGATGTCGTGTGTACAGTTTTTGATGGCAGATGCAGCATGGGGCCTGTCATTTATAGGTTTCATGGGCGTGGGAGCAACCTACAGTAGAGTGTACATCTCAGCTAGGCTGGTGCAGTGGCAGTAGCAGTTTATATAATGATTTAAGTCCATTGAGCATGGCATTGAGACCCCGCAGAGGTTGGACACATACTGTATACACATAGCATACACTGTAACAGCCCGGAGTTTGTTAATAAAGTTGTATGCAATTAGTGAAATGGAAAAAGGAGATCAGTTGGAAAGTAATTTATTTTTTGATCCCAGAACGACAACCAGATCAACAAACAGAAATGTGGAAAAGCATGCTATTGAAACAATTGAGAATGAAAGAGAAAAGGGAGATGTGGTTAGATATACATTAAAGTTTGAACAAGATTAATGGAAAGGTGGATGGGCTCTTAAGCTGCATGGATCAGTTCAAAGAGCGGGTGGATAAACAGGAGGGCTGCAATGGTTCGCTGGAGAAAAGAATCTCAGAAATAGAAAATAAAGTCAATGCACCAGGGGAGAACCTTCTATAGATGGAGCTAGTGTTGAAAGTCATCTGGGATAAAAATGAAGGTTTGGAAGCTCAACCACACCACAATTACATCCGCATCACAGGTAAACCGGAGTCAACTATCTTTGGAGAGGATGGAGACATTTGCTGAGGAATTGATTGCTAAAGTGTTTGACAGAACACAGCTGCCTGGGCTGTTTTTAGTGGAGAAGACACATCCCTCCCTGGCCCTGAATCTGCTGCCGGAGACCTCTAAGGCTAAGTGTAGCCTAGTTGTTGAAATACAAAGACTTTGGATGGCATGGGGGAAAAAGAGAGCTGTGCTATAGAACAATTGCTTTGATTATCATCCCAGATTTCAATATAGCCAGCCAGGAAGTTAGGTGGGCCTTCACTAGCCTGAAAAAGAAATTGTAACAACTGGGAATGGACTATACCATGCTGCAACTGACCAGTTTCTAAATTAGCCGCAAAAAGTAGAGTACAACAGTTTCCAGACCTGAAAGCTGCTTTGAGATTCTTGAAGATCAGCGAAGTGCGCAGCATATTACCTCGAACTGAAGGGGGGCACAAGAATTTATCCTTTGATCTGAATGACACTGACTAACACCTTATGGCTAACTGTGGTCCTGGTGTGAAGGAGGGCCCAAATATTGTTTTAGTGTAAAGATGGTCCCTTTTTGGTTCTTTGGTGTACTGGTAAGATGTGTGAGAATTCATGGATGCTCTCTGGATGTCACTTGAGGTGGGCCTAGTGGAATATGCATCCCTAATGGGAGCGAACAAAATAATACAAGGATGGGTGAGATGCAATAGAACCCTTTGTTCTAACTGTGTAGATAGGAGTAAGATCCTCTGGGGTAACAGACATAGTGTGCAATATGAAATGGGCTCTGAATGAGTCGATCATCTCCAGTGCTGTATGAGTTAACATGCTGAAAATATAAGTATTGCATCCAACACTAGCAACAAGTTTTCCCTGTGGCAACTGTCCCTTAGGAAGAGAAGATGTCATTACTTCTGTCGTTCTAATACACTAATATTACAAGCTGAGAGACAGAGTATGAAGCACATCCACTGGGTACTAGACAGTGAGTCACATATGGATCCTACTACAATATGGGGAATGAGACATTTACAATAAATAACACGTTGTTGGACTGATTTGTTGATTTTATGTTTCCAGGATGTTGGTAGGCTGACAAGAGCAACCCTTGTCATGGACTGCACTGATTGCTGGTTGATATAGGCACTTTAATAGTGTCATGGTACTATTCATGTTTGGTTAGGACTTTTAAGATAGGTCTAATCACTAGGAGTTCGGGGGGTTCAGTGTGGAGGGGGTGGGATAGGTGATCATCTTACAGTGCAATAAACAATAGAACTGTGATATGTCTGGCCAGTGGCGTAGCAAGAGGGGGCGGGGCCTCCCCAGCACTTACCTGCTGTTTTGGGGCTGCATTCTCCCCCCCTTTAGTGCGGCGGTCGAGGGGGCAGCAAGAAGCCGAAAAAAACCGCCATCACCCCCCCCCGCGCTCCTCAATGCAGCCGCCGCAGGCGGCAAACGCTGGGACGCAGCATAAGATTTAATTTGGATATGGGCTGGTACATGGGGCAGGAGGAAGAGAGCCAGATATGGATAACACCATGTCAGAAACAATGGCTGACACTAGATCCCAACAGATGCACATGATTTGTTGGAACATAAGAGCCTAATAAACAGCCAGGAAAGCTAAATGGGCCATGGCATACTTAGACAGATGATGTGCCACTGTGACATTCCTGCACAAGGCACACCTAGCTCCAGAGATGGAGGGAAACCATAATCAGGACTGGGCTGGGGTAAACATTGGCTTGTCACGTCATCTAATACACACTCAAGAGGAGTAGTTCTATGGATTAGTTGGGTCAACATATTAGACATAACTACACACCTCCACTTGGATAAATCCACCCCCATCCCTCCCCGCCCCAGTTAGAGCTTGATCAACAGCTTCACAAGCCTGACCAATCATAATGCACCAAGATAAGCTGGTAGACATTTTGCACCATAAATATCTGAGTAGGAGTGTTTGCACTGGGTGTATGATGCTGTATTATAGGGCTGCACACTGTCAGATCATTCCCCTGTCACATTGACTTTATCAGATGTAGGTACTGAATATAGAGCACAGCGCTTTCCTTTCAAGGTGTTGTTAGTCTGAAACCAGTCTGGGCATTATATGCTAGGCGTTTAAGACCTACATCAATGGCATTAGAACTGATGAGCAATCTGGTGTACTAAGCTTGATACGTACCAACCTGGGAAGGCTAGAGGCGAGCGTAGGGATTTAGAAAATAAATTTGCAAACACCCGCAGCCATAGACAATGGGAAGATTGAACAAGAGATTATAAGAGTTTTAGGAGGAAACAGATAGAGAAGTATTTAAATAAATATACAGCAGCCAGGTGATATTGCGAGGTCAAACGCCCTGGTACAAATCTAGCCAGGTTTTGGAGACCACAATAGGCCTCCCAAGCGATACATAAAATTAAAAACGAATGAGGGAAGGTATGTAGGAGTACACCTGATATATTCTCAGCCTTTGCTAACTTTTACACATGGCTATATGAGACCATAGCATCCTAACCATAATTAAAACTAATGCATATCTACACAGACTGCTATTTGTCTGGCTGATGAACCATCAGCGAAAGCCTTTACTGTAACTAGTATAAATATCTGAAATTAAGCTGCCCATTAAATCTATGGCTGGGGGCAAAGTATAGGGAAGTAACCATCTGATCTAAAGCCAACCGATTTTCACCCTAGCTCATCTGTCTTTACAACACTAATTCATCACTTGAAAGTGATTGTGCAATGGGATGGTATAACATTTTTAAGGACCAAACCAACTGAAAACATGGTCTCATCCACCCAGTGGTGCTGTGGAACAACAACGGTGATCCATAGTCTCTGGGGACCTTGAACCATAGTTATTTTGCTATGAGCCTTATGCTTCCAATATAGACTTACATTCCCCACCCCAAACTCCAATTATTTTAAGTTATCTTCAGTGATGTATCTTCCTCTTTCTGAATTCATGGTCTCCAAAAATGGAAGCTATGCTTCAAAAGAACACTTAACTTCTTAAGTCAGGAAAATTCTTTATTACGCCATTTATAATCAGAAACTGTCACCATTTTGTGGGGTTGGGTCATGATGGCAATAAACAAGTGTAGTGGGCCTGGGTAGACTGTGTAGTCAACAAATTGATTTCAAGTTAGGCAAAGTGTTAATAGCAGGAGACACCTCAATTAAAGACTAATCCTTCTACATTTAATTATGGATTGGCATTGAATACAAGGAGATGGGTGAATATAAATTATCCACCTTACCACTAGTCCTTGCTAGTAAAATGCTTGCCAAGGTGTCTTTTGTCTAAAGTGGCTCTCAGGTGAACTAATACAGATCGAAGTAAATTGTAAATAAATAGCGTTACATAGAACCAAATGTCCAAGGCAATGGATGTACATTAATTTACATGTTGTGTAAAGATTTTAATACAATTACTATACTTCTACTAGCTAAAAAGAAATAAGACATCTTACAAAAGGAGTATAATTATTTCTGCCTCATCTCACAGGATCAAACAGTTCTCCTCACTCATCTTGTGAGTTGCAGCCTACCTGTGCCCCAGATTGCAGTGAGCAGAGTCCAGGAAGTAGTAAGGAGGCAGACTAGTGCTGTCTCTTTCCTAAAAGAGTTAAAACACGATTTTCCCTTTCTGTGATTACTGTCTTTGCCTGTGGTTGTTACAGTTTAAAATTGTAGTTTTAACCTGCCTGTGATTGCATATTTAATTACCTGTTTTGTGTTCAAACTTGTGGTTTTTCCTGCCCATGATTGCTTCCATTTAATGTGTTGAATTGTGGGATTTGCAGTCCTAAATCTCCTAAACAGTGCACCCCCAGCCACCATTTTGTGTTAACAAGTCAGTGAAACCAGCCCCTCCTCCCCCCCCCCAGCAACAGGGATATTCTACATCAGAGTGTACTCTGAGGCAGCAGTGATCTTCTGTGTGCTGTTTAAACTGTGTTTAATAGGGACTGTGCACTTCGTTTTTTGTCCAGGAGAGGGAGTAAAGTTTTATACATATATATTTTCAGAGGACAAGTTAGGCCCTTACCTGCAGAAGTCCAAAGTGTGGATTGAGCCTGTCTGTCTCCTAGGAGATTCTGAACAAGAGAAGCAGCTCCCAACTCCCTGGCCAGCAAACCTTGTCTGAGGTTGCTGGGACCTTATATAGTCTGCTGGTGGTAGGTACATGTATACACTGATTGGAGGTTGTATCTGATGTTTCTATTGGATTAGGGTTAGTGTCCTCATTGGTTGGGTATTTGAGGATTCTGATTGGTTTCTGGGTCTGTAATTCAATCAATGTAGGGTTGGGACTAGGGCTAGGGTTAGGATTTCTATTGGAAGTAGGGACTAGGGCTTCCTGTATTATTGGTTGTTGGGACTAGGGTGGGACTAGGGCTAGGTTTAGGCCTTTAATTGGAAGTAGCGAATAGGGCTTCAGGTGTTATTGGTTGCTGGACTAGGTGTGGGACTAAGAGTAGGGTTAGGCTTTCTATTGGAAGTAGGGACTAGGGCTTCCTGTGCCATTGGTTGCTTGGACTAGGGTTGGGACTACTGGTAGGGTTAGGGCCTCTATTGAACGTAGAGATCAGGGTTTTTTAAACTGATTGGGTGCTTGGACTAGGGCTAAGATTGGCTGTAAGGTCCTGGTCTCCTATTGGTTCTAGATTTTAGGGCTAGTGTTGTGATTGGATAGTGTTAGGGCTAGGGTTCCCATTGGCTGAATGGGTCACCTGACTACTTGGGCTATAAACGGCCAAGGCTTAGGGCGTCTCAGCCCAGGCGCCGAAGCTAAGGGTGGAGAGGACAAGGGTGAGTGCCTGTTTGAGCCTGTTCGAGACTGGTCGGTACCTGGGCCAGAAATGCTGCCCATTTTCCAATTCATTAATACCCACCCTATGTATCTGTCCCTCTATATATAAGCATTTATTTTCACTATAGATATGTACCTATCTTTGTGTATTGCTTTGTATAAACATGTAGAATAATTATGTTGTTATATAAAAAAAATATATACATATATAATCTTTGGTCTACATGTACTTGCTTCCATTGTGCATCTATGTACCTCCATGTACTTGGATCTGTGTGTCTGTTACTTTTCTCCTGAAAAAGCATATCCAATGCACTACCCTTTTTCTCATCCTGTACCTCTATCAATATCTTTAATCTGCGTATACTTACCTCTTTTATGCATCTATATACTTTCAATGTACTTATGGATCTATATATTTATCACTTTCTTCTAATTTAGCATTTCCAATGCACTACCCTATTTCTCAGCCTATACTTCTCTCAATATATCTTCTAGACCAACTTTCTGACTCATCTCAGACTTCTTTCTACTACTCTTTCCAATGCACTACCCTATCTCTCACCCTATACATCTATCATTATATCCTCTACACCCACTCTCTCATTTATCCCAAACCCCATACCACTACTATGTTCCGCAAAATAACCCTTTCTTGACTCTCTCCTACTCTACCCCTCCTTGCATCATCTGACACCTCTTTTACTATACCAATGCCCCAAAACAAACCTTTCTAAACTCTTCCCTCTGACTCTTCCCCTCCAAAACCCTTTTTACTCATCCAAAAGCTTCCTCCTACTGCTATGACCTAAAAAAGAAATCCTTCCCTCTTCTATCCCTCCACTATCCCTTTCAATCAAAATAACAGACTAACATGTTCACTTCTCGAATTCCACATTCCACTATACTAATTCACCACTAATCCTTTATGGGTTCCAGAGTAGCGTGCTACTTGCCAACAAAGCGTTTCAACACCTCATCAGGGTTACATACGCTATATAAATGCAAACCTTTTTCCCTTTTTTACCCCTCCCCAACCCTTCTCAATCCAAATAACTGACTAACATATCCACCACTCAAATTACTTCATATTTCACTATACTAATTTTCAACACTAATCCTTTATGGGTTCCGGAGTAGCCTGCTACTCGCCAGAAAAGCGCGTCAACACCCCATCAGGGGTAACAGGCGCTATATGAATGCAAACCTTTCTTTCCCTTCTATCCCTCCGCTATCCTTCTCACTCCAAATAACTGACTAATATCCACCACTCAAATTACTTTCATATTTCACCATACTAATTCACCACTAATCCTTTATGGGTTTCCGGAGTAGCGTGCTACTCACCAAAAAAAGCGCTTCAAACCCCATCAGGGGTAAGGAGCGCTATATAAATGCAAACCTTTTTTTCTCTTCTATCCTTCTGCTATCCTTCCGAATCCAAATAACTGATTAACATATCCACCACTTAAAATTTACTTGCATGTTTCACTATACTAATTCAACACTTATCCTCTATGGGTCCCGGAGTAGCGTGCTACTCGCCGAAAAGCGCTTCGACGCCTCGTCGCTATACAAATGCAATTACAATACAATACAATATTGTCAGCAAAGCCCTAATTGTGCATTCATAACTCCTTCAGCCAAAATATGATTTCTGTGCGGTTTGCAGGGCAAGGACAGAATTGACTGTGACTCCCAGTGTGCTGTTAGACACAGGCCTCCCTTCAAAACCCAGGACCCTCATTCAGCTTAGATTTCCTTCTCCTCAATGGCATTGAGGAATTAACCCCAACCACGGAGCAGCAATGAACTTCTCCTATTTAGGGCATCTACACTCTGTCAAAATTCAGAAGTGTTTACACGCCATGGGTTGTTCTGGGATGGCCATGGGATGTGATGTTAACTACTCCTTGGAATATGCACATTTTGGTAGGATGACTTTGAACAGACTCGCAGATAAAACTGTGATGGAGGACTTTGGTTACACAATGTTTTCATGTGCAGCTTTGACTGCAGAAAAATTGAATGCATACATATGACAATTCATTATGTTACTGGACGTTCAATAATACAGAGTTCTACAACGAATAGTTTTGGCGTGTTCTCAAAATGTGTTTCTTATATACTGCAATCCGGGCTGCACGTCCATGAAGTCACTCAGCTAAAAACGCTATCAAAGCAACATTCTTACCTGAACTGTAATGAAATAACTTGAAAGCGTTTTAAAGTAAAGGCTTGATTTGTACCATTTGAAAAGAAAGAAAGTAACCTGCACTCTCAAGCACTAAACTTTAAGGATGCTGAAAGCAGACATCGCAGATCAGCGTTGGTTTAACTGTCATTATCAATGTACTTTCATTTTCACTTCAAATAGAATTTTTGCTTCGTGATCTTGCTTTGGAGGTCCTGCTGAGAATACTTATATGTAATTTAGCAAAATGAAGGTTTTATTCAGAGAAATTATGGTTTGAAGATTTTTTTATGCAAGAGTAAATACCAGCCTTTGTGCTCATATCCCAGTTATTACAGTAAAGACTTCCAAATGGAAATATGTCAGTGAGAAGATCTTATGAATGGCATAGGTACTGGTTAGCTTGAGCAATTATGTGTCCTCTCCTTGTGGATAGATTCTTAGAGATTCGAAATAAGTTATATAAAAATGTATGTACAGCACATTTGCAATAAAGCAGTCACAAAATACAAAATAATACAATTTTACACTAACATTCTATGGCAACAAATCATGCAGTGGAAGGCAAAAAGCAGACAACTATACTAGGGAGCAGACCAAAACTAGACCTCATTGAGAGATGCTAAAATTGAGGAAAAGAAGTAGTAAAAGTACAAAATTAGTATTCAGGTGGAACTAGGCACCTTTCAAGCAATTTGGAGTTTGGTGGATGTGTGCCATAAGGCTAAGAGGCATGCTAAAAAGCATACCCAGCACATGAAGTGGTGGGGGTGATGTTGGGTGTCCATTGGTGGAGCTTCCGCTAGCTCTCCTGCAAAAATCCTTGTCCATGTGACCTGACCACTACTAAGCAGCAAGGTCATAGTGGCAGTCACGCAACCTTATTCAGGATAGGGTGCCCATCACAGTTTTTACCTTCACAGGACACCATGGCAGTCACCGGAAGGAAAATGGTCAAATAACCCCGATGCACAGGAAGAAAATTCCCTGCACTTTAAGGACAATTTGCTTTTGCTTTGTATTAATTAAACCCTGCTTTGGGGGTTTGTTGCTGGAAAGCAAAAGAGGATACTGAGCATGCTGCTTCAATGTGGCAGGCCACCTGCCATTCAACAATAATGATTTTGCATCAGGCACAGCAACGGATGGACTTCCATTACAAAGGACCCCACCATCAGACATGAATCTCTAAATCTGGTGTGTGGCCTCTTCCAGGTTAGCAAGGCCAGTGGAATTAACACAAGCCCTCACAGCCCCCGAGCTGCAGGGGGCCCCCGAGCTGCAGGGGGCCCCCTCAGCACAGTACTCTGGCCTGAGAGTCCTGAATTAAATCTGGAGCAGGGGCCCCTCCACGTACCTTGCAGGGGGGCCTCCTCAACTTTCGATACACCACTGGCGGGGGCTAGAGCTAATTTTGATCTGTAGGACCACCCGCTGGGTCTACATAACCTCCATAGTATTTAGAGGTACTCAGTTGTATTACATACTGTTCTAAAAAAAAAGTGTGCTTTGTTCCGAGGGCTCTTTAAAGTTATCGGAGCAGCCAGATTGCTCCTTTTAAGACAGCAAATGGGCCAGTACACCTGGCATGTGGGGCAGAGTTCATTTATATTATGCAGAAGCATAGGCAAATGTTCCTGTTTCCCAATTACCATTTGGGCACCTATCAGCTAGGGACAGCGGTCAAAGTCTGCACCTCTGTCTAATACAAAAGGGGCAGTGGGGGCACAAAGTGATGGTATCACAAATATAGTTTGTCAACTGAATTGCTGCACTTTCAAGTTCAGTAAAAAAAATGTTACAGGTTTATATCCTTTGGGATCATTTTATTCTCTCTCTTTAATGTTCCTATTTTTCTGACATTTGAATCAAGGTTATGCACTTCACGGGTACTTCACAAAGCTGTTTGCAGGATTAAGTCTAAGGCCCTCATTACAAGTTTGTCAGAATAGGGTTGGGTATTTCCCACACATGGTAAATACTATTACCCCAGGGTGAGGTATTTACTACCTTTGGCAAATACCTCCTATTCCGAGTTTTTAAAAGGAAAATGGAGCATAACATGTGTAATCAGTGTTTAACACATCAAATCCTACATTTTTTGTCTTTTTTCTGGACCTGCTCACCTGATGAATTTCGGCAGGTGTGACCTGGGAAAACCGTGAGGGTGTGATAATTATACACAGCTCGTAATTCCAATCCGTCTGCAAACACCTATTTGAAATGAGGACCTAAATATTCCTAATAAGACTCATACGTTACACATGCGTAATTTATGCCTAATTAATAATTCGAGAAATAGTCACATGGACATGCTTTGAACACTTGTATATTGTGTTCACTATTCATGTGTAGTTTTACACTTAGGGTCGATTCAAGAGAACCATGATAGCTTTCAGTCTTATGGCACACATCTGCGAATAACCACAGAGTAAAATAAAGAATAATTGAGGGTAGTTAATGTACAAATAAAAAATGACCTTACTCCATTATGCCTTTATGAATTATACATAAATTATGAAAGTGTATGTTATGTCTTTTTCCATGTACAAGTAAGAGTTACACCTGGTTATGTCTTTTATATATCAGACCAGGGGACTTTAAGGAACTAGTCATGAAAAAATCTAATACAAGGGAGGCAAATACTTTCCCAGTCTAAGTAGCTGATTTAGAGTTTTTAGCAGAGGTGATATTCCATTGCAGCGGTGATGGTGTACCTTCTGTGCCAAACTCACAGTCCACCTATCGATTTAGAGGCGGGAGGACCTTAAGTATGTGGACGTTGGAGCATACTTCAGCTAGACAGCTGACATACTTCTCCGATGGCCCAATGGAGGTCAACAGCAGTCGGAGATCAGCCATCCAACTACCAGCACAAATCAGAGTGGATGATCGTTGGCTTTTTTCTGTCCATCACTGAAAGACATTAAAAACATGACCCTTACACCATGGGAGAGAACTCCCATGATGTAGGGGTCATTAGTTTTTCATTTTTCAAAACCACAAAACTCCTGCTTTGGGAGTCTGATTTCAAAAAATGAAAAACTGTGTAAAAGGTTGATGGTTGGCCGTCCTGTTTGAGGGAGCCATCCATTAAACTTTTACAACATTGACAGGAATCGTTGTGATGGCAGTTTGGTTCCTGTCAATGTTAAGAGTTGTCTGTGTGGCTCGCACAAAACTCTGGATTTGGCAGACAGAGATGCCTCTGGATGGCAGGGACAATGTCCCCATCATCCTGATAGAGTAACGCCCATCTGCTCAAGTCACAATCAGTCCCTTAACATTTTGGGTTGTTACAGACATTTGGAAATGTATTTCCAACAAGTATAGTCACTTCTGACTTACACCTGAAAGGTTTAGTCATATGTGACCAATTGCAGTGGAAATTTCTTACTCTTAAGATTTAAGGGAACCTATTTTTTTATTGAAAAGTAAAAATACAATGAAAGATTGTTGTGAAATTCCAAGCATTTCCATAGACCTGCATAAAAACAGCAACAAATAGGTTATCCCTATGAATTTGTAGACAAATTAGTGTATGTCAGCATTCTTTTTGACTATCTTGCACTTTCATGGGTCATTTAAGACATGCATAAATTACTTGTGGATTAGGTTATGATTTTCTGTTTATATACAGTGCAGCCTGATTTTGTGTTGAATCACACTTACGGGTGGTCTTGTAGGGGACCAGAGCTGATTATCCTCAGAATCAACATATCTTTGTGTTCACTCTCCTAATTCAATTGATCTGCCTGGTCCTGAAATCATCTTCCCCCCATTCGATTAGAGTGTTTTGCTTGATCCTTTGTTGAACATTTAAAGATGAACATGTCCTTGCATTCTCCTCCTCCATGAGCTTCATGTTTCCATGACTGGTAGATGCTATAAATGTGAGTTGTCTCCTTCAGATGTCTCCACATGAATGCTATTGCAACTTACAACCATGACATGCTAGCATAAGGACATAAGAGCATGCTTGTAGTTTTATGGGCTTTCTCATTGGGATGTGGTGTGCAAGAACCTGTCATTTTATGTGTTTGTTGCATGCATGTCTATATCTTCAGAACCCGTTCTGGTACTCTGAATGATGCTGTTTGGTGTTGAGATTAGGTGTATCTGCTTTTCCTTCTAGTCTCACATTGAGGTGACACCACTCCTTTGCTCCAAAAAATGGCCAACTACTAACTACTAACCAGAGGAAAAACTCATTTGTGTGAGTACAGCATGTAAATTCCTGCCACACCCCGGCCACACATCATTCCAATAAAGTAATTTAACAGTAGTTAATGATTTTCCTTTCCATGTCCCTTATGGATTGGCGTGTTACATTTGGTGTGGTAAGATGCAGTTTGTTGAGGTATGTTGTAATAAAGTATAGTAAAGTGTGGTCTGGTGCAGTGGTAGAGTGTGATGTGACGTTCAATGGAGGGATACAGTATGTAGTGATATGGTGTTGCAGGATGTGATGTAGATGTGGTGAGGTGTTTTATAGGTTAAAAGTTTGAGTACGGTGGGATATATTATTGTTGGGTGAGGTGCAGTGTGATGTATTGTACAGCGTGGTATCAGGCATTGTGGTGATGTGCGATGTGGTGTGGCATCATGTGATTTGACGTGTGAAATGTGATATATGGTGATATGATGCATTAAGCATTGCGTTATGAGGTGTTGTTTGGTATTGAGATGCACTGTGTGAAGTGGTATGATGTGGTGTGGTCTAGTCTAGCATGGTGTTGGGTTACTTGGTTGTTATAGCGTGAGGTGGTATGGAATAAGATAATGCAGTGTGTTGCTGTGAGATATGGTGTAGCGGAGTGTGGTATTGAATGGTGTGTCATGAGGCCAGATATGCTAACATTGAATCCACAAAAAGTGGCCACAAATTGAGCGCCTACTGTGATTTAGCAGGTGGTTTGCGACCGCTAAATGGCTTTGTACATCTGTCCCATGATCTACTATTGTGTCTAATAGGTTTGCATAGTGTGGCTTAGTGTGTTGTAGTTTATATGAGGATGTGCTGTACTGTCAACTCCTGGGTAAACAAATTCTTTTCAAACTGAGATTTTCAGCTGACTTTTGGTCAGAAAAACTGTCAAACTAATTGAAGATTTGAGGTGTTTGCTGAACTTCTATGTGGTACAATTTACTTGTTGCACTGTTTTTGCAGTTACAGGAATTTCATGTTGCCCCATATCAGATGTGAGTAGCTCATCCGATCTTGTATTTTCTCGTCTTAAATTCTAGGACTTGCAGTCCTATGTTTATAACGCTAAAAGCAGAATGCAAAAAGTAAAAGGGTGGATGGAAAATGCACTCATATTGCAGCTCTGGCAATCATTTTTGGCATGCATAGTTATGAAAAAATTGGGAAGTTGCAGCCTTCAAATAGTAGAGGTGTTTTCCCTAGTTTCCACATTGAGTCATTTAAACTATCCTTGGTACCCTCCATGATACCTATTGGTGTTCAGTAGGAGGATGTAGCTTGCCAACAGGCATTCCCTTCTTGTTGACATCTAGGAAAAGAAAATGTTGCAGAATTTGGACGTCAAGAATTTGGGAATGTCAGCAGGCAGTGTGCACCTTCCCAAGGAAATCCTATTGGTGCAGAGGAGAGCTGCCAGTACTATGTGAGGGATGACTTTGACATTTTACAAAATAGCTTCAGGTGGTATGGAGTACAAGCAGGGTGAGGATGGGAAACAGGGTTGGTGTTCACTCTCCTAATTCAATTGCTCTGCCTGGTCCTGAAATCATCTTCCCCCTATTAGATTAGAGTGTTTTGCTTGATCCTTTGTTGAGCATTTAAAGATGAACATGTCCTTGCATTCCCCTCTTCCATGAGCTTCATGTTTCCATGACTGGTAGATGCTATGGATGGGACAGTCCAGTCAGGGACACATTTTCGGAAAAGCTGGGCGAGTAAGATGGCTGCCCTTTGTTCGCTCTCTGTGGGCCAGAGTTTCTGAGCAGGGTATGGACGGATGGCTGCCAGGCTGCACTGGTCTCCTGTTGCCCGAAGCAGTCACTCATTTTTTTGTTTGGTAAAACTATGAGAGCTACTCGCTTTGCTTAGCTCCATGCTTTAATAAAAGTTACCCAAGGGAGAGAATGCTGCAGTGATTTATATTTAGGCATTTTGATAGAATCATTGTGGGTTTAAATATAGTGATTAGCATGAGTAAGTATTTCTCAGGCCTTATGTGCACTGTAATTGCCATATATTATGTCAGTTTACTAGAACTGTCCTAAAGCATGGGCCTATGGCAGTTTTTCACACTAAAGGGGGCTTGCAGAGGTTTATGTTTATTGGCAAGTAGTAGATGGGTGTAATGGGGATGGGCAACCTGCATATTATTCTGACTATAATTAAAATCTTTGCATAGATGGTTTCTTTCTTTCTTTCTTTTTTTCTTTCTTTCTTTCTTTCGTTCTTTCTTTTTCTTCCTTTCTTTCTTTCTTTCTTTCTTTTCCTTATTTGGAGGCTTTGTAAGGTGCCACTTGTTAACTTTAGGTTCCTTTAGAGAACTGATGAAGAAGACAAGTAGCTAGCTTAATGAGGAGAAGCGGAATTTAAAAGAACAATTAGATAAGCTCAGTAATAATGTCCGATATCCTTTAATTGCAACCCTTTTTCTAAATGTAGTTTAAGGCACATTTAAATAGCTAAGGAGCAGCTGTAATATTCTGGTCACAAATTTGCGACCAGTCTTTTTGCAACTACAATCTTATTTTGCAAACCCAAATGTATACCAGTGCACTATTAGATTGGATCACAAAATAAGGAATCAGAGTGGGTCACGATCCAACCTACCTAATTATCAGTGGCAACTCGCATAGGGCGGCTGCGGGGCGGGGTGGGAGAGGGGCAGGGTGGGAGGTAGACTCGGACATACGACGGAACGGAGGAAAGTAATTATTGCTTTCCTCCGTTCCGTCGTATGTCCGAGTTTACTACCCCCCACCCTGCCCCTCCCCCGCCCCACCCCACCGCCCCGCAGCATGCCCTATGCGAGCCGCCACTGCTAATTATTATTAGTTAGACTGGTTGCCAATTGCTTCTCGATCTGATTCACCAAAGTCAAAGGGATCATGGCTTTCAAGGGTCAGCAGACCACCATCTCTGTGATTGCTTTTAAAAAAAAGAAAGCTTTATTTAAATAAAAACAGCAGCCCAATTTCCATAAAGGAAACGGGTCTGTTTAACAAAACAAGTTTTATTTCTTTAAAGGTTTCAGTGACAGCTGCCAGTGGACTCCTGGACAACTGCCTACTCCCCCTAACATTTGTTCCCAGTTCGCCTAGGGGAACGGGTTCAAAGGGGTCCTCTTCTCTTTTGTGAATAAGTCATCATCCCATGGGAGTCGGTAACTTTTCAGTGGTGTTCTCTTAGTGGTCTAGAGCGGGCTGTGGTGATATATGTCGCTGCCAGAGAGGAGCTCCTGGCTGCTAGACAAAGTCATGCACATTTGATTGAATCCCTGCGATGCATTGTTTACAAAGTGCACCTGGCCAAGACGAATGCTTAGGGAGATTTTTAGCCTGGCTGATTTAGCAGGATACTGCTAATGCCCCCATTTCTACTATTGACCAGGTAACACAGTATATTTCCAAGTGGTTATTCATACAGCCTTTTGCACTCGAGCACAGTATTTTCCTGAGAGGTCCCTTTACAATCTCACAGTACTGAATTTGTAGATGGGCTGCCATTGCCGATAGTGCCATACATGATTTCCAGACATGCAGAACTCCTGGCATGGATGGCCTGTCAGTTAGATTTTATAAGACTTATACTTATTTCTTGGCCTTGATATTGGCTGAGCTGTAGAATTCAGCACTATCTGAAGAAATATTTCCCCCTTCATCCAGGCCCTCTTCGTCTACCTTCCTAAGCCAGGACATGACCTTCTAGATGTCACATCTGATAGAGCCCTGGCTATGTTCAACAGTGATTACATGATCTTAAGCAAGATCTTAGCTGTATGTTTATTGAGAGTCATGCCCGATCTGGTTTACCCTGACCAGAAAGTGTCTTCATATCGGGAAGATCTATGTCCCTTAACATACATTGGCTATAAAGATTACTAGAAGAGGCACCACCAAAGTGGCCACACTCCGCTTGTTTTGTATTAGATTTAGAATAGGCCTTTGATATGCTTGATTGGGACTACATGTGTAGAGTACTCCAGAAGGCCAGGCTGAGACGCAGGATGGTATGTCTGATTAGATTATTGTACTTGGAGCCGTCAGAGAGGGTCAGAATTGGACAACTTACCTCCGATCCTTTTCCCATAAATAGAAGAACATGGCAGGGGTGCTTGCTCACACGTGTACTATTCACGCTGGTGATCGTAGCCCTCACACATACACTCACAGGAGCATGCCTATAAAGAGCCCGGGGCACTGAATGAACTAAATCACCCAAGCCTCCTTCCATGAGGTGTCTCCTTTTCCCACAAGCAGGTGAAGATCTCCCTCACTATAGTGCCTCAGAGACAATTTACCACACATAGGACACTACAGCTTAGCATAAACCAGTACCTATCCCTTTATTGAAGAAATCACAAGAGACAAAACTACTTCAGACAAAATTAACCATGTAGATTCTTGGCACATTGATAATTGGGTGGGGTGTCTTATCTATTTTTTCCCACTCTCTGCTTATATAGTTTGTTATCTGTATAGCCTGATGATAAGCTTTTTGAGAAGGCCGGATAATATGAGATTTCATTAGAAGTGGTGGGCCATGAGGAGGCCTCATTTCAGCTAAACTCAGCGATTGATGTGAAGAAGTGAAATGATTTTCTGAAGGAGGGACAGTTACAGATTTACACAGGTAATTACTCCATAGACTTGGTGTGCTAATGGAAAATCATTGTCGAAGAGTATCCCCTGATTCGTTACTTTTGCTGAGGATAAAGGAAGGGTTCCAAGTCACAAGGGGCAGATAAAAGGTAATGTGTTAAATTCAGACTTTCCTAGCGCTGAAACATTAATTGTGCCTCTGTTCTTGAACAGGGAGCTCTCCTTCAACCAGTGGGAATCGCGGTCCAGATATGAAGTGATGTTGGAAAGATTTTCAGAATTATGTTCCTGGCAATAGTGGATTTGTGTATTGTCAGCATACCTTTGGAAGTTGACCATTCACTGCTAAAATGTTGAGCCAAGAGATGCACATAAATTTTGAATAGTATCCAGGAGAAAGAAGATTCTTGAGGAACTCCAAAATAGATGGAAAGTGTTAAACATGCACCTGTCCCAAACCTGTGTTTTTTGGCTGCTCTTTGATAAAAATTAATTGCTCAATGGAACAGAGAGACCAGATATACCCATTTAGTGTGCCAGCCTTTCCAGTAGAATAGAATGGGCAACAGTGCAGTATGTGGATGACAGGTCCAGGAGCATGAGGGCATGGTTTTTGTCCTTGTCCAAGGAGAAAAGGAGTCCTTGCCTGATGGTGTAGGTTTCAGTGTCTCTCACCGGTCTGAAACCAGATTGATGGTCATGGTGCAGGTCTTTCAATTCAACATAGTCTTGATTTTGTCTCAGTAGGCCCAGATCTCAGGCTAGTTCAAACCTCACTTCACACATACCAGACTTATTTTGACAGATGTTATGAAGTCTGAGAATATTCATGCTAAACCTAGATATGCCAACATTGCCACAACTGTGAGCTTGCTAGTTGTATAGATGTTGATGTTTGTCAGTTGGTCGGTTGTCTAGGGACAAGCATCAAATAACATCCATGTTTGTTAGCTTGTATGATTTTTCCACCTCTTTCTAGACCCAACAAATGTTCCCTAATAAATAGAATTCCTTTAGTCTTCAAATCAAAAAACGATATTAGCTAATGCATATTTTACCAGCACCCTCATCAAGCTGCTGGAATTGTATAACACCTAGTACTTTTCATCAGTGATACTTATTGTACCTATATTTGTGTGTAAGTAAAGACCTATCTTTAATAGGAATAAGAAAATAATGTTGTTAGAAGAACTTTGGGGCTTCTTTGTCCTCTTTGTCTTATCACGAATTGCGTTTGTCACCAGGAGGTTGTCCTGGCCTGTATGGAGCATAGAATTAAAAACGTCCAACTCCACCATACGGGGCCTTCCTCACCCTCCTGTCTCTAACAACTATTCCATAGTTAAGATGGATATAACAAATACGTCCAATGCCTCACTCCTCTCTGAAATCATGCCATCAACAGTCCCCTACTGGAAAAATCTTCTGTTGACAAGAAAATATTGACTAGCTATCACCCTATCTCCAACCTTCCTTTTCTCAGCAAAATCATGGAAAGGGCATTGATGCCCGGAAACACAGCTTCAAAAGAATGTGGAATTAAACCACCTGCTCCACCACCATCAGTCCGTATTGTGACCTACGAGTGTTACTGAAACTGCTTTAGCAAACATGATGGAAGAGTGCCTCTACATGAGTAATGACAATTGAACAGTTTTTTCACTCAGCCTTTACACTGCTAACAATAGTGTTGATCATACAGTACTGATAGAAAGGCTGGAGCATTGGGCTGGAATATGCAGACCTGAAGCTGAATCATTTTTCACCAACTGCAGGCAAATGGTATGCATCAGAGAAGGTGAATCGTCCACACACACAGAGCCTTGCGCCATTTCTCATGGGTCGTCATCACTTTCTCATCTACTGCTGGACATTTACACATGCCCCTTACCCCTGCTATTTGAGCATTACCAGTGAACACCCAAATGTGTACTGGCAACACACAAATCCACTTCTGTTTAGGAAACAGTTCAGAGAATCCAACCAAAATCACCTCATGCTTGGATCATGTGCTCTACTGTGTGAAGGAGGTCTTCAGACCCATGAATGGTACCAAGACCAAGATTCTAGCAATCAGAGGATCTGAACCTGAATCACAACCCTCTGACTGGACTTCATAAATCAGACCCCCTTCCTTTACCTCACCAAAAGTTAAAAACACTGGGATTCTTTTCAACACCAAACTCACTTTATCCTAATGGCGAATGGTGAGAACATCCAGGTCTTTGGAACTCCTGTGATAATAACTCTGTGAGCTCTGAACACAACTAAAAGTGGGCCAGGAAATGTTTGAGAACAGAAATATTCCACCTTGATTTCAGCTGAACTCAGCACAGATTATGGGTTGTGACCAAAACATATTTGATACAGTTGCTCACCTACTCTCTAAGAACCTCCTGGTGCCTTGTAGGGTATTCCTTCCACATGTGTGGAATGGCCAGAGGTGGTGTAATGGGTCCCAGTTCTAATGTTCCACTTCGGCACGACAGAATGTGTGCACCCTGAATATTGACACAGAATATCGATGAGGCAGGATATCAAGGACAAAATATGGAAAGATAAATATTGACCGCTAAGTAACTCTACATTTTCTATGCCTATCTCCACACATATTGTATTGTATTGTAATTGCATTTATATAGCGCTTACTACCTCTGACGAGGCGTCAAAGCGCTTTACACCGGGCAGCACGCTGCTCCAGGACCCAAGGTTGATGGTTAGTCCAGTGTTATTGGTTACTGTTTGTAATTTGAGATTAGTCTATATGTAGCTACACAGTACAGATATCTTCACGGTAGAGAGATGTGGGGTTAGGAAGAGTAAATCTATACTTTTGTATATGTACTTACCTGGGGTCGATATTCAGTAGTACAATCCAATCACCCTCAGTCATAGTCACAAAGACCTCATGTAAATTTTCCGTTTGATCCATAGGACAATATCCGATTAAAAAAAGAAATTCCACCATGTCTTTTTAAACTGAGCTCCTTTAAGTCAAATAGCAGCATGGAAAAAAAATATTAGTTCTTCAATTTCAGTACAGATCACGATTTTCCAAACAGTTCCGCATGATGTATTAACCTTTCTCCAGGAAGTGATTTAAAAGCTGCAATCCCGCTGTACGTTATTGGCTGATGTATTGCGATAAATTTACATTTGCTACTTTAGCCATTCAGCAAAAACACTGCTCAATTTGTTAATTAGCAATAAAAATACAGGGAACCTTTTTCTAGCAGAATGTTTTCATAAGGCGCTCGCTTGTGCTGCCTCCGAACACCTTCATTACTATCGCCAGCACAAACCCTATATTTTCCAGTCATTGCCTATTTTTAATGAAAGTTTCATTTTAAATGATTAACTTCAGCAAACAATTTAGAGCATAATATACGTTTTTGAACTTCCTCGCCTACATATTTCAGGGTCCTATTTACAGTAATCTTGTCATTTGCTGGGTACTCTGGTGACATTAGTTACATACGATGACAATTAAAGGCGGAATTAGCCAGGCTTTCTGTATATTAAAGCGCAGCAATATGACTATTTGGGGCAGATTTATACGCAGCGCTTCAAAGAACGTCGGCGAGAGAAGAAAATATGGTAACTGTTGCTTTAAATTATAGCTATCAATACTTCAAAAGAATGTTTAATAAGGAACCAGTGCTGGCTAAAACGATTTTCTCATGCGGCATTGCATAGGAAGCAGGCAGTGTGAGTTACGGGCCTCTGAAATCTTCAAAAAATCATCACTTTATTTAGAAGAAAATTAATTCTCGTGACTTATACTCTGTACAAAAATAAAATCAACAGCAAAGATTTCTCTTTACAGGTTACTCCGCCAATGGAAAAAAACATCTGGTGTTGCTAGGCTTATATTTTTATAATCTTTGTTCCATATTTTGTCTGCAGTGTTCAATAATTCTTAGGCAGCCGCTTTGCTAGTGACACCAATGATGGTAAAAATATTTTTTACTTTGTTTATACCGTTGTCAAAAGCTTGCCAATCCTTTTCAATGTTTCAAATAATACAGCAGTCCAAACCTATTATATGTGTCAAGTTAGGTTAGGATAGTTTGGGGCCCTCAAGGATAACGATCAGGGCTCTCATTACGGCTTGTCCGACCGCCATCGTATCGGGATGGAGACCGCCCGACGTGTAGTCGGTGGCTCCACCCATCTTATTACGATCTGACCATCGTGAAGGCAGTCGGAAACATGCCTTTTTCAATTGCGGCTTGTGCTGCGGCCCGTAAAAGGGCCGCAGCACAATACGGTCAGACCGCAATGTAAAGGCAGGGGGAAAAGAGACATCGCAATCCCTATGGCGCTGCCTCTGCAGGCCATTGTAGAGATTATGGTCTGACTGAAGCCCCAACGGGCTACTTGAGCCAGTCGGAGATGCCGGTCAGTCCCTCTGACCCCTGCGATCTGACCGGCCACATCATTATGCGGCGGTCGTACCGCAGCCTCAGATGTTGGACGGACCACCACCGATGACCTGTCAGTGGCGATCCACCCAACATCATAATGAGGGCCCAGGTGTTAAATTATTGCTCTTGCATGTTAATTCTTGCATCCAAGCATCTTTTTCTATGAGTTCCATACGTATAAGCAGCACAATATGTGGGGGAAGCCTTTTTTCAAGGTCATAACATGATGCATCAATTCCAATTTAAAATAGTTTTAAAGCCCACTAGTGCATATGAGATATGACCACACTAGCTGCCCCACAGTAAGAACATTCAAAATGATGCTCCCTTCTACAAAAAACGGGGTAAGGTTCCTAAAATTTCACTTTGCCAGTCCAACAGACAAATCTACCTAGGCCATTCTTTAAATAGTGATTACCCAGGGGTTCCATGTTCACCAACACTCCATGTCTTTCAAAACATCGGATCACTGCTCACGGCAATCCTTACAGAGCAATCGAAATGCCAGAATTAAAATCAACCTGCAGAACCTGATTTGTGGAGGAAGGTTCACAATGCGAGGTTTCCAACTCACTCTGCAAATAGCACACCTTGGGTGAAGACTAGTGATGTTCATACGCTGGTATGAGAGAGACCTGGGTATTTGAAGCCAGCTCATTAGAGCCAGCCTAGTGCTTTCAGCTTCCAGGCCAAGAGCCATATTCTTAAGGATGAGATTCCTAAGATCAGCAAAGAACGTGGGTTGCGGTGGAAAGATCTACTCTGGGTCTACCGATAGAGACCTGAGCACAGTGATTTCCCTTAGAAATTTCATCAGACGCTTTGGAATTAGAGGGATTGGGATAAAGTTATACCAAAGGTGATGCAGCCAAAAAAGAAGAAGAGATGAGCATCCACTTGCCCCTAAATCCCGGAACCGAAAAAATAGTGGCAGTAGATAGTTTGACTGGTCACAAACAAATATGTGGGCTATTTCCTAATCTCTGTACCGTTGCTATAAAATCTCCAGACTGAGGCAGAAGTCCTAGAAGAACGTACACATCTTGCCTAGAGGGTATTCCTTCATATTGCCTATTTCCTGCATGCGTACAACTGATTAAAATCATATCTGAATTGTGAAATATCCTTTTGAACCACAGTGAATTCCTTCCAGTTTGAGCACTGGTGATATGCAGGGAAGAAACCCCACCCTTGGGCTGAGTCTGAATGTATAATAGGTCCCCAATATCTAATGCTAGCATCCATTGTGACAAAGGATGGAAAAGGGAGTAAAGTAGGTACTCCTTTTGACATTCTTGGAGGAGAGAACCACAAATGCACCTGTCCTTGAATCTCTCCTGTTATTGGGATTCAATCTTTCAACAGATCAGGAGAACCAGATGCTGACTGCCAATGGACTAAGAAGATGCAAGCCATATGCCGAGAGACAAAGAACACACCCAGAACTGAGTCACATCATTTGTATGGAGAGCAAGCAAATAGAGCAATTAGAAACTGCACTGATCAACCTTACCATACTTTACCCAGTGCCACTTGCTGGCCAAAGGCTGCTCTTTCATCAGAAGAAAAGCACAACCTTATCTCAGCCTGGAAGCACTTAGCAGCGGCACAAGAACTGCTTCTGTCTCCATCCAGAATCTTACTCCAGTAAACACCAGATCTCTGGATTGATGCAAATGCAATGTGGGCAGATCAAGAAGAAATCTATGATTTAAAAGGGGCCTTAATACCATCTCTGCGTCTGTCCTCATCTTAGGAATCGAGAGGCATAGATCAGACCATCATTTAGATATTCCTGGACAAGGAACTACTTGTCTTTAAGAACCTCCACTAGAAGTTCCACAAACTCTGTGAAGACTCTCAGCGAGGACTTTAACCAAAATGTGAGTGCTCTAAATTGCCAAGGTATCCCTAGGACATAAAACCTCAATGACATCATCTTGTGTGTTTAGGCATATGTAGATACACATATAAAAAGGAATACAGTGGCAAGAAACTCTCCTGGCCTGATTCTAAGAATGGTCCTCTAGAGAATCTTCATTCTGAAACGTTTTCTGTCCAGATAATGATTGAGGCGCTTCAAATCTATGAACTTGCAGTGAAGCGTGTTTCTGCCCTACGGTCAGAACCTTCTGCATCAGTGCCAGTCTCTTGGCATGACCTTTGGCGTAGTGAGTTGGAAAGATACCTGAATCAAGCGAAAAGACACTTTCTTTTTATGTTAATGCTGTGGATCGTTTAATGGTCTGTACCTCCAGTACATGACCATCTTTAATTGGGATCTGTTACATGGAGCATGGTTAGACTGTGTAAGACTGAGTGCTTTAATCCCAGGTTCATTCTGTCTTTCTTCTGTTTTTTAACTCACGCACAGCAAACTATTTTTGCTATTGGTCCCTCTTTCAGAGACTACAAATTAGCCAGATTCATCCTTGATTTTGTAACCACATGAAGGTCATGGTTAAGAATCTGTGATCTCTCAAACCACTACCAGTTTGTTAGTTACTTTCAATAACTTCCTATTGTGGCACACAGATTTAAAATTACTTAACTGTTGGAATGTGCTAATGGGACCTGTACACCCTTCCTTCAAAAGTGAGCTACTGCTCTTTTTTAGACAGCCTATGGTCATTCATACGAATTCTTGCGGCTAGTTATTTTTCATCTGTGTTTGTGCATCCTTTTTCATATGTATTGCATGAAGCATCCCTTTATTCTGATGATGGCCATGAAATTGTTTCATCTGGATGGAAATGTTGATTTAACCAAGCTAACATAAGCCATTAATCATTCAATGTTACTTTTGTAAAAAAGTAACTGTATGCATTTTCCTTTATATTTTCCATACCACTTGCATATATTGTACCTAGATGCATTCTTGTTTACATATTTTTGAACAGAAAAACCTTTGAGCTTTGTGTCATAATGCGCTTTTCACAAAATTGATTTTTTTCTTTTTTATATTAAAATTCATGTACAATTATGTAACATGTGCATGTGGTTATTCACCTATTTCCATTAATTTATAAGCATGGGTTCTATTTGAACGATGCATGATTGAACACTAATGCATTATGATTAATTGTTAAAAAACAGACTCCTCGCTGCCATCTTTCTCTCCCAAACTTGTTCATCCTTCTTTCTGCATGCACTTCTATGCCTACTCCTTTTGTGCATGTGTGTGTGTGTGTGTCTCTCTCTCTACTTTCTGTCTACCTCACCTTTTTCTACTTAACCTTTCTGTACCTGTCATCTCCTTCTACCTTACCAATCCCTAAACCAATGCCCTTCTCTCTACTTCACATCTCAATTTAGTTCTTTCTGAGTCTAGCCCTATGTCACCCATCTCTACCACCTGCTACAGCACTTTCTCTACCTCATGTCTCTCTCCTTTTCTACCTTACCTCTTGTACCTCACCTCTCACTTTTTACCGGTCTCTACCTATCTTTGCATCTCTTAGTACTTACTATTGCTACTCTCTTTACCTTACTTCTGCCTACATCACCTCTTTTACAATACACCTCAACATTTCTACCTCTCAACCTCAAATTTCTCTACCTTATTATTAACTGTGCACCTCACTGCTTTTTTTCATCTCACCATCGTGTATTAGTCCTCCATTTACTTTGCTTCTTTCTCAGCCTCCTCTCTCTTTTCCTCATCCTCCTATTTTTGCAACTGTCTATACCTCACCTCTCTAACTCTCCACCATCAAAGTCCCTCTCTGCATCATTTCTTTCTCTACCTCATGTTTCACTCACTGCCTTATCTCTCTGTATCCCATCTTACTCTAACCACTTAACCTTTAAATTTACTTTACCGTTTGTTGCTACTTTACCTCCCAACCTGTCCACTATGTCTGCCTCTGTTACCTATATCTTAATTCTCAGACTGCCTTAAGTCTTCCTTGCCACATCTTTTTTTGCCTCAACCTCTTTATCTTTATAATTACCTCCTCGTATTCTCTCTCTGTATCTTCCACCCTATTCAACTCACACTCTCAACCTCACCTCTCTTTCTACACCTCTCTACCTCACCTTTCTGTATCTACCTCACCCCTATCATCTCTACCACTGTCTCAACCTCATTTCTCTTTTTCTACCTCATCTGTGTCAATACTTCACCATTTTTTTCTCTATACCTCATTTCACTTCCTACCAATCACCTCCCAGCATTCCCTTTGTCTCGCTTCTCTGTTTACTTTACCTATCTTTCTATATGCCACTTTTCATTTTGCACCTCTAGCCACCTCGCCTATATCTCTATACCTTTCATCCATCTGTACATCTCTCACAATGTCACCTCTCTGTCAACCTCTACCTCTCTCGACCACTGCCTCTCTCTAATTTACCTTTCTACCTTACATCTCTCTCTATCTCACCATTGATGTACCCCAGCCCACACCCTTTCTCATTAGGTCGAGCATTCGAGACCTCTTGTATATACTTTAGAATATACTTATATGTGTATGTACTTTGTGGGCTCTGGAGATCAGCCCTAGGACTTGTCTGCTTCCGCTTAGGGACTTTTGTTTCTGTTCAACTGCCTCTATTTAACCGTCTTAATAGAAAACGACCAGTAGAGGTCAGTAAAATACCAGAATTGCTTTCTGCTTGTTCAACTGCCTCTATTTAACTGTCTTGTTAGAAAACTACCAGTAGAGGTCAGTAAAATACGAGAATTGCTTTCTGCTGAGGGACTTTCTTTTTTTCTTTTTCTGACTACTGCCTCTATTTAACTTTCTTGATAGAAAACGACCAGCAGAGGTCAGTAAAATACCAGAATCACTTTAGCATTCTCTAGATTCCAGTCCATAGAAATTGTCTTCTACGAGCACCCTTAGACAATAATATTTTGTTCAAATCTTGTATTTTCAGTGATATGACCACCGAAGGCCCTGATTTTATATTAAAAACAGAGCTTTGGACTATACCATTTCCCGCTGAAAGGCAATATTTCTCTCCATGTGTTCCCATACCTGGCATGTCACGCAGTTTGGCGCTTACTTTCCCTCCATGTTAAAGAACAGTAGATGTATCAGCACCCAGGCTAATGTGCTGCATAGCTAAATACATATAAGGTCCCAAAGGCGAGACCGATTGCATTGCAAATGCTCGTTTTTATGATGTAATTTCTTGTGTTTTTACGATTCTCTGAATCAAAATATACCATTGATTGTTAATTGTATATGTCCTTTAGCTGCATAGGTGTTTCTAATGTTCACACATAAACACACACACATACTTACACACACACAGACACAAACACACACGCACACACGTGTGTGTGTATACACATGCATCCTGGCATTTGCTTTCCTAGTGGAGAACACCTGCCATGTTATGAGATCCCCACCTGCCTGGCAGAGATTCCACTGTCTTCTGTGCATCTGTCTGCACAGCAATTGTACAGAAGGCTCAGAAGTTTACCAACCTGGCGCCATGTTGTTTTGACCACACTCAGGAAACCTTGTTTTCTGAAAAAGAAAAAAGAAATGACCCTGTTGCAGTGGGACAGTTCTGCCAGCACTTGGAGTCATTTGCATTTGTTACAATTTCCAGCAGTCCTGAACAGAAGAATCTGTTAGAAAGCATACTCTGACTCTGAATAGGGTGGATCTTTGGACGTACCGTGACAGACAGCCCTGTGGTGGATGGTTGCCAATCAAAGATTTCGATTGGCAGAAGCAGCTGAGGCTCCAACTCCAGAAACCTGATGCTTCCTCTACCTCTAAATGATGATGGTGAACCATGATTTTGGCAGTTCAGGAGCCGCCACTTTGCAGCAGAGCAGTCACTCAACCACATTCTAAATGAGGCTTTAAGAAACAGAATGGATGGATGTTGGCAAACAGCACTAAGAGCAGTAGACTCTTTGCCTGATGGGTCTTGTAGTCACATCCAGTTGGCCGTACAAGGTGACTGTTACTGTCTGCGGTGCACCAAGAAGCAAGGGTCCCTTGGCTTATTGAAGGATCACTGTAACACCCCCACTGCTAAAATCACCCACATGAGCCATACACAACACAACATCTTAGCTCCTCTGTGTATTCCCAGCAGCATCATCAGATGGGCGAGGAACAAAGGACACATTAGTCAGTCTATATAATCTGCAGACGTTTTCAGGTGACTGCCAACCATTAGCTTGTTTTAGAGGTTCTCCACTGTACAATGCAGCTGCATTCCTTATCCAATATGAGAGACTCCATAGTCATCAATGAACATGGAGAGGTTCAATACCAAACAAGAAAGGGTATGTTGTTTAATTCAACGTTGTACTCTTCCAGCAGTTTACTGGCAGTGTGTCAAGTTAATTAATCCATGCCCTTTCCTTTAACCTCAGAGCCTTTGGCCATGCCCACCAGGTTCTGGTAGGAGGCGTGGATTTCTGCCAGGCACTGTTCCTAGAACCTTTGCCCTAACTACACTGAATAGATCCACCCAATAAGACCAGTTTGTATTGCTCACTAGGCTCTGCATGGGACTAACTGTTCCACAGTCACTATTCATAGGGTATATCTTCGGCCATACTTTGTGCCCAGTGCCCCTGATATCAGAGAACCCATGGCCTTCGAGTACAATTTTTGTTATCATGCGTTCTAAAAATTCCCTTTAGAAATTTTAATGGACAACGCATCTTTTGGATACTGTATAGTTGCCCAAATTCACCAATCTGCTTTTACCTTTCCGAGATTAAATGTGGCTAGACGTATTCTTTTGAAATTTTCATGCTGAATCATTAAAAGGGACCAAAGTTGTAAGCAATTAAAATATTATAAAGGTTTAGACTTAGGGTGAGTATTAGGACTAGAGTTCATGGGATCTCAAAGAGAAGAAATGTCTTTCTGAATTGGTTTGTGAACTTATAGTAGAGCTGGTAATCTTTCTAATCAAATGTAGCTATTTTTTCTGAGAAAAAGGTATCCTCTTCCACTTCAATCTACTTAGTATTTACCCTAGCCTTTCCACTGATAAGGTAGACCCCACACCCCCTTGTGGCTTCATAGAACTGTTGTGCACAATGATGTTTGACAATTGTCTTAACGTTGCCAAACGAGAAAATCAGTGCTGGAGATGATATAGTGAGCTCTGCTCAGTCATTCCGGTGTTACATCACTGGAGCTCAAAATGACTACCACAGTAAACAATTGATTCAACTTTAGATATCGATTTATTTTCGCTTTCCAATTTTTCCAAACCTACTGAACATAGACAGTTCAAATCAAGCAAGTTTGTTCAAGCTCAGCTGTAGTCCAAATCTGGAGTAACTTCATCAATCTGTTTTGTTATGCACTTTGAGCAAAAAGTACATGGATTTATTGTTTTTATAAAATACATATTATTTGTGACCCTCTTTTTGGATCCCTCATCCCTCCAGATCAATCTGTACAAAGTAGTAAAACATATGTACATATATACTTTATAAAAATATCTAGTGCAGACCTTATAACTGGAGTAAAAATGGTCAGCAATTAAAAGAGTGTACTTACTAAGGACTAGTAGTTTTAGACAAAAAATACAATGTTTTGTTCTCATCAATCCAGTAACATTAATTGCAAAAGCATGCATTATGGGAAGTTCTGTTCTTCTACTATGATCAGTAACAAATTAACTTTATGAGTGAATATGACCTTGTACAGCTCACAGGGACCTGGAGACATCCCAGTACTGAGGGTCTGTCACAAATGATGAACTTATTAGCAAACTTCCAAGTGTTCTGGACCTTTTGAAAGTGTAAATGGTTTGACAAGGAATATATTTCAGGAGCAAGAGAGTTCAATATTTGGCAGTGATGAATGAGAAGTATATGTCCTCCATTCTCAAACACCAGATGCAAGGAATATGTGCCAAATGAACATGTGTAGCTCTGCTGATCTGAGATTTTTAAGCAATACAAGAGTGCAGCGGCGTCTGAGCTCCGGGTTCCCCCTCCGGCACTGGCAGGCCCCTGACCTGAGAGCTTCAGACTGGGTCCGGAGTGTAGGGGACCCCTTGCATGTACTTTGCAGGGGGACTCCCACAAGTTTCGTTACGCCACTGCAAGTGTGGATGAATTGCAGACCAGCATCAGGCAGTGTGTCACCTGTATTAAATTAGCAATATCAATGGGAAAGAATATCAAAAATACAATATCAACAGGTAAGTCTGTATTTTCTATATCTAACTCCACAAATATGTACCCAGGGGTACATATATCTTCAAGTTATGTAGATGTAGAGTTAGGAATAGGAAATCTATGCTTCCCTATATGCACTTACCTTTCGATATTTTGTCCTTTGATATTCTGTCCTTGATATTAGTGCACCACAATATTGTTAGGGAAGACAATCAGTAGTGCAATGCATCAGGCAGGGCATAATGGCAGATGCATAAGCTTTTAAAGATTACACGGTTATGCACCGAGAGTCAACAAAGCTGAGATAGATATCCCAACTCTGGAGTCCTGAGTAAGACCTTGATGTTTGAAATGTGTCAGATTTTCTTAAACACAGTTTGTGCAATAAAGCTTTTTAAATGCTCTCCTGCTCTGTGCTCCTTCCACCTGGGTGCCCAAGGACCGCAGTACTATGCAGCATCCTGTGGTTTCCGGGGCTCTGAAGACGCCATCCTATAGTCTGGGAGAGTATCTAACCTCGGCTTGTTTCCATTTGAGCTCCTGGCTGCTGCTCCTTCTCTCTTAAAATCCAAAATGGTAATCACTTTCCTGATGGTTTACGGCTGAATTTTAAGGTCATTCTGCAGCTAGTCCACTTCAAATTTCCATTCTTTTTTCTTTTCAATTCCATCATGGCTGTCCCTCCCTTGGTTTCTTCCCGAACTTCACGATCCATTATGTTTTATGCCATGTGGTGTTTAGATTTAATTTCTTTTCCAATTCTTTTACTAATTAAAGGCTTCAGTCTGGTTGGAGGGTGGGTCACAACAAAGCTGTGTTCCTTTGCTTGTTTCCTCGCTCCTTCCACTTGCTGATCCTTGCTCTTCGCTCTTAGGACTTCCTCACACCCCACCGCAAACTTCACCATCTGCTAGACAACACTCAATCAGGATTCAGAAAGAACCACAGCATTGAAACAGTACTCATTATGGCCATTGACGACATTTGAATTATCCTGGACCGAGGAGAAACAGCGGCCCTCATCTTGCTCGACCAGTCCTCAGCCTTCAACACTGTCTCCCATAACAGCCTCATTAGAAGAGTCCATGAAATTCGAATACAAAGATCCACTCTCAAATGGATCTGTTCCTTCCTCACAGGAAAACCCAAAGGGTCAGACTGCCACCCTTCACATCAGAGACAAAGAAGCTGCTGTGAGGAGTCCCACGAGGATCGTCCCTCAGCCCAAAACTTTTCAATATATACATGGCACCGCTCGCCAACATTATCCAATCACAAGACATCGCCGTCATCACCCTGTGAAGACTTCATCAGCAAGGAGGTTTTTTATGCCTTTGACTTTTTCCTCCAGTAAAAGTGGAGCTTCTTGAGGGTAATTTCCTACCACATATTCTAGTGTGTGGTGGCATTGCGGCTTCTGGAAACAATTGCCCGTACCTCAGACAGTGGAAGACCTGGATCTGAATTATGGGTAAGCTTTCAGCCCTGAACAGATTTCAATGTTAAAAACGTCAGACTGTTTCCTACATGTGGATCAACTGAGGACAGAGAATGCTGCCCTTTGTCAAGTAATTGTGTTTTGCTGCTATCTGCCCATCAACATCAAAGTATTCTAGAGAACCTATGTGGTTGAAGGAGTTTTTGGACAGCCTGGTGGCTTATTTTGCCTTTCGATTTAGACAATTTTCCTTTACCAATCTAAGGTGGAGTATTTGTTTGCTTCCTAGACCGGTGCAGCTCTGATCTGGGCAACTATTCTAGCTGTTGCTGAAGATTTTTGCTTTAATAATGATGCCGGTTTTTTGGGCAAAGTTCAAGAAGTTATTTGAGAGACCAGATAGTGACATTTCCTATTAAAGAAAGGAGAATGGAAAAACAGAGAAGCCAGAGGTTCGCTTATATTCTTTCCTCCTGAATTTTTAGGAGGACTGATCAAAATACTGAGCCAGTTGCTCCTTCTTAAGAGGTACCTGATGAGCCAATGCAGCTTGGTTGCGCTAGAGGTCCATTGTCCAATGCCGAAAGGGAACAAAGACATATGCGAGGGTTGTGTCTCTACGGTGCGAGTCCTAACCATCCGCTGCAGAATTGTACTGTTCAATCCTCCAGGCCACAGGGATCTTCCAGGTCCTGTCCTTTGTAAGGGAGAAAACGCAGGAAATTCCACTCCCCTTAAAGTGTTTAATTTCTCCACTGGATCCAATTCATGCTTGTTCATGTTGGGGTTGATAATTCAAATATATCCTAGCCAGTCTGTCACTGTTACTGCCCTGAGTGATTTCAATACCCCCTGCATGTATACAGACCTGAGTTGTGCCCAGAGATTTCAAATTTCTATCAGGAAAAAGTAATCTCTGGATCGCATGCAAATAATCAACAGTTCTCCTTTGACTTTGGGTCTCATGACCTCCGCCATGGAACTGCTTGTTGTCTCATTAGGCAGTCATAAGGTTGCTTTTGATCTAATCACCTCTCCTGACTATGCCATCGTGCTTGGAATACCCTGGTTGGAACAACACAATCCCTATCTCAATTGGGAGACCAGAGTCTTATTTCTATCATCACAGTTCTCCAGAGATAACTGTTACTCGGATGGGAGTTACTGGGCTACCATTGCACAAAAACTGTCTGAAGATCGGTCTCAAGCTATTATCATTCAGACTTTGCCCATTCCTATGGCTTACCAGGAATTTTTGATGACTTTCAAAAGCCTAACTCTGTCTCTCTATCCCTCATAAGGATTTATATTGTGCGATCTCAACAGTACCAGGAGCCACAATTCCCTATGTTAGAATGTACTCTCTGCCAGCACGAGGAGCAGGTTCTGAAGGAATATTTAGACTGGAATCTTGGGAATGCCCTGAATGTCTGGTCTACATCCCATGCTGGCACTCCACTTTTTTCATCCCTTAGAAGTCCAAGGAGCTGAGATCTTGCATCAATTATCGTGCACTAAATAAGCTCACAATGAAGGATCGCCACTTGCTTTCACACATCAAAGACATACTTAAGTTTGCTTTTGGTGCATAATATTTCACAAAGTTTGATCTCCATGGAGCTAATTATCTGCTCCAGAATAAGGAAGGTGATGATTGGAAGACTGCCTTTTAGACATCCTTTGGACACTACGAATATCAGGTCATGCCCTTTAGCCTTACAGATGCTCCAGCAGTTTTTCAGAGGTTCATCAATAATATATTCTCTGACATACTGATCAATTTCTTGTGGTATACCTGGACAGTATGAACATCAAGCCCATGTTCATTCAGTCTTTCTTTCTCTCAGGGAAAAGCATCTATCCTGTAAGGCACAGAAGTATGAATTTAAGAGTATTTGGGGTATCATCTCTCAGAGGGGGATTACCTGTGGACACTTTAACAAGTTCTGCAATTTTGGACTGGCCAACCCACAAGTCTATCAAGGAGACCCAAAGGTTTTTTTTAGACTGGCTAACATTTATAGACAGTTTATTAAAACCTTTGCTGAAATGACCAGACACATTTCTGCCTCTCTGAAGAAGGTGAACCTAGCTAAAAGTTTGTTTTGGACTCCAAAGGTTCAGAGGGCTTTTATAAAGCTCAAGAAGGCTTTCACCCAAATCCCTATTCTAAGACACTCACATCCGTCAAAGAAGTTTATTGTGGTAACCAATGAACCTATTTTTGCTATGGTGGCAGTTGTGCTTCAGCTTCAGGAGGAGGACTATCTGGAGCATCCCATCTTTTATCCCCCCATGTATTGAACCCTTGTGAACAAAGGTATTCTGTTCTGGAACACAAGCTCCTGGCCCTTAAACATGCTTGTATGGAGTGCTGGCATTTTTTAATGGAACCATTTGAACCTTTGAAGGTTTGGACAGACCATCTAAATCTTCCGTTTTGGCAGAGTATGCAGTGCAGAAATAGCAGACAAGCTCGCTGGGCCTATTTCTTTTCACAATTTGACTTTTTGGTAACTCACTTCCCAGCATTGAGAACTTTCATGCTAATGCCTTGTCTAGATTGACATTGTGGTTGAAGATTCTGAGACATCTGTACTTTTACTCCCTGACAAAGCTAACTGTCTGGAAAGGTCCTTCCTACAGCATGTGAGTGACACTCACACTAAGATCTCTTCAGAAGACCTTGATGCTCTGCAGAGTCAAATGCCCTTGGCCTAGCACCAGAATCAGTATTTTTTTCCAGAAGTCCTTATTGATTCCAACTAAGAGTCTTCAAACCGAGGTTCTGGAAATGTGTCATGAGTCGCAGTAGCAAGCCATTGGTGGCCTATTACTCGCCAGGATGTAGAGCTCTATGTGAAGTCCTGTCCTATCAGCGCACAGTGCAAAGAAGTTTACAATAAGCCCTTGGTTTTCTTCATACTTTCTCCATTCCTCCTCATCCTTGGCACACACTTTCTACCAATTTTATTGTGGACTTACCCCTGCTAGGTGGAAATTGAGTGATCATAGTCACTGTAGTATAATCAAAAGGTTATCCCCCACATACCAGTTTCTAAACCTTATTTGTATATTCACACGTCAAATTAAAAACTCACACACTCTCTGGTCTCATAACACTGAACCCAAATATATGCAAAAATGTCAAATATTTATTGTGTCAATTCAATGTACATATACAAGACAATTAGAATAATTAAAAACAATTAAAAGATCATTTGATTGGTATTCACTATACACGTAATCTCCTATATCCTTTTCATGTCAATGTATTCATACGATGTCATAGGAAAAACGCATTTTGTTTAAAAGAATCAGTTTTGTTTCAATTTAACTTTTTACTTTTTATACACAGTGTGCAAATAAGCAAAACTTAATAATTTTTTTTTTTTATACAAATATCATGTAGATTTAAAAATGCTTAACAGCATGTGGTTGTCACTGGAGACCATTTACCAAGATCACTCTTTTTGGAGAAATCTGACTGCCACCATGATGGCTTGGAAATACCTGGCTGATATATTTTCACTGCATTGGCTCCCTGACAACGTAATCTCTGACAGGAGTTTTCAATACATTTCTAGAGTCTGGCAATCAATCAGCTCTACTCTGGGTATCCGTTACACTCTGTCCTCAAGTTGCCATCCACAGTCAAATAGTCAGATATAAAGGGTCAATCAGAGCCTAGAGCAATATCTGGGGTGTTTCAGTAATACCACTCAAGACAACTGGGAGGATATCTATCATTAGCAGAGTTCTTGTATAACAACTCTGTTCACTCTGCTACTAAATTCTCCACATTCTAATACATCCAGGGCTTCCATCCTTGTTCATTTCCCTCTTCTCCACTGTCTACTCCTCTTAACCCTGCTGGTTCTGATTGTCTAGAGAAACTTGACTCTAAAAGAAAAGTAATTGCTCAGACTCTTCAGGATTCGAAGAGGGCTTTGAAGGCTAGGACTGGCAAGTTAAGGAGACCAGGTACAAACTTGAGATAGGAAGACGGAGAATAAAGGCTACTGGATTGATTTGCTTGGTTATAGCCCAACTCTTAGAAGATTCACCCTCCCTTTCATACCTCCCAGTTAAAGCCTTTTGTACCTGATCCTTTTCATCGGATTTCTCTTCCCCTTTCTGTCATGGTAGATGGGGAACCAGAATACGAGGTCAGCGAGATTTGTGACTGTCAAATTTTCAGAGGTCGGTTGCAGTTCTTCATTAACTGGAAACGCTATCCTGCTAGTGAGCATTCTTGGGTTTCTTTCTCTTCAGTCTATGCCCCAAGACTGGTTCATCTATTTTTACTGGCCTTTCCTGACAAACCTGGGGCTTAGGAGGGAAGTAGACTGTTGCTTCCGCAGCTTCTTTGCACCCAAGTACTGCAGCACTTTCCGGGATAACGATACTCCCGGGGTTCAGAAGTTGCTGTACGAATTCTACAGCTGCGGGATTGGAAAGTCTCTTAACAGGACTTGTTTCTTCATGTGCTCCTGGGCTTCTGTGCCATCTCTCTTTAACTCCAAAATGGCAATCACTTGCCTGGGGCTTTGCAGCTGCCTTTTAAGGCAACTCAGCAGCTAGTCCATTCAGGTATTCATTCTCTTTCCTTTTCCCTTTTCATCATGGCTGTCCTCGCTTGGTTTTTTCCTGACCTTCCTAACCCATTATATTTCCTGCCATTTGAGGTTTTCAAGTCATTATATATATATATATGTATATATATATATATATATATATATTCAGTTCCACACAACACCCAAAGGGCGGGGCACACTCACCTGTCGGCGTGCTTCAGGTCAGGAAAGATTCAGGCACCCCCAACGTCAGCAGTGACCTGAAGCGTTTCGGGCATCCGCCCTTACTCATAGGTTCTCTGCTACCAAATGACTGCCAGCATAAAGACAATCCAGTCTTTCTCCCTTTATTATTCCATCAATCAGACTCAGGTGAGTATAAATAACAATGATGCATTATGGGGCTGGAAGTCCATAGAATAAAACCCATGTGGGCTGATGGCAGTTCATGTAGTAAAATATTAAAATTCATCGTCGCGGGTGTGCCCCCAACATCTTCCCTCATTTTGCCATGCACCCGTCAGTTCCGCTCTGCTGAACAAGACCAGCAGTGGAGCCTCCTGAATCCGCGGCGGTGCGCCCCACGGCCGGGCCGGCCGTCAATATTCAGTTCCACACAACACCCAAAGGGCGGGGCACACTCACCTGTCGGCGTGCTTCAGGTCAGGAAAGATTCAGGCACCCCCAACGTCAGCAGTGACCTGAAGCGTTTCGGGCATCCGCCCTTACTCATAGGTTCTCTGCTACCAAATGACTGCCAGCATAAAGACAATCCAGTCTTTCTCCCTTTATTATTCCATCAATCAGACTCAGGTGAGTATAAATGACAATGATGCATTATGGGGCTGGAAGTCCATAGAATAAAACCCATGTGGGCTGATGGCAGTTCATGTAGTAAAATATTAAAATTCATCGTCGCGGGTGTGCCCCCAACATCTTCCCTCATTTTGCCATGCACCCGTCAGTTCCGCTCTGCTGAACAAGACCAGCAGCAGAGCCGCCTGAATCCGCGGCGGTGCGCCCCACGGCCGGGCCGGCCGTCAATATTCAGTTCCACACAACACCCAAAGGGCGGGGCACACTCACTTGTCGGCGTGCTTCAGGTCAGGAAAGATTCAGGCACCCCCAACGTCAGCAGTGACCTGACGCGTTTCGGGCATCCGCCCTTCCTCATAGGTTCTCTGCTACCAAATGACTGCCAGCATAAAGACAATTCAGTCTTTCTCCCTTTATTATTCCATCAATCAGACTCAGGTGAGTATAAATAACAATGATGCATTATGGGGCTGGAAGTCCATAGAATAAAACCCATGTGGGCTGATGGCAGTTCATTTAGTAAAATATTAAAATTCATCGTCGCGGGTGTACCCCCAACATCTTCCCTCATTTTGCCATGCGCCCGTCAGTTCTGCTCCGCTGAACAAGACCAGCAGCAGAGCCGCCTGAATCCGCGGCGGTGCGCCCCACGGCTGGGCGGGCCGGCCATCAATATTCAGTTCCACACAACACCCAAAGGGCGGGGCACACTCACTTGTCGGCGTGCTTCAGGTCAGGAAAGATTCAGGCACCCCCAACGTCAGCAGTGACCTGACGCGTTTCGGGCATCTGCCCTTCCTCATAGGTTCTCTGCTACCAAATGACTGCCAGCATAAAGACAATCCAGTCTTTCTCCCTTTATTATTCCATCAATCAGACTCAGGTGAGTATAAATAACAATGATGCATTATGGGGCTGGAAGTCCATAGAATAAAACCCATGTGGGCTGATGGCAGTTCATTTAGTAAAATATTAAAATTCATCGTCGCGGGTGTGCCCCCAACATCTTCCCTCATTTTGCCATGCGCCCGTCAGTTCCGCTCCGCTGAACAAGACCTTCAGCGGAGCCGCCTGAATCTGCGGCGGTGCGCCCACAGCCGGGCCGTCCATCAATATTCAGTTCCACACAACACCCAAAGGGCGGGGCACACTCTCTTGTCGGCGTGCTCCAGGTCAGGAAAGATTCAGGCACCCCCAACGTCAGCAGTGACCTGGCGCGTTTCGGGCATCCGCCCTTCCTCATAGGTTCTCTGCTACCAAATGACTGCCAGCATAAAGACAATCCAGTCTTTCTCCCTTTATTATTCCATCAATCAGACTCAGGTGAGTATAAATAACAATGATGCATTATGGGGCTGGAAGTCCATAGAATAAAACCCATGTGGGATGATGGCAGTTCATTTAGTAAAATATTAAAATTCATCGTCGCGGGTGTGCCCCCAACATCTTCCCTCATTCTGCCATGCGCCCGTCAGTACCGCTCCGCTGAACAAGACCAGCGGAGCCGCCTGAATCTGCGGCGGTGCGCCCCACGGCCGGGCCGGCCGTCAATATTGTTCATTGCCACAAACTGGACTACGGCAACATGAGTAGTTCACCACTCAACTAATCAAAAGACTTCAGACCATACAAAACTCTGAGTTCAGGCCCTCACTCAGACTACCTCTCCACACTCACATTACTCCGCACCTCAAAGACCTCTACTGGCTCTCTGTCTACAAATGTGCACTCTTCAAAATCCTCACACGCATACAAAAGTCCTGCACAACCGCGGCCCCATCAACTCCTACACACCCACCAGACACCTCCACTCAGTCATTCGCCTATAAACACATGTCCCCACATTTGGAACCAGAGCTAGCAGTCATTCCTTCTCCTGCCTTGTGACCAAAGCCTGGAATGACTTACCACTCCATATTAGAATCTTCTCTTCATTACTTGAGTTTTGCAAGAAACTGAAGACCTGGCTGTTAGTGTAGACACAGCACAGACGCAACCGGCATAGCACCTGCTTACAAGCACAAGGATATCCTCCCAGGTGAGTTGTGTAATCTACAAATACACATAACATAGCATAACATAAGATAACATAGCATAACATAGCAGAACATTACGTAAAGTAGCATAATAATATATCACAATACATTTTCCCAAAGCTAATTTGCTTCAATCAATTTACCTTTTGAATCTCTGAATCCATTTAGGCACCAATGATGAAGGTCTAAATTTTAACTTTGCATAAAGAAGCTGAAATCTGGAACTACTGCTTGTATGAACTAAAGGATCTGCTTTCTGTAGAGCCGGTAGTAGTGCTTACAACTCTGCACCCAGGGCTGCAGAATCTCCTAATGTTTTCAAGTGAGTCTGCAACGTATTGAATTCTCCATCCTTGAACATTCCTGTTATGGCTGCACAAAGCTGAATATTTCTGTTTCATATCCACTGCAGGCTGGGAACAGCCATTCTTGCAGAATACGCTTTTAATACTTATGTAATTCAGTTTGGTCAGTGGCAGCTCCTCGGCTAAGGCGGAGGGGCGTCACCCCCCTGCTTTTAAGCAGTGTGACTACAGGAAAAATAAAATGATAATAACTCAATGTTATCATTTTATTGTTTCCAGCTGCTTTTCGGGTGGGGATGCTCTGCTCTCAGAGCAGGGCAGGAGAGGAGTGGTTTGCCCACTCCAAGTGCACATGAATGCTTGGCCGGCCCCAGCCTGCCTGGAGAACATGCCCAGGCCCCCAATCCCCGTCTCAGTGCCAAACCACGGCGCTCAGACCAATCAGACCACTGTGATTGGTCAGGGGAGCATGGATGCTTACCAATCACAATGCTGCATTGCAGCATTGTAATTGATCTGGGGAGCCATGGTGTGTTTCCTGGTTCCTGTTCCTGGTCTGAGTCCGACGGAGGAGAGACGGAGCAGAGAAGCGGGATGCGGCGATAAGGTAAGTGTTTTTAAAAAAAAAATGTTTTACATTCCCCCGATCTATGCCGGCCGCCACTGTTTGTGGTACTGCCGGTTAATATTGCAAAATTCACAATTTCTACATTTTTTTAATCCAAACCTACCTCATCTCTTTCACCACTCCGATAAGAGTTCCAATCTTGCTGTTGCCCTTTGCCAGAATATTTGTCCCTGGAATGCCTCTTCTTCCTCTGTTGCTCCTTCATTTATCAGAATGTCAGTCTGAGTGTCTGTTATCCCCAGCGTCCTACAAATATCGGGAGAAAACTCATACCATTCCAGGTGCTTTAAGTTTTTTCAATCCTTCCCCGTACTCTTGCTGACCTTGTGATCCATTGCAGGGTTTGGAATTACCCTTGTACTGTTTTTTCGCATCTTGCCCTGCTGAGTTTGCGGAGTTCCACTGCGCTACGCAGAGCTCCGCAAGCAGCGGAGTGCATTGGAGAAATACCGTTCGCTGTGATTTTCAGCGCTGGGTGTTTGTCCGCACTGTGCAATCATCTTTCAAACGGCACCATGCACAGCGCAAGCGGGCGCTGCTTCCTTTCTGCCACTCGAGTAGATTTTTTACTCGAGCGGCAGCTTTCTCAACACGAACAGACGATTTCTCAACGCGAGCGGTCGTGAGCATACGCGACAACTTGCAATGATAACTCCCTTGAGAAATCTCGCCGGGAGGTTGATTTTCCATACTCGCTAACTTGACGTTGACGGTCGCAAAGGAGGAAAAATCTCGCCGGGAGGTGGATTTTCCTTGCTCGCGCTCGCCAACTTGATGTTGACGAGCGCGAGCGAGGAAAAAAACTCAGTTTTCCGGAATTCTGTAAACTCTGCGAGCGGAGCAGAGTTCACCGCCCAGACTTAGTTTACTCTACCTCAGTTTGTGACTTCCCTGCAATTTCAGTAGAAGTGCATGTAAGGTATCTCTCCCATGGCGGTATAAATTTCTGAACTGATTTTAGGCAAATCTATCACTCTCCTGCCTCTTGATACTGTGGTGAGACACTGGCACATAGCCAATAGCTCAGCATCGCTCCTGATAGTAGTGAGTGCAATTTGAAAAACTGTTTCAATATTTCCCATCAATTTAATGCTCAGGTTTACAGCTAGCAACGCTCATTGTTCATTCAGAATTTTCTTAAACTTCCCATAACCCCGCTAAAGAGTGTATACTATATTTGATGGCAAAGGCATTTGCCCAATGTGGAGACACGTGGTCAGTACTCAAGGTTTTTCTTAGGGAATTGTTTGAGGATGTGCTGCATTCAACTGCTAACTTGTACAGTCAATCCAAAAGGTATTGTGCCCTGCTCCGTTTGAATTTTTCCCATAAACACATCCCAGAATTTATAGTTGGTACGGATAGCTACATTTAAACGTTGTACTGGCATTTGTGCTCATGGTTTGTAACATGTGTTGTCTAAACAGACAACTAACAATTAATTTAACAAAGCTTTAACTTGCTGCACAATTAAGTTGTCACATAATGGGTGTTGTGTGTATTGCACTAGAACTGGTTATGTCACTCCCTAAGGTTTAATGTTCCCATTCTGACTGGGTCTATTAAGTGGAGTAATTACCTGCAAAACCACGGAGAATGTTCTTGAAGACTGCTGGGATACCCTGCCTCAGATAAGCTCCATGCTTCACAGGGGTTTGTACCTATTTTGCATGTTTTATACCATATCAGTTGTCCAGTGACTAGTTCAACAGGCTAACTATTCTACCTATGAGTAAAACATTCCTGTCCTGCAAGCTCGACTACCAGCACTACCACCCATACTGTTGTAAGGAACCCTCGTGATGGCAAATGCTATATTAGTGACCTTGTGCAATACCCCTTTTAGTCTAGAGCACCGTGTTATAACTGATTCAAATTTAGATTAAAAACCAATAGATCGATTGGAGACTTCCTTTTAATTCTTAATCTTAACAAACGCTTTTGTGGAGGTGGTGGGGCCAGTCCTATATAAGTATTGGTTCTTTGTTTGGCTTTTAAGAGTAATCACTTCATAGAGTCCCTCTTTGGATGGTGCTGTAACATTGCCAAGGAGACTTGTTTACACCCAGTATAGTTATCTTGCCTTGAGGTGGTGTAGATATACCAACCTGGGGAAAACGGCAATTGTCTCATGATCCCCCTCGAACTCTTAGGAATGTTCGACACAGTATAACACCACACTCTGATCAGAAGGCTCCAAAACATCAGAATCCAAGGAGACGCCCTCAAATGGATCGCCTCCTTCCTCACAGGCAGAACACAGAGAGTCTGCCTTCTAGCCTTCACCTCGGAACCTAAGAATAACATTTGCGGTATTCCTCAAGGCTCATCTGGACCCTGTTCAACACCTACATAACCCCCCTGGCAAACGTCATAAGATCGCATGGACTCAACATAATATTCTATGCCAACTATACACAGCTCATCATCTCCTTATCAAAAGACCCTGGTATGACACCGGCAAACATCTGCAGATGCATGACGAATGCCACTGAATGGATGAGGAACAACTACCTACAACTCAACACAGACAAGACAGATGTGCTGATCTTCAGATGGCTCCGCATCAACACCAGATGCACCGTCACACAGGCCCTGGTCACCAGCCGACTGGACACACTCTATGCAGCAGTCACCTCACACCTCCTCATGAGACTGCAGACGATTCAGATCACAGCAGCCAGACTCGTCTTAGGCCTCCCCAAGAGGACCCACATCAGCCCCCACCTCAGCAAGCTCCAATGGCTCCCCATTCATAAGAGATGCCACTTCAATATGCTGACCCATGCCTTCAAAGCCCTCCACAACCAAGCACCAGAGTACATCAACCACCGACTGAACTTCCACCATCCCTCTAGACACCTGCGCTCCGCCACCCTCTGCCTTGCCCACACCCCCCACATCCACCGCAGTAACAGTGGAAGACGCTCTTTCTCCCACCTCACGGCCAAATCTTGGAGCAACCTCCCTCTTCACTTATGGACCTCATCCTCTCTACTGGAATTCAGGAAAGGACTCAAGACCTGGCTGTTTGACTAAGCCTCAGCAGCAGCACTCTCAGCACCTGGATACCCTCACGTGTGATTATCTGTACTTTAAAAATCCAGATTGATTGATAAAAACTTTCCCATGGCTTACCTCGAGAAGAACCCATGTTAGACTGCAAATGTTTCTAACAGAGAAGGATAGGTTATAGATGCGTTCCTCTTACCCTTTCCCCCAAAGTCAGCACATGCACAAGACATCTGGACTAGTATCATTAGAGGCCGTTATTATAAGCCAACCTTCTACAGAATATATATATAGAACAGTTGTTTGAACACTTTGGCCCAGATTACAAGTGTAGGTGCTATTTAGCGCACCGGATAAATAGCGATCCATGGTGTACGTTATTTATCAGGTGCAATAAATAGCAGCTATTACGAGTTTGTGGGGACTAACATGCGGATTATGGTGTTTAACGCACCAAAATCTGCAGGTAAGGTAAATAACGTACATATTTCCCCTGTTAAATTTCGGCAGGTTTGACCTTCCAAAAGTTAATCAAACTTGAGGTATTTAATGCATCCGATAATGATTAAATGTGTAATTCCGACCCATGCGTAAAACAGGGGTTTACGCAGGTATGAGGATCAACCGACCTACTCGTAATCAGGCACTTCGTGTGGCAATAGCAAAAATAATGATGGTGTCCAATATGAAGAAAGTTAACATGATGTTTATTGATATTTCTTCCTCCTACAAAACCCATTGTACTAAGTGTTATACCTGGAATGTCTGCTATTCTGAAAGCTGGAATACAGAAGCTCCGGACCTGATGCCAAGTGCAAGTCACCCTCACCTAACACACCATAGTGGCTGGTGCAAGACGTTCCGGCCACATGAACCTCCCTGGAGCAAATTAGGCCTCTCGCCTCATAGTAATTGTTAGACAGTCTGCAATTTTGAGAGGTGGAATGCAAAAGTTGCATCCCTAATGCTAAGGACAAGCCACTCTCAGCTATCAAAGCCAACAGGCTGGTGCCAGCCAAGCCCTTCAGATGTCCTTGGAGAAAGGCTCCTACCTGGAGCGAATAAAACCTTGTTATCAGAGAAAGACCATAGATTTCTATACGTGACCTTCTTACAAGAGAAGCGTGAGGGAAGCGTGAGGTTTCCTTGTGATAATGACATGTGGGGGGAACACCAGCTTTAGAATCTAGGCTGTAATATAGACCCTTATAGGGAAAAGGAGATAATGTGCTTAATTAAAACCGATTAGAAAAAAAACAAATGAAAAACAATAAGCATTCTATGTTTGCGATGAAAATATAAGTGGAAGAGCACTATCATAAAACATATGCTAATACACATTCTAATAGGAACATATATTATAATATGCACATGGAATATAGGATAGTTCAGGGTTCAAAGGTCAAGGTGATAGATTATTGATATAGGTCAGAGGTTGCATAATATACAATAATGTACACACGTTTGACCCTATTATAGTACTCATGTCTAATTCCTTGCTATTAGCACAGTACAGCCTATCTTGCAAAAAGAAATACTGCCTATTGTGTCAAAGCATACAAGTTACAGTGACTTTAAAAATGAAAAGAGCGTTGCTGATACTAACGAGACTTCTTATATGTGATTTTATCTCAATGCATGGATTTAGCACTTACACTCTGATTCTGGTTAAATAACATTGTCTACAACTGCTTCACATTACAAAACAGCATGGCATAAAACAAACTATACCATAAAAAGGTATTTAAACAAAACCAAGATGCAAGTTGTTAAAATCATACTCTGGGGTAAAAATCACATTGCAAGGCCTCATCTTTACTAGAAGAGTTGTTTCCTTGTGCAAAACGAATGAAACATTAACTCTGTAAAGCTGTTAACTGCGCTTTTTTCATGTTCATTTTGTTGTACTGTGGTAATAATATGGAATGTAACTTTTGCACTGTAGTAATACATTTGTCAACGTGTTTTTATTAATACGGCCCACTAAATAACGCATTATTGGGCCACGTTTATAAATAGTGTAAAACGTACCTATCATTAAGGATAACTAAAGGTTTGCTCTATTTGACACTTGTACTACGCCCAGGCCGCTTCCAATCGCTTATTATAGGTGGAGGTAAGGGACAGTAAATGTCAGGGCGCTATGAAGGGAGGCGGGTTAAGACAGATCTTTCCAATTTTGGAATAAAACAAACTGCTTTTTTGATCATTAAAATCAATATACATTCAAACAAAGTTAACTAAAGCTAAGCCATAGCAGAAGAAGTACACGGAGTGTTTTGTGTTCATTTTATGGTTGGCGAGGAAGGAAAATTGGGCTGGGGGCTACAATAGTTTTATTGTCTTTTTTCTATTATTATTGGTAGATAAGAGGCGTGAGACTTCTCTAGAAAGAAAGTGCCTCCTTTCCTCCAGTGCATACCTTGCACACAATTAGCTTCTGTCAAAGAAGAGCGACTATTTACTTGTATGACTGACGTGGACTGATTCTTTAGAAGTATCTGGTACTGGGGGCTCATTGAGCAAATGTTGTTTTAACATGAATCACATCAAAATTGCAGCCCCAGTAATTTAGGGTGGGTTAAAAAGTCCCTAGCAATTTGCCTCATAAATTTCAGATGTAACAAGGAAATGTTTTATAGCTGAACTGCCACATTTTATAGAATATTTCTTAATACAAATAACAGTGCGTTTGTTATCCCATAATCAAGTTTCATTTATCTTTAGAGGAACTTGGCAGAAAAAAACATATTTTTTCCTAAGTGGTTTTAGTTATACTGAAAAGTGCCAGACTAATGGCACTGGCAAATGAAGGCCTGTATCCATCCAAGGATCTGTCATGTCAAAACCCATGAGCGAGTAAATATCTGTGCAAACACCCAGCATTACTCTAGATGGGGAAGCATTAGGGGCCACCAGGCATCTCTGCAGTCCTCTTTTACAGTCGTGGTTTCTGCTACATCTGCTGAATTTCACTTGTGTGACTCAGCCTGACTGGAGCTGGACCACGTTTATGCATCTTCAAGAGCCCTTTGCCACTTCACCATGTGAGTGGCCCTAGGGTTGCGTCTTTGGAAACACTAAAGCCCAGATTGCAAATGGACCAGCAATCCTGATTCGGATGTAAATGGTTGTGTACTGCTAAAAATGGGTTTGCAAGTCAAGTGCAAATTGTTCACAAACTCCGAGTTTGCCCAAGGGATTTTTGGTAGGTAAAGCCTGCAGCACTTCCGATGGGAAAACTTCATGCAAAATGAAATAACGTGAAAATTTAGTGCAATACCACATTCTCAGAGATCCAAGTCAGAATTGCGTAGTAATTGGGCACCTTCCAATATCACATCCTGTAGAAGCGAGATTTAGCACCCCAATGAGGATCTCGCTTTGTGCTAGACATACCCAAGACCTAAGAAGTAACCAGTAAAGGGCACTAAACTGACACTAACATCCAATATGGCCCCACTGCCAGGGGGGATGTTAGTTCCCCTACGTGCCAAGGAATTATTGCAGTGGCTCACTTCGATGTTTTCGGTCTGATTGCAACCGTCTGACTTTCAGGGAATGTTTAAGAATTAATAGACTTAGCAGGCCCTTATAGTATGTAATATGTTATCCACTCCTGTCAGGCAGCAAAGGGGTTAGTCAAATAAGTCTGTTTACAGAAATATCAAGAAAAATTTGGTTAGAATTAGCATGAAAAATAACAGCGGGTTCCATAAAGGAATTCGTCCCATCTTCATCTAAAGGACCTAACCAATCCTAGCCAGAACCCATAAAGAGCTCCTTTGGAACAGAGCAGGAGAAAATTTGGAGCAACAGGCTAATAGCTATAAGAGGTCGAACTCCCCATAAAGAGTAGTTCTGGAAACTCAGCGAAGTTCCCTAATAGCTGCAGTAGCAACCCATAACACAGGTGGAAGGAAATAATCACAGCAGTAGCTGTGATCAGCATGGAGAAAGTCTCCAAAAAGGCATCGGAATAACAGAAAATTACTGCTAGCAGTAGCTCACAGCAATTTCGGGCAAGAGTAGCACAGTCAAGAGCTAGAGGGCGTGGCAGGGGGGAGATGTGCATAGAATGCATTGCCTCTCTAACTAGGAACACATACTATACAGAAAAGCACAAAGCATGTTGCAAACTATGAGGGGCATATTTACAAGCCCCTACCACCACCGGAGCATCACTTTTTCTAATGCTCCGGTGGCGTTGCACCATTCCCCACATTTACAAGGTGACGCTAAGCCATTTAACGTGGCTTAATGCAACATTGTATATATTCCCCTTTCTGCAGCAGTAAGAGTGGGCCATAACCCATTGCTTTTTGATACTGCCCCAGATTTACAAGGGGGGATGTTAGTTCCCCTACGTGCCAGGTAATACCTGGCCTTAGAATGGCGATACGAGGAGAAATGTTTAATTTCTCCTCATTTTTTGCTCTTTCTATGTGTGCTGCATTCTGCAGCACACATGGAAAGAGCAAATCACCAATATTGATTGTTTATGTGCAAGAAGGTGTCCCTTCCTGCACATAAACAATCGCCCCTGCAGCGCAGGCACCCTTGCAACAAGGGGCAAGGGTACCTGCACTGGCGCTGGGCAGCTTTTATAGTGCCAGCGCTAGGGGAAACACAGGGGTGTGCTGTATTTTTGAAAAATACGGCGCATCCCTGCATTTTAAAAATGTCAGAGCACGGCGTTGCCAAATTTGACATATCACAGCGCTCCGACATTTTTTAGTAAATATGCCTCTGAATGTTGGATGAACTCTAGCCAATAGGAAAGGATCTTCCGATGGTCCGTTGTCTTCTCTCTCGATTCCCACAGTAAACGTCCATGTCAACATGTTGTAATTGGAATGTTGCTACAGCGTATTACAAAACAAATACATCTAGGAGTGGTCTCATGAGAACATTTGCAAGCCTACTCTGTTAGCTGTTCAGTGTCCCATTGTGTAAAAATGAAACATATCTATGAAATGAAACATTAATATCTAGCATGTCCTGGTTAGATCATGAGACTCGAATCTATAGCAATATACTTTGTCATTTTAAGTATATGGCAGAGATAACTATCTAAAATATGATGAAGTCATATGGTGTGAGGAAGGAAAGAAATACATTTTGCAGCGAACAGCACATTTCATTTAGATGTTAAGTTCCACAGTTCAATTATAACGTTAAATCAGCATTTACAAAAGGCATTTCTTTTATTAAAAGGAAAAGGAAGGAATAATGGAAAATATTGAGGCCTAGCAGTGATAGAACGACAGAAATGGGAGCTTTCTGCGGAAATAAGCAGCATTTTTCTCTTTTTTGCACGTTTAATAAAAGCTTATTTTTTCTAACCTCTAGATTGACACGCATTTCCTATGTTAATGTTAAGACATTTCTACATTGTCATGTGGTTAATTTACGTAAAAAATGTGAACCTACTCATTATGATTATCGGCATTGTGGCTTTCCAATATGCATTCTGTTACCTTCATGGTGGTAATATGAGTGTAGAAACTCCTAATAAGATTAGCTGTGCACTGGTTGGCTGGAAATAATGACCGTGAGCATGGCACTCATTGTAATTGGCTCTGGACACTATCAAGAGCCCTCAGTTTGCCATAAATACTGGCCTCCAATATTAGTAGTTTGTGGACATATTGACCTATGAGTAAACTCTGCACCCCCAGCTTTGGGAAATATCTGATCTGGACCACAGGCCTCATGTAGTTGATCCACTTAGGGATAAAGCAACATCTGGGATCCCAGAGAAGCACTGTTTCTGGACCCTGCATGGACATGAACTGCAAATCTTTCTAAGAAAGGAGACAAATTGCCCCAAATTTGAGGGGAAGAATAAGGCTCGTCTGACTAAGGTTTGCTGGAGAACTCAAAGAAGTGTAACTGTCTAGGAAACAGTGGGAGTTACAACACAAATGGGCTTATCTAAACTGATTGCTAATAATAGGACTGGTAGGAGCCCCCAAATCTATGCATGCCTTTGCTAGTAGACCATTCCAAAGAGGAGCATGAGATGCAGGCATCATTAACAAGATACATGCCTGGCTCTCACAGACATGCATGGAGAGCTCAAGGAATTGAGTCTGTTTAGGAACCATGCTGATCTACTATTCAGATGGCCATTCCCAAAATGATAAGCATTGTCTGAGGGTAGAAGAATTGTCCCTTCTGGTGAACCTGCATGCCTCTTGACCATGCACATTTTGTGGGATTCTGTATAAGTCCTTTCACCAGCATGAGCAATGCGGTTTTTTCTTACTCACTATATTCTTGGGTTGACTTTCTTAGTAGTTGTTGGTTGCCCTAAGTCCTCAACTGAATGAACCAACATCCTACATTCTCCAGTTTCAGAAATCTGACTATTTAACTATTCAGTAGACTCTAACCCTAAACCAGTGCTTCAACAAATTTCTGGTAGGAACAAATTTGTCCAGTAGATGTCCCAAATCTGTCACTAGAACATTTCAAAGAGGAGCCGCTATAAATGAGATACAGGCCCCAAGACTATGGTGCCCTCAGGGAGTCAATTTCATGTGTTGCTGCTACAAAACATTGATTCCATGAAGGCTTCTCTTAGAACAGTGTGGGCAGAACAGACCTCCTTGATTTGTTTCCACTACCCATATTCAGAGACTTAAGGAGGCTCGTAATAACTGGACATCTATCAACTTTCAATGCTATCCAGTTTACCTTTGTTCCAGTGAGTGGCAAACATGTTTGTAGGTTAGGATCTAATTTACTTTTAATTGGTACTCTAACTTGTTTTGAGCAGAGACATTGCATACATTTCCAGACTCAATGAGCTATTCCACTTAAGCCCAAAGTTTGAGGAGAAACTGCGACACTGACTCAGGTGTATCAGAGCAAAGGACCAACAAGGGGGCATCCCATAGGGTACAGTGGCACATGGCAGCCAGAGCCAATAAGGTCCCTGGCCCGATGCCCAAATTCATCGACTCTCTCCTTACTGAACTATTTGGCAGGGAATCATTTTCAACTTCATTTGCCGTCGAGCGGGCGCACCATTCATTGGGAACCCCTCCCCCTCCGGGGGCGACCTCTAGAATTATTGTTGCCAGGCTCCTTAATTACGCTGACAGGGACACAGCACTCCGGCTCTCAAGAGAGAAGGGATCACTCTCTTATCAGGGATTAACCACCTCCCTGTTCCCTGATTTCACCCCACTAGTGCAGGATGCCAGACGCAAATACACTGATGTGAAACGTATGCTTCAAAAAGCGAACATTAAGTACGCCATGTTGTATCCGGCACGTCTTAAGGTACAGATTGGAAATAATTCGCACATTTTTGATACTCCGGATGCAGTAGTCAAATTTGGAAAAGTCATCAACATCCGCCATTGCGGCAGGAAGAGGACTGATGGCCCCGCTGGGGATTTTCCTTGTTGGAAATAATCACCTAAACTGTGTGTGATGATCTAACACGATCGCTTGTAGAACACTGACTTCCGATATTCTGAGGCACAATGGAATCGTGCTGTGACTTTTTTTTTTCTCTTCTTGAAGCATTACATCAACGTGGGGTCCTGGAACCCTTGGACAAAATCCTTCACTGGAGATGTTGAACTGTAACCCATCATAACTGTCAGGTTGGGCGACCACACTTTCTTGCGAGTAACTACCTGTTCTAACGATGGCTACCTGGAGTGTAGCCTTCCCCCCCCAGGATGAGTTCCTGCCTTCTTTCCCCCCCTTTTTCCCTTTCCTCCCCCCTCTCTTTCTCCCAGAAGTTTGCTCTACCTTTGTGGGGATTCACCGGGTGCCGCTTATTTGTGTATCCGATGGGGGTAGTGGGGGGATTTGTCAGGGGATATTTGTTTTTGTTTATGGTTCGATAACAGTTGCATTTTTCTTAGGAGTATGCCATTATATACAGCAAGTCAGGGTGCGACCCACTTTACATACAAGTCTTTCACAGATACCCACAGGTATAGATGAGTGCCGGATCGACTCATAAGACGAACATGCGTCTTCGATGTTTATCCTGGAATGTACGGGGTTATCTTGCCCCAAAAATGGTAGACAAATGCTGGCTTATTTAACACGCCGTTCCGTCCAACTAGCCTTCTTGCAAGAAACCCATTACGCACCTTTACCATCCCATGGTTTTGCGGCTTCATGGGGTCAGAACCGCTTTTTTTCTAGCTACAGCACCTACTCCCGTGGAGTATGCATATTAATACACCGCTCTCTCCCCTTCAAGGTTATATCGGTTATAACTGACCCAGGAGGTAGATTTCTATTAGTACAGGGAACTCAGGGAGTGACACAGGTGCTATTGGTCAATATCTACGCACCGAATATTGACACGTCCGACTTTTTTTCCTCGATCACTTCACACATAGATCGTTTGCAGGCTGACACCATAATACTTGGGGGGGGATTTCAATCTCACACTAGTTCCCACTACTGACACTACCTGTCCTGGCCGGATAACAAAACCACAGGCTACTAAAGACCTTCTCTCTCTTCTCTCTCTTCTGCAAACTTCGCTGCTCGCTGATCCCTGGTGTATTAATTACCCTGGCTCTCGCAATTATTCTTTTTATTTGGCTCCACATGGCACCTGGTCAAGAATCGACCATTGGTACCTTACACCTCAGCTCCTGCTGAATGTACAGAAGCTGGAATATTTACCCCGTACCATATCCGATCATTCCCCAGTCTCGCTTGACTTGGAGTTCCCCTCAATTCCTACCCAACGGCCTCTGTGGAGGTTCCCGGCTAATGCCTTGTTAGATGCTGTATTCCATAAGGAAGTTGGGGACGCTATCGCAGACTATTTTCAACTAAATACCGGCTCGGTCCAATCCCAGTTAACACTATGGGATGCTTTTAAGGCCTTTATTCGAGGTGTTTGCATCTCAAAACATGCGGGAGTGCTGAAATCCATTAGGGGGGAATTGGAAACCATAGAGAAGAGATTGAGGGAGAATGATACTGTCATGCAGGACTCTTCGACTCCGGGGATGCTCAGAGATCGATCCCAACTCCTGACTGAATTCACCGACGCGGCTGCCCGGGAGGTCAAATATCTGGGCAAATATGCCCAAGCCAGGGTCTACGGAGAGGGGGAACGACCTGGAAGGACACTTGCCCGTCTCCTTAGACCAAAGTACCAATCGACATACATAACCCATTTAACTGCGGACTCTGGCGATACGCTAACTGGCATGGCGGATGTTACTACAGCCTTCCTCGATTACTATACCACGCTGTACCAAATGCGCCACCCACCTACGGGCCAAGCCCTGTCTGACTATTTACACGAAATCGCCATGGTCTGGCTCGAAAAAGGACAGCAGGGCTTTCTTGCTTCCCCCATAGATGCGGACGAACTTAAGCAGGCTATCAAGGATCTGGCCAGTAGTCGCGGCCCGGGATCTGACGGACTCTCAGGGGACTTCTATAAAGCCTACCAGCACAAACTTACTCCGTACCTCCTTGAAGTTTATGATGAAGCCCTGCAAAGTGGCTCACTTTCCCCTACAATGAGAGAAGCGATTATTACACTTCTGCTTAAACCAGACAAACCCCCCAATAAATGTCAATCTTACAGGCCGTTGTCACTACTTAACCATGACTACAAGATACTGGCTAAGGTCCTTGCTACTAGATTAGTATTCCTGGTCAATACCGTCTTATGCCCCTTTCAGGCGGGATTCATTCCTGGTCGATCAACCACTCTCAACCTTCGGACAGTATTCTCGGTTATAAACCAAATGGAACCCACCCTACCGGCGACGGCAGTCATGCTGGATGCCGAGAAGGCTTTCGATTCCCTATATTGGGCCTTCCTGTATGCGGTCATGCTGAAGCTGGGTATACCAGTGGGTTTTTTAAAGCTTGTCCAGTTGCTATTTTCTGATCCCACGGCGCGACTGAAGGTGAATGGTATGCTCACACCCTCCTTTCCTTTGACTAGGGGTATTAGGCACTCTCACCATTGCTCTTTATAATAGCTATGGACCCCCTGGCCAGGCACATCCAGGAAGGGCATCTACACCGCGGTTTACAATTACATACTGGCCCACTCATTGCCTCATTTTACGCGGACGATGTGATGCTATTTGTCCGTCACCCCGCTGACAATTTACCCCCCCTGCTGCAAGAAGTGGTCCGCTTCGGTGTATATTCAGGACTAGTCATCAATTGGACCAAATCCGAAATATTTCCATTGACCCCTAACACTGCCCCACATGACATGGAATTTCCCCTGAAGTGGTGCTCCAATCCGTCTAAATACCTAGGTTTTTATCTACACTGCCAGGCAACAGAGGTCATCCGCTTAAATTACGGCCCAGCAATGAATCAGCTCGAGACACAAATCAACAAATGGGCGAAGCTCCCACTTTCCATGGCGGGCAGGATCGCTATCATTAAAATGGTAGTGTTACCCCGCTTTTTGTATCTTTTTTTAAATATTCCAATTCCATTAACGTTGCACTTTTTCACCACGCTCCGGTCCCTCTTGATAAGGCTAGTGTGGGCGGATAAGCAGCCACGAGTGAATTGGGACACTGACCATGCCATTTGAGCGGGGAGGATTTGGTGTCCCTGACTTCTATTTATATTACCTTGTCGCCCAAGCCCACTTCACATACCACTGTTTTCACCCTGATGCCCGCCTTCAATATCTTAAACCCGATAGCTCCCAGGTACACCCCCAATCACTCTCCACATTATTGCCCCGGGGCCTGCCACGTTGCCCGACAGAAATTCAAACCGTCCCCACGACATGCTGGGCATGGTCAAACCTACGCAAATACCTAAAGTACACAACATGATATTCCCCACACTTGCCACTGGCAGATAACCCATGGATACCCCCTGTGACCGAGGCACTCACCAAGAGAACGCTAACATCGCATAGGCTGTCTGCATTGGGAGACCTGTTCCAGAACTCTAAACCGTGCTCGACCACTACCCTGAGCACAAGGGGTCCTGCGACACATATGGATATATTCTTGCTCCACAGAACACGTAGTTCACTCTTGCAGACCCTCCCGGACCCCACAGCTGAACCAGCTGATTTTCCTCCACTCACGCTCCTCATAACCTCTCCTAACAGTACACATTTGGTGTCACGCCTGTATCATTTATCGCTTACGCTTCGACCCTCTGTGGGCTCTTAGGTGCGTGCATCTTGGGAATGGGATCTGGGTGCCATTATAACTGACGACATTTGGAAATACTGTTGTTCCCAACTACGCTATATTTCAGGAAACTACAGACACAAACTGTTACATTTTAAGTATCTCCACAGGGCCTATATTAGCCCTAAGCTGCTTGTGAAGATGGGCCCCACAGTCTCCAGCATCTGTATGCGTTGCGGTGCACCTGTAGCAGACTTCATGCATTTGGCGTGGCAGTGCGCGTCAGTGTACGAATATTGGGAAGATGTTTTCCAACAGCTGTCCATAATGGTGGAGCATTCTATACACCCCTCCCCCTTGATGGCCCTTCTGGGATATGTAAAACCATTGAAGAGGAGCATTAGAAGGTTTGCTGCGATGGCCTTATTGATAGCTAAACGCCAGGTATCATTGCAGTGGGGCAGGCAACAATCCTCATCAGTGAACACATGGATCAGAGATCTTACATACTGTGACACCATGTGTGATACATATGCCACACTTTTACCTGCTTCGTCACGACCTTGCGACATTTGGCAACCACTGAAAAACTATCTACAGTCCCACACCATTGACCCCTGATGGACCGAATTACATCTGTACACCATTATCTGGTCTGCTCCACATACTAGCCGTAGTTACTGTACATTCCATGATGTGCTCTTTGTTAGAGACTGCACTTCCGCACCGGTACTAATGACTTGATAGTACTCAATGAGACTGCTGCTTGCTATTTACTACTGCTCTTTTTGCCTGTCCAATGTGAAGAGTATACTCCTTTGTATTAGTTTTCTTTTCTTTTATTGTTGGTTGATGTTGATTGTAATGAGACGTCTCCATTTAACATGCTGGTGACTGCTGGCTTACGCCAGGTTGAGTCACTACCTTGCTCACCTAGATGCCTGGTTGTAATGTCTTTAAAATTTTCAATAAAAACAATTTAATTTTTTTAATTTTTTTATTGAAAGCATGGGTTAATCACTTATGGCATAATATATTTTAAAGTGCTTAAGATAATTATTGCGATAGCTCTCTACCTATGTTCTGTATCCTCTTACCACATTTGCTTTGACTGACTATCACTTCACTCTGCTGCTATTACTTCCTTAAGGCCTGATTTAGAATTTGTCAGACAGGATATTTCATCGCAAATGCAACAGAGGACCCTGTCCACCAAGCTCTCGGTCCGTCTGCCTCATTTATAATTGGGCAGACCATAAGTATTTAATAGACGGAGCCCCCATTGGCACAGTCGATGGAATTCTTTGTCCGAAAGTGAGGTGGGCATCAGTTTTTAGGAGTTTGTTTTTGAAAAACAAAAATCTTTAGAAAGGTTGGACGGCCCTCAAACTTTTTCTACATTGATAGTAACCATCTTAACTGTGGGTCCTACCAATATAGAGATTTGTCCACTGGGCCCACGGTCAACTCAAAATTTGGCAGGTGGCGGTCCCTCAGGATGGCAGTGATATTGTTCTTCATCATCCCAATGGAGTAAACTCCGTCCACCAAACTTTACATGACGCCCTTAGTTTTAAAACAATTATATTTTAGTAAAAAAGTTTTTTTTAAATAGTTTGGATTCATAGGGGTCTGAAGTGATTGCCAGAAACATCACATATTTAAAATGATTAGTTTGGCACTCAAATGGGTGGTCAGACCCTGTGAAAGAGTTGCTCTTTGGACATTTAATTTTTATATTTGATCCTCCCATTTCCTTCTTCAGTATCTTTCATTTACTTCTCCCTGCATGAATGTGCACTGGCTTTAAAATAATTTTTATTGTAAGTAAAATGTAAGAATATTATAAAGCATAATTAAAATCATATATTCATTGCTAATGGTATGCTGCATATATACACTAAAAACCAACACACGGCTCTAGCACAGAATAAATAGACCTATGTTTGAGTTAAAGTCCCGTCCCAACTAATTTCACTATTTTGTAAGCCAAAGGGCCAAGCTTTGATTCCCCTCCATCCCTCATTTTATATCTACCTTTTAACCCTTTGTAACATTGTGAATTGTATTTTATTTTGCTCCTGCTGTGGTACTTTTCTGTATTTTACAGTACAGTACTGGCTACATATATAACTGACTAAACAGAAAACTAACACAATATGGCCCTGTCAGTGGAGAGGTATTACCAGGTAGGATACTGCTCTGCTCAAACACAACTGGTCAGGTATTCTATCCTGGGCCGGGGAGCACCAGGTCAAATTTTACAAGACGATGACATCACATGCGGACCAGGCCAGGGCTTTGGGCCTAAGAGCAGCCTGGCCCCATCCTGACACCCTCCTATGGCATGGGGGTGTCACAGAATGCTCCCCTCAACCATCCCTCTGCCTACTCTGCCCCATGACCCTCAGAACTGGTGGTAAATGGGAGTAGAATTGTCCCTGAAATGCGAATCCGCATGCAGAAAAGGACAGTATTTCAGGTCTGAATGCTATTCCTATTCTGAGAAAAAACAATCTCATCATTCCACACTGCATTGGTGTAATTACTCACTGAAACTAGTAGCTCTGGACCTAGTAATTTTGGCACCCCTGTACTGTGGAACTGGTTATTAGGGGTGTGTGAAATTTGTGTAATATGTTTCATATAATTACACGAAATTTCTGGGAAATTATGCGAAATGCAAATCCATCATCTAGCATTATATTTTAGTGCAAAATGTGCCCCGCATGTATTTTTGATGCGAGGATGCAAATTGTAGTAAAAAACAGCATGAAAAACACAATTGGCATGAATAACAGCTGCTTGCGTTCTCGTTTACTTTTTTCCCTCCTTTGCTATAAGTTTTCTGCGAACACTGGCATAATTATATGACATAGAGCCATTACTTAATTTCAGGAATTTTGACTATGAAACATAAAGTGACAGTTCTGAAAATATATGAATTACAATCAACCAATCAGCATTTGTGGAGCACAGCATTGTCACCCATGGGGGTATCTGGGCGCTGGGGTGCGAAGTCTCCGCCAAAAAGCCAGGTCTTGAGGAAATGGCGGGAAGAGGGAAGAAGCAAAACAGAGGGCAGAAAAACTAGCATAAAGAGCAAAACAGAGCAAAAGAGGGCAAAACAGAGGGCAGAAAAACGAGCAGACAAGGAAAAATAGAGGGCAGAAAAAGGCAAAACATAGGGCAGACAAATGACCAGAAAAGGCAAAACAGAGCAAGAAACGAGAAGAGGAGTCACAAACAGAGGGCAGCAGGTAGACAGACAGCAGAGGGTAGCAAGCTGGACAGGAGAACTGTTGCAGGGGAACAGGCATAAGGATCAGAGTAATTTCAATTTTGCATAGGCCTACTCATAATCAGGGGCCTAGGTGTACGGTTTGGGTGGGGAATGGAAAGGCGAGAGAAGTATCTAGTAGACTGGCTGTTTCCTTGTAAATTGCTTGAAACATACTCAGAACTTTACCAACACTCACCATTTCTTTTGCATAGTCACTATCGACTCGAAACACACTTACTCTAAAAAATAGTAGTTTCTACTGTGTGAGACAGTGGCGTAAGAAGGGGGGTTGCGGGGGCAGTTCGCCCCGGGTGGCACGAGTTTTTGGGGTGGCGGCCTCCTCTTCCCGCTCTTACCTGCGGCCACGGCCATCACGGGGCGTTCAGGAATTGCCAGCATCCCCCTCGCCTCTTACCGGCAGCCCGGCGCCAAGAGCAGTTACCGCCACGGGCGGCATAAGGACTAGCTACGCCACTGGTGTGAGAGGGTCTGAAACCCCCCTGTATTTCAAGGAGTTTCTCTACCAGGACTTTCTGTCTGGATTTTCCAGAAGCAGAAATTACATGCACTAATGAACATGTCCACCAAGCTTACTCCTGCGCACTGTCAACTTTGCCTTACTTCTGCCCGGAAATGTACAATTTATGTGACTTCATGCATATTCCTGAGAATTTTTGTGAATCCAGAAAAAGTTGGAAATAAGAGCAAATTGTGGGTTTGGACAAAATATGTCACCGACATCCGACTACTTCAAGAAATTATTAAGTCAACCTTGATCGATATTTATTGCAAATCTGAGAGACACTGCGACAGGAACTAAGTCTGATTGACTTTGCACCACATTCTTAAGGAAACAATGAAAGAGGTTTAGGAGTAGGGTGACCAGGCGTCCCGGATTTGCCCGGACGGTCCCGGTTTTTCACCAGCTGTCCCGGCAGATTTCAGGGAATGTAGCTCCTGTCCCAGTTTTTAGAGAGGGTCGACTGAAAACGGCAGGAGGTGCTTTTTAATGTTTTACAAAGCAGGGAAAGATATCAGTTGTTTCAAGAAAACAATTTAATTATCAGGCACGCTTCTGGGTTTAAAAAATTGCTTTTTATGTATGTTCTAACTACCTGTTCTGTAATTCTTTGCTGAGGAGCGCTGTCATTCTGTCCGCTCGCTTAAAGTAAAATTGTAGTCCTTCTTCTATTTCCTTGAAATGTCCCGGTTTTTGGCTTTAAAATTCTGGTCACCCTATTTAGGAGTACACTTTTTATCAACGTGTGCTATTGCAACCAATACAATAATAACACAGTGTGGGGTTAAATTCTCCTCCCGAAGAACCCAAGGAAAATTCACTTCCATGGTACTAAAGATAAAAAAATAAGATGTTTCATCGCTTCACAAAAGTCAAAGCACTGTGGTGAGCTGTCTGTAATTGGAATGCCTGTTGACATTTAATGTAATCTGTCTTTTCATTAAAGGTAACTACCGCTTAAAGTAAAACATGTCAGGGACTGGAATGTAGCAATAACTGATCTAATTAGCCCAGGGTGTAATTTAGAAGGGTTCATTATGTCGCAGACAATATGACTCCTGGTTACATCTAAAAGACTCATTTGTAGACCTTGAAAAGATTTTTGCAGAAACACCTAGAGTATAATGTCATCCTTGTAGCTGGTACATTTTTGTTGCCTTGCAGCTGGAAGGGATGGCACTATTTATATCACAAACTGGTTTTCCCAGCAGTGGACGGACAAACAGGCCACACCCACAAACGTGGCTGTCACGTGCAGGAGTCGGTTCTGCATAAAAGAGAATAAGAGTGTCCAACACTAAGAGAAGAAATGCAATACAAATTCCACATTGTATCTTCGGGATGTGTGGAAAGTTATTTAATCGCTGTCACGTACTCCCATGTCATGAGAGTTACTTCCAGAAAGTGTTGGTTTATAATCATACAGTTCTAAGCATGCTCCTGGGACTCTGCTTTAGTTTTACCTTTTCAAATGTAGGACTATAAGCAGGGCCACTGGAATTTTGCAATTGTGCGCCCGCTGTGATTTTCACATAATTATAGATTTGCAGCATTTGCCATATAATTCATCATCAGCCATATGAGCTGATTTGAACAAAAAAATATTGTTCTAGTTCAAATGGTTCAAAAGTGACTAAAAACGCAGCAACACGTGTTCCAGCATGGTGGAAGGCCCTTTTCAAAACTTGACTGGTCAGCTTTATGTTGTTTATTGCTATATTTGGGTGTTAAACTGGTACTAATGAGGTGCAACCAATGCCCAGATTGTGTTACCAAGTTTAAAAATGACGAAATAATGAAGTAATGCTATTACAAAATGTACCGCATTATGCCGCATAATTTGCCTTTTCTTGCCACATAATTTATGCCACCCTGCCGCACAATTTGGCCCTCTCCTGTCGCATAATTCCAGTGATCCTGACTATATGTCGCCACATGCTGAGGGCTTTTGGCTTAAAAATGGCAGTATTGGCTGAAAATTAACCTCACAGCAAATAATTGATAATGTTATATATATTTGAAAACTATCCAAGTATGAAAAAATATGTTCTTCCGTTCTGTCTAGACCCATTACCTCCTGCACATCAAGCACCTATATTGGCATTCTTTACTGTTTTTCCACACTTTTTACTGGCCGGCTACGCATTCGTTCTATCATAAAATGTGCTGTCTTGTATCTGTTTGCTCATACATCTGTGTGTAAACCTTGCCCACAAAACGAAACCCACCATCCTTATGGGGTACCAAAGCGTTTTACATTTAATTCAATTCAATTCAATTTAAAAGAGAGAAAACAAGTTTGACTGTGACATGGAAAAGAAAGGAGAGAGGACAGAGTGAAGAGAAGACAGAGAGAGCAGAAATAGGACAGAGAGAGTGGGGGAACAATGAGGAGAGATGAAACCATATTACAGAAAAAAAAAGAAATAGGGTGTGATCGGGAGCTGAGGGCATGTAATAGGGACACTAATAAACAGTGCACTGTATAATTACCTACATGCCATACATAGAGGTTTTGAGAAACAGAATGAGAAAGGATCTGATTCACAAAAAACGTTCTGAAAAAAAAGAAAAAATGTACTCACATAGGGTCACTTCTCCATTTGCAGTATATTTATGACTTTTTATATGTCTGTAAGATTGCCAGGAATTTGTCTAGGTAGCTATGCAGGTAAAAGAATATTAATAACTGTTCCCTATAAGAAGCTGTAATTGGTGTAAATTTGCACTTGAAAAGTTTTTGTTGTTTAACAAGGAAAATATTTTTGGCGGTGAATGCTCCATGGAGTTTGGGGCTGTTCCTTCCCCATTCTCACCCTGAAAAATGATTTACTCCTGCCCTTGAGAGAAGTAAAGTTACAAGTCTTTCCAGGCTGGGACATTATCTGCATTTTAGCAGTCAATATACAGAAACCTGCAAGACTGTCTGTGCCACCAACCTTTAAAGGTGGACCTACCCAGAAACACCAACAATCCCATCTGTAGCAGATTTCTTCAAATAGAAATTCGACCACAATAGTGGAATTTACATATGTACAAATCTCTCCTTCTTGTTCAAAATCTTATTATTCCAAAATCTGTAAATCATGAATGGGATTTTGTATTCGTAAATTACGCTTCGGTGCATTTTTATAGAAGACTGGTCTTTTCAGGATATAATGCCTTCTTGTGAATCTAATTGAAGGTAAACAAACCAATCACAATCAGTTGAGGCATAGACATATTCATGAGCACATAAACATTTTTTTTGTGTGTTTACACAGTGTTTGTTTGTTAGATTACCACAATAAAACTGTTTTTGTGTGTGTTTATGGTGTTAATATTGAAGCCAGCAAGAAAATGAAAAGTGTGCAAAAGTGTTTATTTTCCCATGATACTTCACAAAATGTCATGAAAATTGTATTCAGTTATGCACAATTACAGTTTTGTCACATGAACTGGGTTGTTGGTATATTGTGGTGGCATTTGTATAGAAGGGCATACCTTTCATACAAAAAGCCATGCATGACACCTGTAGAGACTAGGTTAAGAAGAAAATGCCTATTAGCTAGGCTTTTTCTGCACACCAGGTTCCAACAGAATTTCAGAAATTTCTGAAATATTGCAAAACACAAAATTCAGGAATTTCATGAGTATATCCACCAGAATTAGCATTTGATCAAACCTAATGAGAACCTAAAATATTCATTAAAACACATTTACACTGTAAATAATTTTAGCGGAGGGGGAAGACCAATAGATATACTAATTGCAAGACATTACTCAACAACAACTCCCAATTATGGGAGAAAAACAAAATGGAATTGAGATTGTGGGGACATAAGGACAATGCATGACAGCTGTAAGGTTAAAGGTGGATATTGACGAGAGAGGACTTTGGTTGTGCAGACTACTAGTTTACAAATACGCAGTAGCGGTCGGTGGTGGGAGTGCCGCTGGGCGCTGACGTGGAGCGCGGAGGCAGGGTGGGGTAGTAACCACGGATTACGGGCGATTACAGGTAAATACACATATAAATAAATAAAACGAATTTCGTTTCTCGCGCTGCATCGCCAAATGTGATGCAGCGCGAGAAACGAAATTCGTTTTATTTATATGTGTACTTACATGTAATCGCCCGTAATCCGTAGTTTACTACCCCCCACCCTGCCCCTCCCCCGCCCCACGTCAGTGCCCGGCGGCACTCCCACCACCGACCGCTACTGCAAATACGTGCCTGCCAGGACAACACGTTTGTGTTAAAATGTGAGAAATTTAAAGTCCTTGGACCAATCTTGTGAGCTATTAACATCCTTCAATTTGCTTCTGCCAGAAAGACTTGGAAGTCATGGCTCCCCTTGAAGAATGTGCCCCAAAAGTGGAAACAAACTCTCCTACCAAATGCATGAGTCCACAAAACCAAAGGGCCATTGTGAAGGAAAATACTGATTCAAGCATTTTTGAGGAAAAGTAAGCAAGTGAGACCTGTAGGACATCCGTAAATGTTTATTCTTAAGTTCATATCATAAAAAACAGCAAACCACATAGATGATTGATTGGTCAGCAAAAGAAGCATACTGCTAACTGTATTACGTTTGGACCACTTGGGTAGATGAAACAGAACACCAGAAGGTAGAAACGGGCTTCGAGATCCAGCGAAAGGATACACAGTTGAAAAGCATAATTATTTTAGCCAAATGAGCTTTTGAGGACAGACCAGTTATTATTCGCCCATTTATAAATAGTCTGAAACAAGGTCGGGTCCTAATTACTAGGGTAGTGAGGATGAGGACAGAGGAGTCTTTCTCATCAAACAGTGGATGTGGATGACGCATTTCCACTGGCTTGCCATTCACCATTCGACGTACAGCTGTGATTTATTTTTTGTGGGTTTGGTCCCATTAGATCTGTGTTGGACACCACTTTTCTGGTCCTTTCAACCCTTCATTGGCTGCTCCTTGAAAGCAGAAGCATATTAAATTTGACTCTTCTATGTGTACAGTCCTCCTCTCTGGAGCCCTAAACTACCGTGCCAAAAAAAAAAACAACATTTTCAAGAGGACCATATTCCCCTCAGAGCTCTGACATCCTCCTCCTCAAATTTTCAAAAAGATAAGAACTCTAGACAAATCTTTTGCAGTAAGCCTCCCAACTTAGGGAATTCTGTTCCTTCTGAGATCCCTCTTAAATCTTCCTACACAATGTTTTAAAGAGATCTGAAATACCTCTTGTTTCAAGGTCTCTTCATCATTTTGAAATATTTTTTGAAATATTTTAACAAACCCAGCTATAATCTGGATTCATGTTTAATGGTGCAACACATTTAAATATAAATATCGGTTTGCTAAAAATGTTTTTATTTCTACTGGGCATATATATTTGTTGTTGACTATGCTCCGACATGTAAATAACTTTTTACTACATTTATATCACTGTTGCTGAACACATGCACCACTGTATCTTTTGTAATGTGCTGTGTACAGTTCTGAAAATGATTAGTGGTAAATAAACCACCAAATAAATAGTAAAAGAAAAACATATATGGAGTAAGCAACACTTACCTTTGACTGCAACATCAAGAAAATAGGATTTGCTGCATGAAGGCTGTTAAGTATGTTTTTCTTTACAATTTATAGACAAATAGTCCGTAGTTCCAGGGCGCATTTGCATGTCTGTCTGAATCTGTGATGAGGTGCATTTTACTAGCACATGCATCCCCTCTTTTGCATTGGTCCACACTCATATGCAAATTAGGACATGTCACTCTTCATTTCATAGGGACTCACTTGAAAGTGGAAGAGCTTGTCTTATATTATACGGATAAAACAACCCTGGCCCAAGAGGTACTGGTGGGGAGGGAAGAAGGGAGTGAGAGAGAGAGAGAGAGTGTGTGTGTGTGTGTGTGTGTGTGTGTGTGTGTGTGCGCGTGTGCGTGTGCGTGCGTGTGCGCGCGTATGTGTGTGTGTGTGTATATGCACGCTCACAGGCCTTCAGTATTCTGACACTTTAACAATCTGGGAATTTTGGGAATGTTAGGGCCTTTTGGAAGCCAACAAATATTGTTGCTGACTTTACAGATTTTTGTTAATAAAGGAAATCAAATCTATTGTTCTCGGGATGTTTGGGACCTTGTGTACTACTTTGTTGGCTATGTACCCTATATTCAATTGTAACCATTTCCAGTTTCACAGCTGGTATCATCGGGCAAAGAGGTCCGTTAACCTAAGATATTATTACTGTTTCTTCACAATTTATTTTCACATCCCATGCCCGTTGTATCAGTGTGATTTGCGCCTTTATGTTATGTGCATGAGAGGGGCATGGCTAGCAGCCCATGATGGTGGTCACATAAACGACGAGCTCTGGGCCCGGGGCGTTTAATCCGCTCATTAATCCGCATAATCGCTCTTGTTTGATGCTGGCTGAGACATCGTAACCCGACGAACTGCGGAGCGGACACAGCGAGGGGTTGCAGTGGAGTACTGGCCGTGTCCCGGCCCGCGGAGGATCTTGGTGGCACGGCGGGCCTGCGCTGTAGGAGTGAGCACCGAAGCAGCGAGCTTTCCGGAGGTCGGTGCAGGATTGGGGTGCTTGCACGCGAGGCCCAGGATCTGGGCCTGGTAGTCCCCAAGCAGCACTAGTTGCCGGAGAGCTCCACAGCGGCCTGACGTGGATCGCGACATCTGCGGAGCATTGAATTAACCCTGCAGCAAAGGAGTGGCTGCGGGGGCCCTGTGTCTGTGGTGGTGGCGGACCCGAGGGGAGATTGCGGGATCGTCTCTGTCTCCCTCCCCCCTGGTTAAGATCATAAAGCCTGTGAGGCGAGCTCCCGGGACCTAAGCCGATCAAAGACTTGGAACGACTCACTCCCTCGCACTGTGCGTGGTCTCCTTGGGCGCGGGGCCCCCCGCTGGAGCAGACTGCATCCCAATGGCCCTGCTGATGCCCCCGAAGATTGTGTCTGTTGTGGGGCCTGGTTGGTTCTACTTGTTGCGCTGAGCCCGTGCTGCCGTTGAACACTGACTCGTTCCAGCCTGCAGATGAGACGCTCAACCTGGCCATAGTAAGTGATCTGCGGCTGAGTGTTTGAGGGACTGGCTCGGAGGGAGATCGCTGCAAGGTGCCGGCTGGGCTCCGGACTGCAGGGGTGCTCGACGATGTGACGGGCCTACGCCGGGGGGACACACACCGAGGCGGCGGACTTTCCTGAGGCCAGCGCTGGATTGGCAGACTCGGAGACGGCATGCACCCGCACGCAAGACCCCGGATACTGGCACACGGACAGAGTTGGGCACCGAGGGCCCCCTCAGCGGCCTGCTGATCACTATGATAACTGCCGGGCATCGGATGGACCCGGAGCCCGAAGGGGAAGCTGTCGGGGCCCCATCTCGGAGACCCAGCTGACCCGAGGGGCGATTGCAACATCATTTCCCTTTCCCTCTCCCCCCCGGTTGCCGCCCCAGTGACTCCGGGGTAGAGGCCAGCAACGACGGATGACACCGGTGTGCCTCCCCATGTCGTGACTGAGCCTTGTGAGTGCTAAGGTATATGAAGGGACATCGACCTACCCCGATGGCCCCCCACTGTAAACTGCCATAGATCCACTGGGTGCTTGGACTCAGGAGGGGACTCTGGGAACTTGGCAACACACCGTTGAGGGCTTATAAACACTTACCTGCTCCCTCCTGGGGCGCCGCTGCTACGCCGGGACATGACCGTGGCCCCGCTCCCCGCTTTAATCTGGGTCTGTTGAGACGGCTGACCTGAGCCTGCTAAAAGGGGGCGCACAGGACCGGAGAGTAGACCCCCCTGGACAGCGGCTTTAGCCACAGAGGTTGGTTGGGACTCATGGGCGGAAGATAATACCCAGGTGGGGCCTCCCCGGCACATCGAAGTTCCTCTGGTGCGGTCCATGAAACACCCCCATGAACAGCATAAGCCTGCAATAAGCTCATAGCACACGTGGGGAGGATCCCCCCCTGGAGAAAAGTACACTGCTGATATCCTATGTATTGTGCACTGGAGGGGCAGGGAGGTTGGGCCCCACTACCGGGAACAGTCCACAGATAATTCGCACCAATACCCCGTGAAGCAAGTGCCTATACTCCCCTGAAATTGGAGTAGAACCGAGCACTGTCGCAAGTTGTGAATTAAGAAGGGGGCAGTGAGCTCTTATAAATATCAACCTGCTACTCTTCTGGGCCTTGTCCTCACCTATATCTTCACTGAACACTCAATAGGCTTAGTGCTCCGATTGGTGACGTGTTCCGAAGTGTAAAACCATAACTCATAGCCCGCCCGACCACTTGTAGACATGGGCAGAGGGAAGACAAGAACAACCTCGAGGTCCGGAAGGGCTGAGTCCCGTTCACCTCCTTCAGAGACCTCATCTGTGCGCTTTTGGAGGATGGAGGAAGGGGCCACACCCAACCCCCCAGTTGATAAGCTGGACACGATCCTGCAAGAAATCCACGACTCTAGATCCTCGATCGAACACCAATTAGGCACACTCTCAGTGGAACTCAATCTGCTCAAAGATGATCACAGAAAATTGGCCGATAAAGTCAAGACAACGGAGCAAACACTTGATACAGTGGTACCACAGGTGAAAGACCATGATGAACAGTTGAAACACATGCGCCAACAGATCGAATACTCACAGGCCCGTGCAGACGATGCAGAGGGCCGGGCCCGGCGCAATAACCTTAGAATAGTGGGCCTCCCGGAGGGGACAGAGGGCCCCAATCCAATGATTTATATAGAAGAGTGGCTAAAAACCAGTGTGGCCCCTACGGGTTTATCCGCGCTCTTCACTGTTGAACGGGCCGCCAAGTCCCCACACGTCGACCCATTCCTGGTGCAAACCGCCGTCCAATGTTGGCCAGGATCTTGAATTATAGGGATCGAGACCATGTGTTGCAAGCAGCAAGGGACAATGGCCCACTACAGGTAGATAATGCAAGAATTTCAATCTTCCCGGATTACACACTAGCGGTCCAACGTAAATGTTTTTTGTTTATGGCAGTCAAGGCTTGGGTCCGGGCACCGGGCCTTAAATTTGCTCTTCTATTCCCGGCCAAATTGAAAATCATCTATAATCAACGTTCCTTATTCTTCGACATGCCGGAAAGCATGGGACTGGCTGGACAGGAACTTCCCTGATACATTACCTGTCAGACGCCCAGAGAACTAACAACAGAAAGCGCAACGAGTCCCTCGGAGGCGAAGAAAAGGACTTATGACACAAAGCATTGGATCCAGTCCTCTGTCTCGTCAGCTAGTATCGGAGGGTAGACAGGAGGCCCTCCGGTCCTCCACGGCCATCCGAACTCTCCACCCGCCTAATAGTACTGGTCCTTCTGATGAGGTGAATACTGACTTGGACTCAGGAATGAGTGTGGCACTGTTCCCGTCAGAGACCATGCAGCTAAGCAATGATCCGTTGGGTTGACCCTGTAGTGGATACAATGGGACGTATTCCTTTTATGACACATACAACAGGCCCAATCTGCAGTTTGGCCTATTAGAGTTCAGATTGGAGCCCACTGCTTTTAAGTACCTTGTAGTACTCATCTATAGGTCCAGCACTGACACCATAGAGCAGAGGTCTTCAAACTTTTGGATGCCGAGACACCCCTGTCAAAAAATTTCAGGCATAAGGACCCCCTCCTTACAAAAATTTCTAGAACTTAGTACTCCTCATAATCCACAACCATAAACGCCCCCAGTTGTCATGGCAAATCATTTTTATTTTTACGGCGCCTGTGGTTCGCATTCACAGGCTCTAAAAAGAATTGGCCAAAAACGCACAACGGTACTTTATTTTTCCCAAACAAAACATAATTTGACAAAACCTATTTGGAAGATAACACATTTCTGAACTAATGTGATGGGTGGGCCTGTTTTTCTCCAGAGAGACGGTCAATTTGTGAATTTATTCTTGCTACTGCCATCCAACAGTAAAAACAGCCCACCAGACCATAAAACAGGCCAACAAGCAGCAAATATAGGCAGGGCTACTGGAATTATGAGGAAAGGGAGGACCAAATTATGCAGCGGTTTTAAACTTGTAAAGGACGAGCTGTAGAGGTATTTTGCAAGGTATGGGAGACTACATGCACTTGTGCTTCCTGCAGACAATTTTTATGGCAATAGCTCTGAAATCAACAGTAAAAACAGCCCACCAGACCATAAAACAGGCCAACCCTTTGGGCACTGCCAGACTGCCCTATAGGCAGGACTACTGGAATTATGAGGCAGGCGAGGACCAAATTATGCATTAGGGATGACTAAATTGTGTGGTAAGAAAATGTAAATAATGCTATGTGATGCAGCATATTTTGGGATAGTATTGCTTCATTATTTTGACATTCTCTACACATGGTAACACTAGGCAAAGAGTTCACCTCATCAGTACCAGTTATAACCAAAATACAGCAATAAACATCAGAAAGATGTCTAGTCAACCTTTGTGAAGGGCCTAACACTCCGCAGGAATACGTGTCCCTTAAAACCCTGGCGGTCCTGTGCCGAGTTAAGCAGTTCACCCATGCCTCTTTTCTCCCACCCCTCCCTTCCATCCCTCTCCTCTATAAGGACTACACAGCAGCAGTATTAGTGTCCACGGATCAGTCTGAGAAACAGAGTGAGCCGATCCGTGACAGCATGTTACATGGATCCGAAAAGATGTAGGTGTGTAAAATTCTGTATTTCTTTTTGGAAAATTTCACGAAAATGCCTCCACTTAACAAAAAAATGTGCTTTTAGTTTGAAATGTGGCTTGTTGGTATGTGACTTTTTCAGATGAGGACATAACTCGACTAAAAAAAGTCATGAGATACCGGCAAGAGACTGGTTTGAGTAGAAAATGTTTGACATCAATTCTTTTTAAGCATGGCCCACTCTCCCACTACCCTCCTTTAGCCTCACTGTTGCAGGTGAAACCTGCCTCCTAGTCCTTACTTTCTCTGTCTCAGGGTTGCTACCTCAGAGATCAGGACCTGGGCCACAGACCACAAGGCAATCACAGACAATGCAGTACCTAGGAAAGACTCACCTCAGGGTCCATGCCAACCGCCACTGCTTCTTGCCCTCCCCCAGGTTTCATTCTGCCCCATCAATGAAAATTGGGACGCAAACCACCACCTGCTTACTCCTCATGGACAACCTCCATACTACCAGGGGGTGCTATGGAGCAGACCACCCAGTTCCTGCCTCTTCAGGGTCACACCTTACCTTCTCCAGGGAACCACATTGCATCACCCTTTACTGAGAGGCCAGGCTCTGAAACCAGCCTTAGAGCGCCGCAAAGAACCCTAGTTTGCATAGGGATGCTAAATTACACTACGTTGCCAGGTCACTATGGATCTAGATCTCAGAATGAAGGCCAAACACCATGGCATTTATTTTCTATGTATGCATTGGTACATAACACAACGCAATAAAGCATACATGCCTTTAAAAAGTAAGTAGATTGGCACTAACGTTTGTGTAGCCTTTCAGCGTGCAAGCACCCTTACAAAACATTAGTAAAAGAGGGTCCATGCATCAACTCTCAGGCTTTCATTTGTACAAATTATTGTTATCAGGTGCAGCAATCCAACTGATCTTAAACATTGGAGGACTACAATTCCCAGAAAGCAATACTTTGTTCAAATAAACAGGCAGAACAGGAAACACAGTATTCCTCTCTACAGAGAGACCAGGTTCTACATGAGGTTTGAGGCAAATTAAAAAAATGTTCAATCCACCTGTTCTCCAGAAAACCATTAATGTCAAAACATAGTTTCCATGGTTAATATGTTGGATAATATCGGAAGGGGAGACCTTGTGGAACAGAGCCAGGGCCCGGCAGCCCCATTGGGAGGGGTGAGAGGGCAGGACCCACCCGAGAGAGCTCCAGTGTGAGAGAGACACTCCTTACACCAGAGGGAGACCTTGTGGAACAGAGAGTCAGGCCCTGGCAGACCCACTGGAGGGGTCAGAGGGCAGGACTCACCTGAGAGAGCCCCAGGGCATGGTTCTGTCCCAGAGAAGAACTACTAAAGACAAAAGAAAAAAAGTCTATGGACAAACTCATTTGTGTGACAACTTTTGGAGTGCACTCCAATAAGGTCCGCAGCTTAATCATGAAAAACTGGCACATAATTAAAAGTATTGACTCTTCTATTGAAACACCTCTCTTTGCGTACAAAAGAGGTAAGAATGTAAAAGACCATCTTATCCACTCATCTACTGAAAAGATGACACAGCAACCCAATACGTTACAATCAGCGTGGAACTTACCAGAAATAAAGGGCCATTTTCGTTGTGGTAACTGTGTTGTCTGCCCCCTGACATCTAATACGAACTACTTTGAACACAATAATGTAAAGCATACTCTCAAATCTTTTACCAACTGCAATACAAGAAATGTGGTCTACTGCATATGGTGCCCATGCGGCCTACCATATATAGGGCAGACACAACAACCCATCAAAACACGTATCGGACAACACAGAAGCCGGATACGTTGTTCAGTCCCAAATGCACCACTGGTATCACATTTTTCTGAGGCTAACCATACACCTGAGGAGATTAAATGGCAAGTTATTGAGAAAGCCAACATCCCTGCAAGAGGTGGGGACATGACACAAATTCTCCAATGCCTGGAATGCCGTTGGATAGAAAAGATTGACTCCATAACTCATGGACTGAATTCCGCCGAAGAATGGCGTGGGTTTATTACCACATTGGGCTGATGTAAACTATGACTCTCTAGCAACCTGGCACAGAGGTGACGCATGTGTTCATTATAATCTGGATAAGTTGCACTAGGTGCAAAAGTACGCCCTGTCATCTCAGCCCCCCCCCGCCCAAACCCCGCCACCCCCCAAACCCCCCCCCATCCACAACTTGAACCATCACCATTACAGACTGTGTAAATACTCTTGTAAATACCGGCATGTTAAACTGTTCTTTTAATTGCGTCAACTGTAATGTACAGGAGATGAGCGCTCTCCTACTGAATATGTTTTGCCAAACAAATTGACGCACAATATACAACAGATTTCAGCTCACCTCTGTCGCTAAATTGTTTTATTGTGCAATGTTCATGAAATATTGTTTCACCTTGCAGCTACTTTACAATGTTAGCACATAAGATAAATGCCAGTAGTTCAAGTCCCAAAGCTGGATTTGCAACACAATTGGAATAAAACATTTGTGCTCCCTGTAATACTTGAAATGTTGATAATATATCCTAATGTGTTTAGGATGCAAATATATGTAAATTAAGGCTTCTCTACAACATTTCTAAACAATGCTCCATTTCTGTATCTTTCTTTCTCTATCTGAAACACCGGTCTTTCTTCTGTGCAAACTGAGAGTGCAGAAACACAGATCTTTCTTTCTCTATCTGAGACACAGGTCTTTCTTCAGTGCAAACTGAGAGTGCAGAAACACAGATCACATCAGCAAATGGCGATCACTACCGATGTCTGCCACTGCAAGTATTTAAGCACACACGCTCTGCCGGTTGACTGTCATTGTTACCAGGCAGACGACCGGAGCAGTTCGAATTTATGGCTACATTTCAAAAGGTAAGCGCCCTGTTTACATGGCGTCCCCAGCCCACAGCACACCCTATGCTTAGTACATTAATATCCACTACAGATAGATGGCTGTATACCCCTCTTGCCACTCTATCATTTTGCTCTCCCAGATACAATCTGTACCACTGATAGCTTAAGTTCCCAGCTCCCCAGCATGTGTATTGGTTGCTTACAGCATTCAGCAACCTCGCTTAACATACAGGTCCCACTAAAAGCGCGCTCACACTTAAGGAAATCATTAAGACATTAGAGACTGAACTATATTGTTTAATGTTTACCGCTGCCTTCACGCAATACAAACTGTCAGTCATCACACCATATTGATCTAGCGCCTTACATATGTGGCGGGCCGCCCTCACAGTGCACCTTAGAGCGTACATACCATCACGATAATAAAGATGTAAGGCGGCACCCATGCCTGGCACACATCTTCACAAGCTACAACGCCCTGCAGTCCACACACGCAGTGAAAATCGACATCTGTCACCCCGCACGGGTAATTAACTTAGGCAATTTCCTGCCCTTCGCATACCACAGCGCGCCAAGTACACACCGCCCCTTAGACCTATCTAGGAGAATGGATTTGAGCTGGGTTGTCATTAATTTGTTGACATTATCCCGCAGAGTAATACCATTTCCGTGGCACGATTGGTCCCGCGGTCGGCACAATTAAGTTGAAGACTCTGCTCCTGCACCACTACACTAAGTGGTAAGCCTGCTTGCACGTGTTTAATACTATTGTGGTCAATTATTCTTAGATGCTTTACCCATCACTTACACGCCTCATGCTCACCATTACAGGAGGTCATGTACTTCTGCCCTTCATCGCGATTGAGCAACCCATGATTAAGACCGTTTGTCAGCCCTTCTCGTCTCTCATACGGGGGTAAGATAACCAGTTTCTTGACAACTCATAGTTCGCGAATACCTCAAAAGTCAACCTGCAGCTCACTGATCATAACCTTTTTGTATTATCACATGTGCAGCACCCGACCGGGTCCCCGTGTGAGTATCCCCTTCTTCTTTCTCACCTTACCGGTGTCTCACTTTTTCACTGTCTCACGAGGCTGTACATTCGCCATCAGGTACTTAATATTCCACCTAAGTCCTTCCCATTTAAGGATCCCAGCTGACATTTTCTAAGCATACGCTTTCTTCTTTCTTTTTCTGATCATTAGATTGTCCCCATATCCCTTGGTCCTGAGGAGACCCTACACTGTAAAAGGGTCGAAACGCCGTCGACTGTATTTGAAAGCGAACCACTTTAACAGCTCTGACTATTGTACACAGAAGCTGGAATCATTAATAAGTTACTCTTTAATCGCCTTTTTTCAAAAAAATTGTGGAAACCAAGCTGTACACATTACATGTTTTTTCACTGTTTGTTTTATGGTTCCATTTCACTTGTGAACACAAAAGCACTATTGTTTTCTCTTGGTCTGTGTTTTTATTGATTTGAATTGTACAAATTGGATAAAAAGAATTATTGTGAACATAAAGTCTGCAAGGCCCTCTTTCTTTCTGACATCACTTCTAACCCGTTTTTTGATTGCGATTGTGCATTTGATTATTACTATAGATTAACCTAACTTTCCGCTGGAACCGTTGTTTTTGATACACTTATTCATCATATGCACAATGTTTTAAAAGGAATAATATGTAATGTAAACCATGCTTATAAACTCTGAAACTTAATAAAACATATATTTAAAAAAAAATGTTATGTGCAGGTCACATATGTTATTTTTACAGAAATGTGATGTTGTATGCCACTATCCCTGCTCCAGTTGCAGGTACCTATGTCCCCTAGATATTATTACAGTTTTTTCCAAAGTATTTGTAAATGTCCAACATCATGTCGAGGTGTGTATGAGGCCCTTGCATTTTGTGTGGGTATAATTTTTCCTGAATTTTGACAGATGTTGCAGTCTCCCAAGCAATTGTGGCTTAGAGTAAAACAGACTCATCTCTGCAAATAGAAGAGGAAGATGACTTTGTCCTGAGCAGAGCATGAGGTTGCACTAGCATTATCATCCTTCTTCTGTATCCCTCTTCTTCAAGAAAGAGAAGCCGAGCTTACAAAGTTTCTCCAAGCCTCTACCCTGACCATGCTCACCAAGGGAAATACAGAAAAAGGAAGCTTTCCTTTTTATTGGTTCCATCCACTTGAAATCAAAACAAATAGCATTAAAAAGCCCTACCTTAAAACATCTTCCCAAAGCAAGGAAATACCATTACATCAAAATTGACGCCTCAAGTTACTGTGGACGCGGGAGATGGTGCCCCCCATAAAATTCTAGAGAGTGGATGTTGGTCCCTTTTGCTTGTCGTGGAAAGAGCTTCATGTGTCCCTTTTATTAGAAACTGTAACTTGTGGTGTCTCCTTGGTACTGCTTCGCTTCAGTGACTGTTCTAGTTCATTGCTTGCAATGTGGCCGCATCTGGCATTTCTAACCCTGATGCAACATCCTCCTTTTCCATAAAAGTGGCCCAAGAAGAGGTTATTAGCAAGGAACTGCCCACCATTGACACCCCTGTTCCTTAAGGATGTGAAAAGGAGACACGTGTGTGCTTTCATGCTGGTTAAACATACCCGCCGAAAAAATGCAGAAACAATAAATAACTTTTTACACCATGCAACTTTTGTTTAGTTTGGAAATTGTAGTTGTTTCATATGAATAAGTACATTGTATGAATGTAGTTACATTAATACATCCTACAAAGCAATCATTCTTTCTCAGCTTTGACTGAAAGGTAAGTCTATTACCTATAAAGTGAGGGCCATGACTTTGCTTTCTGAGACGTCCTGCACGTGACGTCATTGCATACAATCCATGCTAATTAGTCCCCAACTATTTGTTTTAGGACTTGAGCCTGCCAAAAGCATTCACTGGTCCAGTTATACCATGAAAAACTGGCTATAATGTTGGTGCTTCACCTCATTCCATTTACTCTGGTAGAGGGATGTGGTGTACTGGGATTTGTGATAATTGTTTGTTCAAGGGCAATTTTCTAAGCCATACTAATTATTCAACTGTTGAAATTCCACTGCTCCACAAACAAAATGTTATAGTCGGCAGTAAAAGCAGTGAGGTCAACCATCATGTACACCATCCGACATGTGGAACAGTGGTCAAGCTAAAGACAAGATACCCTTCCAGTAGGAAAGCTATGCTAGACATCATGCATACACACCTGCACTGTGGTGCAAGGGATGCGACCATGGAACATGGCAGTCTAAAGTGCGCCAGTGCTAGGGGAGAGAGCATCAGTGCCATATCTTGGTAGATATGGTGCTGCCCTGTTCTTTAATTTTCGCAAAACTCTAGTTCCAAATGTACTCCTGATATTGCGCACTATTATCCAAAATTGCTACTCTTCAGTCTCTTGTAGCGTGACGGACTAGTGAGACCTCTCTTCAAGGATCATCCAATTTGTAGCACTAACTTCGCTGTATGTGTTCAGACAATAGAGGGCCACATGTACTAAAAAAGCATTTTACGATTACCAAATAGCAATTTTTACTGAATTGCTATTTGGTAATCGCAAAATGCTTGTATGTAAGGAATCGCCACAGATTTAGCGATTCCTTCATATTACCAAATAGTGATTCGGTAAATAGGTAATCGCTATTAGGAAATACTTCTCCATTCGTTCCTATGGGCGTAAAGGCCCATGAGTGTGAATGGTTTTGCATTAGCTAAAACTAAATGTGCACATGCAAAGTGCACACATGCCCTAGGGACATATGTGCGCTACATGGCACTTTGAAAAATGCATTTTTCTGCATTTTTCAAAATTTGCACATGGTTCAAGTCGATGGTGATAGCATTTTCCTAAATGCACAGTTTGCATTTAGAAAATGCCTAGTACATGTGCTAGGGGAATCTCAATTTAGGAATCCCTATTTGTAGTCACAATTTTAGGTAATTGCAATTTTTGCGATTACCTAAAATTGCAACTACAAAGCCTTTCATACATTATGAAAGGCTATTTTGCATTCGCAAACAGATGAAATTTGCGATTCGCACCGTTTGCAAATTCAATATTCTTTCATACACGTGGCCCATAGTCTCCAGAACGCACTGCAATCTTCTCAGTGGAGATAGTGTACACTGCTGCTAATATCCTGGAAAGATTTCAAAGCCAAAGTCTTAAAATGGCTTCAACCTAGGGTGTCCCAGGGTTGGGTTTGTTGCCTCTGACAATGGCAGTGACTTTATGTCAGATACTTCAGACTGTTTTGCTTTACCCATGAGCCTCATTGTGCAAGACTTGCTCAGAAAGGAAATAGAATAAATGATGCACTGTTCATAGGTTACAGAATTTGCAGGCATTTGAGCCATATGTCCTTCAGTGAGTTAATAGAATCTGCATACAAGCCCTGATAAAGGAGACTTTAACGTGTTGGAACTCCACCCTCTACCTGCTGCTAGGGTTGTTTGAGCAGTAAAAGGTGCTGAACAGCTATGCAATGAAAACAAAAGGTGATTCAGATGTCAAGGCCACGTCGTTGACAGTTCATCAATTGAGGCTAAAAGCTATGTGCAAACTTCCTGGTCTTTTATTTCAGTGATCAGAGCACATGCTGCCTGTGGGTTTAGTACTCGATCTATCCAAACTGTAAGCCAAAGAAGATGTTCTATTTTGATTTTACATGATGCTTTTGTCATTTGTTTGGTTAACATCTCTCACTGCACCTTACTTCTCTTCTCTTGTTCTCTTTACTCAATAGATTTATTAGAACAAAATGTAGGTGTCCACGCTTTACGTGGTTTACCTGCCGCTTGTGTGATTGCCTGTTATGGAAAAAGAGAGAAAATCCACTCTGGAATGAAAACAAATGGTTTAAAAATACTTCTCAGCAAAGTGGCTAAATGATAGACGAGTCACAAGGAACTCACCACGATGACTCAAAACTGTAGGCAAAATTCCCTTTTTATTATTTCAATGATCACAGCACGTGCTGCATGTGTAGAGTGGTACTTGATGTACCCAGTTTGGTACTTGATGTACCCAATTTATACGCCCAAGACAATTCTACGGTGTCCAAAAAACGTTTCTGCCCTTTTAGCTCTTTGACTGACCCCTCTTCCTTCACCTAATGCAACAGAACTTTTGCGGAAAATGTAGAAACCCAAGCCTCATCCTCTTTTGCTGGCTGCTTATATGGCAGAGTGGGAATTTGAAGCATGCTGCCTTCTGGCTGAGACCACACGGTGAAACCTGGAGCTGTGGCTGTGCAGCAGTGTTCTTGCAGCTCTGAGTGGCAGAGGGAACCTTGACACAGTCACACATGAACATTTTTGCTAACTCTTTATTTTGTTTTTTTAATTTCACCAGCTCCATAAATGTGGGAAGCTGGTGAAAGTTTTTAAAAAAAATATGTGAAGTTGAAAAGTGTATCTATTGGCAAATTTCCACCAATGGCAGAGGCATGTCATAAAAATTAAAAAAACAGACACATTTATTCCAAGTTAAATTATTAATGTATTGAGTAATGAAATATAATTAAGAAAAATGAAATATCTGATATCCTGCCACCCTACTTGACTATCCTAAGTAGTGACCTCAGTTCTCCCACCCAAATATTTAAGAATGATATCTAGCAATCATTGGTAATCCCTTCCAATTTTCTGTGCAAATATTTTTAAATAGCACTACCTGCCACTTTTCCACCTGCTCTCACCACCCTCTGGGCCACCTCTTACCATCCCCACCCAACTGCTGTGCTCAGGGGTGTAGTTTCGGGGGGAGGGGTGTTTGGTGTATGACACCCCCCCAAATAAATCCATTCTTGGCTTGGCAGTTGGGTCTGATGGCCCAAAGTCGGGTCTACTGTGTCTCCATTGGTTTTTCTCATGGTACTGTTTTCACTAAGAGGTTTTAACAGTTTACACAAAAAGCAGTAAACCTGCACCCATATAAGTTCCTTGAATGGATGAAAATGTACTACTTTTTGGAATTCACAAACATTGGAAAGCTGCACTAGTCTCAGGTTTCCAGGCATACTACTGGCAATCAAACACCCAAAAGGAAATGGGATGAATGCCTGCAAATAACCTACCCACTGGCAATTGCTCTGGGTAGAATCCCAAATCATTGGTGTATGCCAACGTTGCCACTCTAGACAGAGGGACTGATATAGTGTTTGGTAGACAGAATAAAGCCAGACAAGGTGGTGGAGTTCTTTATGGCAGCCACCCTCCCTTCCCTCCACCCGCAAAGTTGAAAGATGTCTGCTGGCCCTGTGGACATCTCTATATATTGACAGGAATATCTGTCATGGCAGTTCCTGTCAATATAGGAAAGGCTTTTTCATTTTTCAAAAACAAGCTCCTAAAACTGGAGTTCGTCTTTGAAAAATAAAAAAAACGAATGACCCCCACACCATGGAGATTAACTCCAACCCCCACACCATGGACGTTAACTTCCATGGTGCAGGAGTATTTTTCTCTCTTTTTTTTTTTTACTGTCCCTCACCTCCAGGAAATACCTGCCGGGTGTTAACAGACAGTTAAAAAAAGCCATCCAACTGTCCACTCTAACTAAGGTGGACAGTCAGATGGCCTGCCGCTGGTGGGCCGTACTATACCAGGCTGTTGGAGGATGTTATACACAAATGGAGTAAATTGTACTCTGCAAGTGTAAAACCTACGGTCCGGCCAACTCAAAATCGTATGGGAGGACTTTGAGTTTGACTGGCAAGGTACTCTGTTGCACTTGCGATGGAGTACCCTGTCCATAAAACTTTAATCAGCCCCAGAGGACTATATAGGGCAAATCATTATTGACCCTCCTCCTCATGGTAACAGTCCATCTTCAATGTTGAACATCTCAGCCATTCACCCTGAAGCCCCCTGCCTTTTTAGTTGGGAAATTTGAGAATCACCCCCCGAATCTCATTGGCCAAGCTACGTCCATGGCTGTGCTCTCCACTGTTATTTAGAGAGCAGAAAGTCAGTGACGCTACTGACGCTTGTGACAGTGCTAACAATGCATGACAACAGCCATATTTATGTTTAAACCTGAGACTGATGGGGTGACAGCTGTTGAAAGCATAAGAGTTCCACCCTAATTCCAATGCCTACATAAAGACTGCCAAGAACTGAGAGTGGCTGGGAAAGGGCAACCCGGTATTTGCTTTTTCACTACATCACTCAGGTCTCTGAAGACATTGGGTTGGAAGGAGAAGGCTAGGGAATAAACATACCCCGTGGCAATGTCACATCTGCATGAAACAATATTTTTTCACTGCTGTGATACAATAACAGTGAATAACTGGATTTAGAATTCCTGTATTCAATCTGATGGTTTCCAGTTGAAATCATGTATAAAAATTACATTCATTGTATACAACAATTAACAAATATTAAATATGCCTTACCAACCAGTGCCTCCATTTCAATGCTTCTGTGCTGCAGGAGATCCCTCGCCATCTAACAAAGTCAACCCAGTCATGTTGCACCTGGTGCTACACGTATGTAATGCTGATTAATCGGCCACACCCCCAACATACACGCCCCTAATGGACATTTCTCTCGGAGAGATGGCATCCCTTCTCAGGCCTTTGGCTAACACATGGGAGAGGTTTTTGTGCACTGAAAAACATTAGTGTTGTCAACAAACCATCACTTGGCATAGATAAGTGAATGTGTTTCTGTCACTCATGTTGCTGCTCTGAATTGCAGATGCTGGCAAAAAACATAAATAAATAATAAACAGAAAATAACGCAACACACCAAAAAAAAAGTATAACATTAAAAAGCATAAATAATTTTAAAAAGTCAGGATAAACACATGAAGGGAGGAAAGAAACAGGGAAGACACAAACACAAAAAGCTTAGCAGGCAGGACCAAGCAACCACGCCCTTCCAAATCAGGCAGGACAAGGCAGCTACTTCCTCTAAGTCCCAAAACAACAATAATGAGAAAAAATGGCTGACTTCTATGTTGAGCAGTCGTGCAACCATGTTTTTTTTACCTTGCATGTGTTTCCCTCGCAGCTGGTATGAAAGTGGATAGATGCTATGAAAAACTATGCAAGATAATGATAAAGCAGAGATTTCCCTTAAAAAATTTGCGACAAATTAAGAAAGAAAATAATTATGGCAATAATTTATATAGAAGATGACAAATGTGTGTTAAGCTTCATGTTTCTGGAAAATGACAAAATGTAATTCTAATTTAGATACTGCATCATAAAAGCATGCAGAATGCTAGAATGAGCTTATGTTATATTTCATATTTACTAAATAGATGTGAATTTTTTAACACCTTAATGACATTGATCCTGTGATTTGATAATGTGATAATAAAAATTACTAATACATTTTACATGCAAAATTAAAGTTCCATGTGTGAGAAATAAATAGCATTTCATGTGTAATGTGTACACTGAAATTACAAAAGAAAAGTAGGTGCTAAACGGGTTTTAGTCAAAGTAACATCTGTGAATCTTTCATCAAATGCACTTATGATCATGTGTGCCTCAATAATATATGTGCCAAGAGGGTTTATATGTACTGTCTTTGTATATGTGCAACATTGACATTTGCAAACACTTTATGAGTACCCTATACTTATTAAGGGTGGGCGGCAAATTCCGTTCCGCTCGCGGAATTTGCGAAATTTAGGCATTTTCGCGTTCCGCAGAGAACGCGGAAATGTCGAAATTTCAGCGATCCGCGGCGTAGCGGAGTTTTTTTCATGTTCGCGCTTTAAAAATGCATTCTCGCGCGCGTGGTTGACTTACCGGGATCCCTGCGTTCGCCGACAAGTTTTTCTATCCGTTCGCATGCGCCACGAGATGTTGGTAGCCGGTCGTGCTAACCCGCGAGAGTTTGCGATCGCGAACATGTCATTCGCCGCGCCATCAGACACCGCGAGAGTCTGCGATCGCGAACACGTCATTCGCCGTGCCATCGTGCACTGCGAGAGAGATTGCGATCGCGAACATGTCATTCGGGCGCGCCATCGGACATCCGGCGGAATGTTGGTGAAGCTCGCGATCCCGAACACGCAAAATTTTCAATCTGGAGAAGAATAATATCTCGAGCAGCATAAAACCTTCTATAAAATGATGATTTGGATGAAAAAAACTCCTCAGATTGATATTTGGCTGTCCTTCTTTGTCAAATTTTTTTGGGGGGAGAGGGAGGAAGTGCCACAGAGTCTCCTACTTCCTGTTCCTGTCCAGCAGGCTCCTCCCAGTGCTTTGTCCATCTCCTGTTCATTTTTCATTTGGATTTGAGCTGGAAGGATCACTCTTTGTGTCTGCTGCATCATTATCATTGGATTTGAGGACTTTTGGATTTGAGATTTTACAAGTAAGTTGGTGTTGTTTGATTGGGGCATTGCAGTTGCTGCAACTACAATTTTAGTACTTTTCATCATTTAAAAAAAAAAAAAAATTGTTGTGGGTAGCCAGTAGGCCCAGAGCTAGTCATGGGTGGGTGCATGTTGAAACAACTGTTCCTTTGCTGTGTGATGTATTTATTTATTTCAATCATCATTTAGGGCACGGATGGCATTGGATTGAATTGCAAAATGTGTATTTTTGGGTGTATTTCAGTTTTTGGGTGTGTGTTAAATAATTGCCTTAGTTGTGTGTGATGTGTTGCAGACCTTGTTTAGCCCTGTGGACTTTCGTTTTTGCATTTTATTGAATTACAGGCAAAGCAGTGTGGTTTAGCATGCAGCCTTTGCCTGGCTATTATAGGCCTGTTTTCAGTACATTGTTTTCCAGGCCTCCTGCTTGTTGCTTGTGATTTGTGAGTGTCCATGTGGCTGGTGGCCATTTCTGGTGGGAGTTATAAGTGTGCTGCTTTTGCCATATAGGCCTGCATGTGTTTCCTTTGTGGCCTAGGCTTCTTGTTGTTGTGGGCCTGGCCATGAGGCTGGTGGCCATTTTGAAGCCCGGTAGTGTGCTTTTGCCATAGGCCTGCAAGCTTGTGGCCTAGTCTGCCCACAGGCCTTTCATCCAGTAGGCTCAGAGGTAGTCACGGGTGCATGAAACAACTGTTTCTGTGTGTTCTGTTGAATTTAAACATCATGTAGGGCATGGATGGCATTGGATTGAATTGCAAAATGTGTATTTTTGGGGGTATTTCAGTTTTTGGGTGTGTCTTAAATAAATGCCTTTGTTGTGTGTGGTGTGTTGTTGTGTACCTTGCAGACCTTGTTTAGCCCTGTGGATTTTCGTTTTTGCATTTTATTGCATTAAAGGCAAAGCAGTGTGGTTTAGCATGCATCCTTTGCCTGGCTATTATAGGCCTTTTTCAGTACATTGTTTTCCAGGCCTCCTGCTTGTTGCTTGTGATTTGTGAGTGTCCATGTGGCTGGTGGCCATTTCTGGTGGGAGTTATAAGTGTGCTGCTTTTGCCATTTAGGCCTACATGTGTTTCCTTTGTGGCCTAGGCTTCTTGTTGTTGTGGGCCTGGCCATGAGACTGGCGGCCATTTTGAAGCAAGGCAGTGTGCTTTCCTTTTTGGAATAGGCCTGCATTGTAAGTCTTCAGTTTCTTGTTGTTGTGGGCCTGGCCATGAGGCTGGAGGCCATTTTGAAGCCAGGCAGTGTGCTTTTTGCCATAGGCCTGCATTGTCTGTCTTCAGTTTCTTGTTGTGGTGGGCCTGGCCATGAGGCTGGAGGCCATTTTGAAGCCAGGCAGTGTGCTTTTTGCCATAGGCCTGCATTGTCTGTCTTCAGTTTCTTGTTGTTGTGGGCCTGGCCATGTGGCTGGTGGCCATTTTGAAGCCTGGTAGTGTGCTTCTATCCATAGGCCTGCAAGCTTGTGGCATAGTCTGCCAACAGGCCTTTCATCCAGTAGGCTCAGAGGTAGTCAGGGGTGCATGAAACAACTGTTTCTGTGTGTTCTGTTGAATTTAAACATCATTTAGGGCATGGATGGCATTGGTTGAATTGCAAAATGTGTATTTTGGGTGTATTTCAGTTTTTGGGTGTGTGTTAAATAAATGACTTTGTTGTGTGTGCGGTGTGTTGTGTACCTTGCAGACCTTGTTTAGCCCTGTGGATTTTCGTTTTTGCATTTTATTGCATTACAGGCAAAGCAGTGTGGTTTAGCATGCAGCCTTTGCTTGGCTATTATAGGCTTTTCAGTACATTGTTTTCCAGGCCTCCTGCTTGTTGCTTGTGATTTGTGAGTGTCCATGTGGCTGGTGGCCATTTCTGGTGGGAGTTATAAGTGTGCTGCTTTTGCCATTTAGGCCTGCATGGTTTTCCTCTTGGCTTACTGCTTCCATTCATCCCCTTTGCCAGCTGCAGCTCCCTGAATGATGTGATGAGCAAATAATTTAATGCCAAACAGGGTCCACTTCCATTACATTTGTATTTGTTGTTCCTCTTCTTTCCTATCCTTCCTGAGAGTGTACACGGTATACCATGAAAGCCCTTGTTGACAAAGTCTCACAAATGGCTACACTAAGTTATATCTTTTATTTGTTTGTTTGTACTAGTAGTAATTGAACCAGAACAACAAATGCAACATTTCACTGATGTTCTTCTCCTGGCTTCTTTACTTTTAGGTGCACAAAAAGACAGAGGAGGAGGTGTCATCATCATCACCCGTTGTACTGCCAGACAGAAGTCCTGCTGCGCACCACGTCACGTCCACGTGTGACCACAGACATCTCTGCAACTTGTGGACCTGCGTCCTGCTGACATCTGAAGAAGATGGGCCCAAAGAAAGGTAACAGGTCCTCCAGTACCAAGAAAGCTGTCAGTGAGAAGAAGGAACAGAAAAAGGAAGTGGCACTTACCAAGACTGGTGTGCCGCCCCAGGTGTTTTTTGGGGAAACAAAATTACGCCTGCAGCAGCGTTGTCCGGGGACCAAGCTGGGAGCAGCACCTCCGCATCAGCGGGCCAGCCCCACCAACCTAGGCCCAAGCCCATGAGTGTCACAGAGGTAGCCAGTCTACTAATGAGCAGCGATGTTGAAATGTCATTATCGCAAAGTAGTACACAATCAACACAGGCGGAAACTCAGCAGATAAGTGGGCAGGCGCAGCAGCCGCAAGAACAGCAGCAGTCGCAAGAACATCAGCAGCCGCAAGAACAGCAGCAGCCACAAGAACAGCAGCAGCCACAAGAACAGCAGCAGCCACAAGAACAGCAGCAGCCGCAAGAACAGCAGCAGCCGCAAGTACAGCAGCAGCAGCAAGTACAGCAGCAGCCGCAAGAACAGCAGCAAGAACAGCCATGACAACAGCCCACAATAGTAGTTGTTCCTCCTGAAGTAGGGGCATTTCAGGAAATCGAGCTTCCTGCAGACAAAGAGGAGCAAGCCACTGTTTCAGAAGATCCATTGTCTTCCAGACCCCCAGCAAGGAAAAGGAGGGTTAGTCCATCATCTTCTTCTTCAAGCCCCGCTTCTGATGATCGAGATGCCACTTGGAAGCCACCAGCTCAGTCTGAGAGTGATGCACGCCACAAGACAAGGCTAGTGAAAAGGAAGGTTCCAGAAAGCCTTAGGGTTATGGAGGTAGATGTACAAGAGGGGGATGATGATGATGACGAGCCAGTCATCACGAACATCACTCCCGGCCCAAAGGAGATGGAGACCAACATTATTACCCTATCCAAAATCGCTGCGAGGGATGTAGCACGGATACCACCAACACAGGTAACACCAACACGACCTCCAGCTTCCATATTTGCATTTGCAAAGGCCCGGCAGGGACCTACGTCCAGCTCAACCACCACCTCAGTAGGTAGTGGTAGTGTAATAACTGCACAGAGTGACATTCCAGGCCCACCCTCCAGTTCATCTGGTATTGAAAGTGGCATATCCAGCAGCGCCAGAAAGTTCTCCTCCCCAGTTTGGGACTTCTTTTCGGTTAGCAGTAAGGAGGAGAACATTGCTAAATGCTTAATTTGTCGACATGCTGTTAGGCGGGGTAAGCTTGGTACAAACTATGGTACCGAAGGCCAAACAAGTCATCTCAAAATGCACCACAGTATCCAGTGGGAGGCTCACCTACTTCGCTTAGAAAAAAGTAAAACTGAACCCATTGCTGTTGTTGGGGATGAAGAATTAGGGGAAGATATGATCGCGGTGGAAGGTTAACAAGAAGGAGACATTTCTAGCCCTGTCCCCAGCAGTGTAGTGGTACCGCCCACATCCTCAGCAACATCTCAGTGGCACCATAGTAAGAAGACTCCGAGTCAGACTGAGAGTGAGACACCAAAGCAACCGAGTACTGCAATGAAAAAAAGTGCGTCGTTGAGCCTAACTGGGTTCAAGAAAACAGCTGCACCACAAAGGAAAATAATCCAGCCTACCATTGAGAGCATGCTTAGGTCGGAGGGGCAGTACCAACACAACCACCCAACGGCACGGTTGTACAATGCGAAGCTGGCTAAAATGTTAGCGCTGGACCTTCTCCCTTTTTCATTTGTGGAAGGGGTGGGTTTCCTTGAATTTGTGTCAGCCATCTGCCCTAAATGGAAGGTTCCCAGCCGGTCCTATTTCGCCAGAGTTGCTGTTCCAGCACTACATCACAATGTGCTGGAATTGGTTGGACAAGCTTTGCCAAGCCACTGATTACATGTGCATCACTGCACACTGGGTCTCTTTTGTGGGGGTTAGAGATAAGCTATCTGAAGTAGGTGCTGTTGACACAGCTGAGATTTTTTTTTTTTTTAATTTTCAAAAACCTTTATTGAAAAGTAGAAAGGTCACATCCACAGCGTTCTGCCTACATCCCAATCGGGCCGGCAGCGCGTTGTAAATGCCAGCCAAAGGCTGAACCGGGGGGGGAAGCACACAGCATGCCGCCTACAACCACTTCGGGCCGGCCGCGTCGGGGGAAATGACCAGCAATAGGGCAGCAGAGCATTTGCATACAGAATTTAGCAAGCAATAGTTGTGTAAGAGGCGCAACCTTGCCAGTGGAGAGGAACCTTAGTTTTGGCCGGGAAAGCGGTACGGAGCCCACTAGTGGAGAGCTGTAGCAGAACAGGGGTGTTCAGGCGAATTGATAGTGTGCCATATGCTGTAGATGGCAGAATGCTTAGGAGAGGGAAGGGTAGTAGGCCCAGTAGTCTGGAGCGAGCAAGGGCTGAGGGTCGGTGGGTGAGATCTGGGAGGATTACGTACTATTTCCCATCCGCTCTTCCAGCTTCGAGTGAGTGATGGATAGAAGCAGGGGGGCACTATCCTACCGACAGTGAGGGACAAAAACTGAGCGTATTGGATTGGCACTGGCTAGTCGGAGACCGACCACCCTAAGCTGCCTCGGCTAGCAAAAGCCCGCGACGCCGGTCGAGGGGTGCCATGATGAGGGGCATGGGTGCTGGCCTGCGGGGAGCTTAAGCAATGATGTGACCAAGAAGAGATAGAGAAGAATGAGAGAAGGAAGAAGGAAGAGCAGATCAACCTGGAATAGATATAGAAAAGAGTTGAGAAGAAGGCAGCTCTCTGGACAGCTGGAGGGAGGGGAGAGGAGGGCCTGGGAGGCGTAAAGGGCTCTCCATGGATTAAGCGGTCTTGGCCTTGGTGAGCGGCAGGGTCGGAAAGGTCTAGGAGCAGGTCTAATCAGGCAGAGTCAGCATCGTGAGTGTCCCTTCTGGGCAGTAGTGGGTCAGCGAAGAGTTGTAGGGCGCGCAGGCGAGGAGGTACATATCGAGCGTGCTCCAACCGTGTCAGGTATTGGATCAAGGGTTGCCAAGTGCGCTGAAATTTAGCGTCCGTATGCGCCAGTCTGTGGGTTAGGAGCTCCATCGCCATGACATGCCATAGGCGCGTGATCCACACCGGGGCCGGAGGGGTACAAGCCTTTTTCCAGTGCAACGCGATGACCTGTTTCGCAGCAGTGAGCATGTGGAAAATCAGGCGCCAGTCCGCAGGTTTCATGGCTTTAAGAGTGGTGGGACGGAGGCCTAGAATAATAACTCCCAGTTCATTAGGCAGAGGATAGCCCACCACTGCTTTAACGTGGGCCAAAATTTCCGCCCAGTACGGCACGACTAGTGGGCAGTCCCACCAAATGTGGAGGAAGGAGCCCCGAGATGTCGAGCATCGCCAGCAAACAGGCGCATATCCAGGGAACATTCGCTGGAGGCGGAGGGGGGTATAGTACCAGCGCGTCATAATTTTGTATGCGGACTCCTGCTGTGCTAAGGATTTAAAAATGCGTTGAATGTCCCGCCAGAGCTGCGCCCACCGGCCGGGAGGAATATCCGCCTCAATGTCCCTCTGCCATTGGCATTGATACGTGTGGGGTGATATCGCCTGGGAGGTTTGTAGGACCTTGTAGGTCCGAGAGATCAGTCCCCTAGATCCGTCGAACGACCGAACCAGGAGTTCAAAAGGCGTAAGCTGGCGCGTAGCGCCCTCCGTGTACAATGGGGCCCGCAGCCAGTGGCGGATTTGGAAGTATTCCAGCCGCGCAGTTTTGGGGAGATTAAAGTCTTCCCGGCATCGTTCGAAGGATTTGAAGGACCCGGCCTCAAAAAACTGTTCTATGATGCGACACTCGCCTGCCGCCCAGGCCGGAAAGTCTGGTGGGCGGGAAGCCGGCTGGATGTCTGCGTTAAGCAACACCGGTGTGAGGGGAGAGGGAAAGGTAGTAAGGCCTCGGGGGGTCGCGATTCTGTCCCAGATCTCCAACACCGTGCGCGTAGGGATAGCGATATAAGCACTAGGGTGCCTAGCATTTTTACCCAACCAGGCCAGGTCCCAGAGCGGGTGGCATGCCGCGGCACGGTCCATGTGGAACCATTGCTTTTTGCTAGCTCGCACCGACCACTCCGAGATATACCTCAGATGGGAAGCCCAATAGTAGGCCATAAGGTCAGGGCAGGCTAAGCCCCCCCGGTCTCTTGGTAGCATCAGAACCTTGGTCGACAGACGCGGTCGTCCCCCACCCCAGATGAAGGCGACCATTTCTCTCTGGAGGCCCGAGATATCCTTATGCGGGATTGGCGTGGGGAGTGCCTGAAAAAGATATAAAACCTTCGGCAGAAGGGTCATCTTGACCGCATTGAGGCACCCTAGCCAAGACAGGGGCAACGATTTCCAGCGGCGGAGGTCTGTTCGTATGGAAGTTCTGCAGGCCGGCCAGTTAGCCTGCGTTCAGGTGGTAAGATCAGCTGTGATGTTAATACCCAGGTAGCGTATAGAAGTGGGGGCCCACCGGAAGGGATTGATGGCACGCAAGTCTTCCAACTGCCGAGAGGGAAGAGTTAGATTGAGCGCGCTCGATTTAGGGAGGTTAACTCTAAGGCCCGACACCAGCTCGAACTGAGAGAGAAGATCCAGGAGCGTCGGGAGAGAGGTTGCGGGCTCTGTGAGCATCAAAAGAAGGTTGTCCGCAAAGAGGGCTATCTTATGATCCACCCCACCCATGCGGACACCCCGGATATCCACCGACTGTCGGATAGCTATTGCCAAGGGTTCCACCGCCAGAGCGAAGAGCAGCGGCGAGAGTGGGCACCCTTGGCGGGTGCCCCTGCTGATGGGGAAAGACGGGGTCAAGGTGCCGTTAACAAGAATGCGCGCGGAAGGGGCCGCATACGGTGCCATAATGCAAGCAACCATGAGAGGCCCGAGGCCTATGCGGGGGAGGACCGCCCGAAGAAAAGACCAGTCGACCCGGTCGAAGGCTTTTTCCGCATCGAGGGAAAGAAGAAAGGCAGGGATTCCGTGGTGCCGGACCTTCTGTACCAGGTGTGCTACACGGCGTAAGTCATCCGCCCCCTGATGCTCATGGATAAAGCCCACTTGGTCGGGGTCTATCAGGCCCGGTAGGAAGGGTGCCAGGCGTTGCACCAGTATCTTGGTGTAGATTTTAGCGTCTACATTAAGTAGAGATATTGGGCGAAATGATGCGCAGGCGGGAGGGTCTTTCCCGGGTTTCGGGATCAGCACAATCTCTGCCTCAGCCATCGTTGGGGTGACGGATCCAGCCTCGGTGAAAGAGTTAAAAAGGCGCAGCAGGGGGTCCTGAAGTTCCGGAAGAAAGAGATGGTAAAATGCCAGCGTGAGCCCATCGGGGCCCGGTGATTTTCCAGTCGGCATACTCTTCAAGGCTTTCGAAAGCTCATCCGCTGTGATGCGCCCTTCCAGTTGGTCCCGGTGGTGGGGGTTAACGGCGTCCAGTCGCAGGAGTCCAGGAAAGGTGCTACGCGATCGGGACAGACATCGCCCGCGCTGTATAAAGTAGAGAAGAACGCACTGAATTCCATATGTTTGTCTCGCTCCGAGATAGCCCACCCTCCCCTGGTCTGGCAATTCGGGCAATGTGGTTGCGGGATATCTGAAGGCGGAGTCGGCGCGCCAACATAGAGCCCACCTTGTTACCTCCCCCGTAAAACTTCTGTTTCAGTGCAAGGAGTGAGCTTTCCGCCTTGTTCACGCGGAGGGCTTTGAGTTGGCCCCGAAGAGATGCGAGTTTCTTTTTCGCAGGCAGAGAAGGCGCTGAGTGCGTTTGTCTTTCTAGTGCTTTAATGTCACGGCCAAGGTTATCCTCCACTAATCTGGCCTCCCGCCTTCGGGCTATGGAGATAGAGGTGATGGTGCCCCGAATCGTGGCCTTAAAAGCATCCCATAGAAGGGGGATAGGGGTGTCCGGGAGGTCATTGTGGGCAAAATAGGACTGGATGGCTTGCTTCAGTTCAGCTACGTCAACTGGGTCACGCAGGACCTGGGGAGGAAGATGCCACCGGGGAACAGATCCCGGTGGTCTGCCTAGTCCAGACAAAATAATTTCTAGGTGCGCGTGATCCGAAATCGAGATATCCGAGATCGCCGCGGAGTCTAGAGACCGAGCAAGTGATTGGGAGATGAAGAAGAAATCAATACGGGAGTAGGACCGGTGAACATGAGAATAAAAGGAATAGTCCCGAGCGTCAGGTTCCCGGTACCGCCAAGCGTCCACAAGACCCAGGGCAGTTATGTCGTGCTTAAGCGTTGCACACATGGCTCCCGTACCCTGATACAGGGAGGTAGTGCGGTCTAATCCAGGGTCCCACACCAAGTTAAAATCCCCTCCGAGGATGACTGGGTCTGCCTCCTGGGAGAGGCGTAGCCGGAGGAGATCCCGAAGGAAAGTGTCCTGCGCTTGATTAGGGCCGTAGACGTTGAGTAGGATAAGGGGTTTGCATTGAATCGTGACCGTCAGTTTAAGGTATCACCCCTCCCCGTCGCGTGTGGTGCGGACGATCTGCACAGAAAGGCCAGCCTTGAACATAATCGCCACCCCCGCAGTCTTTGTCTGTGCTGAGGCCCATGCTTGCAGGGGATACTTAGGGTGGCGCATGCAGGAGGAGTCTCCACGGAGAAGGTGAGTTTCCTGCAAGAAGATAACATCGGGGTTGTTTAAAAGGAGGTATCTCCAAATTTGCCGCCTCTTGTTTGGTGAATTTAAGCCCCGAACATTAAGGGATAAGCATTTAAGATGTGTCATTGATCAAATAGGGTGGAGCACGCTCGAATGCAGTCCCGTCCCCTCCTCCCTCCCACGCTGTAGATAGGTGTCGCCCTGTGGATGAGCATCTGACCAATTGTTGTGAAACGCGTCCAGTCCCATCCCCCCTTGTACGGACATACAGTGCTTCTACCATTCCCAGGGGCTTGTGCCAGAAGGTCAGACCAACGCCTCGCAAACAGAGCCCCTCCCTGCAGAGCCAGAGAGCTGAAAAGAAAAGAGAGCGAAGGGAGCAAGAGGGAGAGTCAGAGAGGATAGAGAACAACCAGCAACCAGGTGGCCAACGGGGCCCAAAGGGTCCTGTCCAGTCCTGGAGCGGCCCAGTGGTGAGAACCAGGGCGGGTCTGAGGAAGTCACTCCTCTTGGGGACTAAGGACATGGCGGGGGGGACCGTGGAATCCAAGGATAAGGGGCCGCGGCCTTCCCCCGGAGGTCGACCCGCTCACCCCATCGTGGTGGGGGTGCGGAGACCCTGCAGAATCCCAGTTCGGGACCTGCGCAGGATAGGGTATTGTTAGTGTGAGCCCGGGGGTGATTAAGGCCAAAGCCCCAGTCAGAGGCCTTGCTAGGGTCTAGCCGAGCATGAGAGCAGATATTGGCAGGGGGAACAAAGCCCAGCGCGGCCGGGGCACAGTATGAAGGTGGCCACTTTACCCAGGTGCATTAAAGAGAGGAGAGTCTAGAGGCCTAGAGGCTGGGGACGAGCGCGACAGGTGTATATGATCAACCTACGCCCGCGGCTGCGGGGCTCTGCGGCCCGAGAGATCAGCTAGGGGAAGACTAGGCACAGGTGCATGTACTAGAAAACCAAACAGACCCAGGGCAATAAGCGACTGCCCATAAATATCTCCATTTATCGGGTTGTGACCTGGGGTGGAGATGCTAGAAGAGCAAACATTAGCAATCAAACAACGAGAATGCAGGATCTGAACCATGAAAAGTCCCTGAGATCAAACAGTGCATATAACGTAAACCATAGCAATCATCATTTAAGCACTTAGCTGTCGTCCCAGGGCTGCTTTGTCAAGAGAGGCAGATCCAGGCGCCCCCAGAAGTTCATGAGGTTCTCAAGATACCGTCTCAGAGGAGGGAAGGAAACCAAAGAGCAGTTGCTTCAGTTGGGGGCAGGGCCACAGGAAGGGCCAGGTGTTCTCAGTGGGCCCCACACACTGCGTCTTATCTAGGAGGGCCGGATGGCCGCCCCGCCAGCGGTCTTGAGTCCATCCCGGCTGAAGGGGTCACGGGGACAGCGATCAGTCTCCAGTAACGAGATCAGAAGGTTGGGGGGGATCGAGGACAGGTCCCCTCTCCGGCGACCGTTGAGGTTCTTCCATTGCCTTTAGATGACGGAGAATGTCCTGCTTGGCTTGGCTAGATGACGAGTTGGCTACGGAGGATCCAGAACCCTGACGTTGCACCCGTGCCCATTCAGGGCGCAGTGAGATCTGAGAGGCCGAGTCCGCGGGAGAGGGGGAGGCAGGCCGTGATTCTGAGGGAATCCGGAGTAGCTGCAGTGCTTCCCGCAGGGAGCGCAGAGATCGTCGCCGCCCCTCCCAGTGGAAAATCAGAGCGAAGGGGTGTCCCCACTGATATTTGACGTTAGCCGCCTTTAGCTTGGTCGTTACGGGCTGAAAGTCCCGACGGCGGCGCAGTGTAAGCGGGGAGAGGTCCTGGAAGATCTGGATGGTGTGGCCGCCATATACCAGTTTTTCGACCACCCGGGACGCCTTGAGTATTGCCTCCTTCTCCACGTAAAAGTGGACTCTGGTCAGGATGTCCGGGGTCAGATTGGGGTTGCCTCGTGGGGGTGCGACTCGATGGGCGCGATCCAACGTTGGAGGGGAGATGTCGTCGTCCCCTCGGACAGCATGAAGAAGGTCAGCAACATATTGCATGATGTCCGCTCCTTCCGCCCCCGCGGCACACCCCGAATGCGGAGATTGTTCCGGCGGCTTCGATTTTCCAAATCTTCCTGTTTGGTTTGGAGTTCTACGTTTTGCTCCTCCAACGCCAGGACCCTGCGGCGGAGATCTTCGTGGTCTTCCGTACGGGAGTCAACAGTGCGCTCCAGGTCGTCAACGCGGTTGCCTAGGTCCGTGACATCGCGGCGTACATCACTTAAGTAGGTCTTGACCTCCGATTTAAGAGATGATATCTCCGATTTAATTTCCTGGAGGAAAGTAGCTAGGACCGCTTGGGTGATGGTCCCCTGTTCGGGGGTCGCAAGGGTGGAGGCCATCTCGGAGGACTCCGGCGGAGGCGTCGGGGCTCGCCTACTCCACAGTGCCTTAACTGAAGTGTCTTTGGATGCGGTGTGCGATGTTGTCTTTCCCGCCCTATGCCTAGTCATGCTGTAGGCGTAGGAGGTAGTGCAGGCTCTGCAATCTCTTCCCCACCGATCAACAAGGGCCACTTCTACCGTGCGCGGGCAAACCCTCAGCGCTGGTCCGGAGGCAAGGAGCGGCAGTCACAGCCGAGGACAGGCCAACCGTGGAGCAAGGGCGTCCGCTTGCACTTTTCAATTGCGGTGTCCCAGAGAGTCAGAGCCCCCTCAAGCTAGAGATTTCAAGCAGAAGAGCCCCCCGGGATGGAGCGGCTGCTACCGGCGGCCCTATGTCCCTGCCGCTGCACAACAGGACAGCAGTGGATCTTATGTGCATCCAGGGGCCCGAGGCGTCACCTCAGTCTGAAGAGATTCCCCAAGTCCGAATAGTATTGCCCCACCGGGTGGACACGGGGAAGGCTGAAGCTTGGGTCAAGGAGGCAGACGGTCTCAGTCTATGCAGCCCTCAGCTATGCCAGGCGGGGTAGGCCATGCAGCAGGGCCCTCTCGGATCAGTGGGGGAATGGGGCATCCTCCGCTACATTTGCCCAGGTCGTGGATCCCGGGGTCCATCACCCTCCACCCACGGGGCTATGTCTCCCCCCCACCGGGATCCACACACCCCACACCTCACCTCCGGAGCATCACAAGGGCCACACCGGGCCCCGCCAGTAGATCTCCCGGTCCAGCTGCACTGTGCTCTTATACCAGGCCTCAGTCTTTCACCGCCGGATGGCAGACCGGGTCGTCGCATTGCTTTTGCACCGTGTCCCAAGGACGGCGCGGATCAAGGGGGCCCACAGCTATGCCGATTTTTGGCGCTCGCCTGCCGCCTGTCTCATGGCGTGCGCGGACCCAGCAGGAATCGCAGGGGAGCACCCGTTCTGGCCGTTGCGGTTACCAGGCCCCTGCCGTCCAGTCAAAATGGCAGGCCGGCTCTCCCCGCCGGCATCTCGCCCGGACCCCGAGGGCTGTAGCTGCAGTGTTGTCCCCACGGCAGGGCCAGCGGCTCCCTCAGCACCTCTCCCAGCTCCCAGCCTCCGGAGGGGCCGCCAGCGCTCCACTTCTCGGCCCAGCCGCGCCAAGCAGGCCCCCGGCCGCGCTGCGTTCACAAGATGGCGGCCGGGGCCTCTATTCCGTCCTCTCGCCCGGGCTTAGGGCGAATTCCACGCAGTGTGAACCCCACCGCTGGTCCGGGGCCGCCGCCGATCCACTGCTTATGGTGGGGGGGACATAGGATGCTCCCCCGTGCTATAGGGCGCCCCAGAAGCGCCTTAGGCCGACCCCGGAGGACGGAGCTCAGATGGCGTGCGTCCTACTCCATCGGAGTCCAGGCCACGCCCCCCACAGCTGAGATTTTTAATGCTACTCGGAAACATGCAACTGTAGCCATGTTCGCCATGGAGAAATCTCATACTGCTGTAAACATTTTGGAAGAGTTTCGCAGCAAGGTCTTTGAATGGCTGCGCCTAAGAGGGCTTAAGATTGGTTTTGTTGCCACAGATAATGGCAGTAATGTACTTAAGGCCATGGAGCTTGGTTGTTATTTCAGTGTCCCGTGTTTGGCGCACTGCATTAACATTATAGTTCAAGACTTTCTGAAAAAAGAAGCCATAGTCAGCAACTTACTGACCACCTGCCGAAGAATATGCACTCATTTCAGAAAATTCTTTTAAAGCTCGGAAGCAGCTGAGGATCATTCAACGTGACTATAGAATGCCAGTCAAAGCACTCATCCAGGAGGTGGCAACACGTTGGAACTCAACTTATTACATGCTTGACCGTCTGTTTGAGCAGTACAGACCAATCAATGAATATGTCATGCGTAGAGGGGATGCTACTGTGAAAGGCATGACCCTTCAGATGGACCAATGGTGCCTAGTTAAATGCCTGACAGAGATGCTTCTTCCTTTCGAGGTCTTCACACGTGAAGTCAGCAAGGAGGACTGTACTATGGGCCAAGCTATCCCATTGTTGCACATGCTAGAGCAACAGCTGAAGGAGGTGTCTGAAGCGTACAAAGGTGTAGAGGAAAAAAAAGAAGCATATGAGTTGGTGGAGAGCTTATCCCGTCGCTTAGCTGACAATACAAGGGTGCAAAATAAGATTTTGTCACAAGAACATTACATTTGTGCCACAATTCTGGATCCACGGTCCAAATCGGCACTGAACAGTAAGACATTAATTCCTTTTTCCGAAGTGGATGTTGCCCGGTACAAAACTTGGATAGCTGAGGCAGCCAGTCATTTGGAAAATGAAGGGCTGTTAATTAAAAGCTCGCTACATAAACCCACAACAAGTACTGCAGCAGGGCATCCGGCGTCAAGTTCAACTTCGGAGCCTGAGGGCAGTGCGTTTGGCTCAGAACACTCACCAACACTATCGACAACAGCAAGAACCGGATCATCAGCCCCAGTAAAATCGTTAAAGGATTGGTATTTACAGCAAGGACTTGCTAGGTCCAGTGCTGATGCAAAGACAAAAGAGGCCGAACAAAGTGTAGCACCCCTGAACATTGAGCGGATGGTCCAGGCCTATCTGGATGACCCAACAGAGGTGTACATTGATCAAAACCCATTGCGGTATTGGTATGGGAAAAGGGGCCAATGGCCACTGCTCAGCAGGCTGGCGATAAACTATCTGGCATGCGCTGTCGCAAGTGTCTCTTCTGAACGTGTTTTCAGTGCTGCTGGTTCCATTGTAACAGTGAGAAGGACCAGTCTCTCACCCAAAAATGTGGACAGGTTAACCATGATCAAAATGAATCAGCACTTTATACCACCGAATTACACAATACATGAATCAACGGAGGAAGCTGAGGCCAGCGGCTCAAGTGACGGAAGGAGTGTGTTAGATGATAATTAGCTACTTCTGGTTGAACCCCCAGAGTTTGAGGACGAGCTATACTTCCCTGACAATTAGGTTTGCACTTCTTACTGTCTTCCTCCCTTATTTACTTTTATTTGTGTGTCTGTCTTTCTGGTTCGAAACTTCGAATCACAACAAATCCATCACCACCGTCTTCTAGTCTTTTTATTGCCATATGAGTTTCAGCTGTCTGCATTTCACAGTCCACTCCTCCGAATCCTGCTCCTCCATCCTCCTGAATCACCCTAAATCCATTGCCCTGAAGCCAGATGATGATTGGATGAAGCATAATAGAAGAAAAAAGAAAATCTTTCCTCGTTGAGTCCCTCCAAAAGAAGTGGAACATGATGATGACTACTATAGCTATCCTCCTTTCTGAGCCGAGAGAGACTGCCCATAGATGAAGATGAGAAGGAACAGGTAAAGAATGATGCCATGCATTGGACGCTGACTGAGTGATTTGTGTTGTTGTTGTTTGTTGTGCATGAAGTTAATTCATCATGTACTATTACCTAATCTACACACTAAAAGTAACTCAAGGCAATTTTTCCCTTCTTGTATTTTAATAACAAATTTGTACTTCTACTGCAGGCCGATACATTGCATTTTGAATATAGAAAGGGGACTCAATCTGTACACTGCACACTGAGTTGGACAACACCATGATGATAATAACCACAGTGGCATAATATCTTCGCAGTCACTCAGTAGGATCGGAGATGATTGATGGAATAAGTCAGTCCGTTTCATGAGTGGCATAAAAGGTAAACAAATCAACAACAACCACAGCATACCTACATGTCTGTGTAGTGGTGGAGTCGAGTGTAGTGGTATGACTGACAGCGGTGCATTGATTTAGTCACTTAATTTGTAAAATGCTATATTGCTGGATATGTGCTTTGTCAGACTCTGTCAAAAAATGTACGCTAAATGGAGGATGTGCAAAGGGTGCCGTCACCGTGGGCCTGCTCTGTCCTGTTGTTGTTGTAGGTTAATGCTGGAAACAGACTAGAGTAGACATGATGTATCCATGCCGACTCTGAAAGTGTTCTTGTTGCACTCCATCGTAATTTACGCATTTTTTTTCTACTTGGTTTTTCAATATCCCTTTTGTTTTTCCATCTACAATTACAGGCCGGCCCTTACCCTGTGCTATACTTGGAAAAACAACGCACACTTACCTTACCAATGAATCTACATCTGCCAGGCAGGCAGTGGCGTCACCCAAGATTGATGGACGGAGCATCCGTGGAAGGGAGGACCAAGAGGAATGCTGAGATGCAACTCCCCATTTTGACCAGGATAACACAGTAACAGTATCAACTTTCATCATCTTTTAAATAATTTGATTCATTTTTTGTCTTCAATCATTACTACTGTGTGTTGTTGTTATTATTATTATGTTTGCTCTCTGCTTATAATTCATCCCTACAGCTATTTTTAAATTTTCTTTGCTATCTTTAAAAGTAAGCCCGGTACAACAGAACACAAACTGTATGTAATCCGGGTCTCTCTGAGGGCAGACAGGCAAGGCAAATTGCATAATATTAATATACTGCTGCCCTGTACTGTCTAATTGTCTAGTAGTAGTTAGTAAGTACTACTTATCATTAACCATCAAGTTATCATCATCATCATGCATTTCCTTTTTCTCCCTTAACAGATTTATGGATTTGGTAGTCTACAAAGATTGTGTTTTGTTGTTTGTCCATGCGTACTGTTTTTCTTTGTCAAACCTTTCCCCAAACCCCCCTTCCCAACCATTCATCAAACCCTAACCCTCTTCCCCCGGGCTGTGTGATTTATTGAGGTGTGACTAAATTAAATGTACACCAATAATTGATCACACGCTTGCTGGGGCGAATGTGGCGAAAGCAACACTAATTCAATTTCAAGGCAGGGCGAGGATCTTCTTCTGCTTGCCCACCCATGATCAGTATATTTGCGAGGTAACTTTTTTACCAAAGGAACCTAATCCATCATCATTAATTGCCGGCATCGATTGGATTTGTCATCCTATTACACACAGCACTAAAGGTTACGCTTGTGTCGAGTGTAGGCCTAGTTGAGTGACTCGACACAACTACAGTTTGGAACTTGTTGTACTAGGCTATCCCCGCCACCATTATGTTTTATTTACTTCGCTCTACTACTCCTCCCAGAGTCTCTCTCAGGCGACTGACTGTCCCATTTTCTTTTTTTGTAAATGCTACTGCCAGTGTCTACTACTACCACCAAAACCATGGCATCTCCATTCTCTTCGGAAACCAAACCTTCATCTTCATGCAGCCATCGCTGTGCCTAACTTAAACATCAATCACAGGTAAGAAAAGATGTTTGGGCCGGGGGAGGTATAATAATGGACTATGAGGAGAGACTGACAGTACTAGTAGGACAAGTCACTCAGTGAGGGGTACCGCATCTATCTGTTTGTGTGTTATAAAATCGGCAGATTATTTCAATCAAACACTGGCTGCGGCCCTGCAGTGGCAAGGAAGGAAACCATGTGACGTAAAACAGTAACCCCCCCACAAAACATTAACAATGTATGCTATGTTTAAGTATAAATAAATATAATTTAATGCCCTAACAAAAATAAACTATGTGAAAAATCCCACAACACCCGACCCACCCCTCTCCCTAACCCCAACCAATGTCCAAAACGAGAAAGTCCAATGGTAACCAATGTCCATAATAAAGCCCAACGCCCAATTCCCACCCACCAAAAAAAGGGGCAATCAAACAGGGTATTTAGCGGCGGGCTCTTCGGATTTCCCTCTCCAGGACCTTGACCATCTTCTTAAGCTTCTTAAGCTCCTCTACCTCCTCCTCCAGTCGCGCATTTCGGAGGAGCATGCGGCGCGCATATGCCCTGCAGTTGCATCCACAGGGGGGGCAGCAGTGCTGAATGTTTTTGATGGTGTGCGGCGGCGGGCGGCTGCCTGACCACGGCACCGTGCCACTGGAGGGGCCTGGCTGGGGCCCGGGGCATTGGGGGAGGCTGCAGCTGCTGCCGCCTCCTCCTCCTCCTCCGCCAGAACCACCAGCCGCCGGTACTCTTTACAGATGGCCTCCAGCTTCTGGCGCCGGGCCATGGCTGCCAACTCCTTCCTGGTTGGTTTTGGAGGAGCTATATCAAGAAAGAAAAAAAGACTATTACCAATACTATTAGCAAAACAGTAGCACAAAATTAATTCAACACATAGTGGCATAGTAGCACTAGCAAGCACAGTACATAACATTTGTGGTATGTATCTGTCCTCCCACTTCCTCTGCCTCTAACATTTGTGGGAGTTTCAGGCATTATACTAGCACTATGGATGGACTCGAGTACACAGTACACCAGTCTTCTTCTTCTCTCTAGTTTAGTGAAATTACATAACCTTGTTGTAGCCGGCATGCCAGCTCAGCCAGCTTGCACCCAAGACAAACATACTCGAGTCATGACGCAGACTCACGTTAGTTTTATTTACTACTGTCTGCAGTTGGGGAAGCTCGTATTTTTCTATTACGGGTGGCACTGGCCATTCTCTCTCTGTTACATCAAGGGCAATTGCTCAATTTCACTTTCACCCTGCCCTGACTACTACAAAAAGGCAGATCATATATCTGATCCAATGATCATTGCTTATATATGGGACGACATGAGGTACTTTGTTTTGATTGTGTAACCAGCCGATAGGCCACCCATGGCAGGCTGGCTAACAGTCGAAAATAAATTAACATAGGTAGGGAGTGGTCCTCGGAGTCGGAGGAAGGCGCTTGATAACTACATACATACACAATATATATATATGCTGTGCTTGCAAACTACTGTGAGTCAAGGGAGTATTCTGAAAATACAACTTATATTCCCCTTGGCTTTGCTACTCTGGCACTGTTTCTTTTACATTCTCTTCAAACTAAGACTCTGCATCCAGTGACAGTCTCCACCTATGCTATCTATGATGAATACCATCCAGGCATCCATCCATTCAAAGTAAACGTCTATAATTCTTCTTAATCTCTCAACAAACCTTAGTTTGTTTCACCAACAACCACCCATGCGTCCTTCCTTGCTTGCCTTGGCTTTGAGTTTGACCCAAACACCGCTGACGATTCTTGCTATCCTATCCACCCATACGGTGTCGCCCACCCAGGCAGGCATCTTTTCTTTCACCTTCCACCGATCCTTCAACAACCCATGCATCTGATTCCTATCAGCCACCTATGCATGCTTCCAACGTATCCTTCTCTGCCAGTCATATTACATCTCGCCCGTCCTTCCTCCTTCCACCCTTTTTTCCCTTTTTGTTCAACACATCCATCAAGGTCATCTGATCTGACTTTTAGTCTTCTCCATAAAACTTTCACAGCTGAGTTGGAGTCAGATAGAAGAGGCCATTGGTTACTCAGCTCATGCCGCTAATGCTATTGCTAATGCTAAGTAAAGGGTGTCTTCTTCAACCGTTGTAATGTTCACTACAACTTCATACTTACTAAGTCACTCTCAACAGTACAGTGAGTGTACACCCTTCCAGCTAGTGTAATGTCAATAAGTAAGGAATATAACTTACCACCGCCCACCACTGCTGCTGGCTCACCCCCTGTAGCTCCTGCAGGTGCCGCATCTCCTGCTCCCTCTGAAATGGCTGCGTCGCCATCGCCGCTGGCCCCGGCACTGGTGGTCGGTAGTACGCCTAGAAAAAACATTACACATTTTTAGATGCCATATACACCTCCCCCTATTTATTCTTTTTCACTAGCAAGATTGAAAAAAAGTTAATACATACATATTCAACATACATCACTAGTCCAAATCGGGTACTAGAGTAGAGTAGACACTAGTAGTGTTATGGTCCCTAGGGTCATTCTAGTCTACTCTTTGCAAAGTTAGCCTGAGCCATGCAACCATTTTAGCTTCATGTCTTTTGCGCACGTTACCTCACAGCTTGTTGTGTAAGACGCCTTTTTGAGCCCACATGAGCTCATACAGCTACTGTCTGAGCGCTGGGTACAAGAGGTCGAAAAACAAGCCACTTTGTTATGGAGTTCTGGTCAGTCCGTATTGCTTAGCCATAACATGCTACACGTTTTGGCATGACTGAGAAATGCTTGCATTATACTATCTAACGCATACCATTTTTCTCATAACAGGCGGAAGATTCCCTTCTACGAACCAGAACTTTGCAGAGCTTATGATGTAACCAGTACTTCTACGTTCTAAGGTGAGGGGTCCCCCAGAATTTGCACAGAGATCTTTTGTCTTCTATGGACTTGTAGTTGTAACAATGTTTATTGTTTTAATCTTATGCATTTTGCTGTTGGAGCTGGCTCGTATAGTATACTGAATTGTAGAACAACGTACAGAGCTTGTTAGTTGAAAATAAACCTTTTGAACTTACACATAGACTCTGTGGTATTTGGTGTGGTGGACTTACATGAGTGAGTGAACGAAAGGGTGCTATGTTCTGGGTTGTCTAATCATTGGGTATCTTCGGGGGGGTTCGGGGACCTATTGAGACACTATTGCTAGTCGGTCAGGGGATTGTGGCTTCTGACTGAGGTGTGAGGAAGGTCCAACCTCCCATCACCAACATCCTATTTTCTTGTGCATAGTTCTGTATGTGCAGAATCCCCACAACAGTAGTAGTATGTACTATATCCTATCAAAAATAGTCAAATATCTGGTTGGGCATTTTGTTGGTGGGAATTGTCGAAAAGCCTCAAGATGAAGAAGCCTAGAAGAGGACAACCCAAAGGACTGGACTCAGTGGCTAGAGCTAGTGGTCAATCTGAGTTTTATTTAAAACCTTTTAAATAAAGAGTGGCCAACTGGGCAAGCTTAGCTACAGACAGACTAATAGTAGTAGTACAGAGAGTCATAGCAGAGGCAGTTAGAGGCAGGGATAACAAGAATTTAGAAACAGATAGTCAAGATCGAAGAAGATTTTGTAAAAAATAGAATTAGGAACCAGAATTAATAGTTCAGAAAAAATAAGGTGCAGTAAAAGTTAGGGAAATATAATTATTAATATTAACCACTGGAGGACTTACTGGGGCCAGCAGCAGAGCCCTCGGTAGAGGAGCGGTCCTGGCCCTGGGAGGCATCTTGTCCTTGTTGTCCCGCCGACTCTGACCCCGTCTTCTTGCCCCTGGGTGCTGATCATGTAAGATATAATAAAGAAAGAGACAAACATTAATGATTGGTGTGAAACAAATAAAATATTTTAAAAAACGCTCCAAAAACATTTTAGGAAACAACAATTGCAATAAAATTGACCTATCTAATCTGATCGACTAGTAGTATTATTGCAGCATTCACGGACCGTCTACTTATTATTTATGAACACTAATCCAGTGTTCCATTCTGATTCCAGAATACTAACTAAGCCTAAGTACCACCTGACCTAGCCCACCTATTCCAGATGGGCCAATTGTTCACTAAGTCTGCATTTCCATTTATTTTAGCCCTCAAAAATGCATAGATGGAGGACACATGCATACATTTTTGCATACACCAAATTGTTGGTTCGTTGCTGCTGATGTTCTGCTAGTGATAAGCCTATTACCACTCACTAAACAAACTACAAAAGATTCTACTAAGGACTGGGGTAAGCAGCACTCTGCAGCACGTGACGTGACAGAGGATGTGTCACGCAGACCAACTAATACTAATAAGTAACTAAACCTATCAATCCACAACTATCTCTTCTTAGTGGCAGGAGGACAAAGGAAGGACTAGAGTCTCTCTAGCATTACCTAACTTAAGTTCTCTAAAGTAAACTCTTACATAATCGTCGGGCAAAGCGAGCGCAAAGTTGCAAACAAGTAAGATTAGTAGCGTTGAGCACCTGTGTCATAACAATCACAGAAGGTTTTTAAACGTAATTTACCTGCAATGTAAGCAGCAGCATTCTTGCTGTTCGGAAAAAAAAGATATTCGCAATATATATAACACAGAGCAGAAGAACACAAAGTAGTAATATTAAATAGCTACTCACCAAGCCCCGGGACCTCCACTCCTAGCAGGTCCAGCAGGTCCTGCTCCCGGTCCAGGATATCAGACCACCGGTGCGTCAGCTGGGTATCGGTGCGCCGGACACCAGAGCAGCGAAACACTGCCCGGCGCACCTTTCCCCACCGCTGGCGACGCTCCCGGAGCCCGTACCCGGACCCAGGCCTGCAGCCTGCTGCTAGGCTTAACGGGAGGTGGAGCTGCACAAAAAAACAAGTGCGGCCACCTCCGCCTCACCAAATATGGCCCGTTCCTGCACCCCTCGTGGGGGGTCGCGGCTGCGGCTACGGGTAGCCTTTCCCTTGGCCTTGCCCTCTCCCTTGGCCATGGTTCTGGAACTCGGGGGGGGGCAGAAAATAAAAGGGAGGAATTTGAAAAGTAAGTAAAAGAAAAAGCAAGTTATAGAAAAAGAGTGAAGAAGTAGTAGAAAAAGTCACAAAAAGTAGAAAAAAACTCAAAATATAGAATCAGGAAAATAGAGAGATAGATAATAAATAAAAAAGATTAAAAAAAGTGTACAGAAACAAAGGATTGCAAAGATAGAGGGAGGATAGAAAAGCATGCCCAGAAATATAGCAATAGACTGAAAAACAAGATGGCCGCGCCCATTGCGACCGCATGGGCAAGTTCGCGCGATATTTCCCCCCGAGCGTGCAAAAAGCGTCGCGAACAAGTAATACGCGTTCCCGAACAGGAAATACTATCGTGAACGGGCGTGAGCACGCAATACGCGACCCGGAACAGGAAATAAGCATTGCGAGCGGGCGGAACGAGTGAAAAACAAGATGGCCGCGCCCAATAGCGACTGCATGGGCAAGTTAGCAATATATTTCCCCGCGAGCACGCAAAAACACATCGCGAACGGGCAGGGAAAGCAGAATAAATAGAGAGTCACACAGGGATTGGTAACTCAAATGATAACAAGGAAGTGTTTACTAGAGAATCGGGTGAAATAATTTGTAAAGGACATTAGAAAGATTTATTGAGAACCATGATAATCTTGAAGAGTATAAAAACATTACTACAAGGAAATGTGCCTGTACCTACTAGGGAAGGGGTACCAATATCGCCCGAAGGCACACCTGCTATGTATATGACTCAAGAGAAAGGCTAATCTACATGCACATGGTTAGAGAATTGGAAGAAATATACTGAAAATGATGGACCTTTAGCTTTTCCCCAATAAGAAACATTCAATGTATGAATTTTTGGAAATTTGAGGAGACAGATGAATGATATTAAACCACCTCTGAGACCTATGCAATTTGAAGCCCTCAGAGAATAGGAACATGTTGCCCATCAGAAAGAAAAACAGAAATATCAGGGAAGATATAAGAACACCTTAAATAAGTATGTTGAGGCTAGATGGGATTCTCAACAAAGGATTTGGAGAAAAGACATTGCAGAGGGAGCACACATATATCCTGTATTAGTTGCAGGAAAGGGTGAATGAGAAAAATGTAAAGAAAAGAAAAATCATCTTGAGAGTTTGCAGACATTGACATTAACAGATGAGAGTGATAATGAAATAGATGGCGAGTTTTTTAATGAATTATTATTAAATTGACCTCCACCATATAATGAAGAACAATCACAAACAGGGTCTAATCCTTTTGTGAGAATTCAACCAGATGCACCTTCACTGCCCAATAGCTCAAATCCCAACAACCCTTTCTTGATCGAAGAACAAACACCTAGCCGGGCAGGGTTTAATGACCCTACGATACTGAATGCTCCTGATGCACTTTCAGTCCCAGGAGCTATAGGACCTGTGGTTCCTCTGTATCAATCAGGTAACGGGGGACAGGAGGTACATTCCTTGACCGTTCCTACTGGCTTGGGAGGAGCAAACATAATCCCACAGGGATTGGGTAGGGATCAAATAAATCTCAATTCGACAAATCCGAATACTGATACTTCCCATCAAGGAAATGAATCAGGAGTTAGTGAAGAGACAACCCAAACTAATGTATCACACAATCAAGTGAGACGACTTCATTATCAGGTACCGTGGAAAGAAAGAGACTCCTAGTAGAGGAACGCAAGCCATGGTAAGAAAGACTCTACAAATGGGTACACGAGGTTCAGAAACGCATGTTACACCACGAGTAGAAGGAGCTAGTGGAGGGTCGCAAGAGGAGGCATTAGATAGACCGATAGGACCTAACCCACAGGAACTTGAGGATTAGAATAAAGATATAGCACCTTCCACATTTGACAAAGGTACGGAACTTCAGGGAACATCTGCAGTAAAGAACCCAAATGAAAAATCACTTGATATAGCAAAACTTAAAGTGGAGTTGGAAGAAATGATATTGGGTACAATCAGTCCTGGTAGAATCAGTCATTATCAGGATGATGAATTGTTATTTGTATGTAAAGATATTACCAGGAGAGCTAGAAATACTCATGAAAAATTAGCTGAAGTTGCACAGAAATATGGGGTGTGACATACAAAGATAAAAAACATTACAAAAGACTTATCAATTAGACTTCAGTGATAAGGTTGTTAAGAGTCTAAAACCCTCAGATAAAAGATTACAGATTAAGGAGTTGTTGACAACTCTTAGGAAATGGGGTGAGTTGGAGAGATGGGAAGGCAGATGGGCTAAAAAGAAGGAAACAAAGAAAACGGCTATGCCTATGTATCCAATGTTTGAAGAGGAATGAGAAAACACAGAAACAAAAATATTTCCAATGAGGGAGGTGCCAGGAGGAGGTTATGTTCATGTTCCATGGACTAGACCTGATATATTGTCCTTTACAAATTATTTCCCAAAACTAAGGGAGAAGCCTGTTGAATTGTAAAGACAAGTTGAAAGGTTCGTGAAAGTTCCAAAGGTTTTGCTAAAGGATTTGGATACCTTGTTTGACATCAAGGTTCCTAGTGATTTATGTATATATGATGTTATGAGAGAGGCCCCTCACACCAAAGGGACAGGGCTCTATGTAGATTATAACGTAAAAAGGATATTCCCTTTGGTCTTCAATTTAAACAGACACTACCAATAGTGCAATTTCAATCTCAATCACACTTCATGTATACATCTAACCCCCACTCTCAATTATAGTACCACAGACAAATGAATAGTATAAAAATATTCTATATGTATTAAAAGTAATGTGACACTGTTAGTCACACCACAGTTCTAAAAACCAATCTATCAATATAAAATGGGGAAATCGGAATTCTATAACACAATCAATTACCCCCCTTAAATAGAAAAACCAATATAATCTATGATGTGCAAATCATGAATAAGTAGATCCACATGTGTACTATATCATATTTACAATACAATAGAAAAACAATACAAATTCAAGTAGAAAAAGAGAGAAGAGAGATAGAACACATATGACAATACACTTTGTTTTCAGTTCGTTAACTAATCCGTATCTACAATCATAACAAGCATCTGATTAGTGCAAAATTTCCATCAAGCATGCCAGTATGTTCTACAGATTTAGTCTGTTCGATGCGTCTATGCATTTCTGTGGTATTGCACACATTTGGACCACCTTTATCAAGACCAAAAATGTATCTCTCTTTCAAAATCATTTATTTCCCTTGTTAGCTAGTGATGATTTACCTTTAGAATTATGGGATACTGTGTTACCTGAGGTTTGGGATTTCTCTGGAAAAGATATTGGATTGATCAAAGGGGTGGCTCCAATACGAATTACTTTGAAGCCAAATGCCGAATTTCCTCGAATCCCAACATACAACCTGAGCCCAGATGCAATTGCAGGTATAACACCTTTAATTGAGTCATTGATTGAACAAGGAATTTTGAGAGAGATTATGGGAAGTCCATGTAATTCACCTAATATGGGAATTCAGAAGCAAAACCGGAAGTATTGAATTGTGCAGGATTTGCGCAAGGTTAATCAAATTGTGATTCCATGTTGTGCAATTGTGCCAAATCCAGCTGTGATATTGTATCAGATTCCATGTGAAGCCAAATGGTTTTCTGTCATTGACTTGCGCCAAGCCTTCTTTTCCATTCCCTTGCACCCGGATAGCCAATTTTTATTTGCTTTCCGGTTTGGAAACCGTGTCTTGGCATGGTGCTGAGTTCCACAAGGATATACCTAGAGTCCTTCCATCTTCAATCAGATTTGAAGAAGAACCTAGAGTCATTGGTAATGCCAAATCACTCTGTGTTGGTTGAGTACATTGATGACTTATTGGTGGCATAAGGTACTCAGGAGGCTTGCATATGTGACACCATTGTATTACTGAATCATCTGGCAGTAAGCGGACATAAGGTGTCACCAGCGAAGTTACAATTCTGCAGAAGAGAAGTCCTTTACTTAAGACATCATATTGAAAAGGGAGTCAGGAAGGTGTCACAGGATCAGATTACTGCCATTCTGCAAATTAATCCTCCTAGCACACAAAAGGAAGTTTGTATGTTCCTGGGAATGGTTGGCTATTGTCGACAATGGATTCCAAATTTTTCATTGACAGCCAAACCACTTCAAAGACTTACGCACAAAGATGTGTCAGATCCAGTTCCATGGAATGATGAATGGATGCGCTCTTTTAATGAAATGCGAGAGAGTTTGTGTTGAGCTCCAGCACTGGAAATGCCTGACTTTAACAAGAGTTTCACTCTGTTTTGCAGTAAGCGCAAAGGCTGCGCAGTGTCAGTTTTAATGCAGATGCATGGAACTGCGCGCAGGCCTGTTGCATATTTTTCAGCTATGTTAGATCCTGTAGCTGCAGTATTGCCTGGATGTCTAAAAGCTGTTGCTGCCACATGTGTGAGTTTGGAGCAGTGGGAGAGCATTGTGATGAGTCATCCGTTGAAAGTACATGTGCCACATTCTGTTGAAATTTTGCTTACTCGTACTCGAACGCAACATCTCACTAGTAGCTGATTACCGAAGTACGAGCAGGTGATTTTGGGTGCTGAGAATCTGTCACTGTTGCTATATATGAATTTGAATCCAGCTACATTGATGCCCTTACCAAGAAATGAAGTTGTGATTGCTGAAGCAGATCATGATTGCCTGGATGTGATTGAGTTAGGTACAAAGCCTCGACCGGACATTCTGGATGTTCCATTACCTGAGTCAGATCATGTGTTGTTTGTGGATGAATCATGTTTGAGAGATGCAGGAAGAAATTTGAGAGCTGCGTATGCCATCTGTACTGTTGTGGGAGTGGTGGAAGCATCCTGATTGGAAGGAGTGTATTCTGCCTAGATTGCTGAATTGATCGCTCTGACAAGGGCTTGCAGCATTACTGAACAGTTGAGAGTTACCATTTTACAGACAGCCAATATGGCTTCGGGATTGTCCATTATTTTGGGCACTTGTGGTTTCAGTGTGGATTCATGACCTCTTTGGTTTCACCCATCCGAAATGGAGAGAGTGTGAAAAATCTACTGCTGTCATTACAACTGCCCGCCCAAATTACAGTGGTCAAGTGCCCAGCCCATCGACAGGGAAACGATTACGTAAACGGTCGGTAACCGCTATGCGGACAAGAACGAGCACTATTGCTCCCTAAATTCTTACATTTTTAATGGAGACTTCTTAAAAGAGAAAACTGATGTCACAGAATGTAGGCTGATGTTGTCAACTGTGGAAACATGGGAAGAAATAAAAGTCTTACAGGATAAAGTGCCAGAAACTGAAAGACAAGGGTGGATCAAAGTGGGTTGCACACAAAGACAGGAAGATGAGGTGTGGGTATACATGGATGGAAGACAGGTTCTACCTGATAGTTTGTTGTCACTTATGGCAAGAAACTATCATGGTCCTGCACATGTTGGGAGGGATGCTATGATGTGTCTCTTTCGACAAACCTGGTTTAATCCTCGATTCAGAGCAGTTGCAGAAGTGCTTTGTCAAAGATGTGTAGTGAATCAACAGCAAAACGTGGGAAAGAAAACACTAGTCACAATGAGTCATGTGGGGAGATCTGGAGGACCCTTTAATAGGATGCAACTTGATTTAATTGAGATGCTCCTTGCAATGTTTTAAAATATATTCTAGTGATTTTGTGTTTGTTCTCTCGTTGGGTGGAGGCCTACTCAACCAGGCATAATGACAGCTTGACTGTAGCTAAACTACTCCTTAGAGAGCTCATACCGCGTTTCGAATTTCCGACTTCTTTGGAATCGGATAGAGGAACTCATTTTAATAATGAAGTTCTGAGAATGCTCTGTGCAGCATTACAAATTGAGCAGAAGTTACATTGCACATATCAACCAGAGGCATCTGGAGTGGTCGAACAGGTTAACGAAACGCTAAAATCCAGATTGCCAAAGGTGTGTGCATCTACGTCTGTGAAATGACCTGATGCTTTACCCTTGGCGTTAATGAGTTTGAGAAGTACCCCAGACAGAAGAACTGGACTGTCCCTACACGAAATCATTATGGAGAGGGCAATGAGACAGCCTACAGTCCCGGCCAACCAGTTAGTGAATATTACTGATGATTTGGTACTCGATTACTGTAAAGGATTGGGTGATGTGGTCCGTTCTGTCTCAGCAGGTTGGGAAACCTGCCACTTCACCTCAACAAGAGCAGTGCCATAATCTTAGTTCCGGTGACTGGGTCCTGGTGAAAAAACACGTATGCAAATCGTGTTTGGAGCCTCGTTGGCGCGGGCCATACCAGGTGATCCTTGTTACCACAAATGTTGTCAAATGTCGTGGTCCACCTAATTGGGTACACACTGCCCACACTCTCCGAGTCCCATGTCCCCTTGAAAATGCAGTACCTGTAGTGGATATACTGGTGGTCACAGTGAGACATCTGACTGAGGTCAGTCAAATAGTAGTGGGGGCGCCAGCTACTGGGTCTCGAAGCACTGGTTCAAGTGAGGGTCCGAGAGAGTCAGTCCCTGTTGGAACCAAGGGTCATGGAGAAAGGGACCTGACTAGGTGAGATATCTACCCAGTTGGTGCAAACAGTGCAACCAAAATGCAAGTGATAAGTGGAGACCATTGGCCCAAAAGAACCGACAGATTGAGTCAAATTCTGACAGAAGGCAGAGTACCCCCCAACTGTTATTGAAGTTTCGAGTCAATCAGAACAGAGCGACACTGATGATAATGGACCAACAGTAAAAAGGTCAAAAAGAGCCAAGGTAACAAATCGAAGATACGCTGCACCTGAGTGGACTGGCAGTAGCCAACAACAGGGAGAAAGCATATCAAGCTTTTTGCTTCAAAGATTCAACCTCACAAAAACCACCATGAGGAACTGTCATAATAAAGGGACATTATCAAAGCAGAATACAAGTGGAAAGGTCTGCAAAAATCTGAAGAGACGAAAATACACTGATATATGCCAGAAAAGTTAAACCTGTGAACTGTAACAGTGAGCAGAAATAAAAAGAAAAACTCATCAAAAGAGCTAAAAAATAAACATTTTCTGCACAAATAAAGCAATATTAAGCATTCTCTATCAAATTTTACAGACGTCATGAGATCCATTTCTGGAGAAGTGGGAGATCCAAATCTGGTATCCATAAAATGTAAATGCATATGTGACTGCTTGCTAGCTGCTTTGTCTATAGTTATTATCAGCGGTGGCCGGCAAAGGTAAACGCGGTAGGGTGGTGGGGCGGGGCGGCGTCGGGACAGGGTGGGAGGGGGGAAGTCAACAGATGACGTAATAGGTATAATTAAAAAAAATAATAATACCTATTCCGTCGTCAGTCGACTTCCCCCCCTGCCGCACCCTACCCCGCCCCACTGCGCTTACCTGTGCTGGCCGGTGCTGGTTATTGTTATGCTACTTATCATCTTAAATCGTCCTCATCATATCGATATAAAGCATGCTATTAATCCTACTTCCGTTACTACACCATTAGAAGAGAAAAATGATGGAGTTGTATCTAACACATTAACTGACAGAACTTTGCATCAAGGTCAATCTATTAATGATTTCTCTCTAAATATCTTTACCAAATTATTGTATGAGGATATGGATACTATGGATGCTCGAGATTGTTACGTATGCATGCAATTACCTACTTCTGTTTCAGAAGGTTGACCTACCATCAACTACCTGTTACCTATGGAATTTCATGTAGTGTAATAACTAGTTTGTTCTATTGCAAAGGGCAATTTCAATATTACTATTCAAACTATGACTTAGTCTTTTCAGAAGTACTGATTAAGAAAAATACGAACATTGTACAGGATACGCAAACTGCTGAAATAATGGGTGAATTTTTCCAACCTACACAAACTATAGATACCGTTTATGCGCACAGACATACCTTAACCTGCTTCTTGCATAATGTAGAAAAGGATTTTATCAAACAGTTGAAGACAGGAGAGGGAATGTAAAGAAAAAGGCTGAAAGTTAGTCAAAGATTCAACCTTGGACACACAGGGAGGCTGAAATCAAAAAGGGTGATGCACAATCTGCAATGGCTCTTGATTGGCAACATAAGGGAAAGCTATGCATATTACGGCGCAGAACTGAATTTAACAATACATTTGTTGGTTCCAGCAAATGTGATCACACTTTCCACATTGTGGGAGGGTGGGGGTTGTACCTTGGAGGAGTGGATCCTGTATTTCCTGGGATACATTACATCTATGGGAAAACTGACTATTACAGGTTATCAAAACTTTAGTATGGATGCTGCTATATTGGAATAGTATTTCCAAAAAAGTATCATGTGGGACAAACAGAGCAAACCAGCGATTTAAGCATACATGCTTAAGAAGGGAGTAAGTTCTGCTGAGGTATTTGGGGATATCTTTGGTGCAATAATACCATCGGTTGGGATGATTCAAATTCTCACAAAATTCAAAAACGTTCTACTGTGGTTGATCGTTTATCAACTGATACAGCTGGAGGTTTCCTTGACATAGATACTGAAATGGTTACTATCAGTCTATGGTGTTGTAAAACCGACTTGCATTAGACGTCCTTCTTGCAAAAGAGGGCGGTCTGCCGGATGCTGAAAGTTCAACAGTGTTGTACTTATATCCCTGACAAAAGCAAAGATTTGCGGGGATATATCAGCAACATCACCCATTCAGAGAAAGATCTGGGTGAACTTAAGGCTGAGGGAGCTTGGGCAACAATTGGAAAGGGGTTTACTTCTGTGGGAATATGGTTTGCAACTTTGGGAGGTAGTTTAGTGGGCAAAATACTAACACCCATACTAGCTATAGCTATCTGCATACTAATAATAATAATGTTTATTAAATTTTATGAACACATGAGAACAAAGAAAGAAACTAGAGGATTGAAGAGAAAGAAATCACAAATTGACCTAGAAGAGAGACAATGTTGTTACTATGATGAACTAAAAGCTTTAGAACAATCTAGGTTGAAACATTGGAAGACATAAGCACCATAAATGTGACATCAGATAAGATAAAAGATAACAGTGCGATGGCTTTATTTGCCATCAAAGGGGGAATTGATAGAGCAGAGATTTCCTTTAACAAAATTTGCGACAAATTAAGAAAGAAAATAATTGTGACCATAATTTATAAACAGGATGACAAACGTGTGTGTTTCTGGAAAATGACAAAATGTAATTCTGATTTAGATACTGCATCCTAAAAGCATGCAGAATGCTAGAATGAGCTTATGTTATATTTTATGTTAATTTCATGTGAATTTTTAACACCCTAATGGCATTGATCCTCTGATTTGAAGTGATCTATGTCAGAAAGATGAAAGCTTGAGGATGATGATAATCATTTTCTTATGAATGGTGACAACTTCTTCCAAGGCTAGGCTAGAATCTCATCAGGTGATAATTACCCAGAGGTGAAAACTTGTTTTCAAGGCTGTCGTAAAAACCAGGAGTTTATAATGATAAGCTGCAGCATATGCCAAGATTTGGGTGTAAAATGAAAGAAACTGTGCCTCCTAATTTGGGCCTTCAAACGGTTGGTACAGAGAGTAAGCTCCAAGAAGAGGAGGCAAGATTGTACCTGTAAGTGTGCTATGGTAATCTAGTTTGCAAACATACTGGGCCAGTTGTGCGCACTGCTCAATAGCAGATGATTAGAGACTTGTAGAGTGACTTTTGGGCAATGTGAAGCCAATGGAGGTCAACAAAAGTGTTTTGAGATAGGTTCTTGGGGGTATGGTGAAGTTGCTGCGCTGCATAGCGTGAAAGCAAGAGAGCAGAGCAGCTCATATTTTCAAAGATATGGTGTAGTTCTGCTCTCTCTTGCGCTGCCTAGCACCAAATGGAGGCACCCTTACATAATTAATTACTTCCCTGCTATCATTGGAAGCATTAGGAATTCTACTAGCATAATAGCTCTTGAGATGTCACTAGCTTTTCATAGCTTTTAAGTGCAGCAAGATTCAGTTGGTATGCAATAGTACAGTAATTAGGCTGCCAGATTCTCTTGATATGTTTGCAAGATTTTTTTTTGGCTGAAGAAGGTCCTCATTAAACTAACTAGTAGCTGGTTCATTATACACTATCTTGATTTCATTTCAAAGAGCAATTTGAATGAGTATACCTACAGTACAATTATTACAAATCTCAATATTGGTCGCTATATCTCCTTTTACAAAGGGAATTTCTTGTCTAAGGGCCAAAGTCAACTTTAGTTTGGTGAGGGCTGTCACAAAGGGAGTGGGTGGCAGAGGAGGTATTATGCCCCAGGCAATCACACTGGGAGAGATACAGGATGAAATCCCAAGCATGTCCTCCTAATTGAGCAAAGAAATTACAAAAAATCCTTGAGTGCTAAATGGACTATAGTGAAGTTTCTACACTGAGTCGATAAAGTCATAAACTGCAGGATCAAAAAAGATATTTGCGAGGTCGCCTCACCCACATTTTACTGTGGCATGCTTCATTCTCGGTGACTCCCCGCACAAGAGTAGGCTACTGCCACTCTAGTGGAGCCAGCCAAAAGTTGGATTTCTTAGATATTCTTTTTTTTTCAGGACAATCCCTGGGATCCAGATATTTCGTTAAAAATACCTAGGGGTATACTCAAAAGATTTCCCTTTATTTACAGGTACACTTAGTATGCCATAAAAACAAATCTGCATGGTGCAAAGGTGAGGAGTGATGACACACCTAACAACATATGACTGCCAACATGCTTCGATTGACTATTACGCTTGTACAGGTCAATAGTCTTCTTCAGGGCTTGAGAACTTGCCTGAATAATGCATACATCCCATGCAAAAATATGGGGCATAAGGCTCTCGTAGCTGTCGGCCGTAGCTCAGGAATGATACCTGTAGGTAGGAATTAAATGCACAAAAAGAGGTATTCAAAATCTTTCTAAGATATATGTTTTGCCTGAAATGTCTATTTCATATGTACATAACGTGTTTCCCAATACACGTATATCACAGCATACTCACACCACTGCAATACCCTAATAAAAGTGTGTGTTTCTTTTGTGTGAACACATACTGTAAGATACAAACAGTGTCTTTACATGCAGATGCATAAAACCCAATCATGCATTTAAGATTCTAGACTTACCTCATTCTGGGATACATTTGAGCATCTTGGTTCAAAGTGGGGGGCATCTCCCCTGTAGTCATACACTAGGGGCCGATTCATGAAGGTACTTATATGTAGTAAAGTTACGAGTGCGGAATCTCAGCACTCGTGGCGGAATCCCTGCACTCAAGGCAAAATCTCCACACTGGAAAACTCTCTGCAATGTGCAGTGTGGAGATTCCACCCCTAGTGTGGACACTCCATCATGTGTACAGAGACTCTACACTTGTAATTTTACTACACATAAGCACCTTTGTGAATCGGGCCCTAGGTGTATGGTAAAAAACTTGTATGATTAGGCAACCTAACAGAGTAAAACGGTGGCTTGACTTTTGCATTTCATCTTGTCTTGGATTATAAGTAGTGTTCAGTTCATGTAGACCACGTAGATGGATATTTGAGAAACCTAGATTGTCAGAATTGTGACCTATTTTACCAGCTTTCAGTGCTCAAAGCAGTATAAATTCTAAACATCCGAATTGACTAAGGATAAAACTTGCATATTAAAATTAAAATGCAAGTGTCACTCAACAACATCCCAAGGAATAGACTACAGAAAAAGATGCCAAGAAATGTAGAATATATTCACTGGGAAATTCAGCTTAAACTGCATGCTATAATCCCTCATAAATAGTCAGGATAATGTTTGAGAAGAGTATGCATTTATTGGAGACATGCTAAACAAGGCCGTAAATTTTAAAAAATGATAATTTGTTTTTGTATGTAGTGTTCACTTTAAATTTTGCCATTTTATTGGGATTCCTAACCAAACCTAATAGTAGTTATTTTATCAACCTAAGAAGCACCAAAGGATGTGTCACCCCTGTCTGTATTCCACCCTCTAGCTCTTAACTGCTTTCTCCTAAGGACACATTAACCCCCTGAGCTATCTCACTAGCTGATAACATAACATTTGTTAACGTCTCTTAGCCTGGAGTAACAGTGCCATTAATATCATTTAATATAGCACATTTGTTTTCAACATTAGAAGTCAGGCTACCAATCACAGAGCTCTGAATGTAGTTAGTAGCTACCAGAACTACACCGCATTTCAAGTTCTAGTGAACAGCAGATGATGCTACCAGTACAAGCATCTCTCCTTTTACATTCTACCTCTTCTACAGAAATAGCCCACCCACTTCCTTCTGCAGCCCCTCTCCTTTCTCCTTCATGCGGGAAATTGATCTAAATTGTGTTCATGTCCTGCTGGAAAGAGGGAGTGGAAGGTAGAATGGCAGGGAGAAGGAGGTTGTGAGACTGACTATAGGCATATGGTGAGAACTGTATTGCAGGTGGAGCTGACAATGACATTAGATGTCACCCTTACATTTTGCCATTTCACCTCAAATTTAGGTTCATAGGTCAAGTGTGGGCACTGTATTTAATATTCACCTTATTCTTGGGAGCCAAGAAACATGTTGTTGTTCTTTTCAATCAAACAAAGGTGTGTGCTTCTTCGGTAAGTGTCTGGAACAGTCCAAACAACACATATGCAACATTCCTTTTGCTGAAACATGGCTTTAGCTTTGCGTTAACAGCCATATTTCGACAGCTAAAAATGTCACCAGTCTATCCAATGAGACTGCAACGGTGAAAAAGACATACTGTAGAATCCCGTGCCAGTGATATCCTTTGGAGCAATATAAATATAACTTTAATAATTTCGATATTACCTAGATACTGACTGCTACAAAACACAGTGAAAATAAGTATTTAATGTCTTGCCACTACTGCTATCAGCCTGTACTATTACTATGTGACGGTCGCATCTATTCCACAATGTGAGATGTTGTGATATATGGATAACCTTTACTGCTGGATGCCTGACAGGTAGGACTAAAAGAGTGTAATCTAGAAACTGAAGTTATGGTATATGCAGACTCAGGATCCCCGTCAATATGCTTTAATTTATCAAACTTCTTCTGGATTAGTTCACTGATATCTTCTTGCATCCATTTAGTTCAGTGGTCTTAACCTGGTGTTCGTTAACGCCTGGTGGTCCATAACACCTACTCACGGGGTCTACGAATATATATACAAAAATATACAAAAACATTTTTATTTTTTTAATTGAACAACCTTGTTTAGAATGTCTCCAATGAACGTATTTTCTTCCAAAACATTATACTGATTATTTATGAGGAATTATAGCATGCAGTTTAAACTGAATTTCCTGATGGATACATGCTAAATTTCTTGGCTTCTTTTTCTGTTCCTTGGGATGTGTATATATATATATATATATATATATATATATATATATGAACATTTTAAAATAGTCTGTGAATAGGGGGAATTTGAAATTGGAGGCTAAAAAATATTCACAAGTACAGGAAACAGAATCTAGTGTGAACGGTTGGTGGCCTCAAGTGAAGCACCGGTATTACCGATAAAACGAGAGCATTGGAAGCAAGAAAGACTAACAGCCTAACATTTTGCTTTGTCTTGTATTATAGAAAGAGACCCACATTTTGAAAAACTCATCCTTCCCATTAAAAGATGAATGTTGACTTTTGTATATTTTTTGGTTCACAAATTCAATAAATGATTAATAATTTGTATGTTTGTTTGATGTATATTTGTTTCTGTATATTTGTGTGTTGTTTGGAGGTTTGAATCATATAAATTGCTAAGATCAGGGTCCATGGCTTCGAGTAGTGATTCACAGGGATCCACATAAGTCAAGATGGTGAGAACCACAGGTTTAATTTTAAAAAACTTCTATGATCCCATGATTTAATACTGTGAACTTGTGCCTTGTTCTCAATTGTAACCTTGATTCAGAAAACTGTTACTGAAAACTAGTCAATTCAAAACAACACAACATATAATTCAGGAAATATTTCCTATACAGAGCACAATTAATAGCGCTAGCTGAATTTAATTGTTTTTTTGCAGGTGAACTACCTGTACAAACACTTTCTACTGATGATGACACTCTACAGGACCGCAGAGACTAATGCCTCGTGCCATTGATAGAAACTTCTATTTCAGCACAATTGTGATTACGGACAACTTGTAGCAAACTCTCAAGGTTCCTGCACATAAACAATCACCCATGCAGCGCAGGCACTCCCGGAACATGGTGCAATGGTGTCTGCACTGGCTCTAGGCAGCTGTTTTAGCACCAGCGCTAAGGGAAACGCTGGGGTGCACCATATTTTTGTAAATACGGCGCATCCCTTCGTTTAAAAAATGTCGGAGCGCGGCGTTAGCCATTTTGGAGTAACACCACACTCAAATTTTTTTTTTAATATCACCCTTTCTGTTTTGTGAACCCCCAGGGTATCAGGAATCCACCAAAACCTTAAGAGTTTGCTGATGATGAATAGAATTCCAGCTTTTACAATAAAGTTTGGGGTTCTGCATCATAGCGAAGTATGAAAACCTACGTGAAGAAGAAATTGCAGCATGGATCCAATAAGGAATATAAATTCACGGAGGAAAGCCACCTACACCATGAGGAAAACAGTGGAAATAATACATATATCATACACATATTGCGTGCTAAGGTTCAACTTCAAACTTCTAGCGGATCAGTAAGACACACAGAGGTTCCACTGATAAACAAGCATTTCCCTTGCTGCTAGATTGTAATATATTGCACAATACATACTTTCTTAATAAAAAACGCCCTGGCTGTGTCCTGATGTCCCACGGTGTCCACAGTTGGGTAGTATGGCAAGAAGAGAAAAAAAAAGAAATGAATGAATACAAATGACGCACAAACTTCAAAAGCCCGTCAGGACTGGCGTCCCTTTAATATACATTCATGAGAATATGCACACTATCAATTCTCTTTTCAGATCTATCAAACAGAGCAAGCACAAGAGGGTTGTCTTTGTTAAAATATTGAAATGGCACTTTTGCTAAATTGTGTTTTTAAAGCCTTTCATATGTATGTTAACGAGCGGGATATCGGGGAAGCTGCAGATAACAATGCAAATCTTCCCAGTCGCAGACCGAGATCCGCTGTTGTCAAAAGATATTGGGTCCTCTTTAGTTCTGGTCGAGTACACCCTGGGCCCATTAGCTCGCTGCTAAAAGAGAATTATTTAGAAAGAAACATAAATATTTATCAGACCGTCTGCCAGGATTTCCAAAATTGTACAAGAACTTGGAGTGATCATTGCTTTGTGCTGAGCCTGTAAGGTGTGTTTCGGAGGAAAAAGAGAAAATGTTCTGCTTGGCAAATTTATCTGATGCATTGATGCTTTAACCTACAAACTTTGATGAAGTATATTTAAAACTAAGCGAGGTTCGAATGCATATTGGTAAGAATTGTCGACATGTAGCCTACCATATAAACTTTATTTTCTGTACATGCTTACAAATGTTCACCAGACAGTTGATGGTGACTATGTGAATTTCTGTTTTAGGATTTGTGAACTGTATGGGATCGAGGTCGCAGACTCGAAGCGCTGTTAATGTGGCTCCGACAGCAGCGCAGGCGTCATCCCTCTGTATGGGTGTATGCTCAAGAGAGTGAGTGAATAGTGCCAGCTACCTCAGTGCCTGTCCCATTATTCATCTGTATATTGAGTTCGCCAAGAGGGGGGCAAGTAGGTACTTCCTGCTATCGCCGATGTATCACGTGGGCACATTCCCGTAGGAAATGTGCGTAGATTACATAATTACTGACCACAGTCTACAGAGAAATCAGATCGATGTTAAAATATTGCCAATAAATCTAACCTGTATTAGGTTAAAACTGGTAAAACTGGGGTGCTAGGCCCTTTGATGCTAATGGGAAACCATTAAACTAGCTGGTTCATTCTGCAGCTGAAAATTTAGGCGTACGTATAATAAGATATTCTGGCGGAGCCAAGTGCCTGGGCAAGATGGCAGCGCTCTGGGAGAGCTCCTGCCGCTGCAGGGCTATCGGCCCTCCCTTTGTCCACCACGGGGGCAGCCGTCGCTCCGAACTGAGTGCCACAGTTGCAGGAGTCTCCCACCGCTGCCCAGAGCCGAAACACGCCAACTGTTGGAGCCTTTATACCGCACTCCGGATTGGGGCGTGACCTCTGCAGGGGCCACATATACGACACAGCAGCCACGACGTGACTCTCGCCGACTGGGGGCCCCTGCCTCAGGTCCCTCCACACATCGGGCCCCGCCTACAAGACCACCTCCAGAGAAGCACCACTGCCCCACAACACCCACACTATCGGTGGTGGGGGCCTCATCGCATGCAAGCAGCCTCTGACGCAGTCTTTTCTGGGCAACACCTACTGCCTCCAGTGAGTACACTGCAGTCCTTACCTACCAGGGGCTCCAGCCCACTGGTCCCTCTGCATCTCAGGGCCCCCACCTGCAGACATACATCCTTGATCCTCACACACCTGGGAGACCTGAAAATACTGGACTTAGGCCCTCATTGTCAGCGCCCTGAGGCCGACGCCTGGGGGGCTACACTGCTATCGAGCCATGGACCATATACCTGCTCAGCTCCCCATAACTCCTGGCACACCTCTGTGCCTCAGCGACCCATGTACCTTTCTCCCTTTGTGCTCTTGGCCCTCCCTCAGATGAAGCCAGGCCTCTTTGTGGACTGAGGGACCATAACCTGCCCTTGCCATTAAGACTCTCTCTTGGCGTATGGGGGCTCTGGTAGCATGACTAACCCCTTGCCACCTAGACTTCCACCAGCACCCCCATATACAATGCCTGCAGCCAACTGACCTGCCTTGCTGGGATCACAGGGGTGCCTTCGCCCCTACCTCTTTCCTCCTCTCTCAGGCCTTCTGGGTGGATGCCATTGGCCTACATCTTCCACCCCTTTGTGAGCTGGACCACAGGACACCAGGCCTCCCGAAGACTCTGAGGTACTTTTTGTTGTTCAGAGCAAAGGCCAGACTGGAAGCTCATCGTTCTTCCTCTTGGGTTTCCATCACTCTTTGCGCTGCCTTACTGCCATGGGGCTGACAATCTCTCTTGCCCGACTTCCTCCTGTGCCACCACTAAGGGCCTTCTGCTCACTGACACCCTTTAACCGATCTGCTCAGCTCCAGGTCCGCTCCTTCTGGTCATTTCCCTCCCTGGGCCCAGAGGTCCACCCTCACTGTCTCCTCTCCACCCCCTGAGATGGGCGACTATTTGCCAGCCAATCAATCAATCAATCAATCAATCAATCAATCATGTCACTTATAAAGCGCACTACATACCCGCGAGGGTCTCAAGGCGCTGGGGGAAGAGGGGGGTGGTGCTGCTACTGATCGAAGAGCCAGGTCTTGAGGAGTCTTCTGAAGGCCAGTAGGTCTTGGGTCTGTCGGAGGTTGGTGGGGAGGGTGTTCCAGGTTTTGGCGGCGAGGTGGGAGAAGGATCTGCCGCCGGCGGTCGTTTTCCGGATGCGGGGGACTGTGGCGAGGGCGAGGCTGGTCGAGCGGAGCTGGCGGGTGGGGGTGTAGAAGCTGAGTCGTCTGTTGAGGTAGGCTGGTCCGGAGTTGTGGAGTGCTTTGTGTGCGTGGGTGAGGAGCTTGAAGGTTATCCTCTTGTTGACAGGGAGCCAGTGCAGGTCTCTCAGGTGGGGTGTGATGTGGCTGCGTCGGGGGATGTCGAGGGTAAGACGTGCAGAGGCGTTCTGGATGCGTTGCAGCCGTCTCAGGAGCTTAGCCGTCGTTCCTGCGTAGAGGGCGTTTCCGTAGTCCAGCCTGCTGGTGACGAGGGCCTGGGTGACTGTTTTTCTTGTTTCGGTGGGGATCCACTTGAAGATCCTGCGGAGCATTCGGAGGATGTTGAAGCAGGATGAGGAAACGGCGTTGACCTGCTTAGTCATGGAGAGGGTGGGGTCGAGGATGACCCCTAGGTTGCGTACGTGGTCGGTGGGTGGCGGGGCTGTTCCCAGTGATGTTGGCCACCAGGAGTCGTCCCAGGCTGAAGGGTTGGAACCAAGGATGAGGACCTCCGTCTTGTCCGAGTTCAGCTTCAGGCGGCTGGTCCTCATCCATTCGGTGACGGCCTTCATTCCTTCGTGGAGGTGGGCTTTGGCGGTGTGAGGGTCTTTGGTGAGGGAGAGGATCAGCTGGGTGTCGTCGGCGTAGGAGATGATGTTGAGGTTGTGCTGTCGGGCGACGTGGGCGAGGGGTGCCATGTAGATGTTGAACAGCGTGTGGCTGAGGGAGGAGCCTTGGGGTACGCCGCAGATGATCTTGGTGGCCTTGGATCGGAAGGGGGCGAGGCGGACGCTTTGTGTTCTGCCGGAAAGGAAGGATGTGGTCCAGTCCAGGGCCTTCTCTTGGATCCCGGCGTCGTGAAGGCGTGTTCGTAGTGTGTGGTGGCAGACCGTGTCGAAGGCGGCTGATAGGTCCAGGAGGATGAGGGCTGCTGTTTCTCCGTTGTCTAGCAGGGTCCTGATGTCATCGGTGGCGGCGATGAGGGCGGTTTCGGTGCTGTGGTTGCTGCGGAAGCCGGACTGGGAAGGGTCCAGGATGTTGTTCTCCTCGAGGTAGCGGGTCAGTTGTTTGTTGACGATTTTCTCGGTGACCTTCGCGGGGAACCTTTACCTGCTCCCCCCCACCATGTCGAAGACTACTAGACAATTGGGCTTCACAGAGGCCATGGTGGGGAGACAATCAGAAATTGCCCTGGATGTTATACTGAGAGAGTTCAGAAAGCTGAGGATTACACTCTCAGAAGTGTCAGACAACGCGTCCAAGACCTCGACGGACACGCAGAGCATATATCAGGATATTGCTTCCTTGAACGCCAGGCTCACTAGGGCCAAAACTCGCCTCGATCAGCTTCAGGACAAGAAAGCAGCTTCTATAGACTGGGAGCAAGACCATTGGCACCTCTAGTGGAAAATTGTGGAGCTCCAATACCACTCCCTTAGAGACAACATCTGGATCTCCAGAGTGCCAGAGCAACTCGAGGGCGATGGCATCATGAGCTACCTGGCTGACTTCCTTCCTGCCCTGACGGGACAGTCCTTCAGCCTCCCCAATTTGAGTTCCAGAGGGCCCACAGGTTTCGTCAATACCGTACCGAGCCAAATGATGGCTCAAAGCAGATCACTGTATGATTTCTGCAACACCATCAAGCCTGCCAAGTGATACAAGTGGCGAGGAAAAATGGTCCTTTCCAGCACAATGGGCACAAGATCTTTCTATGACTGGACTTTTCTCCAGAGACACAGGCTGTTCGCAGATGCTTCCTTCAGCTTTGCCCTCGTCGTCACCATCTCAGCATTCGGTACGGATTCCTAGACCCTACAGTCATATTAATTACACACGATAATAAGACCTCACAATTTCTTGACCCTGGCCAGCTGGAGGGCTATCTAGAATCAATTGCGTCAACTCTCATGGACCAAGGCCCCTGAGTCACACCCCCTGATGGCACTGCCTCTCTTCATCAAGGAAGCCCTTCGAGGTCTTCTTTCCAGGGAATGTCAAAGTCTGGACAAAGTCACATGTCAAGGGCTAGGAGGTCCAAAATCATGCCTTCTATGCAAGGTTGCACACCCAAGAGACAAATCTTGGTCACCTCTGAAACCAGTGGCTCCTCTACCTGCAACCTCATGTTCTTGAGTATGTATGGGTCCGGTCAGTCAGCTCTCTTCCATCCCACACCCAGTCTATCATATTCAGTTGTCCACGGTTACCTGTGACCCCCAGTCGGCAGGCCTTTGATCACTGACCCTCCCCACTTGGGCACTCACCCATGTGAGCCTGGTAATAGATGGCTCCTGCCTTCCTCCTACCCATTTTTCTTTTTTTCTTTTTTCTTTTCTCTTTTACTCTCTTATACACTATGCTACACACATAAGTGCGGCCTGGGTGGCCACACTCCGGCCAGTCTCTGGCCACCCCTTCTGCCCCATCTTATGCTGGTTAGCTGCTTCCCAAGAGCGGGTTGCCACACACCTGCCCGTAGTACCCACCCTCCCTGTTTGCCACCCTCCTCACGTGCCCATAGCCTATTCTTTTCCTACTCCCTGTTTGACACTCCCTGAGGGACCTATGTCTACCCCTCACCACCTGACGGTGATCTCCCTGAATGTAAATGGCCTCACCCATTACACGAAGCTACATAAAATCTTTAGTTATACCCGTTCCCTTACACCAGACATTGACCTCATCTAAGAGACCCACCTCTCCGAGAAGGAGAGACAGAAACTCAGACGGGATTGGGTGGGGAAGGAGTATCATGCTTGCAAGACTCAACCTGGAACGGGAGATGCCCCTTCCTCCAAGCTTTACTGCAAAGGCAGGGCCGCAGTCCTGTTCACTAAATACCTGCTAGCCAAAGTCCTTCATATCTGGCCTGCCCTACATGGCCACTTTGTCCTTGTTAAGTTCTCCCTGGATGATCAGGTCCTACTCATTAGTTCTATGTACGCTCTGATGCACACTAAACTGCCTACATATGCTGACCTGACTAAGGTGCACTGTCAGTACCCCAAAACGAAACTGCTCTTGGGGGGTGACTAGAATCTAGTCCCAGACTTTATCTTGGACAAATCTGACCAGCCCTTACATCATAATTCCACAGAATGCGGCCTACCGCGATCTAGTAATGGATATTTCCTTCACCGATCCATGGCGACTGATCCACCCCACAGAACAGGACTACATCTATACATCTGGGGTGCATGGTACCAGTCCAGATGTAGCCCTGGTAGGCCATCTGGTGGACGCAGCAATAGTTACCAGTGGGGTTTCTGACCATGACATAATAACCCTCCACCTGGACTTAAACGACATGTGCCCGCCCCCCCAAACTGGCAACTCAACGTATCATACTGCAAGTCTCCTGCTGACAAAGAGAGATTGCGCTCATACCTCCATACTTTCCTCATCACAAATGAGGGGTCAATAACATCTGCAGGTATCCTGTGAGGGGCACGGAAGACGACAATGCAGGGGGGATCTCATGCATGCCACCTCCAGATGGAATCGCGAAGCCTCACACAGACAGCTGCAATTGGAATCTGCCCTGACCTCTCTTACGGCCCAGTACTCCTTTTCCCCTTCCTGAGCCATGCTACAGGCTCTGCATTGTTTTGCCTTGAACAGCGACACTATGAACGTGGGGAAAACGCCGGCTGCCTTCTGACTTTACAGTTGCGCCAAGATGACACATCCCGCAGCATCCCGGCCATTCGCCTGGAGGACTGGTGACTCCTTACTCATCCTCTTGATATCCTGGAGTCATTCCGGTCCTATTATGAGACCCACCTGCATCCTTGTGGGCTCTCATAGCTCTGATTTCACATTTCTCTTTCCTTTCGGGGTACAAGATTAACTGGAACAAGAGTGAAGCCTTGCCTCTCACACAACATACACTGCTGGTGGTACTGGCCGACCTGCCTTTCAAATGATCACCCACCTCCATTCGCTATCTCGGCATAAAGGTCATGCCAGGACTCCAGCAAATGGTGTAACGTAATATCGATCCTCTTCACATGAGCATCCTGACCACAGTGGCCTATGCTTGCCTAACATCTGGTGCTACTGACTGGCATCTCAACTTTCTCCTCTTTGATATGTCCTCCATTCTACCTTGGATCCCCCCAGCTGGGTACACCTCGAATCCACTCTTGTGGGCCATTTCCGACAGTTATACCAACTCCAGATCACTTGTTTCCCATCCTGTGTTGGTGACCATACTTCAGGCTTTGCTTAAGGCACATTGGCTTCTGATGGTGCACCCTACTGTCTACGCACAGGCCCCCCTGTGGTGTAATGCCCCTTACTGGATCGGCTGTCTGAACCCTACTGCCTGAGTTCTTGTCAAGAGGGTTACACCAAGTTTCTGACCTGGTAGCAAATCGTTTGCTGAAGTCCAAGACCAATACGGTCTCCTGGCGCAGCATTTCTGGAAATATCAATGCTTGGTATGTTGCCTTCGCCAGGTCTTGGGCCCTACGCCCCTAGACTTGGCCTCTTTGTCCCTGATGGACTACTTGCGGAAATGGGGCACCTACAAAGGGGCTCTATTGGGGTTGTACAGTATTCTGGTGGACCAGCTGTGCTCTGCACCATTGTCCCATTCCCTTCTGGAATGGTGGGCAGAAAGACTGCAACTTCAAAACTCTGATACGGATTGGGGAGATATGCTAGCAGACCATGACCGATATCTCAGGGAAGCCCGTCTCAAATTGAGTTATTTTAAGGTTTTGCACTGTTGGAACTGGTCACCTCAATGGCTCCGAAGGTCCTCTCTCCTCCCGTCTGCCACGTGCTGGAGGTGTGGGTCCACGACAGGGGACATCAGTCATCTTCTATGGGAATGCCCCCCTTTAGCGGCATACTGGTCTTTTGTCACTGATACCATTAGAATGACTGTGCCACTAAACTGGGCATTGAAAGCACAAACTGTCCTGCTTCACAACTTTGCCCAATGCCCGAACATCACGGACCAGCAATCTCGGTGGTTGGCCTCCGCCTTGGCTACCTCCAAGTTCTGTAGCCTGAGACTCTGGAAAATGCCCTCTTGCCCAGTCCAGGCAGACTGGTTACGTGAGTTATATCAGGGGCCGATTATGAGCAGATTATTACCAGACCTTCCAACCATTATAATCGTTTCTTGGACACATGGGTACCCTTTCTTCAGGTACCTTGAGTGGACTGGCCCTTCCATTGCATTCCTGTTTGGCCCCACCTCCATTTCCCCTCTCTGGGTCCTGCTGCACATTGTTTGGGTGACTGCTGGCCTCCTGCCCCGCCACCCCTCCCAATCCTCCTTTTTATGTCCTCCCTCTGGAAGTCTTGATGTCTTGCTTCCCCTCTACCTCTCTTCCCCTCCCCCTCTTCAGTCCCCTCCCGCAGCCGATCACTTTATCCACTGGTATCCTGGGCCTGACAGGCTCCTCCTGGGTTCTTACCTGATCTCGTCCTCTTCTTCGCTGTGGGGAGGCACATTGACGGTGGATACCCACTGCTCTCCGACACTGTGTTTTTGATATTGTTTTGCTGTGCTTTGTGGATTATTTGCTGTGGATATGCTTCACTTTCTGGCATGGAGGTTCCCCGTGTCCCTTCTCTTTTTGTCTTCTGTATCGTTATTGCATTTCCTCAATAAAGAGTGTTGAAACTTTAAAAGAAAAAATGATATTCTGATAGATTTCCAAATAAAGAATATTTTTTTAGTGTAGAGCAGGCCATTAGAGGTGTTGAAGCATTGTACATAGTCTATGGAATTAGGACACATCCCTGCTTTAGAGCATGCAATAACATGACGGTGAAGGAATCCCAAGCCTGCTGACATAATTGTGAACAGGGTGCTGGAAAAGATGTAAAGTACTCTGCTTGACATTAGCCTGGATCTTTACAGAGATAAATGTGTGTTTCCATCTTACACAAGGGTGGTCAAATTACTTCTTCCCCTGCCCTGACCTTAGGGTAGGTTTAGTTCTTCTACTACCCTGCCATGCCCAAAGGCAGAGAGTATTTTTTTGCCTCTCTCTCCCACTTTACCGATGGGTGGAGTAATGGCTGCCTAGCCCCTCACCTTGCCCAAAGGGAAGGTACATTCTGAAGTAAAGAAAATTCTGTGTTTGCCACTTTAAACTTTGCACCGTGGCAGCTGTCAACTGTTCAGGGACTCCTTTGCTCACCAAATGGTGCAGATCATAGAGAACCCCCGGCACCCTTTTCATAAATGTGAATAAAGTGCCAGGGCAGCCTATCCACCACCACTAAAAATGTGGGTTACGATGGTCCAGAACTGCTACCAACTATCTCAACACCTGTCTGCATTTGCAACCAGCACAATCTCAGCTTCAGCATTAATTCATTGTCTGCACCATCTGGTGGGCCAAGAATGATTAAAGGCGCAAAAGTGGCACTAGAGCAGGAGTCAGCTGCCTCAGCATTTATTTTCAGATCTTCCATCCAATCTTAGCCAAGAGAGTGGCTACTAAATCCCTCACAGCTAATGGGTAAAGTTAAGGGGCAATACATCCCCCTATCATTGGGCAGGGCAATGGGTGGGGAATAAATATTCCTCCTTGAGCAAGACAGGGAGTACCAAACACCCTTGTATTTGGCAGGCAAGGGGGTGGGAGTGAAAATACTTCTATATTCTTGGGCAAGGGGAATGGGCAGATAAATACCCTAACCTTGGCAATCAAGGGGCTGTAAATAGCCCTGACCCTTGAGTGAGGCACACACAACTAAAAACCCACACTCTTGTGCAACGTGGTGGACCCAAATATCCTCACACCTGGGGAAGGCTTGTGAGAGGTTAGCAAATAGCCTCAAACGTTGCGTAATGGAATTGGCTACCAAATATGACCCATCCTGTGCAACACAGGCATGGGCTAACCAGTACTTTCTCACCTTTTGGCAAGGTCAGTGTGAGGCAGGAAATTACCTACCTGCCCTCATTGGTAAAAAAACATTAGTTAATGTTAGTTAAAGGTGAAGAAAGCTCAATCGTGCTTACACCACTGTTGTGTAGTTCCTACAAATCTAGATAGGATCTGTGTGTTTAGACAACATAAACTAAGGAATTGGTGTCCAGACTGATTCTAGGTACCCCTGAAGGATATGTTAGTCTGTAGACCAGCTAGCTCACAGTGCCACTATGAGCCCCTCTTACCAAGGAGCGAATAGTTTTTGGCAACTATCGAACATGACAACCCTGACCCCTCAGGGATCGTGGAAACAGAACAGTGCTTTTCGCTCAGTCACTCGTGCTCACTTTGTCTCAGAGAGATACACAGAATAAATGGTGGGGACGTTTTCAATAAGTCATAGACATAAACAGATATATACAATGATGAGCACCAGCAGAGTAAAGAAAAGGTAGAATTCTACCATAGTGCCAAAACAATGAATATATGCAGACATATAAATGCATAACAGTAAAAATGCGTACTCCTATGATGCAAACCCTAACTAGATGTACCCAAGTGTCTTTAGCATGTATGTAGGTGTATAGCCAAGAATCCCCTTAGGATAGAGCCAACCCCATTTCCTGATGAGGAAGAGCACAGGACCCCGTCTTGGTCTCGAGATGGACACCCCACAAGGGATGTCAGACCACTGCGTGCTGGAGTGTCTGCGTGCAGGAACCTCAGCATCACGCGTCGCGTATCAGCATGGAAGTCTTTTCTCCTCTATCTGCCCTGTGAAGATGTAGCGCTTATATACCCGAAAGGTATCCTCAGGGGTTCTACCTAGAAGTGTACTATGGGCATGCCGGGCAAGGATGACGACAGAGGTGACCCATATACAGAGTTATTATGCAGAAGATGGTAATCCTGCTGTGATATTGAGAAATCCTCATGCATAATACATGAGGCTAGTTTTCGGAGAAAACCACACAACAGTCATGTAGCACCTAACTAGGTAAAAGGTCAGCGTCAGACCCGTTATGTAGAACAATGGTAGAACAGATGTAGGTAAAAGGTTGTGTAACTACCTTGGCCTATATTGGGGTACATTGGGGTTCATAAAACCACAGAACCTCTAGAGACAGAAAGTAGACCAGTTAATATACTATGTCAACCTTAACTTTCACCTCTACCATGGTATCTTTATAACCTCCCATATGATTTCATACATACACCTAATATTGGGACATCTCTTATCAGTTAGATTAAAAAAACATAAACTGCTCAAAAAGATTTTTAAAAAACACTCTAGTACATCACTATTTCACCTTCTCCAGAAAGGTGTTTGGATCACTGAGCTCGCCACAAAACCATTTCAAACCTATAAACTGATGTCAACTTGTAAAAGACGGATTACTTTGGCATGGCCTAGCTCCACCCCAAATTGCACCAGAACTGTGACCAACAATGAATGATTGAACACAGATTATGTGCTTTTTAGTTAAAGAAATGCAATCCATAGTTTACCCCTCCCCGACATTACATAGTTCTTTACTGCAAGATAGAGATGAAAGATATGGCTGATGGCACCAACCCCTGTGTATAGCCCTGCCTGCTGCTGGGTGACTCAGTATACTTTTAGCATTAAGGAAGTACTGAATTCAAACACTGATCAGTTTACTGAAGAACCATGCCCAAATAATATAGGAAGCAGACTGGTCTATAATTCCTGCAGTCATTTTTGACCCCCCTGTATGTGAATGTGAACAATCTCAGTAGATCTGCCTAGATTCAAGAACCATGTTGCAAGGCCCCAGGGCAATAAGGCCTATAACAGCCAAAGGTGCGGTACTAAACTTGAATCAATGCCAATGTGTGCCTTCACTGACCGAAATGAAAGAGATTACCAGAAATCACGGAATCGGGGTGGGTGTGTCTCTCAGTGCCAAACTTACAGCTGTCATGGTGCCTCACAGTAAGATAGGAACACCTCTAATTGGATGTATAAGATGTTGTTTTGTCATGAATAAGACCCCTGTGTTTTTGTCTAGCTACTACTAGTGTACCCCCCCCTATTGGATTTAACAAATCTTGGTAAAAAGACATTCTTTACCAAACCAGTGGTTCACCCCTCATAACTGGCGCACCCAATTTTCACTCTGATAGGCATTTTGAAGTGTCATAGACAATCTCCATTATTTCACTGTGTCAAAGCAATACAATTGTTATTCCTGATTTATCATGTAAAGTAAACTAAGTTATCTAGGATGGTAGCTACAGAGAGTTCGCAATTCGTCTTGTCTGCAATTGTAGAGTCCAGAAACAGTGTGAGCCACTGGAGGTACCTAGCTGCAATAGAAGTGGATTATGGGCACTCTTAAATTTTACTAAATCCTCAAGCCTGGCTATATGCCCAATGATCTGGGCTTAAAATAAAATAACCTGTAAAACTCTGCTGGGAGTCGTAACTAGTGAGCAGCATGGACCATCTGAGGGCAATCTGAAACTGCCTGTGCCCAAAGCCCACAACTGCTGCCAATGGGTGTAGGGACGTCGGGCTGACAGCAGTTCCTAGGACTCTCTAGAGTATTGGGACTGGAAAAGGGGTATGGTTGATTTTCAAGTCCTGTGCCCAGATCCTGCTGTGTTTGGCCAACAGCAATGTCCTGTGGAACCTGAGGGCAGTTGATGGAGACCCAGCAGTGACTAAAGGGCCCTCCCTGTATTTAGAGCACGTTTAAAATGGCAGGAAGCTGTGTCCTGAATGATCTGGTAGCAGCAGGACTGGATGGAGGTGGGGCCAAAGGCAGCACTTTGCACCCAGAACCGAAAAGGCATGGACAAAAGTCATGCAATCTGGTACCTAGTGGTAGGGAGTGGGCAGGGAGTATGGAGTACTGTTTGTGAATGCCAAGTCCAGCACACGGGGCTCCATGGGAACAGTCACAGGCCTTAACCAGTGGGTTCTTTAGGCAGGGTACGGACCCCTTCACCCTGTGCCAAAGTCCATTAAGGCCAACCAATGAGCATGCGATGCAGGCTCTGGGCTGAGGGACTCGTGCTTGGCAAAGGTCATGCTCATTTGACATGGCCGAACACTGTGCCCTGTGGGCTCTGGTGCTTGCAGCACTGTGCACAGAGCATGCTCAAAGGCTACTTCCTGTTCCCAGAGCCCATGGGAATACTGTAAGCTGTGTCTGTGGGGTGCACCAAAGGCAAAACCCTGCACATAGATTCTGTAGGTTATGTTCTCTGTGAAATGTAGGTGCAGGAGGAGTGGGAGTAGGTCAAGGCTGAAGGCCACATGATGTGCCAGGAAAAATCTGAACATGGTGTAATGCCATGCCTTTCATACTGGGTGCAATACATAGCTGACATCCATGGCCTTTGCCTACAATCTTCTGGACATATCCACACCCTTTGGCCAATGTCCACACCCTTTGGCCAATGGGTGCTTTGGACAAGAATAATGAAGGAGAGAACTTATACCCTCAGTTTGATGATCATGGCAAAAGACCATATACCCTGTGTGCATGGGGAACATGTCCATTCAAACTCCTTTATAAGGTCAGAGACTCTTTATGGAATCCTGGTTTCATCATGGATTTAATAGTGCTAGTGTTGAAACTCTTTACAACCGCATAAGTTAAAAATCAATACCGCTGTATCCCCAGCACAGGCCCTGGTTATTGTAGTTTACTCATGGTTCGATGAACGCAGCTGTCTCTACTCTGAGATAACTAAAATGTCTGGGCCTGACTAACACTGTGCCTGAAATAGTGATTCTGGTACTGGCAACCTATGCAGATGACAGAGAAAATGATATTATTATAGTGGAGATAAAACACCAAATCCTGAGCTGCTAGGCAAAAACGTACATTCTGTTGACTGCTCAGTGTCACATAAAGACTGTTCCAAGACTGCAGTAGGGTTAGTAAGGACTATCCATAAAGTACTGGTTTGGAATATTATAGACATTTACAAAATAAATGCAAAAGAATAACAAAGAGATTTAGACAGAGCAGACCAATGAAACTGAGGCTGCAGAAACTGGCAATCCAGGCTTGTGTTAGAACACAATGGCAGATGATATATATATATATATATCCTCTGAGAAAACCTCACTCTTTCTGAAAACCTGAGCCCATGGGGGGTGGCGCGTTTGCCGGCAGAGATAGACCGGCATGCAAATCCAATCAAAATAATTCCGATAGATACGCGCTCTCAGGACAAATGCTCAGCAAACTCCAATCAATAGCAAGGGGATTTATTAAACTTCATAAACCCTCCGTGACACGTTTCGACCCAAGATGGTCTTGATCACACACTGGAGTCACAAAATACATGTCCTTACATACACTTCCTTGTTAAACATAGACATAGGACTAGGCATCAAAGAAACATAGTGTGTATGGCCGCCATGTTGGAAGAGTATTGTAAACATATTTGAATGTTAAAATGTATACACACATGAATGGTAAAAGGTTATGCAAACAGTCAAATAGTGACTCCTTATTTGTGTAGTGAACCAATATCAGAAACAGTACAGGTGCGCTCACTGGAAAATGTTAGCCCTGTACTAAGTCTATCTGAGGCATGTGCCTGACAGTGTGTGCACATAAGTGTGCAGTTGTGTTGCGGACCCCATTCTCTGCTGAATGTAAGTAAACCACACTCGTTGGCATACCACTTTTGCAAATGTCAAATCAACTCCAGCATGTGCGCGAGTGATAGGGCAATTGCCCCGGTGTTCCAGGACTACCACTGTGCATTGTGGTCTATGTGGTCCTGAATGACGAGTCATCCTCTCTTGTACTCACGTCATGTGTGGCTACTTTGGCAACTGCCCAGATGGTGTAATGCCTATGAGAAACAGAGGGGTGCAAATTGTACTGTAGCCAACTCGGTGTTGCCAACAGCTGGCTGGATAAAAAAAAGGGGGGGAGCCTACTCTAGTGATGCACGGATTCGTGCTACCGTCCATACGCGCCCTAGTGGCAGTTCGAAAGTAGGACATCCACCCAAAAGCCATGGTGGTCAGAAAAAACAATCTGTCGACAGGGGTTATCACCTGTCGGGATGACAGTGTGGATATGAAAAGCACTAGTGGCTAAATACCCCATGTGAATGGCAATGTGAGTGGCTTACCCAAGTGTATAAGTGATGAATACAGAGTGTTGTCCCATATGCGGAATTGTTCACACAAAGATTCAGGAATACCGTACATGTGCGAGTACAAAGGAAAAAATGTCAGGACATCGAACATAACATAATATAAACAAAATACAACGTGCATCCCGCTTCCAACCTCATGATGGTGCCCAATATAAAACAGAAATTAGCCAGTTAAAATACGTGAAGTCAGGGGCGTGGCCAAGATGGCGACCTAGACGGACGCGAGACCTCGAGGCTCCCCGTACCGGACTCCTTCTCCCAGCCAATTCGTGCATAATAGTCCCCAAACTGGCACGATATTGGCGGTAAGAAGAGAGGGGGCTCGGAGCTCTCTCAGGGGGTAACTCCAGAAGCGCCCATCCCTGGAGGACACCGATTCAGCTCCGAGCACGGAGCCGCGAAATGGCGCCCAAGCTGAGCGGACACCAGCATAGACTCGGCTGAGTCCCCGCCTGCAGCGACGCCGGCGCTTCCACGGCAGCCAGCTGTCCACCGCCCCGACAACCGTGAGTGAGCAGCGACGGAGGAGGGGTGGCGCATTAGCAGCATCTACTGCGGAGCACGCCTCGCACTCCGGAAGGCCGACCGAAGCTCCAGGGCGGCGGCGAGAAATCGAGGCCGAGGCTGCTGGGCCTGGGTGGGCATCATTCCCCCTCGCGGTGACGCGGGAGGCCCACAACACACGATCCCAGGTGGGGCAAAGCTGATGACAATGAAAGGCCTCGTGGTCGGCGGCCACTAGCGGAGCTTTATCCAGGACCTGGGCCCTGCACGGTGGAAGGGAGGAGAGCCGAGCGCCGGGGGACGGCCCGCGCTTAGCAACCAGTGGGACCGGCAAGACGATTGAGGGCGCGGGGTAAGTGCCTCCCCCCCTGATAGCACCCCCCCAAGACAGCGCAGCGTGGAGAAGACGGGGCTGACGGCATCAGCGCACCCCGGGGGGCGCCCTGCACAGTGTCGTCGGTGACACAGTCATGGAGGGCTCCACAGCGCCGGCGAACCGGAGAAGCACAGCAGGGCACCGGACTCCTTCTCCCAGCCAATTCGTGCATAATAGTCCCCAAACTGGCACGATATTGGTGGTAAGAAGAGAGGGGGCTCGGAGCTCTCTCAGGGGGTAACTCCAGAAGCGCACATCCCTGGGGGACACCGATTCAGCTCCGAGCACGGAGCCGCGAAATGGCGCCCAAGCTGAGCGGACACCAGCATAGACTCGGCTGAGTCCCCGCCTGCAGCGACGCCGGCGCATCCACGGCAGCCAGCTGTCCACCGCCCGACAACCGTGAGTGAGCAGCGATGGAGGAGGGGTGGCGCATTAGCAGCATCTGCTGCGGAGCACGCCTCGCACTCCGGAAGGCCGACCGAAGCTCCAGGGTGGCAGTGAGAAATCAAGGCCGAGGCTGCTGGGCCTGGGCGGGCGTGGGCGGGCGTCATTCCCCCTCGCGGTGAGGCGGGAGGCCCACAACACACGATCCCAGGTGGGGCAAAGCTGATGACAATAAAAGGCCCCGTGGTCGGCGGCCACTAGCGGAGCTTCATCCGGGACCTGGGCCCTGCACGGTGGAAGGGAGGAGAGCCGAGCGCCTGGGGACGGCCCGCGCTTAGCAACCAGCGGGACCGGCAAGACGATTGAGGGTGCGGGGTAAGTGCCTCCCCCCCTGATAGCGCCCCCCCAAGACAGCGCAGCATGGAGAAGATGGGGCTGACGGCATCAGCGCACCCCGGGGGCGCCCTGCACAGTGTCGTCGGTGACACAGTCATGGAGGGCTCCACAGCGCCGGCAAACCGGAGCAGCACGGCAGGGCACGGGTGAGGCCACCGGGGTGCGGCAGGAGGGCCCCCATCAGAGAAGGCGGGGGAGCGGTGCCCACAGCCACAGCGGACTGACGACCTGCCACGGGCCTACCTCGGGAGGCACAAGATGGAGGGTGACTGAGACTGCCCCTGGGTCTCTACGGCGAGGGGATTGAGGTACCCCCGGAGACCCGCTCACACGCAGATTGGGGGCTCGAGCCCTCCCGCGCAGCGCGTGTTTATGGTCCTAACGGGACGCAGACGGAGGGCTAGGCCCGCATCAGCCAGGCCCGCCGGGACACCGCGTGAGCAAGGCCACCACCAAGAACGCTGGCATTAAGAGGGACAAAGGAGGCCAAGCGGTGAGAGACACTGGGGCAACCAACGCTGGGCCAAGCATCAAGCACACGGCAGCACTCACATCAAGTGAACCGTCCAGGACGGGTGAGCCCCCACCACATGAGAGGGACAGACCTAGGTGGCAAGAACGTGGGCATGCAGTGGAACTGAAACCACCCACCGCCCAGCCCGTCGAAGCGAGGTGAGCCTTGGGGATTCTCCGAGCTCCCCCAAGAGGGGGCACAACTCTGGCGCAAGTCAAAGCACAGCGAAAACACACAGCTCCATGGGGATAGGAGTACAGCGGTTGCCACCAACTAGGGCCTACAGCGACACCTCTCCTGAGGAGCCGGCGAGCATTGGGAACTGTTACTTAAGTTCTGGAACTCGATCATGTCCACGACGCGCAAGAAGGGGGAGCGCACACTGAAAGACATGCTTATTAAAGGCCCCAACGCAGGTACCGGGGGACCCCCCTCCCCCCCCACCTCAAAGCAGCAAACAGACCCCGGGGACGGGGACGTGCCGATCACCCGAGCGTTCTTGGAGACACTTTTTAACTCTACGCGAGGACTTTCACACGCTCAAACAAGAAGTAGCAGGGAAAGTGAAGGAGATACGTCGCGAGGTGGATGGGCAGGGGGAGCGGGTAGCTACCATAGAGGACAATGACCACACCAGAAGCGAGGAGTTGGAACACCTTCAGCAGGAGCTCATCCGCCTTAAAGACCAACAAGTGGACCTTCAAGCGCATGCTGAAGATTTAGAGAACAGGTCGAGACGCAACAACTTCCGGGTCCGAGGAGTCCCATCAAAAGCAGAGGGAGCAGATGTAACCCATTATCTACAGGGCCTCTTTCGGGAGATCCTCGGCGAGGGCTCCGACTTCGAGGTACGCATCGATCGAGCGCACAGAGTGGGGTTGGCAAGACGCACACCGGCTCCACCTCCAGACATCCTGGCCTTCCTGCCGGACTTCCCACTGAAGGAGCGTATCCTCCGGGAGGCAAGATCGAAACAGCCTCTACAGCATCAAGGACACTCAGTGGCATTATTCCAAGATCTGTCCCCTATTACTCTTCAAAAAAGGAAGGCGTTCAAAGAAGTTACCTCCTTCTTAAGAGCTGAGGGGATACCCTACTCCTGGGGCCACCCCTTCCGCTTAATTTTCAAACGGAACGGCGCGCTGCATCAACTGAGTTCCCTCCGGGAGACTCGTGCTCTCCTGGGCCTAGCACATCGTGATCCGGATACCGCCCCAGAGGGTTCCCAACAATCGCCGAGAGGAGTATGGCACAGAGTGGGCCGCAGAAGCCCGCCCAAAACAGACTTGAAACCGGATCGCACAACTATGTCACAAGAACGTGCATCGGCCCTAGACGCGGTGACTAGAGACACCTCACCTCTTGAGTGAAATGTTCTGCCAATAGGGACACATATGCATTGATCCACAGCAGGCTGGGGGAGGAGGGGGCGGGGGGCCGGGGTTGCCGGGGCTGCACGCTCACACAGGTAAACTCACCATATGCCTGCACCACAGATTGCGGGCATTGGACTATGATTGTTTGTTGGGGACGTTCAGTTGGGGTTAGGGTGGGGGAGGAAGGGGCATTGGGTACTAGATCGACAAACGGGATTCAGTTCGGGGAGGTAGGTGGGGGGAGGGCGGGCTGGGGGGTACGGGGAGCCGCGGGAGGTGGGAGGGAACCGGTGTGCCACATAGGGAGAGGATCCAGGCGAGACGCCACGCAGGGGCAGTCCCCCGCTGACAATGCTGTCCCCTGGTACGCAAACGTCATGACATGCGCCAGCCTGAAAGTTGTTACTCTAAACGTGAAAGGGCTCAACAACCCCATTAAAAGACGAGCCATTTTATCGTACCTGGAGAATTCTGGCGCCTCAATCTGTCTCCTGCAGGAGACACATCTCCTGCCCAAAGACTGGCATAGAATGAGGTCCCGGGCATTCCCTCAACAGTTCTACTCCTCTACCACAGACAAGAAAGCGGGGGTAGCTATATTGTTCGCTCAGCACTTTCACGGCCAGGTGGGAGATAGAGTAGCGGAAATTAAGGGTCGGCTGTTGGCGTACACTATACGGGTGGGTGGCACCTCCATGGTCGTAGGGTCCCTTTATGTCCCTAACTCAGGTCAGGAATCCTTTCTAAAGGGCGCTCTGGCAGAAACCCTGAGACCCCAAGAAAGATACACCCTCGTGGGAGGCGACATCAACCTGGTCATGGACACGGAGACAGACAGATCAGGCCACCGCGTAGGATCTACGGGAGCAATCTCGCCAGAGGGGAAGTCCTGGATGGCCCACAGGGGACTGGTGGATCTGTGGCGGGAGGAGCACCCCCAGAGCACACATTACACATTCTATTCGCACATGCACCATACATATGCTAGGTTAGACCACTTCATAGGCTCCTCGGAGCTCAACACACTAGTAGACGATGTGGACATTATCCCAGCAGCACTCTCAGACCACGACGCAGTGGTAGTGACCATAGCGGTCCCTCGGACTAAGGCACCTGGGGGGAGGTGGCGTCTGCGGGAGGCCCTCCTACAAAGAAAGGGGGTGGCCCAACAGTTACATGAGCGCATCACTGACTACCTCACACATAACGACAATCCGGACACACCTCTGACCGCGGTCTGGGGAGCACTTAAAGCAGTAGTGCGAGGGGAACTAATAGCTATCTCAGCGGCGGAAGCCAAGGAGCGCAAAGAAAAGCGGGACTCCCTTACGGCCAGGGTGGTCGAACTCGAGAGGGTGCACAGTCGCACGGGTGCTCCCAGAATATGGAGGCAATTGAAGGCTGCTAGGGTGCAACTAGCCGGCCTGGACCTCGACCGCGCCGAGTGCGCAGCCCTACGGCTCAGACACACATACTATGTAGGGGGCGATAAAACGGGGCGTCTGCTCGCAAGCAAGCTTAGAGCTCGAGTTCAGCGGTCTAAAATCACCACCCTTTATAACGCTAAGGGGGAGAAGCTGGACAGTGACATCCAGATAGCCGAGGCCTTTAGGGAATTCTACGCATCGCTCTATAGCGAGGACCAGTTTATTGACAAGGAAGGGGAGGCCTACCTGCGTCGGGCAACGATGACAGCTCTCGACGCAGCTGGTGCCGCCTCGTTGGATGCACCTATCAGGATAGAGGAGGTGGTCGGCGCGATTTCCCGCCTCAAGTCCCTGAAATCGCCCAGGCCGGACGGCTTTTCGGCCGGCTTTTATAAAACCTTTTGCCCACTCCTGGCGCTGCTTCTCACCCGACTTTTTAATTCATTCCAGTGGCCCGGCTCCATACCCCCCGACATGTTGGAGGCGGATATCATTGTACTGCCTAAGCCAGGCAAAGACACCTCCCAATGCGCCGCATACAGACCGATTTCCCTGCTTAACCTAGACCTCAAACTTTTCACAGGGGTTCTCGCTTTTCGACTCGGACCACGGCTACCTGGCATCATTGAGCCGGATCAATCTGGCTTCATCCCCAACAGACAGTGCAGCGATAATACTAAGCGCCTCATGCACTTAATAGACAAGGCTCACTACAGGGGGGCAGATGCCATGCTCCTGTCGGTGGACGCCGAAAAGGCGTTCGATCGGGTGGACTGGGGTTTTCTAAATAAAACAATGGCACACCTTGGCATCGGGGATCGCTTTAGGGCATGGGTTGCAAGTTGCTACGACAAACCAAGGGCAACGATACGCATGGCATGGGCTCGCGGTCGTTCGACATTAGGCGAAGCACGAGGCAGGGATGCCCGCTCTCGCCTCTCCTCTTTGCGCTCTACGTCGAACCCTTAGCACAGAGGATCCGAGACAATCCCGACATAGCAGGCATCCCATTCGGGGGGAACAACACACAATTAGTTTATACGCAGACGACATTTTGGCTGCGCTGGATAAGCCCAAACAATCAGTGCCGGCCTTTTTGGGGGAGCTGGAGGCCTTTGGGAGGGTGTCCGGCTTCAAAATAAATAGGGGGAAATCAATGCTCCTCCCTTTGGGTTGCAACGCACATCAACTAAACGGCACATCTCCTGACTACGGGGGCCTCCGATCCCATGCCTCGATCCCTACCTGGGGATAGTCCTTACCCCGTCCACCGAACAGACAGTTGCTCTGAACTACACGAACCTCACTTCCCAAATACAGAACGATCTGAGGAGATGGCAGAAACATCCATTATCACTGCTCGGCCGGGTTGCGGCGGTGAAGATGTCCGTCCTACCCAAAATTCTCTACATCTTTCAAACCATCCCAGTGGGCCCTCCCAGGGGCACCATACGCAAGCTGCAAGACGCGGTGCAACACTTCATATGGGCCGGGAAACGACCGTGGATGCGAAAAGACCTATCCCACCGACCTCCTGACGAGGGAGGACTGGGGATTCCAAATATATTGCGATACTTCCAAGAGACACAATTAAGATACCTGGTGGAGTGGAGCCGGCCTGATTCGGAGAAGAGGTGGCTCTTCCAGGACAGAGCGTTGGCGCAAACTTCGCTCTGGAAGATCCCCTTCCTGAAGCGCTCGGACAGACCGGCCTACCTCAATAAATCCCCCATCACTCGCACGGTGCTGCGCGTGTGGGACGCGGTGGCGGTCAAGAGGGGGCTCACCACTTTCCCTTCACCGCTCACGCCCTTATTCGACAATCCTGAATTCACCCCGGGGTTGGAGAGGCGGGCGTTCCCCCAGTGGCGAAAGTCGAGCTGCAGGTCCGCGGGCCATCTATTCGACCTTGAGGGGTTCCTCCAGTTCTCCGCTCTATCAGAGCATTACAACATCAAAGCCCCGCAACGATTTCAATATTTTCAAATTAGACACTGGTTGACACAGCCGGAGATACGTCCCCTAGTCGGCAGAAAGCTGACGGCTTACGAAAAATGGCTACTTACCAAGCAGTCAGACCGAAAGCTGATCACGGAACTCTACAAGATGCTCAGTCCTCCAGCTCCCTCAGGACACTCTGCCGGCCAGACACGCTGGGAAAAAGAGCTGGGAAGAACCCTCTCCGAAAAGGACTGGCAAGCTATATATTATAGAGCCAACCACACGGCCAGGAATACTGCCAGCAGAGAAGCAGCGGTTAAAGTCGTGACCTATTGGTACTTGACACCAGTCAGATTAAATAGAGGCAACCCCAACCGTAGTCCAACTTGTTGGAGGGGTTGCGACGAAGAGGGCACACTGACCCACCTATTATGGTAGTGCAGGGAAGTGGCGGGATACTGGACGGCCGTCCTTAACGACATCGACAAACAATTCGACATGGAGATTCCCCGCTTTCCCGCGTATACACTCCTAGGGCTGCCCAACGCACTTACATTCCCACTGAAGTCACTCAGGGGGAGACAGATGGGACTGGCCATGAGAGCGGCTGTTCAACACATCCTATCGCTCTGGGGTACACAGACTCGCCCTACACACACGGGGTGGCTCCACAAATTATGGTAGACTGTTGGTATGGAGCGCATACAAGCCACTCTTACGCAGTCTGCAGCCTCCTTCAACACCATCTGGAACCCCATTCTGTCCCTCCTGGCGATAGAATTCAACGAAATTACGTGCCCGAAGTATCTTCGCCTCCTGCGACTCACTGACACATTGACCCCAGAAGATGGCCCTGAAAGATAGACACCTGGAAATCATCACGTAGGATGCCCTATGATGGCAGGGACGTGGCACACTGGTTCGGGTAGGGGGGGCTCAGGGGGGTGGGATATTCTCTTTCCTTTTTTTTTTTTTTTTTTCTTTTCTGGGTTTGTTTCTCCTCTTATGGGACTTGATAGTAGGTTATCTAATGGGAGCCTCGGCTCCTCTCGCACCCATGGGCACTTGCTATACCGACGAACTCTCTCTGAACTGTAACGTTATATGGGAAAGGGTGGGACTCGGGGTCAGCCATCATTGTTCTTCAACGAGAGTACATGAGAATTGTATTGTGTCTATTTCATTGTCAAAATTTAATAAAACAAAGTTAAACCAAAATACGTGAAGTCGTCTTATCTGGGAGATGCGATGCAACACGTGGATGTCGCGAAGAAAAGGGTAGGTATCCCGTGGCCACAGGTACATTCTTGAGATCCATTTCTTTCCTCCTAAAAGAGAATGGAAGAAGAGAAGGGGATCAGTTAGTCATCCAATTAGAAAAGAAGAATAGGCATTGCTCTTAAAACTGTAGGGTAGAGTCCACCGATAAGAGACTAATGCAGGTCAGTAAAGAAGAAAATGAGAGAGATCGGAAGAGAAATAAAACCATAAATCCGAGATAAGGATAAAAACAGAGCAGGAATAGAGAATGAATCGAGATGTCAAACAAGAAGACAAACCCCACAGGTTACTCAAACACAGTAACTGAACCAATTAAGCTGAACCAAAATAGCTCATATGGGGTCGGAATCACAGGAGTAGAGAGGATCGTGATGTACTGTCTATCTATCTTGGAGATGAACAGACATCTCCTCATCCATGTTGTGTCCCTTGGGGTAAGTGTACACATGCCTATGATGTGCCTCGATTCCCGTTGTCTGAGTTTCAGTATTCTTTTTTTTTTTTTTTTTACTTTATTTATTGCATTTTTTTATATGGAACATATAAACAATTGTCAATACATCCACAGCAGTCTTTGAAATAGGGTAGCGAATACAAAGTTCACATAAGGAGAAAAGAGAAAAGAAAAGAGAACAAAAAATGTTGCCATTTCTCAGGTGTACCACTTATCGTTCTGTCCAGGTGTTTGAGGTCTCGTCTATACCATACAAACAATATCAACATTCAATTCCACGGGCCTTGCCACAACTCATCCGGGCCTCATCTGATGAGTAAACCGGCCAAAGATCGCATTTCCCCTCCTCCCTAGCCGTCCAGGGTGCATACAGCAGTGGACTCCTTTCGGGTATGCGTTGGCTCCGGGTCATCTGAGGCGTCTGCAGCTGTGTGTGATAATAAATAGCCAACCAGAGGTGCCCATATGTCCCTGGGTCTAGATGAACTTGGCAACATCTCTGCATAAGTATTCAGCTGTTCCTGACAAAAAACCAGGTCACACAACCAGTCCTTGAATTTAGGTGCCCTCCCTTTCCCCCAGCGACAGGCCAGTCTGCGTTTGGCAATCAGCAAGGCCAATGCGACATATCGCCGAAATGGCTTAGGAATTTGTTTGGTGTAGGGCAAGATGGCATCTGTGTGAGATCGGTGTCACTCACCCCCACTCTCCTTTGATCCTCGCCGTGCTCTAGACCTTGAAGGATGAAACGAACGGATCGTATACTGGCATGAAACAGACAGGAATTCAAGTACAGGAAACGTGAGGATAATCTCCGCAGCAGTTCAAGAGGAATGCGCTGGATAGAAAGTATCCGCTGGCTTCGTAAAGCGGATGGAACCCAGAGGCAAGGGGAGCATTGCTACAATCCGACGTGCTGTCCGAGCTGTTCGCGTTGGGAATCACTGGCTCGTCTGCTCCTGACGGCTGTATCTGGAAAGGGAGGCCGTGATGACAACGGGCTGGGGTTGCCCGGCAACGAGGACGCAAAGAGAAGCTACGAGGAATACCGTGTGGAGGCAATGGCAGCGCGAGGAGGTCGAGGTAAGACGCGCTCGAATGCGCTGTCCACCTCGAGGAAGGAAAGTGATGTTAAGACTGATGTGGCCATAAAGAAGGCAGAATTAATCATCACAAAGGGAGGCAAACTAACCACGAGCAAGGACAAAATGGTGAGCAATAAGAGTATAGAGCTGAGCGGCACATTTACAGGAGGAGTTGTGGGGAAAAACAAGTGGCGATAAATAGCCTTTTCCTACCCCTGGACAGTGAGAGAGAGAAGGGGCCAGAGGGGTCAACAGAGAGTCAAAAGGAGGTACAAACTAGTGAGAAGAATGCTCAGATTATTGCACCAGATGCATCACCGGGTTCAGTAGAGGAAGGAAGGCCCTCTTGGGGATCATGTTGCAATGACACTATACTGCCAGGGAATCAGGAAATACCCGATAAACCTTTACAAAGAGAAGATAAAGCCAAAAATGGAACTATTGTTAAGAAAAAACACCCCACAGTTAAACCCCCGGAAGAAGGCACAGATGACCTGGTAGGAGAGAAAAGACCAGAGGAACCAGAAAAGGCAGACGACCCCTCCCAGACAGATAAGGGGGGGCAGTGTGCCTCTGCAGAGGGAGCTATACAGAGAAGGGGCCAAGAGAGGGGATATGTATCCCCAGACTCCATGGAGAAATTTTACTCTGTAAACGAAGAAACAGCAGAATCAGACCTCGAGATGATGAGCAGCAGCAGTGATATGGACAAGGATGGGGGGGACTCGTCCACCAGTAACGGTAGTCAGCAAGATGAAAGAAGAATATCTAAAAGAGTTAAACGAGGGTCACTCGGGAAGAAGGGCAGCCATAAGAGACTAGAAGAAGAAGCAGAAGAACTGAGATGGGATTACTCAGCAATGCAGCCACTACCATCTAACAGCTCAAATGGAAGAAGGAAATCCACCAGAGATCTACAGCTTGGCTTATCTATACAAAATACCGATGATGATGAAGCAGAAGAGCCCTCTCTCTCACTGATTCTTCAATCCCTAAGATCATTTCGCGATGAGGCCAAAATGGAGAACCAAAAGCGCGGCTAGCTTCAAAGAAAATACAAGGATCAATACGGAAAATCGGGAAGACCTGCACAGAGATATCAGAGAGACTTACCACGGTGGAAAAACGCACGGAAGACCTAGAAAATAATATGGTTACACTGAAGGAACAGGCATCCTCTCAGGAGAAAACACTGAAGGATGTAATGTGGAAGTTAGAGGATGCAGAAAACCGCCAGCGCCGCAATAATTTAAGACTCTTGGGCATACCAGAAAATTGTGAAGGTAATGATATCAGGAAATTTACAATAAACTTACTGCAGGGTTCCTTACCAGAATTAGCCCACATGGAGTGGGATAAGGAAATCCAACGGGTACATAGATTTCCTCTGACATTATCTAAGCGATCCACGAATACGCAAGCATATCCCCGTGTTATCCTGATATACTTTGGCAACTTCCTACTACGACAGGCCGTGTTTGAGCTAGCTAGGCCAAATTTAAAAAGACAGTGGGAGAACTACGCATATTTCGTAAAACCAGACTTTGCACATGCCACTGTTGAAAGGAGATGGCGACTCAGGCAACTTATAACACCTTTTCAAAAGACTGGCGCTACAGTTTTTCTACAAAACCCAGCTAAACTGAAAGTCATCTCTCAAGGGCAAAACTATTTCTTCACATCCGAAATTCAAGCACAAAAATTGTTAGATGAGATAACAACTAGGTGCAATAAGAACATCGAGAAAATATAAATAATGGGTAATATATTTGTGGAGAAAGAATAAGGTAGATAAGATCAAGACTTGGTATACACAATAATATGGATTAGCTTGGTATAACAGAGATGTTTATCGGTGTTGACATGGCACATAAGGTGAAAATATGTGGGGTGGCATTATGGGTTCATTCACGTATTCTCTTATTTTTAGTTTACACTCTTTGCACGTGGGATTTAGGAGGGGTGGTGGGTGATGAGGTTGATCCAGACACTATCACACAGGCTCAGGATTGAGCCTGATTGCCATAAGAAGGGTGAGGGAGGGGGGATGGGGGGCGGGGCGGGGTGGGGTGGGGGAGAGAAACCTCAGACTTCAGACAAGGGATGAAGCTAAATTGTGCAACTAAGAGAAGTGAGCCACGGTATAAAATGCAGATTGGAAATCAGGAAGGGTACACTGAGATGGGATCTATAAACGAGGTGTATAAGCAGCTGGGTACAGATATTGTTCTCAATGGGTAAACTGAAGATCCTCACTATTAATATTTGTGGGCTTAATGATTCGAAAAAGAGACAAAGGGTAGCAGTGTGTCTACAATCAATAGGGGCTAATATTATCTGCCTTCAGGAGACCCATATTGAGGGGCAGCAACGCCACCTACTTAAAACCCTAGGATACAGGCTGGTCACAGCAACCACACAAGGGTCAAGGACTAGGGGGGTGGCAATTCTGGCAAAAGGGAATGAAATACAGATTGTTAGATCCACGGCCGATAAATACGGGCGGTGGGCAATTGTGGAATGTCAAGTTAATTATGGTAAAAAAATGACAATATGCTCAATATATGGAAGCGTCTTGGACGACCCAAGTGTGTTGGAGTGTATCTCTAACGAGCTGGCTCACTGGCCACTCCCATTGATTATATGTGGCGACTTTAATTTAAACCTTTCTTGTGAGTGGTCTTTTAGTACAGAATTTATATACAAGGGGAGGAAACCAAAAGTATTCCAGGCCCTTAAAGAGCTCTGCCAAACACATGGTCTGGTAGATTGTTGGCAAACGATGCACCCAAATGATCCAGGTTATACGTTCTTTTCTCACCCACATAGCAAACTAGTAAGACTGGATTACATGTTTGCATCCAGCACTATAAATTCACGTTGCACAATAGATAAATTACCACGGGTGTTATCAGACCACAACCCCTTGATTTTGAATCTAGCAGATGCGGGAATGAATAGGGAAGAGAAAAGCTGGACCTTTGAGAGAGCCCTGTTGCTGAACGAAGAATACTGCCAACAAATACATAAATGGATTCCAGAGTTTTTGGAATTTAACCTAGGGAGTGCCTCGATTGAAGTAGTCTGGGATGCCTTGAAAGCCGGAATAAGGGGGGAGACGTTGCGATTTTCTTTAAATCTTAATAAAAAAGGCAAACAGGAAATGGTGGCACTACAAAGTAATTTGGCCACAGTTGAGGAGGGTCTGACAAGGGCGGTACAAGAGGGACGTGAGATTAAAAGAGAACTGGAACTAGTCTCTATTGCTAAAAATGCTATTAATAATATCTTCACAGAAAAGGCAATCATTAAAGCCACATTGAATAAGGAAATAACGTACGAGTTGAGCGAGCAAGTGGGGCATCAGCTGGCAATACGTACGAGACAACAGTACACTGTCAACTTAATTAGAGAGATAAAAGATCCAAGACTTGGACAAATAGTTGATCCTAAAGAGATAATTGCTGCATTTCATAGATATTATCAAAATTTATACAAGGAGATGGTTGTAAGACAGGAGGAGATTGAGAAGTATTTAGATTTGGGTACATCTTTATGATTTGGTCAGGAAGATCAAGACAACCTGGACGTTTTACCACAATGGGAGGAAATTTTACTCTCAATGAATAGTATGGCCAAGGGGAAGGCAGCAGGAACAGATGGGATACCAATGGAATTGTATATACAATTCTCTAAGCCATTAAAAAGAATTTTAAGTGACCTTTTCATACATATATTTCAGGGCGGTAGACCTCCGGGATCATGGTCCCGTGCTAAAATTGTGGTTTTTCTAAAAAAAACAAGGATGCTACAGAACTTGGATCATATCGTCCTATTACTCTGAGCAATGGGGATTCAAAAATATATTCGAAACTGTTAGCTAGTAGATTGGCGTCAATTATTCATAAAATTGTTTCGGTCCGCCAGCATGGGTTCATCCCCGGGAGGTCTACTACCAACCACGTCCAGAGAGTGATTACACTCTTCGATATTACCGCAGTAACAGGAGACCCTATGGCACTTATATTACTAGATGCAGAAAAGGCTTTCGATAGGGTCTCCTGGAACTATCTCTGGGCAGCTATGTCGAGAAGTGGTATTAGAGAACCTTTTATTAAAGCAACACAAATGCTTTATACAACACCGGAGGCCATTGTGACAATAAATGGGGCAGTCTCAGACAGGATAGTGATTACTAGAGGGACAAGACAGGGGTGCCCATGCTCGCCCTTGCTATTTGCAATTTTTATCGACCCCTTTATTCACAGACTTGAAAATAATCTATCAATATTATCTATACGGACACAAATGTGGGACACTAAGACACTGGCTTATGCGAACGACATAGCATTAGTCACCACGGATCCGGTTACAGCAATAAAGGGAATAGAGGACGAGGCTAAACACTTTGGAGAGATCTCAGGGCATAAGTTAAACCAAGATAAAACCCAGATAGTGCTTAATGATAAACTTCAGATGAGGGATGATCGAGTAGTAGAGAAAGCTACATACCTGGGAGTAAAAATCACAGCTAACCTGGATAATTTAGTCAAGGTTAATTTAGATCCGTTGATTCAACATACCGAAAAGACTTGAACAGGCTCAATAATTTACATCTATCGTTAGGGGGCAGGTGTAACGTGATTAAAATGATTTTTTCCCAAAATTTTTATACTTTTTTAGGACAATCTGTTTAGAGTTTTCTCCACATTGGTTTAAAATTATAGAAAATATGTTTTCACGGTTTATATGGGGATACAAAAGGCCGCGTCGTGCAATTAAATTTCTAACATTGCCAAAAGATAGAGGTGGTTTCTCCCTTCCCAATTTTAAATTTTACTGGTTGGCCACAGTATTGAATTATTGCAACGAACTATTGTCTGTTAACAGTGGCAATCGAATAAGCAATATGATACCAACACCTCAAGAACTTATTCTCGGTGATAAAGTAAACGGATACTTATGGCGATATATGTATGACAACCACTTTTAAAAAGTTCGTTTTAAGACACTCATGGGTATTCATAAAGCCTGGAATAATGTGCGGAAAGTGTTGGGCATAGGAAGATTATCATCTTATACATTACTATCTAGAAATGATAATCTTCCGGTAATATTTAATGACACATGCATGGAGAGATGGATACATTTAGGGATAACACAATTAGGTTGTTTCTATTCTACTATTGGGCCGAAATCATTCGACGAACTTAAAACTGATTACGTATTAGACCAAAGGGACTTTTTAAATTTTTACAAATTAGAGATTTCTTATCAAAGAAAGGGGGTGGCAGAGCTAAATTTCAAGAAATTCAAATTATGGAAAAGATAACTAAAAATAGAGGTATTAAAATTGGAGAAATCTATGGATATATAATGGTAGCACTTCCAGATGATTTGGATAAATTCTCCGCTAAATGGCAGGAGGTATTAGGGATAACATCAGAAACCTTTTTTAAATCATATGAATTATCTCAATCCATATTGATGTCTGTAAGACTACAGGCCCAGTATTATAAGACAATTTTTCAACTGTATTATACACCTAATAAGATAGCCAAGTGGGGGTCTGGTAAGGGAACGGTATGTCCACGGTGTGCCCTATACGGGGCCGATAGTGTACATATATTTGCATTATGTCATCATCTACAGGTACTAATTTCTGAAATATCGATGTTCCTATCAGAGATTTGTAAAGTAAGAATAGAAATTACTGTGGGAGAAATAATGTTGGGCATTGACGGAGATATTCGCTCAAAAAGTCTTCAAGGATTGATATTTATGTCAATGGCAGTTTTCAGAATGTGTCTGGCCTCGGCATGGCTGGATCCAAATCCGCCAGTATTCCAACAATGGCATGCCCGCCTGTTGGCAACACACAGCCTGGAGGGTGCTATCTACAGAAGGAAAGGAAGGAAAAAACGAAAAAAAGGGTTAAATATATGGGATCCCCTAAGTCAATGGATACAAACACAATAAAAAAAAAATATATATATATATATAAAAAATAAAAACAAAACGCAGCTTAGGGGCACCAAATAATTGTATTTTAAGTACCCATACTGTATCTAATATTGAATTTATAACTGTAATGATCTTAGTTGCACTAGTGAATTTTTGTATGTATTGATGCTTTATTATGTACTGTGTTAATAATTTAATGTCTGAGGAGGAGGGGGTGGGGCTGGGGGTATGTTTTAAAAAATCAATAAAGAATTATAAAAAAAAAAAAAAAAAGGAATTTGTTTGGTGTATCCCAATATTGCAAGCAGCGGGGTAGGTACTAGGGGCAGGGATGTCATTTCTTTTAAGGCAGCGAATACCTGGTCCCAGTATTGCTCCACCCGTGGGCATTCCCATGACAGATGCAGAAAATCAGCCCCGGGTCTACCACATCTCCCACATTGGTCTGTGTCTTTGAGATGAAAACGATGTAATTTGACCGGGGTGTAGTATATACGTTGCACGTATTTGTAATGTATGATCCGTAGTCGATTGCTAGCGCTTATCTGTTCTGTTTGGAGATTGTAATATTCCCACTGTTCATCTGTAATGTCCTCCCCAAGCTCGACCCCCCAGTGCCTACGCGAGGAGACGGGCGCATATTCCTTAAGTGTTCGGATAGTGCGGTACAGTCTAGACACCAAGTGTCCCGGATGTGGCGCATTAATCAGCAGGTGCAGCGGTGCGAGTGTAGGTGGCTCCCTAGGGAAGTCCGGCGTAATGCTGCGCATTCCCTGTCGTAATCTAACATATAAAAACATATCCAGTGGTGTACAGGGATTATCTCTAAAATAGCTATTAGCAGGGCGAAATTCTCCATTGTGGTACAGATCCCCCCAATTGTTAATTCTATATCGCTCCTTGAATCTATGGAACAGTACCTCTTGTAGTAAGGGCATTTCGGGGTGGTACGTAAGGGGAAGCGCTGGCGAGTAGATCAAGGGGCAGTCGAGTATCTTCCCAATGCGTATCCATGCCTCTATGGTACCCGTCAGAGTTGTAGGGTGCATGTCTAGTGTGCGAGGAGGAGCGTGAAGTACCCCATCAAGTGGTAGGGGGTCTGCCAACCAGTGCTCTGTGGCCACCTGGGGCATATATGCGGGGGTGGAACCAGTACCTGGCATAATGGGCCTGCGCACAATAGTAATATAGTTCAAAGTCCGGTAGATCGAAGCCGCCCTGACCATAAGGTCTCGTGAGTACCTTCCATTGGAGTCGTGGTTGTTTGCCCCCCCAAAATAACCTGATCAGTTCAGAACGAAGCGCTGAAAAAAAATGACGTCCAGGGTGGTATGGGATATTTAAGAATAGGTACAATAGTTGAGGAAGTATAACCATTTTAATCAGGGCCGCCCTACCCGCCATAGACAGTGGAAGGCCAATCCAGCGCACCGCGTATCCAGCAACTCGCTCCAACGCCCTCCCATAATTCAGTCTCATCAGTTCCTCTCTGTTCCCAGAGATGCGTATTCCCAGATATGTCAAATCGTCAGAGCACCATTCTAAAGGGAAGTCCAATGGGAAGGTTGTGATTGCCGGGGTAGCGGGAACATTTGGGATTTCTCCCAGTTGATATGTACCCCAGAGAGTTCCCCAAAACGATAAATTCCCGCAGTAGAGGGTTCAGATGCTGTTGCGGATCTTTGATATAGAGAGTTATATCGTCCGCATATAGGGAGATAAGGAGTGGTCTGAGATTACAACATATTGCCGCCTCTCTGTGTTTCTGTCGTAGTCTAGCCGCAAGCGGCTCTACTGCCAGGGCGAACAGCAGGGGCGATAAGGGGCAGCCCTGCCTAGTACCCCTGGAGATACTAATCGCATCTGATAACTGACCATTGACGAGTACTCTCGCCACCGGGAGGTGGTAAAGCAGTCGTACCCAAGAGATGAACACCAGCGGGAATCCCATTCTCTGTAGTATGCCGATGAGGTAATCCCACTCCAGGGAGTCGAATGCCTTAGTGGCATCCAAAAAAGCTGCCGCCGCGGGTATGTCAGGTGCAAGGTTCTGCAACAGAGAGAAAAGTGTACGTAAATTATGAGATGTGGAGCGCCCCGGCACAAATCCCGACTGACCCGGGAGGACCAGTTTATCCATTAATAAGGACAATCTATTAGCAATCACTTTAGCGAGAATTTTCATGTCGCAATTAATTAGGGACAATGGGCGATATGAGTCGCACTTCAGGGGAGACTTGCCCGGTTTGAGTAGGGATATAATCAGCGCCTCCCTCATAGTAGGTGGCAAGGCGCCTTCTTCCAGCGCCTCTTCATATATCTCCTTTAAGGCCGGAGCCATGATGTCTATATAGGTTTTATAAAATTCGGCAGGCAGTCCATCCAATCCTGGCGCCTTCCCGGAGCCTAACTGCCGAATGGCTTCTCTAATTTCGTCCAGCTCAAAGGGAGCGCTAAGGAACTCACGTTGTGAGTCCCCCAGCCAACCAATTGCCACGTCGTCTAGAAAGGACTCAATGTCCACCGTGCCCCTGTGTTGTGTGGTGTAGAGTGCAGTATAATGTGCGGTAAATATATTAAGGATGCCTGCCGTATCGTGTGTCACTGCTTCCCCCGGCGCCTGTATCTCAAGGATGGAATTTGAGAAGCGCGGCAGGCGTGTCATCTCAGCAAGGGCCCTGCCCGGCCGCTCACCCTCACCATATCGACGTGCCACCCAATGTTTCCCCTTATATTTCACCTCCCTGGCCGCTGTTTCAGTATACTCTGATAGTTTCTCGCGAATCTCCTGTTGGATCGTCGCGTCTCCGTTCGCCGTCATCCTTAGTTCTAATACCCTTAACTCTGTTTCTAGCTTCTTGAGGGTGCCCTGAATAGCGCGTAAAACTCCAGAGCTCTTGGCCATGCAAAAACCACGTACCGTGACCTTAAATGCTTCCCAGATAGTGCTGATACTGCCGACTGAACCCCTGTTCCTATGGAAGAAGTCCTGAATTTCCTCCTCCAATTCAGTGCGAAACACCGTATCCAGCAATACCCCAGGCAGCAGCCTCCAACTACATCTGGGCGCAGTGTATCCGGGGGGGTCTAGCACTAGTAGTACTGGTGAATGGTCGGAGTATGTCCTGGCCAAATGAGACACCTCTATCACTGAAGGGCTGAGCCCCCGAGATACCAAATGATAATCAAGGCGTGCCCAGGAAGCAGCTTGTGTAGCATAGTGTGTGCCTTCTCTTGTGAGGGGGTGAGTATGACGCCATGCATCCAACAACCCAGTGTCTGATCTAAGCTGGCGTAGGAAGACACAGGACCCGTTGTAGTGATGCGGGGCTGGATTGGATCTATCCGCTGCGGGGTCAAGTGCCACATTAAAGTCCCCTCCCCATATTACATGCTTGGAACCAATAGTTACTATTTCGCCCCACAACGCTGAGAAAAACCTCGGGGCATCTACATTGGGGCCGTAGCAACTGACCAGCGTAATGGAGTCACTCCCCAATCTGCCCCAGGCAATGGTGTACCGCCCCTCAGTATCCGTGCGTGTGCCAACAAGTGTGAACGGGGTACGTTTCTTGATGAGTATAGCTGTCCCTCTGGCATATGAGGAATAAGAGGCGAAGATGCGATGTTCCGCCCAGTTAGTCGCAAAGGCAGTGGGGGCTCGGGGAGTGAGATGTGTTTCTTGTAGCATGGCAATAGCGACCCCGTGCCTATCCAAATATGCCAGGATCCGCCGGCCTTTGCGCGGATCCCCTAGCCCCTTATATTCCATGTTATAATTTTAATGGTTTGAGGCCTAGTCATGTCGGCCATCCTGTCGGACGATTCCCCAGCTGCAGAAGAGGTGGCTTTCCGCACCATTCAGTGATGTGGTATTGAGACAGTGTAAGTTCTACCAACTGCTGTGACAGATTCAATAACATCCTACAGCAAACATTTAAACAACCCCTTCCCCCCTCCCCCACCCACTGAAGCATCCCAATCATGCCAGATAATAACCTCCCTCCCCCCTCCCCATATCCCAGAAAACATAGAACCGCATGGCCCATCCAGCTATACTGGGGGCTTGTTACCAGGGTATTGCCCATGTGGGGATTCAGCCAGGGGCTAGCACTGGTTGGGCCTCTGCCCCGGGGGAACAACTCAAGGGACACCCGTCCCCCAGAGGTCAGAGGGCCTCAGCCCGGATTTACGGTGTGACCAAGCGTGCAGTGTTTCTGTCCTGTTGTGGCCTGGCCTTTTTGCCCGTGACTGTTAACGGCCCTCAGTGGACCTATGCACAGGCATGACCGCATCTGACAACCTGGCTGCCCTTCCCCCCGTTCGTGTCCCCCAGATACTTCTCACCCATGATGTTATTCATCAGCAGAGATGTCAGGCCTAGGGGAGGCCTCTGCTTCTCCTTGCGAGCGATGTTGGCGCTTAATCTTGTTTAGGAATTCCTCCGCCTGTTGCGGCTTCGTGTAGAACATCTGCTTGCCTTGGTGTGTGATTCGTAAGCGGGCGGGGTACAGAAGGGCATAGTCAATCTGTGCCTGTCTCAATTTTTGCTTCACTGGCAGAAATTTCCGACGATCCTCTTGTACTGCGGCAGTGAAGTCCGGGAACATAGTAAACTCATAGCCATCGTGGTGAAGCGTGCGTTTCTCTCTGGTGGTGCGGAGGGCCACATCCCTATCCCTATAATTCAACAGTCTCGCTATGATGGGCCTGGGAGTGCTGCCCGGCGGGGGTCGAGGCCCTAGAGAGCGGTGGGCTCGTTCGACAATAAAGTGTGCGGACAGCGCCTCAGCTCCTATTGTTGCCAGGAGTAGTTTCTCCACATATTCCTCCATCCGTCCCGTGTTGGCACTCTCCGGAATACCTAGAAGGCGTATATTGTTACGCCTACTGCGTGCTTCGATGTCCTCATTCTTAGCAGCGATTATTTTTAGCAATTTTTCCATTTGCGCTACTGTGGTATGAGTGTGGGGGCCGCGTCCTCGGCATCCGATATTCTCCTTTCCGTCACGTGGATGCGTTCCTCGTGGTTATCAATCTTGTGTACAATGGCATCCATTCGTGTGGACATGGCGTCCATCTTGTCAGCCAGCGTGGTCAGGCCTTGCTTGACTTCCAGCATGAGTGACGCCATTTCTCCTGCTGTCGGTGCGTGCGCTTGGCTCGTCCTGCTTTCTTCCTGTGTATCAGTGCGCTCAGCCTGAGTGCGCCCGCTCCTTTTCATATCGAAGGACAGCTTCGGCTGCCTCGCATCTGGCTTTCCCATGCTGGGATCCGCACGGGATGCACGTTACGCAAGCCTCTATGGTGCTCCAGGAGCTGGGATATTGTCGACTACGGCGTAAGCTATCTCCCAGCGCCGTTCACTGTTCAGCCGCCGGGCCTAGCTTGTGGGCGGTATGAGCCAGAAGCCCAACAGCTGCATCCGAGACGAATTCCGGTCCCTCTCCGCTCCAGCGCCCAGGTGAGCGTCCTCGTAGTCAAGGTCTACCACAGAGGCCGTCTCCTTAGGATTCCCTAGTCATGTAGCGGGTGGAGGCGCTCCGCGCCTATCATGGGCCACCAGGGGGCCAGCGAATCCTCCCCGCCGCAGCGCGCAGGTCGCTCTCCCTGCTGCAAGCGCTGTGTGAATGCCAAGCGTCTCAAGGTGACCGTTCACATGTAGCAAGTCACCAATCACTGTGCCCCGGGAGGATATCGACCATGTAATCGCCCTATGGCACTTTCGCTATGGCCAAATTGTCATGCGGTCGGAGTTACGGCTGATGGGACTCCTTGCACTGTCAGGGGCTATTGAGTACGGCTCCCTCGCTGGTATTCCATGCGACCAGACACTCTCAGCATGCGCCTCCCCGGCACTCACACTATGGCTGACTTGTCATCTGCTCGTATTTGCAGCTTATGGGCCTTGCCTTTCATGCGCGAGCCAGCGCGTGTCTCTCTCATAGCATGCTCTCCTATCACCGCATATACCTCTTGCTTCCTGCTGTTACTGCAGCCGTGGTTCAGCAGCTCACCGCTGCCGCCGCATTCCTGTGAGTCGACCAAGTCCGTGCACCGGCCCAGAAGCCTCGTGGTGCGCCGGGGCCTCGCGTGATCCGCGCAGCCCGGTCCGTGATCCCCTGGACCCCGAGCCGCTCACTGGTTCCCCGGAACGATGTCTATATCTCCGCCACCGTGCCGTCCCGCAACATCAAACTTTCGCCGAGTGAGCAACCGGGCAATGGCTTCACTCCGATACCGCTTAGGCGGCGCTGCTACGTGTAGGTCAGGATTTTTTAAAGGATTGTGGAGCTGAGGCGCGAGAGCTTCACTCAAGTGCGGCCATTTCGCCCGTGCGCCACCTAGCGCCCCCTGAGTTTCAGTATTCGATTGCCACCCCTTCTGCTGTTGGTCACCTGCTCAATGGCATAGTATACCAGTTTCGAACTGTCCGAGAAGTGATGTGACTCGAAGTGTCTGGCAATCGGATACTGCTGGTCTTTATTAGTTATGGCTCTCATATGTTCAAGGATTCTTTTTTTCGCCATGTGGGTTGTGCTACCCACATATCTTAAATTACAAGGGCACTCTAGTACGTACACTACAAAATTGGTGCTGCACGTGAGGAATTGCCTAATCGGAGTCCAGCTATTGGTACTGGTGTTGAAAAATTATTTTTTCATCCGGCTTCCTCCACATGCTTTACAGTGACCGCAGGGAAAAAAATCCTGCAGATTGACCCCCCTGGTCTGCTCAGTATCAGTGAAATCACTGTGTGCTAGAAGATCTCTCAAATTGCGACCCCTTCTGTACATGATACTCGGTCTGGCAGGAATAAAATTGCCTATGACAGGATCTTCTTTCAGCATGTCCCAGTTCCGTATAATGGTTTTATGAATGGAATCAGAGTTTCCATTGTATGTGAGTATGACCCTAGTCCCACTATCGTCAGTGGTGTTGGCCGTGTCATGGTTCACTTTGTCCTCAAGAATAGTGTTCCTCTCTATCCCATTTATCCTGTCAGTGGCTCTTTTCAGAACACATTTGGGATAACCCCTATCCTCAAATCTTGTTAACATGGTCTTCTGTTCAGTGATAAGGGCAGTGTCGGAGCTACAGTTGCGTTTAGTTCTAAGCAACTCCCCATAGGGGATGCTCCACTTGAGAATGTCGGGATGACTACTCATGGCGTGGAGCAATGTGTTGCCAGCTGTGCATTTCCTAAATAGGCTGGTGTGTAATTTGCTGTTAATTACCTCAACCCTGGTGTCCAGATATTCCACTTCCTTCCTGCTGATGACACTTGTAAGTTTAAGGTTCAATGTTTTGGAATTCAGTCTAGCCAGGAATTCGTGAGCCCCCTGTTCGCTCCCTTTCCATACTACGAACAGGTCATCAATGTACCTGAGCCATAAGATGACATTGGCCAGGTCATTGTGTAAGGTCGTGTCCTTCCTGATTTCCTCCTCCCATGACCCCATGAACAAGTTAGCAAAGCTAGGAGCAAAGCACAGGCCCATGGCGGTCCCAAGGATCTGTTTATACCTTTGGTCATTAAACAAGAAAAAGTTATTACTCAGACAGTATTTCATCATGTCGAGCACCAACTGTGTGTGCTCCAAATGCCGGATCGATCTACGTGCAAGGAACTTGGCACATGCAGACACACCCTGATCGTGATCAATGACTGTATAATTCTCTTTTACAGTTGGTGCTCGACATGATGAAATACTGTCTGAGTAATAACTTTTTCTTGTTTAATGACCAAATGTATAAACAGATCCTCGGGACCGCCATGGGCACGTGCTTTGCTCCTAGCTTTGCTAACTTGTTCATGGGGTCATGGGAGGAGGAAATCAGGAAGGACACGACCTTACACAATGACCTGGCCAATGTCATCTTATGGCTCAGGTACATTAATGACCTGTTCGTAGTATGGAAAGGGAGCGAACAGGGGGCTCACTAATTCCTGGCTAGACTGAATTCCAACACATTGAACCTTAAACTTACAAGTGTCATCAGCAGGAAGGAAGTGGAATATCTGGACACCAGGGTTGAGGTCATTAACAACAAAATACACACCAGCCTATTTATGAAATGCACAGCTGGCAACACATTGATCCACGCCATGAGTAGTCATCCCGACAATCTCAAGTGGAGCATCCCCTATGGGGAGTTGCTTAGAGCTAAAGGCAACTGTAGCTCCGACACTGCCTTTATCACTGAACATAAGACGATGTTATCAAGATTTGAGGATAGGGGTTATCCCAAATGGGTTCTGAAAAGAGCCACTGACAGGATAAAAGGGATAGAGAGGAACACTATTCTTGAGGACAAAGTGAACCATGACACGGCCAACACCACTGACAATAGTGGAACTAGGGTCATACTCACATAAAATGGAAACTCTGATTCCTTTCATAAAACCATTGTACAGAACTGGGACATACTGAAAGAAGATCCTGTCATAGGCAATTTTATTCCTGCCAGACCGAGTATTACGTACAGAAGGGGTCACAATTTGAGAGATCTTCTAGCACACAGTGATTTCACTGATACTGAGCAGACCAGGGGGATCAATCTGCAGGGTTTTTTTTCCCTGCGGTCACTGTAAATCATGTGGAGGAAGCCGGATGAAAAATAATTTTTCAACACCAGTACCAATAGCTGGACTCCGATTAAGCAATTCTCACGTGCAGCACCAATTTTGTAGTGTACGTACTAGAGTGCCCTTGTAATTTAAGATATGTGGGTAGCACAACCCACATGGCAAAAAAAAGAATCCTTGAACATATGAGAGCCATAACTAATAAAGACCAGCAGAATCTGATTGCCAGACACTTCGAGTCACATCACTTCTCGGACAGTTCGAAACTGGTATACTATACCATTGAGCAGGTGACCAACAGCAGAAGGGGTGGCAATTGAATACTGAAACTCAGACAACGGGCATCGAGGCACATAATAGGCATGGGTGCACGTTACCCCAAGGGACACAACATGGATGAGGAGTTGTCTGTTTATCTCCAAGATAGATAGACAGTACATCACGATCCTCTCTACTCCTGTGATTCCGACCCCATATGGGCTATTTTGGTTCAGCTTAATTGGTTCAGGTACTGTGTTTGAGTAACCTGTGGGGTTTGTCTTCTTGTTTGACTTCTCGATTCATTCTCTATTCCTGATCTGTTTTTATCCTTATCTCGGATCTATGGTTTTATTTCTCTTCTGATCTCTCTCATTTTCTTCCTTACTGACCTGCATTAGTCTCTTATCAGTGGACTCTACCCTACAGTTTTAAGAGCAATGCCTATTCTTCTTTTCTAATTGGATGACTAACTGATCCCCTTCTCTTCTTCCATTCTCTTTTAGGAGGAAAGGAAGGGATCTCAAGAATGTACCTGTGGCCACGGGATCCCTACCCTTTTCTTCGCGACATCCGTGTGTTGCATCGCATCTCCCAGATAAGACGACTTCACGTATTTTAACTGGCTAATTTCTGTTTTATATTGTGCACTATCATGAGGTTGGAAGCGGGATGCACGTTGTATTTTGTTTATATTATGTTATGTTCGATGTCCTGACATTTTTTCCTTTGTACTCGCACATGTACGGTATTCCTGAATCTTTGTGTGAACTATTCCGCAAATGGGCACAACACTCTGTATTCATCTCTTATACACTTGGGTAAGCCACTCACATTGCCATCCACATGGGGTATTTAGCCACTAGTGCTTTTCATATCCACACTGTCTTCCCGACAGGTGATATCCCCTGTCGACAGATTGTTTTTTCTGACCGCCATGGCTTTTGGGTGGATGTCCTACTTTCGAACTGCCACTAGGGGGCGTATGGACGATAGCACGAATCCGTGCATCACTAGAGTAGGCTCCCCCCCCCTTTTTTTAATCCAGGCAGCTGTTGGCAACACCGAGTTGGCTACAGCACAATTTGCACCCCTCTATTCCTCATAGGCTTTACACCATCTGGGCAGTTGCCCAAGTAGCCACACACGACGTGTGTACAAGAGAGGATGACTCATCATTCAGGACCACATGGACCACAATGCACTGTGGTAGTCCTGGAGCACCGGGGCAATTGCCCTATCACTCACGCACATGCAGGAGTTGATTTGACATTTGCAAAAGTGGTATGCCAACGAGTGTGGTTTACTTACATTCAGCAGAGAATGGGGTCCGCAGCACAACCGCACACTTATGTGCACACACTGTCAGGCACATGCCTCAGATAGACTTAGTCCAGGGCTAACATTTTCCAGTGAGCGCACCTGTACTGTTTCTGATATTGGTTCACTACACAAATAAGGAGTCATAATTTGACTGTTTGCATAACCTTTTACCATTCATGTGTGTATACATTTTAACATTCAAATATGTTTACAATACTCTTCCAACATGGCGGCCATACACACTATGTTTCTTTGATGCCTAGTCCTATGTCTATGTTTAACACGGAAGTGTATGTAAGGACATGTATTTTGTGACTCCGGTGTGTGATCAAGACCATCTTGGGTCGAAACGCGTCACGGAGGGTTTATGAAGTTTAATAAATCCCCTTGCTATTGATTGGAGTTTGCTGAGCTTTTGTCCTGAGAGCGCGTATCTATTGGAATTATTTTGATTGTATATATATATATATATATATATATATATATATATATATATATATATATATATATATATATATATATATATTTTAATTGACCTTTTTGCCACAGGCAATGCATTTAAAAAAAAAAGATATAGCGATGTGCTCTCTGTATGCAATTCCTCAGGGAAGCTTACTGACAGAGATCAGTTTATTTGAAGGCTAGCTGTTAAGAATTTCAGCAGGTTAGTATGAAGAGAATTTCTGTAGCCCAAGTGGCAAGGTGTAAGTATGTTATAACTACGGCTGAAGCCTGAACTACGAATTTATAACAGTGCGTGATAGGGAGAACTAGGATTTTGTGCATGATCCTCAAACACGAAAACAGGGTCAAAGTAATTCTGTAAATGTGTAGGCTAAGAGATAGATTTCAATTAAAACACATTAAAAGCGATTCAGAGGTTGCAGGCTGTGGCTGCAGGAATGGATACATGGGCCAATAGTTGTCAGACCACAGTAATGTGGTGCCACCTAAAACCAAGCCCTCTGTTTTGTCACTGTTAATTTTTTCAAATATTGATCCCAACTCACTATCCATATCCAGAAAGATAATAGGAAAATAAATCAAAACTGTGAATTTGAGAAGGGGAAATTAAATTTTGTAATGGGTGGGATTGATGGACAATCACTAAGAGAAACTACAAAAAAGAAGGAGAAGAGATGGGGAGAAATGAGAAATCAACTTAGTGCCATGCTGCAGGGAAGAGGCCGGCCGTGCCTCAGCCCTGAGTGTCACTCCCACTGTTGCAATCGCGTGGTGTGGGAGACATTGTTGTTTGTGGTAGAGAGATCAAAAAGGGTGAGGAGGGTAGGGTCTCTCTTCTCTTTCGCTGTCCTTAGATCGTTAAGCATGGGGACTTACAGGGATTTTGTACCGTGCAGTAAAGGAAAAGCCTGCTTAAGGAGGGTCAACAACCCTGTTATTTTCCCAAAAATGTGTTAATCTGGTATAAACTACATGATCAATGATTTTGGAAGCAAAGACGAGGAGAGAGCTGGGCAGGATAATGATTACTGATTAGCATTAGTTCTTTTCAGGGGAGATCTACCATCATCTTTTTTAAACCCCTCCTGGACTACATTTGCATAAAACAGAGAAGAATAAAAGATTCATGTAAGGGTAGATGAACTGATATCAGTGGCCATATTGATAAACTTCATAGCAGAAGAGGTCAGAAGAAGACCCTGAGGCCATAGCATTGATCATACTGGAAGTGAAATTGTGATGTGATTCGTAAACATGCTATTGGTGTGACAAATGGAAAAGAAGGGGGCTATTAAAGAGTCTGGTCACTAGGATAGTGACAGGCAAAAGATCTCTGATTTGTCTGTGTCACAAAGTGGAAGAGACCCAACTATTTCAGAACAAAAACTTGTGGCTGCAGCTATAGTGGGCGAGCAACCTTTGACCACCTTTCGGTATCTCATTCACCTCACCGACTCTTTGCTTGTATGACACATTTTATTTATGGCCCTGACTTACAACAAACAGACAAACCCAGAAAGTGCTACAGAGCCACACCAATGGAAGAAATGCGCTATACATATACCAATAAAATAACATACAGTAAATGAGAACAACTCTAAATGCAGCTGCTAGGATGGTCACCGGAGTCCAGAAATACGACCACATCGCACTCTCTCTGAGAGAACAGAAGTGGCGCCTGATTGATTGGTTCTAACTTTAGAACTGCATGTCTCACCCACAAAGTCCTTCCCAAAGGCAAACCAGCTTACCTTACGCCCAAACTCAAAAAGGCAGGCCAGATGAGAAATCTTAGGAGCGCAAACACACTACTTCTCATTCCGCTCAAAACTTGCAAACAAAAAACCTTGGCACGCTCCTTCTCAGGAAATGCCCCTAAAATCTAGAACTCCATCCAAGTCCATATCAGGACTAACCCTTCCTTCATAAACTTCAAAAGACAGCTCAAGGATCTCTTCCTCAACCGACACCTCAACCAACTGGATAGCAACCACCCGGCGAGACAGAGTGCCTCTGCTACAGGACTCTCGTGCAGATGATAAACAATGGACCAAAGCAGGAGGATTCCCACACCACCTGTCTTTTGCTCTCCTTCTGTGCTCCCCTGATTCGACACAAGATAATATTTGTCCGTTGTCGTCATGATAATTGTTGTAAAGCGCTCTGATCCCTTCGGGTCTGGCCAGTGCTATAATAAACTCTGAAATAAAATAAACACATTATCACTTTTTCTTCCTATTGTATTGTGGTTCCTGCGAGCAGTTTGACCGCTATACTGGTGTAATCTTTTCACATTTTATGTTTTCACATTTTAAGACACTAGATAACTAAATCCCAAGGCACACACAGGCATCCAACTTATTTCTCTCATTGTTTCTTTGTTCTACTCGAGTGTCTTAATAGTTTCCCTAACTTAAATCCTGCTCTAAACCTATTTTAAAAAATAACATACGTATTTCATCAGACTTCAAAGACGAATTCTTAGGCACATGGTTTATAATTTAAAAAGATGGTTCTGTTTCCCTTTAATCATTTCTGTAGTTTTCATATTCATACTTGTTAATAGCTGCATTGCCTAAGATTTTTATATAACCTGACAGTGATGACATTAGCATTCAAAGGAACAGAAAGCTCAAACAGCTTTCTAGATGTTTGCAGAGTTATGTATGCAGCAATCCCTTATTGGATGTGAGCTGTGATATGCCTTGATTGCTTTTCGCAAGTGTGTGCCATTACACACCTTGAAATCTAACTGAAGGCAAAAACATCACCTTATAAGAGGCCAGCTATTCACCAAACAATTTTACAATTACTAATTTCGACTTATTTAGCCCTGTTACTGACATGTTATATCCAAATTGCAAGTTATTCCCCTAAAACGCATAGTTGGGTGGTATTTATCGCACCTGATAGATGTATAATTTAAAGAGAGAAGCCCTCATTATGCGAGGTCCGATAATTGGTGTGATATATATCGCATAAAATAAAATGATAACATCCAACTCTGCTGTGTCGGAATTTATCGGTGCGGTATACACCACCCAACTATGCATTTTTGGCGCAGATTTGGGTGCATTATTCTGGGGCTCTATTAAATACGGGCCATATTTCCAGCGAAAAATATTTGAACTTTTGACCTGCCTATATTTGTCAATAACGTATAATTGTGACATACCGTGTGGCAACAGAAGTTATATAACATATGGCATATAGCAATTATCTGGGCCTATAATTAAAGTTGATAAAAGTGAAGGTACATGTCATAACCGTGGACATGAAAGGAAATGTATTTCTTCTTGAGTGGCTACTATAAAAATAACACTCTCCTAGCAGGGCAGTTCAGTTCTACAGATTCAAACAAGTGTATAGGGGAAGAGCTTTAGCTCCCTTAAGCAGGGGTGTATCTTAGTAAGACGGAGTGGGAAGGAGGGGCGGTCTGTGATTTCCCGACAGTCACCATGGTATATATATGTGTGTGTCTGAGACCTTTTTATGTTACTTTAAACAAGTAATTTTTATGTTCCCCAATAACATCCCAAACTTGAATCGCTGTAAATAAGAGTGTATTGTGTGCGTGTGATCCGGATAAAACCAAATTACAAAAAAATAAATGTGACAAGGAGGTGGAGTAGTGGGGTATTGCAACAAGTTATTGGAATATTACTTGACAGTACACTGAGTGCATATTTACACTTTGAGTTGCACATATGTTCAATGATTTGCCCATAATCACAAGAAGTACTGAAGCTGGGATTAGAACCAAGGTCTGAAGGTTCCAAGGACTGAATGAGTACCTTTGGGTATAGTAATATCGGGAGCAGTTTCTAAAATTAAGAAAAATTTAAATTAAGAAGTGGCAGCAACAGTCGTGCTCCCCTCACCCCCCAATAACAGGAAGGAGTGTCTACCAACATTGTCTCCATAGTGTGGGGGCCATTTTGCACTTTTCACTGCCCCTTACCACTAGGTTTTTCCCTGCAGTGAACGACAGTGAAAATCGGCCATTTGATCGGCCACTCTAAATCTGATGGGTGGCCAAATGGCCAAATGTCTAACAGCCCTTACTCTGTCAGGCCATCGGAGGAGTATTGCAGCAACCAGGTACCCTTATCAGTAGGGGTGGGCGGAATTTGCATAGTCGCGCTACGCAAAGCTCCGCGAAATGGTAAGAAAATCTCCGCGAGCACGCAAAAGTTCCGCGAACACGCGGAATTGCTTGTTCCGCCCGTTCGCGATGCTTTTTTCCTGTTCGCGAACGCTGTTTGCGTGCTCGGGGAGAAATATCTCGCGAACACGCATTTTGAAAGCGCGAACAAGCAAAAAATTCCGCGAAGCCGCGGTTCGCGGAATTTTGGGCAATTTCGCGTTCTCCGCGGAACGCGAAATTACCCAAATTCCGCAAATTCCGCGAGCGGAACGGAATTTACCACCCAGGCCTACTTATCAGTCCCTAGTATATGGTACACAGGTACCCAGGGCATAGGTACCCCAGAGGCCTCCCATGGGCTAAAGCATGTATTATGCCACCCCTGAGAGGTCATGCAAAATGGAACCCTAGGTCTGCTACTGCAGCCTGTGCAAGCTGGTGCTTGCACCACTTACGAGAGATATAGGTTCACTATATCTATATATATCACTACACTTAAAACCTTATAAGTCACCCCTATAGCAGGCCTTAACAATCCTGAAGGCAGGGTGCTGGGTTTTACGTGAGAGGGTGCTCCTGCATGAGCAGGGCCCCTCTGCAGTCTTCGGAGGCCATTCTCCCGGGCTTTACATGATTCTACCAGGCATATAGGTAGAGGTGCATTATAACCTCGCGGTAAATGCTATCTTGAAAACAACTGCAACGAAGTATGATTACTCCCCTCAGAACCGAGGTTCTGTGGGTACCTAAGTCTACCGGTACCAACTTTCTCGAGCCTTACAGCACAAAATGGATGCTGCCAGCCACAGACACGAGTCTGCCCTCCTGCTGCTGAGCCAAGCTCGAGCAGGGGAAGGCAGCACAATAGGCATCCTGTCACAGGGAGGTGTTACCACCTTCCAGACAGGATTTAGTGTATTGGGGCTGGGTGGGGGCACTGTCTAAGTGCCAGAAAGTCTGCACGAGAGGCACATTTGGTGTCCCTGTGCATAGTCCAGCTCAAACCAGCTCTAGGAGCCATTTGCTCCTGCTCTGGCGCGAAACTGGACAAAGGACATGGGTGTAGCCACCCCTCTGTCCTGTCCCTCCCCTAGGAGGGTCCCTAGAATCTGTCCAACCCTTTCCCGTGGGTATAAAATGGGTTACCTGGCTACAGGACATTAGATTTTACGTGGACAAGATTCTGCAAGAAGATACCACTACACTTCGACCGTCTGGACACGCTGGACTTCGCTGGACCTCCCTTGGGCTCGACTTCGTCTTCCCTTGCCGTCCCCAGTCTCGCCACTGTCCGTGATCCATACAGGCTCCGTGTAGGACCCTGTGGACCTCCAAGACAACCAAAGAATCTCCCTTGGAGTGAAGGAGTCACTCCCCTGCAAACGCAGGCACCGTAACACATCTGACCGGTTTGCTGATCCTGAGCTCCTGCGGACTCTGAAGGCTCCAGCAACACAGGAGGGGGATTTCTGAAGGTCTCCGAGGTTTAGCTGCCCTCTCACTGAGTTTGAGGTGGATATCCCTCGTGGGGACCGTATACCTGTACTCCTGTGCACCGCGTGTATTTGCAACTGCACATGCTTGTTGTCGGGCAACGATTCCGTGCATTGGGCCATTTGTAGCCCTGACCCCAGCGTATATTTTCTGAGAAGGACTCCAGCATCTTTGCACTTTGTGCCCTGCTAGCTGGTATCCTGTGAAACCGCCTGAGGTCCCCTCGCGACTCCTGTGCCTTCGGCCTGTGGGTCCACTTGAGGGTCAACTTTGCTTTATTTGGGCTCCCCTGGTTGCTCCAGGCCTGCCCTGACTCCCCTTGCTGTGGTGAGTCTCCTGGTCCTTGCTTGGCCAGATCGCCACCGAATTTGACCATCTACTTGGGTTGCCACTGCCAAGGCTTGATTGGTGCTCCCGCCGGACACCGACCCCTCAGCACTTGACATCCTTTGTGGGACAGCTCGCCTCTGGCTCCTGGTTGTCCTAGACATCTCCGGGTCCTCGCAGCTGAAGAGTCAAGATCACCGTCAACACACCTGAAGCATCCGACATCGGTGGGCATTCGCCTACTGAGCCCCTGGTCACTCCAAAGTGACCCAGACTCTGTCCCCTCTGCTTTCAGGTTCTTCTCATCTAGAATGCACATTTGGATTCCACCGGACACTTTGCTTTCTTCCAGCAGCAGCATTTCTTTGTCTACATCCATAGAGAACGACGAGGGTTTCCGACGCCACTTCGCACCTATGCACCCTGCTCCTCTGGGATAGGTAACTCTGGTACAAAGGTATCCACGGATGGGCTGGCCCTCCAAACCCTTAAGTTCCAAGGGTTGTCTTCGTAATCTGCTGAGAAGGGTCCTTAATCTCTGATTTTCCAACCGCGACTTTCCCATTGAATTGTACGGAGCACGCGGTCGTGTTCCCACACTGCACCCGTCCTCCGTGGGGTCCCTACTCACTCACCTTGGGGGGTTCCTTAGGGTCCCAGCGATTCTACACCTTCTAGACTAGGTCTAGTCCTGAGTCGTGGTTCTTATACCACTTATTTAGTATATGGTTTGGTCTCCCCCGGGAGCCCACTGTGTATTGTGCTACTTACGTTTGATTCTTTGCAACTGTATTATTTGATTTGTGTTCTATCCTCGTGTAGAGGATACTAGAGAGTGTTATATATAATAAATACATATTTTTATAACTACTGTGTGGTTTCCCTTTTCATTTAACCAATACTATAAGGTTACATTCTGGTAAAGCAAGGTGCTTAACATTCCTTCAAGACTTAGCCTGAGGCTGCTCTCCATAGCTACCACTAGGATAGCTTTCAAAAGGTTATCTTTGACCTAATCACCATAAGGGTTGTTTGAACTGGTACAAGGTGCCCACTTTAACTAGTGGACAGCATATACCAGGCCAACTTCTCACATTGGTGTGCAGTGGGTGGGATTCAAGCCTGCATTGTTTTACCAGAAAATCTTTTTGTATTGATTAACTGAAAAACCACTAGTATCTAGGAACATATAATACTAGCTTAAGATAGTAAGTTCTACTGAACTTGGGGTTGGGTAAGTCAAGGGTCTAGCACACCCTTTCTCCAACCTAATAGAGTTTAGTTCCCTCTAGGTTAGGTAGGTGCCTACACCACACCTCACTTAGTATGTCTTCTACTGGGAATGCCACTGGTGGCATCCTGCCTACTAAATATGATAGCTTTGCATTCACTGAATTGAAAGCCATGTGTGTATCTAGGAAGCTGAAGACAGGGAGAAATGCCAACACTCAACGTCTCATTGATGCATTACTGCTAGATGACATTAGGAAGACTCCTTGGTCAGATGAGCAGGATAGAGTGGGTGGTACAGGGGAAGAGGATAGGTCAGGAGGGGACACCTTCTTTGACCTAGAGTCTAACCTTGGACAGGAGGATCAAAGTGATCCACCCCTGAACAACTCAGATCCCCAGGGGGAAGAAGAAGAGGAGGGTCAAGAGGACCATCCCTTTATTCCTCCAGGGAGAGTGCAGAGCTTACCAAGGAGATCTAGGTCTCCCTCTGCTGAGTCAGATCATTCTAGACATTCTCTAGGGACCTCTGTTTCTAGCAAGAGGGACAACTCTTATGACAGGGAGTGCCAATTACTAGAGCTTGAGAAAGCTAAGTTTAGGCTCAGGCAACAGCAATTGGCCCTGGATAAAGAGTCCCTAGAAGTCCAGAAGGCTAGAAAGAAATTGGGACTAGAGTCCCATGGTGGCAGCAATAGTGTCCCTAGGGTTAGGGAACACACCTTTGATCATAGGAACCTGAGCAAGATTGTCCCTCCTTTCCATGTAGGGGATGACATCCAGAAATGGATAACTGCTTTGGAGAGGGCCTGTAAAGTTCAGAAGGTCCCTCAAGAGCAGCGGGCAGCTATCTTGTGGCTCTCCTTTGCTGACAAAGGTAGAGATAAGCTCCTCACTGTTAGAGAAGAGGATGCTGATAATTATTCAGTCCTGAAGAGTGCTCTCATTGAAGGGTTTGGCTAACCACTGAACAGTACAGGATTAAGTTCAGAGACACCCAGAAGACACAGACTCAGGACTGGGTAGACTTTGTTGATTGTGCCATTAAGGCTCTGGAAGGCTGGTTACTTGGTAGCAAGGTGAATGATTTTAAAGGATTGTACAACTTGATTATGAGGGAGCAGATCCTTAATAATTGCCAAAACCAGTTGTTGCATCAGAACCTGGTTGACTCTGGTCTGACTTCTCCCCAAGAATTGGGAAAGAAGGCAGATAAGTGGGTCAGAACCAGGGTGAAGCAGAAAACTCAGACCAATGGTGGTGACCAGAAGAAACCAGACTCTAAGAACTCAGATAAGGGTGGGGACAAAAATAAAGATCAAAAGTCTTCATCAGGGCCCCAAAAACCTGCATCTGGGGGGGGAGTCACAATCCAACAAGGGAAAAGGCAAAGGGAAACCTTGGTGTCATATCTGTAAAGAGAAGATCCATTGGACAAAAGATGCCAATTGTCCAAGGGCCAAGGATCCTACTCCGACCACCACTGCCCCTAAGGCAACTGCTCCCCCTAGCACAGTTTCAAGTGGTGGTACACAGAACAAGGGAATAGTGGGGTTAACCTTGGGCTCTGAGATGGGTTCTGGCCTAGTCAGAACTCCAGCTCAGGCTGATCTAGTCTGTGATGGAGGCATGGATATTGCCTCCTTATTTGTTAGTCCCAGTAACCTGGGCAAATACAGACAACAGCCTTTAATAAATGGTAAGGAGGCCATGGCATACAGGGACACAGGTGCAAGTGTCACAATGGTGACAAAAGATCTTGTGGACCCTACTTGGTGAGATGTACCAAGTGACCAATGCTAGCAATGTCAGGACTGACCATTCCTTGGCAGTTGTTAATTTCACCTGGAGAGGGGTAACTGGCCCAAAGAAGGTTGCGGTAAGTTCAGACCTCCCTGTGGAATGCTTGTTGGGCAATGATTTGGAAACTTCAGCCTGGGCTGAAGTGGAACTGAGGACTCATGCAGCAATGTTGGGCATCACTGCAGATGTCTTTGCTGTGACCAGGTCACAGGCCAAACAGAGAGCCACTGAACAGGCCCTGGATCCTGAAAAGATGGACCAGGTGCCTTTCAAGAAGAGGATCAGGAGGGGTAAGGCTGAGTCTTCCCCCCTGGCCCAGAGTGAGGGTCAGTCTTTTCAGGAAGATGACTCCAGTCCTATAGAAGGAACTGTATCAGATGGACTTGAACCTGATCAGGTTGAGTTCTTGGGGATAGGGGGACCTTCTAGGGCAGATCTGAGCCAGGAGCAGCAAACCTGTCCCTCTCTTGAACCCCTCAGACAGCAAGCTGCTGCTGGGGCTGCAGGGAATGTCAGTGGGTCCCACAGGATCTATTGGGATGAGGGACTTCTATATTCAGAGGGTAGAGACCCCAAGCCTGGTGCCAACAGGAGGTTGGTTATACCTCTGAAGTTTAGGGGCTTCCTACTCACCCTAGCACATGACATTCCCCTAGCAGGACACTTAGGCCAAAGCAAGACTTGGGACAGGCTTGTCCCTCACTTTCACTGGCCTCATATGTCAGAGGACACAAAGGAGTTTTGTCGCTCCTGTATCACTTGCCAAGCCAGGGGTAAAGCAGGTGGTACTACAAAGGCCTCCGTGATACCACTACCTGTGGTGGGGGTTCCCTTTGAGAGGGTTGGGATTGACATAATTGGTCCCATGAACCCTCCAACTGCATCTGGACATTCTTACATCCTGGTGGTGATGGACCATGCTACCAGGTATCCAAAAGCTATTCCCCTTAGGACCATCACAGCACCTGTGGTGGCAAGGGCCCTCCTGGGGATTTTCTCCAGGGTGGGTTTTCCTAAGGAGGTCTTAACAGACAGAGGTACAAAATTTATGTCTAGTTACTTAACTGCAATGTGGAAAGAGTGTGGTGCTCACTACGCCACTGGAGTCAAGCTATTCTGGCTGATGAGGACTGAAAGCCCGAAACCGGTCCTAGGATGCTTGATTCCGGTCCAGGGAAGACATGGCCTGGCAGTTCGGCTGGACTGTTCCCATGAGGCACAGGGTCAAGACTGATTTGCATATGGCTATGTCTGAACTGGGGTGGCGTGGTGAAGCAAAATAACGATGGATTAAACCCAGATCTGTGACTGGGGGTGAATGTTTGCCAATGTGCAACATTCCGTCCATCATCTTGTGTGTTTTGCATTTCGCCCTAATTGGGAAGGGTATGCCCAGACGTGGGTCCCGTGCTCACTACGCCACTGGAGTCAAGCTATCCTGGCTGATGAGGGCAGAAAGCCCGAAACCGGTCCTAGGATGCTTGATTCCGGTCCAGGAAGACATGGCCTGGCAGTTCGGTCTGGACTGTTCCCATGAGGCACAGGGTCAAGACTGATTTGCATATGGCTATGTCTGAACTGGGGTGGCGTGGTGAAGCAAAATAACGATGGATTAAACCCAGATCTGTGACTGGGGGTGAATGTTTGCCAATGTGCAACATTCCGTCCATCATCTTGTGTGTTTTGCATTTCGCCCTAAGTGGGAAGGGTATGCCCAGACGTGGGTCCCGTCCTCACTACGCCACTGGAGTCAAGCTATCCTGGCTGATGAGGGCTGAAAGCCCAAAACCGGTCCTAGGATGCTTGATTCCGGTCCAGGGAAGACATGGCCTGGCAGTTCGGTCTGGACTGTTCCCATGAGACACAGGGTCAAGACTGATTTGCGTATGGCTATGTCTGAACTGGGGTGGCGTGGTGAAGCAAAATAACGATGGATTAAACCCAGATCTGTGACTGGGGGTGAATGTTTGCCAATGTGCAACATTCCGTCCATCATCTTGTGTGTTTTGCATTTCGCCCTAAGTGGGAAGGGTATGCCCAGACGTGGGTCCCGTGCTCACTACGCCACTGGAGTCAAGCTATCCTGGCTGATGAGGGCTGAAAGCCTGAAACGGGTCCTAGGATGCTTGATTCCGGTCCAGGGAAGACATGGCCTGGCAGTTCGGTCTGGACTGTTCCCATGAGGCACAGGGTCAAGACTGATTTGCATATGGCTATGTCTGAACTGGGGTGGCGTGGTGAAGCAAAATAACGATGGATTAAACCCAGATCTGTGACTGGGGGTGAATGTTTGCCAATGTGCAACATTCCGTCCATCATCTTGTGTGTTTTGCATTTCGCCCTAAGTGGGAAGGGTATGCCCAGACGTGGGTCCCGTGCTCACTACGCCACTGGAGTCAAGCTATCCTGGCTGATGAGGGCTGAAAGCCCGAAACCGGTCCTAGGATGCTTGATTCCGGTCCAGGGAAGACATGGCCTGGCAGTTCGGTCTGGACTGTTCCCATGAGGCACAGGGTCAAGACTGATTTGCATATGCCTATGTCTGAACTGGGGTGGCGTGGTGAAGCAAAATAACGATGGATTAAACCCAGATCTGTGACTGGGGGTGAATGTTTGCCAATGTGCAACATTCCGTTCATCATCTTGTGTGTTTTGCATTTCGCCCTAAGTGGGAAGGGTATGCCCAGACATGGGTCCCGTGCTCACTACGCCACTGGAGTCAAGCTATCCTGGCTGATGAGGGCTGAAAGCCCGAAACCGGTCTTAGGATGCTTGATTCCGGTCCAGGGAAGACATGGCCTGGCAGTTCAGTCTGGACTGTTCCCATGAGGCACAGGGTCAAGACTGATTTGCATATGGCTATGTCTGAACTGGGGTGGCATGGTGAAGCAAAATAACGATGGATTAAACCCAGATCTGTGACTGGGGAGAATGTTTGCCAATGTGCAACATTCCGTCCATCATCTTGTGTGTTTTGCATTTCGCCCTAAGTGGGAAGGGTATGCCCAGACGTGGGTCCCGTGCTCACTACGCCACTGAGTCAAGCTATCCTGGATGATGAGGGCTGAAAGCCCGAAACCGGTCCTAGGATGCTTGATTCCGGTCCAGGGAAGACATGGCCTGGCAGTTCGGTCTGGACTGTTCCCATGAGGCACAGGGTCAAGACTGATTTGCATATGGCTATGTCTGAACTGGGGTGGCGTGGTGAAGCAAAATAACGATGGATTAAACCCAGATCTGTGACTGGGGGTGAATGTTTGCCAATGTGCAACATTCCGTCCATCATCTTGTGTGTTTTGCATTTCGCCCTAAGTGGGAAGGGTATGCCCAGACGTGGGTCCCGTGCTCACTACGCCACTGGAGTCAAGCTATCCTGGCTGATGAGGGCTGAAAGCCCGAAACCGGTCCTAGGATGCTTGATTCCGGTCCAGGGAAGACATGGCCTGGCAGTTCGGTCTGGACTGTTCCCATGAGGCACAGGGTCAAGACTGATTTGCATATGGCTATGTCTGAACTGGGGTGGCGTGGTGAAGCAAAATAACGATGGATTAAACCCAGATCTGTGACTGGGGGTGAATGTTTGCCAATGTGCAACATTCCGTCCATCATCTTGTGTGTTTTGCATTTCGCCCTAAGTGGGAAGGGTATGCCCAGACGTGGGTCCCGTGCTCACTACGCCACTGGAGTCAAGCTATCCTGGCTGATGAGGGCTGAAAGCCCGAAACGGGTCCTAGGATGCTTGATTCCGGTCCAGGGAAGACATGTCCTGGCAGTTCGGTCTGGACAGTTCCCATGAGGCACAGGGTCAAGACTGATTTGCATATGCCTATGTCTGAACTGGGGTGGCGTGGTGAAGCAAAATAACGATGGATTAAACCCAGATCTGTGACTGGGGGTGAATGTTTGCCAATGTGCAACATTCCGTCCATCATCTTGTGTGTTTTGCATTTCGCCCTAAGTGGGAAGGGTATGCCCAGACGTGGGTCCCGTGCTCACTACGCCACTGGAGTCAAGCTATTCTGGCTGATGAGGACTGAAAGCCCGAAACCGGTCCTAGGATGCTTGATTCCGGTCCAGGGAAGACATGGCCTGGCAGTTCGGTCTGGACTGTTCCCATGAGGCACAGGGTCAAGACTGATTTGCATATGGCTATGTCTGAACTGGGGTGGCGTGGTGAAGCAAAATAACGATGGATTAAACCCAGATCTGTGACTGGGGGTGAATGTTTGCCAATGTGCAACATTCCGTCCATCATCTTGTGTGTTTTGCATTTCGCCCTAAGTGGGAAGGGTATGCCCAGACGTGGGTCCCGTGCTCACTACGCCACTGGAGTCAAGCTATTCTGGCTGATGAGGACTGAAAGCCCGAAACCGGTCCTAGGATGCTTGATTCCGGTCCAGGGAAGACATGGCCTGGCAGTTCGGCTGGACTGTTCCCATGAGGCACAGGGTCAAGACTGATTTGCATATGGCTATGTCTGAACTGGGGTGGCGTGGTGAAGCAAAATAACGATGGATTAAACCCAGATCTGTGACTGGGGGTGAATGTTTGCCAATGTGCAACATTCCGTCCATCATCTTGTGTGTTTTGCATTTCGCCCTAATTGGGAAGGGTATGCCCAGACGTGGGTCCCGTGCTCACTACGCCACTGGAGTCAAGCTATCCTGGCTGATGAGGGCAGAAAGCCCGAAACCGGTCCTAGGATGCTTGATTCCGGTCCAGGGAAGACATGGCCTGGCAGTTCGGTCTGGACTGTTCCCATGAGGCACAGGGTCAAGACTGATTTGCATATGGCTATGTCTGAACTGGGGTGGCGTGGTGAAGCAAAATAACGATGGATTAAACCCAGATCTGTGACTGGGGGTGAATGTTTGCCAATGTGCAACATTCCGTCCATCATCTTGTGTGTTTTGCATTTCGCCCTAAGTGGGAAGGGTATGCCCAGACGTGGGTCCCGTCCTCACTACGCCACTGGAGTCAAGCTATCCTGGCTGATGAGGGCTGAAAGCCCAAAACCGGTCCTAGGATGCTTGATTCCAGTCCAGGGAAGACATGGCCTGGCAGTTCGGTCTGGACTGTTCCCATGAGACACAGGGTCAAGACTGATTTGCATATGGCTATGTCTGAACTGGGGTGGCGTGGTGAAGCAAAATAACGATGGATTAAACCCAGATCTGTGACTGGGGGTGAATGTTTGCCAATGTGCAACATTCCGTCCATCATCTTGTGTGTTTTGCATTTCGCCCTAAGTGGGAAGGGTATGCCCAGACGTGGGTCCCGTGCTCACTACGCCACTGGAGTCAAGCTATCCTGGCTGATGAGGGCTGAAAGCCTGAAACGGGTCCTAGGATGCTTGATTCCGGTCCAGGGAAGACATGGCCTGGCAGTTCGGTCTGGACTGTTCCCATGAGGCACAGGGTCAAGACTGATTTGCATATGGCTATGTCTGAACTGGGGTGGCGTGGTGAAGCAAAATAACGATGGATTAAACCCAGATCTGTGACTGGGGGTGAATGTTTGCCAATGTGCAACATTCCATCCATCATCTTGTGTGTTTTGCATTTCGCCCTAAGTGGGAAGGGTATGCCCAGACGTGGGTCCCGTGCTCACTACGCCACTGGAGTCAAGCTATCCTGGCTGATGAGGGCTGAAAGCCCGAAACCGGTCCTAGGATGCTTGATTCCGATCCAGGGAAGACATGGCCTGGCAGTTCGGTCTGGACTGTTCCCATGAGGCACAGGGTCAAGACTGATTTGCATATGGCTATGTCTGAACTGGGGTGGCATGGTGAAGCAAAATAACGATGGATTAAACCCAGACCTGTGACTGGGGGTGAATGTTTGCCAATGTGCAACATTCCGTCCATCATCTTGTGTGTTTTGCATTTCGCCCTAAGTGGGAAGGGTATGCCCAGACGTGGGTCCCGTGCTCACTTCGCCACTGGAGTCAAGCTATCCTGGCTGATGAGGGCTGAAAGCCTGAAACCGGTCCTAGGATGCTTGATTCCGGTCCAGGGAAGACATGGCCTGGCAGTTCGGTCTGGACTGTTCCCATGAGGCACAGGGTCAAGACTGATTTGCATATGGCTATGTCTGAACTGGGGTGGCGTGGTGAAGCAAAATAACGATGGATTAAACCCAGATCTGTGACTGGGGGTGAATGTTTGCCAATGTGCAACATTCCGTCCATCATCTTGTGTGTTTTGCATTTCGCCCTAAGTGGGAAGGGTATGCCCAGACGTGGGTCCCGTGCTCACTACGCCACTGGAGTCAAGCTATCCTGGCTGATGAGGGCTGAAAGCCCGAAACCGGTCCTAGGATGCTTGATTCCGGTCCAGGGAAGACATGGCCTGGCAGTTCGGTCTGGACTGTTCCCATGAGGCACAGGGTCAAGACTGATTTGCATATGGCTATGTCTGAACTGGGGTGGCGTGGTGAAGCAAAATAACGATGGATTAAACCCAGATCTGTGACTGGGGGTGAATGTTTGCCAATGTGCAACATTCCGTCCATCATCTTGTGTGTTTTGCATTTCGCCTTAAGTGGGAAGGGTATGCCCAGACGTGGGTCCCGTGCTCACTACGCCACTGGAGTCAAGCTATCCTGGCTGATGAGGGCTGAAAGCCCGAAACCGGTCCTAGGATGCTTGATTCCGGTCCAGGGAAGACATGGCCTGGCAGTTCGGTCTGGACAGTTCCCATGAGGCACAGGGTCAAGACTGATTTGCATATGCCTATGTCTGAACTGGGGTGGCGTGGTGAAGCAAAATAACGATGGATTAAACCCAGATCTGTGACTGGGGGTGAATGTTTGCCAATGTGCAACATTCCGTTCATCATCTTGTGTGTTTTGCATTTCGCCCTAAGTGGGAAGGGTATGCCCAGACGTGGGTCCCGTGCTCACTACGCCACTGGAGTCAAGCTATCCTGGCTGATGAGGGCTGAAAGCCCGAAACCGGTCCTAGGATGCTTGATTCCGGTCCAGGGAAGACATGGCCTGGCAGTTCAGTCTGGACTGTTCCCATGAGGCACAGGGTCAAGACTGATTTGCATATGGCTATGTCTGAACTGGGGTGGCATGGTGAAGCAAAATAACGATGGATTAAACCCAGATCTGTGACTGGGGGAGAATGTTTGCCAATGTGCAACATTCCGTCCATCATCTTGTGTGTTTTGCATTTCGCCCTAAGTGGGAAGGGTATGCCCAGACGTGGGTCCCGTGCTCACTACGCCACTGAGTCAAGCTATCCTGGATGATGAGGGCTGAAAGCCCGAAACCGGTCCTAGGATGCTTGATTCCGGTCCAGGGAAGACATGGCCTGGCAGTTCGGTCTGGACTGTTCCCATGAGGCACAGGGTCAAGACTGATTTGCATATGGCTATGTCTGAACTGGGGTGGCGTGGTGAAGCAAAATAACGATGGATTAAACCCAGATCTGTGACTGGGGGTGAATGTTTGCCAATGTGCAACATTCCGTCCATCATCTTGTGTGTTTTGCATTTCGCCCTAAGTGGGAAGGGTATGCCCAGACGTGGGTCCCGTGCTCACTACGCCACTGGAGTCAAGCTATCCTGGCTGATGAGGGCTGAAAGCCCGAAACCGGTCCTAGGATGCTTGATTCCGGTCCAGGGAAGACATGGCCTGGCAGTTCGGTCTGGACAGTTCCCATGAGGCACAGGGTCAAGACTGATTTGCATATGCCTATGTCTGAACTGGGGTGGCGTGGTGAAGCAAAATAACGATGGATTAAACCCAGATCTGTGACTGGGGGTGAATGTTTGCCAATGTGCAACATTCCGTCCATCATCTTGTGTGTTTTGCATTTCGCCCTAAGTGGGAAGGGTATGCCCAGACGTGGGTCCCGTGCTCACTACGCCACTGGAGTCAAGCTATCCTGGCTGATGAGGGCTGAAAGCCCGAAACCGGTCCTAGGATGCTTGATTCCGGTCCAGGGAAGACATGGCCTGGCAGTTCGGTCTGGACAGTTCCCATGAGGCACAGGGTCAAGACTGATTTGCATATGCCTATGTCTGAACTGGGGTGGCGTGGTGAAGCAAAATAACGATGGATTAAACCCAGATCTGTGACTGGGGGTGAATGTTTGCCAATGTGCAACATTCCGTTCATCATCTTGTGTGTTTTGCATTTCGCCTAAGTGGGAAGGGTATGCCCAGACGTGGGTCCCGTGCTCACTACGCCACTGGAATCAAGCTATCCTGGCTGATGAGGGCTGAAAGCCCGAAACCGGTCCTAGGATGCTTGATTCCGGTCCAGGAAGACATGGCCTGGCAGTTCAGTCTGGACTGTTCCCATGAGGCACAGGGTCAAGACTGATTTGCATATGGCTATGTCTGAACTGGGGTGGCATGGTGAAGCAAAATAACGATGGATTAAACCCAGATCTGTGACTGGGGAGAATGTTTGCCAATGTGCAACATTCCGTCCATCATCTTGTGTGTTTTGCATTTCGCCCTAAGTGGGAAGGGTATGCCCAGACGTGGGTCCCGTGCTCACTACGCCACTGAGTCAAGCTATCCTGGATGATGAGGGCTGAAAGCCCGAAACCGGTCCTAGGATGCTTGATTCCGGTCCAGGGAAGACATGGCCTGGCAGTTCGGTCTGGACTGTTCCCATGAGGCACAGCGTCAAGACTGATTTGCATATGGCTATGTCTGAACTGGGGTGGCGTGGTGAAGCAAAATAACGATGGATTAAACCCAGATCTGTGACTGGGGGTGAATGTTTGCCAATGTGCAACATTCCGTCCATCATCTTGTGTGTTTTGCATTTCGCCCTAAGTGGGAAGGGTATGCCCAGACGTGGGTCCCGTGCTCACTACGCCACTGGAGTCAAGCTATCCTGGCTGATGAGGGCTGAAAGCCCGAAACCGGTCCTAGGATGCTTGATTCCGGTCCAGGGAAGACATGGCCTGGCAGTTCGGTCTGGACTGTTCCCATGAGGCACAGGGTCAAGACTGATTTGCATATGGCTATGTCTGAACTGGGGTGGCGTGGTGAAGCAAAATAACAATGGATTAAACCCAGATCTGTGACTGGGGGTGAATGTTTGCCAATGTGCAACATTCCGTCCATCATCTTGTGTGTTTTGCATTTCGCCCTAAGTGGGAAGGGTATGCCCAGACGTGGGTCCCGTGCTCACTACGCCACTGGAGTCAAGCTATCCTGGCTGATGAGGGCTGAACGCCCGAAACCGGTCCTAGGATGCTTGATTCCGGTCCAGGGAAGACATGGCCTGGCAGTTCGGTCTGGACTGTTCCCATGAGGCACAGGGTCAAGACTGATTTGCATATGGCTATGTCTGAACTGGGGTGGCGTGGTGAAGCAAAATAACGATGGATTAAACCCAGATCTGTGACTGGGGGTGAATGTTTGCCAATGTGCAACATTCCGTCCATCATCTTGTGTGTGTGGTGAACTACAAGTTTACCACACCCTATCATCCTCAATGCAATGGGTTGGTTGAAAGGTTCAACAAAACCCTAAAGGGCATGATAATGGGACTCCCAGAAAAGCTCAGGCGAAAATGGGATGTTCTGTTGCCCTGCCTTCTCTTTGCCTACAGAGAGGTGCCACAGAAGGGGGTTGGCTACAGCCCTTTTGAACTTTTGCTTGGTCACCCAGTTAGGGGTCCACTGTGTTTGGTGAAGGAGGGATGGGAGTTACCTCTCAAACTTTCTGAACAGGATATTGTGGACTATGTACTTGGTCTCCGCTCCAGGATGGCTGAGTATATGAAGAAGGCACCCAAAAACCTTGAGGCTAGTCAGGAATTGCAAAAGGCCTGGCATGACCAAAAGGCTGTCTTGACTGTTTACCAGCCAAGACAGAAGGTGTGGGTGCTGGAGCCTGTGGCCCCAGCAGCTCCTCAAGACAGGTGGAGTGGACCCCACACCATACTTGAGCAAAAGGGAAAGGTCACTTACTTGGTGGACCTTGGAACTCCCAGGAGCCCCCACAGGGTGCTCCATGTGAACAGGCTCAAGCCTTATGTTGACAGGGCAGACATGGGCTTGCTCATGGCTACTGATGAGGGACAGGAGGAAGAGAGTGACCCACTCCCTGACCTCCTCTCACAGAACCCTGATGATGGCTCAGTAGATGGTGTAGCTTTGGCAAGCAGCCTCACTGAGCAGCAACAGTCTGATTGCAGGAAGGTCCTCAATCAGTTTAGGCACATGTTCTCACTGACTCCAAGTCAGACCACCTGGTGTACCCATGAAGTCGACACAGGTGAGAACCTACCTGTGAAGAACAAAATTTACAGGCAACCTGACCATGTCAGGGACTGCATCAGGACTGAGTCCAGAAGATGTTGGAATTGGGAGTCATTGAGCCCTCAACTAGTCCTTGGGCTAGTCCAGTGGTCTTGGTACCAAAACCTCACACCAAAGATGGTAAGAGAGAGATGAGGTTTTGTGTTGATTACAGAGGACTCAATGCAGTCACTAGGACTGATGCTCATCCTATTCCAAGGGCAGATGAACTCATAGATACTTTGGCCTCAGCCAAGTTTCTGAGTACTTTTGACCTTACAGCTGGCTACTGGCAAATCAGACTAGCTGAGGATGCCAAGCCAAAAACCGCATTTTCAACCCCTAGTGGGCATTACCAATTTGTGGTGATGCCTTTTGGCTTGAAGAATGTACCTGCCACATTTCAAAGGTTGGTGAACAAAGTTCTCACAGGCCTGGAAGAATGTAGTGCAGCTTATCTAGATGATATTGCTTTCTTTAGTTCCACCTGGGAGGATCACCTGGTCCACCTGAGAAATATTTTGGAGGCCATGCAAAAGGCAGGCCTCACCATCAAGGCTACTCAGTGCCAGATAGGGCAGAGTCAGGTTGTATACCTGGGCCACCTTGTAGGTGGAGGCCAGGTTCAACCATTGCAGAGCAAAATCCAGACCATCATGGCATGGGTTGCTCCAACTACCCAGACTCAGGTGAGAGCTTTCTTGGCAATATATTTCAAAAAAGACCTGACCTACTCAGAACAGTATCTTATAATTCCAAGGACCAGGGGTATAAATTCCCCTTACACGGCAGTACAATTATAACTTGCCTGTATGTCCTACTGTTCATACTTTAGTATCCAATTATGTCATGTACCACAGTTTCCAACAAACAAAAAATAAATTTTTGTCTCACCACATAACTTTGTGAAAATATGTGAAAGAATGGGAAGTACCTCACGGTAGTAACACCAAGGGGAGCTGCTGGCATATGTTTACCAGTATGCCCACACTTATCATCATCGGTAACTTTCGAAGTAAAAAAAAGAGAGAAAAGGTGAAAGTGAAGAGATTCCACTGTCCTGAGGAATCTATAAGAAAATGAGTGACAAAGGATGACACAGTCAGTGCAAGAAATCACTGCGTGCCTACCGTATCCCACACACAACACAAAAGAGGAGATGCAATCCTCAATTAAAATTTACTTCCGGACTTTTCTTTTCCGGGGGTGTGTTCTCCCTCCCCGGGCACTTGAAATACAAACGCTCTCGTCCTGACTGCTGTGAAGCGGGACGGAGCACCGAGCAAAGTAAGACACCGGGGGACAGAGGGTACCTGGTAGATTGGCTGCAAACAGTAGGTGAGAGTTGGTGGTGGAAGTGGTTTATACGAAAGTTTCAGTCTACAGGAGAGGTTATTTTGGGTAAAGCTAACTCGGTAATGGCGGGCTAACGGGGTGAGAGCAGCAGATCAGATTCTTCCCCAGTGCTGTGGACAAATGGGGTCGTCACAGTTTTCTTGATAAAAAGAAGGACAACTGAGTGTTAATAATCTATTGAAATATATGATTTATTGTGATCCTAGGTGAGACTGACGCTAGCAGGTACTAGTGGAAATGCGACTTTGCAGCGCATTGCCCTAGAGGGTGGCGTGCAGGTACGACGGACTACAGCAGCCACTTGGTAAATGTATACTAAATTGTCTACATACATTTCATGAGTGAGGCTTCTTTATCTGTACTGGTGAGAGATCCAGGTTTTTATTGACATTTGTTTCACAGTTTTTATGTATTTTTATGTATTTCTTTTTGTCATGTGACCACAGGTATGAGTGACCAACAAGCAAGGTGTTATAGGGTCCCACACTTGCTCTGATGAAGTTGCCGGAATAATAGTAGGCAACGAAACATGTTGGCCCAGATGGTTATGAATGGCCAAGTAGATGCCGTTTTTAAATGAGGACACTTACTACATTGAATAAATCCTTGTTGCAAGTAAGCGGTACCTCTTTTTAATTGAGGATTGCATCTCCTCTTTTGTGTTGTGTGTGGGATACGGTAGGCACGCAGTGATTTCTTGCACTGACTGTGTCATCCTTTGTCACTCATTTTCTTATAGATTCCTCAGGACAGTGGAATCTCTTCACTTTCACCTTTTCTCTCTTTTTTTCACTTAGAAAGTTACCGATGATGATAAGTGTGGGCATACTGGTAAACATATGCCAGCAGCTCCCCTTGGTGTTACTACCGTGAGGTACTTCCCATTCTTTCACAAAGTTATGTGGTGAGACAAAAATTTATTTTTTGTTTTTTGTTTGTTGGAAACTGTGGTACATGACATAATTGGATACTAAAGTATGAACAGTAGGACATACAGGCAAGTTATAATTGTACTGCCGTGTAAGGGGAATTTATACCCCTGGTCCTTGGAATTATAAGATACTGTTCTGAGTAGGTCAGGTCTTTTTTGAAATATATTGCTGAGTGGGGGGCGACCTGACTACTTACCCCTTGGTGCTCCTGTTTGGTTTTCAGAGCTTTCTTGGGCCTGACTGGGTACTACAGAAGATTTGTAAAGGATTATGGGTCCATAGTGACTCCCTTGAATGATCTTACATCAAAGAGAATGCCAAGAAAGTTCAGTGGACAGTTAGCTGTCAAAAGGCATATGATGACCTCAAGCAGGCCATGTGCACTGCTCCCATTCTGCAAAGTCCTGACTATTCCAAACAATTCATTGTTCAAACTGATGCATCTGAGTTGGGGGTAGGGGCTGTGTTATCACAATTGAATGCGGAGGGTCAGGATCAGCCAGTAGCTTTTATTAGCAGAAGGCTGACCCCCAGAGAGAAACGTTGGTCAGCTATTGAGAGGGAACCCTTTGCTGTGGTTTGTGCTCTGAAGAAGTTGAGGCCATACTTGTTTGGAACTCACTTCATTGTTCAGACTGACCACAAGCACCTCTTGTGGCTAAAACAGATGAAGGGTGAGAACCCAAACTTTTGAGGTGGTCCATTTCCCTACAGGGGATGGACTATACAGTGGAACATAGACCTGGGAGTAACCAGGCCAATGCAGATGGACTCTCCAGATATTTCCACTTAGAACATGAAGACTCAACTGGGCAAGGTTAGTCTCATCTCCTTTCGTTTGGGGGGGGGTTTGTGTAGGAAAGTAGGATCTGCTTCTTATGGTTACCCACACTTTTTGCTTTTTGCACCCACTGTTTTGACTAGTCTGGCTGGTATCCTGCTATCCAGGACCCCAGCCTATCTGCTTTCTCCCTTAAATTGATATGTACGTACTTTGGTACAATTCCAGATTGGATACTAGGGTACCCTTATCAGTCCCTAGTATATGGTACACAGGTACCCAGGGCATAGGTACCCCAGAGGCCTCCCATGGGCTGAAGCATGTATTATGCCACCCCTGAGAGGTCATGCAAAATGGAACCCTAGGTCTGCTACTGCAGCCTGTGTAAGCTGGTACTTGCACCACTTATGAGAGATATAGGTTCACTATATCTATATATATCACTACACTTAAAACCTTGTAAGTCACCCCTATAGCAGGCCTTAACAATCCTGAAGGCAGGGTGCTGGGTTTTACGTGAGAGGGTGCTCCTGCATGAGCAGGGCCCCTCTGCAGTCTTCGGAGGCCATTCTCCCGGGCTGTACGTGATACTACCAGACATATAGGTAGATGTGCATTATAACCTCACGGTAAATGCTATCTCGAAAACGACTGCAACGAAGTATGATTCCTCCCCTCAGAACCGAGGTTCTGGGGGTACCTAAGTCTACCGGTACCAACTTTCTCGAGCCTTACAGCACAAAATGGATGCTGCCAGCCACAGACACGAGTCTGCCCTCCTGCTGCTGAGCCAAGCTCGAGCAGGGAAAGGCAGCACAATAGGCATCCTGTCACAGGGAGGTGTTACCACCTTCCAGACAGGATTTACTGTATTGGGGCTGGGTGGGGGCACTTTCTCAGTGCCAGAAAGTCGGCACGAGGGGCACACTAGGTGTCTCTGTGCATAGTCCAGCTCAAACCAGTTCTAGGAGCCATTTGCTACTGCTCTGGCGCGAAACTGGACAAAGGACATGGGTGTAGCCACCCCTCTGTCCTGTCCCTCCCCTAGGAGGGTCCCTAGAATCTGTCCAACCCTTTCCCGTGGGTATAAAATGGGTTACCTGGCTACAGGACATTAGATTTTACGTGGACAAGATTCTGCAAGAAGATACCACTACACTTCGACCGTCTGGACACGCTGGACTTCGCTGGACCTCCCTTGGGCTCGACTTCGTCTTCGCTTGCCGTCCCCAGTCTCGCCACTGTCTGTGATCCATACAGGCTCCATGCAGGACCGTGTGGACCTCCAAGACAACCAAAGAATCTCCCTTGGAGTGAAGGAGTCACTCCCCTGCAAACGCAGGCACCGTAATGCATCTGACCGGTTTGCTGATCCTGAGCTCCTGCGGACTCTGCAGCACAGGAGGTGGGTTTCTGAAGGTCTCTGAGGTTGAGCTGCCCTCTCACTGAGTTTGAGGCAGATACCCCTCGTGGGGACCGTATACCCTTACTCCTGTGCACCGTGTGTATTTGCAACTGCACATGCTTGTTGTCGTGCAACGATTTTGTGCATTGGGCCATTTGTAGCCCTGATCCCAGTGCATCTTTTCTGAGAAGGACTACGGCATCTTTGCACTCTGTGCACTGCTAGCTGGTATCCTGTGAAACTGCCTGAGGTCCCCTCGCGACTCCTGTGCCTTCGGCCTGTGAGTCCACTTGAGGGTCAACTTTGCCTTATTTGGGCTCCCCTGGTTGTTCCAGGCCTGCCCTGACTCCCCTTGCTGTGTTGAGTCTCCTGGTCCTTGCTGGGCCAGATCGACACCGAATTTGACCATCTACATGGGTTGCCGCTGCCAAGGCTTGATTGGTGCTCCCGACGGACACCGACCCCTCAGCACTCGACATCCTTTGTGGGACAGCTTGCCTCCAGCTCCTGGTCGCCCTAGACATCTCCGGGTCCTCGCAGCTGAAGAGTCAAGATCACCGTCTACACACATGAAGCACCCGACATCGGTGGGCATTCGCCTACTGAGCCCCTGGTCACTCCAAAGTGACCCAGACTCTGTCCCCTCTGCTTTCAGGTTCTTCTCATCTAGAATCCACGTTTGGATTCCACCGGACACTTTGCTTTCTTCCAGCAGCAGCATTTCTTTGTCGACATCCATAGAAAACGACGAGGGTTTCCGACGCCACTTCGCACCTATGCACCCGGCTCCTCTGGAATAGGTAACTCTGGTACAAAGGTATCCATGGGTGAGGTGGCCCTCCAAACCCTTAAGTTCCAAGGGTTGTCTTCGTAATCTGCTGAGAAGGGTCCTTAATCTCTGATTTTCCAACCGTGACTTTCCTATTGAATTGTATGGGTCACGTGGTCGTGTTCCCACACTGCACCCGTCCTCCGTGGGGTCCCTACTCACTCACCTTGGGTGGTTCCTTGGGGTCCCAGCGATTCTACACCATCTAGACTCGGTCTAGTCCCGAGTCGTGGTTCTTATACCACTTATTTAGTATATGGTTTGGTCTCCCCCGGGAGCCCACTGTGTATTATGCTACTTACGTTTGATTCTTTGCAACTGTATTATTTGATTTGTGTTCTATCCTCATGTAGAGGATACTAGAGAGTGTTATATATAATAAATACATATTTTTATAACTACTGTGTGGTTTCCCTTTTCATTTAACCAATACTATAAGGTTACATTCTGGTAAAACAATGTGCTTAACATTCCTTCAAGACTTAGCCTGAAGGCTGCTCTCCATAGCTACCACTAGGATAGCTTTCAAAAGGTTATCTTTGACGTAATCACCATAAGGGTTGTTTGGACTGGTACAAGGTGTCCACTTAAACTAGTGGACAGCATATACCAGGCCAACTTCTCACAAAGCTCCTAAGTCTTGTTGCACTAAACCAGTACCTTTAAGATGAAGGAAAAATAATATGAGTGACGAATGGCTAAATGGGCTTTGTTATCAATGATCAAATCCTCTGACGTCCAGGGACATGAATCTTATGGTTAGCCGCTAAGGCCTTGATAACTATAAAGAAGAGATAGGACTTCCACTGAAGAAAGTGGGAAAACCTACAACAGGCTGCAAAGGAAAAACACGGCCAAGAATTCTGGAAATTAGTAGAGTGTGGCAACAGAGCGCTAGATTCCCATGTAAATTTTTAATTGCAGGGATGACATCGGTGTCATATTTCCAGGCATTATATACTTCTTACACCTTGGTCAACCCCTAAATTATTCTGGACCTGTAGTGCCTTTTTCAATTTGAACCATGTAATTACACAGAGATTGAACAAACTTCAGTTTCCATGGAGCAGGGGGAAAGTACCAGGCCCAGATATAATTCTGGGGTATTTCTGGAACAATGAACCTGTGTTCTGGTTGTGTTTTATATGAAAAACTGTCAATGCAATACTTACATGTGACAATATACCAGCGTCATGGAAGACTGTAGAAATGTATAAAAGAGACCCTGGGAATTATTGTCCTATATCACTTCTGGATTGCCTTAGGAACATTTTGTGGGAGACTGGTCCTACAGAGGCTACAAGAGTGGGCAGGTGAGCACAGAATTTTAAGTAAAGCAAAAGCTGGGTTCCGAAAGGAGATGGGGACTCCAGATCAAGCAGCCCATTATTATGAAGTGTGTTCACCTAAAAAATGAGACCATATGTTTATTATGATCTAAAAAGTGCTTTTGATGTTGTTGACGGACCATGATTGGTTAATATCATGAAACAATAAGATTCAAGCCTGATTGAGCTTGTCTGACTATTGCATTTAAATATTGTGGCTTGTGTCTGTTATGGCTGGGACGGGAATTTGACAAAGGATTTCGGCACTGTAACTGGAGTCTGCCAAGATTGCACTTTAGCCCCTGTTCTTTTGAATGTTTTTATAAATAGCCTTGATGCTGTTTTAAAAGGGATTGAGTGTCATGTCCCCTGCTTGAGATTCAACCACGTTCCCCTTTTATTATATGGTGACGACACAATTTTATACGCCTGCACAGAAAATGGATTGGTGCTATTCCTGGCCAGGTTTAAAATTTGTTTTACCTTGAATCTGAACTTTTATCTAAGGTCTAAGGTATTGGCAGTAGATTCTAAACAAAAACATTGAGAAAGAGGTTTTGTCCTAATGGTTGTGGTCGTGATCAAATTAGGGATTTTGATTATCTAGGGCTAAAGTTTGCTGCATCTGGCAAATTGACCAAACAGATAAAAAAACTGAAATATTTGGAACTCAAAAGTTACTGATCTATAGTCTTTTAATCAGAAATTTGGCAGCTGTACTTTTTCATCTGCCCTGAATGTTTAAAAAGCTAGATGCCTCAGTAGGTCTCTATCTGGGTTTGAACTGTGGGACACAGTGTAAAGTTAAAAGTTAGTAAATACTTGAAAAATCTTGTTTCAACAATAAACAGTCGGTCTCCCAAGCCACTCCTACTCTGCTGTCAGACGAGGAGCTAGGTAATCTAAGTGTCTCCCACTCAGCCCTCTAAAGACTGCTATTGTTCTGGATCCATCTCTGGACTGAACCTAATGGAGTAGTATACATCTTTTTTTCTTAGTCCTCACATCATCTTTTGATATTCTCTGCACTTAAGTATTTTTGTATCTTCACTGATCCGAAGCTTCACCATTTGTTTCCAAATCTAAAAATCATGGGTATGTCATGAAGAACTACTTAGGAGGTTATCCTAGATATTTAGGGCCTGATTTAGATTTTGACAGACAAGGTACTCTGTTAACCAAACTCTGGATCAGCCCACCTCATTTAGAGATGGACGGACCTTTAGTATTCTGTCAATGAAGCACTCCTTGACCCGTTGGTGCAATACTTTATCTGATGGCCTGACAGAGCAGGGGCTGTTGAATGAAGCACATTGCACTGTCCATCCTATTTAGGGTAGGTCGTGTAATGACTTTTTTTCCTGTCTTTCACCTCCAGGAATAACCTGCCATGGCGTACAGGAAAAAACAATATTGACCCCCATATATGGAGGAAAACTCCTAAGGAAAACGAGGGTCATTAGTTATTTGGTTATCAAAAACAAAAGTCCCACTTTGGGACTTTGTTTAAAAATCACAACAAATCTCAAATCTTTGGTGTGCTGGCCTCAAAACCGACAACGGCAGTACACCAAAATGTTAGTACATTGAAAGGAACTGCTGTGACAGCAGTTCATTGCAGCGTACAGAGATGACCGCAATGCTACTGGTCAGCTCTAAATAGGCAGGCTGAGTACCCTCAGGGTGGCGGAAGTAATGTCCTCCACCACCCAGATAGACAGTACTCATCCACCAAACTCAAAATCAGGAGCTTACATTGGTGTAATCATATCACGAAAAAGCCACTGTACTTACTATTAGAGTCATATCTCAAGATATACCCAAAATTTCAATTTCTTTTGTTGAACATTTTTTATCAAAATTATAAATGCAACTTATTGTTTTTCACCATTCAGGACATGTGGGTGAGTTTACGGAGATCCACTTCTTACAGATTTCATATCTTGCGAGTAGCATCAGAATATATAATAACCTCATCATCAGTATGGTAAAACCTGTTTTCGCGTTCTGTTATTCCAAACAGAATAAGAATGGAGCTTACCTTGATTGTATGATGAAAACTTGATCAGATACTCTTACCTACATTGCTCCAGAAGGGATCAGGTTTTTCAATATATAAACATGTGGACATCATTTACTTGGAGCTGTTTATACTTAATACATCTCCCTTCTGACTGATATAATATGATGGCTAGATTTTGCAAGGTCTAGTAGATTCTGTGGAGAATAAAAAAGGGATTTTGCCTTAACAACTCAGATTTGACTGTAGAATAAAGAGTACTTAAAGATACTTGAAGTACGTTGTTGAGTTCGAGCAGTGGTAAGTCTTTTTTCAATACATTATGGGGTGCACTTAAATTTGCATCCACTGCTTGACATAGCGCTTGGTACCAGCATGGTATTTCTTTCTTTTTAGCGGTTATATTTTTCAGCTCTGTTTCCTTCTTCAACAAACTGGTAATAGTCAATCCATGATAAAACTTGTACATATTTAAATCTGATTTGTGCCCTTTAGTTTGATCTTCTAGGTAGTTTCAAGGTTGCAATATATCCTTCTCTATTAGTTGACTCCTGTATAGAATTCTTGCCTCTCTCAGTGGAGCACTTAGTTGAACTTTCAAAAGCCCAGGTGTGCCTACTGAATACAAAATCAGGGATAATTGGTATGATATTGTTTATTTAGTAGTTTCAAAACATCAAACCATAGCTTTGCAGTTATTTTCAATATATTCAATCTAACTTTTTTTTCAGTAAATTTGGGGTGAACATTTGTATAGAAAATACTCTTTCTATACATCCTCCAACATTTGCTGCACTAATAATCCCTTTTTGTTTGGCCTGAAAAAGAAAACAAGAGACTGCCTTTTTTTAATTTGGAATGCCTAGCAATATATCTTGATGTCTAGCAGGGCACACCCCTCTGTATTTAAGTCTTTCCTATTTTTTTCAGGAATGCCTAATGCCTTTTGAGGCCCATATGAAACTATTGATCTTACTTTGCCATTTGGCTATTTCTATTTTATCTAAATGTAGTGGCTTACAATTAAACAGGAAAGTTTGTTTCAGTAGAATTGGCATTTTTATAAGATTCACTTGTCAATATATTGGGCGGGTCCTATCTTTCTCTTTTACTACATTTTGTAACTTTCTCTCTGGAATTGTGACAATATTTTGGGAGATGTTTATCTCTAGGTCTCTGATCTCTGTCCAAATGTGAATATCTTTGGCTTTCATGTTCCATGGCAAAACCAAAGGGGATGAAGGTCGGAGTGTTGAACATTGCAAGCACTCACCCCCAGTCAACTGATCTGGGTTTAATCCATCATCATTCTTTAGCTCACTCCGCCACCCCAGTTCAGACATGGCCATATGCAAATCAGTCTGACCCTCTGCCTCATGGAAACAGTCCAGCCCGAACTGCCAAGCCATGTCTTCCCTGTACCGGAAACAAGCATCCTGGGACTGGTTTCTGGCTAACAGCCGTCATCAGCCAGGCTAGCTTGAATCCAGTGGCAAAGTGAGCAAGGGACCCACGTCTGGGCATACCCTGCCCTTATCTCTGACTTTGCCTCCTTTACTAAATAACTGTTCCAAAATTGTGTGTTGATTCTTTAACTTTTAGGAGGGTCTTGCGTAAATCTGATGTGTGTATTGTTAGATCATCTGCTTATAGCATCACTTTGTTTTTAAAATTCCCACACCTAAACAGCATGATGTCTTTAACCCATTTAACAACATGGCTAAAGGTTTAATATATACATCGAATAATAATCAGGAAATAGGACATCCCTCTAGTGATGTTAAGACGTTCTGTCAAGTTGCCATTAACTAACATTCAGTCCATAGGTGACGGATATATTTCCTGTAGTGTCTCGGCGTAGCCATCCCTAGTTCCTAACTTTGCCAATACTTTCCATAACTGAGCCCAAATAACCATGTTGAAGGCTTTGGCCACAATGAGAGACAAAAGTCTGCCAAAAGACTTTTCTTGGTCGCCGCAAGGTCAACTGTCCTCTGTCAGAAATGGGTTTATTAACTTGGGAGTGAGGTACCCCTACCAATTTAATAAATCCACTCTGGTTGAATCAAAGCAGTTCTAACAAAATCCCTTCTCAACCTGTGGTAGCTATGGACCAGGGATCAGGCACTCCCCAGACAAGTGTGTGCTAAGTTCAAGCAGTACCAACAATTTTAAAGTAAAGAACACTTTTCCCAAACCAGTTTAGACAAATAGAGACACAAATAATTTAAAAAATGACCTAAGCTCATCAAAATAGGCTAAGCGGAACAGGGGATCTGAATTATTAAAATTTAAAAGGCAAAAAGCACCAATAAAAATTAAATCAACAACCACAAGGCACGGTTCTTAGTTGATCAAGCCCTAGGCTTGATTTCAGGCTGACTGCAATGCAGAGCAGTGGTCGCTTGCACCAAGCGGTTCATCCCAGGCAAGGTTTATGCCGTCTGATTTAGGGCCTGATTTAAGTGCTTTATTGTGCAGGACGGCATGTTGAGACCTGTCAACAGGCCGTCCTTCATACTCAAAAATACAATGTTTCTGGTGGAACACCAGAAACATTTTCTTTTAAAAAATCAGTTGGGACATGAGGGAAGTATTTCCCTCGCATCCCAAGTTTGATACATTTTTATTTTTCTGTAAGGCCAGTGTGCAAAGTGAGTCTTTTTTGGTCCCTGGTTTGGTATGTTCCTGTCACATGCACTAGGCCCAGCCAAACAATTGGGGTAACATTTCTTTCAGGAGAAGTGCAGGTACACTGAGTGGTAGGAATTTTGAAGATCCTCACAGATTCCAGAAGTTTCTGTCACAGAAATGAGAAGAAAATGTATGATTGATTTAGGGCAACATTTGACCTGTGGAGTGGATTGTGGGTAAGAAAACAGCATCAGATCTACACCAGGCATACTACCCTGGACTCTCTGGGTTTGGCCCAATACCACAGATACCCCCATTGCCAAACCAGGTCATTTTCTTTCCACTTTGCATTTTGGACATTTTGTGCCATGGGCATGAGACAAAGCCACACAAGTGAGATGGTATTGTTATAGGGAAAAGTGTGGAAATGTTGGGTGACAGGAATTTTTTGAATCCTCACAGGTTCTGGAAGTTTCTGTCAGAGAAATGTGAGAAAAATGCATGATTTTAGGCAAAGTGTGAGGTTTGCACAGGGTTGTGGATAAAAAAACCTCATGAGTTCCAAACAAGGCACACAACCCTGGACTCACATGGTATTCTTGTTTTAAAAAATGTGTGGGTTTGGTAGGTTTCTCTGTTTGGGGACAAAGCCTGGACCCAAATACCGCAGCTACTCCCATTGCCAAACAGGTAATTTTTTGACAAGAAATGTTGCTGTCTCCATGTTGTGCTTTGGCGCTCTTTGTGTCACAGGTGCCAGGCCAAGCTGTGCAAGTGGGGTAGAGTTTTTTCAGGAGAATTGTGGATACATTGGGTGGTTGGATTTTGTGGATCCCTTCAGAATCCAAAAATTTCAATCACAGAAATATGAGGAAAATGTGTAATTTTATGCAAAGTTTAAGGTTTGCAAGGTATAATGGGTACGAAAACCCCATGGGATCCACACAAGACACACTACCTAGAATGACCTGGGGTGTCTAGTTAAAAAAAAATGTATGAGTGTGGTAGATTTCCTATGGTAATGGCTGAGCGCGAGCCCAAATAGAACAGCTTCTCCCATGACAAAACAGGTGATTTTTTTTTTACAGGAAATGTCTCAATCTTTTGTTCTGGGACCTTTTATGTCATGGGCCCAAGTCTGAACTAACAAGTGGGATAGCATTTTTTATCAGGAGAAGAGTGAGAATGCTCGATGGTAGAAATTTTGTGGATCCCTACCGATTCCTTAAACTTCATCAAAGAAATGTGAGGAAAATGTGTGCTTTTTGGCAAAACTTGAGGTTTGCATGGCATTTGGGGTAAGAAAATGTTGTGGGATCAATGTAAAGCCCACCTCTCTAGACTCCTCAGGGTGTGTGGTTTTAAAAAAAATGTCAGGGTTTGGTAGGTTTTCCAGGGTGGTTGCCGAGCAAGGCTCTAAATACTCCAGTTGTCTCCATCATCAAAACTGGTCATTTTTGGAAAGGAAATGTTGATGTTTCCATGTTGCATTTTGGCGCTTTTTGTATCAGAGGCGCCAAGCCACACAAGCGGAGTACAGTTTTTATTCCTACAGAATAGGATAGCATTTTTTATTATTAATTGAATTTCTCACCGTTATTGCTTTCCAAATGTAAGACAGTGTGCAAAAAAGATGACATTTTGCAAATTGTCCTCTGAATCCCAATAGTATGCGTAAAACCAAATTCAGAGGTGAACAAATACCCACTATTCCTAAACTCAGTATCTTGCGTACATTTACAAAATTCACAGGTTTCCTTCATTCTCATTTTTCATTAGATTTTGCCATATAAATTGCTGAATGATCAACGTACTGCGAAAAATCATTACAATCTGCAGCTCAATTGTTGGCTCTGGGTACCATGTGTTTTTGGGCAACCTACAAACACTATGTATCCCCATGACCAGAAGAGTCAGATGCACGTAACAGTATGTTACTTTGGTAATTTGCCCATCAGGGCAAAAAATTACAGATGAAAACGATGTCATCAGTTGCTATTCTTTTCTACTTTTTTCACTATTTTCTTATTACAGCAATTAGTTTCTTTTGGAAAAGAAAGAGCAACTTACACAAATAACCCCTTGCGAAATGTAGAATTTTGTCTAGTTTTCAGAAATGTATAGCTGTACAGGTTCACCATGCGTGCCTTACCTGTTTCCCCCATAGATTGCAAGCAGGTTGAAAGTGGAAAAAAAAGAAAAGATCGACTATCAGTTTAAAAAAAAAAGGAGAAAAACAGTGGTGAATAAAGTGGTTTTATTTTACCACTTTACTTGTTCATGAAAGCAGGGACGATGGTGATCCTACGACAACAAACCATTTGTTGAATCCATTTTTAGGGAGAAAAAACATATGCTTTATTGCACCACACATTTTATCCATTTTGTCAACAAAAACACATTTTTTCTATAGTTTAGGTATTTTCTTAGTTTCCTTTGGGAAATACGCAAAGCTTGGGTGCCTTTAGAATCCCCAAGTTGTGGAGGACATGAGGCACATTTGGCCTGCATACCTTTTGTGGAAAAAACATTATGAAGGGCGAAGGCGCAAAGTGCCCCAAATATCAAATAAATGGTTTAGCACTGAAGGTTGAAAAGCCTAAGAAGTTAATGGGTTAAGTTGGACTAGCTGCCATCCATAAGGGTGAGGGAGGTTATCACCCTGGCCAAACTCCTGTCTGCCAAATTAATAGATCACTTCAGGCTCTGTGGCAATCTCTGTACCTTTACAGGAGCTGCGGTCATGTTAGCTCCTTTGAGGGCACAAAACGTTTGGTGGACGTTTACCATGCTCCTGATGGCCATGCACCAAATATGTTTGTTTTTCAGAAACAAACTCCCAAAGCAGGAGTTTGTTTCTGAAAAAACAAAAAACATATGGACCCGACACCTTGGGCTTTTTTCTACCATGGTATTGTAGCCCATAATTTTTTTCTGTTTATAACAAACAGAAAATAGGACATCAGACCGTCCGCTATATATAGGGTGGGCAGTCTGATGCCCTTACTGTAATAGCCCCTACTGTGTCAGGCCATTGGAGTACGTTTTCTGACAGATGATCCAGTGGAGCAGAGCCATTGGAAAACTGACAGTCTGCCTGACTCATAAACTCTAAATCAGGTCCTTAGCCTTTTTTATGGAAATGAAACATTTCCAATGGGCAAGGTCCAAAGCTGTGACTGACAAGGGTCCCTCAAAGTCACATATGTCATTGTAAAGTTCCAGCAGTTAGTTTTGGCATCAAAAGATCCGAAAAGGCCAAGCCTGAATGTCATGGATACCGACAGTGCTTCGATGGTTGTATAGATTTGCCGCCATCCCTGAGTCCAAGGATTTACCTTCAGATTTAGTCACTTTTTTGGAATTCAAAATCCTCCAGTGGGCCTAGGCTGGAAGCCCTAGCCTGGCAGGGCTCCATGAGGCCAAATATCTTCACTGTGAGGTCCTACTGAACCAATTTTCATCACAGCAAAAAACTCTAAATGGAACGGCGTTGGATTTCTTGCCCACCTTGGGTGTGACCTTCATGGGCAAGCCCCAGTCCCTTCCTTGTCTCAGTCCACCAACTTTTGTAAATTCTAGGAAAGTTCCTAATGATCAGTCCTGTAGCCTGTAGCTCCTCAGAACAGGCTTCTAGGCACCAGGTCTTTCTCCAGCCAGATCTACTGTAGGGTCCAGGCCTCTATGATTAGCTGGACCCTCTTAGGATCAGGACTCCTCTTGCTTTTTGTATCCCAGGAGCAAAAAAACAGCAGGTCAACCCCTTGACACTTGAAGAGCAGTTCAGTTCCTTTGTGCCAGAAATAGTAAGGAATTCTTGAATCCTTGTGTGAGTTCTCTTTCACTAGCAGAAGTCAGGAGTCTTTTTCCAGCATCACTTTATTCATCAGATGAAGTCTTCACAGGTCCAGTTATGTTTGGAAGAGGTGATGGTGGAGGTACCCAATTTTTCCTGTGCACTAGTCCGCATTTCTTGAAATCCTACCACCCAATTCCAACTTTTCCCTTACAGTCTCCCACCTACTTTTGCAGTGCATCCTCTTTGCTGTACTGTAAAATTACCCAGGAGCCCCTGTTTCAAAATGCAAAACCCAGTGTCCAAAAGCTCCTAAGTCACTCTGCTATTTATATAAGCTCTCATTTCACCAAAAGAATTAAGGACCCGATTAGTGTCGGGTGGACCACCACCGACAGGCCGTTGGTGGTGGTCTGTCCAACATCCAGAGTATCAGTCCGACCGCCGGATTACAATGCCTGTGGTCGAAGCGATTTGGGCGGGGGGAAAGACCGCCTCCTCCGACAGGCTCAACAAGTCCATCGGGGTGTCGGTAGATGTTAATCCCTTCAATGGGGGCAGTGCCTGGCAAGGCACAGCCGTAGGGATTACGATGTCCATTTCCCTCTGCCTTTATAGACAGGGCCCCGCCCCATGTGGGCCTCTGCTATGGGGTCCGGGGGGCTCGTGTGGTGCCCCCCAAACATCCATGCACCATGTGCCAGGCACCATATGGTGCCTGGCACACGGTGCATGGATGTTCAAAAACATCCTTTTTTCTATTGCAGCTTGTGTTGCGGCCCTTTTTCGGGCTGCACCACAAGCTGCAATGGAAAAAGGGATGTTTACAACTGCCTGCATGGCAGTTGTATCACAATTTGGCTGTAGGGACCGCAGAATTCTTGTCGGACGGTCTTGAGCCCAAAACGATGGCAATCAGATGCTTGTCCAACCGCCATCATAATGAGGCCCTATAACTGGTTTTCACTGATAAGAGTCTGGCTATCTGGATAGGTCCTGGAATGAATAGAAGAAGCCCTCCATAGCACCTTCAAGCCTAAAGAGGTAGTGCTAAAGTTGCACCACCTCAAAAAAGGTTCCGCCCGCAATGCATATAAACATTCAGATCTAGCAAGCCCAGTACTCTGTGTCTCCTGGTCCACATAAATGGGACTGGAATGCAGAGGAAAGAGTTGTGTCGCAGATTAAGTTTTTCCAGGCAATTTGTCCTGCTCTTTCCCAGCTATTCCTTTGATCTTGGGTAATATGTCGAACCAATACTTTTCAAGTTTTGGGCAAATCCAAAATATATGTAAAAGTGTCCTAGGTTCCCACATCCCCTCTTACACTGACCACATTTCCTGTTGTCTATAACATTCACATGATCTGGTGTGTAGTACCATCTGTTTCAAATTTTGAACGTCGCCTCACTACTTTATGCATGTCTAGTTAAATTATTCACCCAGATGAAAATGTGCTCTCCTTGACGTTTGCCTAACATGAAGACTACCTCTTTCGACAAGCTGATTCTGAGTTTAGCAGAAAGTAGATCTTAGAAATTGCTCAAATCCAGTATGGCTCCTGGTAGCTCCTCTCTTAACTATTGGGTGACGCACTCAATAGTCTGAGTCGCATGTAGTGAAGGCATTCCTTCTCAGGAAGCTTATATTCTTGCTTAATCTCTTCAAATAATTTGATAGAATCACGTAAAAAGAGGTCTCGCAATCTATACCATCCTCCTCTCTTCCACGTTAGGACCTGGGAACGTTCTATATCCAAGGTAAACTCTGTGTTGCCAAATAGTGAGATTTTATATGATGGTCATGTGGCCACCTGTAGCCTACTTGTTACCTGGTCCCGTGTTTTCAGGGTGACCTGTGTGACTGGTGAGATGTATAGATTCGGCCCTTGTTGGTTGTGGAGAACACAAAGAAAATGCCCTTCCAGTTCTAGATTCTGTGGAAATGTTTTTCTGATAGTGCTTGAAAAAAAGTTCAAATCAACTGTTTCCAGTTCGCTAATGTTGTATGTGAATCATTACAAAATATTTCCCTTATATTATTTAAACTTATGTTGAATTTGGCTTTCCCAGATTTTTTCTCATATTCAAAATTTTGTATATTATTAACTTTTTATCATTTCCATATTTTTCCTCCTACCATTAATCTAAATGCCATTTGTGACTCTTTTATTTATTTTGTTAGTGTGTTTCATGAATTTTCAGGGAGGTTATATTGGTGTAGCAGGTTCCCAATATCTTTAATTTTGCTCTCCAATTTTTGATTTTTCACCTACTTCTTTTCCAAGTTTTCTTTTGAAATTTTAGTTATTATCCATTCCAACGAGCTTTGGATGCATCCTATACTATTTCTAGTGGGGTGGAGCCTTTCTTCAACTCCAAAACTTCCCTTGATTTATATTTAATCTCCTCTTTTTTCTTTTGCTCTAATAATAATTTATGGTCCATTGTCCATTTTGGATATTTTAGTACAGCAGGAAACTTTAGCTTTAGTCCCACTGTTGCATGGTCTGAAATGTGGATTGGTAAATGTCCAACATCTACCACATAAGGCACTTGTGATCTTTGAGCTAGAAAGAAGTCTAAACTTGAGTAGTGTTCATATTTTTTGAGTGGTATTTATAGCCTCTCTGAGTACCTTCACTCTGTCTCCATACATCACAAAGCCCTACATTTGGATACTATTCAGCAGACATTTTCATACTTTTGGTTTCTTAATGGTGGGGCGGATGTTGATTTATCTAATTCATTGTTCAATAGGGTATTATAATCTACACCTATTACTACTAGCACTGGAAAATCTAGATGGTTCGTTCTTAAGCCATGTTGGGATATGAAATAATCAGTGTTGTCCCTTTAGTATCCTGTATGCAAATACTATTTTTCTTTTGTAAATCTTTTATATTAAAGAAACAACATATAAACACACAAAAAAACAGGTGCAGTACAATGCAATAATCAACCTTCCCAGGTGGTCATAATGAAGCAGTACAATCAAGGTATAAAATATCATTGGGTCGATGGTGCAATCACATTTTTTGTAGTTTCCTCTGTATCCACACATCAAATATCTACGTTATTAAACAGCACTGAGGGCGAATGGGCGAAGGGGGTACAGAGCAAGCTCCTACTTTCATTCCATGGGCCCCAGATTCTCATCCATTTATGCGGGCAGCCCCTACTTTCGTAAATCACTCTCTCTGCTAGCATACACCAGTCCATATCAGACTCCCATTCAGCGTGCCGTAGTGGAGCTCCTCCCTTCCATGTTCATGCTATATTACGTTTCGCAACCATACAGCCCAAAGAAACCCACAACCTCTCTGAGCGGGACAGGTCAGTGGCCTCCCAGATGTTTAAAAGACAGAGCCGAGGGGAGACATCAATAGATACCTTGCTTATCCGGGACATATCTGAAATAAAATTCTCCCAATACCTCTGAAGGACCGGACACTCCCATCACTGATGTATGTAGGTACCGATATGACCACATCCCCGGGGGCAAGCCGGGGAGTCCAGTATCTCCATCTTGACCAGCAACGAACTAGTATAGTATACTCGATGGAGTAATTTAAGTTGAATGAGTTTAAAGCGGGAGCGGATTGCCACCTCACGAGGGGAGGCAAGGGCCTCCCGCCAATCGTCGTCGTCTATATCTCCTATGTCTGTCGCCCATTTTGAACGAGTTTTCTCCTGGGTGTCTGGTGTGTTATTCAGGATTTTACGGTAGGTTAATGAGATAGCCTTCTCCTGGAGATAGTCATCCAAGAGTCTATCCTCCAGGGGTGTGGAGACCGGCAAGTCTGTCCCTTTAGGAATTGCTTTGCGAAGAGCATTGCGGGCTTGAAGATAGCGAAAGGTCTCCCCTCCCTGCAGCTGGTAATCTCTCTACAAGTCAGTGAATGTAGTCACCCCACCCGCCCTCCACATATCTCCGACCTTAGATAGGCCAATCAAGTCCCACTTATCGAACCCTGGTTGCTTAGACAACATCCCCAGTCGGCAAGAGTCAAGCAACGGAGTAACCTGCGTGATCCTATCTTTCCATCCAAGAGCAGCTGTTGCCTTATTCCATAGAGTAACCGTGGTGGAGGTTGGGGTGAATCTGGGCGCGTATTTTGCACCACCATAAAGTGCCCTGAGATAGGTACCTGGAAGCATATTATACCTATCCATTCTGTAGGCGGGGTCTGCAATGGGTCGATGCGTCCAGTGGTTCAGTACCACAAGTTGGGAGGCCCAATAGTAGGATTCAGTGGAAGGTAAGGCTATACCGCCATCATACCAGCTTTTTGTAAGCTTAGTAAGGGCAATACAGGGAACACCACAGTCCCAAAGCAAGGCGCGAACCTCAGCGTCAATAGATTGAAAATAGCGAGGTGGAACCAAGTGTGGCGTATTCTGTAGGACATATAGAAAGCGCGGGAGTGCCATCATTTTATAAAGGGCAGCTTTACCTAGCAGCGTGAGAGGCAGTGTTTTCCAATGTTGCACATCCGCCCGAAGGCGGCGTAGTGGAGGCAAAAGGTTCCGGTCATAAAAAACGGAAGCGTCGGGCGTGATATACATACCTAAATACTGGAAGCCATCCATGACTATTTTGGCTTCACAGCCACTGTGGAGCAGTGGGGGGCTTCCACTCAATACATAAATCAAGGATTTATCCCAGTTAATAGTGTACCCGGAGTACTTTTGGAAAAGAGTAAAAATATGTAGTACCCTGTGGATGGAGAAGCGGGGTTTAGCTAGATAAAGCAAGATATCATTGGCGTAGAGGGAGATCGTATCCCTCCAGTCTACCGACCAATTGAGACCCCTGATAAGGGGATCCCCCATTAATCCAGATAGCCAGTGGTTCAAGAGCCAAAACGAAAAGCAGTGGCCACAGGGGACAACCCTGTCGCGTGCCTTTTTCCAATACAAAGGCCGCCGATCGGCCGCCATTTACTGCGACCCGAGCTAGGGGCTGTGAGTACAGAAGACGTACCCAAGACAAAAAATGAGGACCGAAACCATATCTTTCGAGCGAGGCAAACAAGAAGGGCCATTCGATCATGTCAAATGCCATTTTGGCGTCAAGGGACATGATTACGGAGTCTTCCTGTATAGTGGAGGCCCGCCCCAGAACTCCGTACAAGCGACGGAGATTCATTGCAGTGTTTCGAGCTGGCATAAAGCCGGATTGATCCGGGTGTATCAACTTGTGAAGGTAGGGTGAGAGACGCCGAGACAGGAGTTTAGCTAGAATTTTGACCTCTGGGTCCAGAAGGGAGATGGGTCTGTAAGAGCTGCACCGTTCAGGGGGTTTACCCTTCTTGTGTATGACCGCGATAGTCGCGAGACGCTGTGTCTCTGGTAACACACCTTTCGTCACACTCTCATTATACATTCGCATGAGAAATGGGGCAATCGTGGAAGAGTTAAATTTGTAAGGTTTAATTGGAAGGCCACCAGGGCCCATAGCTTTACCGTACTGCAAGGCGCCAATCGCTTTCGACACCTCTTCGCTCGTCAAAGCAGCGTCAAGATCCGCGACATCTTGAGGTTCCAAGACAGGCAAATGCAGAGTAGTCAACAGTTCCGCTGCCTCCACCTATGTGGATGAGTGTGTGGTGGTATAAACCCGCCCGAAGTAATCGGCGAATGATTTCGCAATCCCAGCTCTGTCATATATTTCTGTGCCCTGATGATCTATGAGTTGAGCAACCCACCTCTTGGCTATTTCCCTCTTGTCAAGCCACGCTAACAGTTTGCTGGCCTTGTCGCCTATGTCATAGACCCGGTGTTGTGTAGCCCGGTATTGCGCCCTCGCCGCCTCCTCCGCAATATCCCTATACTCTTTTTGTTTAACAGCCAATTTGTGCGCGGTATCCGATGTGCCCGAGGTTATCAGGCCACTCTCTAGATGGGCAATCTCCCTCTCCACCTCCTCCATGTGCTTACGTTTTTCTTTTTTATGGCCTGCTATCTCCGCGACCCCACAACCCCGGATCACAGTCTAATAGGCCTCCCAGAGTGTTACATCTGAGTCAACTGATCCGTCATTTTTGTCAAAGTAATTCTTGGTGGCTTCCGCTAGTTTGTCTCTTATTTTCGGCACTCTAAGGTACCAGGGATTAAGTCTCATATCGTGCTGAGAGGGAGGTGGCACCCACCCATAATGTGCCAAAATAGGGGAGTGATCTGAGATGCCCCTGGGAAGGAAGGAGATGTCGCCGAACATAGGAAATTGGGAGGCCCTACCAAAAAGGTAATCCATGCGGGAGAGACTCCCATGTACCCCCGAGTGAAATGTGTAGTGTTTGGTCGAGGGGTTACAGGTCCTCCAAACATCTATCAGGCCTAGCGCCCCCAAAAAGTCCGCCAAGAGTTTACCAGTTGGTTCCCCTCGTTTAGTAGGCATACGGTCAAGATCGCCATTTAAAGCTGCATTGCAATCGCCCCCCATCAGTACATCTACCTCAAGTAAACTCAATATGTGCGGGCCCAAGTCTTGTAGTGTGGGAGAATGAAGTCTAGGGGGCACGTATAGGGAGGTTAGATTAAGGGCTTGACTCTCCCATCGCCCCGAGGCCGTTACAAATCTACCCCCTGTGACTTTTTGTATTTGAAAAGGGAGGGAATTACGTACCAGGATACCCACTCCTCTGGACCCCCTAGCGTAGCCGGCATGAGCCACTAACTTATAACCCCACCTGTTAAGAGCACAATAGGAAACTCCCTGGATGTGTGTTTCCTGGAGTAATACAAGGTCAGGGGTGTGGCGCTTCAAAAATTGCAGTACTATACCCCGCTTGATACGATCACCCAAACCGTTCACATTCCAAGAGTTTAATTTAAGGTAGCTCAACGGTGGAGCCTCAACATAATCAGCACTCATTCACACTGGGGGCCAGCGGCCCCTCATCACGAGGGGTAACAAGGACAAGAGAATGACGGCCTATCAGACTTCCCCTGATATGTGTTAGAACTTGAGACAATACATATGTAGACGAAAGGAAACTGACAAGTGTACTGCAGGCAACCCTAAATGCGTTAAAGAAGGCATCATGCATTTGACTGCACTGAAAACCTGTATAATGACAAAAACAAACCCCGTTGAAACACCCTGGAACACACCCCCACCCTGCCTCCCTGCAACGTGGACTTAGAACTGCCCACCCCCCAATTTTGCAGAGTGCCTGTGGACCCAAAACAAACATACTAAGTAAGGGAGAATGCTACCAAGCCCAACTACCCAAGAGCATGAGTACATTCCCCAATGCGAACTATTACGTGAGCCCAAGGGACACCATACTGATAACTGTGAGTCCCATCAAACAATAAGCCCAAACAGACGCAATAGGCAGTCTCGTTTCAATCGAGCCCTAGGAGCGAAGAGCATGGTGTAGGAACCTGCCGAATTCGTACAAAGTATAACAGGATATATAAAAAGATACAGATCTCAAACAGTACATTACACAGTATAGTCACCCTCGCCCTCACGGAACCAACCAGCATTTGTGGTCAATACTGCATGGCGAGCGATCTGGCTGCACACAAGAAAGAGAACAAGTCACAGCCACGGAGCCCGGTCAATCAGCTATCAATCGCCTGCACCTCGATCACCCTTCTCCTGGCGAACGTCTTGCCGCTGCCGTCGGTTGGGGGAGGAACGTCTCCCACCACCAGAGGTGTGCAATTTAGCTGGGAAGAGCATAGCATACTTCAGGTTTTGATTTCTAAGGGCTCATTTCACTTCCAGAAAGGATCTCCATTTTTGTTGTACCTTATAGGTAAAGTCAGGGAAGAAGGTGATGGTGGAGTTCTCAAATTTGAGCGGTGGGGCCGTCCTTGCTGTCTGTAGAATGATGTCCCTATCACGGAAATTAAAAATCCTCGCCAGGATGGGACGTGGAGGGGCGCCCGGTTTCGGGGGGCCCCCAGGCACTCTATGAGCACACTCCACCGAAAAGAATTGTGAGAGGGACCGGGGCTGCAGGTGGTTTTGAATCAGGTCCTCCACAAAAAGATCAGTGGTTTGTCCCTCCGCCCTCTAAGGTACCCCCAAAATTTGCATGTTATTTATGCGTGCGCGCCCTTCATAGTCCTCCAACTTCGCCTCAAGGTCCGATGTTTGGGCCAATAGTCGCTTTACCGACGTTTCGAGTGACTTTCGGGAGGCCTGAAGTGTGGTAACAGAGTCCTCAGTTGCTTTAACTCTGTCTCCCATGTTACGGAGGTCAGCATGGATAAGGGTAACTTCAGACGTGACTGTGTCGATCTTGTGCTCCAGCGCCGTTCGGACTCCCTGGATTGCCTCCATGACATCCACTAATGTCGGGGTCCCCTCATCCCTGTGCTGCTTCGCTTCCGGGTCATCGTGTCTTTCTTCTGTGGCATCTGACTTATTATGAGCGAATTTCGCCAACTTTAACTGAAGGGTCTACCGGGAGCCTTTAGCAGTGGCCATGATGTTAAGGTAAGGAACAGGCGCAGACCACCGGTGGGAGGGGCGGTGGGGCAGGGATAGTCAGGACCGTCGGCACTAAGAGTCCAGCAAAAATACAGGTGCCCCAGACCACACCCCAGAGTTCTTAATTTATTCCGCTGCAACCGGGGTCCCCAAGAATAGACTATGTCGCCAATACCACATCCAAGCACAGTGATGATAGTTCTGTGATGTCTGAGGTGTATCAACTGCACCACCAGAACACGATTCCGCCGTGATGTGGGGCCAATACTAGGCAGAGTGTAATGCTGTATTCAATACCCCTTCCCGTAGAGGTGTTTAGCAGCTACAACAAAGCACGGGGGCCTACCAGCAAAAGTAACATGTTGCACACCTCCCGATTTACAGCGTGAAGGCCTCGTCTCAGCCTACCAGTCGTCGTGGGGGAGGGGTGTGGTGCCCCGATATGGCGCCGGCCGTGTATGCAGTAAACGGCAGATTTCACCAAGCCTGTGCACACAGCTGGATATTACCCCCAGGCGGGGGGGAGGGGAAAAAGGAAAGTCCCGGTCCTCCCCACTCACCATCGGGATGCAGAGATCAGGCCAGCAGCGGGATGTTCGGAAGGAGCCGCGCGCACCGTAGCCCACTCGGTGCCACGCAGCAGTCGCAGTCCACGTAGAGCCCAACAGGAGCCGAGGGTGAGAAGCAGCTGGGATCGGGCTGGGGGCTGAGAAATGTGTTGGGCCCGGGGGAGACTCAATCCGTCTTCAGGGACTGCGGGCCTGTCTCCGCGACTCCGGAGTGCCGTCGTTGAGTGCCAGGCAGCGTCTCGATCGAAACTCCGCCTCCTCTCGGCAAGTTGTTACGGAGCCGATAACTCCGGTTGGGGCTATTGGATTTGTCCTCCCGATGGACCGGGAAGCTCCTGAGCAGAAGGGGCTCCTAATCAGTGCACTTTGCGGGCTCACCGGATGAATGTGGCGGATATCAGGGAAATATTATTCAGGTGGCGATCGGAACTCTAAGTAAGTGCGGCCATCTTGGGTGTTGGCTAGCCACGCCCCGCATGCAAATACTATTTGATTACATTTTAATTTGGCAAATCCCCACAGACCAATGTGATCGCTCTTAGATTGTGAAATTTCTGTTCCACAGTTCTGTCTAATCACAATTTCTACTCCCTTTAAGTGACACGATTGGCATGTGCATATGACCTGTTGTAGCCACTTTTTGTTTCTAAATAGGGCCTTATATTCAATGCTGGGTTTCTTGCAATATCTGAGAATTCCAGGCTTGAAGTTACTCTAACACCATTCTTTGTTTCCATCTTATTCTGAGGCTTTTTACATTTCATGTTATGAGTGGTGATCCTATGGTCTGTCGGTTACCTGTCTGAGTCATTCCTTTTTTTTAATTATGCATTATTCTGCATGATACCATAACCAGTCAAATTAGAACAATCATTTTATTTTTGTTTTCCCGGATTGCTCCCCATTCAGTTCATTCCCTCTCAGTGGAACTCTCCCTCAACATCTTTGGCAATAACTAACTGAAAGTCATTGGAGTTTCCTCTGACCAACAAGATTCTGCTACTCTATTCTGGACCCTTGCCTGCTGGTTTCATCATTTAATGACAGATGGCTAACTACTTACCAAGTTCCTTCATCGCCACACGGTTAAAGGAATTTTTTTTCTTTACTCACTAGATTACAGGAACGAATGAAAGGTAAATCAAGATAGAGGACAGTGCATTAGGAACTGGAAAATATTGTTATTACTGAACAAGATTTTTTTGTTATTGTTTTTTAAATCTTTATTAACAATAAACCATGATACAGGTCATGCATGCAATGTAAATGTTCGACTGTACAGTAGAATTGGACAAGATTTTCAATGGGATAAGCATGAACATTTGGTAAACATTTACTTTTGAAATGATCATTGAGATGTGTAGGAATGCTTGATGATCACCTACTTGGTTTAATAAGCCCATTTTCTGAGAGCACATGTGCTGAAAGATTTCTGATATGTATAGTCTGCATTTTATTTACCCCTCATAGTATTGGTCTCTGGTCTGTATTTGTCTTGGTGTGAACTTATCACTGAATCAGTTGCCTTTTCTGCCTCATTTCCCTGGTTACTTGTCTCTCTGGACTCGTTATAAAAAAATATTGATTTGACTTTGATGCTTCTGTATTATAGCTAGTTCCGGGTGCCTTATCGGCCTTCTGCCACAGGTTATACTATAGCCTTATAGCCCGCTGTAGCGGGCTATACCAGCTATTAAAGGCCTGCTCCACCGTTAAAGGCCCGAGCCGAAGGTGAGGGCCTTTAACAAGGGAGCGGGACTTTAATAGCCGGTATAGCCCAGCTACAAAGGGCTATAAGGCTATTAGAACATTCTGCCACTAAAGGGCAGAATGTTCTAACAAATAAAACAAAGGCTTCAGGGAGCGTGAGGGGATTGAAATCCCCTCAGGCTCCCTGAAGCCTTTGTTCACAGCCACAGCTGGAATGTTGGAGCTTCGGGCTTATACCAGCCATTATAAGCCCGGAGCTACTCCACTGGAGAAGATAAAACAATCTTAAATACATTTCCAGTCAAATAAATTTGCACAATGGGTTTGGGATCTCTGGGAATAGTCCATACAACTATGGGGAAAAAATCACCATCCACTCCAGAGGAGACCTCGGGTGACTGTGGTATTTGTATGGAGCATTAAATAAAACCACAATGATCATAGGGAGCCCTTCACAGCCAGCCAGTCCCAAGGCTCCCCATGCACACAGATGATCACATTTTATACACTTCCAATGGAATTCATGTGATCATGCTCAGCCAATTAAGGGCAAACCAAAGATTGTGAAATAAACATTAGTGCAACAGGGTCTAATTGCATGCTAATCACACTATAGCTCAATCATCATTGGTGGATCAGAAATAAGACAGTCTGCAATCAGCATAGCAAGGAGACTTTTTCCATGTATAGTCATTATAATGCATTTTTGGGTGTGTCATAATTGTGATCAAATCAAGTAAAGGCTATCTGACTGTTATCATAAGTCACAGGCTTGCTTATTGAAAAATCATACACAAAAAAGGAGCATCAGGGGGTTAATAATCAGGTTGCCCCCCACTCAGTAACTTATAAACCCACAAAACCTGATTAATTATGAACATTTGTCTTTTGGAGAACGGGAACAGTTTAAAACTCTGCTCACGGGACGGACTCAATGCCATTCAGCTCCCGGTCCAAATGTTCAATTTTCAATATTCGTCAATACACCACATTACATTTCATCTTGTAGGTATCAAGACAAAAAATGAAAAAATGAAAAAAAATGAGAGAAAGGTCAGAAAGTACCTCACGTAAACGTCACCAAGGGAGCTGCTGGTTGGTACTCACCAGTTTGCTCACATTATCATCATCGGTGACTTTCGTGACCATAAAGAAGGAAAAAAGTGTCCAAATTTTTAAGATTTTTAAGAGGTGAAGAAAAACAAAGAAAGAAAGGCAGTGATATGTGTACAGATGCACTGCAAGTGCTTGTATCATTCAATACCCACTGGGCCCCATTGTGAAAAAAGAGAGATTCACTTCTCTGAATTAAAATGAGGTATAACTCACTTGCGAAAACACATATTTTATTCGGTGCCGTGAGTACCCTCAAATTAAAAGAATGGCATGTATTTGGCCATTCAGATGCGAAAGGCCAACATGTTTCGTTGCCAATTTATTTACGGCAACTTCATCAGGGCTAGGGGGACCAGTCTTCACCTCACTGGTACATCACTCCGAACCAAGTGGTTGCTGTCATCTCTCGTACCTGCAACACACCATTATGAGGATCCCGCACTTTTAGTCACGCATCCCACTGATGACCGCGGTCGTCATATATCAACTGCTCATGCGGACACCTCAGCTTCGTGCTCCGTCCCGATTGTATGTGGTGTATTGACGAATATTGAAAATTGAACATTTGGACCGGGAGGTGAATGGCATTGAGTCCGTCCCGTGAGCAGAGTTAATGTTTTAAACTGTTCCCGTTCTCCAAAAGACAAATGTTCATAATTAATCAGGTTTCGTTGCTTATCGAAAAAGCCTGTTCTGCTAAACGCAAATCCATCTTCTTCCCCAGTTCCCATGGGACTGTTATTCTAACCCTAGTCTCATCTTGCCCCTATTCGTACACAACTATATGATCCAAACAATCTTCAACATGTTTTTTCCTCAGTCTACACCATATACGCTCTTCTTTAGTACATGCCTTGTTCTTGGGCCTTCAGCCCAGCTAGTACTGCAATTTTCCACCTTCACATCCCCCCTCAATACTTGCTGCAAGAATTGCTCCAATTAATTATCAATATTCATCAATTTATTGATCTTTTTCTGATCCTTCCTTTCTTGCCCCCTCAAACCTACTAACATCTGTCTTGCTGCTTTCATTTCTCATTCACTTAAATTCTTGCTTGTTTTCTTAAAGCAACTTTTTATTAAGCACACAAGCAACTGCACAATCACAATAATATCTATAGCTCAAACTGCAGCTACAAGCACTATCTCTAAAAAGAAAGTACCCCAATTTCCTAATTAACTACTTTTCCTTTTCCACAGTCCTGTGTTTGACATCTCTTGTAATTCTCCAACCGTCTTCTTGTCAGTAATGTAAGTACAACATTCTGGTCAAATAATCTTACAGATGCCATGCTTACTAGCCAATATAATATCCAGTGCTATCATATTTTGAATTACACTTTTTCTTATTGCAATACTTTCTACAGTCATATTATCTGTGGGGAATTGAGCGATGTGCTCCATATTGGTGGCTAGTTTTCTAATCTCCTTTGTATTCACCTCTACTTCCTTAGGCACCACCATTACCTTCATAGGAACCAGAAACCAGTGTATTCTTCTTTTGCATCTTCTTTTCCCAGGATCCTTTTTAACATGCCGTACAGAAGGGAAACCATTAGCTATATAATAAGGCCCTCTGCTGTCTTTGGGTAACAATGAGTATGCTCTTACACCACATGCAAACCATTAAGGGGCATATTTACAAGGGCATTGCACCACAGGCACATCACTTTTAACAACATTCCTGTGGTGCAATGCCCTGCTCCATATTTACAAAGTGGCATTAAGCCACTTTTTGTGGCTTAACACCGCTTTGTAAATACGGTACCCTTTCACGGCAGGTATCTGCGTGAAAGGGGAGTGCAATGGGTGTTGCTGTGGGCGTTCCACCACAACACCCATTGTTTATGGCGCTGCTCCAGATTTACAAGGAGGTGTAAATCTTAGGCAGTGCCAAAAACGCAATGCAAGAGCAGGTGTTAGAATGGCAATACGAGGAGAAATACTTTTATACTCCTCGTTTTTGCTTTTTTTATGTGTGCTGCATTCCGCAACACACATAGAAAGAGCAAAATGCCATGAAGGATTATTTATGTGCAGGAGGGTGTCCCTTCCTGCACATAAACAATCACTAAATAGTGACAATTTGCTACTTCTATGTATTCTGCAGCACACATAGAAGTAACAAATCGCCATTATGGATTGTTTATGTGCAGGAAGGGATCCCTTCCTGCACATAAACAATCATTCCCTGCAACGCATGCACCCTTGAACTATGGTGCAAGAGTACCTGCCTTGGCGCAAGGCAGCTAATTTTAACACCAGCGCTAGGGAAAACACAGGGCTGTACCGTATTGTTGTAAATATGGTGCAACCCTGCTTTTTGGAAATGTCAGAGGGAGGCGCTGCTAAATATGGCACAGCTCCACGCTCTGACATTTCCTTGTGCATATGCCCCTTAGTCAATGGTGACTGACTTGTACCAAGGGTGGTGGGGCAGGGGGACACAAAAAAAATAGACTTACCTTGGTGAGTTGCAGCGCAACGTCCTCCTCCCTTGGGCGTCTTCACAAGAATCTCCGACGCAGGAAACTGCACTACCCAATCCTGGCGCTGCTTTCACAGCATGAAAGCAGCGCCAGGATTGGATAGAGCGGGCTCTCCCAGCGCTTCTAAGAGCAGTAGAGGCCTGCATGTTCTCTAACCCAGCTGTCTAAGACAGCAAGGTTAGAGAACTTTAAAATGAGGCATGTCTCGCTGGCCAGCCCAAGACGGCCGGCCAAAGAGACATGCGCATTTTAAAGCGCATAGCTCTGCTGCTGCCACTCAGCAGCGTTGGCCCCTCCCCGTCCTGAGGCTTAGTTCAGGATGGGTGGCTGAAAAATAAAATGATAATAAATTAACTGTATTACCGCTTTATTTTTCAGCTCTAGGGCTTATGAGGCAACGCTCCTCTGCTCAAATGGAGGAGCCGCCCCTGCCTTTGTTTTAAAAGGAACAAGGCTCTTGCCCTTATTTTCTGCTAAGCTAAAAGCGAATCTAGATTGACTATATCCTAGGATCTTATTTCTACTTTTCTCAGTGCATAGAGGCCCCTTTCAATAATAAGTCAACTTTAAGAATAGAATGAATGGCTGTGTAATATTCCTAACAGGTCGGGAGACATAACTTTGATGGATGTTAAGCTCTCTATCTTGATATGATGTGTTAATACAGTTAGAATTAGTAAAACTGAGATAATAATGTTGAAACTGTTCAACATGTTAATCATAATCATTTGATGTTTGACTTGGATGTCCATAGTGATACAAAATGATACTTTCAATCAAATATTTTACCAATCAAAATGGGAGTAGTGAATGCAATTTAGGTATCCTGGCACCAGTACTCCCAGGAATTCACTAGGTTTCCCACATTCTACAATATTAGGCTAGCAGTCCAGCCCAGTGTGCTGAGGGATTCTTATGCAGCAAAGGAGCAAATTGTAGGGATAATCGAAAGAAACCCACTTTTATGGTGGATGAGTTTATGATGGTGACAAATCATACACAAATGAATGCCCCTGAGAATATGGGAAGGAACAATATGTTATTCTTAGAGGAAATTTTCAACCAACAACCATTCATGCCTTTGGTTTATAAGCACAAGGTTTCTGTTTCCTCAAATCTTACTTTAGGGAAAAGAGCATAAGGAATAGAAATGATGGAGGTAATGTGGGGGAAATAAATGTATACTTCAGTTCTATAACGTCATGTTTTCCTGCCTGAAAAGCTCAATTTTACCATAGCTTGCGGTTGGGAGTACATATTTAATGCAGCTTTGCTAGTAAGGTTTCTTCCAAGAGTTTAGTTGTCACATTTGATGTTACAGTATAAACCTGTACTGTGCAGTACATGCTGGAGATGAAACAGAAGATTGTAATAAAGACAAATATCCTTCCGCGACTCTGGAGAGCTGCATAACCTTTGTAATACTTCTTAAATATCCACAAGGAGCTCATTCTGGAATGGTTACACAATAGTTGGAATTCAACTGGCTGAATGAGAAACGTACAGTCTTTAAAATGCTTACTTTGGGCCAAATCTTGTAGCAAATACATGATCAAAAAGTCTGACAGAAAAATAAGGCTCGTAGGACTGTCCAGGTTCCCGCTCTTCTTGCCAGCTTATGATCTAATGTCAGACTCAGCTGCGAAAATGTTTATCCAATGCTGGCTGAGGTCGAATGAATTGAGTTCTGAAGGAATAGGTGGGTTCAAGTGTAATGAAACCAAAATAACACTGTTGTCTTAAGGATTTTTGGGGCCCAGAGCAAGTAATATAATGGGGGCCCCTGTTCGTAATACCCTTGAGTTTTTTAACCCACTTTTTGGCAAGTTGTGGCCCCATGTTGCCAAAACAACTTTTGGAAATGGGTTTCTCACAAAATCAGTTGAAATATGTAATTCAAGAACCCCCAAAAATCCTAAAATGACTCTGGGCAAAGGGAGACAGAAGAGATGTTCAGATAAAAAATAGACAGAGGTGAGCTCGAGAGAGATAAAGTTTACTTTCCAACAGAGGCCCCTTGAAATGTGAGGGCCCTGGTCAATTGCCCACTTTGGGTAACCCTTAAACGTCTCTGCAAAAAAGTACTAGCTTGAATCAATCCTGGATCACCTGACATTTATCAAGTATAACTCTATGCTCCTGGCAAATTTGAGATTGATCTAATAATTAATCTAATAGCATTTCTAAACTACTCTCTTCGGCAAACAGCAACAAAGCCTACTGAGCCTACCTCGAGGGCTTCACATGAAACCTTCAGATGTTGGTCAACTTTTGTTGCTGTGTAAGGTCCCTTAATGAAGCATTCACACACCCCATACAATTTGGATAATAAATGCAATGCCGTTGTATCATCTTCCACAGGAAGACTTTGATAGCCTAATATCATCCACTATGATGGACCCAGCAAACCTCAGAAAAACATTCTAATGAGTGATGGATGAAGGGATGAATTAATTAAGAAATTATTAAATGCAACCTTAGCATTAATTTATTGTTAGTGCTTTCCTCTAGTAACTTTTGTGCCTGCAGAGGATGAGCTTGGGTACTCTCAGACTTGACATTCAATACTGCGAAGCACAACAAAAGAAATGTTGCACTGTGCCTGGGCCATACAGGCCCCTCAAGCATATGCTTAGAAGTGTGAGCAATCAAATAGAAGAATATAATGTTACCACCCAATCCTATCCCTTGTTCCAGCTTATTAGGGCACCTTGATCTATTACACTGACCTTAGAGAGCCAATCCTCACGGGCAAAAGTACCATCAGGTGTTGCACAGAGTTGTTTCTTGGGCAGCTTCCATGTCTGGTTCCCAGTTGTGTGTGAACACAGAGACGTCTATAGCAACGGTCTATAAAGATCAGATCCTCCAGTGCAATGTTGCTTAACATCTGTGCTCACCCAGTTAAACTGAAACGCATAGATCCCTAAGCCCAGATTTCTTTTCAGAAATCTATTCCTTGTGATGCTTTTGGTTACTCCTCACTCTTTTCTGTCAATTTATGACTTTCTCTTCGTAGGTTTCAATTCTTTTTATTGCATTTTTAAGGACAAAAACAGAATTAACAAACTAACAACATTTCATTCTCTTATCTTAACCCCCCCCCACTCTCTTGGAAATGAGAGTGTGGTATTCTCTCTTGCAGATGTCCTCCAGGACAGTCCACGTGTCCTTAAAGGAAAACAGGATGCATTTAAAAAAGAAAAATGAAACTTCAGTTTCATTTTTTTAAGGAGCAGGCAGTGGTCCCTGTGACCACTGCCTTCTCTTAAAAAATATTTTTTCACATACTCACAAAGGGGAAGGGGTCCCCTGGGGACCCCTTACCGTTTGCGAGTAGTTTGCCACCTACTTGAAGTAGGTGGTAAACTGCAAGTGTTTGGCGGCCGCAAATGCGGTCGCAAAACAATAGTACATGGCATGGTGACTCGCTATTAGGAAGGGACGCCCCTTCCTAATAGCGAGAGTCGCAAATGCTATTTTGCGAGTCAGTGACTCGCAAAATAGTATTTGTACATGCCATTACCCTTTTTTGCAGTTGCAAACGGGAGGATCTCCCGTTTAAGGCCGCAAAAAAGGGTCGTACATCTGGCCCTAAGAGATCTGGGGTATGTCACAGCTCTGCAGTCTTTAGCAATGAAATCCAATACTGGGGCCAGGTTTTCGTAAACCTCTGATCTTCACCATTCAGCGCTGAAGAGATCTTTTTGATGCCAGAATCTGCCAGAGCCTGTTATACCAGTCTCTTGTGGAGGGGACAAGTGGTTTACCCCAGATGACTAGGATACACGGTTCTGCAGCCAGAGATAGAGCATTTGCCTAGTGCTTTCGCATTCCTTGTTTACCAAGTAAAATGCTGGCTGGTGACCTGGGAATTCTAGAATTAATTATCTTGTCTGTATCCTTCCGGATATTAACACAAAACATTGTCCCCTTTGGGCAGCCCCACAGTAACAATTGCATCCAACAAATCTGGTTGCAACTCCTTCAGCAAAGATTTGAAGTTTTTGTATTTATCCAATGGAGCCTACGTCAGGTAATATGACAACAGAGCAGGACCTTACTAACTGCTTCCCTGCATTGTACATGTGTGATTCCTCTGTAAGTACTGCAGAAGATGGTGACCCATTGTTCCAGTTTAAATTCCATCCCCAGTTCCTTCTCCCAACTGATCTTGACCACATATTGTACAGTAGTTAGTCCTTTAGTAGTAGTTTGTGTATCAGTGAAATCACGTTTTCTATTACTCTCCATAGTAGCTCTTCAGAGTCTGTATGTGGATGGGTAGCTGCCTCTTACTACATAGAAAGATGAAAATGCCTCTGAGGATTGTTTTTGTGCAGGAAGATGTCCCCTCCTGCACAAAATCAATCCTGCCTGTAATACGGGCACGCTTACATCATGGCGCAAGGATATCTGCGTTGGCGCTAGACAGCACTCAGTGTGCCAGTGCACAGAGAGAGAGCAGGAACACGTCATATCTCAGTAAATATAGTGCATTCCTGCTCTCTCCATTTGGCACAGCACAACAAGTCTAATCTGAGTGTATCTGTAACATTTGTTTTCTCCCAAGACAAATTCTCTCTTTACGTGTTCAAAGGATTTTATTCCATTACAATAGAGCATATAACCTATTTTAATGCATCTTTCTTCCGCTGCCTGAATGCCTCTCTATCTAGACCGGGGCAAAGTTCGGTTTCCAAAATGGGGTATAAAGAGTTTGGATGTTTTGCGAGCCCTAGCTGTTCCCCAATTGAGTCCCATATTTGCAGTGTTGTCCTAATTATGGGGAAGTGAGTTAAGTTTTTGGACCTAAATTTTGATGTTTGCCACAGGTTTTCTCAGAGGTAGCTGCCCACCATATGGTGGTCAATAAAGCACCATTGGTGCTCTGACTCTGACCTTGAAAATCCTAGACCATTCCAATAGGAAGATCAGATGTAGGTCTGAAAGTTCAGGATCCCCAGCCCTCCCTTTTCAGTGGCTAGTAGTGTGTGTCCCTGCCATTCTATATTTTTTACTATGTTTATAAAATCTAGGCATGCCTGTTGCAGCTGCCTCACAATTTCCGGGTAAACCTAGAGGGTTTTGGCTAGAAAACAAACTTTAATATTCTTGGCAACACATCTTAATAGAGACTAAATGCCACTACCACAAGAGTGAGTCACCATGCCATGCTTTTTAAATCTCTCTTTACTTCCCTTCCTAATGGTAGGAAGTTGGCATCTGAATTGCTCTCAAGGTGGGCCCAAGGTTTATCACCAGGGGGCAGATTTACTAAAATCTCACGCATTGCAGCAGGCAAAAAAGCTGTGTTGCTCGAGAAGAAAAGAGCAGGAGAGCACCATATTTATAGAAATATGCCACTCTCCTCCCCTCTCCCTAGCACCAGTGTGGAAATTAGCTGCTGTGCTCCACACACACTCCTTTGCACCATAGTGCAAGGGTGTCTGCATGAGTCTAGCATAGATTTTGTGCTGGAAGGATAGCCTTCCAGTATAAAATAACTATGCTCAGACTAACTTTAAACCGTTTCTGACTTTGTATGTGTGCTGTACAGTGCAGCACACATGCAAAGTCGGAAAAGGAAGGAGAAATGAAAGTATTTCTCCTTCATAGTGCCTACTTGAAATTGGTGCTATTTTCTGATGCTAAACCCTGTCTACTTTTTTAATTAAATAGGACTTAGTGTCAGAAAGCTTGTGTGGTTGCATGGGAACGCCCATGCACCACCCATGGTACGCCCCCGTGGTGCTAAGTAATGCACTATGCGCTGCTCTGCGTTACTTTCTCAAGTGATTTCCAGTGCTAAACAAGTTTAGCGCTGGAAAGTAAATAGGTAAAAAAAAAAATGGTGCCAATTTGCATCACTTTAGTGATGCAAACACAGTGTAAAATCTTATTAAATAGACCCCCAGGTATCTAATGGTGTCGCTAGTCATTTAAAAGGGGAAATATTCTTGCAGCCAGGGCATTTCATTGGTATCCATATTGAGTCCAGCTGCCTCCAATTTTGACATATTCAGCTAAAATCCTTACACCTCGCATAAGAGATATAGCTCCACCAATAATGGACCAAGGGAAACCCTTGAGTTCACCAATGAGATCACAACATCATAGGCAAAGAGAGAGAGCTTGAATTTATCTTTGACCTGTATGACCCTTCAAATATGTAGGTTGGAGCTAATCCTGTGTGCCAGCTGTTCCAAAGAGAGGGCAAATAGCAGGTGTGACAACTGGCCACACTGTTTTCTACCATGCTCTATCCTCAATGCACTTGAGTCTTGTCCATTGACACAGATTTTTGCAAAGGGGTTAGTGTACCCTGCTAACACCACTTTAATGCAGTGTTTTTCCTGCTCCTCTGTCCTTCAGCACCTCCTTCAGAAAAGGCCACTCCACTTTATCAGCTTTCTCAGCGAGCATCGTGGGACAGTAGGAGTACATCACATTTACCTTTGGTAGCTATGTTGATAAGGATTAGGATTTTTTTGTGTTGTCTCCTACCCTTCTGTTGGGGATAAATCATGGCTGGTCAGGGTGAATCAGATCCTGTAGAAGGCATTGCAGTCTGATTGCAGTCTGATGGCTATTATTTTTATATATATTTTAAAGTTGACCGTTCAGTTCGGAATTTGGCCTGTCAGTGTTCTGGTCCTTCACCTTTTTAAGATGAACCAATACCCTTACCTCCATAATGGATGGTGCAACCACACCTCTTGAAACTGCATCATTAATGTCTTTAGTAGTTAGTGGTAGCAGGCTAGGCCAGAGGCTCCTGTAGAATGCCTAGGCGAACCTGTTAGGGCCTGCGCCATTAAAGTGTTTAAGGCCCCTGATGACTGGCATGGTTTCCTTAGTTGTTATGGGGGCTACTAAAGAGTCTACCTAATCCGGTGCTAACTTGCTCAGTTGAGATCCTTGTAGATATTGTCCAATAGATATGACAACTGTTGGTTCAGCTGTATAAACAGCCCAATAGGGCAATCACTTCTCGCTTGTTGCGTTTATCCATTTTGAGGCTGCTATGTGGGGATCTAATGTGGAAATAAATGTGGCATTGAATCTGTTTTTTCCACAGTTTGGCTGCTAGCAGTTTCACTGCCTTGTTACCTGCTTCTTAATACTTTTGTTGGATTGGTATGAGAAAGTATTCTGCTTTCTCAGTTGATCTCCAGCAGTCAGAGTTGGCCCTAGACATTGATTATCTGGGGCCATGTCCTTTGAGAGAGAGTTTTCTTTTGATTCCACAGAATAGTTTGAAGAATTTGTAAGACCAGCTTGTAAATCTTTACAAGGCTAGCACTTACTGCTATGTGTGTCCCAGTTAAAACATTATTTTCATAAAACCTCTAAGCATTGCTACACTGCACTTACATGTGTCTTTATGAAGTAGAAAATCTTTGATTTGGGTCTGCAATGCTTCACTCGCTATGTTATCTCTGGGTAGATATACTTTAAACCACCTTCTCCAGGTATCACTTCTTCAGTTCCTCCCCATGATATTTCAAGTGTGAGTGGGGAGTGATCTGATAAAGTCATTGCCCTAATGTTGGCAACACAAATATTTACAATAAATGGTCATATAGCATGAAGACTATTGTAACATACGATGTATTAGATGCCAAGTAATGGAAATAATCCAGCTCTTCCCAGTCTAATCGTCATCAAATGTTTTAAAATAATTAAGACACGCAGATTGCTCAGCCGGGAGTACACTTCTGCCAAACGTGCAACAGCACCTCCCTCTTTCTTACCTGAGTGACCCTTCATTCCATCTAGGACCATGATTCAGTCACCTCCCACCAATGAGGGGCCAGAGGCCAACTTTATTAGTAGATGGATTAGGGCGCAAAAAACGTTTTTGTCATGAAAGAGATGTTGCGTCCCCTCAATAAGCCGTTTAATAATAGCCATCTCCCCTCTTGTCTTTGTGGACATCACCAGCTGAAAAACCCACATGCTGGGTGATTTCCTTGAGAGCTACCAGTTGCCGTTCTATGTGTTGGATCCAGTTTGATCGGAGCTTTGCTGTCTTCCAGAAGGGAGTGCAGGAGTCTTCGAGTGACACTTTACATGTCTGGACCTTCGGTGCCACTCAGGATGCCCTGCTTTCTGAAGTTATTCCTACTTGATCTGTTATTGACATCTTCAAGCTTTAATTGCAGGAGGATATTTTGTTCCCAGAGTTCTATTTCTTCTTCTTGACCATCACTAGACTCTTCCAGACCGAGAACGCTTTGCCCCAAGTCTATGATATCTCTCTATGCTTCCTGCAGCTCTTGTTTAAAGTCTTCACGCAGGGCAACAAAGTCATCTCTCAATCCCTTAAAAATACCTTCCAGAATTTGCCTCGTGACCAGGTGGTTACCAGAGCCTCTAGGAGGATCTAGGTCAGCATCGACAGTCTTGTTTTTACCTTGCTTTTCATGTTTTTTTTGCCATCGCTCTGTATGGCATGAATCTCCATATGAGGTCCAGACTGTTCTTGTTTATTTTTTGTAGAGGCCATAGATGCAAACGGGGGCAAGTCTCTCGATGGACAGTCTTAGACAGTCGCTTGTCGGATGAGGTTCTTGCTAATTGATGATAAAGCTCCACAGGGGCCTATTTCAGCTGCAGATATTTCTGATTGCCGCTTCTGACAACGTATCCATCATTGAGCAATCAGGTCAATGCCCCCTTTCAGGGTGGCCAGCAGGCTCCTGTCAGTGCAAAGCATTATGTGTGAAGGCTGGCCTTGGGGCTGTGCTCTGGAGTATCCAATGGTGTTCAGGCTCTCTGTGCGGTTGTGGGCCGGCACATCCCGACTTGGCAAGTCGACAAGGGTTGCGTCATATTATATTGTTCTTCATAGTCCTCCGATTCCTGCATCCAGGCACTACAGAGCCTCGCCTGATGGCCCTCCAGCCGATTGCACAGCCAGAGATGTGTTATGTATCTGGATGAGTCATGTATCTGGATGAGTTAGTGTCACCCCCCCAAGGCTCTACCTCCAAGAGATCCTCTCTCACCACTGCTGGGCGGCGCCCGCCCCGGCGGTTGGCCCCGCCTTCCACTGATTGGTCACCTCCTCTGACGAGGCTACTTGATCATGCCCGATGCGCGGATGGATCGGACCTGATCTCGGGAGAGAAATCCTCACTCCGCTCTGGAGTTCAAATCCCACACCTACCTGAGTGTTTCTCTCACTCGTTCTGGAGTGTTTGAAACTCACCTTTCTGCTGTTGTGTTTTTAACTACATTATTTTCCTTGTAACACCCTTTGTGTGGGAGGTGCCTGGCTCCCGTTTTTAGACTGTGTTTGGTTCTGTTATTACCAGTTTATTTCCTTGTAGCACCTACGGTGCTTGGTAGGTGCCTGGCTCCCCTCTTTTGCCCCCTTGCTTTTCTGCCTTACTGCTCTTGATGAGCTCTGCCTCTGAGAGATCCTCTCTCACCACTGCTGGGTGGCGCCCGCCCCAGCGGTCGGCCTGCCATGCCTTCATCTGATTGTTCGCCTCCTCTGGCGAGACTACTTGATCAGTCCCGATGTGCGGACGTGCCACTGGCACGCTGAAGGCGTGCCAAGGGCAAGCCCGTCTGCGCCCGTCTGTGGCAGTCTGGGGCCAGGGGCCAGTCCCCCTGCCCATTTGAATAGCCACTGACTGTACTTCTCCCCGTACATTCTCAGGAACCTGGCCCCCTCAACCCTAGAGGCCTGTAAAGGCTCCATCCAGGTGAGTGATGGCAGAGAACACTGCAGCCAGTGCTCCTTCTCCTTCGAGTCGACCGAGGTCAATAACCTTAGCCTGACTGCTAACCTAAACTCCCAAAATGGCTCTTTTAAAGGTCTACTGCTGAACTGCCTCTCCCTCCCGAAACACAAGGCAGATATCCTTAATATACTAAATGAACAAACTCCGGACGCACTCTTTCTAGTAGAGACTTGGCTGGGTGACTGTTCGGAGCCGGATGTTTTAGATGCGCTACCTGTAGGCTATAGAATTGTAAGATGTGACAGAGTAGGGCAAAAAGGTGGCGGTATTGCCATTATTTGTAAACAAATTTGGAACTGCTCCCTCAATAAAATAGACTCCTTGGATAGTGAGGCGGCACAATTCACTATTCATATGTCCAGTAATCAATCTCTGACAGGCCTACTGCTGTACCGCCCCCCAGGTCCGGCAACTAACTTCATCACTAAGTTAATGGAATCTGCCACTGCGCTAGCCTTAAGGCACAAAAAATGGTCATACTAGGGGATCTCAATCTTCACTTCAAATCGCAGGACTGCCTGACAGTCCTATCTCTAATCAGGGACCTACAAACACTTCAGCTAGGTCAACTTGTCAAAGGTCCCACACACGAAAAAGGTCCTACATTAGAACCTATCTTTTCTAATAACCCCTCCTTAGTGGTGGAAGATGCAGTGAAACTACCATGGACGGACCACTTTCTAATTCCTTTCTGGTTCCCAATTAACACTAGGTGGGCCAAGGCCACTACCCCACCAGTCCGGAGCAGGAACTAGACCAAAATTACGCCTGAGAAATTTATAAAAGCCCTAGAAAAAAACAAACCTAATATTGAAAGGGAATATCAGATGGCAGTGGCCAATTTAAGAAACGAGACATGACTAACTGAAACCATTGACTCCCTGGCGCCTCTAGCTGTGAGAAAGAATGCAAGAGAATCTCCCTCTTCGCCATGGTACAATGAACATCTAGCCATACTAAAAAAACAATGTAAACGCCTCGAGCGAGAATGGCGGAAGGACTACAGCTCCACTGCCTGCATTCACCTCAAAGCAGCCCTGAAAACCTATCATAAACATATCAGACTTGAACGGCAAGAGTACTATGACCAGATGATTGACTCAGCCCGTAATCCAACCAAAGAACTATTTTCCCTGCTCAAATCTCAAACGAAGGCGGAAAGGACCTCGGCTAATCATGTCCCATCACGTAAAATGTGCAACGACATTGCAACCTTTTTTTCTAATAAGGTGGCTAAAATATATGAAAATGTTACCGACTCTTTTAGTGAGGAATGCACAGATAGGTGCAGAAAACAATCCAATGACTTAACCGACCTCCCTATTCCTTCGGTAGCGGAAGTTAATAATATCTTCGCAGCCATCAAATCAGGCTCCCCACTAGACTCAGCCCCACCCAGAATCCTGCAATTAGGGGCTTCAGGGATAGCCCCTTCACTACAAGAGCTTTTGAAGTAATCAATCAGCTCGGGCACAGTACCTAAATGCTGGAAATATGCCATGGTAATACCCATCAGAAAAAATCTTTCAATAGACCCGTCCATATTAGATAATATGAGACCCATTTTGCTTCTTCCATTTGGAGCTAAAATACTTGAGAAGCATGTCAATAATTGCCTGACTAGCTTTATCGAATCCAATGAGCTGCTAGACCCACCGAATCTGCCCTTCTGCTATCGGAAGAAACATTGAGACAGAATGCCGACACGGGCCAGACGTCTGCTCTAATATTACACGACCTGAGTGCAGACTTTGATACGGTGTTACACAATATATTAATCTACAGGCTTCAGGAGGCCGGAATTAGAGGCAATGCCCTAAAATGGTTTATCTCCTTCCTACAGGACAGATCCTTTCAAGTCACCCTTAAATCTTGTGTGTCAGACAAGTTCCACTCCACGAAAGGGGTCCCACAGGGCTCTATTCTGAGACCTACTCTATTTAATATATACATGAAACCCCTGGCTGACATCATTAAAAGGCATAGGGTTCAAGTGGTGTCGTATGCCGACGACACCCAACTAATAGTACATTTGTTGGACCCTTCTGCCATCATGGCTGATAGGTTTAGGGCCTGCCTATCTGATGTTGCAGTGTGGATGACCGACACTTGCCTTAAATTGAACGCCAACAAAATGGAGATCCTACTAGTTGGTAGATCTCCCTCTATCTGGACATCAGCGTGGTGGCCAGCGTCTTTGGGTGAACCCCCAGCTCCTAAAGTCTAAGGCCAAGAACTTGGGAGTAATCTTCGATTCAAAACTAACCTTTGAACACCAAATCAGGAAAACGGCAGAGAAATGCTTTGGCACCCTGAAGGTCTTAGGAAAAATCCTCGATCAAATTTCCACCAGATCAAGAAAAACCATAGTTCATGCACTTATCACCTCACAGCTGGACTATGGGAATGTTCTTTATCTTGGTGCCCCCAATGGGAGTCTCAAACTGTTGCAACGAGTTCAGAATGCAGCAGCTAGACTGATCTTAAATCTCCCGAAAAGACCGTCAGCTTCTAATGCTCTTAATCTGCTTCACTGACTCCCAGTTACAAAAAGAATCCACTTTAAAGCTTTATGCGTTTGCCGACGAATCTTAAAGAAAAGGGCCCTAGCTACCTTCACTCCTTAGTGCAAACATATGCTCCTACTCGCAATCATAGATCCTCTGATGCTAATTTAGCCAGGGTGCCTAAGCTTAGTAGGGTCAGAATGGGAGCGAAATCCGTTGCCTATTTAGCGCCTAATCTGTGGAACTCCCTTCCAAGGGCTCTCAGAGACTCTCCTTCGAAAACTGATTTTAGGAAAAAATTGAAAACATGGATCTTTAATAACTGCCTTCTAATCTAATCAGCTTCATCTAGGACATTCCCTGAATTCTTTTTCTATTCCTATGAGTATGCAGAGTCCAGCGCGGAGACACACCGTCTGGTGTATTCATGCGATTTATAAATGGTTTTTATTATTATTATTATTAAGGTGGCAGGCTTAAGCGCCCCAGGCCTGACTGATAGGCCCACTTCGGCGATGAGGGGGTCATTCGCATTAGTGCTACAACAGACTCCTCTGTAAGTCAAGTCTGTCTCCAGAGAGTGTCCTGTTATTTAAAAGCCCTGGTGGGCCCTAGAGACTAGGATCTATGTGCCACAAGTCTCCATTCTGTTCCTTCCAGCCTGCATCCAAAGCTACGGCCGTATCCCTGGGCGTCTCACTTTGCCCAACAGCTTCTCCCGGGCCCACCGCCGTGAACTCTGTTGCCTCCAGCCAGGGGCCGCTCCCACTGGTGAGGAGACCTGAGAGATCAGTTCCGGGTCCCCCTGCACTACTTTTCCTCTATCGAGTGGCTGCTCACCTCGTTATTCCACTGGGCACCCACAGAGGGCGGAGTAATCTTCGTCCAGTGGGACCCAACCTGGCTTTTTTCTGGGTTCAGCCATCGCCCTAGGATGCCATCTTGGTTGGCACCCCTCCAAACTGCACTTTCTGTTCTTAGCGACCACTATCAGTTTGCCTGGCACTTTTCTCCTGCTATTCTTTGTCTATGCTTTGCCACCATCTCAGTTGAGCATTCTACTGTCATACATTGGTATCAAGGCTTATGCTTATGTATCATTTATCATTTTTTTGCAACTCTTAACATGAACCTTTCCTACAACACTGAACGTACCAATCTAACAGCCTGCTCATCAGCATAAAAGGAAAAAGCATTGAATTTGCAGTAGTGAAGTCTATTCCACTAGTGAGTTACTAAGGCTTTTTACTTAACCCCATGATTAGGTGCAATAATCTGAAAATGTATCTTTCCTGAAATGGGATAGGTTGATTTAATTTGAGGTCATCATTTACTCCACCATCCATCATCCATTTATCTTTCAAGGATAACCAATATTCAGAAAAGAGATGTGTGCTTGCTTTAACACTGCTACTTGAGTTTTATGTGAAAAACACATTTGAGGAAACCTGTTCTGGAGAAACTTTCTCCACTGTTTCCTCAATGTTGTTCAACCGAATGACATTTGAATCCATCCTGATGAATACCCCTCATGTTGAAAAAAATCCCTGCACATTGTTTTGTTCCAGGATTCCATTGACCCCTTCTTTCTCTTTTATTTCTCTCTGTTAACCCTCCTTGTTCCCTTCTCCCCATCTTTCCTCTCTTCATAGCTTGTTCTCTCGCCCTCTCCCTCAACTTTGTTTTTATTCTTTACTCCTGTCCTTTACTCCTGCCTGTACCACTATACCTTTACCCGTTAGATTCTAACACTACATACACCCTACCATCAACCCCCCTGCCTTAATCCTTCTTCCTAAACTGCTACCTATACCCTTCTACTTATGCCCTTTCTTTTCTACCTCACCTACACTCCTATACCTCTACAACTGCCTATTTGCTAGTCCCATTTCCCTTCTTTTATGGTAATTTTTCTACCCCTGTCTATTCCCTTGTTTCTCTTCCCAATCCGAGGACTCTACTTCTAAAAATGAACTTTACTTCTGCTCCAAAGTATCTCAACCATTGCCTGTGCCTTCATATTATTATATTATCACCATATATAATATTACACTTATTACCCATCCCTATGACTTTTACTGTATCACTGCCGATAATATAAAGAATATAATGTGCTTTTAAGTAACACTGTGTTTAATAAATAAACGTAAAAGTATTAAACCTGTTTTCTATTTATCTTAAACCAATCCACCCACAGTTAGGGCGAAATGTAATATGAGAAAGCTTTCCAGGCCTGGAAAAAAATGCTTCTAAACAAAAACCGGTGGTGAAGTATTACATTCATCCTTATGGAGGCCATTCATATACAACATTTCTCTTGTCACGTCCAGCTGTTTCTCCTAAATATTTTCAGCCAACTCACACATGTAGCCTACAAAGCACACACCAAGAGGGAATATTGTGCGTTTTGTTTTAGAACAAAGTTATTTTATTCTGCTCATGTTTTGCGTCTCTCTGCGCTGAGATCTGTCAGCCGTGGACAGGTGTTATTGCGGCCAATGCTAAATAGGACACCCGTGCCTCTCCTTGGACTGAACCATTTTCAACCCTCTTGCTTTTCCACAGCCAAAGGCACATGCAAAACAGATTAAGGAGCTATAAAACACATTCGAGCACATATGTGGGTCTTCTGGGTTTCTTTACGAGACGTGAAGAAGCGAATTAAACACCACAAGAGACTGAAGTCAAATTACTTGGAACTTAATTGACAGATTCAAGAGATGAAAACTTGTGTATGTTTGGACATCTGTAGCAGGATGGTTGAACCCGTCCATCGGCACATTGCACCACATGTTCAATTAAAGGCTTTGCACGTGAGGCAATGTGCTTTTTGCTCCTCATCGACACAGTCAAATACGCATTCGAATACTTCTATTCTGAAACATAGTCTTGATCTTTTTTGGCAAATGTAATACGTGTGTTTTTTAAATAGTGATTATTAGTGTGATGGAAGTTGAGAGCTATGACCAAGCCCTCTGGTCAGGGCCGTAACGCAGATCCATGCAACTCCTGTGGCTCAGGAGGCAATCCATCAGGGTCCCCCAAATCCTTTCAGAGTCCCCGTTCTGCACATGGCCAATGAATATCCGTAGGATATGGAAGACTCAGGGGCCTTTCTTCACATTCTGCTGGGGGCCCCATCATTTTACGTTACGCCACTGCCACTGGTTATGTCAGAGCAAAACCAAAGGGGATGATGGACGGAGTGTTGAACATTGCAAGCACTCACCCCCAGTCAACTGATCTGGGTTTAATCCATCATCATTCTTTAGCTCACTCCGCCACCCCAGTTCAGACATGGCCATATGCAAATCAGTCTGACCCTGTGCCTCATGGGAACAGTCCAGCCCGAACTGCCAAGCCATGTCTTCCCTGGACCGGAAACAAGCATCCTGGGACCGGTTTCTGGCTTACAGCCATCATCAGCCAGGCTATCTTGAATCCAGTGGCAAAGTGAGCAAGGGACCCACGTCTGGGCATACCCTGCCAACTTAGGGCGAACATAGCAAAACCAAAGGGGATGATGGACGGAGTGTTGAACATTGCAAGCACTCACCCCCGTCAACTGATCTGGGTTTAATCCATCATCATTCTTTAGCTCACTCCGCCACCCCAGTTCAGACATGGCCATATGCAAATCAGCCTGACGCTGTGCCTCATGGGAACAGTCCAGCCCGAACTGCCAAGCCATGTCTTCCCTGGACCGGAAACAAGCATCCTGGGACCGGTTTCTGGCTTACAGCCATCATCAGCCAGGCTATCTTGAATCCAGTGGCAAAGTGAGCAAGGGACCCACGTCTGGGCATACCCTGCCAACTTAGGGCGAACATAGCAAAACCAAAGGGGATGATGGACGGAGTGTTGAACATTGCAAGCACTCACCCCCAGTCAACTGATCTGGGTTTAATCCATCATCATTCTTTAGCTCACTCCGCCACCCCAGTTCAGACATGGCCATATGCAAATCAGTCTGACCCTGTGCCTCATGGGAACAGTCCAGCCCGAACTGCCAAGCCATGTCTTCCCTGGACCGGAAACAAGCATCCTGGGACCGGTTTCTGGCTTACAGCCATCATCAGCCAGGCTATCTTGAATCCAGTGGCAAAGTGAGCAAGGGACCCACGTCTGGGCATACCCTGCCAACTTAGGGCGAACATAGCAAAACCAAAGGGGATGATGGACGGAGTGTTGAACATTGCAAGCACTCACCCCCAGTCAACTGATCTGGGTTTAATCCATCATCATTCTTTAGCTCACTCCGCCACCCCAGTTCAGACATGGCCATATGCAAATCAGTCTGACCCTGTGCCTCATGGGAACAGTCCAGCCCGAACTGCCAAGCCATGTCTTCCCTGGACCGGAAACAAGCATCCTGGGACCGGTTTCTGGCTTACAGCCATCATCAGCCAGGCTATCTTGAATCCAGTGGCAAAGTGAGCAAGGGACCCACGTCTGGGCATACCCTGCCAACTTAGGGCGAACATAGCAAAACCAAAGGGGATGATGGACGGAGTGTTGAACATTGCAAGCACTCACCCCCAGTCAACTGATCTGGGTTTAATCCATCATCATTCTTTAGCTCACTCCGCCACCCCAGTTCAGACATGGCCATATGCAAATCAGTCTGACCATGTGCCTCATGGGAACAGTCCAGCCCGAACTGCCAAGCCATGTCTTCCCTGGACCGGAAACAAGCATCCTGGGACCGGTTTCTGGCTTACAGCCATCATCAGCCAGGCTATCTTGAATCCAGTGGCAAAGTGAGCAAGGGACCCACGTCTGGGCATTCCCTGCCAACTTAGGGCGAACATAGCAAAACCAAAGGGGATGATGGACAGAGTGTTGAACATTGCAAGCACTCACCCCCAGTCAACTGATCTGGGTTTAATCCATCATCATTCTTTAGCTCACTCCGCCACCCCAGTTCAGACATGGCCATATGCAAATCAGTCTGACCCTGTGCCTCATGGGAACAGTCCAGCCCGAACTGCCAAGCCATGTCTTCCCTGGACCGGAAACAAGCATCCTGGGACCGGTTTCTGGCTTACAGCCATCATCAGCCAGGCTATCTTGAATCCAGTGGCAAAGTGAGCAAGGGACCCACGTCTGGGCATACCCTGCTAACTTAGGGCGAACATAGCAAAACCAAAGGGGATGATGGACGGAGTGTTGAACATTGCAAGCACTCACCCCCAAGTCAACTGATCTGGGTTTAATCCATCATCATTCTTTAGCTCACTCCGCCACCCCAGTTCAGACATGGCCATATGCAAATCAGTCTGACCCTGTGCCTCATGGGAACAGTCCAGCCCGAACTGCCAAGCCATGTCTTCCCTGGACCGGAAACAAGCATCCTGGGACCGGTTTCTGGCTTACAGCCATCATCAGCCAGGCTATCTTGAATCCAGTGGCAAAGTGAGCACGGGACCCACGTCTGGGCATACCCTGCCAACTTAGGGCGAACATAGCAAAACCAAAGGGGATGATGGACGGAGTGTTGAACATTGCAAGCACTCACCCCCAGTCAACTAATCTGGGTTTAATCCATCATCATTCTTTAGCTCACTCCGCCACCCCAGTTCAGACATGGCCATATGCAAATCAGTCTGACCCTGTGCCTCATGGGAACAGTCCAGCCCGAACTGCCAAGCCATGTCTTCCCTGGACCGGAAACAAGCATCCTGGGACCGGTTTCTGGCTTACAGCCATCATCAGCCAGGCTATCTTGAATCCAGTGGCAAAGTGAGCAAGGGACCCACGTCTGGGCATACCCTGCCAACTTAGGGCGAACATAGCAAAACCAAAGGGGATGATGGACGGAGTGTTGAACATTGCAAGCACTCACCCCCAGTCAACTGATCTGAGTTTAATCCATCATCATTCTTTAGCTCACTCCGCCACCCCAGTTCAGACATGGCCATATGCAAATCAGTCTGACCCTGTGCCTCATGGGAACAGTACAGCCCGAACTGCCAAGCCATGTCTTCCCTGGACCGGAAACAAGCATCCTGGGACCGGTTTCTGGCTTACAGCCATCATCAGCCAGGCTATCTTGAATCCAGTGGCAAAGTGAGCAAGGGACCCACGTCTGGGCATACCCTGCCAACTTAGGGCGAACATAGCAAAACCAAAGGGGATGATGGACGGAGTGTTGAACATTGCAAGCACTCACCCCCAGTCAACTGATCTGGGTTTAATCCATCATCATTCTTTAGCTCACTCCGCCACCCCAGTTCAGACATGGCCATATGCAAATCAGTCTGACCCTGTGCCTCATGGGAACAGTCCAGCCCGAACTGCCAAGCCATGTCTTCCCTGGACCGAAACAAGCATCCTGGGACCGGTTTCTGGCTTACAGCCATCATCAGCCAGGTTATCTTGAATCCAGTGGCAAAGTGAGCAAGGGACCCACGTCTGGGCATACCCTGCCAACTTAGGGCGAACATAGCAAAACCAAAGGGGATGATGGACGGAGTGTTGAACATTGCAAGCACTCACCCCCAGTCAACTGATCTGGGTTTAATCCATCATCATTCTTTAGCTCACTCCGCCACCCCAGTTCAGACATGGCCATATGCAAATCAGTCTGACCCTGTGCCTCATGGGAACAGTCCAGCCCGAACTGCCAAGCCATGTCTTCCCTGGACCGGAAACAAGCATCCTGGGACCGGTTTCTGGCTTACAGCCATCATCAGCCAGGCTATCTTGAATCCAGTGGCAAAGTGAGCAAGGGACCCACGTCTGGGCATTCCCTGCCAACTTAGGGCGAACATAGCAAAACCAAAGGGGATGATGGACGGAGTGTTGAACATTGCAAGCACTCACCCCAGTCAACTGATCTGGGTTTAATCCATCATCATTCTTTAGCTCACTCCGCCACCCCAGTTCAGACATGGCCATATGCAAATCAGTCTGACCCTGTGCCTCATGGGAACAGTCCAGCCCGAACTGCCAAGCCATGTCTTCCCTGGACCGGAAACAAGCATCCTGGGACCGGTTTCTGGCTTACAGCCATCATCAGCCAGGCTATCTTGAATCCAGTGGCAAAGTGAGCAAGGGACCCACGTCTGGGCATACCCTGCCAACTTAGGGCGAACATAGCAAAACCAAAGGGGATGATGGACGGAGTGTTGAACATTGCAAGCACTCACCTCCAGTCAACTGATCTGGGTTTAATCCATCATCATTCTTTAGCTCACTCCGCCACCCCAGTTCAGACATGCCCAGACGTGGGTCCCTTGCTCACTTTGCCACTGGATTCAAGCTAGCCTGGCTGATGACGGCTGAATGGCCAGAAACCGGTCCCAGGATGCTTGTTTCCGGTCCAGGGAAGACATGGCTTGGCAGTTCGGGCTGGACTGTTCCCATGAGGCACAGGGTCAGACTGATTTGCATATGGCCATGTCTGAACTGGGGTGGGGGAGTGAGCTAAAGAATGATGATGGATTAAACCCAGATCAGTTGACTGGGGGTGAGTGTTTGATTAGCTCAAGCGCTCCGTCCAACATCCCCTTTGGTATCGCTTTGTTTGCCCTAAGTTGGCAGGGTATGCCCAGACGTGGGTCCCTTGCTCACTTTGCCACTGGATTCAAGCTAGCCTGGCTGATGACGGCAGAATGGCCAGAAACCGGTCCCAGGATGCTTGTTTCCGGTCCAGGGAAGACATGGCTTGGCAGTTCGGGCTGGACTGTTCCCATGAGGCACAGGGTCAGACTGATTTGCATATGGCCATGTCTGAACTGGGGTGGTGAAGTGAGCTAAAGAATGATGATGGATTAAACCCAGATCAGTTGACTGAGGGTGAGTGTTTGATTAGCTCAAGCGCTCCGTCCATCATCCCTTTGGTATCGCTTGTTCGCCCTAAGTTGGCAGGGTATGCCCAGACGTGGGTCCCTTGCTCACTTTGCCACTGGATTCAAGCTAGCCTGGCTGATGACGGCTGAATGGCCAGAAACCGGTCCCAGGATGCTTGTTTCCGGTCCAGGGAAGACATGGCTTGGCAGTTCGGGCTGGACTGTTCCCATGAGGCACAGGGTCAGACTGATTTGCATATGGCCATGTCTGAACTGGGGTGGTGGAGTGAGCTAAAGAATGATGATGGATTAAACCCAGATCAGTTGACTGGGGGTGAGTGTTTGATTAGCTCAAGCGCTCCGTCCATCATCCCCTTTGGTATCGCTTTGTTTGCCCTAGGTTGGCAGGGTATGCCCAGACGTGGGTCCCTTGCTCACTTTGCCACTGGATTCAAGCTAGCCTGGCTGATGACGGCTGAATGGCCAGAAACCGGTCCCAGGATGCTTGTTTCCGGTCCAGGGAAGACATGGCTTGGCAGTTCGGCTGGACTGTTCCCATGAGGCACAGGGTCAGACTGATTTGCATATGGCCATGTCTGAACTGGGGTGGTGGAGTGAGCTAAAGAATGATGATGGATTAAACCCAGATCAGTTGACTGGGGTGAGTGTTTGATTAGCTCAAGCGCTCCGTCCATCATCCCCTTGGTATCGCTTTGTTCGCCCTAAGTTGGCAGGGTATGCCCAGACGTGGGTCCCTTGCTCACTTTGCCACTGGATTCAAGCTAGCCTGGCTGATGACGGCTGAATGGCCAGAAACCGGTCCCAGGAGGCTTGTTTCTGGTCCAGGGAAGACATGGCTTGGCAGTTCGGGCTGGACTGTTCCCATGAGGCACAGGGTCAGACTGATTTGCATATGGCCATGTCTGAACTGGGGTGGTGGAGTGAGCTAAAGAATGATGATGGATTAAACCCAGATCAGTTGACTGGGGGTGAGTGTTTGATTAGCTCAAGCGCTCCGTCCATCATCCCCTTTGGTATCGCTCTGGTTATGTCAAAGCCTACCAGACAGTGCAGCTGTCTGGTTGCTAACAACATCTTGAGACATTCGAAAAACTTCCCTGGGAATGCATTCTGCTTATTGCTTACCATTAGCTTTGTGGTTTGTAACTCACATTTGCTTGCTTTCTATTTGCTGGCTTCATTTGTTCTGGTCTGTCCAGCTTGACTTAGTCATTGCTCTTGCTCAAACCCTATTTACTGTATTCTTCCACCAGTACTCAATTTCTGTAAACAAGCCTTTAAATATTGTTCTTATCTTGTCACATTTGCTGTACATTCAAATACAGGGGTCAGATGTCAGGCTCTGTCTTCCAGGGAGCTTGGTGTTTACTTTTCTTTCCCCGACTTCAAAGTGAGAGGATTTATGTGCGAATCCTGCTGGGTGCCCATGTGCTGGGAGCCCAATGTTGTTTACCATTTATGTTAAACCTCTAGCAGAAATCATCTACGCCAATGGTTTTACACTGATAGCCTCTGCTGACGACACTCAAATCATTGTCTCCATGTCACCAGACACCAAATCCACCTCCAACACACTATATACATGTTTAGAAGAGGTGGCTACTTGGATGACGGAAAGCTCAAGCCTCAAGTTGAATGGCGACAAATCTGGGAACAACTTATATGGCTTTCTTGTCTGGGAGAATCCCCTATGCCTAAATCTGAGGTGAAGAACTTGGGGTTCATCATGGACAAGGATCTGAAAATGATCTCACGAGCCAATAAGGTGGCAGGCATCTGTTATGCATGCTAAGATCACTTAGGAAGACAATTAGGTGGCTCACAATGGATTGTCGAAGGACGGTGGTGCAGGGCCTGATTCTGTCACAACTCAACTACGGCAACTCCTTATATCTGGGCAGCCCAGTATATGTTATTGATATACTGCAGGTGATACAAAATGCAGCAGCACGAGCGCTGCTGGGTCTGCCCAGGATGAATTCAGCTTGGCCAGCCCTCCATCATTTAAAATGGCTACCAATTAAGAAAAACATAAAATGCAAGGCCTTATGCATTGCTCACAAGCTAAAATAATCAGCCAGACCTCATGCTTTGCACCATCTTATCACATCATACAAAGCCCCAAGAGCACTAAGATCGAACAATCTCTCCCTCCTGGCAGTGCCCAAAATCAAGAGGACTAGAGGAGGAGGTTGATCATTTGGATACCTCGTTGCCAAACTTTGGAATTCCCTTCCTGATCAACCTAGGTCCAACAACAATCTACTAAGTTTCAGGAAACAACTAAAAACCCATCTTTTCAGATAATGTTTCAGCTTATCCTACATAGTCTGTTACCACTTCCTGTAAGCGCCGGGAAGCCTGATCTTGGTTGCTGCGCTTTACAAAATCAATTAACATAACATATGTGACAATCCTGCTGGGTACCCATGTGAGACAGAAAGGCTGTATGATGTTATTTGTTCTACCTGGCTAATATGGGTGCGCTGTACGATGTAATTTTTTTTTCTAGCACAAAACATTTAAATGTCTGTAAATTAAAAGCGCAGATATTTCAGAATATGGAAACCACAAATTAAGCACATTTATTTGGCAATTCTGAAGTAAGGTGGAGACAAATATTTAAATACAATCAAAACAAATCAATACACTAGGTGATGACATCTCCACACATTATCGTTTGTGCACTGTATACTATTATCAGTAAAACTGTATGTCTGTTCAAATGTAATGGACATTTCAATTGAAGATGTGTTGTCTGTAATGGCAGTGCACTTCTACACCATACATACTCCACTCTACTCTACATCACTCCTCGACACTGCACTCTACTATGCACCACTCCACACTATGCCACTCCACATAACTGCACTCTACTCTGAACCACTCCATGCCACTTAACTCGACACCTCTCTACTCTACACCATTCTACTCTATGCCATTGCACTCTACCCCACACTACTCTACTATGCACCGCTGTACTCTACCCTACACTACTCTACTATGCACAGCTGCACTCTTCGCCACTGCACTTTACACCAATGCGCTCTAAGCCACTCTAATCTACTGTGCACCACTGCACTCTACGACACTCTACTATAGGCAACTGCACACCAGCCATCTCACTCTATTCTGACACAATCTACTATGTCACTCTATTCCACTCTGTGCCATTCCACTCTATGCCACTGCACTCTATGCCACTGCACTCTACGCCACTGCACTCTACTCCACTACTCTCAAAACCAGTATACTGTATGCCAATCTACTCTGTACCACTGCACTGTACAGCACTACACTTTACTCTGCAACACTCTACTATGAACCACTGCACTCTACTCCACTCTACTCTACACCATTGCACACTACGACACTCTACTCAGCAACATTGTACTCTCTGCCACTAAAATGTGCCACTCTACTCTGTGCCACTGCACTCTACTCTGCACCACTGCACTCTATGCCACTCTAGTCTACAGTCCACCACTGCACTCTATGCCACTGCACTCTACGCCACTGGACTCTACTCAACTACTCTCAAAACCAGTATACTGTATGCCAATCTACTCTGCACCACTGCACTGTACAGCACTACACTTTACTCTGCAACACTCTATTATGCACCACTGCACTCTACTCCCCTCTACTCTACACCATTGCACACTACGACACTCTACTCAGCAACATTGTACTCTCTGCCACTAAAATGTGCCACTCTACTCTGTGCCACTGCACTCTACTCTGCACCACTGTACTCTATGCCACTCTAGTCTACAGTGCACCACTGCACTCTATGACACTGCACTCTATGCCAATTCACTCTATGCCTCTCTACTTTACTCTGTACCATTCTACTCTGTACCACTCTACTCTATAGCAGTGCACTCTACTCCACTCTACTATGCAGCACTGCACTCTTCGCGTCTGCACCACTGTACTCTATGCCACTGCACACTGCGACACTGCACTCTACGCCACTGCACTCTGCACCACTGCACTCTAACACTTTAGTCTGCAAGACTGCACTCTTCGCCACTGAACTCAACGCTACTCTACTCTATGCCACTGCACTCTATGCCTCTGCACTCTACCCTGCACCACTCCCCTCTATGCCACTTCACTCTACTCTGAAACAATCTTCTCTATGTCACTCCACTCTATGCCATTGCACTCTATGCCACTGCATTCTACTCTGTACCACTCTACTCTATGTCACTGCATTCTACACCACTTTACTCAAAGCCAATGCACTCTACACCAATCTACTCTGTTCCACTGTACTTTATGCTACTCTATGAGACTCAACTCCACGATACTCCACTCTATGATGATCCACTCCATTAAACTCTACTCCACTCTGACACTCTACTCCATTCCACTCTATGACACTACTCCACTCTATGACGCTCTATGCAACTCCCTCTACACCACTCCTTCCCACTGTATTCCACTCTACTCCACTGCTCCACTCTACGCCACTTCACTCCACTCTATGCCACTCCACTCAGACACTCTATGCCACTGCACTGTACTCTACACCACTCTATGCCATTCCACTCTCATCTACTCCTCCACTCTATGCCACTCCACTCAACAATAATCTACTCCGCTCTACGTCACTCTACTCTGCAACACTCTACTTCACTCTACGCAGCACCCTCTATGCCACTCCACTCTGCTCTATACCACTCCATGACACTCTAAGCCACTCCACTGAACAACACTCTACTCCAATCTAACACTACTCCACTCTACGCCATTCAACTCTACTGCTTTCTACACCCTTCCACTCAGTGACACTCCAGTCCCTCCGTGACACTTCACAACACTCTACACCACTCTACTCTATGCCACTCCATGAGACTCCACTTCACCCCACTCCACCCTACTCTACGACTCTCCAAGCCACTCTATAACACTCCACTCTACTCCACTTTACGACACTCCACTTTTCTTCACCCCGCTAGCTTTTAGCCATGCTGAACAGCAGCCACTCTGGTGTACACCATGGCTAAAATATATTGGCAAAGCCAATAACTCTTGCATAGGCGAGACCTATTGGCTTTGCCAATCCTTGTTAAGGAAAGCAGTTCTGTCTGATTACATCTGACATCCTGGGCACAGCGCATGGTATAATAACTTTTGATTAGTTGGTATAGTGGGATGGACATCACGTTTTCTCACCAGTTACCTTTAAAACCATTTTCCCTGCAACTTTAAACAGCGCGGACATTCTCAATCATGTTTTTCTCAAAGCAACCTCAAGGGTGCGAAAGTCCTAATTTTCATGTGAACCTTCCAACTGTGGGTAGTAGTTGCAGAGGTGAGTGAACCACTGAAGGCTCGAGTAAGATGCCTAGCTCTGGCTCAGCTCGAGGTCCTCTTGTGCTCTCAAGACCAAAACGAGGCAATGCTTCAAGTGGCTTCCACCTACTACCCATCCTATGACCTCCGGTGTCAGTAGTGAAATACAAAGCATTAAACATTAATGGGACTGGGAATGGGAGAGGAAAGGAGATACCCATCTAGTGGCTGAATTGCATAATTTGAAGCCACAAAACCTGGGATCAATCCTGGCTTTCCTGCTTGACCACACTTTGTGATCCTAAGCAAGTATTTTATTTCTACTATGCCTCCTTTTTCTTCACTATCCCAAATGAGAGCACCTTGTAATAAAAAAGTTCAGAAAGTGTACTGTACGAAAATGTCTCTTGGGTTTGATTTAATAGACTATAATGTTGCTTGATAGCGCAGTAACAACCTAGGCCACCTTTAGGGTGTACATGACAACTGATCCGCTTCTTGGTTCACTAATGCATTGTCTTCTGGGGGGAAGGCATAACTGTTTTTTGCTTATGTTTAAAACCTATATTTTCAAAAAAATGCCACTCATTGGAGTAATATAATCTGGTGTACTAAAGTGAAATGCTTCCACATGTTAAAAAAATATACTGTTTTGAATTTTGAAGAGACTTAATCAGATTTTCATATGATGTTTGTTGCACGATTTGCATGCCAAACATTTTCAAGCCTTGGCTAGTCCCCAAGCTCTTAGAGCCAAGTCTGACCCTCAGACACTGCCTTCTCTGTTACTTTGTTGGCTCTCCCATCTCTAAGTTTTTGTAGTATTCAGTAAAATTATGGGAAGCTCGTGAGAGAAAATTCGGCACTTTACTCAGCTCTAATCTACTAGTATGCCCTAATGATGGCTCAAGGGGCCACTGCAGAGAGCAGAGATGCACTGAAATGCTGTGTGTCAGCAATTTTGAATTAAGCAGTTTTGTTGTGTAGCGTTCACTGAACCATGGAGATGAGAGCAAGGTAACTCCCAGAGAACTACAGTAAACCCACAGTGAAATGGAGTGGAATGAGCAAATGTAGAGAGGCATCTGAGGTTGGTTGCATGGTGCAGGCAACTTGGAAAAAGCAGAGAGAGAAATCCTATAGTTACTCCGCACCCCCCTCAATTTAAGTACCTAAAGCTTCTGAAAATCACTCAAATGCTTTTTTACAGCTTCTTTTCAATTTACTTTGCTCAGACAACACACACCAGTCTTTGTATTTTGAATGTTCTGTTACTAGACATTTGTATAGCACAGCATTTTCCAGTCACCTGGTGTCACCTTGCTGCTTTTTGTAGACTTTAGTCTGCATTATTTGCTCTTCTCAGTGGAGGTTCTTCAGGAGGGAATTCCTTACCAGTCCTTATTTTGTATAAATGAGCAATTTGGAAAGTGTTAGTTATCACTAATGTAAAAAAGTTATTATTAATTGGGGTGGTAGTGGTAGTCCTCCCCACATAATAAAGTCACTAACATGTTAGGTCCAGCCAAATGGTTCAATAATTTAAACCTGAGCTCTACCTCCAGTTTCCAAACTTTCTCCTGGTGACCACCTGAGCACATCGTTAAGGCCCTCATAACCTCAGGAGAGACACTTAAAGGCTCTCAGGGAATTAAGCAGAGACCAACAGCAGGGTTATGTCTAGGTCCACTTATTATTGGTCAGCTTGGCACTTCAGGGAAAAGGCCTCTTGCAAATTGTTGTATCCATGTAGCCACATAGGAGGTCAGCCAACTGACCCATGAAGTCGACTTCTTTGTCCTGGGTACAAGTGGGAGCAGGTTCAGCCCTTCAGGTTTCCTAACAGGTCTCAAACAGCAAGTTCATCCTTCCTCTGTTCTTCCACAGTTACAGAAAGTATTCTGAGGATGGTGTCTTGGCGTGCCACATTTATGTCTGACACCAGCAAGTTGGTGAGGTGACTCCTAGCTCCTTCCTAACCAATGGGACAAACATTCTTAGGGACAGTACCACCCACTTTGTTTACCCTACTGCAAACAATCCCACAGTGCACCTTATTCACAAAAAACAAGATGGGGAAACCCTTGAGCCTTGTGTCCACCCACAGGTGCGGAAGGGTAATAAGCTGCCCCCTCATTTGTGGTAACTGTTCTCGAATCAGTTTTCACACCTCATTAAGGTCAAGCACTTGATTGACAACTACTGGAGAGCTCATGTAAATTAGCTTCCAGGGGCTTCAGGCAGGGAAAAGGTAATTTTCTAAAAGTTAATTTTCTTACAAGGTTCTTTAAAATTTAACTTCACCAATAAATTGGACTTTAAATAGATACTAAAAAGAGTGGTTGAATACTTTTTCTTGCTGGTCCTAAACCCGAGACACAGAAATAATATTTGTATCTGTATTCTAGCCTTTCACAGTGAATATAGCTCTTGGGGGTCACTGCAGGGACATGGAAACATTACATTTCTACATGTCCCATTTTTAATGCACCCTGCCTTGTCGGCTACAAGGCCTACATGTGGATGATTTATTGATACTTAAAAGGTAGGTTTTTCCCTTGCCAATAAGGATAGGTCGGCTGCAGGTTTAAACTGCAGCAGTTAGGCAGCACTGGTAGGCCTGAAGGCATGTTTGCCTTGTCATATTAGTGAAAGGCACAATAAGTTTTGCAGTCCAGAGGTGATATTTAAATTTCCATGACATGGATCTGCGACCATGGAAATCGTATAGAAATTTCCACAAGTAACGTCACCTTAAAACGTACTTAGGGAACCTTGAATTTCCACGCCTTCCTAAGTCGATGAATCTTTACCACCGTATTAGAATGGAGCATCACACAAAATAGTCATCATTATTTGTATTTAATGATCAGCCAATAAAGAGAGGTTTGGTGAAGTTTCAAAAAGTGTATTTTCTCTTTAAGAGATTAGTCTGGATTTTTGTTCTTTTTATTCAGATTAGTCAAATAGATCCAGTTATAGAAATTGTCAAAAATAAGTTTAGTTCGAACAAGCATAGGAAATAACAATGTGTTCCATTCAGAATTTTGTCCCTATTCTAAACTAAAGGACCTTTCCTATCCTATCGAGAACCCATAAAGAGTTCCTTCTGGAAAAGAGCAAGTAAATTCTGGAGCAAAGTCAGATAACTAAGAAAGGTAGAACTCCCCATAAAGGGTAGTTCTTCCTCCAAACAGCGGCAGCAGCAAATCTAAGACAGGTATAAGGAAAGAATCACAGCAGTAGCTATGATTGTCATAGGGATAGAAAGTCTCCTTACTTAGAGTATGGATAATCAAAGAAAATCACCGCTAGCAATAGCTTACAGTAATTCGAGCTAGCACCATTAAGTGCTAAGGAGCATGGCAGGGTAGGAGTGCATAGAATGCCTTGACTCTCTAGCTAGGAAAACGTACTATATAGAAAAGCCATTAAACGTGTTGCAAAAACAGGCGAATATGTCATCAACGTCCAATGAAGGAAGATCTTCCAACGGCTCATCATCTTCGTCCTCAATTCCCACAGTAAATGTCCATGTTGTTATGAAGTCACTCAGATGTGGCTACAACTTATTACAATAAGATACATTACGAAGGTTTTCATGAGAACCTTCGTACAAGCCTACTCTATTAGCTGCTTAGGGGCCGATTCCGATCTCGGCCGGTAGGGCTCCGAATCGGATTCGGCTTAACCGGATCCGATTCGGAGCCCTATTTCCCGACCGATCCGTACGCGCGTCCGGGCGAGCGAGTACGATGCGTATTCGCCGACCGACTCGTCCGGGCGTCCCGACCGCTCCGACCGACTCGATCCCGGGTCGAAGCCGCACCGACCGACTCGCACGGACACGACTCGCACCGCGCAATGGAGACGTTCCCCGGCCGGGTAAGTACGATGCGCGCCGCGAGCAGATCCGACCGAGCCGCGCACTCCGGCTCGAAAGAGCTGTCGGAGCCGTACTTTGGGGGTCCGTGTCAGACCCCCCTGTACGCGTAGCCGCGCGAGTCGCACACAGGGGGGACCCATGGGTCCCCCCTACCTGTGCGTGTACGGCGCGAATCGCTTCGCCACGTACACGCTGTAGGGGGCGCACTTGTCCGCATCGCACCCATTGAGTCAATGGGAGCCCGCGTACGCGTTGTACGACAGGCTCCCATTGACTTCACTGGGAGTCCGACCGACTCGAGTCCGATGGCATACGTGCGCATCGTACTCGTTCGGTCGGACTGCACGGGTCCGATTCGGTCGGAAATCTCTCCGGGTCCTGCTCGGTCGGGGAGATTTCCGGCCCGAATCGGAATCGGCCCCTTAGTGTCTCATGGTGTAACAATGAGCTGTTCTATGAAATTAAAAATATGTTCTAGTTAGATTACGAAATTTAAGCTGCGGCAAGCATCTTCTTTCATTAATACGCTTGTTCATTATTAATATGTGGCAGAGGGAACAATCTAAATACAATGAAATCATATGGTATGAGGAAAGAGAAATAAAATTTTAAGGAAATAGCACATTTTATATAGAGGTCAAGTTTTACAGTTTAGTTATAACATGAATTCATCATTTGTAAAAGCATTAATATTCTTAAAGGGATAGAGAAGAATAAAGGAGTAGTGAGGCCTAGCAGTGTGATAATGATAGAAATTAGAGCTTTCTGCAGAAATAAGCAGCATATTCACTTTTGCACATTTAATAAAGGCACATTTTCCTAATGTTTACCTTCTTACACCTTTTTATGTTAACGCTAAGGTGCATTTCTATATTAACAGGTGGTAAATGTTTCGTAAATTTTTTCAACTTCCTTAACGTATTTCTGCACTTCATACTAAGGCCTTATTGGAAAGTCAAGTATGCCAGTCAGGGAATAGCCAGTATTTGCATGTGTCAAGGGCCAGGGCACATACTCTGGGCACTCGGCAGCAGTGCCCTAGGGTGCAAAGTCTAAAATCCAGCAATACATTTCAGCAGAAAAATGTGGGTGACCACGTGAAAGGGGCATTTTCTCACAACCAAAGAGGAGTACCATAGAATGGGGGTGGAACTCCCAACCTTCATATCTATCAACATCCATATCAATGTGTAGTAGGTTGTCTCAATGTGATGGCTCACAGTGAGGCTTTAAGTTTTCTGGCCCTTCGCTTAATTTACCTAATGTATGCCTAATGCTAATCGCATTGTGATTAGGGTTATCGCTTCAATAAAGGTCATTACAGACATTTCACTCAAGTCTTCAACTTTTCATCTACAAATCACTTATTTTAGGATTTTTAATCTAATTAATTCAACGGAATTCAAACAGGACTACATCACCAAGAATGCATCAGCTTCTCACACAAAAGCCCAGGTCTGGATACTTTGCTCGTAATAGCCTAGATGGAGGTGGTCACACTAGTCCTTATGAACTTCTTGCAGGCAGTATGATTGTTGTCATCCTTTATTGGCTGTGCATGGGCATTTGTGAGCTCATGTTCTCAGTGTTCTAGTCCACATTGTAAACTTCCTGATGGTTGGTTTAGAATCTATGAAAGAAAGTTGATATAGAGTCCTAGGGCCGTATTACAGTAAAGGCGTATTTTCATTGTTAAAAGGTGCGCCCATCGCAAACAATGAAAATGTGCCCTATCACCATGAATATGCTGCCCCCATGGCAGCCGCGAACTCGTGCTGCCCTGGGGGCAGTGCATTTAGGTGAAAAACGGAGCGGCTGCTTTAAAGCCACTCCGTGTTTTCACAGTGCAGGCAGCAACCCGCCTGCACTTTGAAGAGGGATTAGAGAACCCCTTGCAGGCGGGTGCAGTCAGTGACTGCACCCGCCTGCAAGAGATGTCTGGGGGCCATAGGACCCCCTTTACCCCTTGCAGAGGGCTTCTGTCTGTGGGCGCACTGACAGCTTCTTTGCCTCTGCGCCCGCGTCTGTAATACGGCGCGGGCGCAGAGGCAAAGAGATTTCCTCATTTGCATGGCAGCGCTACTGGTATTACAGGAGGGGCCACACAAGCATCTGCGGCCCTTTCTGTAATACCAAAGTGCCCCGGGAGCACGCAAAGTGGGTGCAAATGCCTGTTGAGTCCCTGGGGCTCTCTCTGTAATATGGCCCCTAGTGTCTTAATGCTATGTCTTTCCAAGGTTTTGTTGAGCACATCTTCACCTTAACCTTTTCTGGAGTTGTGAAGACAGCCAAACAGGCAATTACAAGGCTGAAAGAACATAAAAAAAGAAACAACATCCTCTTTTTGTACTGAAATGCAGGAGTAAATAGAGATTCAACTGCAGATGTGCCGTATACAGGATGGTTGACAAACATAACATGTTTCTTTTAGAAATCAGAGAGAAAATTCATATTTTGAGCTATGTGCAATACACAAGGACTTGAAAGTCACTTTCCACTTAATTGGATATCAGTGCAGGCTAGGATTATAATGGGAAACAAGATTATGCTACTGGCTAATGACCTCCATCATGGCTGCTGCAGTTTGAACTTTTCGGAGGTGCTGCAGTAAATATGCTGAAGAGTGAGAAAGAATAACCCACCCTGGGGATAGGAAGAGCACATTTACACTGCCACAGGAAAAAACATGACTCTGTGGCCGCTGTATTTTGCATGTAATTGTGAATTTAGCTCACTTGCCACGTATTTAACCGTCTGCTACCTAGTACGTATATTGCATCAAAAATACTGTTTCTGGTTCAAATAGATCAAAGGTTACTAAGAAAGCGCATCTCTCGTGGTGTTGCACACAGGCAGGTTTGTTAACCGTTTATCTTGCAGGTGTAAATTCATGATATACCACTGAAACTGTTTTCAAAGCAACAGTTCTTTCAAGACAGCACTCAAAGTGCAGAAAAATCCCAAATATTTTATTTCTCTTAAGGTCTAATGTTTTACATCTAAACGTGTCTTCTGGTGACACACTTAGGGGAATAGTTGCTAATGAAGCACCATAGTGTGAACAGAGAGTGAAACCAAAACTGAAGAAAAGTTCTAAATCATAAATTAAATATGCAGATTAAAAGAGGTGCACCTTTCATTATATGTAATGTGCACAAATAAACTTGTCTTCTGCTTTGTGCAACATTGTGTGTTTTAAACAAACTATTCCACTCTGGGAGACCCGAGGGGCAGTTTTGATAAAATTGTATTCCTCTGCTTTCATGCAAGAAAAATCATTATTTTGTGATGAATATATTCAGCAGACGCTAGTAAATGTGCACATGTTTCTATATTAAACAGCCACCCATTTCCTTCCTTGCAACAGGCGCTGCTTTCACATTAATGTTTGTCAAAAGAACATTGTGAGCTAACACTACCACATAATGTGCCTCATTATAATACATAAGATGCCTTTTCTTATTAGGTAATTTTGTCAATTCTGTGAAAACCTTTGGGCCTGATTTAGAGTTTGGCAAATTTGCTAGTCTCTCACAAACATGACAGATCTGCCTTATTAGAAGTGCCAGAGGATATGATATAATGCACTTGTAATAAGTGGACAGGATATCTGTCATTCGTGACGCAGTAACCCCAGAGACGTTTTAAGGCATGGGCAAAGAGGGCAAATGCCCAGGTCCCCCACAGTCCAAGGGCCCCTCTGGTAAACTGCTCATGACAGCCCGATGTACTGGATAGTAACGGTGCACATAAAAAGAGATTATTTTTAAATGTGATAGTTGCACATGTGGACTCAACTTCCCAATGCATGCTCAATCTTACCCTTTGTGATCTCAGGCAGTTGGTTACAGTTAAATTAAAAAAATATTCTTTCTGTCTCATGCCTTTCCTTAGTTCACCTCTCCTATTCCACCACACCCTCTCTCTTTTACAATCTCTCTTCCTGTGTCTCTTCCTATCTCTACATATTTATGTATCTCTCCTATCTCAACTCTCTACCTCACTCCTCTCAATATACCTTTCTCTGCCTCTCTCGTACACTCACCTCTCTGTGTGCCTATCTCTACATCTTTACCTCTCTACGCAGGAGCGCTGACATATGGTTCTGCTGTATTTATGCCCTGATGTGGTTAGGTATGTTGGTTTTCCTCACACTTTCAGGACTGGCATAGTATGCCCAGCAGCCAGGATTGATGTATAACCTAATTCCTGCATTTTAGGCCCTGATGTGTTCTAATGTCGGTCATTTTTACCTTACCTTTGTCGGGATAACGAGCATTATTCCAGGATTCGCCTTATATATGCAGTGATGGTGGTTTTATAACGTGTGCAATCTATGAGTATTTACCCTATGGCACTACCTATGCTGTTATGACCATTGCTTAGTGGCAAATTGATTTTATGATCTATGTGAGGGTACGACAATCGCCCTGTTGGCGAAGAGATTTATGTGATTGTGGTCTAATGTGTTATGTACAATACAAAGGATAGTTTTATATAACCTTGTGTGGAGTCTCTTTTGAGGTGTGCTTAGTGTGTCACTGGTGTGTGTGTGTTGCGCAAACGTTGTACACTTTGCCTCTGGGATAAGCCTGGCTGCTCTGCCAAGCTACCAAAGGGGTGAGCAGGGGTTATCTTGGGTGTGTAACTCCCTTACCCTGACTAGAGTGGTGGGTTCTGCCTGGCGTAGGTACATACCCTAGCCAACCAGAAACCCCATTTCTAACAATCTCTATCTGCTCCCAATCCAAAGTTAGCACTTATTGAATGTAATAAGATAACCCAGTGTTAGTCAATAGGAGAGATAGGACTTACAACAGTGAAAAGTGACTTCAGGAGGTTTTCCCTGTCAGGACATGTAAAACTTAAGTACATATGCCCTATTTTTTAAATACAATGCACCCAGCCCTATGGACTTTTATGGCCTCCCTTAGAGATGATTTATAATAAGTATTAACAAGGAAAGTTTAGGCCTGGCAAGAGGTTTATTATGCGAGGTCGAAATGGCAGTTTAAAAACTGCACACACAGGCTGCAGTGGCAGGCCTGGGGCAGGTTTTACAGTGCTACTTTAGTGGGTGGCACAATGAGTGCTGCAGGCCCACTAGTAGCATTTAATTCATAGGCCCTGGGTCAGGGCCACTAGAATTATATGGCAAGGGAAGATCAAATTATGCAGAAGAGTTTACAAAATTATGCAGCAAGAAAATGCAAACTATGCAGCATAATGCGGCCTGCCCTGGGTACATTTAGTACCATTTACTAAGGAGTTACAAGTAAATTGAATGTGTCAATTACGTGTCAATAAGGTGTTGTCCAATTTTACCAGGTTTTAAGGAGAGAGCACAAGCACTTTAGCCCTAGTTAGCAGGGATAGAGTCCTAATGCCAACAAAAACGAGTTCAGCAACAGAAGGCAAACATCTGGTGAGTGACCCTGAAAAAAAGAGCCAGTTCTAACAGAAGTTAGAAATCCTCTAGATCCAAGTATGAAAGAAATGGCTTCATCAATGCTTGTTCAAGCTTTCATTTGGTACTTCTCAGCTAGCAGCCACCAGCATCTTGAGATTTTGCCTGTGGGCCCTCTTTCTGAAAGTTGTGATTGAATGTTCTGTGAGATCACAAGGCTTGAATTAACTCACATTGAGGAAGAAATTCAAAGTTGTTCTAAACAGGTGGCCCCAAAATATGTCTTGTCTGGTGCCCCAAAAATCCTTACGATGGCGTCTGGCCCTGAATCCATCCGCCAAACTCTAAATCAGGCCCTTTGCCCCTACACTGCCACATAATCCTGACGGCCTTACCTATACGTATGCCATGTAAGTAAAAACAGAAACCACGAAGCTGAGTGAGGGTAGTCCAAGACTAAATATGAACATTCAAGAATAAAGATGACAACAAGAAGTAATGGAATACCTCACATTATTATTGTTTGTGTCTCTGAAAGCAAAGATAGTTTTGACACTGATTGATACCAGCCCTGAAGGGAACCTTGACTTAAGAAGACAGTGCCATTTTGCCATTTCTGAAGTCCCAGCAGCTTAACTATGCCAGAGTTTTGTGACTGATTCAGCAAGATCAGGAGTAGAAAATTGCACATAGCCGATTAGAACACAAGATTATCTAGGAATTCCACCATGATGGTTCGTAGTCTCCAATGAAGAAGATGGAATGAATGACATTTTAATATAAATCCTGGGCTGTTGGTCAAGAACGTGATTGGCTACTCCAGAATTGGGAGGGATGTGAAATTGAAACCACAACATTTATGCCACTGAGCAGAGCATATGTCCAGTGAGGAACCTAACTTAATTTGAGTCAGACAGACATTAAACTAGTCTCGGGAGAGTGTATTGAAGGATACAAAAGCTATAGGTGAATATTACGGCCAAAGAAAGGAGTGTGGAAATTAGCTGCTTATATATTGAAAATAATTAAAGCTACTTTGTGACAAACTAAAAATGCTTCTCACTCAATTTGGTAGATCTATCAATAAACTGCTGTGCACTACATGTAAGCCTCTTCATAGCTCTGGCCCAATGTTTCTACATCCACCCAGTTCGTGAGAAGAGTAAAGTATTTATTTGACTAGCACCAGTATATTACAATACTGTCAACTTTGCTGCATCTTTCTGAGGCTACCATTGTTTAAAAGTATTATTTAAACCCTGAATCTTCTCTGCTGATATGTAGGGTCACTGTTTTTGTTGCTAATCTGGAACTCTTTGCCGTGTGTGTTCAGTACTCAGAGATTTTAGGGGTATCAGTCCACAATTTACAAGTTTCTCATTGCTTTATATATTCATTTCCTTCTGCATATATAGTGGGATATAGTGAGTGGGCAGGATGTTTCCTGGTCAGTCCCAAATCTGTCTGTATTGCATTGTTCAGCCTCACAATTTCTGACGAATAAATAACTTGTATCTCCCTTAATTGGAGAAATTTTGTCGAGTCCTTATGACCTCCTATAACCTGTGTTGAAAAGACAACAATTGACCCACGTTTTAGCGCACTCACTAGAATCACATCAGCCGAAATTAATTGAGATACGAATCCTAGATTTACTCTAGTCCATGCAATGTAGTGCTGCGCAAAAGATTTGGAGTACTGCAGTGCTGTATTACGTGCACGAACAATGAAGAATTGTACAGTGTGATAATTGGCAAGAGTTGAATACTTATGATGTTATAGACAGTGCCTGAGTTAAAAATAAAACAGCTTCAGTGCGTTGTCTTTTGGAGCAAGGATGACCCAGTGGTGCCATTCAAGAGATCTCCACTTGGGATAAGTCCTCCAGAACGAATTTTAACACAAGGAAAACTGCCCATGGAACGCTACATCAAATATGTCATTTGGAGGAAAATACATGTAATCCTCTTGCCCCTTGTTTCCACATGGCTTCGTTTGGGGGTTAAGATTATTTCCATTTGTGCCTTCCTGCACAAAAACAATCCTGCATGTAATGCAGGCGCGCTTGCACCCTGCTGCAAGGGGGCATGCGTTGGCGCTAGGCAGCCCATTGTGTGCCAGCTCTGGGGAAAAAGTCAGGAATGTGCCGTATGCCTTAAATACGGTGCATTCCTTCCCTTTCCCAGTGAGGCAGCGCAGCAAGGTGACTTGCTGCGCAGCACTGTTCCACTTTTTCATACATTTTCTCCCATGTCTTCTGTTTCAGGTGAGGTTCGGGATAAAAGTACCATAGACTGCAGGGGCGTAACACAGGCCCCCGCAGCCCCTGCGTTGTGGGAGGGCCCCGCGCTCCAGGGGCCCCCTCCGCCAAGCAAACAAGCACACATCACTGCACCTGGGATGTGATATGTTTAGGTTACGTAACTTACGTTACGCTCGCCGTCATTGCACCTCGCCGCGGCTTTATCATTAATTAAATGGTGCACGGCGCGCAGATGCCTCCGCGGTCTTCACCCTTAGGGTGGGGCTGGTCATTGTCATGCGCATTGCGCAATTAAAAGTGCGCACAAGGACGGTGAGGCATCAATCAATTCGAGACGGCTGAGAGGGTGCGGCGACTGCGGCCAGAATTTAATTATTGCTAGCCCCTGACTAGCTTTGCCCGGTCTTCTGCTGCCCGCGCCTTCCACTGAAGCTGCAGGCAAGGCCTCAGGTGAGTCTCAGAGGGTGGGGTGGGCTCTAGGCTGGGCAGCATACTGGACATGACATGCTTCATGGGGCAGGGCGTAAAACGTAATATCGGCCCGCAGCCCCCGAGTTCCAGCCTCTATGTAATGTGAGGGGCCCCATCAGCGCAGTAATTGTAGCCCACACAGGCAGCAGTGCACTTCACATGAGGTAACTGGTGCAACCAACGCCGGCGAGAGACGCAGGCGTTGGTTGCACCAGTTACCTCATAACAGTCCTGCCTCATAAATTAAATGGTGCGTCATGCCGCGTGTGGTGGGTGCAGGTGACCTGAGCTCCCAGGACCAGCAGCAAGGGGGTTGAAGGCAACTGCCTCGAAGCCAGAGATCTCTACTGAAAGAGGTCAATGTCATCATGTAGGTCTTCTCGCCACCCTGAGTTTTGCATGAGCCAATGTACCACTTTGGATGTTCGTTAAAATTACCACAAACGGGGTGCAAGAGGGAGGCAAATGTACATCAGGGTTAGAATCAAATGGTATGTCTCTCGATTCAGAATTTTGTATAACTAGGGCGCTGGCAGTGTCTAAATGTCTGGTTTTTTTTGTTGGGACCGATCTAAATTTACTCTTGGTTGAATAGGTGTGACCTGCTACTCAGTAGTATGGAGTCTTTCTAAATTAACAATTTGTGGGGCTCCTAACACATTACCCGTCTGGCCCGCTTGGGGCTGGGCATTTGTTAGGGACAACTTTTCCTCAATAGATTTCAGGCGATCACATATCACATTACAAAATTCCTGCAATTTTATGTCCAGATTTAAAAAAAATGTTGTGCAGAGTTTATTAAAGTTGGAGCAGGCCGGGTGCTCTCCCTGTGACACACACTCGTCTTCCCCGCGCGAATCATCATTCCTATCGGGGCGGTGGACATCTTTGTGTAAAGAGGGCCGATGATCAAGGCGGGGCCCTCTTAATGCTAATAACTCTCGGGGCTCCTTTCTTTCCAGTTAGTCAGGGGGATTTACAGTCTCTCTGTGTGCCCAGATTAATAATTTACAGGTGCGGATTAGTGCTACTGCAAGGGATTTGTTCTGCACAATCTTTGCCATTAAGCCCGTCAAAACCCTGTTAACTTTTTTAGGCGCAGCCCCTGGGTTTTAATGTTGTCATCTTTATTTACCACTCATGCCGGGGATGGGGCTGATGACTGACGTTGAACTTGGTCTGTGTGTTTTTCAACCAGAGCTAATTCCGTTTTAATTGCCCCCATTTCCGTAGTAAGGTATGATGTGATAGACGGTGTTGCTTGGAGGGCATTTGAAGGGACACCTTTTGCAGAACCAGCTTTCCTTTTTCCCCATTCTCGCTCGTTGCTGACAGGGCTATTGCACTAAAAGTACACAGGTTCACACGATAGCCAGGGACCGCCTCCTGGGGCCCTGAGAATGTTGCTTAGCAGTCTGTCTCTCACAACCCAGTCACTGAGCTTCCTCATCGGAATGGATTGACTGAGAACTACATCAGTGTTGGATAGATGGATACTCATACAACCAGCTGTGGGAAAGACAGAGGACAACAGGTGAGTATGATATACTACTAGCCGGAGTGAAGTCATATCAAGTACAAGCATTGGGAGGCTTACCAGTTTGGGCAGTAGGTGTTGCTGTGCTGAGCCTTGTGCAGACCAGAATACTAGCTGAGGGTCCCAGGAGCCAGTGCAAACCAAGGCGGTCATCACCAGAAGCATGGGCGTAACAAAGACCCCCGCGGTGCGGGGGGGAGCTCCAGGGGGCGCCCAAGCGCACAGTACACTCACAGACAGGGTCCGTCTGAGCTCTGGGACCTAGTTTTAAAGTTAAACTCGTCGCTCAATGCTCATAAATGACAAGGTGCATGCTGCGCACGGCGCAGCTGTGTGGTCTTCAGCCTCAGGGTGGGGCATCAGGTGGGCAGGGCTGGGCTTACTGAATTGTCATGCGCAGTCAGTGTAAACTGTACGTGCGGAGGCGGTGGGTTCCAGTCAGACACTGGGACCGAAATGTAATTGCCAGCCTGTGCCTGCCACTGAAGCTGCAAGTCTCAGGTGAGTCGGTGAGAGAGTGATACGACTAGACAACTGGTAGTAGTACTACTAGTCCAGTCGCTCACTATATTGTGTTGAGTTCAGTGGTCAAAGTGGGCGGAATTGGCAAGGCACGGCGTGCCCCTACTTCTTTAATTTAATGCGATCCGTTCCCCTACTTTTTTATTTTCAAAATGCGTCCCAGAATGCCATAAATGCGGCTGTCCGAGGCCCCCGCAGGGGGCCACTAACGAGGGCAGCCCTCTAGTGCCAGCTGGGCACCCCACACCCCCGCAGGGACTCAGGGAGGAGTCCCCCAAGCCTTGGCGCAGCGCGCTAGGCAAGCATCACTTCCGGGGCGCGAGGACAGGGGAGGGGTATATATTCCTCCCCCACCATTTTGTCGTCCTCTTTCGCGCGCCCGGACACGCCGTCTGGTTGGTGGTGCTGCTGTTCGGCTGCGGGTCCCGGTGTCCTGAGTTGGCCGGCTTTGAAGCGAGGTTAGTCAATCTCCTGAACCCCAGGGCCCTCCACGCACGCCATTGGCGGAGTGGCCCCCCGCCCCAGCTGCAAGCTCCCGGGAACGTCCCTGCAGGAGGCCCGCTGAGTTGGTGCGTTTGACCTGGGCTGTGGCGAGGGACTGGTTTGGGGCTAGGCTATAGGAAGGGTTCAGGCTTCCCGGCATCAGGCTGCGCAGGCCGGTCCTAGCAGCGGCACATGACAGAGCTTCTCCGCTCCTCGTTCCACCCTCGGCGTGTTCCCTTTAGCCCTCCCCCCCCCCATGGCTCCGGTGGCGATGCTCCAAAGGGCAGCAAGCGGAGCAATGGGCCCGGCAGCCAGGGCAAAACCCGAAGAAGGGGCCGGCCTCAGGGGCCGTGCCAGGCCTTGTGTGTCTTCGTTAGCTGGACACGAGGTCCACGCTATCCTGGAGTTCGCGCTGGTTGTTGTGGAGGGAGTAGATTGTCTCCCCGTGGGTCCCATCGGCCGCCAGAGGTCCGGTGGGGACTGTGCTCGCTGGGCGGGGAGGAGGTGTGGGAACGCTCTCTTCCGGCCCATCCGGCCTGGCCACTTTGGGTGCGTGTACGGGGCTGTATCAGGCCAGCTCCCCTGTCGAGGACCTCAGCATGGACTCCTCACACGCGGCAGATCCCCGGGCGGCGGCGGTGAAGTGCTATTATCTGGGGCTGGCAGAGTGCCGTTTCCAGCTGTGGTTGTGGTCTGGGATTGGGCCGGCGATAGAATCGAGGGGTATTGACCCCGGGTAGCGCAGAGCGGGATGTCTTTTACGCCACCACCCCACCCCCCCCCAGTCAGGGGGCGACCAGCACCACGCTTTATCGGCTCGTCTGGAGCCCGGCAGCTGCCCCCCACCTCCCCATGGGTTTGCATGGGCGGTAGGGGCGTCCGCCAGCTAGCGCCCTCGAGCTGGTACTATTAGGCACTCCAGCTCGAACGGGCGAGTCACAGCGCACGATAGACTTCGTCCGCGACCACAGGTCCAAACGAATGTTCTAAGGGGATCATTTAGATGTTTAATGTGTCGTCGCATTCCGCTTGGATCACGACATCAGATCAGCATATGTTGAAAGGTCAGGGGCATGTTCGTGCCCGGGTCCGACGGCTTTGTTAATGCCCGGCGGCACAGACTGACCCTAGCCCTTAAGGGTGCGGTCACGGGAGCCCAGCCTGCCGGTGGAGGTTCGACCAGTTTCGCCATGGGGCGGGGAGATTAGTGCAAGTCCCCCGCTGTTTGCACGGTGGCTGGGGCAGTGCCACATCCCTGGGTCCGGAGTTCGCGGTCAGGGAGGGGAAAGGGCTTTAGCTACCGGCGAACTTGGGGAGATCGTTTCCAGGAGTGGGGGAACCATTGAGTGGCATATGCGGACTGACCCCTCCCCTCGTGGTCTTGCCGAAGCATCAGGGCATTCTGTGTGGTTCATATGCACTTTGAGAGCCACCTAGTGTCTCGTCCTGTCGTTGGCGTTGGGTAGTACAGTCGAATGTTGACTGACCGGGTCTCCCCTCCCCCCGCTATTTTCTGTCCGGCTGAGCAGAGGGGCAGGGGTGTGGGATTTGGTCAGTGGAGACTGAAAACATGAACACCTCGCAGCTGTGCATTTAGGTGGGTGCCACGAGGTATCAAGGCCACAAAGTGTCACTGCGCATCCCGTGCTTTGTTGACTCGAGGGGTCTTTCACTCACTCGTGCAACGCTCCTATCACTGGGGAATACGTTTTCACGAAGCAGGGTCTTGCGCTGGCTGAATTTTCTACAGCCTCTTCTCCATAAGGGGGCCCCTATCCCCACTCTTTTATAAGTGTAAAGCTGGTATCGGTACGGTTCGCAAGATTGAGCCATGCTGGCCTCAAAAGCGTCTGAGAAAATCAGAGCCCACACAGGGCTGAAAACTGTCATGGCCCAGAACAGTTTGAGGTGCATGTGTGGAAGACGTTCGGGTTTCACTGCTCAGGTCATCAGCAGCAGTCGTGTGGTATGTTTAGCGGCCTGCTTGCAAACTGTGCTCCAGTGTTAAAACACGATGGACTACCTGACTTTGTTTTGTGAAGGGATGCCCCTTGTTTTGTTGGAAAGTGGATTAGAAATGTAAATAATGAAGATTGTTTAAGTGTGTGTTACACACACCAAGTGACAGGGGCCTCATAGTCTTTTGAATGTTGCACTGTGACACAGACCCATTTACCTTGGCGCCTACCCACGACGGTTCGATGGGTCTTGGCCAAACAAATCCCTATGGTGGGCCGCCGTAGTTTAAGATCTTATTACACCTGCCTCCGGCTGTAAGTTTCATGTCAGGAGGAGTTAAGAGTTGTCATTGACAAAGGGTGTCAATGGTACAACGGTGATGGGTTTAGGTGTTTGCGCCTGAATTTATCTTATAAAGCATTTTACATTTTGGACCTCAGAGGCTAGATCAGTTACAAGCGGCTGAGCGTGAGGATAGCAACATTTTGAAGTGTATGCTTGAGTATGTCTGTTATATGCAGGCCCGATAAGTTTTGTTTGGAATATACATTTAGGCCAGCATTGGGATGAGTTCACTACCACTTGCATTGGGCGTCGCAAACGGAAACTAATTTACAGCGTTTTATAGTTAAGAATTTATTAAGCCTATTTGGTGTTGTAGCCAGCGTTTTTGGGCGCGTGTTTTGGACCGCGGACTGCTGTTTTGGGCGGGGCGGCCAGTTTACACCGCTATAGGCACCAGCTGCAACATGGTATTATGACAAGGTCAAGTAGGTTCAATGTTTTAATCTTTCCATCTGTTCAAAATGAGCGCAAGAATCATACCAAGTTGAGCCAGTGTTTTCTTGGCAAGTCAAGTTGTGCATTGTCCTTTATATGGAAGTGAATGTTGCGAGACTGATAGATTAAGCGACTGCGTGCTTGGGTGTACTGAAGCTCCAAATTTGACCACTCCTTCCTGGTCCCGGGGGTACTATTTAGCCCTGGGACTTTGGGTTGTCGCTCATATACGTGCAGCAAGGGCCCGGTAACGGCGACAGTTTCCCCTAGCATAACAGCGCAAACGGTTTTTCAGTGGTTGCCTCTGTAAGTTATTATCAGTCGCAATTCTAATGCTTGCCCCGGTAGTGAGAAGCCCACATCTACACCTTCCACAGCATTAGAGCACCTCCCCTACACCAGGCATAGGTGCACGGCCTGGGGGCTGAGATCAGAGTTAATGGAAGGGTCAGCCGGTTGGCAGGCAGTCTAGATCGGGGTTCCTAGTTCGGGCCTGTCCAAGCATGGGTTCAAGTGCCAGATGTCGGCCCTGGGATATTTATCACAGGCCTGCAGAACAGATTGTGGCGAATCTGGTGAATACAGTGGGCTCACTCCGCAGGGTAGTAAGCAAGAGCCCAGCACTTTTCCATGGGGCTGTAGGGTGGCGCAGGCAACCATGTTGTCACAGCCAAACAACAAAGTTTTCATTAACGCCACAAGTGCAGGGGCATGGGGGCCTCATGAGAGTAACTAGCCCACTGCACCCTTACAATGTACTGTGTAACCCAACTTGAGGGGAGGGGTGCTTTACTTGTGCACTTTCAACCATAAGCCAAGTTTACTTCACGGGGCTCTGCTCACACTGATGTGGGCCAAGACCACACACAGCATAGGATGAGAGTGAGGGGTCAGTCATATATGGCGATGTATGAGTATTTGCCAGAGGTAGCGAATGCGACCTCACAGACTTGATCAGTGATAATCTCATGGTTAATCTTTTGTCCCTATATGCGGACAGGCTCTGTTTTGCAAAGAATAGTACTTTGTCTCATTCGAGTGCCGCACTTGCCTCTTTCGCAGTATAACGAGGTCAAGTTTGTCTCCTATGCGGAATTGTGCGCCGCCAGTCCGTTTGCAATAGGGCTGCTGCTCTGGTTTCGGCACCTGGCATGCGCGCAGGTGGCCTGTCTGGCTGTTGCGGGAGTGCGGAGGGACTCCGGTGGTCTCTACAGTTCCCTGATAAACTGCTTATAGTGGTTTCGTCTGGCCACAGCTGGGTTTTACACACATGTCGACATGTTTATTGGCTGGCGCAGCACTGGGTCATCAGCCGTACCCCCGTACTGGGGATCACCCAGGGAAAAGGGCACATTAGTGCTTAGTCACCCATGAAGCATATGTACAAACTGGCACGCGGTGCGTTGGGGTTCGTGCCACCCAGAGCTGGGGGCGTATGTGGGCACACGCATTGCCCATGCATTGTGCTTTGGCCGGTTTGTTTAATCTTTTCATAGGGAAGAGATATGCAAGGTACCTAATCGCTCACAGCATGGCACATCAAGGGACGCAAACCGGGTTGTTACCCATTAAATGTTTTATAATATATGCTTTGGGGCACCTGCAGCAGTGAGGGATGCTTCCTGAGTGCCTAGGACCTGAGGTTTGGTAGCACTCCCCTCCCCCTGGGCTTTCAGCAGAATGGCCACAGGCTAGGGCAGGTCAAAGGGGGATTCCTGCGCGGTGCTGGTAGAATGTCACGTACCGTTAAGGGCATGTCACTACTAAAGTCGTCCCAAAGTTTTGGGGTCAAAATGGGTGGAGCAGTAAGACTACAGGCATTGGGAAGCTTTTCGCATTCCCTCAATTTAGTAAGGGCAGCTACCTGTACAGAATTACCAGCGAGTGGGGTAACATTCACCGGTTATTCAGCGCCATCATGTCTTCCCACGAGTCCTAGTAGTGCTCCCACCAAGTCGGACGCTATAGAGAAGTTGGAAACGTGGCGACTAGCATTGGCACGATCGCCGAACCTCACATGGGCCTTACAAATCCAGTTTCAGCATAGGTACTAGTGGTGAAATCCCGGCATATGGAATTTGGTTGACCACAAAGGAGAGAACTGGTTAACATGTTGGTTATGTCATTGAATTGGACGATATGTACACAGCAACAGGTGGATAGGGCATGGGTGCATGCGGCACATTTGTTAATGGTGCTGGATAATTATTGTTTTCTCTAGGTAACTGGGATCTCGTGCCCAGGTGCTGTCTTTTGGCCGTCAGTTACCAGCAAAAATGGTGGGAGATTCAATTTTACATTTACTCTGCTGTGTTACGCTAAGTGCAGTTCCTACCGGCAGCTAACGGGGTTGTGCTAACGGAGCTGTAGGACAGTGGCCTGATTGGCCTAGTGAGTTATGTAATCCCTGGGAGGTCATGATGAGGCTTGGTAGCACAGGGTAATAGTGGCAGATGAAACTAAGTTTCTCCCGTATGGTCGATACAAAGGGTAATAAAAATAACCTGGTATGGAGTCTCTTCTGTAATGTGCCACTATGGGAGTGCGGTTGGCACATCAAATTTACACTGCCTCTGGGATAAGCCAAAGTCCCTGCCTGGCCACCAAGGGGTGGGCAGGTGTCCGCTTAAGTATGTACTCCCTTCTCCTGACCAGAGAGGTGGGCTCGGACATGCTTAGGTGCATACCCGAGCCAACCAGAAACTCCATTTACCACATGGTAGAGAATGCATAGGAGTTGTTTGCAGTCCATTCGCATCCGCCCCACAGGGCGAATGCTTTAGGACACAAGGTTTGTGGAGGGCTCCTGTTTGGGAGGGTGACCAAAGGGACACAGGTGGTGTGACGGCAAAGCGAGAGTGTCAGCTGATGCTGGGTAGGAGGTTCCGTATCACCTACCAGAAGGGTGCCAGGTGGCAAGACCAGTAAATAATGTTTAAGCATGATATAGATGCTGGTCTGGAGAGGTTTGTCAAAGGTATTACACTTATGCCTGGCATTCACAACCCATCCACACCAAGCCTATTGCCCAGGTCCTGGGCCGCATACACACAGCCCGGTACTAGGCATCTGCGGTTGTCAGGCCATGAGTTACTAAATTACAACTGTACAGTGGGCATACTTGCTGACCGGGCAGATTGCCACGGCCTCCAAGGGCTGAATAGTCAGACACCAGTCGCCTCAATCACAAGGAACACGACCAGCATAACTTGAACCTTGGCCTTGAGAAAGCCCTCGGCCGATGGGCCACACGGGCGAAACACGTGTCGACTGTCTTTGTCTTATGCCTGTCTTTGTCTTATGCATGTGAATAAGAATAAACACCAGGCATTTGAAACCTACCAAAGAAATATTGGAAATTATTCCGTTTACTAAACACAATTTAAGAAGGCACAACCCTCCACCCCCTACCTAAACCAGTAGCAGTGAGTGTGGTTTGCCCACAGTGCAGTTGTTAGAAGAATTGAAATTCCATGTACAGGTTATGCTGAACTTGCCACCAGCGGGTCTAGTGTGTGAGCGGGTTAACTGAGCAGGTAATTTTCCACCGCTGGGGTTGCCCTGGGGTGGGCAGTGTGAACACCCCTGCCCCCCTATCCGGGGGCTCTCGCAGGGAGGGTTCCAGCCTGTCGACTTTTCCTGCAGCTAAGGTCAAATGCCCTGCCCGGTTAGCTATACTAGCCTAACTGGGCAGGGGTGCTGTCAGCTAACACATTGTGCTGCGTCCCCAAGAAAGGGGGGAACAAGGTGCCAAGCACAAAAGGCAAGGCGAGCAGTGTGAACCCCCCCCCCCTCCTATCCGGGTATATTCTGGGAGTAAGGGCAAAGTAGGACTTAGCCAATCCTTAAAGTTAGGCACCATATGGCAGCCAGTGCGCACTGCATTAATCACACGGATTCTCTAGCTGGTACCCCTAGGGGGGTCCACCACGAAGGGAGCTGAGCTGGCGAAATTCCCATAAGAAATAAGGGATGCACGGCAAGGGCAGGAGGGCACCCTGGCTCATCGTCACACACGTCTAGTTATGGACATTCCTGTGCGTCATGAGTTAGAAAGCAAATGGACGGTGCAAAGGTTAAAGTATAATCCTTCTCGCCCGAATAGCCAGAAGTAGGCAGGTGGGTGTGGGAGCGGTCTCCCAACAAGCGGGCAGCTGTCCCTTAAGTGGGGACACAGGTGTGCTAGACACACCGTCCTAGTAGGACGGCAGCTAGGTGAGCTCAGCAAATTCATGGGGCAATGTGAGCCAGGGAATCTGATCTGCCCCGCCCAGAGTTGGCACGGGGCTGAGTTATGTATGTGAAGTAGTGGAACCTTCCCACAGGAGGGTGGATAGTTTTTGGCACAAATTCACAGGGCAGAAGGGCCTTTGTGTTGCATTAGACACTAGCTGATCCAGGCTATCGGCAAGGGCTATTGTGATACAGATGGGGTTCATCTAGCACCAGTGGGAGGGATCTCTTCCCTAGCTTTGCAGGAGGCCTGGAAATGAGAGGTTTCAGGTAAGAAAGGAGCTTTTGGTGGGGGCTCTGGCGGCGACGGTGGCCTCCTCCAGAGCTGTGGCGGAGTTACAGGGCGATCTGGAAGCAGAGGGGTACAGAAGGGTACCTCTGCGCGGCACCATGGTGGGTGCCAGAGCCAAATCCTAGGAGCCTCATGGAAGGTTCCTAGAAAACCGTGTCGGCGCCCCGTTAGTCCTTCGGGCGGTTGTGGGCCTGAACAACCGGGGGTTTGCTATGCTACGCTCCGCCCTGAAAGGGGCGTGAGTAATAAGGAACCATGTGTCACGTGATCCGGGAAGAGGATCACCAGAAGTGGCAGCACAGATGGGGTTCGCCCCAGTGCTGCTTGGCTCATCAGGCGGGCAGGCGGCCCAGACGGTTGCCTGCCCTTGGATCGCCCGTAAGATAACCCACCATATTACATAACGGTGTATGTAATAAACCTGCAGCAATTTTACCCAAACAAGAAATGTGTTGTGTGTTTATTTATGAGCATGCATGTTACGTTGGAGGGGTGGGGTAGGTTGCCAATGCTGGTACTATGCGGCTGTCCGAGGCCCCCGCAGGGGGCCACTAACGAGGGCAGCCCTCTAGTGCCAGCTGGGCACCCCACACCCCCGCAGGGACTCAGGGAGGAGTCCCCCAAGCCTTGGCGCAGCGCGCTAGGCAAGCATCACTTCCGGGGCGCGAGGACAGGGGGAGGGGTATATATTCCTCCCCCACCATTTTGTCGTCCTCTTTCGCGCGCCCGGACACGCCGTCTCCCACCCTACCGCTTACCCGGCGTGGTTCGTGGCAGGCAGGAGGCAGAGAATGTTGTAATGTTGTCTTTTTTCGTTGCAGGCGGAGTTACAGGGCGATCTGGAAGCAGAGGGGTACAGAAGGGTACCTCTGCGCGGCACCATGGTGGGTGCCAGAGCCAAATCCTAGGAGCCTCATGGAAGGTTCCTAGAAAACCGTGTCGGCGCCCCGTTAGTCCTTCGGGCGGTTGTGGGCCTGAACAACCGGGGGTTTGCTATGCTACGCTCCGCCCTGAAAGGGGCGTGAGTAATAAGGAACCATGTGTCACGTGATCCGGGAAGAGGATCACCAGAAGTGGCAGCACAGATGGGGTTCGCCCCAGTGCTGCTTGGCTCATCAGGCGGGCAGGCGGCCCAGACGGTTGCCTGCCCTTGGATCGCCCGTAAGATAACCCACCATATTACATAACGGTGTATGTAATAAACCTGCAGCAATTTTACCCAAACAAGAAATGTGTTGTGTGTTTATTTATGAGCATGCATGTTACGTTGGAGGGGTGGGGTAGGTTGCCAATGCTGGTACTATAGCCAAGGCCTATATATAAGGCTCGGCGTTCCTGGCCGTTGGGGACGGGCGGGCAGAGAAGGAAAACTGGCTCTTTTTTTTTCTTTCCTTCTTGCCCAAAGAAGACAAGGGCAGTGTCCACTTCTCTTGCTCTATCGCTGTCAGCTGCCCCCCTCTCTTTCTTCCTCTTCTTATTCCCTCTCTTTCTGTCTCTGTCTCGCTCCTCCTTACTTGCTGAAAATCATGAATTCAACAAACGGCTTTTACCCTCTCTTTTCTCTTCTTTCCTATTTTTGTTCCCCTGTGAAATGGATCCAAAAAAGAAAAACACTTGCTGGAAATGTTGTCTTTTTCTGACATTTTTCAATTCCAAAGTGCAGCCTCGGAATGGAGAGAAAAAAAGGTTCAATATACAAAAAATAAATAACTAAATAAAGCAAGACATAGTGGTCGCAAAGTGGCCAGATTGGTTTTATTCACACTCACACACTTTAGCGCCACTTTACAATGTTTATCAGTGAAGCGCTACTTTCGTTTTCTCGTCTTTCTTTGAACAGCTTTGTTTTCCTTAGTTGGGGAAGTGCAACATTCCTGAAGGTACTGCAATACCTAGTTAATGTGTAGAGTGGAAAAGTTTAATGTGATCATTATCACCTGTTTTCCTTAATTTAGTTTATCTGCGTCCAGGGATGTGGTCTTTATAAACCATACTGCTTATGTTTTGTACGGATATAAGCAAAGGACATTGAAACGGGTCCCTTCTGGGCCCTGTAATCATGTCCTTAACTTTTCAAGCAAAAACACTCATTGATTTCTGAATGAGTGTAAAAGCGTTAAGGTAACCATGTTGTTCCTGCTTACATTTCACATGCTTTACTCAATCTTACATTCCCTATGAGTGTTTGCTTTTTCCAGGATATTGTTACTTTTTTTTTCAGGCAGCATATTACTCTTGTCTAGTGCATTATTTGAATTGAGTCACATACAGGTGTTTATAGCACGGCACAATTTGATTGTAGCTGAAGGCAGTGCAAGTTTCTCTCAGTTTAGCAGTATGGTGTTCAGTGGGGGAGAGGAGGTGGCACTATGGCCAGACCTGCCAAATTTGGAACTGGGGAACCAGGTTCAGCCTTCATGACCAGTTCACCAGACCACTCTTCTGAGGGAGCACATTCCCATGCTAGACCTTAGAAGGCACCGCAAGACCTTAGAGGCCCTGGTGCCATGGCACCAGCAGGTCGACCCTAGTGCTAACAAGTGTGCGTTAACCATGAAGGCCTGGCCACCACAATCCATACTGAAGTTCACCTTCAGTGTTGTGGGCAGGCCTATGAAGCAGCACACCCTAGAGCAACAGTGACTCTGTCACTGAGGTCACAGGACCCTTGAAACCAGTCTGCCTCACCCATTGGTACCTCCATTGGCCTTGTTACAGCAGTAGTAGCTGAAACTCACCAGGGATCGGCAATGCAGGATTTGCACGTACACCAAACTAAGTTCGCAAACTTCACGGTCTCTCTGCTTCATGCACAAGCACTTTTAACATGTGCTGCCTGTTTTGGGGCCACTGGAATTATACAGCAATGGAGGACAGAATTATGCCGCAGTGTTGACTAAATTATGCAGCAAAAAAATGACTGCAGCGTAATGTAGTATATTTTCTGATACTTTATTATTTTGACTTTTTACACATACTAACAGTCTTTGCAAAGATTTTGCCTCATTAGTACCAGTGTAACATACAAAAGAAGCAGTGAGAAAGGTGACCAGTCAACCTTTGCAAAGGGCCCTCCACTTCACAGCAACACAAGTCACATTTTTTAGTAACTTTTGATCCGTTTGAGCTACAAACAATTTATCAGTTATAATCGTCAAATTATGCAGCAGATGATGTATTATATGACAAATATGGCAGAGCCATAATTATGTGGAATACATTTGCAAACTAGGATATTTCGCCATTCATGTTTGAACTGCTCTTGTGGAAAAGGGCAAGAGAAGTTCTGATGACAGATACTGCAAGGCTTGGAGACAGATAGCTTGTGATTCCACTTTTGAGCGTATGTGGGACATTCTGTGATTGGAAATGTATCCCACTTTGTGAATGTATTTTAATGTCAATAGCTCATATTAAACCTTTAATAAACATGTGCATCCATTGGTTGAATTAAATGTAATAAGCTGTAGCTGGTCAGTGAAATGCTAAACAATACTAGAAATTGGGATGTCTTGCTCTTTCTGACTACACCTCTAACTCCACCCTCTGACCGAATCCTCAGGTTATTCCCGCCCTCTGATTCTCCGCCCACAGATCCTCTACTTTTTTTCCCCAACTTCGACCACTGGTTGAGTTCAGTTATGTTCTCTCTTCAATTCTCTGCAGTGGGGGCTGCTTTTATTCAGGGCCCCGGGTTCGCTTGTGCAACTCTAGCCACCACGAGCCTTACACCCATCATAAAATACTTACTTTTGCAAAATTTTGCAGATGTCAGCCTGCGGCCCTGGGAGGGTATTTGATATATTGATGCTTCCTTATTGGAGGGTCCGGTGTCTCCGGATGGGGTGCGACACATGAAAAACTTGACAAATGGCTTTTGCAACAGCCATTCTCCCTTACACCCTGGGTGGGAACTATGAAAGCGGACAAACGGCAAGACCCAAATGTCTTCAATCCCATGCTTCCTCTGGAGGAGCGGTGTTCTGTTAATATGGCAATGTTAATTTTTCATTGTGCTGAAATACCCAATCGTGCTTCGCATCCACCCATTCAGAGTAAACTGTGCATGCCCCTATTTCTTTTTTCTGTAACATTTGTATGTATATTAGGCAAAACTTCAGTGATTATTTTTCTTCAGCAGTGGCGTAACATAAGTCCCCGCAGTGTGGGGATGCAGAGCTCCAGGGGGCCACCTCAGCAAAGGTGGTAGGTGGTGGGGAGGGGGCCCCCTCTGTGTACTTTGCAGGGGGGCCCCCTCAAGTTTTGTTACGCCACTGATAGACTGACATTGGAGTTCCATGCACGGCCAGGACCTGCAGAGCCTGCAGAGACAGGCTGGTCAACTGGCTTTTTCTTGTTGAGTCATTTCAGGTCCCCTTAAGTGATCTAATTTTGCAATCTATATAAAGGACAGAAAAAGGAGGGGCCTTTGGTTATAATTAAGCAAGAGAGTATTTCTATATCCAGACATGAGGCCAGATTTATGTGCAAATAGCCTTCTTATTGAGTAGTGGAATACTGTATGATTGTCAGACTATGAGAGAGAATGTGGACACGGTCTTGATATGATCTGTGACTGAGCTCCCAAATAGTCAAACAATTTAGCACATACATATTAAATCAGGCTTCTGTGAGGAATACCTCTGCTAGCTTGGCACAAGCAAAAAGGCGTTCCTCAGATAAACGTCTGTCTGACTCATAAACGGCAACGCCAAAGCAACATTATACTTAAGAGACTAACAAATTAACACTCTCAAATCAATTTAGTTAAAAATAAAATAATGTAATCATTAAAATTGCATAACAGTGACACAACGTTTATGTAGGCGTCAGGTGATACTAAAATTATGAATTTGAAAGCTTTTTGTAGTTAAAGCAGTATAGGAAAGTGAAAGCATTAAACACACCAATAAATGGGGGGTGTTTAGAAACTGCAGTGAGGGGTATCAGTGCAATGCCCCCAGTTTAACAGCCCAATTATGATCTTGATGGTCACTGCCGTCATCTGCACATGACGGCAGTCCCTAGTACTCCGCCGAGTAGACGGTCTTTCACCCGCCGTATCTAGATGCATGCAGGCTGCCTCGCTGTCCACATCGACAGAGTGCTTCCGGCCGCAGTCACTGCACACCTCTGCAGACATGGCAGACTCCAATGCTGGCAAATACTACTCCATGGCCAAGCACAAGAAAGGGTAGTGGTGGTATATAGAGTAGCACATCAATTTTCAAACAGTATGGTATCCCAATTTGTCTATTAACAGCAATTAGTATAGGTGCCTGTTAGACTTGGCATCTTTTGGCGTGTTTCCCCTGACTTTTTGCTTTCTGACCTCCCGGTTTTGACTCTGTTTTTGCTGGTGTAATGATTCTGCGCACTTTCCTCACTGCTGTCCAGTGGGAAAGTGCAAGTGCTCCTGTATAAAATGTGTTATGGATTGGCGTTTCCATGATTGGCCTATTTGGTTTATGTGTCAGTCCCTTGTAAAGTGCACTACGAGTGCCAGGGCCTATAGACCAAATGCTGTTGGTGGGCTGCAGCACTGGATTGTGCCACCCACGCAAACAGCCCGTAAAGTGTAACTCGGGCCTGCCATTGCAGAGCCTGTGCGCAGCCTGGGGCTGCCATGTCGACTTGGCAAGAGCGCACACTTGCAAGTCCCTAAACCTTCCTTTTCTACATGTTAGTCACCCCTAAGGTAGGCCCAAGGTACCCCTGTGGGCAGAGTGCGTTGTATGCGAAAGGTAGGACATGCCCTGGTGTGCGTGGCATGTCCTGATAGTGAATTACAGCCTAGTTCGTTTTTCACTATTGCAAGGCTACCGGTTCCCCATAGGCCAGAACGGGCAGTTTTGATTATTACAGCTTATAATCCTAACTGACCCCGGGAACATGGTAGAAATTCGAGTTTAGTATGCCTGGACTCAGAATGATAAAATGCATCTTTTAGTGAAGTTGGTTTTAACATTCTGTGTTTGAAAATACCACTTTTAGAAAGTGGGTATTTTCTTGTCTAACCATCCAAGCCTGCCTCTGCGAGGTTGTGTATTCCTTGTCTGGAGTGTGAGTGACAGGGGCTGGGGGATGCCAGGAGACAGGGTGAGTCAGCAAAGGGCTGAATAGCAAGATCTACATGTAGATGGGTGGGAGGAGTTGCACCTGGGCCCTGAATAGGACAGTGCCTTCCCTCCACAATGCTGGCTCCACCTCCTGTGGTGCGTCTGATGTCCCTGGCCTACTCTCTGAAAGAAGGGACGGAGACTTGTCAACAAAGTGCTCCAGAACTGGTTTGGACTAGGCGAAGGCCTCTTTGCCTTCAGAGAACAAAGGAATTTGGGATATAAATATTGGGGCCCTGACCCCAGGAATTTAGATCTCGCTGGAATCAAGGAACCTGTCAAGAAGAAGAGCTGGAGAGCTGCTAGGAGGAGTACTGCCCCTTTGCTGAGTGACTGCTTGGTTGGGTTGGCCTGCAGTTGCTGCTTCTGTCTTGGGCAGTGAAAGGACTGGACTGAACTTTCTACAAACTTGTGCTGAGTATCTCCAAGGGCCTGAAACCGAGCTGGCCTCCTGTTCAGAAGTCTCAGGGACTGCAAAGACTTCACAAGCCTCTGGGTACCGCTTCTGGAACGCTGTTTCAGTTGCCACAGAGGAAGGGAACTGAAACCGACTCCGTCAACCGAATCCATCCCTGACCAGTGACCTGTTTGCACCGCAGACCGCATCGCCCCGCTTCGCATCGCAACCCTGGTCTCACCGTAGGCGACGTCCGACGCCGCAAACACCGAGCCGCTGCTTGCACCGTGACCTGTGGGCACCGCAGTTCGCATCGCATCGCTTCACTGAACCAGCCGGACCCGACCGACGCGGTCGCTGCAACTGGCTCAACAGTCGTGACCGCATCGCATTTGGGGCACCGCTCGCACGCTTGCAACGCACCGCTCCGACTCGCACCGCTGTCCGACGCCAGCTCCCGCACTCCGGCTTGGTCGCCTGCATCGCAACCTGTCAGCACCGCATCGTACACCGTCTCGCCCTGCACCGCACGCCTTGGACTCACCGACTCCGTCTGCACGACGCTCATCGAGCCGCTGCCTGCACCGCATCGAGGGACACCGCACCTTGCATCGCTCCGTCTTGCACCGCAACCGCGACGAACGCCGACCGGCTCGTACACTCCGTACCAGCCACAACGAGAAAGGTACTGTGACCGAGTCTGTTCACGACTCTGCTGGCCCGTAGCGACGCGGTCGGCTGGAACTGTTGGACTCTGTGTAATTCAGCATCGCGGTAGACCCGGACGGGGCTACCGACTCGCACGTAACTTTGCTTTTGTGTTATTCCTGCAAAGAAGAAGTTACCTTATCAAGCATTCATTTTTAAAGTATAGTATTGTGGATTTTTGTCGTAATTGGTCTTGTCTTGAGTATATAAAAATATTGGTTATTTTTCTAAACTGGTGTGGTGTCCGTTTGTAGTGCTTACACTGTATTACTGTTGGTTATGTGCAAATGCTTTACACACTGCCTCTAGAATAAGCCTGACTGCTCGTGTCAAGCTACCAAGGGGGTGAGCAGGGGTTATTTTAGGAGTGTAACTCCCTTACCCTGACTAGGAAGAAGGGTCCCTACTTGGACAAAGGTGCAAGCCCTTGCCAACTAGAGATCCCATTTCTAACATTGGTTGTCAGCGGTGAGGATAGGACTTGTTTGCACTTGACTTACAGTGATTGGTGTGCACTACTACCATATCGCAGACCATTACGTACCACATACTGGTTCTTTTTCTTTTGGCCTATTTTTGATCTTGCCAGTTTTCAACTCACTACTTTTGTCATGCCTGAATCAACTGCATCATCCGTTGCATCTCTGGAAGTTATCTTTGAGGAGGATAGGTTGGAATCCTACGCCGTAAAGGAGCTACGAGCGATTTGTAAAAACCTGAAAGTCCAAATTAAAGGCCTCACAAGGAAGGAGGAGCTACAGAAGGCGCTGAGGGCCTGGGTAGCAGCCAGACATGCCAGTGGGCAGCCTGGTAATCTCAGTGAGGAGGTGGAGGAGCCTATTTCCAGGGTCGATGTGCTTTTGGGTGAGGGGGAACCCGCCAGGTCAGGCAGCAGCAGTCTGTCCCCAGAGGAGCTGGAGGACAGGCGGGAGGCAAGGCAGTTTGAGCTGCAGAAGCTCAGGCTGGAGAGTGAGCGGGAGGAGAAGAGATTGGTCATGGAGGAGAAGAAGATGCTCTTAGAGCATGAGAGAGAACTGAAGGAGCTAGAACTTAGGAGTAAGTCAGGCTCAGATGGTGGCAGCAATTCGTCCAGAAAGGCAGACAGGATTGTGCACATTCCCAAGAATGTAGGCAAGGAGTTCAAGAAGGGGGATGACATACAAAGGTGGTTTCAGGGTTATGAGGCAGCCATACACATGAATGGGGTCCCTGAGGAAAATTGGGGAGCAGGATTGTGGCCACTTTTCCCTGAAGAAGCAAGGGATGCTCTGATAGCTTTGGGTAAGGGGTATCACCTCACCTATGCTGACATGAAGGATGCCCTTCTCACTAAGTATGGTCTTACTCCTGAAAAGTACAGGGATCAGTTCAGGTCCAGTAAGAAGTCTGATGCCAACACTTGGTTGGAATGTGTGGATGTGTTCTGCAGGTCGCTGGATGGTTGGGTGAAGGGCAGTAGTGTAACAGATTTTCAGGGGCTCTACAACTTGATTGCATGGGAGCACTTGTCTAGTCTATGTTTTGCAGATCTGCGCCAGCACCTAGTGGATAGTAAGCTAACTGACCCCAGGAAGCTTGCTATGGAAGCGGACCGCTGGGTGAGTACCAGGGTCCACAAGAAAGCGTTTGGGGGAGACTCAGCCAAAGGTGGGCAGGGTCCCCAGCAGAAAGGTGGGGGGACAAGGGTAAAGCACAGGAGTTCTCTAAAGGGCCCCAAACTAGTACCCAGGGTAAAGGTTCCCAGCCCCCCGGTGATAAGAAGAAAGGGGTCTCTACAGGGAAGCCTGTTGAGACCGGCCCCCGCAAGTGTTATGCATGTGACCAGGTAGGTCACTTTAAGGGGGACCCCAAGTGCCCAAAGGGGACACAGCCACCCACCGGTGGACAGTCCAAAGTGTTGGCTAGTGTAGCGCTTGGGGAGGAGGGGTGCCCACAGGAGGGTGGGGATCCCGCAGAAATGACCCTTGTCTCACTAGGGGACAGTGAGATGGTCCCAGGAAACCAGGTGCCCCCTAACACAAAGAAATATAGCACCTGGGTGACCATCAATGGGAACTGGGTAGAGGCTCTCAGAGATACTGGAGCCAGTGTGACCTCAGTCCGGTGTCACCTAGTCTCTGAGAAGCAGGTAGTCCCAGGGGCATTCCACCAAGTAGTTGCTGTAGACAACTCTGAGCGCCAGTGTATGGTGGCGCAGGTTCCCTTTGAATGGGGGGGGTCTCAGGTCCCTTGAGGGTGGTTGTGAGCCCTACCATGCCTGTAGATTGTCTGCTAGGTAACGACCTGGAGCAGTCCTTATGGAAGGATGTTGAGCTCAGGTCTCACTTGGAGATGCTTGGGTTGCCAGAGTGGGCATGCGTGTCTGCTCGGTCAATGGCAGCAAGAAAGGGTGATCAAGAGGACTTGGAGCCTGGAACAGTGGCCCAAGTCCCTGCCAAGAGAAAGGGCAGGGGGCGCGGGAAACCGGCCCCCGAAGTTCCCACGGACCGGGAGGAGGCGGACCTCGAGGGGGACGCCCCGGTGCCTACAGGGGAGCAGGTAGCCGAACTGGGAGACATCTCTGAGCTGACCCATTGGCAGCAAGAAGGGGGTCCCACCAGGGAGGAGTTCTGCAGGGAGCAGAACGAGTGCCCTACTCTGGAGGGTCTACGGCGGCAGGCTGCAGACCAGGCAGCTGGTAATCAGTCTGGGTCACATCTGATCTACTGGGAGAGTGGTCTCCTATACAGTGAGCCTAAGGTTGCTGAGCCTGGGTCAGCCCATGTGCTGGTGGTACCCCAGCACTTCAGGATCTTCCTACTGGGTCTGGCTCATGACGTGCCTTTGGCAGGACATTTGGGGCAGGACAAGACCTTTGAAAGGCTTGTCACCCACTTCTTTTGGCCCCAAATGCGAAGGCAGTCAGATGCACACTGTAGGTCTTGCCAAACTTGCCAGGCAAGTGGTAAGAGTGGGAGGAAGGTCAAAGCTCGTCTCCAACCTTTTCCTGTTGTTGGTACACCCTTTGAAAGGGTAGGGATGGATATTGTGGGGCCACTGGATCCCAAGACGGCCATGGGCAACAGGTACATCCTGGTCTTGGTGGTCCATGCCACCCGGTACCCGGAGGCAATCCCTCTCAGTACAACGACGGCGCCAGTGGTGGGCCGGGCGTTAATGGGGATCTTTTCCCGTGTGGGATTCCCCAGAGAGGTGGTTTCTGATAGGGGGACCAATTTCATATCCAAGTGTATGACATCCCTGTGGAAGGAGTGTGGTGTAACCTACAAGTTCACCACTCCTTACCACCCTCAAGGAAACGGTCTGGTGGAGAGATTCAACCAGACCTTGAAAGGCATGATCAAGGGTCTAACAGAACCCATGAGGCGTAAGTGGGACGTCCTCTTGCCATGCCTACTCTTTGCATACAGGGAGGTGCCTCAGAAGTCTCTTGGGTACAGCCCCTTTGAGCTCCTGTATGGCCACCCTGTCAGAGGACCTCTGAGTTTGGTAAAGGAAGGCTGGGAGGCAGCTCCCAGGAAAACTCCCCAGGATGTGTTTAGCTACATGCTGGCCTTTAGAAACCAAACTGCCCGCTTCAGGAAACTCGCTCAGGCGAACCTAGAAGCAAGCCAGGAAGAGATGAAGAGATGGTATGAACAGAATGCCACTCTGGTCGAATTTCAACCTGGGCAAAAAGTGTGGGTCATGGCCCCAGTGGCACCTTGTGCCTTGCAGGACAAGTGGACTGGGCCATATGAGGTGGTGGAGCGCAAAAGTGACGTCACCTACCTGGTGGATTTGCAAGCTCCAAGGAACCCTTTGAGGGTCCTTCACGTGAACCGCCTCAAGCCCCACTTCGAGAGGTCCGAAGTGAGTATGCTCTTGGTGACAGATGATGGGGTGGAAGAGGAGAGTGAGCCTCTCCCTGACCTCCTGTCTACCAAGGAGCATGATGGGTCAGTAGAAGGTGTGATCCTCTCCCCTACTCTGACTCAGGAGCAGCAGGGGGACTGTCACCAGTTGTTGGGACAGTTCGCCCCACTGTTCTCTCTGACCCCCGGTGTTACTCACTGGTGCACCCATGACGTGGACACTGGTGACAGCCCTCCTGTGAAGCACAAGATTTACAGGTTGACTGACCGGGTCAGAGCCAGCATCAAGGAGGAGGTCTCTAAGATGTTGGCGTTAGGGGTGATTGAGCCCTCCCACAGCCCTTGGGCCAGCCCAGTGGTCTTGGTCCCAAAGGCTGCTGCACCCGGTGCCACTCCAGAACTCCGGTTTTGTGTGGACTACCGTGGGCTCAATGCCGTCACCAGGACTGACGCGCACCCCATCCCCAGAGCTGATGAGCTCATTGATCGGTTGGCAGCTGCCCGGTTCCTCAGCACGTTTGATTTGACGTCTGGGTACTGGCAGATTGCCTTAACCGATGGGGCCAAGGAGAGATCAGCATTCTCAACCCCAGAAGGTCATTACCAATTCCGGGTGATGCCCTTTGGGTTGAAGAATGCCCCTGCCACCTTTCAGAGGTTGGTCAATCAGGTGTTGGCTGGAGGATTTCAGTGCCGCCTACCTGGATGACATTGCTGTGTTCAGTTCCAGCTGGGAAGAACATTTACGGCACCTTGAGAAAGTGTTGAGGGCTCTGCAAGGTGCAGGCCTCACGATCAAGGCCGGTAAGTGTCAGATCGGGCAGGGTTCGGTGGTGTACTTGGGACCCCAGGTAGGAAGCGGCCAGGTGGCACCCCTACAACCCAAGATTGACACCATTCTGGCTTGGGAGCCCCCAAGACCCAGACAGAGGTGAGAGCCTTCTTAGGTCTCACCGGCTACTATAGGAGATTTGTTAAGGGCTATGGCACCATCGTTGCCCCCTTAACAGAGCTGACTTCTAAGAAGCAGCCCAGGAAAGTGATCTGGACTGAGTCCTGCCAGAAAGCTTTTGATGCCCTGAAGGCAGCCATGTGCATGGCGCCCGTGCTCAAGGCACCTGACTTCTCCAAGGAATTCGTCGTGCAGACTGACGCTTCAGAGCATGGTGTGGGAGCGGTGCTCTCACAACTGAACGAAGAGGGCCTGGATCAGCCTGTAGTCTTCCTTAGCAGGAGACTACTCCCCAGGGAACAGAGGTGGAGTGCCATAGAAAGGGAAGCTTTTGCTGTGGTCTGGGCGCTGAAGAAGTTGAGACCATACCTGTTTGGGACTCACTTCCGGGTTCAGACAGACCACAGGCCCCTCAGATGGTTGATGCAAATGAGGGGTGAGAATCCAAAACTGCTGAGGTGGTCCATCTCCCTACAGGGAATGGACTTTACGGTGGAACACCATCCTGGTACAGAACACGCCAACGCAGATGGTCTGTCCACGTTCTTCCGCCTTAGTGAAGAGAACTCCAATGGGGTTGGGTAGTTCTCCCTACTTTCAGCTGGAGGGGGCATGTGTTAGACTTGGCATCTTTTGGCGTGTTTCCCCTGACTTTTTGCTTTCTGACCTCCCGGTTTTGACTCTGTTTTTGCTGGTGTAATGATTCTGCGCACTTTCCTCACTGCTGTCCAGTGGGAAAGTGCAAGTGCTCCTGTATAAAATGTGTTATGGATTGGCGTTTCCATGATTGGCCTATTTGGTTTATGTGTCAGTCCCTTGTAAAGTGCACTACGAGTGCCAGGGCCTATAGACCAAATGCTGTTGGTGGGTCTGCAGCACTGGATTGTGCCACCCACGCAAACAGCCCGTAAAGTGTAACTCGGGCCTGCCATTGCAGAGCCTGTGCGCAGCCTGGGGCTGCCATGTCGACTTGGCAAGTGCACACACTTGCAAGTCCCTAAACCTTCCCTTTTCTACATGCTAGTCACCCCAAAGGTAGGCTCAAGGTACCCCTGTGGGCAGAGTGCGTTGTATGCGAAAGGTAGGACATGCCCTGGTGTGCGTGGCATGTCCTGATAGTGAATTACAGCCTAGTTCGTTTTTCACTATTGCAAAGCTACCGGTTCCCCATAGGCCAGAACGGGCAGTTTTGATTATTACAGCTTATAATCCTAACTGACCCCGGGAACATGGTAGAAATTCGAGTTTAGTATGCCTGGACTCAGAATGATAAAATGCATCTTTTAGTGAAGTTGGTTTTAACATTCTGTGTTTGAAAATACCACTTTTAGAAAGTGGGTATTTTCTTGTCTAACCATCCAAGCCTGCCTCTGCGAGGTTGTGTATTCCTTGTCTGGAGTGTGAGTGACAGGGGCTGGGGGATGCCAGGAGACAGGGTGAGTCAGCACAGGGCTGAATAGCAAGATCTACATGTAGATGGGTGGGAGGAGTTGCACCTGGGCCCTGAATAGGACAGTGCCTTCCCTCCACAATGCTGGCTCCACCTCCTGTGGTGCGTCTGTTGTCCCTGGCCTACTCTCTGAAAGAAGGGACGGAGACTTGTCAACAAAGTGCTCCAGAACTGGTTTGGACTAGGCGAAGGCCTCTCTGCCTTCAGAGAACAAAGGAATTTGGGATATAAATATTGGGGCCCTGACCCCATGAATTTAGATCTCGCTGGAATCAAGGAACCTGTCAAGAAGAAGAGCTGGAGAGCTGCTAGGAGGAGTACTGCCCCTTTGCTGAGTGACTGCTTGGTTGGGTTGGCCTGCAGTTGCTGCTTCTGTCTTGGGCAGTGAAAGGACTGGACTGAACTTTCTACAAACTTGTGCTGAGTATCTCCAAGGGCCTGAAACCGAGCTGGCCTCCTGTTAAGAAGTCTCAGGGACTGCAAAGACTTCACAAGCCTCTGGGTACCGCTTCTGGAACGCTGTTTCAGTTGCCACAGAGGAAGGGAACTGCAACCGACTCCGTCAACCGAATCCGTCCCTGACCGGTGACCTGTTTGCACCGCAGACCGCATCGCCCCGCTTCGCATCGCAACCCTGGTCTCACCGTAGGCGACGTCCGACGCCGTCAACACCGAGCCGCTGCTTGCACCGTGACCTGTGGGCACCGCAGTTCGCATCGCATCGCTTCACTGAACCAGCCGGACCCGACCGACGCGGTCGCTGCAACTGGCTCAACAGTCGTGACCGCATCGCATTTGGGGCACCGCTCGCACGTTTGTGACGCACCGCTCCGACTCGCACCGCTGTCCGACGCCAGCTCCCACACTCCGGCTTGGTCGCCTGCATCGCAACCTGTCAGCACCGCATCGTACACCGTCTCGCCCTGCACCGCACGCCTTGGACTCACCGACTCCGTCTGCACGACGCTCATCGAGCCGCTGCCTGCACCGCATCGAGGGACACCGCACCTTGCATCGCTCCGTCTTGCACCGCAACCGCGACGAACGCCGACCGGCTCGTACACTCCGTACCAGCCACAACGAGAAAGGTACTGTGACCGAGTCTGTTCACGACTCTGCTGGCCCGTAGCGACGCGGTCGGCTGGAACTGTTGGACTCTGTGTAATTCAGCATCGCGGTAGACTCGGACGGGGCTACCGACTTGCACGAACTTTGCTTTTGTGTTATTCCTGCAAAGAAGAAGTTACCTTATCAAGCATTCATTTTTAAAGTATAGTATTGTGGATTTTTGTCGTAATTGGTCTTGTCTTGAGTATATAAAAATATTGGTTATTTTTCTAAACTGGTGTGGTGTCCGTTTGTAGTGCTTACACTGTATTACTGTTGGTTATGTGCAAATGCTTTACACACTGCCTCTAGAATAAGCCTGACTGCTCGTGCCAAGCTACCAAGGGGGTGAGCAGGGGTTATTTTAGGAGTGTAACTCCCTTACCCTGACTAGGAAGAAGGGTCCCTACTTGGACAAAGGTGCAAGCCCTTGCCAACTAGAGATCCCATTTTTAACAGTGCCACTCAAGGTAATCACAACAAAAGACACCCCACTACCAAGGGTGTCAACTGCACAGAAGTACCAGAGAACTTCCGTGCTGAACTTTAACAAAACCACTATACCTCAGCACTCTGTATGTTTTCTTGTAAACACAATCTTACAAACTGTAGTCAGTTTATGATTCACCAATGTAGCTCCTTCCAGGAAAAATAGTCCAACAGAAAAACATTTACAAAAGAATCAATTTAATATCAACTAACACTGTTACAGTCCAAATATTGAGACCTAATTATCAAAGTGCAAGGCAAAGTCACATGTCATATCACAAAGGTGTCCGATTATGCTGAAAGTCCCACGGAGGTCCTATTCGTGTGATGTCAACGATGGAAACAGCCGACACGTGTTTCGTTACGATGGTAACTTTTTCAAGGCTGCGAGAGATGCAAGATAATACAAAAATTCGTAAAGAAACAACAATTCAGCATACAAATGTTGCCATATATGCGATCGTCCAAAAGCGATCCGCCTTGCTGATTTGTTAAAACAGTTCAACGAAGACAAAAAACTGCCAGTTGTGTAAAGCCAATCACCAACAAAGAAAATTATACACAAATGTTGAAGGAAAGCCATGTGTGGAATCCGCACCGCCACCAAGTGACACATTTCGCCCCAGTGTGAATTGAAAAGCCTATTCCAGGTGCAGAAAAATAAGACGTGCACCAAAGTGGTGTAAGAAGTATGCAAAGCCATGAGAACAGAAACTAGACATAGTCTCATAAATGGGTTTCGATGAATCAGTGACTCGCAAATTACGCGAGACCTGAGAAAGCCCAATCTACTAGATGTGTGCTATCACTGGCCATATCTACCTTATACTTCCAATGACGGGTATTTCTATTTGAATCCCGGGTTGTTCCAAGCGCACAAAGATCCAGTAATTAGAATAGTAAAGTTGTTGGACCCTGAAAAACGACAAGTCAAGAAACATACATAGATATGACCAGTTTAGAGAGCCCAAAAGCCTTATTTAACAAGAGAGAAACACCAAGGCCCTATTAAAGTAAGAGCAGGCTCCTTACATCCATTTGACGTCGATCACCAGCCAGTTGAATAATAGTTGCAACGTAAAAAGCGGAAGGGTAGTTTCAACCTTTGTCCTTCTCAAAGTAAGTGTATCCCACCTATCACTGCCAATAAAAGAGAGACAGTCAAAATCAAACACATATCGAAAATGAGCTATGTAAGTGGGCAACTACAACTCCAATATTTCACTAGACTGTTGTACAAATAGATAAGAAGCTATTGATCACTTGTACGTCATTAATATATATGCGTATAAATTCATATCACTGTTCAATATAAAACAACGAACAAAGAGAACTTACATAGTATATGTGTCCTATTCCATATAGTAGGTATCGCACAATTCAATACTCAAGTGATGGTCCTAAATCACAAAGAATAGGGAAGGTAGAATAACTCAGGCGATCCAAAAGTGACAAGGGAATTTTTCGAGCGCATTCAACAGGTCCCTAAATCTAGGCACTGTTATATTGAGATAATATTAAATCTTAAACAGCATTTTAATTGTTACCGGAAAGCATTCGTATACAATGTGTAACTATAATAGTCTACAAAATGTTAATGGGGAACAGATAAAAACTCATAGATTAATCACCCTAAAGGCAAGAAATCTGCATAACAAAATCGTATTCTAGCTAGAAGCAAACTTGGTATCAAAGTAAAACCCCAAAGTCCTACTATGTCACGAAAAACCTCCATAGCATAAAAGTCATAATACATATAGATCGGTATCTTCTTATCCTGTATTACGCAGTTAAAATAACTAGCCGACAAGTCTAAAGACGTGTAAAGAACTAGAATCCGTAACACCCTTATTGTAAAACTTCAAGAATGCATAATACAAAACCCTATCTGGCCACGGGAACAGTCATGGACTTACTTCTCAGTCACATATACATGCCAGGGCTGTGATATGCCCATCAAAAAAGAACAAAATACGAGAGACCATCAGGATAAGTAAGCCTGAGGCTAAATATTTCAACGGGTCCATGCTGATATTGTAACCGCAAAATAAAAAATCTCTATACTCTTACCTAATCCTGGTGCAGACGTCGTATCCCGCGGCAGTGTCCCCAATTCAACAAGCAGTAAATACGATGACTAATGCGTCAATATATATGATACAGTCTCCACGTCCATAAACGCCGGGGCAGGTTCGCGCCAAAAACGCGAAACCATCCCCTGCCGAAAGTAGTCCCAAGTCGTTAGGAAATTTGTGGCTCGACATTGAGAATGGACTAACACGTCTCGGATGGCGGAAAAACGGCAGCCATATTGAAGTAGTAATATATTACTGTGGACATAGTAAGAAGTAACAAAACCCGTAAATATTTAGCCGGGCAATGCTAATCCTTGTTAAAAGATCTAAAAAGCACAATATTGTGTAAACCTGCAAGGTTCCGAAATAAATGAACTAAAAAGCACATTGTTAAGTAAAACTTCAAGGTTCCGAAGTGGAAAACCTTTCGTCATTGAGAAAATGGAAGGGAAACCCCATAGTTCTACAATCATCTAGGGTATGAAAAACGTAAGCACCCCAATCTATCAAAAAGATGAAATGAATAGAGACAGGCACCCTATATGTGAAAGGACAGTTAGTACACTGAGTATCAAGCTCCAAAGGGTTCCACATTTTACATGTCACTCGTTATTGATGCACTCTGTTCTGATAAACAATCATTGCCCCTCTGTAGAGAATGTTTAACATTTACAGCAAAAGATCATTGTTCCAGTCTCATAGCTAAGGCATTTTATCGATATTAATTTCTCAGTGCCACTTTGAGACACTGTCGTTGGGTTCACAAAACCATGTCACCTATAATGCATGAGTTAAAGGCACCACCATTATTTCCAATTTTCTTTCCAATCTCTTCTTCAATACCTTTTTACCTCCAAATATCAGTTGTAATAATGAACATTCATTGCTTCTATAGTGCAAAGTTCATATGTCACATAAGTCCATTTTGGAGCATACGGATAACAGTCACAGACCGAATTCAAACATGTGGAACAGTTAGTATGTAAAACATATCCCGAGCAGTAGTTCAACAAAACTGCTGGTAGTTTAGTCAGTAAGAAATACATGAAGCTCCCTGTCAATATTCAAGCCCATCTCTACAGCCCGAAGACGCAGAATCCATTGGGTTTCTGCTCTTCTGAGTGCAAGTGTCCTATCTCCACTCCTGGGATCGATACGCACTTGGGTAATTCCATGAAATGTTATGCTTGCCAAGTTTAGGTTCGGATGACAGGTGTTAAAATGAACTGCCAACGGGTAGCTCATATCATTATTCCTTATGGCACGCATATGCTCTTGAATCCTTTCCTTGAGAGGACGTATTGTGCTCCCAATATATATTAATCCGCATTGGCAACGAATGCAATAAACTACAAATTTTGTGTTGCAGTTAATAAATTGTTGGATGTGATACACGACGGTAGTATTGTATATAAATTCCTTGATTCTGTTGCATGCGAATGGACACATATTGCACTGAGTGCAGCTGTAAAAACCTCTTGGTTTTTCTGGTAGCCATGTGCTATCCTGTGGTTTAGGTGGAAGATAGCTGGAGCAGAGGATGTCTCGAAGGGTCTTGCCCCTCCTATGGACTATTCTTGGTTTTTGGGTGATGTGTTTCACCAACGATCTGTCCATAGTGAGGAGATGCCAATGCTTGAGTATAATTTTGTAAATGGCATGACTATGAGTATTGTAGCCTGTTATTAGACTCAGTGTATCCTTATGTTTCTTCTGATCCCTGTTGTTTTTCTTTTTCAGTAACGAGTGTCTGGTGGATTTCTTAATCTGTTTTCTAGATCGATTGAGGACTGATGTTGTGTAACCTCTATTTTTGAAACGTTCCTCCAAATTGTCTAATTCCTGAAGAAAAACACTATCCTCACTGCAATTTCTCCTTAGTCGAGACATTTCGCCTAACGGGATTGCATTGACCTGTGTGTTAGGATGGGCACTAGAAGCATGCAATATGGAATTACAGGCTGTAGGTTTCCTATACAGTCGTGACAATATCTTGTTATCCTTAATATAGATCACCACATCAAGAAACTCTATTTCTACCCTACTGTAACTTGAAGTAAACCTAAGATTGTAACTGTTGTCATTAAGATAATCAGTCAAGGTTGTAAATTCCAATTTGGTCCCTGCCCAAATGATGAAAATATCATCAATGTAGCGGCCCCAATAGACAATCTGTCCTGTGAGTTCTGAGGGACCATTAGACCACAAATGTTTCGCCTCAAATCTGCCCATGTATAAATTAGCAAACTATGGCATTGGAGGACAGGTGTAATAGCTCAATCAGGAGACCTGCTTTTAACCTGACTAGAAATGAACATCTTGCCCTTAAAACATTAGCTGCGAATTCTGATATTGTGGTCAAGGAGGCAAATAAGGGCGGCAATATTGTGGTTATGCAGGATGTGGACTACATACAGGAGATTGAGAGACAACTAGGGGATGGTTTGGCATATACTAAATTGTCCATTAATCCACTGAAAGAAGTCACACGTCACATTGAGAATAGACTCACTTTTTGGAAACAACAAGGACTCATTTCCGATACGGAATATAGGTATCTGTTTATCCCACTACCGAGAGCACCCTGTATATATGTACTCCCGAAAATTCACAAGATAGGCACCTTTCCTCCCGGGAGACCGATAGTCTCCGGCATTGGGTCACCAACAGAGCATTTGTCAGAATATATTGAATTTTTTTTACAGCCGCTGGTACTTAATCTTCCATCATATCTTAGGGACACGGGTGACCTTTTGAATAAACTAGAAGACATAGAATGGACAGGGGAACTTGCCTTTGCCACATTGGATGTGTGTTCCCTTTACACTAGCATACCTGTGGAACAAGGATTACAAGCTTTGCGAGACACACTATCTCTGAGAGATGCTACTCTTTTTGAACATACAGAAATGGTGTTAGATCTCACCCGTGTAGTCTTAGAGAATAATGTCTTCTTGCATCAGGGCACATGGTACAAGCAATCGATGGGTGTAGCGATGGGTTCTAAATTTTCGCCATCGTTTGCTAATTTATACATGGGCAGATTTGAGGCGAAACATTTGTGGTCTAATGGTCCCTCAGAACTCACAGGACAGATTGTCTATTGGGGCCGCTACATTGATGATATTTTCATCATTTGGGCAGGGACCAAATTGGAATTTACAACCTTGACTGATTATCTTAATGACAACAGTTACAATCTTAGGTTTACTTCAAGTTACAGTAGGGTAGAAATAGAGTTTCTTGATGTGGTGATCTATATTAAGGATAACAAGATAATATCACGACTGTATAGGAAACCTACAGCCTGTAATTCCATATTGCATGCTTCTAGTGCCCATCCTAACACACAGGTCAATGCAATCCCGTTAGGCGAAATGTCTCGACTAAGGATAAATTGCAGTGAGGATAGTGTCTTTCTTCAGGAATTAGACAATTTGGAGGAACGTTTCAAAAATAGAGGTTACACAACATCAGTCCTCAATCGATCTAGGAAACAGATTAAGAAATCCACCAGACACTTGTTACTGAAAAAGAAAAACAACAGGGATCAGAAGAAACATAAGGATACACTGAGTCTAATAACAGGCTACAATACTCATAGTCATGCCATTTACAAAATTATACTCAAGCATTGGCATCTCCTCACTATGGACAGATCGTTGGTGAAACACATCACCCAAAAACCAAGAATAGTCCATAGGAGGGGCAAGACCCTTCGAGACATCCTCTGCTCCAGGTATCTTCCACCTAAACCACAGGATAGCACATGGCTACCAGAAAAACCAAGAGGTTTTTACAGCTGCACTCAGTGCAATATGTGTCCATTCGCATGCAACAGAATCAAGAACTTTAGATACAATACTACCGTCGTGTATCACATCCAACAATTTATTAACTGCAACACAAAATTTGTAGTTTATTGTATTCGTTGCCAATGCGGATTAATATATATTGGGAGCACAATACGTCCTCTCAAGGAAAGGATACAAGAGCATATGCATGCCATAAGGAATAATGATACGAGCTACCCTTTGGCAGTTCATCTTGACACCTGTCATCCGAACCTAAACTTGGTAAGCATAATATTTCATGGAATTACCCAACTGCGATTCGATCCCAGGGGTGGGGATAGGACACTTGCACTCAGAAGAGCAGAAACCCAATGGATTCTGCGTCTTCGGGCTGTAGAGATGGGCTTGAATATTGACAGGGAGCTTCATGTATTTCTTACTGACTAAACTACCAGCAGTTTTGTTGAACTACTGCTCGGGATATGTTTTACATACTAACTGTTCCACATGTTTGAATTCGGTCTGTGACTGTTATCCGTATGCTCCAAAATGGACTTATGTGACATGTGAACTTTGCACTATAGAAGCAATGAATGTTCATTATTACAACTGATATTTGGAGGTAAAAAGGTATTGAAGAAGAGATTGTAAAGAAAATTGGAAATAATGGTGGTGCCTTTAACTCATGCATTATAGGTGACATGGTTTTGTGAACCCAACGGCAGTGTCTCAAAGTGGCACTGAGAAATCAATATCGATAAAATGCCTTAGCTATGAGACTGGAACAATGATCTTTTGCTGTAAATGTTAAACATTCTCTACAGAGGGGCAATGATTGTTTATCAGAACAGAGTGCATCAATAACGAGTGACATGTAAAATGTGGAACCCTTTGTAGCTTGATACTCAGTGTACTAACTGTCCTTTCACATATAGGGTGCCTGTCTCTATTCATTTCATCTTTTTGATAGATTGGGGTGCTTAAGTTTTTCTTACCCTAGATGATTGTAGAACTATGGGGTTTCCCTTCCATTTTCTCAATGACGAAAGGTTTTCCACTTCGGAACCTTGAAGTTTTACTTAACAATGTGCTTTTTAGTTCATTTATTTCGGAACCTTGCAGGTTTACACAATATTGTGCTTTTTAGATCTTTTAACAAGGATTAGCATTGCCCGGCTAAATATTTACGGGTTTTGTTACTTCTTACTATGTCCACAGTAATATATTACTACTTCAATATGGCTGCCGTTTTTCCGCCATCCGAGACGTGTTAGTCCATTCTCAATGTCGAGCCACAAATTTGCTAACGGCTTGGGACTACTTTCGGCAGGGGATAATTTCGCGTTTTTGGCGCGAACCCGCCCCGGCGTTTATGGACGTGGAGACCGTATCATATATATTGACGCATTAGTCATCGTATTTACTGCTTGTTGAATTGGGGACACTGCCGCGGGATACGACGTCTGCACCAGGATTAGGTAAGAGTATAGAGATTTTTTATTTTGCGGTTACAATATCAGCATGGACCCGTTGAAATATTTAGCCTCAGGCTTACTTATCCTCATGGTCTCTCGTATTTTGTTCTTTTTATTTTGGGCATATCACAGCCCTGGCGTGTATACGTGACTGAGAAGTAAGTCCATGACTGTTCCCGTGGCCAGATAGGGTTTTGTATTATGCATTCTTGAAGTTTTACAATAAGGGTGTTACGGATTCTAGTTCTTTACACGTCTTTAGACTTGTCGGCTAGTTATTTTAACTGCGTAATACAGGATAAGAAGATACCGATCTATATGTATTATGACTTTTATGCTATGGAGGTTTTTCGTGACATAGTAGGACTTTGGGGTTTTACTTTGATACCAAGTTTGCTTCTAGCTAGAATACGATTTTGTTATGCAGATTTCTTGCCTTTAGGGTGATTAATCTATGAGTTTTTTATCTGTTCCCCATTAACATTTTGTAGACTATTATAGTTACACATTGTATACGAATGCTTTCCGGTAACAATTAAAATGCTGTTTAAGATTTAATATTATCTCAGTATAACAGTGCCTAGATTTAGGGACCTGTTGAATGCGCTCGAAAAATTCCCTTGTCACTTTTGGATCGCCTGTGTTATTCTACCTTCCCTATTCTTTGTCATTTAGGACCATCACTTGAGTATTGAATTGTGCGATACCTACTATATGGAATAGGACACATATATTATGTAAGTTCTCTTTGTTCGTTGCTTTATATTGAACAGTGATATGTATTTATACGCACATATATTTCTGACGTACAAGTGATCAATAGCTTCTTATCTATTTGTACAACAGTCTAGTGAAATGTTGTAGTTGCCCACTTACATAGCTTATTTTCGATATGTGTTTGATTTTGACTGTCTCTCTTTTATTGGCAGTGATAGGTGGGATACACTTACTTAGAGAAGGACAAAGGTTGAAACTACCCTTCCGCTTTTACGTTGCAACTATTATTCAACTAGCTGGTGATCGACGTCAAATAGATGTAAGGAGCCTTCTCTTACTTTAATAGGGCCTTGGTGTTTCTCTCTTGTTAAATAAGGCTTTTGGGCTCTCTAAACTGAAGTCATATCTATGTATATTTCTTGACTTGTCGTTTTTCAGGGTCCAACATTTTTACTATTCTAATTACTGGATCTTTGTGCGCTTGGAACAACCCGGGATTCAAATAGAAATACCCGTCATTGGAAGTATAAGGTAGATATGGCCAGTGATAGCACACATCTAGTAGATTGGGCTTTCTCAGGTCTCGCGTAATTTGCGAGTCACTGATTCGTCGAAACCCATTTATGAGACTATGTCTAGTTTCTGTTCTCATGACTTCTTACACCACTTTGGTGCACGTCTTATTTTTCTGCACCTGGAATAGGCTTTTCAATTCACACTGGGGTGAAATGTGTCACTTGGTGGCGGTTCGGATTCCACACATGGCTTTCCTTCAACATTTGTGTATAATTTTCTTTGTTGGTGATTGGCTTTACACAACTGGCAGTTTTTTGTCTTCATTGAACTGTTTTAACAAATCAGCAAGGCGGATCGCTTTGGACGATCGCATATATGGCAACATTTGTATGCTGAATTGTTGTTTCTTTACGAATTTTTGTATTATCTTGCATCTCTCGCAGCCTTGAAAAAGTTACCATCGTAACGAAACACGTGTCGGCTGTTTCCATCGTTGACATCACACGAATAGGACCTCCGTGGGACTTTCAGCATAATCGGACACCTTTGTGATATAACATGTGACTTTGCCTTGCACTTTGATAATTAGGTCTCAATATTTGGACTGTAACAGTGTTAGTTGATATTAAATTGATTCTTTTGTAAATGTTTTTCTGTTGGACTATTTTTCCTGGAAGGAGCTACATTGGTGAATCATAAACTGACTACAGTTTGTAAGATTGTGTTTACAAGAAAACATACAGAGTGCCGAGGTATAGTGGTTTTGTTAACTACTCCATGGCCGTCAGGGCGTCAGGTTTCCGCTGAGCAGATTTCGATTTTACAGTTGTGCTGGCGGTCTTATAGCGGCGGTTCCCAGACAGAGTGACTACGTCGCGGTACGCGCTCAGCAATACACCATCACTGTGGCCATTGGATGGACGCCAGTAGAACACACCTGATGTCCTTTGTCCAAATGGAAACACCTGCATAGCACACTATAAAACACATTCCATTTCAGACCATGATCGTTTGACATTCCACTGCACTGTCATACTTGCCAGCAGAACTTTACCCAGTGAAGTCAGTTTTTTGGGTTATTTTTCGCCCATTACTTACCTTTTCCTTTTTGTTTTCCATTTTTCACCTTTTGGTCAATTTGTTAATTTGATATTATTTTGTTTGCAGATGCCAGACCACAATAATCCCTGTTTTACTGAGGGCGAGTTGTCAGTCATGGTGGATGAAATTATAAGAGTAGAGCCACAATTGTTTACACCCCTATCACAGAAAAGGCAAATGTGGGACAGAATAGTCAACAGAGTGACTGCTGTAGCTAACAACTTGTGCCCACAGGAGGAAATTAGGAAGAGGTGGAACAACCTGCGGGGGAGGGTGTGTTCCCTGGCCTCCAAACGTCATATGGAGGCCAAGAGGGACTGGTGGTGGTTCTCCCAGGCCCTGCTTACAACTCATGCCCTGGGAGGAGAAGGTCTTGTAGATCCTACCTCCTGAAGGCTTGACAGGAATACATGGTGGAGTGGAGTCTGGTAAATTACACTTTACATTCTCTCACTAAATTTCAATGTCCTGTTTGTGTTCTTCCATGGGCCTCATTGAAGCGCACTTCCTCTGGTGCTGTTGGACTCCTCAGAAGTGCCAACAACCATGGTCAGTTGGGATAAGCTGTGTCTCCTAGATGGAAGACAAAAAAGGGCCAAAATAATGTAACACAATTCGAGATTATGCAAAAGAAGTACCACAAACAATATAATGAAAGATAGTACTGACCAACAAGCCAGGCCCTCTCAGGTCCAAGTTGATACATTTGCAGGGGTATGGAGCTGTTCCATAGGACAAAGAAACAATGGGCAGAGCCAGGGGAGCGAGCACAGCTTGTGATGCACTAATCCTGTAAGCAGACAACTTGCACATTGATTGAATGGAAGTGTTTCCAAATTCCAGTAGACCTATTCTCTGATGTGTGGTGACACTAAGGCAATATGTGTGCCATCAATTGTTCTAATCACATGTGGTAGGTGACCCAAGCCAAAAAAGTGCCCCTTTATAGTGGCTATATCCTGCTGCTGTGGAAACTGGATGAAGCTGTTAATGTGTCTCATCATTGAAGATAGATTCTTCTTGTAGTACACCACTGAAAGTTGGTTGTGACACACCACCAGATACTGCCACAGTAGTTTAATAGTTTATTTAGACAATTAAGTCAGTTAAAATTCCTGGTACAAAGATAATGCAAACATAGATAAATCAAACTTAAAAATCTGTACAGATACACGTCTTGTTATATAATTCAGTCAAGTGCTATGTGAGAAAGTGCCAGAGCGACATATGCAAATTTAACTGGACTGAGATAAAAACTTGTGCAAATGAGCAATTAAACAAACTGTGCATGAGAAACTCTGCACTGATAGCCAGAATTTCATTGTGAGTTCAGTCCATATTGTGCAACATGAAAGCGAGTGGCCTCGTATCGTACTGAGTTTGAGGTGCAGTAAGCTAGTATAGTGTTTCATCCGCTTTTATGATCTTAGCTGTACTGGACTGCACATGTGCAAGTTGATTAAGTTAAATGAATAGGACTGTACTTCGGTAAATGCAAATAAAGAACACCTTAAAATAATTTTAAAAAGAGGGTTCATCAAGGTCGGCGAGATCCGAGGATAAAGTTCAAGTTGGACCCAATAAGTAACGGCCTGCCTTCCTAACATTTTAGCAGGCGTCAACTGTTCAAAGGCCAAAAATAGTTGTAGTCCCCTGAAGGGCATCCCTCATTATTCATCCAACCTCTCGTAGAAGCATGCCAGACTCCGAGAAGAATTTTTCAAACTGTGCTAGTTCCTTTGGAATCACTGAGGTATAGATGAGCGATAGAGTCTCCTTGCATGTTCTTCTCCCATGCTGCACAAAGATTGGACTTAGATTTCTTAGTCTCTGTTGTATTAGGCTTACGCAACAGCATACAATGTGGGCAACCGATTTGGAGTGGTATTGACACAGCCTACATTGCTCCTGTCCCTGTACCCAGTTTTTCCAGTGTGCCCTGTATTCCCTTATAGGCGTTATCAGGAGCCTAACTGCTAAGATATTCTTAAAAGCGTATTTTCCAATAGCTGCTCTCAGGTATGATTGACAGAGGAAAGCTTCATGTGATGCCGCAAGCTCCTCCGCTGATGTTTTTTACTTGATTTATGCCCGGTTCCCTTGTGACCTTCCTGGCGTGTATCTTTAACTTATTCTTTAGTTGGGCTTTAGTGATTGGGAGGTCTGTCAAGTACGCTGGGTCAATATTTAGCACTGATTTAGCTGAGCCAAGGTATTTCCCCCAAGTGCTTTTCTTATCTGAAAACATAGCCTTAAGGGCAACCCGCAGGGACTCAGGATCAGCCCAAGTCACCGGGAGGTAGAGTTTGATTATATCTTTTTTACACTCTATATCCATGCTTACTAGATTGAATTCTAACTGGATTAGGGTGCGCCGAGTGTTTTTTGGCATGCCAAATAGTTTCTTGTATGAGGATATGTCGAGCGCTCCAATGTCTCAGTTAACTTTCCTGGGCAAGCAAGGTGGCCATAATTAATCCTAGGTACTAATTTGGCCCCAATGACTCTTCGAATTGCCTCAGCAGAGTGACTGATTAATTTGTGATATAATTTTGATAGGTCGTACGTAGTTTTTGCAGGTTTGCCTGCTAGTGACTTCGCCTGCAATGTCTGTTTTCCCGAGTCCATCAGCCAAACTCCATGATAATTGTATTTGGAAGCTGTGTCTATTTTTAGTGGGTCGAGTTGCCATTTGAGCTGACGTTTGTTGCTTCTTTGGCCGAAGATCAAGACTTTAGTTTTTTTCGGCATTCGCCTGGAGAGCATTGCGTGTTTTGTATGTATGTAGCATGTCCAGGGCCCTCCTCATCCCAATGCGAGTCTGATCCATCGACCAGGTCATCTGCGTATTGTATTATTGGAAGTCTCGTCCGGCCCAATATGGGTGGAAAGATTTTGCCTTTCAATAGTTCTTCCCCAGAATCTGCTGTATACAGATTGAATAGTGTAGGGGCAAGTACGCATCCCTGCTTGAGTCCTCCGTTGGTGAGGATCCGCGCCGTGGCATGTGATTGCGTTATCTTGATCCTCACCCTGCATAACACTGTTATTGCTGCAAGCAGTTGTCTTGGTATGCCCCATCCTGCCAGTTTTTTTCATAGGATGTTACGGTCATTACCATCAAATGCCGCACTGTAGTCTACAAAGCAAGCATCCAAAGGAGGAGTATTTGTTTGACGGGTTAGAATTCAGGTAAGTGAGTGCAATAACATTGTCCATGGTAGAGGCGTTAGGTCTAAACCCTGTCTGGGAGGTCGGAATGATTCTATTATCGTTTATCCATTGTTCTAGTTCTTGTAAAAGCACTTTGGCAAAAGGTTTGCCCTCCACATCCAGTAGAGTGATTAGCCTGTAATTTTCAGTTCGAGTGGGATCCCCCTTTCTGTGTATTAGATTGAGGATCAAGCCCTTCCAAGCTTCCGGTATGATAGATGTGGCAAGACATTCGTTAAACAGATTAAGCATCAATGGAGCCCAAAAGATTCGGTCTTCTTTAAAGATGATCCCAGGTAGGCCATTAGGCCCCGGGGCCCTGTCTCTCTGGGTACTTTTCAATATCTTCAGTATCTCCGCCTTGGTAAGTAACATTTGACATCCTCCAAGTCTTCTAAGGAGTTCTTTAGTGGGACCTCATGGATAGGCTGTGTTTTGTCTGAGTCTACATATAATTTTTTACATGCGTCCCCCATACAGAGGCCGGTACAACATTATCCTTGCTGTACATTGTATTTGCTAGACCATTTATGTATCCCCCAAATTCTCTGAACTTACTGGGCAGTAACAAGGTGTATATCTGTTTCCATTGTTCTTGAATTTGTCGTTGTTTTAGGATCCCTGCAATTTTTTAATGTTTTCTAGCCTTTTTCATTTTACTTTCTGTGACGGTGGTCCTTTCTTTTCTATGTTGTTGATCTGCTCGTCGACACATCCTTTTGCCCTCTAGAAGCTTCCGGGTCTCGGGGAGTCGAGGCAACCAACCTCTTTTGGGCACTACTTGCTGTTTTCTGCATTTTTGAGGCACTAATGACGCGTGGAGCTTATCTAGCAGTGAGGACCAATTCTTTTTTGCTTCATGTTCCCATGTCCGGGTTGTAAGAGTTTGTTTCCAGCATTTGAAGCTATTCATGTTGGCTGGACCCAGCTGAGTTGTGTGGTTATTACGAACCTTTGCACCTATGTTGACTTCTATGTTGATAGGATAGTGGTCGCTTTCACTCCTTCATTGTACTTGGTAGGTTGTGCACCTTTTTAGTACCTCCTTACTTAAGAAGATGTAATCCAAGGTTGATGTCTTTATAAGTGTGGATCGAGGTGCCCCCCTCAGACCGCCGACCCAAGATCGAATTCACTAAGACAAGCTTCTAAAATCGTTCTTTGTTGACCTCCTTGTGTTATTTTAAATTGGTCTAGTTTTCCGGTATTGAAATCGCCAGCCATTATACACTGGTTCCCTGGATACTCTTATAGAAATGCCTTTATTCGTTCAGTGATGTTGTTCACCTTAGCCAATTTTGTATCTCTATGGGGATTAACGTACAGGTTTAAGAGCGATATTGTGTTTGGTCTTCCATCCAGTGCAAGTCCGTTTATGTTGACTGCCTGTTTGTCCCAGTAGTTGTTTGTCCATTTTCTGACTATCACTTGTAGGTCTAGTTTCACATATGTTGCGAGGCCGCCCATTGATCTTCCAAAGAGATTTTTCTTGTGTGCAGGTATATAGATAGTTTGAAACCCTGGAATTGGAATGGGGATAGTTGACCAAGTTTCTTGCATGCATAGAATATCACCTGTATTTAAAAATTCCAGTGTCTTGTCATCTGTCATAAGGGAGTGTAGGCCTGCCAAATTCCAATTAATTATCTTAAGGGTGCTTTTTGCGGATTTTTTTTTTTCTACCTTAGGAGTTTAATTGCCCTGTAGTCGCGAGAGCTGTGGGGAGCCAGGCCCAATCCAATTGTCCTGAGTATGTACGTTTTACTTGCTCCTCTGTCTTGAAATTTTCGCTCCTGCTGTTAGACAATTGAAATTTGATCCTACTCCCCCCAAGTAAGGGTATTATTTTTTGGGTTCCTCTTAAAATTGTACTTGCTTCTTTTTGGCACTGATTGTAATCTGCCTCCCTGATAGCAGATGTGGATATTTTTCTGTAGTTGGTTTGTTGATTGATATGCCCCACTCTTTGACTTGCTTGCTTTCTCGTAGAATGTTCTGAGCATTGGAATTATCAGTCCACTCAGTTAATGTGGATTTACTTTGACTGATCCCTGGGTAGCACTTAAATTTCAACGAAGTTAGATGTGCCGTGGTAAGGTAGGATAGAGAGGGTATGTTATGTAATAGGTGTAGTATATTAGACCTGTTTAAGATCTCCCATCCTCTTTCGTGTTGAACTCAGGGGTCAGTGATAGAGCTGGCAATGCTGATGTTTCGTCGGTGTTCCTCGTTTGCTCCCTTACCCTGAGTCCTGTCTTGCTGATAAATATGTCTTTCATTTTTGTTGGTGTGTGATGAGTCAGATCTATGCCCATGTTCATTTAATACAGACCAACATACAATATCCTTTTGTCTGCTGTCTTTGTTGGCCAAGTCTTGCACATTCTCTACTACCGTGCATTGTCTGTTTGATCTTTGAGTGTACCTATTTCCGCTTGTGGCCCAATTGATGGAATTTTCCCTCCCTGGTTCCGCACTTCTACCCAGTCCGGGATATTTTGCGGGAATGTTTCCAATCTTTTTCTTCTTGTACATGTTCCTCTCTCGTACTCTGTCACTTGTTGTATGGCTAGACTTTTTCGTGTGCAGGAGCTTGTTTGTATAGGGGCCCCACCGTTAGTGTTATTGTTCACTACATTTGGGGATGTCCTAATTTGTTCATTAGGTGATATTTGGGGGGCTGTCTGGGTATAGCTTTCCCTTTTCCTTGGTGGTCCCAGCTGTGTTTGTGATCCATTATTTGTTGGTATTTTGTTTATTCTTCTCTTCCCCCAGCACATTCGTATTGTGGGCCTTCTTCAGATGTATGGGTAGTCCATGTCTTTGGGAGGAAAATGGGGTAGATCTTCAGAGCCTCTGATCTTATTTCATCTATGTTGTCCTGCTTTTCTAGTTTGCTCAATGTTGGTGATTGTACTTCTTTTTGTGCGTTACTAAATGGTTTATTTTTCCTTTTGTTGTCTTTCTGTGCCTTGCACAATTTCTTTTATTGTCTACTCGTCAGTTGTGTCGTCGTGGCCTCTGGTTCTGTCTCATGTAATTGCTTGGCTCTTTTTATCTTATGAATGCATTTTGTGGTACTGGTGTTATCGTTGACCTGTGGTAGGGGCTGGTCATGTCCGATCTCTTCGTCACAGGGTTGTGGTTGGGTTAGAATTTTAGTGCACGGTATGGTCTTGCTTATATCGCAGGGCTTCTCACTACTGGTTTCTTGTATTTTGTTATCTAGTTGTGCACTTCCATTTTCCAGCATTTCCTTCTGTTTCTAGTTCCTATCACTTGTTGCGTGGTAGTCTTCTCACTCTGCAACTTGCTTTTGTGGGTAAGTTTGCATTGTTTTATCAATGTTGTTAGTAGATCCGGAAGGGAGGTTAGTTTCGCGATTATGGCTTCACTTGTGTTGTCTGCTGTTGCAGTGCTATTCTTACTCTTGTTTAACAGGTGTTCTATTTTAATGTTAAGTGCGTCAATCTTCTGCCACAGTATATTGGAAGGATCATGTGTCCACAAAATGAAGTACTGCCATGAGTTTGACAATTGGTGTAATAGATGTGGGATTGCTTTTGTGAGGCTGAAGATCTGGCTCCAGCTCATTACATAAATCCAGTATAGTTTGCCTAGTCAATCTAAACCTCTTGATTATATCCCTTTCTACCTTGGTGGCATGGTCAGGAAATGGGCGGTATACCTGAGGCTGTCGTCTCCTCACTCTCCCAAGGTTCATATGTCTGCATTGGAGAAACATTTGAACTTTTGTTACATTTTCAACACCAACATAATTGTTAATTACCAGTGAAATCATGTATACCTACAAAATATATATGGTTTAACTACATATTTTAATCCAACATTTGCTTTTTGTCCTTTATTCTTCACAAATTACATTTATTGCCTAAAATAATTGAGAAATTTAAAAAAGATGTAAATAGTACATCTTAAATGTGTTATTTACACATTATTTTTATTTTTAAATTTATCCATCACAAAATACCATCAACGGAGATGTAAACAACACCGCGCTAATATCGCTTTTCAGCACACTAACACACTACATATAATTGTAATAATATAATGAGTGTCCATCAAAGTTTGTATATGTGAACAAACTAGCCCCCATTTTGAGTGGTGATGACACACTTAACAGTGAAAAATACATTATTTTGAACTTCTGAAATGGCGGCTGCCTGACCTCGCAGATAGAATATTTGGAATCAGACAGGCGCGGTGGTTGTCGACCTTGTAGCTGGCGGGGAACCCCACGACAGACACAGCCATAGGCTAACATTGCTGAAACTAATGTCTGAAGACCAATGGCAGTGTCCATCTATGCTGATAATCGCATATATTGCCTACATGTTCACGGCGGTTGGAAAAAAAAGCTCACTTGCCTCTTAACACTGCTGCCATTAAGACCTCCTTCAGTTTTGCTGCTGTTTTTCACCTCTGTGAGCAATGATGCCGGGATGAGCAGGTGATAGGGCCCCTGCCTTCTTGCCAAACGAGCTGGATTTGCTGGCACAAGAGGTCCTCTCCCTGTATGGCCAGCTCTGTGGCTCACCAGAGGACAAGGTGCATGTCTGAAATGTTTATGAGAATCTGTCTAACGTATTTTGTCCATTAACACAGGCTACAATGTCCCTTTGAGTTCCATGAGTGAAGTGTGGTTAGTGATGTGAACTGTCATATTGTTCTTACAGAGGACAATGATGGTGGGGATTTCTATGCACTTTACCATGATAAAAAAAAATAACTGTAGTATGTGCTGTATGTTTAAAGCCCTAGAGTGTAATTGGTGTTTATGGAGAGATATAGCCATGTATATGTTTGATTGACAAGTGCTACGTTCTAAACTCACATCATGGTAATTTGAGAACACATTATAGACTCTTTACAACTGTACATTAAAATGTTTTCTGTACAAACAAAACGTAAATGATGTAAGCTATCTGTATCATCCTACAACTCACTCAGCCTATATCTGGTCTCTCCTGTTGTATGGGAACGACCAGTAGCTCTCTGACCCCTTCAGAGTACCACACAGCCTTGAGGCCAATTATTAGATAGGCTCAATTCAAGGTCCTTTTTGCATTGAAGAGTTAAGGGAAGCCTGTGTTGATGTTACATCCAGATCATCAGGCTGCAGATAACAAGGCCTGACAATGAGCAGTGATCAGTCAGAATAATGGGCCAGGCTGGGGCTGAGTCACAGGGACAAACAACACGAAGGCCTGAGGTACCTTTCTTATAAACATATATCCTTGCCAGGGAAAAGTTTGAGGTGTGCTTAAAAATATGTGCCTGAATGCTTTTAAAAGGATGACAGTTGAAATGGAGAATTACCTAACTACTTGAGCTAGCACTTCATTTGATTGGATTCCCATTTCCAATTGTGTAATGTCCAAACTTTAGGCCCTTTACTCCAAGTGGCCAGTATTCACTGTGACATAAGTATTTATGTTTAGCCTTCAGTAGTTGACAATCTATTGCACTGATCAGAAGTAGGTCACATCACACAATATGTAGGTGCCCTCTGGGCTAGATGATGTCTTAGTCTGGATTGGTGAGTGTAGACCATGACATGGGTTGAGGGTAGGCAACAGGTCACTACAAAAGTGTGTATTAAGATATTGACTTTGGTCAGCATGTGACAATACACATGTTGTATGCTAACCTATGAGTAAAGCTAATGATAGATGTAGCAACATTGTGTTACATTAATACAGACAAACCAAAAGTCACAAAATCATAACTTTTTTCTATCATTTCCATACAGGTCAATGCCCATCAGAAGCGGGACATTTGGATGGCCATCGCCAGGAAGGTGCGGACCCTGGGAGTCTTCAAGTGGTGCAGCGTCCACTGCCGGCAAAGGTGTGAGGACCTATGACACTGGACCCAAACGTCAGATGAAGTCCAGCTTGGCAAGTCCTCCCAACGTGGGAGGCGCGTACGCAGCACCCTGAACCTACTAATGGCCCGCATTCTTGCGGTGGCCTAGCCAGCGCTTGATGGGCAGTTGGGGGCCCAACAGCAGCAACAAGGGGGTACATTCTTATTAGAGTTTCACATTTTACATGACTCTTTTTTTCTTACAGGCAGGATTTTTCCCAGCAACATAAAGGGTGAGCCATGTCCAATGCTCAAGAAGAATTCTTGAAGGTGTAAGTTTCTCACAATGTGTATGATGATGTGCTTTGTCTATTGATATGTTGGCAAAGATCCTACCTGATTCCTGTTCGCAACCAATGGACAGTTCTGAGCAGACCTATGGCTACCTAAACTCCACATATACATCATGTTGTTTGATGTCATGAGGGACAGTTGTACCAAACAGATCAATAGTGTTTAGTGTGTCAGGTGTGATGCTCCTTCACTATTGGTGATGGTGCAATGGTGCCCTATTACATCTAAAATAGCATACTAGGCACTTATGAAACCGTGGATGTACCAAACATCACATTGGTAAGTTGGGATTCTACACAAACAACAGAGAGCATGTGATCCAACATGACTAGTAACATCAGTATTAATGGCTACATTTGGGAATCAAAACATATCCAATTTGTGTTTTGCCTCAGAAATACTGTTTCACACATCTTCAAAGTGACAGATTAGCATGATATCTCACTCCTTCACAAATATTTGTTTGTAAGCCAGTCTGTTTTTGATAAATAATTGTGATAGGCTTACAATTTTTGTGGGCACACAGACTGAAATGTGTATACATTGATGACAGAGCAACACATAACCTAGAACATTTCGTAATGTCCTTTGTCACATCCAGATGATGAAGCAATGATGGCGATAAATGGCATACCTAAAGGGATTTTGCAAAATGGAAAATTACTTCACCTATTTGTAGGAGTGTCACGTCAGGAAAACTCAAAATCAGGCCAAATGCATGACACATTAGACAACTGTTGAAATGCATCAAGGTGTAATATGCTGCATATTGTGATTTATATGTGATTGTAAGTATTATATAAAAATTGTTTGGGAACAACTCCAGATCTGTGTCCCCTTATTAGCTCAGCTCACCCTTCCTGGACTGGAAGGATGTGTGAAGAAACAAATTACAGATGTTCTGTGGGAAACCTAGCAAGGCGGCAAATACAGTCAGCATATTTAAACTTCCGTACATAGAGGAATGAGAATCATTGTTCTGCTCTATACAGTAAAACTCCATGTTGAAAAACAATTTTTGTTAAAGCTAATTGAATAGATAACATGCAACATCTATATTCTTCTACACCAATGTTAGGGAGACATGGACTGATAAAAACTGTACATACTTACCAATGTGCAAAGTTAAAATAGCCATTATGGTAACATGCCATTAATGCCCACTTTGACACCTTTGAACATACCAGTGTATTCAGCTTACATGTTTTAAATTTAAACATAACGTAGCTGACCTTTACTTTTAAAAAGCTCAAGGAGAAATTACTTACTTAATTCACATTTAGTATTTAAATGTCAAAGAGAGGCTCACACTGAAAACCCACACAAAGACTGTGCCTGCAGTGTCATGCAGAATATTTTTCAGCCAATGTGCTAGGGTTTTGCCCCACAGGATGATCGACATTGTGTATTTGACTTTTACACTCTTGTGCAGTTTGTGTACATTTTTGGCAGTGCTCCAAAAAACTAAAAAATGGCAAGTAATTTAGTCAGTTACAATTGTTTTTAGGAAAAGGAAATAGCAGAAACAACACCCATCTAGATTTGTAAAAATGAAAAAAAATCAAGTGGCATGCATGAGAAGTTAGTTGTAGCAGCTGTTTATGTGAGAACTGTAAATGTCTTTTTGACTCTTCTTCCAATATAAAATACTTTTCTTAATACCTGGTAGACAAAACCTAAGTTTAAAGGATGACTTAACATATATGTACCCATTAGCATCAACCAATTTCTATCTTATTCCAGTCAGACATAGCCTTGATGAGTTTCTTATTTTGAGGTTTATTTATGGAGTACTTCTATATGCCAAACTCTTGTTTTGTTAACAGTGTCCACAAATACATTTGTCACTGTTCAAAAGCTGCTTGGTTATATTTCAGTGTAGTCAATTAACAAAGATTCATATCATCTCCTAGAACAGCATCTACAGAACTGCATAATTACAACTTAACTTACATAAGTACACCAGGATATTCTTTCTTAAACTCTAATGGATTTAGAACGAGACTTCTTCTGCATCTCCACTCACAGGGCCATGTCACGCAAGATGTACAAGCACACTATGAACTGCAGACCATTTAGTGCATCTTATTTAAGATCCTCAGCTGTGCAAAATGACTATTACAAGGAATCAAATTTTTTTATTCCATAACATATCATGATAAAAGAGCAAGACAAAGTGGTTGTATTTTCTCTGCTAAAACTCACAATCAAGAACAGTTTGATTGAATTTTCCATTTGACTGTCACCTATAATTAAATTAGCCCAAGTACAAAGGGTACAAGTACAAATTAATGGGTGTGAAACAAACAGATTCCAGGGGTGTCTAAAAGAGCTCCGATATGTTCATTCTCCTCCCAGCATATACTAATCATCTGTTTTTATGTTTGAAAGATAATTGTATTTTTCCTATCTTGGTATAGTGTTTTTTAATATATAGTGAATAATCTTTATTCGGTTTGACAAAACATAAAGATATACATATACATTCAACAAGTCTAAAACATAATAGGTAGGGAGAATAAAAATTAGAATTTAGTTTTAAAATACATTATCATAGGTAAAATAGTTGACATTTAACAACTAATCATTATCTAAAACCACTTTACGAGTAATGTGCAAATGGAAGCCATGATATTCACAAAGTAAAAAAGAAAAAAGAACAAATATTGACGATATAATAATCAATTTCTGGTTTGACAAATAGAGAGCATATTGGGTTTTTGATAGAATTGAATACTTATATATATTTATCAGAAAGCTGTGCAACCAAAGATGGTCCTACGATATAAATCAAAACATAAGAGAATAAAACACAGATGTTAACCACTAGAAACATTAAAGTACAAATACAGCAACATGCGTCAAGCAGGAAAGTACATCCCGAAATAGTGCTATAGGATCAATCGACTATAGCTAAAATGCAGATTTCAGGCCCTAAAGTGCTAAAGTGCAATCGCAACAACCTCAATAGTCTATTCCTTATATTTATGCAATTTAAAAACTTTATAAAATAACAGAATACAAGTGCTACAAGCACTTCAGTTCCATCCTCCTTAATATGATGTACATGTCACGGCCTCAAGGGCATTAGAATTCCAGACCCTTTCCCTTACGAGTAAGGTTTACTGCAAATCAATCAATCAATCAATCACAGAATTTGTAGAGCGCACTACTTACCCGCGAGGGTCTCAAGGCGCTGGGGAGAAAAGGGGGGGGGGGTGCTGCTACTGGTCGAACAGCCAGGTCTTGAGTAGCCTCCTGAAGGTCAGCAGGTCTTGGGTCTGTCGTAGGCTTAGTGGAAGGGTGTTCCAGGTCTTGGCGGCTAGGTGTGAGAAGGATCTGCCGCTGGTGGTTGTTCTTCGAAAGCGAGGGACGGTGGCGAGGGAGAGGTCGGCGGAGCGGAGCTGGCGGTTGGGGACGTAGAAGAAGAGTCGTCTGTTGAGGTAGGCTGGGCCAGTCTTGTGGAGTGCCTTGTGTGCGTGGATGAGGAGTTTGAAGGAGATTCTCCTGTTGACGGGGAGCCAGTGCAGGTTCCTCAGGTGGGGGTGATGTGGCTGTGGCGTGGTACGTCGAGGATCAGGCGTGCGGAGGCGTTTTGTATGCGTTGCAGTCGCTTGATGAGCTTGGCCAGGGCTCCCGCGTAGAGGGCGTTCCCATAGTCGAGTCTGCTACTGACGAGGGCCTGGGTGACTGTTCTTCTTGTATCTGTCGGGATCCACCTGTAGATCTTGCGAAGCATGCGGAGGGTGTTGAAGCAGGAGGAGGAGACTGCGTTGACTTGCTTGGTAATGGAGAGCGTTGAGTCGAGGATGACTCCCAGGTTGCGTGCGTGGTCGGTGGGTGTCGGGGCTGCTCCCAGCGTCGTTGGCCACCAGGAGTCGTCCCAGGCTGAGGGGTTGGAGCCGAGGATGAGGACCTCTGTCTTGTCCGTGTTCAGCTTTAGTCGGCTGATCTTCATCCAATCGGCAACGGCCTTCATTCCTTCATGGAGATTGGATTTGGCGGCGAGGTGAGGGAGAGGATCAGTTGAGTGTCGTCGGCGTAGGAGATAATGTTGAGGTCGTGCTGTCTGGCGATGGGTGCGAGCGGGGCAATGTAGATGTTGAACAGCGTTGGGCTGAGGGAAGATCCCTGGGGTACGCCGCAGATGATCTCGGAGGCTTCAGATCGGAAAGGTGGGAGGCGGACTCTCTGGGTTCTGCCGTCGAGGAAGGAGGTGGTCCATTCCAGGGCCTTGTCTCGGATCCCTGCGTCGTGGAGGTGTGCGCGTAGAGTGCGGTGGCAGACAGTGTCGAAGGCGGTGGAGAGGTCCAGCAGGATGAGGGCTGCGGTCTCACCGTTGTCCAGCAGGGTCCTGATGTCGTCGGTGGCGGCGATGAGGGCAGTCTCAGTGCTGTGGTTGCTGCGGAACCCTGATTGGGATGGGTCCAGGATGCTGTTTTCTTCGAGGTATCGGGTTAGCTGTTTGTTGACGATCTTCTCGATGACCTTGGCTGGGAACGGAAGCAGGGAGATGGGCCGGAAGTTCTTGAGGTCTCTCGGGTCCGCCTTGGGTTTTTTGAGTAGGGCGTTGATCTCTGCGTGTTTCCAGCTCTCTGGGAAGGTTGCGGTCTCGAAGGAGAGATTGATAACGTTGCACAGGTGGGGTGCGATGGAGCTGCTGGCTTTGTTGAAGATGTGGTGCGGGAAAGGGTCTGACGGGGAGCCGGAGTGTATTGTGCTCATGGTCTTGATGGTGTCATCGATGTTCACGCTGGCCCAGGCTGGCAAGGGGTCATGGTCGATGGTGTGCGGCGGGTCTGGTGTATCTATCTTAGTAGGGGCTGTCTGGGTGTTGAAGCTGTCGTGGATGTCGGCGATCTTGCGGTGGAAGAAGGTGGCGAGAGAATCGCACAGGGCTTGCGACGGCGGGATGTCGTTGGTGTTGGAGCTGGGGTTGGAGAGTTCCTTCACGATGTTGAAGAGCTCCTTGCTGTTGTGTGCGTTGTTGTCGAGGCGGACTTTGAAGGAGATTCTCTTGGTGGACCTGATGAGGTGGTGGTGGTTACGGATGGCGTCTTTGTGGGCTGCGTGGCTGTCCGGTGTCTTATCACCGTGCCATTTCTTCTCTAGTTTCCGGCAGGTACGCTTGGAAGCTAGGAGTTCCGGGGTGAACCAGCTGGCTCTTTTGGTGGTGTCGCTGTAGGTGAGTTTTTTCAGCGGGCGAGGGTGTTGGCACAGTCGTCTATCCATCGTCTGAGGTTGCAGGCAGCGTCGTCGGTGTTGGATGGGTCGGAGGGGGGCTGAGAGCGAGGTTTGCCCGTAGTTGGTCTTCGGTGACTTTGCTCCAGCAGCGGCGTGGGATCTGTTGGGTGCGGTGGTGTGTGGTGGGTTTCTGGAAGGTGAAGTGGATGCAGCGGTGGTCGGTCCAGAGGAGTTCCGTGGTGTGGCTGAAGGAGACGTGGGAGCTTGAGGAGAAGACTGGGTCGAGCGTGTGGCCGGCGGAATGAGTCGGTGTTGTGACGAGCTGTCTCAGTCCGAGGTTGGCGAGGTTGTCGATCAGGGTGGTGGAGTTGCTGTCGTTGTTGTTCTCCAGGTGAAAGTTCAGGTCTCCGAGGAGGATGTAGTCGGTAGAGGTCAGGGCGTGCGTGCTGATGAAGTCGGTGATGGAGTCGCTGAACTGGGGTCGGGGCCCAGGGGGTCTGTAGACAAGGGTGCCTCTAAGGGTGGTGTTGGGGTCCGTGTGGATCTGGAAGTGCATGGGTTCGGCGGTGCAGAGAAGGTCGTCGGTGCTGGTCGAGACCCTGATGGAGTTCTTGTGGACGATGGCGATTCCTCCTCCTACTCCGTTGACGCGGTCTCTGCGGGTGATCTTATAGCCGTCTGGGATGGCTATGGCGATGTCGGGTGCGGAGGAGTCGTTCATCCACGTCTCTGTCAGGAAGGCGACGTCTGGTGATGATGTGTCGAGCAGGTCCCAGAGCTCGACGGCGTGTTTGCGTGCGGAGCGGGTGTTCAGTAGGATGCATCGGAGGTGGTTGAGGTACTTCTTGGCGGGCGCTTCGGTGGCTCTGAGGCTGGTGTAGCTGCAGTTCCGGCAGGTGAAGGGGCCATGAGTGCGTTTCGGGGCGGCCTTGAAGCAGTTGTGTGTCCGTCCGGGGTTGAGAGCGTGGAGTGTGGTGGCATTGTAGTGGCGTCGGTCCTCGAGGCTGGTGCGGGGGCGTGCGGCCCAGGGGTTCTGGCACTGGGCGCGGTCCAGGCGCAGACGCGCATCCGCTGCGCGGCCGCGCAGCGGCCGCCATATATGGGGAGGTGGGAGGGAGGAGCAGCTGGGAGGCGGGAGGCAGGGGCAGCGAATGGGCAGTCAGGGGGGCGGGGCCGCAGGGGACGCAGCGGCGGGAGTGGAGAGAGGCAACGGGGGTACAGAAGGCAAAAATCAGGCACAAAAAATGGGGGCACGAGGGGAAACAGAAGGCAAAAAGGACACACAGAATGGGGGCACGAGGGGAAGCAAAAAGGACACACAAAATGGGGGCACGAGGGGAACAGAAAGCAAAATCGGGCACAGGAGATGGGGGCACGAGGGGAAACAGAAAGCAAAATCGGGCACACAGAATGGGGGCACGAGGGGAAACAGAAGGCAAAATCGGGCACAGGAGATGGGGGCACGAGGGGAAACAGAAGGCAAAATCGGGCACAGGAGATGGGGCACGAGGGGAAACAGAAAGCAAAATCGGGCACAGGAGATGGGGGCACGAGGGGAAACAGAAAGCAAAATCGGGCACACAGAATGGGGGCACGAGGGGAAACAGAAGGCAAAATCGGGCACTGGAGATGGGGGCACGAGGGGAAACAGAAGGCAAAATCGGGCACAGGAGATGGGGGCACGAGGGGAAACAGAAAGCAAAATCGGGCACAGGAGATGGGGGCACGAGGGGAAACAGAAAGCAAAATCGGGCACAGGAGATGGGGCACGAGGGGAAACAGAAAGCAAAATCGGGCACACAGAATGGGGGCACGAGGGGAAACAGAAGGCAAAATCGGGCACAGAAGATGGGGGCACGAGGGGAAACAGAAAGCAAAATCGGGCACAGGAGATGGGGGCACGAGGGGAAACAGAAAGCAAAATCGGGCACACAGAATGGGGGCACGAGGGGAAACAGAAGGCAAAATCGGGCACCGAGGAAGCAGCAGAGGGGCGAGCTTACCAGCAGCAGCAGCGGGCAGGACAGCACAGGCGGAGCTGTGTGGCAGGGGAGCGACCTACCTGGCAAGGTCAAGGGTCGCTCTCCTCACCGCGCAGCGGCCGCCATATATGGGGAGGTGGGAGGGAGAAGCAGCTGGGAGGCGGGAGGCAGGGGCAGCGAATGGGCAGTCAGGGGGGCGGGGACGCAGCGGCGGGAGTGGAGAGAGGCAACGGGGGTACAGAAGGCAAAAATCGGGCACAAAAAATGGGGGCACGAGGGGAAACAGAAGGCAAAAAGGACACACAGAATGGGGGCACGAGGGGAAACAAAGCAAAAAGGACACACAAAATGGGGGCACGAGGGGAACAGAAAGCAAAATCGGGCACAGGAGATGGGGGCACGAGGGGAAACAGAAAGCAAAATCGGGCACACAGAATGGGGGCACGAGGGGAAACAGAAGGCAAAATCGGGCACAGGAGATGGGGGCACGAGGGGAAACAGAAGGCAAAATCGGGCACAGGAGATGGGGGCAGGAGGGGAAACAGAAAGCAAAATCGGGCACACAGAATGGGGGCACGAGGGGAAACAGAAAGCAAAATCGGGCACACAGAATGGGGGCACGAGGGGAAACAGAAGGCAAAATTGGGCACAGGAGATGGGGGCACGAGGGGAAACAGAAAGCAAAATCGGGCACAGGAGATGGGGGCACGAGGGGAAACAGAAAGCAAAATCGGGCACACAGAATGGGGGCACGAGGGGAAACAGAAGGCAAAATCGGGCACAGGAGATGGGGGCACGAGGGGAAACAAAGCAAAATCGGGCACAGGAGATGGGGGCACGAGGGGAAACCGAAAGCAAAATCGGGCACAGGAGATGGGGGCGCGAGGGGAAACAGAATGCAAAATCGGGCACACAGAATGGGGGCACGAGGGGAAACAAAAGGCAAAATCGGGCACCGAGGCAGCAGCAGAGGGGCGAGCTTACCAGCAGCAGCAGCGGGCAGGACAGCACAGGCGGAGCTGTGTGGCGGGGGAGCGACCTACCTGGCAAGGTCAAGGGTCGCTCTCCTCACCGCGCAGCGGCCGCCATATATGGGGAGGTGGGAGGGAGGAGCAGCTGGGAGGCGGGAGGCAGGGGCAGCGAATGGGCAGTCAGGGGGCGGGGCCGCAGGGACGCAGCGGCGGGAGTGGAGAGAGGCAACGGGGGTACAGAAGGCAAAAATCGGGCACAAAAAATGGGGGCACGAGGGGAAACAGAAGGCAAAAAGGACACACAGAATGGGGCACGAGGGGAAACAGAAAGCAAAAAGGACACAAAATGGGGGCACGAGGGGAACAGAAAGCAAAATCGGGCACAGGAGATGGGGGCACGAGGGGAAACAGAAAGCAAAATCGGGCACACAGAATGGGGGCACGAGGGGAAACAGAAGGCAAAATCGGGCACAGGAGATGGGGGCACGAGGGGAAACAGAAGGCAAAATCGGGCACAGGAGATGGGGGCACGAGGGGAAACAGAAAGCAAAATCGGGCACAGGAGATGGGGGCACGAGGGGAAACAGAAAGCAAAATCGGGCACACAGAATGGGGGCACGAGGGGAAACAGAAGGCAAAATCGGGCACAGGAGATGGGGGCACGAGGGGAAACAGAAGGCAAAATCGGGCACAGGAGATGGGGGCACGAGGGGAAACAGAAAGCAAAATCGGGCACAGGAGATGGGGGCACGAGGGGAAACAGAAAGCAAAATCGGGCACAGGAGATGGGGGCACGAGGGGAAACAGAAAGCAAAATCGGGCACAAAGAATGGGGGCACGAGGGGAAACAGAAGGCAAAATCGGGCACAGGAGATGGGGGCACGAGGGGAAACAGAAAGCAAAATCGGGCACAGGAGATGGGGGCACGAGGGGAAACAGAAAGCAAAATCGGGCACACAGAATGGGGGCACGAGGGGAAACAGAAGGCAAAATCGGGCACCGAGGCAGCAGCAGAGGGGCGAGCTTACCAGCAGCAGCAGCGGGCAGGACAGCACAGGCGGAGCTGTGTGGCGGGGGAGCGGGGGAAGAGTCCCATTAGTCAAATAGGTATCTGCTTAGACTAAAAACTATTTTCTGTGATGTATCAGTTTTTAAAATTCTCAATGCTTCTAGATGTGTCCTGAATTCCATATGCCGACATATTGGTTTAATCCATTTTTTCCTAGCGATAGCGTAAGTTGGACAAAAAAATAATATGTTGGCATCATTTTCAACAACATTTTGGGAGCACAGGGAGCAAAACCCTTCCCTGTCATCTGTTTTGCAGCCCGTCCACTTTGATGTATTGTATTTTATCCGTAAGGCATCGAAGCGGAACTTCATATATAGCGATTTCGCCATCGGAGGTTGTATTTCATCTAAATATTCCTCAAAGGCAGGGAAAGGTTTGATGGATATAAACTGCGAAGTCAACCTTCCTGTCTTTGAAGAGCAGTGTATACTATTTTCTATATACATCCAATATGTGCTTTTTAAAACTGTTTTTGACAGTCGTGAGATCGACTCAGGAGCATCCCAATTGCTATTCAGGCCTAGTTTATAGAACCGTGTTCGAATATATCGGACCCAGGGAAGTGCAGTGCTTTGATGGAGTTTCAGTAACTCGATTAACCCAACTTTATATTTTTTAAGTTCCTGTGTGGTCCACAAGCCGACCCAGAACAACATAGGTCTTAGTGCGGCTTGGTGTTCAATGCACCTAATATTTGCGTCAAATATAATGGGAATCATTGCTGTTCGTGTTGGCAATTTTAGTAGCGTTCTCAGAAATCTGTTTTCCTCCCTGGCAAGCACATCCTGGCTATTGACCCCCCAAAGCTCTGCACCATAAAGAGATGCAGATTGTGCCCTATACAAGTGCAGGTGACACTGCCTTTGATACACTGCTCTGCTGCTTTTTCACTATTGCCATGGCAGACTGTAACAGGACCAGCTTAGATTTTTGAATATGAGCTTTCCATGACAACTTCGTGTCAAGTGTAATACACAAATAATTAAAGTTTGTCACATATTCCAGTTTTTGGCTCTGTACAATAGTGTTTTTTTTAAATATATACATTAATCAATGGACAGAGGATTTCTACCTGAATCACGTATGGAGTTATTTTTGGTTGAGCCATGTGGTTTTGAAATTTGTTAAGTGTATTGTTAATCCTTCATTTTTGTAATTGTTAATGAGAGGAGATAATTATGGTGTACAAATTTAAGTTCATATTTCTAACATCATCTGATTATTTGCCTTCATATACACACTAACAAATTCTCAATCCAAGATGCTCATTTGACAACATTTGATAACGTAGTTTACAGTAACGAGAACAATCTGAGTGAAATTGACAGTTTGTTTGGAGTGTTAATTTTCATAAAACATCATAATTTGAGACAGCTTTTTCTGTTAGCTCATGCTTCTTCCTGGTAATGTGGTTTCTATTGTTTCTTAATGATTACATAAGTGTTATCTGTAAATTAACTTCTTCCCTAATAATACATTTTGTTATCTCTGATTATTTCTTATGTCTCCATCATACAGATTACACTGATAGCCCAATTGTGCAGTTGATCATCAACTTTCAGAAGGCACAAGGGGTACCTAGTCCACCATTTTTAAGCAGTTTCATAAATTTACAACAATTGGTATAGCTCATCCTAAGGTTTGAAACTTTCATATAAATGTTGTTGTACTCTTCATAAAGTGTAGAAATACTTAACATGTGCTTTGCTAACAGTAATTACTTTGGAATGGTAAAGGACAAACACTTACTTAGTATCAATCAATCAAATGTACTTTATTCGGTTTTCACATATAAAACCATAAAAGTGTTCTAAAAAAACATTACATAGAATAAAAGAAGACTGGTACAAGGCATTTATACAAACGTGACAGAAAAGACGAGTCTTCCCTAGAAAACTCATACGGTGCATAAAATATATTATAAAATGCATATACCATAAATCATTGGGGGTAAAAAGGCAGGAAGGAGGATAAGCCCAAAGACCTCGTCTAAACTAAATGTGCCGGCAAGGTAACCAGAGTGGAAGCATACCCTAAGAGCCACTGTCAATTAATTAAGGCAAGCTCTAAGCTTCACCGCAGATTTTAAAAAGGTAAGAACAAATAAAATTGAATCTTCATGCAACAGTTGTAAATACATAAAGGCTGGTGGCACCTGCTTAAATTCCAGCCTCCTTAAAATAGGGATAATAAAACTTTTGCGGGGGGTCACATAATGCTTACAATATACTAAAAAATGAAGCATGTCCTGTGGAGTGTCCTGTGGAGACTCACCGGCGCAGCCACAGGGTTCTAAAATCTGGCCTCTACTTCTCCCCGTGGCAAAGCCAGCAAGAGGCCAAACGGGACCTGGACAGTAAAAAACGTTCATAAGTGCTGAAAGGCCCCAGGAGATATGGCTCAATTGACTGCGTTGTTTTCAACATTAAAAATTTACGAACACTGGGTTTCCTTAGTTCCAGCTCTTCCTTTTCTAGTTTTCTCAGCCTACAGAAAGACTCCCTAGCCCACCCCAGATCCTTCTTAGTCACTGATTCTGGGTTTGTGAATAATTCAGCTCTTCCTAGTCTTTCAAAACTGCTCTTTATGTATCTGAGCCAAGGGATGTGGGTGGCGTAATCAAGAGCCATACACTCCTTCAGGATCAATCGACTCAGGGATGAGCCTTCGTTCAGCCACATTTTCAGCCAAAATGTTAGGGGGCGAAGAGCCAACAAGTCAGAGAGATGGGGCACCCCCAATTCTTCATGTACCACCATGTTAGACATTCCCCGGGGCACACCAAACAGCTGTTTCAGAAATGTATTCTCAGCCACTTGTAGCTCGTCCATAGTGACATGACCCCATATTTCGCTACCATAAGAGGCTTTGGTGACACATTTGGCCTGATATATCTTTAAAAGTGCCGCAATCGGCCTCCTACCCAATCTGGAAGAAAAATTAAAAAGGGCCGCGTTTGCACGCACTAGGTCTCCCCTCTTTCTCTGTTTTAGTGGACCCCATTTCATTTGCTCATCCAATAGGACCCCCAGGTACGAAAAGGCATCCGTACGGGGAACTTGAGCAGATCCAACCATAAATTGAAAGGGCTTGTTAGGACGAGGTCCCACCTGCATCACATAGGATTTGGAATCATTTATTGACAAGTCCAATTCCACCATAAAAGAGGAGAAAGAATTGAGCAATGTTTGTAACCCCCTAGCAGTCCTAGATATAAGGACTGTGTCATCCGCATATAATAAAACAGGCAGACCACGCCGTCCTACCTGCGGGTAATCTACCTTTGTCTTCGTTAAAACCTTTTCTAAATTATTAATATATAAATTAAACAGAAAGGGGGCTAAGATACACCCTTGACGTACTCCTCTTTTTACTGCAAAATGGCGGGAAACCCTTAAATCTTGTGAGAATCTGACCTGAGCCTTTGTTGCTTGGTGGAGGTCTTACAGAAAATAAACAATATTGCCATCCACCCCGATAGCCGACATGGTCTGCCAAAGTTTAGCCCTATTCCTGCGGTCAAACGCGGATGACAGATCCATGAAGGCCAGATAGATAGTACCGGGGCGGGCGACTGTATACTTATTAAGGATCATAGATAGATTGAGACACTGGGCCCCGGTGGACCGCCCAGGGCGAAACCCGTACTGGACGTCCGATAGAATGTCATGTTCCTCTGCCCAGCTGGTCAACCTGTCTAGAAGGACTCAGCCCACCACCTTAACCACCGAGTCCAGCAGTGATATCGGCCTATAGCAATGGGTGCTATCTTGGTTGCCCTTTTTAAAAACAGGCACTATAGTGGAGATGGCCCATGACTCAGGACACCCAGTTTTTGCCGCCGCATTCATAACTGCTTCCTTCCTCATGATGTAAGAAGGGACTATTTATTATGCTCCAAAACCTAGAACTGTCCCTCAGAGTACTAGCCTCAATTAGCTCCCTCCATACTTCCTCCTTTAACATTGACTTACGTATTGCCAGTTCTGTCTTATACTCCCTACGGCATATTCTAATTAGTGTGGGGTCTCTTGGGCTCTTGTTTAAAGCTTCCCTCAGCTTCCTGGCCGCCCGGGAGCAATGAGAATCAAACCACCTAGAAACCTGAGTGGCGGGTCGCCGAGCCGGGGCACTTACAAAGTCACTTATTTTAGCAGAGATAATTTTAAAAGCACTGATGACCTCTCCCGGGGCAGTTAATGGAGTAGTGCACAATGCTAACTCGTTGGCACACGTGATGGATATTGATTCATGAAAATCCTCTGGGGATATCTGGGCCCATTTTAACCTTCTTCCACCATCTGTTGGTCTCACCGCCCCACATTGCCCGCCCCCCCCCTATGTGCCAATAGGGGCCCACTGAGATACACGCACAAAGGGTTATAGTCTCTATGTACACTGGCCTGAATACTGAATCCCGTGAAAAGTTCGAGTACAGGCGTTGATACCAGTATGAAATCAATAAATGAACCACCTCCCCGCCCATCAAAGGACGGTGTAAGGGCCTTACTACGGGGACCTATTGTGCACATGGGGGATGATAGGTCAAATTCATGTCAAAAGCCATTCAGTATATCGCCTTGTTGAGTGTGTTCCAAATGAATTCCCCTCACAAGTGGCCAACCCAAATCAGTCAGACTAGAGACCCTGGGATCACCACATAGGTGAATATTAAAATCCCCAGCAATCACAAAGTTTTTAAAAGCAACATTAAGATGTTTCCTTAGAAAGGAACCCAACATAAAAATGTTACACGCGCCCTTGGCACAGGACGTTGAGTTATAAAAGTTAATAAGACCCAATTTGCAGGACCCCTTACACAATAGCAAGGACTGTATACACGGGCTCTCCGTTGGCAACACCGATATCCTACATTCTACTGCCAGAGAAATATAGGTTACACTTACTTAGTACATGCTTTCAAGTAGAACAATAGTCAATCACTGACTTAAACAATGGCGATACATAAGTGCAGCTTAGATGGTATGTTTCCTGAGATCCTTCAAATTAACCAAAAATGAAGAATGTTTTAGAGATGTATCGTTGGAAAGTTACTGGTATGGTCAGGTAATACTTCTTTAATATTTAGTTTATCTTACAAGAATTTAAAAAATCCCCATAAAGCAAAGCATTATGAAAGTCATGCTCTTCTAAAGTTACAATTAATGTATCACACATTTATTCTGGTTGGATATGTTATATCAATACCACATTATAGATTTTTTTTAGAGTTTAGGTTAGCAGACTCTTATTTTAAATCTTACAGAAAGAATGAAATTGTGTTGAGATGAAATTTTAGCAGCACAAATGATCTTAGGTGTTATTATTTCTGATCTTAGGTGTTATTATTGCTATACTTTCTATTGGGATGCTTAACAGCTGGGACAATAAATATTACATATTCTTAGAACAAAAGGGCCAGTGACCATCTCTTGTCATTTACTAATACATACTAATTTCTCAGAAATATTCCCCAAAAACTATTTTAAGTCAAGAACACAGTGGACTCTGATTGCAAAGAATAATTAGCTATACTTTTTCTGGCTGCTACAATTCAAAACTATTTGTTAAGTAGCTCTGTCTGTTTAGTACATTTTCTGAATATTGTTTGGAATTGTTTGGAATTGAAGATCAGGTTGTGTTTGAATAATACTTCTCTCCTTTCTGTTATTACTCTGATATGAAAAGTAGATGCTGCTCTTACACTTGAGTCATTACATGCCAGACAATGCACAAAAGGTGGAGTACTGTTATTTTTTCCTTGTTTATGTAAACATTTTATGTTTTGGTCCCTTAAATGTTTTGATGGGGTACAATTGTTGTATATAAGAATTCATCAAGATGGTTTACTGTGAGCAATAAGCAGAAAAACAGGGCAGCCGGAGACCATGAGGATGTTCCCCACCCAGGAAACAGAAAGAACAGAGGTATGGCAGATATGGAAAGAGGGATACACACTAGGAGGGAAATGCCCAAGCCTTGGGAACATATAAGGCGTGAGTGACAGCCATTATACGAGTGTACATGGTCTGTGAGGTAGGAAAGCCTGATGTGTCAACATCCAGAGACAGGATAACCATGGGCTTTGAGATATGTTAGGCGTATATATAATTAGTGAGGTCATTAAAGCAAAAGGGCCTTTGGATGGGCATAGAGGACATTTATTCCAATAGAAAGGGAGAATTTGAGGAGAAAGTAACATTGGAATTAAGTATCTGCCCTCTCTAGTATCAGAAGATTGCAACAGTGGAAAAGTAAGTATGTGTCAACGTTGGGAACAAGGACACAGATAGTGAGTTCTAACCAAGCCTGCAAATTGGAGAACTTGGATGGTATGCCATGAGTGACTCTGACACTGAGACTACAATGTTGAGATATGACATTAACTGCTGTGTAAATATTGACCAGCAAGTCGAATGCTGAGGCACGTTCAAACCAGTTAAAAGACGCTCTAGGAAAGAGCAGCACTGCCAGATGTTTTTCGTACCGCTGAGCACCACTGTTTTCCTGACATCCCAGTCTGCACTCTCACTAGAGAGTACCCACAAGTAAGGAGAGTTATTCAGGGCCATTAAAGTATCTGAAGGGACTGACATACAAACTACATTTCACCCAGTGCGTTGATTGCACAAACATTCATACCTCGACTCTACATATGCAAGTTGTGAGAACATAGCAAGGCAACACCTCTTTCTGGAACATTGCCTTCCTACTGAGATATCCATCGTTTGACCCGCAAACAGAAAGCCTACACTATAGGAAATATTTGGGGAAAATTAGTAAGACTTTGCTTTCATCTATAAATACACAGGCTAGGGAGCAATGAAACACACCACTAACATGAATAAAAGTTCTGAAGATCAGAGAGCACCAACAAACAAGGGCTATCAACATGGAGGCGCTGCTTGAGGTTAAAGTAAAGACCAAAAAAAAGTGGTGGGTGGAATACTTGAATTAATCTCAAGGTTAATCACTCATGGGTCGTATTTCAATCCATCACTTATTTTGCTCTCTATATCAGTAGAAACACAACCACAGACAGTTTATAGTGGCATAGATGGGCTAAAAAGTTACAGAAGGGAATGTGGCCAAGAATAATTATCAGTGGCTGAGGATACTGCAAACATTCCACCATCACTTTCTGTGCTGTCTACGTGAGTCTGAAGATCACGAAACGTGAACCCTCGACAAAGCACCGTTGAATCAAGACAGAGTATCCCAAACATTAAAACACCTAGGAGCACCAGGGAGAAGATGAAAATGGCGGACGAGGTACTACATACTGCGTAAGATAACATATTGTCTGTGACCCAATTCCATACTGGAAGAGACATTCCCCAGAAGCAGGTGCTTGAAGGAGCTCGGCACAGTTTAAACGGTAAAAGCATTATTGAAAACGAGAGCCATGAAAAACAACCCAACTGAATCATTTTAAAGAGAGGAAAAAACAATGTGTCGAAAAGTACAAGAATTATATGAAAGAGATGATAAACTGTAATTTTGTAAAAGCATGTGGTTTATAAATATTGTCTTAACAAAATGAAAAATACGTCGATGTGGATTTTTTCCCTAACAGTGATGGAATGCTTTGCTTTTCATGTCAATCAACGGAAATGGGTTGGCAGCCTTTATATTTCCAGTCCTTCATCCGCAAGGAGTGTTTTCTGCCAACGTGAGTTGCATAAGCCAGCCATGCAGGGGGACTCGGGGCCAAAGGGCTTGAGTGACATGCGGCCAGGCCAAAACCTCAAAACACATGTCTGAGCTGCCGCGAGACTTGTCTTACACTCTTCACGTGAGCCAACCAAATAGCGGCCCTCTGAGCCTCATCTGGGGAATGCTTCTCACCAGCTTGCAAGCTGTTCACTTGGCAATGTTAGGCCAGTGGTAGGTATTAAAAGTTGCTTGCCTTGGCAGTTCCAAGCACCTTCTAATTAAAACACATGCAGACTCCAAATGCTGCACCCAAAGAATGCCTTTCGCACCTATTCGTTTGCGTTTCCAAATGGGCGATTTGTGTAAGTGCGTCATGGGCCTAGCAGGAGGTCGCAACCACGTCTAAATTGCTGTCTAACAGATATGTTTCTGGAAGGCCCGTGTTAAACTGTAATACTGAGTTTAGGCCTGGCCTTCTGCAGAGCCATCCGCGCTTGAAGTAGGGGGTTGTGGAGGGTGCTGCAGCACCCCCAAAATAACCATGCTGGAGTTCATGAAGCAAATGAGAAATAAACAAGCCTTTCCATTTTGTTTTTATCTTGTCACATTTGTGTTGTGTTCAAGTGTTCAAACACAGAGGTCAAATGTCAGGCTATGTCTTCTGAAAAATTGCTTCTTGCTATTTTAATATGGAGAATGGTGTTTTACTTTTCTTTCTCTGACTGAAAAGTGTGAGGCTTTTGTAAAGTGAACTATGTGACAATCTTACTATGGTACAGGGAGTGTGAAAGGAAAGGCTACATGTAGGATGCCAATTTTATTCTAACACACAACAACATTTAAATACCTGTAAATTAATTGTACAAATATTTCAAAATATATTGGTCTTTAGGAAAGTACATGTGAGGCACTTTTTTTTTGGGTAATTCTGAATTGTGATGGAAACAAAGATTTTAATAGGATGAAAAAAATCGAGACAAATATTTGCTGAAATACTGTTTCCACATATTAGTATTTGTGCACTGTATAGTTTTATCAGTAAAACTGCATATTTGTGCTAATTCAGTGGCCCTGTCAATGGAAAATGTGCTGTCTGTAAACAACAGTGTGCTACCACACTATGCTCTAGTAATATATTTGTGACAGTGTGCTCAAAAATGATCTACGAGCTACATACTACACTAGTACCACTCTCCTGCTGAATGGAGGTGGCTCATTTGCCACACTTTTTTCTTGTGTGACACTTGAATTTTTCACAATCCCTATGACTTCAGTGATGTAACCTTGAGGGCAGTACCCCCACTCTGAAAATTGTTCCAGCACCACTGTTAGAGTAAACGCCGCACTACCAGAAAATGGGCACTAATAATCCATTCCAAAACACTCGACACAAATAATACACAGGTGTAGCCATGGCAGGTCGAGGAAAGACAAGCCCTTATTTACAGAAGTTAGGAAGTGCATATTACTGCATACATAACAGGGTTTTCCTGTTTAAAGTTAGGTGGTGGGTTTTGGGGGGAGTATCACAGCACACCGTGAGACCACTGTGTCCATTAAGAACATGCTGGTGCTACGTTTGCACCTTAAAATGTTCTAAAAAATGTTATTATATATGAGAAATAACATGTTTCTGCATTTTACTCCAAATTAAACGTAGCTTTGTGGTGATACCCTAAATATAAGTATTACCAGACATTTTCCCATCTTCCCTAAATGAACACTGAGAGGCCGATTACGATGTTGGTTGGAAAGGCTCTGAATGGGATTCGGGTGAGCCGAATCCGATCGGAACCCGTCTTTCTGACCGATTCGTAAAGCTTTCCAACCGACCGATTACGATATCGGAAAGCGTTCGGACTTTCGGACTTGATTCGACTCGGTTTTGAATGGCATTCGGAGGAACCGGGTCATTCGGAGTCAACTCATACAGGTCTACGACCCGCGTTTCTGACTGACGTATTACAACGCGGATTCGGACAGCCTTTCCGAAACGGTTGTTCTGACACAGATCGGCAGTCGGAATCTGACTTTGGGGGCCCTTAGCAGGCCCCTCTTCACCCGGAGCCTTCCGAATGGGGCCCGTGGGTGCTCCCAAGGGACCCCCCTTTTCAACCATACACAGTGTGGCAGGCACCAAGGGGTGCCCGCCACAAGGTGCACGATTTTCCCCAGCCACCCCTTTCTTCAATGGGAGCCTGTGTATTCGGTGGGAACACAGGCTCTCATTGAAGTCAATGGGAGTCTGACCGAACGGCATTCGGAACCATCGTAATCGGTCGGTCGGACTCCCCGAATCAGATTTGGTCGGAAACCATTCTGAAACCGATTCGGTCAGAATGCTTTCCGACCAACATCATAACCGGCCCACGAGTGTCCCTTTCTTCTGTGTGCCATGTCTTTACCAATTTCTGAACCTGCAACCCTGCGAGTGGACTGGATCTAAATGTAATGGCCTCAAGGAAGCAAATGAGGTATGGGGTGTTCTTAATTTATTCCTCAGTGGATGTCAGAACCTTAGAGGGGACCGGAGCTGGCCAATCACCATTTTTTTAGAAGCAATGCAGGGGTACAGGAGGCAGGTCCATTATCTACTTCACTCATAAATAATGAAGCATGCATGAGACGTTTTAACCAGGTCAGAAAAGCCCAAGCCAATGTCTGATAGCTATACAACACATCCCAGATGTTTAGGCTGAACCCTTTTTCAGTTTCTTACCAGCCCAGTGTAGTAGTCACTCATGCCAGATGTTCCACAAAGACACTTGAAAGAGTAACTCACACACACAATAAATTGAAAAGTATGGTCCGACTTCCTTCTAAATTATGTACAGTATAACCCATGCAGAATGTGCACTTCCATTGTGTTTGTATGTGTCAGATACTGAAGCACATTGGAAACTGACACCTATTTTCACATCCCTAGTAATACATAAAGTATGCTCTGTCCACATTATGCAAGCATAATGTTAATCAAATGCACCAGTTCAACATTATTTTTATTAATTCTTATATATTACTATTTATCCCCAACATATCAACACTTCAATGTGGCTGCACATTGAGCTTGCCTCATAATTTACAACTGATACATTTGGAGAATGTCAGGGAGCAAAAGCTTTTGCAAATCTAAGTGACAAACAAAAATGTTACTACACTCTTGGTGCACACCAACTTGCATTGCATGCACTTGTGATTCCTGTTACAACGTTTTAATTACACCCACATGTGCACACCCAGCTAAAAATTGAAAAGTGAGCATAATTTGTACTATTACACAGGCAAAATACACTTACATGCATAGATTCATCTATGTAAATCATCCACAATTTGTGCATACAAATTGTGGCATTTCCAGATTTAGCTCTAGCTAATGCCTGACAGGTTTGTGAATTGGACGCAAAATATTTTCAAAATTTTGGACATTTTCAAAATTAAAATCTTTATGTTTCTTTTGCAAAAAATGGGTCTGATTAGTCTTTGACGGATGGAATAGTGATTGTCAGGAGGCAGGATGATGTTACTTCCGCCATCCAACTGGTAATCTGTCCTGTGAAATTTAGAGACAGATTACCGACCCAGCAGTCCTGTCTGTACATTGAAAGGAACCACCATCATGGAATACATAAGGTCAGTCTACTTCTAAATGAGGTGGGGGAACTGATGGTTTGGTAAGCAGGGTACTCCATAGCATTTGCAATAGAGTACCTTGTCAGCCAAACTCTAAACAGGTTCAACATTCCAATTGTGAGTGGCGGTAATACCCCTGCAGCGTTAACACTAGGACATATTACTATGTGCCATTTCAAGTAGGTCAGAATCCACAGAGTCCAAAATTCAAGACATGGCTACAAAGGGTCTGGTTTTGCAAAAGGTGCAAATGGCACCAATTGAAATTGCTGAAGAGAGAGCTGCGGCAGGCAGGACCACAACCTGGAAAATACAACGATCCCCTGGCCTAATCCTGTCCTTCACTAGCCTTGCCCCTTGACCACACGCAATAGCTATTCCACTGACTTTTACTGTCTGCTCTAAGCAGTGGAGATTGTCTGCTAATTTGTCCCCTAAAATAGGGACAACCACCAGTATCCCAAGGTTTTTGTGACCATTCCTCATTCTGGGCAGAAATATTGGAACTGCAAACATCTGGTGTGGGAATCTCCACTCCAAAAGCTAGCAAATTCATAATTCATTCAGTCAAGCACATCTCTGATATATGCTTTCTTCCAATTGAGAAAGTTCAATAGCATAAAAAGACAATGATTTTGTTTGATAATGACCCATTATACTGAGTCAATGAGTTTTTTTGCTGCTTGGGCATGAAATACCTTGAACAAACAAGCGACAAGAGGTGTTTGGCAAAACAGGAACAGTTTGTTTAATTAAACAATGCCGCCGGGAGCACAGTCACAGACATAGGGCCTGAGGACCGTCTCAATTTACATTCGGTCTAACATAGACTTTTATACAATTCATTGAATACAATAAAATGGTTCTGGCAATCCTTTTTTGGTAAAGAATGTGTACCTCTGTCTTTGAAGCCATAAATTAAGGTATTGGATGAGGAATCCAGGTGGACCTTGACCTTGCATGGACACAATTTGGCCAGTGGGTAACGTGTCCAGATATCGAGCATAGGGAGCTTGTGATCACTGGATGTACTGTGTGTGCTGTGTCCTGATTGGCTAAGTGTTCCTAACTTCATGGGGCATCTGACTTTATGGTGTTTTGGGAATCAGTGCACCCCTCCGGCCATGTGTGCTTTATTGGGGCCAATCTCCCTGGACCACTGTGGTGTCGCTGCGCCTATCTGTGGGATCAATCTGGAATTTCCTGTTCATGTTTGTCTGCTGGCTACATGCCACCCCACTTGTGATATGTCAATCAGTGACCTTGGGCCTGGGTCTCAGGGCCTGCCTAACTATGTATTTCTAAGTTAGGGTTGACGTGGAATTCACAGCGGGCGAATTTGTCAATAAAGATGTAATTTCGTTTTTATACATGAATGTATCGTTATTCATTTTGACATCGACTTTTTCAATATTAACAATTTCTTCCTCATTCTCTTGCTTACTATTGAAATATTACCATCCTAAGAGCTCTTCTTGTTTCAAGTCTTCACCTTTATCTACCACTTGACTTTGATTGGATCTCTTCTGCCACACTCCTAAAAAGCTACAACACAACTTCCTCTCATGGCAGGGGGGAAGGATCCAAGTGTGGGGTGGGGAAAGGATGGCTCAGTGTAAGGGGGATTTACACAGAAAATCAAGGCATATCCTGTTGGCGTTCAACTTTATAATTTTTAAGGATACTCTAATTAAAGTGGGAATGTGGTTGCACATCCTGTAATGATACTGAATAGATTTTCCAATGGTGTGATTTAAATACATCATTGTAACCGAGAATAACATTTTGACAAGATGTTGAATGCAATGCCACCTAACCAATCTCACCCATCAGGTACAAACGTGCAGTCTCAAGAGAAAAATCCAGCTAGTGTGCAAGGCTGTTTCCAAGCCTACAAAAACCAAGAAGATGTATACTTCCCTCTTCTCTCATAATGCAGATACCCCTTTAATGGACAGTCCATGAACTAAAGATGAGGAAATTCCCCCAGGCAGTTCATATGTCTTTACAGTGAGTAAATGTATCCAATTGTTAGATTTTAGCATGTGTACACCTACATGGAAGAATGTGCAAGTCGAAGAATGCAAACAGAGTAGTAGTACTGGGTGAAATACTAAGGTGCATTTCAATATTCCTAATTTAGGCAGGAGGCATTCGATTTTTGAGGTAAACATTATATAATTTTACCTTCCTCACACTTAAAATTTGTTCCACCCTATTGTAAGCTAACTGGGAAGTTATAGTACCCCCAACTGTTTCCTCCAGATCTCCCTTAGAGGTGTTCCAAAATGCTGGCATGTATGTACGTACCCCTGAGATGACACACCAGACATAGGCCAACTTCCTAGACACTTTCTCTGATATTATCCTCTCCCCAACAATTGAACATTCACCGTTGTCCACTACTGGACATCTCATGTAGCCCCTGTTGTAAATTACTAAGATTCCCCGCCGGAACATCAAAGTGTTTCCAACTGTACGTAATCATGCACCTTTCACAGCACATTACCACATGTCCTTGACCCAAACAAATCTTAGTAGCTTTTGGCTTATCACCAGGTTTCCCACATTACAAATGGCCCTGCACCTCCAAGCTGCACATTGCTCACTGTTCCCATGATGACCAAAACCCAGTGCACCCTAATGGGCAACACAGAATGCTAAAAACCCAGGGATTTACTTAAAGCACATCACCCAGAGCTCTCCTAAGGCACTTCACCCAATGCTCCCGTGAGGTGCAGCACTGATCATTCCCCTGATATCAGCCGCTGTCCGTGCAGGTAACAGCGGTGGGGCCGTGTAAGGGGGGATTTCGAGGGACAATGCTGAGGGAAAATTAATTATTTATTTAATTTTCCCTCTGCATCGTCCCTCGAAATCCCCCCTTACACGGCCCCACCACCCCACCGCTGTTACCTGCACGGACCGCGGCTGCCTGATACACATTATCCTGTCCTCTCCTAGTGGGCTCACTCTGTGTTCTCCTGGTGCTTGGGTGCATTTTCTTGCAATGGACAGGTGTGCTCTCCTCCTCTTTTGCTTGAGTTTGGGTCTGACCCAAACTCAAGCAAACTGACCTGTGTTTTCCCCCAATTCATAATTCATGAATCTGTGAACCCACTGGAGGTGCTCCGTGTATGTATGTGTTGCTCACCAGCAAAGGACAAGGGTGAATTGAACAGAGGGTATATTTCCCCCTCTACAATAGAGAATGACAACTTTACCCTCATCAGATTGTATCACAGGAAACTGAGATACCACAGAGGCAAAAATCCTGAATCAGTAGTTATTTGTACAGAAGTATACCTTTGTTGTTTCCTTCATTTTATAACATGGATGTCAAGCAGCATTCACCAGTGTTAACACATGCTACCCCTGCCTTTCCCATTACTACTCTTGGCTCTTGGGACTGGCCTTGCTATCCGTGTTCTAATGGGTAATAAAGGCAGCAGCAAAAACAGTAAAGAGGATTCTTAAAGACCTGTTTGCGTTTTGTAATTTTCACTTCTTGCTCATCCATAACTCCCTTGCCGGTATGTTGAGGTTCTAAAAAGGCCAAGGGGCCATCGAGGTGACGTCATCAGAGTTCATTAATGTGTCTGATGTCACTTACACTACCTCTCGCATTTTGGTGAATCAAGGTCATTCTTACAAAGCTTGCAATAATGACAAAAAAATATATTTTTGAGAGATGACCAGAAATATTCATGGCAGTTTATCAGAGTTATATCCTGTTTTGATATCGTGAGTGACTTTCTATTTCCTGTCGCTGACATTATGAAAAAAGATGGATGCCAGACATCCAGGAAGCAGAAATAAAGTTGAACCGGATATTAGTGGCTACCATGTTATGGGAATCATATTTTCCTTTGCAGTTTCTGTTCTTTTTGTAACCAAAGAAGACTTACAGAAAGACAGAAGTGGGATATCAAAACGTTTTATGTGCATTAGTCACAAACTGTCCATTTCTGAACACCCTCTAATAACATCTGGAAAGAAAAGGCATACACATTCCTATGAAGTATTTCCATCTGAAATCGGTTATAGCTGGAACACTACATTACATGAATATGAAGCTTTTTGACAAACATAGTATTGGATAATGGTAAACCATTAATGGGAATACATTTATAAATAAACGTAAAATATTATGACAATGTTTTATAGCAATCAGAGTACCATTACATTAGCTACAGATTTGTATGTGGACATCGAATGGCAAAATATGTCAGTATAAGTTAAAATGGACCCCATGATGATTTATTTTCTATCCACAAGTTGCAATTTCTTCTAGTTTTAACTAGTTAACTAGACTGCATAAAGTTGTGGTTATTCCAATGATTATTGAGAAGCACTAATTTTCTGTCCTCCCACATGCCTTGTGAAGGATGCTTTTATATTTCAAATGCTTTGGAGCTTTGTACAAAACCTCTACCACAAGCAGTTTTGGTGCCAGGCAAGTTTAGCACTCATATTCATATGAATAGTCTTGTTCTGTATAGTTCTCAGTGAGAGCCACGAACATGGACACAAGATTCCAAATCTGGTTATTGACTGCAGTGATATTGCAATAGTGGATATTAAAAGTTGTAACCCAATATTGCTAAGACATAAATGAATTCCAGGCAGCTCAGACAAACCTCTGCGAGAGCCTGTGGGTGCAGCCATGCCTTTCTGCTATAATGGAGGACAGAGAGACAGCTTCAAGAGAGGAGGGTGTTGGATGGCACGGAGAGTGGTGGGATGGGTGGTGTGAGGTCAATTTTGTTTTTTACATTTGGTACAAGGAGGAGAAGCCATGTTATGTAGCCCCATTACTCCTCAGCACCTGCAATTCATTTGAAAGAGGAATATCGTTTTTGAAGCCATACATAACATAAAATTATAGATAGATAAAAAGTGAATAACAGTGATGTTTTTCACCTTGGGGTTCTGAGTGACAGCATAGACAACTCGAGCTTCACTCTCATATTCTATTTGATGTCACTCAGAAAACCTTGGTAAAAAATCTCCATTAGTCAGTACTACCCATCTCCAATTCTATGCTGAACTTGGGTCCCTTAGCTATACCTTAACAGGAATACGCTATTCAAAATGCTGTTATCAACAAAGTTTGTTTCTCACTGCTGTGATGTCACAAAGCTCGATCTGGAAGCTAGCATCATTCAGTCAATGATAATTTCTTTGTTTAAAAATCCAAATTTCAAAAAGTCTGTTCTCAATTGTGGATGGGTTTGGAACCCATATATAACATAACATTATAGCAGGGTAACTACGAATACCAGAGATGTTTTTCACTTTGTGGTTCTGAGTGGCACCACAGACAATTCAAGTTTTGCCCTCAGTGTCTATTTGATGTCACTCAGAACCCCTCTGTGAAAAATGCCCATGTTATTCACTGTTACACATAGATTAATTTATATATGTGCCTTGGTGAACATCCTCGGTACAATTGTGAAATCAAAGCAGGATGTGTATAGAAGGGTAAATTTAGGAAACTCAAAGAACCAAGGAGAAGCAAGATACAATTCTATTTCATTTGTAATTGGTATGTTCTTCACTGCTGTAATTTGCCTTTAAGTGGTCCCTGTCTTCCCTTTGCTTGAATAAGCATTTGGCTAAAAGGTGAGTGGCTGTGGCATTCATTTGCTTATCATTCACTGTTTGTGTCCTTGGAAGTGGCAGTGAACTATGTTTTTGTGCTGACTTACAGTTTTGATGGAGAGATTGGACTTGTTGCAGTGGATACTGGGCCCTCTCTTTATATTTAAATCTCTGATTTCTTATTTCTATTTTCTCTCACATGTGACTTAGCTAACTTGCAATCACTTGATCCTCCGATGGATCTTGTATTGTGGCACTGAGGAGATGGATATAAGAGATCTAACATCCAGTATATCCAATGAGGATCACAAATCGGATAACCGATTCACAAATAAGTAATTAAATTCATGTATATAACTTTCAACACCAAACTATATAAGTAAAGGATTAGTACTGCTAGTCCAAACCTCCTGAAGACATTTAGCCGGATTAAAATCATGCAAACCAATAATTCTGTAAAGGCAATACAAAATAATAACATTAGTACTTGATGATCAGAAACTCCTCTATAATGATCTTTTCTTGACATTAATAAATCAATTGAAATGCACAATCAACTTAAGGAGACAAGTCATTATAAGCAGAGGCTATGGTTTAGTTAAAGGTAAATTTATCAAAAATATCACAAGGGCAATACAACATTAGTAAACATTTAGGATCTAAAGAGTACAGGACAGTCTAATTAGTTTAGGCTTGCCTTAACATTTAAAGGGATTTGGAGAGTTCAGCAAGGACACAAACCATGACAGCTCATGTGCAGTGTCCCATCGAGAAGGAGTCCAAGTATGGCGCACACAACGTATGAGTCAGCCGGGAAAGAAGGAAGTAAGGTCTGCAAAAGTTCCCAAAGAGCAGTCTGCCACAGAGACAGCCAGGCAGAAGAAGTAGAAATCAGTTCATCCATCAACCCAAAGTATAATATATCCTCCAGTCCCGATGTGACACCTCCTTTGTCACCTCATTGTGTCAGACCACTCAGTCCATTGGTCAGTTCGTATGTGATGATTGTTAAGCTGCATAAAGAAAGACACATATTATACGGAGAGGTGGTACTGATCACGTAATTTGTCAGATCCTCCGGTATACGTAAACCTCCAAACAATGATCCTTTAGTAACAGGCACATGAGTGAGTTTCCCATAGCAGATGTTCTCAAAGTATGAACTTTTGTTGCAATAGTCCTTGTAAGCGAGTGAGAACTCTTCTAGTAAGACACAGTTTCGCTTCACATTGTAAGTTTAAGGAAACTTATCAGGAGTGTAAGACAAAGCAGAGTAGGAAAATGCAGGCCTATAATGAAGTTAATTCAAAATATGCAGAATATAAAGTGATGGAAATATACATTTCATAAGGGATATTAATATTCCCAAAAATCCTTTCAACTTATGAGCACTCAGAATATGTTATTTGTTGGATTGCAAAGATCACATGTAACTATGTCATGTTACTACATATTCAAAATATTAACATATAAAGTTATTTCAAATCATATAATACTAATATCGTTTCACATGGTTTACATTAGTACGTATATGAAGATTATTATCTGAAGGTTTCAAGATGACTGTGTAGCACCACTTTTTGCCTTTCTCATTTGGTGCACAATTTCACATATGCAACTGATGAAGTTTATAATGAAACCCTTCAATATCACACGTAAAATCATCTAAATTGCATTAGATTTCATTAATTCTCTACACACATTACTATTTCAATGAGGATGTTTAGGAATCTGATAACACGTGATTACATCATTTTAACCTTTTAATACAAATTGAAATGACAAATTACAGCTGGTTAATAAAATATGAACCTATATTATTCAAATGGATATGATTTCACCTAGTCTACAGTTACCTGCATGCTTTTACGATGTAGTAACTAAGGGCCACATGCATCAACATAAGGAATTGCGATTGCTAAATAGCGATTTTTAAGGAATCTCTATTTAGGAATCGCAATTCTTTAGGCATGTAGGAATCGCAAAATAAATTGCAATTCCTAAACATTACCTAATAGCGATTCGCTAATTGTGAATCACTATTAGGTAATCACACTCCATTCAGGAATGTATGGGAATGCATTCGCAAATTGCGATTACCAAATTGGTAATCGCAAATTGCGAATGCAATTCCAAGGGTGCCAGGGGACCTAAGACCCCCCTGATGCACCCCCCCAAAAAGGTAAGTGTGCACATGTGGCGCACACACATGCCCTAAGGGCATGTGCATGCGCCACATGTCACTTTGAAAAATGCACTTTTGTGCATTTTTCAAAGAATTTGCAAATTACCATCAACTTGAAGTTGATGGTAATTAGAGTTTCCTAAATGCACAGTTTGCATTTAGGAAAGGCTGGATGCATCGCCTTTAGGGAATCGCAATTTGCGATTCCCAAAATGCATTCGCAATTTAGGTAATCGCTAAAATTGCGATTACCTAATTTGCGTATGGAAATGGGTTCATGCATCAGAAAAGGGCTTTTTCCAGTCGCAAACTGGCCCGATTCTGCGAATCGGCCCGTTTGCAACCGGAAAAAAGCTTGATGCTTGTGGCCCTTAGTTCATTACATTTGTTTCTCATGTTTCTTTAACGTGTGATTAGTGCACATTTATTCATGCATTTCTCAAGATGTCTTATAATCAGTTTATGCGTCAAGCAAGGGTTTTGACAGCTTTTCAGCTGCATCAGACTCATTGGGGTTTTTGGGTTTTAGGGCTGTTAGCTAATGCAGGTAATTCCAACTTGATGTTTTAGCTAGTTGACCTCAATCGTTTTATGACCTTGAATATGTCAATTCTGTATTCTTTTGACTCCCTCCCGCTGCTTGAATATTGCACGTTTCACCTTTTGTGTATATTTTCTTCAGTATTTTGATTTGGAACAGAGTTTACACGTGATCCATTTTCTCTCAAATTCAGCAGGTCAAGGTACTGGCAAGGATTTCACTGATGTTAACTTGCCCTTTGTTTTTCTGCCAGGGGTCTCAGACTTAAGAGCTGATGTTTTGCAAAGGGTGCTAGTAGAACTGGGCCACTTTGCAACCCTTGTCTCCAAAATTTCTGTTTTCATAAGTAACCAGTTGTGAATCTTGGATATTTGATTTCTCTTGTAAAAAAAAAAAAAAAGTGGAAGGCAGAAGTGCGTGACCGTAGAATGCTAGACAGTAAATAGACAGGTTCTAGTGAGCTAACTTTCCCCCCTCTGTGCACTGAGTCATTCTATACCTTATTATGCCATGGGGGTTGAAGAGCAGAGCGCAATGATGTTGGAGAGGTGCGGTGCAACACTGAAAGCTGCATAAGCTTAGCCATGGCTGCCGAGCATCTATTTTAAAATACACCAATGACCTTCACCCGGTCATGTAAAATCCTTTTGCAGTATGCAAGAGCTCATTTAGGGCCTTATTTTGACTTTGACGGTGTGGGAGCGGGGCCGCCCACTGCCACCCCACTCCCACACCGCCAAAGCCAAAACAGACCGCCCACCAGATTATAACTTTTAAAGTAATTGGCAGGCAGTTCTTTGGCGTTCCCATGCCAGTACCTTTAAAAAAGGCACTACTATGGGAACGTCAAAGCATGTTCCTGCATGGCCCGAAATGCGCAATGTTGTGCATTTCATTCCATGCAGGAACATGAAGGTACATGCAGACAGGAGGAACACCATGTGCCCCCCTGCATGCACCCCATAGCACAGAGGCACCAGGGCACTGCCACACTATTCATGGCGGTCGCACCGCCATGAAAAGTGTGGGATGAGGAAACTCATAATATGCTTGGTGGGGCCGCCGCGGCCCGCCAAGCATATTGCGGCCTCATGACCGCTGCGCCACAACCAGGGATCTCTGATCCCTGGCGTTTGCGATGGTCCCAAGGTGGCCCGACCGCTCTGGTTAAATAGGGCGGTCAAAAGACTGCTGCGCCCCGTAAGTCTGGCGGTCCATGGACCGCCAGACTCGTAATAAGGCCGTTAGAATCTCACCACCGCCAGCCCATCAAGGGTTTTACTTGAAGTGGAAGTAGAAGTGGACTTGTAGCCAAAGAGCGCATGCATAGAGACTCATCACTCACTAATGCATTCTAATTAGACCCTGCTGTCTCTCACCTCTTGCTTGTCTCCACTTGTCTTTACTCCTCCTTTGGCACCAGACTCCTGAAGTAAGAGGTGAAATGAGAAGCCATGCAGCATCCTTGGTGAAATGCAGTTCTCTCCCAGCTGGGCAGAAGGTCATGCAACTATAGAGGCAGCACAGAGGACCTCCTGGCATAAAGGGAGTGCTGCTGACAAGCCGCACTACTGGTGGCTGCTTCCACCTTTCTGCTGCTCTGGCATGTTATGTACTCTTGGTGTCACTCACAACTGTGCCTGCTCTAGGACTCAACTATTATGTGTGCAACACATTATATCTGCATGACATGGAGGAAGGCTTATTATTTGTAGGAAGAGTTTTATATTTTTAAGATTGGCTTTGTGTTTGTGCAAGTCTAACTGAGGTACAAGCTGAAGTGGGCTGGAGTGTGAGAAGTGCAATTGCTGTCTTTGTGATTGGTTGAGCTGCTAGCATCATGCTCCAGAACTAGATGTTTCTTTCTTCGCTGTATTCATTAAAAAAGATTTGCAGTTTTCATATGTTCGGTGCTGACAGAACAGCTATCGAAAATTAATTCATCATTCTAGTCAGACAGGTCATTGCCTACTGACTAAAAGGTTCATTTAGCAAAACTCAGCTATTTTTGATATGTTTTATTTTAATAATTTATTGCATGGCTCCCTTTGTGCCTGGTGCGAAAATGTAGTGAAACATATGGGACGTTTTTTAATTCCAAATGTGGGATACTGAAAAACCACAGGAAGCTGTGAAGCTGTAAAAAAGCATCTCTTGATCCTTGGCCTCAACACGTGTCTGTGTGTACGGACTACGAGGTGAGCCTTCATCATAGCGAGCAACCATCTGGGTGCCTGTGGTTAGATGGAGAAGTACAGTTTATTGTGAGGATCAGATGTAAGATCTTACTGCACTTATCACACCCATGTGATCATTCGAGGACACAGCAACTGTTGGGGCCGCTTGCTTCTGCCACGCTGCCATAGCACCCTGGTGGAACTCCCTGTCCCAGGGTGCAACAAGCCCGGATCTCGGCCGCAGCTGATTGGGGGGAGGCATGGCCATCTCGCGCTCAAAGCGCTGCCTCGACCCCCGCAGCGAGGGACGCGCCCAGGCTAAGCCCAGGCCAAAAGCAGGCCCGTCCATGCCCGTCAGAGTCCAGAAGAGGCTGGGCCACCCCTCGAACATTTGTCCTTGGACTCTGAGGTACTGTTGGGTCTTGAATAATCTAATACCCAATAGGGGCTAATTGTAACGGCTAATGTGCAACAGCCTATAGCCTTTAACAAGCTGTGTGCTGGCTGCTTGGCAAGGAATATATCCGAGACAGCCCTTCGTACTTTAATTGATGGCAAAAAGAAAGGCGATAGAGGGAGGTGGTGGGTTGGGTATAGGAAAAGCTAAGAAGGCCAAGAAATTATTTAAACACGCAGGGAGCAACTGTGTTCTTGATTGTATAGATAGCCTCTTGGTTGAGTGCGAGGTTATTCAAGACACAGACTCAGAAGGGGTAAAGGATGTCCCTAGCACTAACAGCAGACGTTCCACCTGCACAAGCTCCGGTGCAACATGCACCATTCCAAAGATGTTTGCGAAGCCCAAGGACAAGAGCGATTTTACACCTACAACAAAATGGATAAACTCATACTTAGAAGAAGTAGTTACATGACATCCTGATACACATCCACACAATACGGCTGATTTGATAATTGCATGCAGCAATAGATTTGTCCCTCTGCAAAGCCCTAATGAAATAGACGATAGTTGTGAAGGTGATTCTCTTTTAATTCAATCTAATAACGCTCCTGTGCATGTCCCTAGTACCTATGACTCTGTTAGTTTTAAAAAAAAAAAGAGGTTAATGCCCTGAAGTCCATGATTGGTGACCTTATGGGAAAAGATGAAGCAGCTACTGGCCTTAAATAAGCTGGCCCCTTTATACTCCGAGGTCCATACAAACCTGTTTAATTCATCCGTTGCTAGGAAAAAGCACGATCCAGTTTCCGGTGCTTCGCAGGAGGCCCTGGTTATCATAACAAGCTTAAAGGTAGAGCGGGAGGAAAAGGGCTCAAGAAATGGGGCTAGAAATGGGGGCTGCTTAATTAATTCAAATAATCCAGCTGAGCTGGGTAAGGCCAATACAGCAGGTCCAGGGGGACCCGGTTTGCTGAATCCTTTATTAGTAATAATGTGGAGCGCAGACCCCTCCCAAACTTGTACCCAAGATCTCAAAATTCTTGCAAAGTGTTTATGACCAATGTCCCAAAATATACTCCTCAAAAAGATTCAGAGTCTAAGGATTCTTTCAAGGTGATTCATTGGCTACCGGGAGCAATACCTCTTTGTATAGTAACCCTCACACACTCTAATAGTGTCATGCTTCATCATCGGGTTCACCCTGGCTCCTAAAGGCCAGGGTGGGCTCAACCGTGTTTCAGGGAGCGCTTATGAGAAGAGGCCACGGGGTTAAAGATTAAAAATCCTCCAAATACTCCAGGTATCCCTTTAATATGGAGTAATGGCGGATATTAAAAACAAATAGTAGGGTGTCCCAAGGATACAATGGTCCTATGTGAGCTCGGTCCTGGTAGTTGGTCTTTGGTCTGACTTCTTGTATTCGCCCTCTCTGTCTGTGGGTCGCTCCACTGTACTTGCTTGGTGTGTCGTCTGCCGCATCCTCCTCGTCTTCCTCCCAAGCCTAAAAAATGTTGTTGATTTTGATTCGGGTGGAAGAAGGGTATATTCTGGAAAGGGGGTGGTCCTGGATATTGTTGGGGGCCATATGGTCCTGGCCAACCAAACATCTGTGGTGGAGGATGGTGATAGGTAGGGTTAAATCCTCTCCCTCGTTGGCGTCTTTGTTTTCCCCTCCACCTGTTGGCCGAATTATCACTTCCCCAGTCATCTGTGTCTGATCGAGATGACATCGAGTCACTTCTGTTCGATGACTCAGTCTCCGAATCTTGTTGACTCACGTAATCATCCTTAATGTACGGATACACTCTCTCGTGAGAAATGTTTTTGAGATCTTTCTGTAACTTTGTGATTTTACTTTGCATTAAGAACTCTTTATGTTCATTGATATCTTTGTTGACTTCATCCAATTTTTTCTTGAACACTGAGATCTTAATTTGTGTGTTCAAGAAATCCTCACTAGTCTTGATTTTAATGACTAGTGCTTCAGAGAGACATTTTGCCGTATTGTACGGATATGTACCAACCAAAGCCTGATAGGCAAATGACACTATGGAATGCCCCCCAAGTTAAGGGCCATTTTCCCTGTGGGGTATGTGTTGTCTGCCAGTTTACAACACATACTTCCCACATTGATCTGGGACTCCCATGGCCGTGGGAGCAACGTTGCCATACCAATTGCAACTCGGACAACTGTATATACATGATCACATGCCCATGCGGAGATCGTTACATTGGAATGACGACAAGAAAGGTGAAAGTCCGCATCAGTAAGCATAGGAGCACCGTTCGTAGGAGAGTTTCTGCTACGAGACTCACAACACACTATTTGGAAGACCAACACACTGATAAGGATTTGGTGTGGACCATCATCGAAAAGGTGAAGGGTGGTCCCGATCTATCCAGAAGACTCCTACTTAAAGAACAGAGATGGGTTTATACACTCAAAACCCATGAAAAAGGTTTAAATGACTCTATTCCGTGTGGCCAATTGGGCCGGATATGAGAATTCCACATTATGATATCTTACCTGGTCAGACCGCTAGTATAGACCAGCATCTTTCAACACATATGACAAAGAAAACTCAATCCCCCCCCCAAAAAAATCCTTCGTGTTTTAAGGAATCCCTACAAATGAGGGAGGCTGGATGGCTTTTAATGATGACCTTTATATATATTTTCCAGCCACATGCCATTTATTCCTGACATTTGTCACACCAGGGAATTACACCATTGAACTCCTCTTTACGGTGCATAGCACTAATAAAGTTGTTTTGAAAAAAACCCCGGTCCCTGTAACATAAACATGACATTTTGCCAACATGTGAACTACATCCCCCATGATTCCTTGGGGTATGGTAGTTCTCTGTCGCAACGTCGGATACGACGCACTCTATCCGCACTGTATGATCGAGATCCGACTCACCTTACCAGTCACATGCCATTTATTCCTAACGTTAGTTTCACCAGGGTACTACACCATAGAACTCCACCATGCGGTGCTTAGCACTAATAAAGTTTTTGGAGAAAAACCCGGTCCCTGTAATACGAACGTGACGATTTGCCAATATGAGAACTACATCCCACATGATTCGTTGGGGTATGGTAGTTCCCTGTTTCAACATGACGCATTCAATGCGCGCCGATTGATTGAGATCGGAATCACCTGCAAACGCGGGCTTCACTACTCGGTCTCCTCGTCCCTTTAAAAGAGACTTCAGTCCAGCTCACCGGTACTCACGCCGGGAGCTGCAGAACCAAGTAGGTGTCGCCGCGGGGCAAGGATCCTTGACGAAGTAAGTGTTGGATTAGACAGAGATGGGGAGAAAGGTTTTTCAGTGAGCATACACCAATAAGCTTGTTGTGAACCGATATTATAACAACATCTACATTGACTCTATTCCCAGAGTTTGACTACAGGACTGCCCCTTCTCTCTGCACTCGTGAGAAGTGTGCTGTCCATCTAAAATGGGTAAGAGTTACAGCCTCTCTATTTTACTCTAACATTCACTATGGGCTTGAATTTTAAAAGGGGTGCCTGACGCCTCGCTATCTAAGCACCTTACCAAGTGTGATGAGATGCTGTTTTTATTATTTACATTTTTTTTATTTATATGACGCGAATTACTGAATTTTCCAAACTCTAAACTCTCATAACAAAACCTTACGGTCACTTTGCATGTTGGGTTGTGGATGCTGAATTGTGCATCTTATGAGATCGGGTGAGATTTCGGTGCTTGGCCCTTGATCTCTATAAATATGCGAGCTGAGCTGTGTTTAATCTTACACACCAAGCAACACTAGGATAGCGCTGCACAGTCCCCTTACAAATTCTGAAAAGAGGGTGAGCACTTAGCGCTAGGCACATTGACTCTCTCATGTTGTGGTCAATACACAATATTGTTGTGTTGTGTTCCGTCTCCCTACAGGTTGGACGAACTTTTGAATAAACTCCCCACCGAGGATAAGTATATCCATACGGCGTTTTGATTGAACAGAGTTCTGTTTTTTTATCTTGTTGATATTTCCAGGGAGGGATTTATCATTGTGGTTTGCCCTGAAGAAAGCCGTGGACCCATAGGGCCGCTCACTGGCTGAAACATGTTGGCAATGAGTATAGGGTCATAGAACCATTGTATCCTTGGGACACCCTACTATTTGTTTTTAATATCCGCCATTACTCCATATTAAAGGGATACCTGGAGTATTTGGAGGATTTTTATTCTTTAACCCCCCTGGCCTCTTCTCATAAGCGCTCCCTGAAACACGGTCGAGCCCACCCTGGCCTTTAGGAGCCAGGGTGAACCCGATGATGAATCATGACACTATTAGAGTGTGTGAGGGTTACTATGCAAAGAGGTATTGCTCCCAGTATTGGTAGGTACATATGATCAGACCTCCTTAATAGAGAATTGTGCCTTTATTTAATATATCAATTTCCTTTGGGCGGAATACTGTTTGTTATTGATGATTATTTGGGAGGACGTATCCCCTTACCCCGTTTGACTTCCAGTGTGTGGAAGTACCTCTCCACCCTTCAGGCCTTTGGCCGGTATTGTATACAGATTCATCGGATACGGCATGTGAGAAGGTGCAGGTCCTTAATCAGAGAGGACATAGTTAAGGTCAGAAGACATGAGGTCCCATATTCCCCCACTGATTGTATAGAGCTGACACTGGTTAATGAAAGGCTGGCCGAGAATTTGATAGCTTTAGAGTTCAGAACCTGCCCCCCAGCACCTTCTGCTATACAATTTATATGCAGTCCAACATCTGAAGACCATTTCCAAGTGGCACGTAGCCATGCAAAAGGATTGGCACTTGAGTCATCCTTGGGGGAAAATGATTGACTTATGACACAAAGTGGCTGGGCTGTTGGTCATTACACCAATACCAATTTTGAAACACTGTTAAAAGCCTGTATGCCAATTTTGTCCTCCCTAAATACTTCCGAGTTATTAGGAGCGTGTAGTCCCTATCCGGGTAAAAGGAGTAAACAGGTGTATCAGGGTTCGGTCAGGACTACTCCGCTAATTCTGACAGCGAACAAACCAGATAGAGACTGTATCCCAGAAGGTCACATTGCAGAGAATTACATAATACAAAGCCCCAATGATCCAATCCAAAAGGAGATAACAACACAATTCTCGATGGTCTCATGGAATGTGGCAGGGGTCAAGAGCAAATTGTCTCTTCCACATTGGAATGAGTTTATTGAGAAGTTTGATATATGTTTATTCCAAGAAACCTGGAGCGCAGTTCCAGCACACAAGGCAGGCTATGCTAGTTATTTTGCCCCGGCAATCCAAAAAAGAATGGGACGCCCAGCCGGGGGCTTACTTATATGGGCTAAGCTTAGCCTTTGTTGTAGTATATCACAACTACCCTTGGATACTCCAGACGTCATGGGAATTCGCCTTAAGGGCTACACAGGTAATACCATGGTGCAGCGGCCAGGGCAGCTGACTTCGGAGCACAGGGTTCACGGTTCGATCCCCGGCTCCGGCGGCAGCTCAGCTCAGCAACATGTGACTCTGGGCAATAGCTCACTTAATTTCCACTACGGCCCCCAGCGCCTTGAGACCCGTAAGGGTGAGTAGCTGCGCTATATAAAAACGGACTTACTTACTTACTTACTTACCATTGACATTCATAATGTCTACGTGAGAGCCACCAGGGGGGAGACCCTCAGCGACCATCACAAAATTGGAGGAGCTTCTGGGCAAGAGAAACCCCACTCCCTTCCTAATAATAGCAGGTGACTTCAACGTTACATTTGAACCGCTCGATAGGGAGGAGATGGTTGAAGTGCAAGAGGAAGAGAAGAAGTGGATGGTCCCCTTACTGGATCTTAAACCGGTAAAGAGGTGGTCCCAAATAGTACTCCAAGTTAAAGCCATGACTATGGAGTTTAGTCTTAGGGCAGTCAATGGCAGGACCAAATCTGATAAGCTGGGTGCAAATACCTTTAATAGACTTGACGGTCAAAGCTGTATTGATTACATCTAGCTGGACCTAAGGCTCTGGCATAAGGTAATAGATATGGCTGTAGGAGAAACAACTGATAGTGATCACAATCATCTCTGCCTTACAATGTTATCATTGTGGGGTGAAGCATCTGTACTGCCGAAGACCCAGTGGCTGGCAGCTAAAGAGGTTCGGCCAACAAACGATAAGCGCTGTCTTAAGTGGCACAAAATAGCTGCCGATCAAGATAAGCTTAAGAACATGCAGATAAAGTTGTTGGCCTGCACAGCAGAAGTTGCAGCATTAAAGGCAACCCAGGAAGGGAGGTTGGAAGTAATGAATTTTCATTGCTGCTTTTTCGAGCGCTTAGACTCTCACTTCACTGTGGCAACACATACGAAGAACTCATGGCCCACCAACAAGAGCACACAAACATGGTACTCCAGATCCCTACTAATAAAAGCAGTTAAATCAAGGGACTTAGAGGGGAATAGAAATGCTAGGACAGCTTACAGGCTAGAACTTTGGAAAGCTAAGAGGTACTGGGACGAAGCTAGGTGGCAGTCCCTTAAGGACGCATGTCAAGCTAGGGATAGTAAAAAGTTATGGTCTCTGGTGGTGTCAGGACCTTTAGAACCGGAAAATCATATTTCTCCTTCTGATTGGCATACCCACTTTTCTACTCTGTATACCAACCATGAAGCTCTAAACGCTTTGGCTGTACAACCTAGACGGTATTCCCAAACCAATGGGGTTTTCTTCACTTTAAAGGACATTATGACCGCAATTAGTACAATAGTCGAGTCAATCAATCAATCAATCTATCAAAAATAGCTTTATTCGATTTAAAATGTAAATCATAAAAGCACAGTTTATAACATACAGTTACATACATTTGCACACGGATAAACATAAAAGAATAAAAAGGTTAAAAAGATTTACAATCATATATTAAAAACCAGGACTCATATTCCATATTGTTTTCCTTGAGTTAATAACGCATTTCAAATAAGTAACCACGGAAGACGTAAACATTTCATTTTCTAAAAGTTGTAAGGCCAAAAATGCTAAGCGACATTGTCTCAAACCCAGAGTTTTTAAAATCGGCACTATCAATCTTTTTCTTGGGAGAGAATAAAACTTACAAAATAAAAGGATGTGCATCGTAGATTGTTGTGATAAATCATCGCATGGGCAAGCATCCAGATTTTTGGACCAGTCATTTATGACCGGGAAACTTGTAAGTCTATGAAAAGACCCCAGGCAGAAACGAGTCAGCAACATCCTGTCGTAACTCCCAGATACATATACAAGATAGGGCTGAATACCGTGACATGACATCAACAACTGATTATCCAAGACAGTAGGTTTAACTATTTCTTGTGACAATCTAATTGACTGTAAATGAGCTAGACTGTCTACTTTTAATGTTTTTCTCGAGATTGATACAATACTATCCGGCTTGGCAAAATATTCAGGGTGGCCAATATCACTCATGAATTTTCTGATGTAGTTTAGCCAAGGGATGGAAGATACCCTATGAAGCCTTAAACAGTCGTTAATGATGGCCCGATTAAAAATAGTGTGTATTGTCGCCCATATCTTGTGCCACAGCAGAATTGGTTCAATTTTAATCAAATCCAAAATATACGAAATCCCAAGCTCAGAGTGACAAATAAAGGTAGCGGTGCTATTTGGGACCACCAATAAATATCTTGAAAATGCATTCTCAATTTGTTGTAGAGGCTGGACATCCGTATGTCCCCAAATACCTGCTCCATACATGGCTGTAGTGAGACACTTTGCTTTGTAAATTTGTATTAATTCCGACACTGGTCTTCTGCCTAATCTTCTAGCAAAGTTGATCAGGGCACCGGTAGCTCTAGAGAACAGCAATTTCCGGGCTAACACAGCAAAAGACCAGGTCCCCCTATAGTCAAAGTGGATGCCCAAATACGGAAATCTATTGATGCATTCCACCTTAGTATTATTAATAAAAATATCGCGACATTTAGCGCTATTCTTGCCACATTTCATTATATAAGTTTTAGAAATAGTCACTTCCAGGCCCCTTTATTGCATAAACGTGACAAAACTGGTTACAACTCTCTGCAACCCTAATTGAGTACGGCCATTAAAACCGCATCATCTGCGTATAGTAATGCAGGAATAGGGTGCTTATTAATAATGGGGAGGTCCTGGCATTGATCAATTAAAACTTGGCCGAGGCCGTTGATATATAAAGTAAAAAGGAAAGGGGCGAGCACGCAACCTTGTCTCACACCTTTTCTGATAGGGAATTTAGCTGTACATTCGCCCCGATTTCCGTATCGGACCCTTGCACCTGCATCTTTATAAAGCTGCCTCATGAAGTTTATAAGGGGTGGGTCCACCCCCATATCCGCGAGTATGCTCCAAAGTCTATCGTGTCTCACGCAATCGAACGCGGAGCTGAGGTCCACAAAGGCTAAGACTAGCCTACCTTGTTTAGCCTGGGTATATTTACCTATCACAAGGCTTAGATTTAACCCCTGTTCTATTGTCCCTAGACCCTGGCGGAAGCCATATTGCAGATTAGAGATAACGCCTGTATCTTCTGCCCAAGTCTGTAATCTATTTAAAATCACACGCCCTGTCACTTTGAGAAAAGAGTCCAAAAGGGAAATCGGACGATAACATGTAGGCTTATTACGATCCCCCTTTTTGAATATTGGTACCAGGATCGAATCAGACCAAGATGGAATAAGGCCCTGGTGACAACAAGCTGTTAAGACAAGAGTTAATAATGGTCCCCAAAGCGGGAGGTTTGATTTATACACGTCTACGGGGACTCTGTCCGGGCCGGGAGCGTTTCCCCCTGCACTAGCATTTATGGCACATGTAACTTCGTCTAGAGAGAAATGTAAATCCAATGGGAACGTATTAAAGAGATCGGTCTCTAAAAAAGGTTCAAATTCTACTGGGTGCAGAGCCTGGTTCTCATCGTTATATAAAGTAGTAAAATGGTCCACCCATGTATCCTCACTGATCGCTATTTCAATAGCTGGTAAATCTCTTGGAGCTAGGAAAGGCGCTTTAACCTGGTATTATCTCTACATAATGAAGCTTCATGCACGGCCCGCCACGAATCAGCTCTTAGTGTCTCCTTGCGTTCTTTTAGCGCGCGCCTGTAGGCACTTCTAGCTAAATTTATTTCCAGCTGATATCTATCCTGCTTATGTAGCATTTCTTTTAAATTTATATGGGCTTTAGTGCATACAGGGTCGAACCACCCCTGCTTCTTGTGCTGACTCTTCTTGAATTCCACAGTTAAACACTTCTTAATTTCCGCAGAAATAGAACAAAATGAGTTCAGGACCTCCACATAAGTAGCGGACTCATTAAGACAGACTGAAAAGGCCTTATTACATTTGGTTATTAGTAGATTAATAAACTCAGTCGGATCAACTTTAGACCATAGTCGAGTCAAAAGCACCGGGACCCAATGGGATACCTGGTATTCTTTTTCTTTTAAATACCCTAGGTAGGGCACAATACATGCATGCGTTATTTAATGCCATAGCTGATGTCCATCAATTGTTGTTTTTGCATTTGTCACCCCGAGTGGGACGGGTATGCCCAGACGTGGGTCCCGTGCTCTCCATGCCACTGGAGTCAAGCTATCCTGGCTGAAGAGGGGTGAAACCCCGAAACCGGTCCTAGGATGCTTGTTTCCAGTCCAGGGAGGACCTGGCCTGGCAGTTCGGGCTGGACTGTTCCCATTGGGCACAGGGTCAAGACTGATTTGCATATGGCTGGGTTCAAACTGGAATGGCATGGTGAGCAAAAAAACGATGGATTTAGGCCCAGATCTCTGTACTGGGGTGAATGTATGACATTGTTCTGCATTCTGTCCATCAATTGTTTTTGCATTTGTCACCCCGAGTGGGACGGGTATGCCCAGACGTGGGTCCCGTGCTCTCCATGCCACTGGAGTCAAGCTATCCTGGCTGAAGAGGGGTGAAACCCCGAAACCGGTCCTAGGATGCTTGTTTCCAGTCCAGGGAGGACCTGGCCTGGCAGTTCGGGCTGGACTGTTCCCATTGGGCACAGGGTCAAGACTGATTTGCATATGGCTGGGTTCTAACTGGAATGGCATGGTGAGCAAAAAAACGATGGATTTAGGCCCAGATCTCTGTACTGGGGTGAATGTATGACATTGTTCTGCATTCTGTCCATCAATTGTTGTTTTTGCCCCCATCCCAGGATCATGGAGAGGAGCAGAAGTTGTGCCACTGTTTAAGAAAGGTGATAAGTCCCGCCCTTGCAATTAGAGGCCAATTAGTCTAATTGACTCTATTCAGAAAGTTTTTAGCAGGGCACTCTTGCACAAAATACAGGCATGGGTTAATGAAAATGAAGTCCTATCCCCATACCAAGCAGGTTTTAGAGAAAAACAGGGACCGTTGATCAGAGTTATGCTTCCTTTTACTTTGTTGGAAAACAGTGACAATTGGAAAGGGTAGTTTGTAAAGTGCTTTCATAGATCTTAAGACGGCATTTGGCCTAGTTCCTAGGCAGAAACTGTGGCAAACCCTTAGGGACATAGGTATGCCAGAGGAAATGGTAATCATGTTGATCCGTCTGCAAGAAGGACATTTTGCCAGGGTACGTTGGGGCTCTCAAGGTCAGCTTACAGACTCAATCCCAGTTAACAGGGGTGTGCGCCAAGGCTGTGTCCTGGCTTCAACGCTTTTCTCTCTATTTATTAACAATGTTGTACAATTCCTTACAATAAATCCGACTGATGCTCCCATGCTAGGGGGGAAAGGTAGGAACTTTCCTTTTTGCGGATGACACACTGCAGGTGTGTAAAACACTAGGAGGGCTACAGCAGCTTCTTAATCGCTTTGAAGGATTCTGTGATGTCAAAGGTTTAGTAATAAACATATGTAAAACCAAGTTTACGGCTCTGAACCCCCATAAATCCTATTGGGATGTCCCTCTCTTGAGGGAAAGCAGCTTGAGAGAGTCAGTGACTTTGATTATCTAGGCCTAAAGCTGTCGGATAACTTGTCATGGAAACCTCATATATCAAAGATGCTTTTGAATCAGAAGCAGTTGATTGGAGTCTTGGGAAAAGAACATTGTTTATCTCACAGCAAGCCGGATGTGCCGGCCTTGCAAGTGTATGATGCTGAAGTGGTGAGTTCTGTGATGTACAGGGCAGAACTATGGGGCTTGGAGCAATTAGAGGAGCTTAGTAGTTCAGACCATAAATTCCTTAGGAGCCTAGGAATGTTACCCCAGAGTACCCCCCTGCATCCCCTCATGTTGGACATGGGTAGACATTCCATGATCACCGAAGCAAAACTGCATCCCCTGCTGTTCTGGTTAAAGGTTAAGTCGACCCTTGAATTATTGCTGTATGCCCGTGCTTTGGAGGATATAAAATGCAGGGATACTGCTAATAAAATCGGCTGGCTAAGAGGCGTCAAGAATTTGCTTATGGCTATTGGGTTGGGGGATATCTGGGAAGTCAATGATCCCTCTTTGCTCCCCCAGTAATGCGAAGTAAAGGAATCCTATTGGGAGTAGGTAACCCAGGGGGAACCTAGCAGCAGGGCATGGAGGAAGCTTACCTTAGACTTTATGGCCCATAAACTGGATCGCTCCCTGAAAGGCTATTTAGGTCTCACAGAACTCCCAAGGGACAGGAAATTATATATCCAGTTCAGGTTTGGCATCCTGCCCTTACATGATTTGACTGGAAAATTGAACAGCGGCACTGAGCCTACATGTGGTTGCCCTGGTTGTAAAAACTATCAAGGAACTTTAGCCCATGTAATGTTTGCTTGCCCGCTGTATGCATCGCCGAGGACAAACCGGCTGACCCCGATCTGTAAGCAGTTGGGAACCGACAACTATAGGACTTCACTGAGAATTCTGAAGTCTGATGCCAGGCCACTGTTTGCGTGTGTGGTGGCACAGTTCCTGGGCCAAATGTGGGGCATCAGGAGTAGGGCCCAGAGGGTAAATGACAGTTGATTTTATACCATGATTTTAACAGGCTATGAGACCCTTAGTATCCCAGGAATGGTGGTTTACACAGTTAAACTCAATGCACTATGCTGTAGCATCTTACTGTTCTACTGTACACATCATCTATGGCCACCAACATGTAATGCTGCTGGGCGGTTCTGAGGAGTGGAGGCTATAATTTAATGTATTTACTGTAAATATTTAATTGTTTGTATGTATATTTTATACATGGCCATTTTTCAAATAACATTGTTTTCCAGTTTTTACTGATCTTATTAGGGTTGTAATTAATTAATGTATTTTATTGTATTATATAATGCCGTAATTTGCACGTTTGAGTGGAACTTTTATGACAAGATGTCGAAATAAAGTAAATACAGTGGGGCTGATTCACAGAACTAATCTGAGATAAAATCCTAAACTTACTACTTTTGGTATTCACAGAAGGCATTTAGTAGTAGTAAAGTTAGGACTCCTAACTTTACTACTACTAAATGCCTTTTGTGAATAACGAAAGTCGTAAAGTTAGGATTTTGTCTCAGTTTAGTAGTAGTAAAGTTAGGAGTCCTAACTTTACTACTACTAAACTGAGATAAAATCCTAAACTTACTACTTTTGGTATTCACAGAAGGCATTTAGTAGTAGTAAAGTTAGGACTCCTAACTTTACTACTACTAAATGCCTTTTGTGAATAACGAAAGTCGTAAAGTTAGGATTTTGTCTCAGTTTAGTAGTAGTAAAGTTAGGAGTCCTAACTTTACTACTACTAAATGCCTTCTGTGAATACCAAAAGTAGTAAGTTTAGGATTTTATCTCAGATTAGTTCTGTGAATCGGCCCCAACATCTCTAAGTTCCATGCAGAGAAAAGGTATCTTGCCTAAAAAAAATTAAAACATCTCAAAGTGTCATAGAAAGAAAATGTATGTTTTTATATGTATTTTCCATGCTCCCATCAATGTGCAGAGAGCTGCATGTATCTATCCTCTGTCCTGTGCTCCACCTCCAGGCAGTGATGATTTGTAGCCAATAGAATGTTGCTTCTTCGGTGCATCACATTGTGTACAGCTGTTGGTCTGTGCTCATTTATTCTGGTGACTTTCTTTATCTTTGTGAACAGGTGCCTGGACGTTAGTGAGAGCAGGACTTTCCATTCGTTGCCTTAGAGTTTTGAGCACCAGCTACCAATCTGGTCTAGAGGTCACAGCAGCTGTTAAGGATTCTTCTAGAGGTCACAGCAGCTGCCTAGGGATTCTTCTAGAGGTCACAGCAGCTGCCTAGGGATTCTTCTAGAGGCCACAGCTGCTGCCTTGGGATTCTTCTTGAAGTCACAGCTGCCTAGGGATTCTTCTAGAGCTGCCTAGGGATTCTTCTTGAAGTTGCAGCTGTCTAGGGATTCTTCTAGAGGTCACAGCTGCTGCGTAGGGATTCTTTTAGAGGCCACAGCAGCTGCATAGGGACTCTTCTAGAGGCCACAGCTGTTACCTAGGGATTCTTCTAGAGGCCACAGCAGCTGCCTAGGGATTCTTCTAGAGGCCACAGCAGCTGCCTAGGGATTCTTCTAGAGTCCACAGCTGCTGCCTAGGGATTCTTCTAGAGGTCACAGCTGCTGCGTAGGGATTCTTTTAGAGGCCACAGCAGCTGCATAGGGACTTTTCTAGAGGCCACAGCTGTTGCCTAGGGATTCTTCTAGAGGCCACAGCAGCTGCATAGGGACTCTTCTAGAGGCCACAGCTGTTGCCTAGGGATTCTTCTAGAGGCCACAGCAGCTGCCTAGGGATTCTTCTAGAGGCTACAGCAGCTGCCTAGGGATTCTTCTAGAGTCCACAGCTGCTGCCTAGGGATTCTTCTAGAGGTCACAGCTGCTGCCTAGGGATGCTTCTAGAGGTCAAAGCTGCTGTCTAGGGATTCCCCATGTCCAACATGCGTGACAAATAGGTGTTGCTTGACTATCATCTTTCTATACAGGTAGCACATTGGGCATTACCAGAAATGGATTATATTTATTGATAGAGCCCAGTGATGATTTTATGGACTCAAAATCTGAACATTATTTCAAGGTTTCATTTAAAGAAGTGCCCTTCAAATTTCTTACATGACCTCCACATCAGCTTAAGACATAACTTAGGTGGAGGCAGTTATCTAATGATAATGCCTCAAAAATTATATTAACTCTTTAATGTGGTGCAGTCAGAGATGAGTAATGAGGCAAGCCCCTTGTGTCTAAATTAATATTAATACACTGTTCTGCTACTTTCTTTGACTTCCCTTTGAATGTTATACATAGTAAATGCCTGTAGTTTTATTTGTTTGTGTCTGCACTTTCTATTTACTAACCTCATTACTACATGGGTGAGAATTCGCGAATAACCCACTGCAAATGGTTTCAACTGGATCCAGTTGCTAGTATGTGGGTTGTGGGCATCTATTAAACCTCTCTGTAGAATACACAGAACAATCTTTTGATTCTATTTGCATATTTCAACTGGTTAGTAGTATAGGGTGATTGCAGTTGAGTTTTCAATGTAACGTGTTGATATTCCCTTGTGCCTCACAAAACGCGCTTACATCGGCACAGATGCAAATGATAGAGGCATGCACTACTAACCAACTCAATAGAAACAACCTCTCACAAAGAGATTTACAGTGACAAAGGGAGGGCAGATTCTGAACTATGTGATGATTAAAATATGTAATCAGATCATAGCACTAAAGGAGAGGAATATAGCACTTTACCACGCGATGTATTACATCGCGTGCTCATACAACGCGGTCGTTACAACGACCGCATTGTTAGTACGCGATGCATTTACATCGCAAGTCTTTGCAACGACTTCCACTAGGGGGCGCGCTGGACTTAGGAATAGTATTGTTTACTATTCCTACTCCAGTTTGCACAACAGCAGGGAAGGTGTTAGAATTCATTTCCAATACCTCAGCGCCCCCTAGTGGAAGTTGTTGTAAAGACTTGCGATTTAAATGCATCGCGTACTAACAATGCGGTCGTTGTAACGACCGCGTTGTAAAGGTATCGCGGTGTAATGACCGCCTTGTAAAGGTTGTTTCCCAAGGAGAGCAATACAAAGTATTAATGTACATATTAAACAAATCAGTACCCAATCTAAGTGAGAAGTGCATCACTGAATGGAAACACCTGGTGCATCAGAACCCTCACTAATCAAGGTACAGGTATAGCTTATCCATACACATACCCAATGCACCTCGTTAAAAGGCACCTGGTTGAAAAACCCCAAGATAATGGATTGCACAAGTGTGAGCGCTATACGAGGTAAATATTGACAGATATCACCAGCAGTCACACATACTCATTAGAGACATCAAAAGAATGAGCAGAGCCCACAGTGAAAGAAGATTCAAACAAGACATGAAGTTGCATCACACCACCCAATAGGAATGTCCACAGAAGTTGCAACTGACAAAAGACATTATTAATAATGTCCTACTCATGATCACATTCCACGTCATGCAGCAGAAAAAAGATGCCATGATGCGGCAGCCAATTTCTACCTGCTATCCACATTACAATACAATACTATACCACTGGTTCTCTCCAGAGAGTAATCAGAGACACAACTAGCATATCACATCCATTCATCTGTGAAGAACAATAGCGAGTCATGGATTTTCTCAAACCCCAAGTAGCATATGTCACCTTCCCTCAACACCAATAAAAATGTAACATCCACTGAAAGGCTTCTACAACATCTGTGAATTTCGTTTTTCAATAGAGATAATCATTTGCACACACTTTGCAATAAGAAATATGCACAGACGCACAAACGGGAAATATACACCTGGCTCAATCAGTATACGATTGGTCCTGGTGCCAACCTTAGGCTTCAAGCCATACTCCAAGTTTTCTCATCTTCCTGGCATGGTGCAGCTGTCCTGAATGCCAGCACATTCTCAGCAAGGATGCTACGACCAGGACGCAGGCACTGAGTCCTACTCTGTGTGCCGGCCACACAGCCACAAAATACACTAAAGCACTGATCCAGCACTCCAATCCCTCATGACTCCTGATTCCCCCAACTGGTGACAGCAAACACCTATTGAAGTCATGGCTAGGCTAATGACATACTAGCAAAACCCAGCCACTAGGGAATAGACTGCATACAGGAGGGCACACATTTGGACATGATGCACCATTGAGCAAGTCTTGTAGTCAAAGGATCAGTATGGGTAAAGGAAGATAGGTGACCATTTTAATTTGTATTCACATACAATCCAGAGGATAACGTCTAAGGATGTAAATGTGACATGCACAAGGAGGTGTGTTTATGGTGGTGCTTTTTATGTGCTATATTTAACGTTTTTTGCTTTACTTCATGCCTTTCTGTGCTTGTGTCTTATGTTGATAGTCAGGGTTCCACTACAATTTACCTTTCTGTGCCCTGGATGTAATTGCTCTTTGTGGAGTTATATTGTCATAGATTTACTTGCTCACTGTGTGGATTGCTTTAAGTTAGTCTCATCTTGGACTTCCCTGGTGCTCTATGTGTGCAATGCAACATTTTGTCCATGTTTCTGGGATTTACGCTGGACAAAAACCTGAACCTTCATATTCATATATATTTGGCACACAATGTGAAATCAGAGTCCTCGGAGGCATTAATCTTGAGGATGATTTTAAATCAGTGGTGCAATACCAAGTGCTACCTAAGGTTAATTGTAGAATTGCACTACAGGCAGGCATCACCAAAGTTTTCCCTTCTCCAGGCTTCCCCGCATGTAATTGCAAGTTTAGCCCGAAGAACCAAATGGTTTGACACATCAGGCTGATCCCGGTCACCCTCAAGCGATTTCCCATCAGACTGAGAAGCAAATTCAAGTTGACCTGTCTAGTGCATAAAACTTTACATTGAGAAGCACAGCAATATCTGGCCCATAAACTCTAGCAGACCTCAGGCCAACAGTGTTCCCTTTGGAGCTCTGTCTTCTTCTTAAATCCCAAATGTTGAAGAAAAAACAAGACTTAAATAAACCTTCTCATGGACTGTGCTCAAGATATGGAACTCTTTCTCCTCTGTTACAAGAAACAATCCCTTATGTTGAGTTTGAAAACTGGATGTGAAATTCCTTCTATTTCAAAATCATCACCTCAGATAATTTTCACAATGACTCACTTCCTTCTCTCAAATGAGTCTGCAGCAGTGTCTGCTGATACTGCTTACTCTTCTGGAATCCTCTTCTGCCACCAACTATGTGTATATAATTTTGCTATAATTGCACTGTACCCTGAAGAAACCTGTTTTCTACTCACTCTCTTTATGTTCCACAAGCAGTAGCCATATTTTTGTGGTTGATGTCAAGGTTCAATTGTATATCTATGTATAGTGCTCTGATACAAACTATGAGTTTGGGTCTGGTATGCACAAGATAAAATCACAAATAAATACATTTAATATATTAATCTGAACATGGCCGTGTGTGGTGGTTCTTTTTCAATGTTCACTTTGTGCTAGTATAGATCAGTGCTGAGACGGCATCATGGGGTCTGCGGCAGTACATGTGTGCATGCGTGTGTGTGCATAAGTATTAGATGATGGGGCAGGTGTGTGTATCCCCTCTGGTTTTGTTATTTGGTGCATTTCTTTCCTCACTGGATGTGGTCATCTTGGTGCTTTTATAACCATATTATTTTTCTTTTCATTTTTATCTTGATGGTACAGTTTTTCTAACTGGTGCAAGTAATAGGGCCTCTTAGTATGCATCATTTTGATTTTACCAACCTCAAAAGGATAAAGGACAATCCTGTTAGGAATCAATCTTGGGGCATGCTTCTGACACCAGATATCTGCGGCAAGCATTTAATTCACTGAGCCATCTTTCCAGCTTGGCATTGCATGGCTGGGCATGCTTCTCGGAAACGTATTCTTAGTGTTTGGGACTTTGTTGTGTCATTGAGATCAGTGAGTGCACTTTGATTGGAATCGTATTCTACCTGTTTGCTTGATCGACACAAATTAATTTTTGTACTTGTGTTTCCATTTGGTGAAGTTGACTGTCATGATTTACTTTATTGATTAGGACTCACTTTTATGTTTGCTTGCTCCATATTCCATTCTGTATGCCTCAATGGAATCCAGTAGAAATCATTTGTAACTGGTCAAAGCAAATTATTATTAAGGTGCCTATTTAGAAAGATCAATTAATATCAAATACATGGATACCTATTAGGATTATTAGAACAAATATGGGCCTTCATTGACCAAAGCCGTACCTGGTTGCTTTTGTAACAAATCCCTTGTTAACTGTAGTGACTAGGATGTAAGGGAGTCAATTATGCCATTTTGGATGCAAAAAAACAAAGAAGGTCCTAAAACACAATGCAGTGAAATCATTTTCAAAATGTGGTATTTCAGCACATTTTTTGATAATTCGATGTGGCAATGGGACTAGCCGTGGCTGTTTTCTCATGGTCGTTTTCTGTTGACATGCTCAATTTAATACGATGTTTGGGAAAGATTCATCTAAAACAACCTAGCATGTTTTTTATCCGGTTGAAATTGTGTATTCTCGTTCATTAGGTCTGGTTTTCTTGAAATTGTGCATGCACACAGCTGCTTGGATGACCGAAGCAACGCACTTGATTTTGACTCATATTATTTTGCCTAGTCAGTTTTAATTTGTCAGAACTGTGCAATTTTTGGGCTTTATGTGTTCTCCTTGGTTATCTGTTTTCTTTCAGCTCTCGATGAACAAATTTGCTCTCATCATGGTTCAAAACAAACACAACCTTTTAGTGGATAAAAGTATTGACCTTGCAAAAAGAAAAGTTTGAAAAAAATTAGACATACATGTCTGCTCAGTTAGCCAAGAGTCGCTCCTTTTAAAGGGTAAATCTAAATGTTACTTCCCATTTTTTCAGCAATTTGGTATTCACTCATACTTATGAAATCTTAGCATGGTGAAAATGTTCCAAAATAAATCTAGTTTCTTGTAACAAGACTCATAGAAGTGAGAAAGAGAGAGAGAGAGAGAGAGATCACTACCTTTAAGTCTATCTTTCTGATCTCACTCCTTACAGGATGGGTTTACCTTAGCCAAGAGACAAGATTTACCTATCCTAACCCTAAAATACAGTTCTTCCAAATAAAAAAACTCAGTTTCTATTTCTAGTTTCACCCATTCGTGGGATATACTAAGAGGGGTCATTATCTTGAGACACCCTGAATCACGAAGCAACATTGCCGCCCCAGTGGTGAAACACAAAAGAGCAGGGGGTGATGAGCAAGCCAGCAGGTATGTGATGAGGAAGACTAGTGCTCAGAATTCTGAGTATTACCAGTAATACATTGGGGCATCACTGGCCAGATCTGACGAGTCTAGTCATCACTACCACAAGGTGCTTCTATGTGGTGGCCACCACCAGGAGAGACTTGCAGATCGCCTTAGGAGCATTATTTCAGATGATGGGGTGACACAATGTTGCTTTGTGTAGGATGCCAGAAATCCTTGTACCAGCCTGAAATGTAAGTCACAGAATGCTCAACAGATGATATTATATGGAGGTGCAATGTTATCAGATACTATGCAGGCTGAAATGTGTCCCACAAACACATTGGGTTCCACTTCCGTACACATAACACCAACATAACGTGCATTATGTTCATGGTGCATGCACTTATCCTTTTCAATGTGCAGAAGGTTTTTTTATGCTCTTCCTGAGAAAATGTTTGGTGGCTATCTATGGTTGTTTTTTTTTCATAGTTTCATTAAGCATTAGAGATCCCTATACTGCCTTCAGATCAAGCAAGGACTACATTTAGAGTTAAAAGTTTATGTTAACTGCCCTAAAATTGGTTAATCATTGATTCATCAACACATTTTATGTTTGAAAGTACACTCTGAGCTGGTTTTTCATTGACACTTCAGAATCCAAGAATTCCTGAATTCTGTCCCTCCTCTACGGTACTCGCAACCATCTTCCCAGTAATGGGGACCATACCTGCCTTACGAACGAGTTTAGCTGTAATGCAGTGATGTAATGATCAACATTTTCAGAATTTGAAAGTCTGTGGGGTTGCTCTAAGCATGTTTTCCTGAGAATATAACAATTTTGAGAAAAGCTGAAAAGTATATGCATTACATCTACTTGTTTTGTTCATCAATACCATTGGTAAAACACTTAAAATATTTTGGAGTATAGGTTAAACAAAAACGATTCTTTACTAATTTGTCCTGATCAAGAGGGGGGTTTTAAAGGATAAAAGGTAGAGTGGATGGACATCAGTGGAACACTCAATAAAATGCAGTGATGGAACTCTGGCCATTTACGTGATGCACCGGAGTACATACAAGCTTTAAAGACGTATGTGTTGAGATCTAGCTCAGCATCTTTGGGCCCAGTAGCTCAGCAACTCAGGACCAACTTCTCTTTTCTCCCTGACCTCACTATTTCTTCCTCAAATACTCCTGTAGCACCAGAGGTCCCACCTAAGGAAAAAAGCCTCATCCTTAAACAGATGCCTTAGAGAAATTTAAACAGACTTTTTTAGATACCCTACCTAATGATCTTCAGGGTAATGAGGAAAAGGCTATATCTGAGAGCGTTACTCTAGTCAGGAGAATTCTGGTGATGAGAGAGACACTAAGGCCTGTGACAAATATGACAGTAGATCTTGGCTCCCACTGGCTAAGTGCAAGAGGCAGGAGGATCATGACACAGACAAGAACCCATCTCATGGACCGGTTCCTTCGTATTCCCTCTTATGGGATACTTTTGATGCAGAAGAAAAAGACTAGCCCCTTTCCTCTAACAGAACGCCATCTCCCAAAAAGGATGCCTAAATCTAGACTAAACTTAAAAAGCCCTTTCTGAAGCAGGTACAGGACCAACTCTAGGCAGAGTGCCCTAGGCCTTCCTTAGAGGGACAGGTGACCAGTATGCCAGACATAGATCCAAAATTAATGTTTTTGGGCAAATTTATAAAGGATCCAAAAAAGAGTAGCATCAGAATTTGGAAGGCATGCCAAGATATGCTCCTTGACTTGACAGTGTCCCTATCCAAGATCATTGACCCAGTCTTTGCAGCTTAAGAACAGTGAACTTTCATTGATCCCAGTATCTTAGCTGGTTGGGCCCAGATGGCTGTTTGCCATATGAGTAATGCAAACCTCTGTATTTATGTTGAAAGACACAGGTCTAATGCATTTTTGCAGGTCTATTCTTTTATGTATAGAACCAAACTCTGCAGGTTAGCCACAAATGAGGCGATGCTGTCAGCAGAGAGTTTCTTTTTGGTGATCCCTTCATCAAGGACGTGGCAAAGTTTGTAAACACTTTTACCTCTCTTGATAAAGCACAGTTGGCACTTAAGAATGTATTTCATCCACACCTTTTTGCCAGGCCTGGTAAAGAATGGGGGCACTCAGCCAGCCACTCATCAACCCATGCTCTGTTCAGAGACAATACTCCTCCTAGGGCTCATGGCTTTACTTACAGAGAGGAGATCTTTTCTTTCCCACAAGTGCACAAGGCTTCAGTGAACGTTTCCATGTGAAAGGTTTGACGGAGCAGCTACATTCAACTCTTACCCAGGAGAGCTACCAACTTTTTTCCCCACAAAAGCAGAGTAGCAAAATAAATCAATAGTTGCATAAGTGGGCTCAGATCATTCAGTGCGCTTGTTCTCTGCAGACATTTCAAGGGTTTAATCTTGAATTCTATGCAACCCCTTACCAGTTCTCCTTGCTCAGGCAAATTCATTTTTCTCCTAAGAAACATACCTTTATAAATCAAGAACGTTGTCAGCTTTTTCAGAAAGGGGTGATCAGTCTTTGCTCTTTCCATTCCAATGGATTTTTGATCAACAAGTGGTGGCTATGTATTGTTATAAATCTCAAATATTTCAATTCTTGGATCTTTTATAGCACTCCTGGATGGAGGGCATTCATCACCTCAAGGATCTGCTAGGAGAAGAATGCTTTATGATATGTCTCAACCTCAGGGACACCTACCTGGCGGTCCCAATTTTTCCATCTCATTGTTACGTTTTCCAGTTCTAGCAGAGAGATATGACCTGCGAGTACTTGGCATTGCCCCTCGGGCTATCTTTAGCCAATTGGTTATTGACCAAGTTGATGAAATTGGTTGTATAATTTTGAGGGCATGAGGGATTTGTCTAATAATCTATCTAGATAACATTTTTGGGTATGGCCAAGGATTAAAAATTCCTACCACAGCAACTTGGATTAACAATCTCTTGTTTGCTAGACCTGAGCTTTGTCATCAACCAAGACAAAGCAGACTTGAATCCTTCCATTCAGATGACCTAGTCATTGCCATACAGTTCAGAAGATCAGGTCCATAAAGAAGGAAATTCAAAGGGTTCTGGTGAAAGACGTCTAGTGAGGCTATTAATAACATCCTTTCAATCAATCTACCTGGGCCTGCTGCACTACAGGGCTCTCCAGCGCCTGAATAACTCCACTTGTGGAAGGCTCTCTCTTATGTAGAGCTGATTCCTTTGTCTGCGAATGTCCACCAGAAACTCCAATGGGGGCTCATTTGCATGGCGGCATGAAACAGAGGGCCATATTTGTTCTCATTTCCGATGTTGTGACTGCATCAGGTGGCAGTTATCTGGGCTGAGGAGTGAGATGAGGGGAGATAGGTATGGGTGATAGATGGTCCTATGAGCTGAATCTGCACCTCAAATGCCTCCAGCTCTGAGCCAGCTTATTTACAATTAATTCCTTGGCTCCTCAACAAGCTCACTGCTGCATACTTCTCAAAATGGAGAATGTCACTGCAATCCAATAGGTCAACCCTGCAGCAGATGAGATCTCGAATGCTGACAGAGATTGTCAAGTACATCTGGCATTACCACTTCTCCCACAACATACAGTCTTCGCAGTTCACATCATGGGTAAAGAGAAAGAATTGTGAACTGAAATTCTCAATATTTCAGGGATTCCAGCAAATAGAAACTTCAGTCATCATTATTTTCCAAGATTATAAAGAAGTTGAGTCTATGCAAGACGGACCTCTTTGCTTCCCTCATGACCTTTCAACTTTTACTCTACATTTGGAGAACAGATCTGTTGGTCAACATATGTCTTTCTGCAGGAACAAAAGGAACTGAATTATGCCTACTGTCTTTTTTCTATGAATCTGGGGGTGATTGTCCACGTCAATAAGCACAAGGTGGGCTTACTGCTTATCACACCTTATTACACCTCTGTGTAGAATACATAGTTAGTTCCCAGTTCTTTTGGAGTTATCTTGCCAACCTCCAATGATTCTTTCCTCCTTTCCAACAATCCATTTGGATCCACACCCAATGGTATTGCTTCACCATCTTCAACTAGAAGCATGGAAACTTTCCCAAGTACTGGGACTTTCAGTACAAGTTCTTAGCTTCATCAAAAAAGCTTGGTCTGACTCAACTCACAGAAGATGCCACCCTACATGGAACAGATGGTCATGCTGGTGCATGGAAATAGATCTGGACCCCATGTCAGCAAATGTCACCTTTGCGGTTGAGGGTCTTTCTACATTACCATGGAAGCAGCTCTCTGCAAAGTTGCACATGCTCTTTTGCTTCACTTCATGTCAAATACAGTAGAGCGTTGGACTTAGCAGGAAGGTTTTTCACTCTAAAAGAAGTCACGTTTGTAAGTCCTAAAAGTTAATTTCCAGACAAGCTTTTCCTGGAGATTTAAAGCTCTACGTAGTCAACTGATTACTAACTTACCAAAGAGTTACTAAGGATCTCAGATCCTTCCCTTCTGGTAACTTGCAACATCAATTGTATACCCTTATGGTTTAGTCTCATCCATCACGTTAACCAGATGGATTAAGTGGATTTTATCAGGAGCAAGCAAAAATGTTTCCATCTTTGGAGCTCATTTGGTGAGAGGTGCTATGGTGTCTATATCCGACATGCTGTATCAAAGCAGCTGTCGGCATGTCCAAATGATGATGTTCTACTTCTGACTCTATTCTAATAGGAGCCTTTTCCATTTAATGTTATTCTTAAAATAATAGTCTCAAGAAATGAGTATCATCTTACTCACAAACACAATTGGGCAGTCATGTCTCATCAGGGATGCAAGTTGATGCTGTAGAAAACAGATGACAATAAGGGCAGGATGATTAGTTGTATTCTGAGAGTAGGAACATACCCTTTGTGCTAGCTGAAACTAAAGTGGTTCCAGAAGCTGAAAAGGCAGGATCTGGGGATGATGCCCCCTTGGGAATCCAATCATGTTGTCCCTTACTGCTTTTTCTTCTATCCAATGGAGGCAGGTGCTATCCCAGCATGAATGTTCTTCAAGGTCAATCACCTTGCATTTGAGTTACCTGATATCCTGGTCCCACTTAGAGCACTAATTTGCCTGCCCCCACATCCCTCATTCTCTTTTCCATCAGGTATAGATGAATTTGAAACAGAGAGAGTTCAGTTTGCATTGACTTTATTTTTGTGAACACTTCGGCCAGCTGATTCTCCATCACTCCCTTACTGGAGCCATTATCTGTGATCTCCTGCTTGTCGGTCTCAATAGTTATTTCAGTTTTTTTCAGTTGAGTGGATTGGGAAGAACACTTATTACCAGTGCTTCAGGGCAGTGAAGCTGCCTCACACAATCCTCCACTTCCATCAGCCTTGCTCTCTCCATCAGTTACTCAGGAGATTCAATGCTTTATATTACAAGCCAAATATCATGATGCAACAACCAAGAAAGTTAAGGCCTGTGTTTGCTGTGTGCAACATGCAGTCCAGTAGCTGTCAAGCCTTATCAGCTCCAATTGGCATAGCAGAAACAGGTATTCTTCTATACATGACAAATGCTTATGTGCAACTGTGGTATCAGCTGCAGTAACGGCATCAGCATAGAGTAGCGGGGCTTACACAATTGGAGCCAGTATGATGAGCAATCATATGGTCATGGGAGAGAGTGGTTCACCATTCATTAACAACTGTCACTGACAATGCAGGAGATATATTAGGCAAGGTATTGTGTTAGGCAGTTCTGCAAAGTCTTACTGTATATGCAGCTTTAGTACATTGTGGGTCAATGACAACAGAGAGGCTCCATGATGCTACTACCCCGCACACAGAAGGACTCTTCGTGTAGCTCTTTCTGTATAAAAGTTGCCAGTTCTGCACAGTAAGATATGAATGGACCGCAAGTGCAATTACCAGACATGTCCAATAAATCTAGATTACTCATTTTTGATGGCAGCCCACTTCTCTTTCAAGATGGCCACTAGAGTCAAGACCTATTAAGAACGGAAGTACTCTTTCCGTTTCCAGCACCAGTAAAGGCACCAGTTAATTACCTCACCTCACTGACAACTGTAGCTGGTCTCCACAGAGTGATCACCACTCCCTCAAGCCTACTTGCTGCAGTGAGTCTGCAGCAGCAATAATCCACCCCACTGTATCACTATGGGCCAATAACTCCTCTCCTGATGATCTGCCTCAAACTGTATCCAGCAATACTACAACTCATTCCTGCAACTAAAAACTGATCCAGAGTAGAAGATATTTAAGAATGTAGGGTCTTACGGCCTGGGTGTCACTTTGTGTTGCATAGATGGGGGATGGAACACCTCAATCGCTCAGTGTATCCGATGGATGGAGGGCATGATGCACTGCTCAGTTGACAGCCATTAGTGATGGAAGGTTGTGTGACGGAACCACGCATGCGTTTACCACGCATGCCAGTTCCACGCGGTCTGAAACACGCAAGTCTTAACCACTCATATGCCTTCACCACGCATGCCTTTACAACAAAATATGTGTTGTTAAGGCATGTATGGCAAAGACATATGCGTGCGTAAGACTTTTCAGGTAAGTGCTACCCCCTGAACCCTGCCCTGAGGCCTAAAACTACCCCTCCCTCCTGAAAACCAACTCCTCCCCTCGAGCCCTAAAAACCTCCCTGCCCCCCAAGCCCTAAAAACTACCTCGCCCTCCCCTAAGCCCTAAAAACTACCCTGAGTCTTAAAACTACCCTGCCCCCTGAAGCCCTAAAAAGTATCCCGATCCCAGCCCCCTACCCGGAGCCCTAAAACGGCCCCCCAAACCCCTGCCCTAAGACCTAAAACTACCCCCTCCCTCCTGAAAACCAACCCCCTTCCCGGAGCCCTAAAAACTCCCCTGCCCCCAAGCCCTAAAAACTACCCCACCCTCCCCTACGCCCTAAAAACTACCCCGACCCCCAAGCCCTAAAAACTTCCCCGACCCCCAGCCCTTAAAACAACCCCCAACCCTTAAAATCCACCCCACCCCCTAAAACCCAGCTCCAGCCCCACTTACCTCACCGCGTCCTGCTTCCTCTCCTGATTCTTCCTGCTTCCGCCGATTCCAGGCAGCAGCTAGACCGCGCACTGTCTTAACCACGCATATGCGTGGTTAAGGCATTTGTGTGGTTAATGCAAGCGTGGTAGCGCTTGCAATGTTGGTACACGTGTGGCTCAGCCAGCGTTGGTCCGAGCATTTCCCTTGCTGGAATCCTCCGGAAACCATATCCTGCCATAATGTGCTGATCAGTGTCCTAAACCCTGGTACAGTAGGAGCCTTAACAATAAGCGGCCATTTTGAGTATGGCCAGGTTTTGTCTCCCAGCCTTACGCCTTTTAATGTTCTATAGGCACATTTACATTTTCAGGAAGAATACATGCACCAATATGTGATATAGATAACCTCTTTAATTAGATTTCTATTGGCGGAAACTGATGCATAGATTCCTCTCACAGAAGTGATTACTATGCACACATTATATGAGTTTTTGGAAATGCAGGAAATCACATCAATATAAATCTACATTAAAGAAAGGGTTTGGGTGACTTTAACTCAACATTTGTGTAGGAAAGTGCCCTTTTTGTACGGTCACCCTCCACTTTTGCTCCAAATGCTGATGGTTATGAGTCTGATAATGCACTGGAGTCTGCTGCCCAGATCCCAGTGCCTGTGCTCTCTCCCAAAACTGTTATGTTCGACTTGGTAATCCCAAATTGGCAAAGACTTTACCCCCTTATAAGTCCCTAGTATATGTTACCAGGGGTACCCAGGGCATAGGTGGTAAAGGGGTTCCTAGAGCTGTAGCACGGTTTTGTGCCACCCTGGGTGACCCAAGCAAACTACCGGCAGCAGGCCTGTCATTGCAGACTGCAGGAGCAGTGCAAACTGTTTGAACTCGACTATGCCCTCACCATGTGCAGTCAAATGCACTATCTTTAATATATGTCAGGCACCCGTAAGGTAGGCTTCCTCAGCCCAGGAGGCAGGGTGCAATATATACTATATTAAAGTTGAGGACATAAAAGTGCAAGCCTATATGTCCCTATAGTGGCATTCCCCTTTGGAAACTATTATAATTATTATCGGTCCATAGAATAACATTGACTGCCACCTGGGCATCCTTGAGGTTGGCAGCTCCGTATGGTACCGCCAAAATATGTCATGTTTGGTATCAACCAGCGCGCCTTCTCACCCCTGACACAAATATCGTACGCTGGGTGATGTGGCATGCACCCAGGTGTCGACCTTAGAGGTTGCAAACCTGGTTGCCCCATCGTCTCTGTGTTCTGGCTGGCCATTCCGCGCTTCCCGTGCCTGCTGCCACCAAGACAGGATTCTGACCTCCTGCCACGAGTCAGGAGCAAAGGCTTGAGCAGGAAGGAGGTCACTCTTCCCTCCTCCAAGCAGGCTAGTAAAGTGACACATTAAGGCAGTGAGCTTCAAAGGCTGCATCGCCTGTGATATGTATCAGGGCTGACTCCCAGTGAAGGAAACAGCCCTCCCCCTGCCCCAGGCACTAGCTTCCACACCCCTAACCCCCCTAAATCTAGGATTTAAGGGACCCCCCTGACACCCTAACTTCAGATCTGAACAACCTGTATCAAGGAAAGTCTAAGAAGAGACCTGTGATTCTGACAACAGGACTTTGCCCACAGCACCAAAGCAAAAGAGGGCTGCTTTGTCACTGTGCCCATAGGTTTGGAACTGAGTCAACGAGCCTCGTCCTTGGCTAAAACTGGGCAGTTCCTGAGAGAGGGACCCCTGTGGAAGCCAGAAGCACCCTCAGACTCCCCAGGACTATAGGCACTAGTCCCCTGCAAACTGCAGGTAAAAACACTCACCAGATCTGAGGAATGGCTGGCCATCAGGTCCTCCGTGGGATCGCCCAAATCCAGGTGGTCCAGTGCACTGTGGGAGTTGTAGTCTCTCCTGCCACAAATTTTCAGGTGGCTACCTCACTCCCCAGGACCCAGTGAAGTTCAAGTCCCTTTTTGCTGTGCTTACTGCTGCCAAGGCTTGTTGGTTGCCAATCCGGCAACTAACCCCTACACTCGACACTGCATCTCCAGAGAACACCATGCAACCTTCATCGGATGTCAGCAGCTGTGTGTCTGCTGTGTTTTTGCATTCTGTTTCTTCAGTCCCAAAGACAGCCAGGACAACTCTGCACCCGGACTCCATGCGCTAGGTAATATTGATCTGACTGGTCCAGGGGCCTGCATGACCTTAACTCTGTAAGGGTTCCACATTACTCGACCTTCAAGTGATCGTTTGTCACTAGTGGCTTTCCCCTTTGACCGCAATGTTACCTTTTTCATGTATTACTATTTTGCACTGATTTAATATTGCTTAAAATATCTATAACTCAAGTTATATGCATGTTATTCTGTTCATTTTGATGTCTGAATTAAGATAAAAATACACTCTATTTTTATAAATTGGTGTTGGATTTCTCTCGAGTCGTATCAATTACTTATCGTCCATGTTGGTACTCTGAAATGGTAAACACTCTAGTAAAGTCTGACTGCTCTTTGCCACACTACCAGGACTGAGCTGAAGATTTATTAGTGTGAATCCAAGGACCATCTTTGGAGTATTGTGATAGTATTACAAGGTGAGGTCTAACCCCCACACCACACAGGGACTGATTACTAGTACAGCGGTCTTGAGACCGCCGTACCATTGGTGGCGGTTGGACCGCTGCCTCCTCGTCGGTCCGACCGCCCAATTACATGGTGGGGGGGTCGGAACGCCACAAGACCACCACCACCGCCAGGATCTCAGATCCCGTGGCAGTCGGAAAAGCGGTTGGCAATGGAGGCGGTGCTGATGCCGGCACCGCAGTGGCGATTACGACTTGCCTTTCCGCTGAACTTTTTGTGGCGGGGATGCCTGCCTGAAAAAGTCGTCGGTAAGACAGGGAAGGGGTCCTTATTAGGGCCCCCGGGCATGTTAGCTCATTGTAAATTGTGACTTGGGGCACATGTTGTACCCTCCTATGCCAGCACCTATGCCAAACTCAGAATCAGCCCTAAGCATAAAAAAGACTTTATTGTAGTAGATGCTTGGACCTTATTCAGTATTTGTTGACTGGTCTTTCAACAATTTCAAGGGCAGAAGCAATAGAGAGGATTCCATTGGTCTTGAAAAAGCATATCAAATTGGTTCACAGGACGATAATTTTAGGTAATGCATATGGTCTATGTCCATAATTAGTAGTTAATAAGGGTTCTATGACAGAATATCGAGAACAACAATAGTGTGACACCAGAATATCTGTAAACTACCAAAATATTAAGTCAAAATAATAATCTATTTAAAAATGAATACTTTTAATTAGTAATATAAATTAAGTATTGCAATACATATATATTTAAAAAAAATATATAAATCAATAATTAAACAATTTTTAAAAAACAGTACATTGCATATATATATATATATATATATGAAATAAAAACATATGACAATAAAAAACATGAAATATTATAAAAACATTTTTAATTGGCAATATGAACTAAATATTTGTGATATTTATGAATGCTTTAAAAATATTGAAACAATGTTTAAAAATGACACTAAAAATATTAGCAATAACTTCAAAAAGTTGAAACTAATAAACGTATATTGACAAAAACATATCACAACTAATTAAAAAATAAAGTTAATATAAAACAAAAATACAATTTTTAGATATGTTTTTGTTGAGTTTTCAAATAACAATCAAAACATAAACCAAACTAGCAAACGCTTTGGAATGTAATGGAGTCAGATTTAATATTCTAATTCTAATTTAATCATACTGTGCAAAAATTAGACCAACTCCAGAAGGGTCGCTAAAATATCAACTGTAGGAATCAATCATCTTTAAATGTAAGAACCCATGGAGCCCCTAGCTGAAAAACTCTCTTTCATCATTACACTTTATTGATACCTGGAACTTGATGTTACCATCTACTTCAAACAAAAACCTGGCGATTATACAAGCTAAACTGATCTCAACTGCATATGACTATTCAACTTATGGAAAAAAGAAAAACAGCTGGATGACTATACGCACGAAGATAATGCCAGCCAAATGTTCTGTGACAGTCTCAGCAAAAAAGATTTCTAGTCAGAATAAGATTCTGCTCCATCCCCTTAAGTGCCTACCACTATCTTTTTTCAGGTGATGGCAAAGACACCACATGCTGCTAGGTAGATTAAACAGTGAATCACTACTTCACATTATTTGCATCTGCAAAGTATTTTGGTCCCTTGACCCAGAAATTCTAGCGATACCAAAGGGGACGATGGACGGAGCGTTTGAGCTAATCAAACACTCACCCCCAGTCAACTGATCTGGGTTTAATCCATCATCATTCTTTAGCTCACTCCACCACCCCAGTTCAGACATGGCCATATGCAAATCAGTCTGACCCTGTGCCTCATGGGAACAGTCCAGACCGAACTGCCAAGCCATGTCTTCCCTGGACCGGAAACAAGCATCCTGGGACCGGTTTCTGGCTATTCAGCCGTCATCAGCCAGGCTAGCTTGAATCCAGTGGCAAAGTGAGCAAGGGACCCACGTCTGGGCATACCCTGCCAACTTAGGGCAAACAAAGCGATACCAAAGGGGACGATGGACGGAGCGTTTGAGCTAATCAAACACTCACCCCCAGTCAACTGATCTGGGTTTAATCCATCATCATTCTTTAGCTCACTCCACCACCCCAGTTCAGACATGGCCATATGCAAATCAGTCTGACCCTGTGCCTCATGGGAACAGTCCAGCCCGAACTGCCAAGCCATGTTTCCCTGGACCGGAAACAAGCATCCTAGGACCGGTTTCTGGCTATTCAGCCGTCATCAGCCAGGCTAGCTTGAATCCAGTGGCAAAGTGAGCAAGGGACCCACGTCTGGGCATACCCTGCCAACTTAGGGCGAACAAAGCGATACCAAAGGGGACGATGGACGGAGCGTTTGATTCTAATCAAACACTCACCCCCAGTCAACTGATCTGGGTTTAATCCATCATCATTCTTTAGCTCACTCCACCACCCCAGTTCAGACATGGCCATATGCAAATCAGTCTGACCCTGTGCCTCATGGGAACAGTCCAGCCCGAACTGCCAAGCCATGTCTTCCCTGGACCGGAAACAAGCATCCTGGGACCGGTTTCTGGCTATTCAGCCGTCATCAGCCAGGCTAGCTTGAATCCAGTGGCAAAGTGAGCAAGGGACCCACGTCTGGGCATACCCTGCCAACTTAGTGCGAACAAAGCGATACCAAAGGGGACGATGGACGGAGCGTTTGAGCTAATCAAACACTCACCCCCAGTCAACTGATCTGGGTTTAATCCATCATCATTCTTTAGCTCACTCCACCACCCCAGTTCAGACATGGCCATATGCAAATCAGTCTGACCCTGTGCCTCATGGGAACAGTCCAGCCCAAACTGCCAAGCCATGTCTTCCCTGGACCGAAAACAAGCATCCTGGGACCGGTTTCTGGCTATTCAGCCATCATCAGCCAGGCTAGCTTGAATCCAGTGGCAAAGTGAGCAAGGGACCCACGTCTGGGCATACCCTGCCAACTTAGGGCGAACAAAGCGATACCAAAGGGGACGATGGACGGAGCGTTTGAGCTAATCAAACACTCACCCCCAGTCAACTGATCTGGGTTTAATCCATCATCATTCTTTAGCTCACTCCACCACCCCAGTTCAGACATGGCCATATGCAAATCAGTCTGACCCTGTGCCTCATGGGAACAGTCCAGCCCGAACTGCCAAGCCATGTCTTCCCTGGACCGGAAACAAGCATCCTGGGACCGGTTTCTGGCTATTCAGCCGTCATCAGCCAGGCTAGCTTGAATCCAGTGGCAAAGTGAGCAAGGGACCCACGTCTGGGCATACCCTGCCAACTTAGGGCGAACAAAGCGATACCAAAGGGGACGATGGACGGAGCGTTTGAGCTAATCAAACACTCACCCCCAGTGAACTGATCTGGGTTTAATCCATCATCATTCTTTAGCTCACTCCACCACCCCAGTTCAGACATGGCCATATGCAAATCAGTCTGACCCTGTGCCTCATGGGAACAGTCCAGCCCGAACTGCCAAGCCATGTCTTCCCTGGACCGGAAACAAGCATCCTGGGACCGGTTTCTGGCTATTCAGCCGTCATCAGCCAGGCTAGCTTGAATCCAGTGGCAAAGTGAGCAAGGGACCCACGTCTGGGCATACCCTGCCAACTTAGGGCGAACAAAGCGATTCCAAAGGGGACGATGGACGGAGCGTTTGAGCTAATCAAACACTCACCCCCAGTCAACTGATCTGGGTTTAATCCATCATCATTCTTTAGCTCACTCCACCACCCCAGTTCAGACATGGCCATATGCAAATCAGTCTGACCCTGTGCCTCATGGGAACAGTCTAGCAGCATTCTTTTCTGCGGCTTAATCTTAGCAGCTGCAAGGAGGCAGTGAAAGCCTGCTTGAGTGGTGCAGACCCTCAATTGACCAGTGGTTTTTAAAAGTCTTGCAAATGTTTTAATTATGATCAAAATAAATGAACTGCTTAAAGCCAATAATGTTGGTGTGTAGCGTCAAGAAGGTCTTTTATTGTTTTATTTTTATTGTCCAATGATATTGTTTTATATTGCAATGATTTTAAATAATTGTGCAATCAATATTTTTCTCTCACTCCAATGTATGCAAAACTAGAGGAAGTGTTGGATTTGGGAAGGGTTGGATTATCTATTCCTACTCCATTCTAGGCAACAGCAGAGAACATGTTGGACTTTGGAGGGGCTGGAAAGACTATTAATACAAAAAATCCCACCTACCATCCAAAAATAATGTAAGGTGTTGTTGCTCAACTCACATATGCAACATCACTAGACTTAAGCGATGCAGAAAGGAGAGTGTAGGTAAGTAGGATCTACTTTTATGGTTACCCCCACTTTTTGCCTGGTGCTATGCTGTTTCTGACTTGTCTGACTAAGATCCTGCTAACCAGGACCCCAGTATATGTGCTTTCTCCCCTAAATTGGTTATGGTAAGTACTTAGGTAGATCCCAGATTGGATACTGGTGTACCCTAGTATATGGTACTGAGGTACCCAGGGCATAGGTACACCAGGGGTCCCCCATGGGCTGAAGCGTGTATTATGCCACCCATGGGAGATCACTCAAACTGTAACTACGGGCCTGCCATTGCACCCTGTGTAAGTTGGTGCTAGCACCACTTACGACAGATGTAGGTTTCCCTATATCTGAGGTCACTGCACTTAAAACCTATAAGTCACCCCTAAGGCAGGCCTTTCAATCCTGAAGGCAGGGTGCTCGGATCTAAGTGTAAGGGTGCCCCTGCAGGACCAGGATACCCCTACAACCTTCCGAGTCCATTCTTCCAGGTTGTTAGTGCATCAGCCATTATGATACATAGAGTGGCCATGCGTCATTACGCATTGACCATCTCTAAACTGGCTGTAATGAACCCTGTCATGTTTGGTATCAAGCATGTTGGAATCATACCCCCACACCATAAACGGTGTGGGAGGTATGATTCCATGCACTGTAAAGCTCCTCCGGGAGGCCCTCAGTGCTCCCGGTACCAGTCTTCTAGACCCAGGCAGCACAAAATGGATGCTGCAGACCAGAGACACGATTCTGCCCTCCTGCTGCTGAGCCAGATCGTGCAGGGGAAGGCAGAACAATAGGTATCCTGTCAGAGGGAGGTGTGACCACCTCCCAGACAGGGTTTAGTGTATTGGGGCCGGGTAGGAGCGCTTGCCAGCGCCACTCAGTCTACTTGAGGGGCACATTTGGTGCCCTCCTTGCATAGTCCAGCTCAAACCAGCTCAGGGAGCCATTGGCTCCCGCTCTGGCACGAAACTGGACAGAGTATCCTCCCCACTGTCCAACCCCCTGAATCGTCCCAACCCTTTCCTTAGGGTACTTAAGGGCTTACCTGTAGGTGGGTCCCTAGATTCGTCATGGGACAAGATTCATTTTGAGACACCACTTCTTCTTCGACCGTCTGGGCACTCTGGACTTCGCTAGACCTTGCTCTGGGCTCTGAGACTGCAACTGGGAAGACTCCTGCTGCTCCTGGTCTCGTCGTCCTGCAAGTCTGCTGCAACATCTGTGCCCGTGCTCCATACAGGAACCTTCCAAGGCCTGTGGGCATCCAAGACACCTGAAGGAATCTCCCTTGAAATTAAGGAGTCACTCCCCTGCATCTGCAGGCATCGCAACAAAGCTGACCGGTCTGCTGATCCCGAGCTCCCACGGACTCCGAAAGGCTCAGTAACACAGGTGGTGGTTCTTCACATCCCTCGAGGCCTGCCCTGTCCTCTCACCAAGTTTGAGGCCAGTATTCCTCGTCGAGCCACAGGAACCGAACCCCTGTGCACTGCGTCGACTTGCCATTGCAAAGGCTTGTTGGCCTCCTTCCTCCAAGATCTTCGGCCTCCAAGTAGCCCTAGCCTCTAGCATCTCCTGTGATCAAGATATTTTTCCTCACCACATCACTTGCACCGTGGGCTTGCATCTTTGGTGAGCTGCTCGAGGTCCTCTTGCGACTCCAGTGCCTCCGGCCTGTGGGTCCTCTTGAGGGTCTTCCTTGAATTCAGTGGGCACCCCTGATTGTGCGGGGCCTGCCCTGACTCCCCTGCTTGTGGTGAGTCACCTGAACCTTGCTGGTCCCAACACTGTACCTTCTTCACTTTCCATGTTGTTTGCAGTTGCCAAGGCTTGTTGGTGCTCCCGACGGACACCGACCCCTCAACTCTCAACATCCGATGTGGGACAGCTTGTGAATGGCTCCTGGTCTTACACAGCATCACCTGGTCCGCACAGCTGCAGCTCCAAGGTCAACGTCAGCTCTCCTGCAACACCCGACATCGGTGGACATTCGTCTTCCGTGCCTCCTGGTCGTTCCTCAGTGGCATAGACTCTGTCCCCTCTGCTTGCAGGTACTTTTCATCTTGAATCCACCTTTGGGTTCCACCGGACACTTTCGCCTTCTCCAGCAGTGGCATCTTCCTGAAGTCCCCCATTGAGTTCAACGGCGGTTTCCGAAGCCACTTCACACCTATGCATCCGACTTCCCTGGTGTAGGTATCCTGGTTCCTAGGGTATCCACAGTATGGGTGGCTCTCCAACCTTCTGTCCTCCATGGGGTTTCTTCAGGGTCCACTGGGAAGGGTCCTTCTTCTTTAAAATTGCAACCACGACTTACCTATTGACTTGTATTGAGCTCGCGGTCGTGTTCCCACTCTGCACACGGCCTGCGTGGGGTTCCTGGTTACTGACCTCGGGTGGTTCCTTGGGTCCCCTGGACTTCTCCGTCATCTGGGTATCATCTTGACTTGAGTCATGGTTCACATACCACTATTTTATTATATGGTTTGGTCTCCCCCTAGTGACCACTGTGTATTCATGCTACTTACCTGTTTTTATTGCAAAGTTTTGTGTGCATTGTGTATATCTCCGGGTAGGAGATATTTGTATGTGTTAGTGAGTGTCTTATAATAAATACATATTTTTATAAATACACTGTGTGGTTGTTTTTCACTTAATCTATGCCAATAAGATTATGTTCTGGTAAAACAAGCTGCTTTATACTCCTTCTGGACTAAACCTGAAGGCTGCTCTCCACAGCTACCACTTACAGAGCTTTCTAAGGTTGTCTAAGACCACTAAAATCACCATCAGGGTTGTCTGGATTAGTGCAGGGTGCCCACTTACATAAGTGTGCACCATATACTAAGCCAGCTTCTTACAGAGAGCACCAGACTGGGGGTCGTCAACTGCTACACCTAGGAATATGGAATGCAAATCTGGCAGCAGTACTCCAGGTACCATGCACCATCAGCTTCAGTAAACAGCTAAAAAACCTGCTCTTCAAGCAGTAACTCATCAAAATGTGCCTTACTGATCACTGAACCTCAGAAATGGCACCTCCATGTCTCCCCATCCTGTACACAAACTCCATTCCAGTGGGCACAGCAATGGCTCACAGGGGCAAACTCCACACTGCCTAACTGAATCCCATCCTTCCATGGGGAGAATTTTCCCTCTCACCTTAATTGAACAGTTCTGATTGCTGTGTAGCTATGTTCTCGTTCTATAAACCACATAGCACACACATGATTAAATATTTGCAAAGCATCTATTGAACGAACTTAGGAAAGTGTGACAATATGTGGAAGATGTTTCTTTCGTCATGTAGCACTTGATTGTCTGTGTGGTGAAGACTGAAAAATGTTATGTTGTTTATTTCAAACTCTAAACTCTCTAAATTCACTTTGCATTTGTAGGCCTCAGCAAAAGGCATTGGTGTAATCACTGATATTAAAATGGCATGTACAAGTGTGTTATAGGCATTGGTAGATAATGATACTATCTCCATGCCATTTGTAAGCCTGGAACACAGAATAATATTTTATGCAGTGTACTCCTGTAAATAGACCACTGGAAGGAAAGTCCACCTATGTTAATAAAAAGGGAAGGATACGGCAAGGGTATATGAGGGCAAGGTGAAGAAGAACACAGAGTTTAGGTGAGGAAAACCCAGTCTTTTTTCAGGAGTCCACACCGGGTATAGGTAAGTAAAAGACCCAGCACACCCGACAATGAACATATAATGCGTAGAAGACATAACAGATGAATCAGAGTACAGAACTAATGTAGTAGTTCAAATGGCAGAATTTAGCAGCAGGAACAATGTATGGAGGATACCACACACCTGTGGAAGATACCACACAAGGACGAGAGAAATGAGGGATACAATTGGTGAAACACACAGAGCTTAATATTTTGGTGTTACCCAAGCTCAGATCACATATAACTTCAACATATTGGGGAAATTGAGTGATGCAAATCCGCAAACTTAGACAAAAAACAAAAAAAGTTTGACTTACTCTTCAACATGATCTATAGAATAAGAAATTGGATCATTCCAAGGGGTAGTTTGTTAGTGACAACAATTTCTGGACCCAAATGCTCCTCGATCTCACTCTAAACAACATCCATCTTTTTCTACATTAAACACAATAAGACCAGTGAACAAACAAAGAGGTCCAAAAGCTGTCTAAATTGAATATGGCTTTCTATTTAAGGTATTTCTGATCTTCAACGATGATCAAGGAATGCTCTATTGAAAATACACTTACAATCATGAACTTCATCAACTCCTTCCTTTCAAATCAATCTCTATATCAAAACGTATTGAAACATCTCGTCACTCAGTATTTTTCCTAAAATCCAGTGTATTCATCAGTTATTGTCTTTTCTCCTGCATAACTTTCTCTGTCAAGAAATTTGCTGTAATTTGACCTCAATCTTAAACTGAAAGCAACACTCTTGGGCAATTGTCAGTCTGGTTCACAATAGTCAAGGGATTAAATAGGGTGTTCCTTAATATCATATAGCAATGGATAAAAGTAAAAAAGTACAAGTCTACTGCCTTAAATATCACAAATTCTATATGGTCATTTGGAGGAAACCCCTTTCCTCCAAATATTCTTCGATCTGCTTTAGTTGACTATGTAGATTGTCACATCCTACTATCGAGACTGTATAATTACGGGCGCGTGTGCTGCTAGCTGATGTAAATCATTCCCATCACATGAACACCCCTGCATCTCAAATCAAGGTTGTATTCTGCCCTTTCTTGTGGTTTCCTTGAGGGTGAAGGAAGGATCAGCATGACTGGCTCCACTTTTAAACATTAATATCCATTTCATTCTGTTAAGCTGATGACCCCATCAGTCAAGCTCTGCTTATTGCATCACCAACATCAGCTGGTTTCATATCATATTTGGAACAGTTAATCCTAGGTTAAAAAATGAATTATTCACAATTAGCAATTCAAAACACGTTTATGCAGACAGTCAACATACCCTTGAAAACATTGGCACTCTGTTGAGGCTTAAATGAACAAATGTGTCTGCAGAAGCCAATGTGAGATTACTAAAGGACACCTAGGCTTTCAACCTAAAGACCATCTTGTGTTACGTATTATCTGCTCAAGCGCGCCTTACGTGGGTCCCGACATGCATGAGGGTGTGTCACAAGAATTCCCTGCATCAGGATCCACACTCAGAAGCGAGCGAATAGGGAACTACAATTCCCATGAGGCATAGCACGTTGAGGGAGTCCATCTTCTAAACTGAAGACGGACTGCGGAACAACGTCGGAAATTCTTCCCTGTTCCAAATCAAGGAAGGGTGACGTCTTGCCTGCTGGTGTGGTAAGGGTGCTCTGCACCACTCGCCCTTTCACATTGTTACTTCCCTGCATTGACGGGGAGGCCCTCGTAGCGCTTACAGTGCATTGGGACAGCTTTTACTGCTCCGCTACCTGACGCACAGACTCCCTTATCTCTCGCCCTCACCTATTCTAGTTGAGCCTCTCTGGTTCGGCTTGATCTATTTATTTTTGTTTTGTCCCCCATGCTGTGCAGCCTTCCGCATATTGCTTAATGCCCTAGAGACTTTTGTTAAAATCCTGCAAGCAGAGAATCGGCTAGTGGTTCCCTCTATATTACCTCTGACATTTACACATGCTTTACGGAGAGATTTACTCAGCCAGAACCAGGTACTGTTTGTGAGGGTTTGCTTGGATTTGGCTGTTTGGTCTTTAACACAGAACATTGGAATAGCATATCCTCCTTGTACTTATGAGATTGTAATACCTACAAGGAATTGCTGAATATGTCTTTTATGTGTTTGCTGTCTTTTGGCTCTATTTAACAGGGGTGATTACCAGAGCGGAACTGGACTACGCTCAACCCCTGTGATGACATATGGAGTCGATAAAGAGTAGGGCATATTGTAGGAATAAGCATTACTTCATTAGCTTATGTTCTTGGTATGTATTATTATGCTTGTGATGTTATAGAGTTATTCTGTCCATATATATATTTTGATACAGCAAACACAGAGGAAGAATAGATTTTTCCCACCGGAGCTACGGAATACGTAGACTATCGCATGCTGCATAGAAGTGTTATTTTTTGTTACAGGTATTTGGAATGTTCTATCTCTTGAGGAATTGTGATGTTTAATGTATATTCTGAGGCACTCGACAGTATGGAATATTTATGATCTTTTGCTGTAATTTCAGATCTCCCTCCTTGCTGTTCCCTCCCTATCCTTCCCTCGCTTGATCATCCCAATGTCCTGTGCTATTATAGCTGTTCTGGCTTGGGACTATCGAGAGGTGGACCATTCTGAGCTACAATCCGACCCTGAGGATTTCTACCTTGACAGAATTTCAGACCCAAGTATTCCTATCCTCCCGGTTGGGTTGTACTAGAATGGCAACTCTTGAAGATGTGGTAGCTGTCCTGGCAGACGTACGGGCAGAATTAGTGGCATCTCGTCATGAAACCGCAGAGTTGAAGGCTAGGGTAGAATGCCTTCAAAGGAATCCCTTTGATGTGGGCAGTCAGTCTGCGGTACCAACAAGCTCAGTGGTGGTGGAGATGCCCGTTACCATACTCTTAGCTACCCCTAAGAGATATCATGGAGAACCAGAAAAGGTGCAGGTTTTTTTAACGCAAGTTTTGTTGCATTTTTCCTGTAAACAGAAGTCCTTCCCCACTAATCAAGCCAGAGTGGCTTTTCTTATCTCATACTTAGCAGGGGAAGCTGCTCAATGAGCAGTACCGTTAGTGAGTACGGATGACCCTATGCTATATGACTGGGAGGCTTTTAGAGTAGAATTCCTTAAGGTGTTCGATAGATGTGCTGAATCCTTCACTGCTGACAGAGAATTACTAGAATTGCGACAAGGAAACAAAGATCTGTTGGTATACCTCAATTCTTTTCGGAGACTGGTGGCAGAAACCAAATGCCCTAAGGTGAAACAAGCTGCACTCTTCCATCAGACTCTTCGTGAAGAACTCAAGGACGTAATAGCCCAGATTGACCCCCAACCTACCTCCTGTGAGGATTTGATTAACTTAGTACTGCGACTAGATCACAGGATGAGCGAGTGGAAAGGGGATCATAAAAGGAGAGAAAGAACCTTGTATCGTTATGAAAGACCCCGGGCTGTAGAACACTCTACTACATCCACACCCGAGCCTATGGATATTGGTACTGTGCGACCCGCACTCTCCTTGGCAGAAAAAGAAACCCATCGTAAGCAAGGTCTCTGTTTGTATTGCGGCCATAAAGGGCACTTTGTGAAGGAATGTCCAGTAAAACCAAAAAACCAATCGATTCAGAAGCAGTCGGTTAGGATCAACTGCCACAGATAAACCATCGGAAAACTAACCCGCTCAAAGAAAGAAGAAGGGGTTTCTTGGAGCCAATCATACATCCCTTCCTTGCATAATGAAAAGTCCACTCAACTAGGACATTTGTTTGTTGACCTAACTATACTTATAGAGCTGGAATGGATTCAGGTCCCAGCCATGATAGACTCGGGAGCCACAGGCGTTTTTATGGATATGAGGGAAGCACAACGCAGAGGCATACGCTTAGTACCCAAGGATACTCCTGAAGTGGTGTATGCGGTGGATGGGAGAATACTAGACACCGGACCTATAGGACATCAATCTGAAAATCTGAAAGTGATGTATGGTCCATCTCATTGGGAGAAACTCACCTTCAATATCATACAGGCTCCTCAATATGGCATAATACTCGGATTACCATGGTTACAAAAACATAATCCCAACATAGACTGGGTAAACAGACAAGTATCCTTGACGTCCTCTTATTGTCATGAACATTGTATAAGGAATACCAGGAGGACCCGCTACCGCCTTGGCATCGGGCCTGTGTATAGCCACAGCAGCGGAAAAGAACACTACACTCCCGCTCCAGTATCATGAATATGCTGAAGTATTTAACGACATACAGGCGGAAAGCCTGCCTCCGCACAGACAATATGATTGTCAAATCGATTTAATTCCAGGAGCTGTAGTACCAAGTGGGAGAGTATATGCCCTGACAGAACCCGAAAATCTACACCTCCGAGCCTACCCAGATAAACATCTGGAGATGGGATTCATTCGTCCATCCAAGTCACCGGCCGCCTCTCCACTTTTTTCCATCCCAAAGGCGAATGGCGAGCTCTGCGCTTGCATCGATTACAGAGCATTGAACAACATTACGGTGAAGAATCGCGATCCACTACCACTGATTCCGGTGCTGTTGGAACAAGTTAAGAAGGCAGCGATCTATACGAAGCTAGATCTAAAAGGGGCTTATCACTTGGTTCGCATGAGGAGTGGGGATGAGTGGAAGACGGCATTTAAGACTCGCTATGGACTATTTGAATATCTAGTTATGCCCTTTGGTTTGTGCAATGCCCCGGCAGCATTCCAATACTTCTTGAATGATGTTCTTCACAAGATCTTGGACCATTATGTGGTGGTATACATAGATGATATCCTCATCTGTTCAGATGACGACATAACACACGTAAAACATGTGAAGTCTGTATTGCAGATATTGCAAAACAACCGGTTATTCTGCAAACTGAGTAAGTGTGAATTTCACGTTCGCACTGTGGAGTTTCTCGGAGTCATGCTCACCCCATCAGGACAGGAAATGGCCGAAAGAAATATCTTGGCGGTGAAGGAATGGCCGCCTCCACAAAATGTCCGAGACATCCAGTGTTTTATAGGGTTTGCGAACTTTTACCGAAGATTTACCAATCAATTCTCCAAGTTGGTGGCACCCCTTACCAAGTTACTGAGGAAATCCCAGGTGTTCAAATGGAATCAAGAAGCACAGGAGGCATTCATAATCTTGAAGAAAGCCTTTATTTCAGCCCTGGTGTTGACACACCCTGATCCATCGAAACCCTATATTGTGGAAGCAGATGCCTCTGATGTTGCTATTGGAGCTGTGTTATCTCAGAGACATTCCGTAACGGGATAACTCCATCCTGTGGCCTATATGTCTCGTAAATTAAAGGAGGCCGAAAGGAATTACATCATTTCTGAAAAAGAGCTTTTGGCCATCAAGGAGGCCTTTATGGAGTAGAGACACTTCTTAATGGGAGCGACTCATGTTGTTACGGTGTACACTGATCACAGGAATCTGCAGTTTATGACGGCTGCTAGACACCTAACCCCTCAACAATGTCAGTGGATGTTGTTCTTTTCAGAATATCAATTTATCATCACCTACAGACCCGGTAGTAATAACAAAAAAGCGTATGCTCTTACTAGACAATCATCTACTAAAGAACAGGAAAACATTCAGGAACATTCAATAGTTGATCCTAAGAAAGTGCTCTCTGCCATACAACCGGATACCTTCCTCAAAGAGGTAATAAAAGGTGTGAACACCTTCTCATGGAAAGCATGGCTAAAAAGACATACTGAATGGCAACTAAAAGGAGGAATCCCAATGAAAGGAAACCGTATTCTTGTACCTACAGTAGCTCTATTTAGGAAAGTCTTTCACTGGTGTCATGAACTACCAAGCGCAGGACACAATGGAATAATAAAGACCATGGATCGAATAAATAGACAATTCTGGTGGCCGTCTCTGTCGGTAGACATTAAGTCATGGATACAATCATGTGAAGTTTGTGCTAAGATGAAAACCGATCATCAACGGCCTTCAGGATTTTTACAGCCAATGCCCACACCTGGATATCCTTGGGAAGTCATCTCGCTAGACTTTGTTGTTGGACTTCCAAATGACAAAGGATACACTGTCATCCTTGTAGTGGTAGACTATCTCACTAAGATGGGACACTTCATTGCCTGCAAGCAAATTCCATCGGCAGGTCAATTGGCTCATATACTCATGATACACATTGTACGTTTAGATGGCTTACCAAGAACCATTGTGTCAGATCGCGATTCTCAGTTCACCGCACAATTCTGGAAGGTGTGGTGCACATCCTTACATGTCACCACAGCCTTGTCCACAAGCTTCCATCCGCAAACGGATGGTCGGACAGAACGCCTGAACCAAACACTGAAGCAATATCTCCGCTGCTATGTGGACAACAGTACTGAAGCATGGGTGGACTACCTTTGGTTAGCAGAGATTGCCTACAACAGCGCCACTCACAGTTCTACTCAAGTGTCCCCTTTTTACAGCTCATTTGGTTATCACCCCAGATTCCTACCGTTCATTCATCCTACAGAAAATACCAAGATACCTGAGGTATGTAAAAGAGTGGCTCACATTCAGGAAACACTAAAAAATGCTCAGAAGCATTTGAGAGAAACTAAAGTCAATTACAAGAAATCCGCTGATAAACATCGAAGACCAGGGCCTTTGTATAAGAAAGGGGACACAGTGTGGTTGTCCACCAAGAACATTCGTTTCAAGAAACATAGTGTTTTTAAACCCAGGTACATAGGACCATAAAAAATAATCAAATGTATCAATCCGGTGGCTAAGAAACTGGCCCTGCCATCCCACCTGCATATTTATCCTGTCTTTAACGTGTCATTGTTAAAACCTTCCACTACATCAGTGAAGAAACTACCATTGCCAGTTCTGGTTAATGAAGACATTAAATACGAGGTAAAGAGAATCATAGATGCGAAACTGTGAAGAATCAGGCTAGGGTACCTAGTTGCATGGAAAGAGTATGGGCCAGAAGAGAATTCCCGGGAACCAGCTTCTGGGGTTCATGCGCCTAGGTTGGTGTCTTCTTTTCATAGAAAATTCCCTCTGAAACCTGGTCCTGCGGCGCGCTCTCGTTAAGGGGGATGTACTGTTACGTATTAATTGCTCAAGTGCACCTTACGTGGGTCCCGACATGCGTGAGGGTGTGTCACAAGAATCCCCTGCATCAGGATCTGCACTCAGTAGTGGGAGAATTGGGAACTACAATTCCCATGAGGCATAGCACGTTGACGCTGTGCGTGGAGGGAGTCCGTCTATTAAACTGAAGACGGACTGCGGAACAACGTCAGAAATTCTTCCCGGTTCCCGATCAAGGAAGGACGACGTCTTGCCTGCTGGTGTGGTAAGGGTGCACTGCACCACTCGCCCTTTCTCTTTGTTACTTCCTTGCATTGACAGGGAGGCCCTCATCGCACTTACAGTGCGTTGGGACAGCTTTTCCTGCTCCGCTGCCCGACGCACAGACTCCCTTATCTCTCGCCCTCACCTATTCTAGTTGAGCCACTCCGGTTCGGCTTGATCTATTTATTTTTCTTTTGTCCCCCATGCTGTGGAGCATTCTGCATATTGCTTAATGCCCTAGAGACTTTTGTTAAAATCCTGCAAGCAAAGAATCGGCTAGTGGTTCCCTCTATATTACCTCTGACATTTACACATGCTTTACGGAGAGATTTACTCAGCCAGGACCAGGTACTGTTGGTGAGGGTTTGCTTGGATTTGGCCGTTTGGTTTTCAACACAGAACATTGGAATAGCATATCCTCCTTGTACTTATGAGATTGTAATAACTACAAGGAATTGCTGGATAAGTCTTTTATGTGTTTGCTGTCTTTTGGCTCTATTTAACAGGGGTGATTACCAGAGCGGTACTGGACTACGCTCAACCCCTGTGATGACATATGGAGTTGATAAAGGGTAGGGCATATTGTAGGACTAAGCATTACTTCATTAGCTTATGTTCTTGGTATGTATTATTATGCTTGTGATGTTATAGAGTTATTCTGTCCATATATATATTTTGATACAGCAAACACAGAGGAAGAATAGATTTTTCCCCACCGGAGCTACGGAATACGTAGAATATCGCATGCTGCATAGAAGTGTTATTTTTTGTTACAGGTATTTGGAATGTTCTATCGCTTGAGGAATTGTGATGTTTAATGTATATTCTGAGGCACTCGACAGTATGAAATATTTATGATCTTTTGCTGTAATTTCAGATCTCCCTCCTTGCTGTTCCCTCCCTATCCTTCCCTCGCTTGATCATCCCACTGTCCTGTGCTATTATAGCTGTTCTGGCTTGGGACTATCAATAGGTGGACCATTCTGAGCTACAAACCGACCCTGAGGATTTTTACCTTGACACCGTGTTACCATTACTTACAGCGGAATTTCAAGTCAATTTACTTAGGTGTGCCCAGGAAGGGGATCAACAGGTTTCAAAAAGTACAAAACAAATTCAAAATGACTGAGCCCAAAGCCAATAGAGCAACTTATAGTGCCACTTTTCTCAGAAGTTGCCATTAGAAGCCAGAATTGCCTTTGTTATCCTTTCTAGGGATATGTGGAAAACTTCACTCTGCTTGATAACAATGCATACTACAGTATTCTCTTCCCTTCACTGACCTTTTCTCCTAACATACAGGTTATCTTGTTCTCTTTAAAAGCAATATGTTGCACGCCCTTAAATTGCTGAAATTCAAGGCACAGTAAAGCTGACTCTGTTTCTCATGTTCCATTGATAGGCCACCATAGGAGGAGGAGATTTTTGATTTCAACCATTCTGATTGTCCAGTAACTTTGCTTATGAGAGTGGGCAAAACAGCCCACACCTCTCTCATACAAGTTGGAGTATATGCACACAAGATCACCGACCATGGTAGTATAGAGTTGGATCACGAATGAAGCATTTCATAAATTGTAACATACCACAGACCTGCCAACTCACATGGTGCCACCACGTGTCACACGGTTTCGGCTTCCTTCACACGATCATCCGCCAGAATCCAAAATCACACTGCCGCATGGAAGACGAGCTGGAAACCACTGTACGCAGCCAATGTCCATGATTGTAGAGGGACTGCTGGGCAGAGAGTGCTTCTTAGGTAGCTCTCAGCATGAGACCCTGTACCCTAAACACACCATGAAATAAATGTATAATTTAGCAGGTCTCATACCATGAATACTAGTCAAATGTTCTATATTTTTGTCTTCTCTCTACAAATCCTTTCCCACAAAAAGTGTCACTTGGCTGTTTGTAAAATCAAAATTTAACACAGCTTAGAAAAATCTTTCTCCTTTGTGGGCGCTAAAAAATGAAACTGTCTTTTCAGGATAATCAAGGTACATTGAGCCCTAAGTGTGTCAATGCTCAAGAATTTCCATTCCAACTCTCCCACCTATACCACAGGTGCCAAAATTGGCGTCTCCTATTGATCTGACATCATTCAAAACCTATAGCGCCTGTACACCCCAGGCTTCGTAGTGGTACATAACTGAATGACTGAGAGACACAGAGCACAATCCAAAAACAATGGATAAAAACTGAGTACCAAATGTCCAATCCCACTGTAAAGTAACAACCACCCCTCTGACTGGAGCAACATGAGAAAATCAAAGGTTAATACTTGTTTTCAAACAACAAATTAAAAACTGCTTTCTCTTTAAACAAATCCAGCTGAATAGTGTGCAATTTAAAGAAAATGTTTGAACTTCCTGAAATCATTGCGGTTTATATCACATCAGTGAGTCTATTTTTATTTTACCAACGAGTATTATGTGTATTGTGATGTAACACCGCATCGAATCACTGTGGGTAACTTGAAGGTAGTAAAACTACAGGACAGAAAATGAATAGCCCGTAATTGTGCGTGTTTTTCAGATATTCAGATCTGGGAGCTAATACATGCTCAGTGCCCTTTTAATGAGAACGGCCTCGAGTTTTCCTCTCTTTTGTTCAACTTTAATAATAAATAAATTCCGAATATCAGTAAAGTACATTCTATTTTTCTTGGCATGTCCTTGCATCCTTATGTCCGCCGATTGCAGAAGTCATGCCACTGGGAGATCGCTTTTCCAGACTCCATTGAAGTTGTGCCACAAAGGCTGGAGATGATTTGCTGAAGCGCTCCAAAGGTATTCAAATTTCTTTAAAGAAGAAATTCAATTTATGTGCATTTATATTGTAATGTCTGTCAGGGAAAAGGTTATAATCACCAGCATATTTTTGATTCACATTTTCCTCTGCATATGAGGTTATGGTATTTGAGGTAAACTCGGAGCTTTAAAGTTCAATTCAATGTAAGGCCCCATTCTCTTCGCTGCCAAGAGTGTGTTTTTAAAATTCGTGAGTGCAGCATAAGTGAGCATAAGTGATACCACTATCAAGCATTTGGCTGGTGTCTGCGAGAATAAAACATTTGTCTTTCATTTTTTTGTATCCTCCTAAAACAATTCAGCAAATGTTTGATGGATATTAAATTCAGTGAAGTTGTTTCGAACCATGTTAGTAGCGCCATCTTAAAAACAAGCATTGGCAAAGCCAATAGGCCTGGCATTGGTTGCCAGCCTTTTGGCTTTCAGCAATGCTTGTTTTGTTCTTTCGTGGTTTATGCAAAACTGTATTTTTGGGGGAGGCAGCCGGGCCATCATTAATCTAAAAAAGCATTAGCTTAAGTCAAAAATATTTTTGGGGTTTCAAAAAAGCACCCATTACCATAGTAGTCGCTGATGCTGAAGGGGACCACTTTGCATGGATGTGCTCCTTGTGAAAGGGCAGCATGCAGATAGATAGATAGATAGATAGATAGATAGATAGATAGATAGATAGATAGACAGATAGATAGACGGGTTGTAAAGACAGATAGAGAGGGTTGTATAGACAGACAGACACACAGAGACAGACAGAAAGATAGATAGATAGATAGATAGATAGATAGATAGATAGATAGATAGATAAGTAATGCTAAAATTAGTAATTTTATAGTTAAATGTCTATATAAGCAATACATATGAGAGCACTGAAAGTACACTAGAAAGCCATACAAGCAGTACATTCATACTTAATTGATTTACAAATATAACTGCAGTACTTAATTAAAATACATACCAGCATGACATACTAGATTGCAGTTAAAAATGTACTTCATTGCTTGCATGCTCGGAAAATTGCAACTTCATGAAGAACAGTTTCAAATGAACACAATTTGATTTGCTGTGAAATAGCAGCAGTCGGAAAAACAGGACACACCATTAGCAGGAGATAGGATCTGATAAAGCTGGAATGTGCCTTGTGTTCAACATGGAAGAGCTAGGAGAAAATCTCCTGCTATCACATCAGACTCTAAACACAAAGGCGTCACCAAAGCAATAAAATAAAAACAAAAACACTGGCACTGACACTGAAGAGAATAGATTGTGTGCGGATGTGCTCCTTGTGAAAGAGCAAAATGCAGTCACCCAAAGTGAAGTTATCCAGTGGCTGAAGTGGGCAAACCCCCCGCCCCATTCTACATGTTGTAGTGGGTGGAAGCAAAATGTGAATGACACAACAACAGACCAATGGACGCAGACAGCTGGCAGATAGCCTCTTTAAATAAGTATATTATACACATATTTTTTTTATTTTTTTAAATCAAAAGGTCTGGGCTAATGCCAGACCTAATAATGTAATCTTTCATTCTAGTCACCTAAAATCACTGCCAATAGTTGACTTGCCAATAACGTATTTATTCCTTTATTTATGTGTCGGGCATGTATCCTTGCAGCTTCGACAGAGCCCAGAAAGAACAAGAAAGGAAAAAAATAAGTACCAGTGGAGAATACTATAGAAAAGGTTATCAATTCTCCAAAAGCCCTGGACTTCCTGCTCACCACTCAGGGGCCGATTCCGATTCGGGCAGGAAATCTCTCCGACCGAGCCGGACCCGGAGAGATTTCCGACCGAATCGGACTCTAGCAGCCCGACCGAACGAGTACGATGCGTACGTATGCTATCGGACTCGATTCGGTCGGACTCCCATTGAAGTCAATGGGAGCCGGACATACAACGCATACGCGGGCTCCCATTGACCCAATGGGTGCGAGGCGAACAAGGGTGCCCCCTATAGCGGGTACGCCTCGGAGCGACTCGTGGCGTACATGCACAGGTAGGGGGACCCATGGGTCCCCCTGTGTGCGACTCGCGCGGCTACGCGTACAGGGGGGTCCGACACGGACCCCCAAAGTGCGGCTCTGACTGCTCTTTCGAGCCGGACGGCGCGAGTCGGTCGGACTGCTCGCGGCGCGCATCGTACTTGCCCGGCCGGGGAACGTCTCCATCGCACGGTGCGAGGCGTGTCCGTGCGAGTCGGTCGGAGCGCTTCGGACCCGCGAACAAGTTGGTCGGCGATTTTGCGTGCGCTCGCATCGTACTCGCTCGGCCGGACGCACGTACGAATCGGTCGGGAAAGAGTGCTCCGAATCGGATCCGGTTAAGCCGAATCCGATTCGGTGCCCTACCGGCCGAGATCGGAATCGGCCCCTCAGACTGTCTTATTGAGTTTCAGGGCACACATTCATAAATATATAAATATTTGAAGATGTTGATTACTTGAATGAAGATGGTCGTAGTGGTATTGTGATGAAAGTATTTTGGATGGTATTAGTAGGAATATGGTGGATAGTGATAGTGAGGGAACAACCTCTAACTCTGGCTAACTATAAGGCATTTCTGGACATAAACTCAGGCACAGTGGGGGTCTTATATGATCGAATATCAGATACAAAAATATTGTGTAGGCAGAATATTGTGTGAAATATATCAAGGACCAAAATATTGAGAAGGTAAGTGCAAATAGGTAAGTATAGATTTTCTATTCATAAATCCACATCTACGTACTTTGAAGATTGTCAAGGTGAAGACATGTGGAGTTAGGGAAACAGCCATTACAATGTGGCTGTTACAACGCAGGTACCATTACCATGCATTTTTTTACAATGCATATGCCTTTACCCGCATGCCTTTACAACAAATTTCATTGTAAAGGCATATGCATTTTAAATGTAAGTATTAGGTAAGTATTAAGCATTTATAGATATATATATATATAAGGGAATGGTTTTTTAAAAGGTTTAGGTTGGGAGTTTTTAGCGTGGGTATGTGTACATTTTAAATTAGGGGAGAGGATGTAGCCCTATGGCTAGAGCAATCAACCTCGAAGCTGGGAAACCGAGTTCGAGTCTTGGCATTGACGCTCAACATCCTGTGATTCTAGGCAAATCACTTAATCTCCCGACGCCTAAAAAAAATGAATGTGTCCGTCTGTAATGCAACTGGTGCTCATGTAAAGCGCTCTGATACCTTCGGGCCGAGTTCACGCTATAAAAAAATTTAAAATGCATATATATAGATATTTTGCACTTTAGAATGAAGCACTTTAAACACTAGGCATTTTAATTGAGTATTAACAGCGTGGATATATAGGGAAGGTACTATTGATGTGCATTTGAGGTATACAAGAGTTGGTTGTTATTTTTGAGACATTGTATTTATATACTGTCGGTAAGGAATAATCTGATAGCAGGTTCATAGTGGTATCCAATATCTTTCCTGTGCAACCAATCATGATCAGAAGAGAATGTTAATACATTGGACAGTAAGCTCACTAAGGGCTCGAATATGTTGACCAATTGATATACTATGTGGTATGGTACACAAATGAAGATTGAAACCAATTTGTAATAGTTATGAGTCAATGGTATCTAGTAGATAGATCATACCGATGCTGAAATGAAATGTAACTTATTTATTTGGTAAACAATGTTCCATAAAGTAAGTGATAATGATTCGTTTTGCACAAACAATAATTGGATATTTTAATATTAATATAGACTGATTGGACTGTTTTTTATATATGATATTTATTTTTCTTTTAGAAAAAAATTAAAGACCTGGCTGTTTCCCCGCTAAGTACGTGTAGGCTCACCGCTGCACTAACAGAACCTCTTTTAGCGCTGGGAAGCCTCCGGGCAGCCATGCGCTCTACAAATCTCTTACATAACATAACATTAAATAGAATAATATTTATGAAGTTATATATAATGAAAGCTCGTGAGATGATGTTTGATCTGAAAGTAAGATCAGTCTTTTTTCTATGCCCATAGCTGTTGTAGTTCTTGAGTTAGCACAGGGTTTAGACAAGTATAAATAAAGTTTATTGAAAACGTAGCGCGTATGTGAACAAGGCCGTTGTGTAAAGGCCGAAACGCGTCATATGGACATGAGTGATTCACTGTAATAAACAAGCACACAGGAAAGCTGGAGTCTGTTAGTGTTTGAGAAATGGGGGGGTGTTAGTGACACGTTATCTGTCCAAAATTGATTTTTTTAACTGAGCGCAATATTCCTGTTGACGACGCGACCGCCAGCACAGCCCCCCGTGTACCATCGCTGGGACTTCGATAATATCACGATGTCAATGCAAATATTGGTGAAAATATAAAAAAATATATTTTTGTACACACTTGCCGGTCACTGTCACACACTCATGTACGCACTCACAAACTCACTCAGACACTTATACACCCATTCACATATCCACTCACACACATACACATCAAGTCACATACCCACTCAGATACTCATGCACTCACTCACATACCCATTCAGGTACTTATGCACCAACTTACAGACTTACTCAGAGAGTGATGCACCCATGTACAGACACACTCAGAGACTCACGCCCCCACTTACAGACCCACTCACACACTCATGTATGTTCTCACAGTCCCACTGAGACACTCATACAGCCACTGACAGATCCACTGAGACACTCATACACCCACTCACACACCCATACAGTCACTCCCACACTCAGTCACAGACCATCTCAGAGACTTATGTACTCAGTGAGTCACTCATATACTCAGAAACTCACAAACCCACTCACAAACTCACTCAGACATACATGCACCCACTCACTCACCCACTCATGGCTCATGCATCCACTCATATACCCACCCAGATACTCGCACTCCCAGTCACGGACCCACTCAGACACTCATGCATGCACCCATTCACTCACCCACTCAGATACTTATGATCTCACTCACAGACCCATTGAGACACTCATACACTGTCTCACAGATCCACTCAGACACTCATACATTCACTCATGGACCCACTTAGCCACTCACATACCCATACAGTCACTCACAGAACCACTCATAGACACACTCAGAGACGTATCCACCCAGTTAGTTATACACTTAGAGACTCATGTACCCATGCACAGTCGCACTCACAGACCCACGCACCCACTGACAAAACCACTCAGACACAATGCCAGTCATAGACCCACTGAGAGACTCATGCACTCACTCACAGATCCACTCAGACACTCATGCACCCACTCACTCACCCATTCAGACACCCACTTAGAAACTCATGTATCCACTCACAGATCCAGTCAGACAGTCATATACTTACTTACAAATGCACAAAGGCACTCATGCACCTACTCACCGATTGAGTGAGAGACTTATGCAACCAATCACAGACCCATTGTGACACTGGTGCACCCACTCATAGATGCACTGAGGCAGTCACACATTTAGTTACAGAAGTATTGATAGACTGATGCATTGTCTCACAGATCCCCTCAAATACTTATACAGTGAATGAGAGACTTAGTGATACAGTGATGCATGCAGTCATAGATTACACTTAAAAAGTTATGCACTGTGTTGTAGAGATATTAAGGGAGTTGTACATGCTATAATACAGTCGTTTAGATAGTAATGTGTTTAGTGTGTTGGTTATAATTCATTTTGCAGTTATAAGTTTTAAATGTGGTGGTGGCTACTGAATGTCTGCATTTGTTTTGTCATCCCACAACGTATTCGCGGTGACCGCGGCTACCAATATCATTGCGATGCCCGGTGTCACTGCAAAAACAGAAAATCGGTTTAAATGGCTGTTTTTATGCAAACTCCCTACAAAAATATGACTTTAAACAGTGCAGTAATCAACCCCTAGTGTCTAAAATACTGTAAAATGTGTGCATATATGTGTTTTGCACCCTCCAAAAAAGGCGCGATCTTCGCGGTTACCAGAGTCATCGCGCCTCTCGGTGTAATCGTGAAAACAGGAAGTAGGGTTCAAACACAGATTTTTAAAAAGTTACTATAAATATATGTGTCCAAATATGTTTTGAAAGCAGTGATGTGCTTAGTAATGTGTGTATTGTAATAGTTAGAAAGAATTTTTCAAGTTAAACTTTTTTAATGTGGTTGTGGTCGTTGAATGTCTGCTTTTGTTTTGCAATGTGATCGCAATAATCTCAACATCTTAGCGGATTTTTTAAATTTAAAAAAAAATATTTGACAAGAAAATGAACAAAACTTTCGCCTCTTGGGTGGCTCTAATTTAAAAAAATGTCTTTAAGTGTATTTTTCAGTATGTGAAATACATTTGCTGATCACAGATTCTCCACAGTAAACGCGACAATGTAATAAACCAGCTATTAATGTACTGTCTGATAAGCACATACCAAATCAAAAAATGAGTGGTATATAATATAAATATATAATATACAAAATACAATTATATAAAGAAAATATGAAAATCTATTAAAAAAAAATGGACCTTACAATTAAGAAATAGAATTTTAAAAAGCCTTGGAAATTCACTGAAAAAACCAAAGGTTACAGGGACATTATAGTTCGAAATTAGCATTTAAAAAACCTTAGAAATTCACTGAAAAAAAACAAAGATTACAGAGACATTATAGTTAGGAAATAGAATTTAAAAAACCTTAGAAATTCACCGAAAAAAAACCAAAGGTTACAGGCACATTATAGTTAGGCTGACATTTCACTCATACAAAACCAGAGAAATTCAGCAGTTATAGTTAGCTGAGCTAACTATAACTCGCTCCCCCGCAATGCACTGCTTATGACCTCACATATTACATCACTCATGACATGGTCAGTGACATCACTCATGACATCACTCATGACATCTCAAATGACATCACTGATGACATCATCCACAGAATCTCTGATGCATCCACTCACACCCCAATATATGCCCTTTCATACACCCACTTCAACTTCCATACTACCATTTTCAAAACCATTGACAAACCCATACCAGTACTTACACACCCACTCGCTGTGATTTATAGGTCTATACACACATCCACTCAGTCACCCATACAGCCACTCATACCCCAACTCACTCACTAATACAGCCACTGATATATTCACTCATACACCCATACAACCACTTACACTGTCAGACACCCATAGAGCTACTCACACCGCCACTTACCTTACCTATACTGTCAGTGACACAAGCACACACTCACCCATACAACCACTCTCACAATCACTCACTCACACATGAAGCCACTCATTTACTCCAACACTCACCTATACTGCCTTCCACATATGCTGTTACTCACCCATATACCACTGACACAGCCAAACACACTCAGTCACCCATACAGCCCCTCACAGATGCACTCACAAAGCCATTCGGCCACTGACTCACTTCCTCACTCATCCATGCTGGCAGTCACACACCCCTTCACCCACCCACATAGACATTCATACACCCATATAGGTACTCGGACAACCAATCAATCATCCGTACAGCCATTCACGTACCCACTTATACTGTCAGACACCCATAGAGCTACTCACACCACCACTTACCTATACTGTCAGTGACACAAGCACACACTCACCTATACAGCCACTCTCACAATCACTCACTCACACATGAAGCCACTCATTTACTCCAACACTCACCTATACTGCCTTCCACATATGCTGTTACTCACCCATATACCACTGACACAGCCAAACACACTCAGTCACCCATACAGCCCCTCACAGATGCACTCACAAAGCCATTCGGCCACTGACTCACTTCCTCACTCATCCATGCTGGCAGTCACACACCCCTTCACTCACCCACCCACATAGACATTCATACACCCATATAGGTACTCAGACAACCAATCAATCATCCGTACAGCCATTCACGTACCCACTCACCAACCCATACAACCACTTAGACACCAACTGACAGACTGATACAGACATTCACACAGCCTAGTCACTCACCTATACATTCACTGAGACACCTAATCACTGAGTTATACAGTCAATCACGCACCCACTGAATCATCCATACAGGCACTCATACACCCACTGATTCAACAATACACCTTGGTATATATATATATATATATATATATATATATATATATATATATATATATATATATATATATATATATATATATATATATATATATATATATATATATATATATATATATATATATATTTAACACCCAGAAACTTTGAGATGTCATCAGTGATGTCATGAGTGATGTCACTGCCCATGTCATGAGTGATGAAATATGTGAGGTCATAAGCAGTGCATGGCAGGGGCTTGAGTTATAGTTAGCTCAGCTAACTATAACTGCTAAATTTCTCTGGTTTTGTACGAGTGAAATGTCAGCCTAACCATAATGTACCTGTAACCTTTGGTTTTTTCAGTGAATTTCTAACCTTTTTTTAAATTCTATTTCCTAACTATAACGTCTCTGTAACCTTTGTTTTTTTCAGTGTATATGCAGATTGCAGAAACGTGTCTGTCAGTGCGGGGGGGGGGTTCTGCATGAATAAACAACTTTAATGAGGACCTGTGAGTGCCCTCCTGTTTACGCTATTGGAATCGCTGGGCGTGTGTTCTCTCAAGTACTTGCAAATCAAGTGTTTTTCTTTTGGATGTTATTCGCGCTGGCCAGTAGCGCGAAGAGAGGACCCGCCCTACAAGTGGCCGGGGCACTGCTGGCAACAAACTTCGCACTGTCCTCCAAGGTATTGGAATGCCTCGGCCCGCCACAGAAGCATGTTTAAGCAAAGGGCCGCTGTCAAGCACAGTCCGTGACTGCACGGGGTGGCGCGATCACTGAATCAGCGTCGCACGGCCCAGCTGACTCGTGCTATTGCGGCTGGGGCGTCTGGGGACCCAAGGAAGTTCCTTACCAACAACAGTAGCGGGACTGACCACCTACACACAGCCCCCTCCTTTGCAGTCACATCTACGCTCACTTGGGCTTCATCGGTTCCTGTCGGGGATATGATCCCAGCAATGATGCATGCTGGGAGCTGTAGTTGTAAAACACACAAGATGATGGACGGAATGTTGCACATTTGTAAACATTCACCCCCAGTCACAGATCTGGGTTTAATCCATCGTTATTTTGCTTCACCACGCCACCCCAGTTCAGACATAGCCATATGCAAATCAGTCTTGACCCTGTGCCTCATGGGAACAGTCCAGACCGAACTGCCAAGCCATGTCTTCCCTGGACCGGAATCAAGCATCCTAGGACTGGTTTCGGGCTTTCAGCCCTCATCAGCCAGGATAGCTTGACTCCAGTGGCGTAGTGAGCAAGGGACCCACGTCTGGGAATACCCTTCCCACTTAGGGCGAAATGCAAAACACACAAGATGATGGACGGAATGTTGCACATTGGCAAACATTCACCCCCAGTCACAGATCTGCTCACTTGGGCTTCATCGGTTCCTGTCGGGGATATGATCCCAGCAATGATGCATGCTGGGAGCAGTAGTTGTGCCATCAAAGATTACAGCAAAACCCGAAAACATCAAACAGGGACCAGCTGATTTCCCACCAATGGGAATGTTGCAGCAAGTTCAAAGGAGGGGTGTGGCTATCTCCCGGTAACAGCGGCATCAGATGAAGGCAAACCCCGCCGAAACGCGTCATGCCACAAGCTGTCTATTAAAGTGGACTTCCTTTACTCCCCACTGTGTCCTCTCAAGTACTTGCAAATCAAGTGTTTTTCTTATGGATGGATTGATGGATGGATATATATATATATATATATATATATATATATATATATATATATATATAGTGTTTTGAGATTGGCCCATCCAAGCAATTTCCCACAAAACCAACTATACACTTGTCCCAAATCTATTTCAGAATCTCTACCAGAGACAAAGGCAGTATGTATAATATTGCTGTTCGTTGGCAACCTCACAATCTCACGGAAGCCTTTAGTACATCTCCTGCTGTCAAAAACTTTGTAAAGGGTTTATGAACAACATGAACGTGATACCTCACACATATTGTCTCAGGTGCTCAAATCCCCAAACACATGCTTAAGTTTATCACTCTATGACAAAGTACTTTCTTCTGCATGTGTGAAAGACCTTGGCCCAGGTGGAATTACATGCTCTCCTCTAGTTTCTGTGTCAAAACAACAGATAAAACATTTGAACTTGCATTAGCAGTTATAATGCTCTCTGCATTACATCAAACCCTTCCAAGGGTGGAGCTGTGCAAATTACACTGTTATGAAAATGGTGCCAGTATTTGTCTCTGAGGTTTAACATTTGCATTCTTTACTGACGCAGCTTCTCAAGGTACATGTAGCAGCTTAGGTTGCACCAATCACCTACAGTAGTGCATTGGTTGTCAGATGTCTCCTTCAACAAGAATGTCTTTAATGGTTCTTAAAAAGATGGCAGATTGATAAATTTAAGAAAGTAGGTGTTTGGTGCATTCCATAATCTTGGCCCCAGCACTTTGATGACGTTTTCCTGTGTTTTGGTGGTTAAACGTTGAATGGATAACTAAATTGGTGCTGCCTGACCTCATGTTATGGCCTGAAATACATTTGGGAACCAGCTTCAACATGTAGTTTGGGCTTTGGCCTCCACTGCCTCAGAAGATAATGCATACAACTTTGAAATCGATTCTTTGATCAACTTTTAGCTTGTCGGTCCCTTTCACGCCGAGTAATGCAGTCCAACCTCTTTTATTTCCAGCATAGCATAACATAACTATATAAAACAGTATATTTTACTTAATTTTGAATCAATAAGAACTTCCCTATTCTTATCTTTCTATGCCCATGTGTAAACTATGCAGGCCTCTTCCAAGCTAATACTATCAGAGCCATAGCAAGCCCAAACCAGGGTTTAGTCTGACACAGAAGGATAACCTTTCTCAGTATCATAAACCAAGTGTTCAAGGTCTTCTTTATGGATGAGTTCAGGATAGTTGTCAGTGAAACTTGAACCCAGACATTTTTGTGTAGTTATTGGTATTGCATCTAGACCCTAAGGTCATGGGAAAAGGAAAGTGAGGTTTGAGCACTAGTGACTCATTGTACTGGGTAGATGCACATAATCTCAAGGGTACCCTTAAGGGTTAAAGAAAAGTGAGCGGAGCATAGCATGCATACCATGACAGATCTGCTGATGCTCTCATTGTGGAGGTGGTATGTAACAACAATCGGTTCTGTAGGGGGGTGCACTATTTCTTTTAAAAAAACTATTAGTCTCCTGTTTAACTAGGGGTTGCCAAGTAAATTGTACAGCGCAACACGTTAACAGGTAAAAAACAAACTGACACCAACAAAAAAAGAGGGAAATATTAAACTGTATATTGTCAATCATATATCGTGGAGCGATACAAATAATAACAAATCACGACAACACACAGAACTATCATGTAACATATACAGTAACAAAAGAAATACAAAATTGACAAAGTTTATCAAAACTGAAAAACATTAAATACGAAAGACATTACACAGTTTAACATAAAATACACAAATGACTCAGTAGAGTGTCCGTTGGAAACATATATATATTCAAGCATGTATCCTTATTGCTTGGATGTGTAGTATGCCTGACAAGGGTAAGGAGCACCTCTAATTATCGTTAATGTTTCGAGCCACTGAAGTGATATGCTCTTATCAAACATCACCATGGGTCTTCATCAGGAATAGGAAACAAAAAAACAGCCTGAGTGGTAAATGATACTGGGTAAACATAAGGAGATGATGGATGGAGCGCTGAAACTTTTCAGACACTCACCCCGCCAGTCACAGATCTGGGTTGAATCCATCATTGCTCTTTAGCTCACTTCGTCACCCCAGTTCAGACCCAGCCATATGCAAATCAGTCTTGACCCTGTTCCTCATGGGAACAGTCCAGTCCGAACTGCCAAGTCCGGTCTTCCCTGGGCCGGAAACAAGCATCCTGGGAACTTGGCAACTCCTTGTTAAACAGGAGACTAAGAGTTTTTTAAAAGAAATAGCGCACCCCTCACAGAACCGATTGTTGTTACATACCACTAGATTTCCTAGGTTCTGAGGGATACTGGGTTACCCCATTAGTCCTAATGCTCATTGTAGAGGTGTCAGAGTGGTGCAGGTACACAGTGATACAGCTTGTACCTTTACACATGGTCTAGTGGACAATCTAGTCCAAATAATGTTCATAATACCAAAACCCATAATACAAAAACATATCAAAAAGGCAAGATGGCGTCCGTACTGGACGTGTGAGCGAGGAGCTCCGGAGCTGTTCCCCCATCCAACGGGATCACGGCTGAGGGGTGATTGAGCTCAAGCAGAGGAAAGGAGAGGAGCGGTGGCAAAAAGTGGGAGAAAATTCAACCGCGTATATAGCTGGAAATTAAGAATTGGTAGTACGCGGATAAATCACAGTATCAAAGGTTCCTCCCCACGGTGTTCTGGTGCTTCGATGGACCGGCGGATCAGCTGTGGCAGTTTCAGTGAGAGCGCCGAGGCTGCGAAGTCGAGAGCGGTTCAGCGGTTCGGTGTTCTGTTTCTCGTCTTGGCCTCGTAGTCTGTGAGTGTTACTGGGCAAAAGAATTGTAACTGCAACAACGGCTGAAGGGAATAGACGAGGTGTTGGAGACTGTTACAGTGTGGCGCCTTAATCATTTGAGCCTTTTGGTTTTGTTGCGACAGCTGAGGCTGGGAAACCACGGTGGTGAGTGTGTTAACTGTGTGTTAACGGTGGTTGGGGCTGTATCGTGACATACCTGGTGAACTGCAGCCGTAATAATGTATCGAAGGGAGCTGTAGATTGCTACATTGTGCCGATTTAACCCTCCGAGACTTCAGAGACTTCAGATACAGTGATAAAAGGGTGTTTTGGCTTCACTATTTATAAACGGCACTCGCAGTCGGTCACCCATTGTTAAAGAAAAGTTTGTCATGCCTCCAAAAACTGGACGGGGAGGTAAAACCAAGACAATTAGTGATGCGGTGAGTAGGGCTGTCCTCTCACTTAGCACCACTAAAGATGGGGCTGATGAAGTTTATACAGAGCCTGTGACACAAGAGTTGAATAGTAGGAAGATACCTCAAATACCTCAAATATTTTTGGTAAAAAAAAACAACAACAATCAGTGATTTCAACTCGTAGTCTGGCTAAAACTATAAACGATGATGAGGCAATATCAATGAGTCAGCATTCTGTGGCTGCACAGGAGAACGAGCACCACAAAGACCAAGAGGCAGTATCGGTGCTTGTAGATACAGGTGCGGCTGTGAATATGATTAAATCCGCAGTGGCATTAACAGGGCAGCAAGAGGAGATGACCACGTCGGGGGCAGAAGATGATCTGCGTATTGAAGGTGTTAACAGGGAGAATAGGGAGAGTGACTCAGGGGAAGGCAATTTTTTTCTATGTCGGATCATTCATCAGATGATGAGGAGGATGAAGAGTCAGGTTTAAAATCTTTTTCTCTGGAGCGATCTGGGATTAGTTCTGGTAGTGAGTTTAATATCTCAAATCCTGATGAAGATAATCTTGAGACTACCATGGTACATAAACAAAGGGCGCATAAGGGGGTTGAAGCCGCACTTCAGGTAGCTCCAGAAATGGCAAAGGGTGGTGAAGCAGATGAACGATCTCAAGCATTGAATCAGCGTGGGGAGATTTCATTGAAGTCAATTTTCCAAAGTATCACTGAACATAGGGCCGAGACTCGTACGGAAAGTGCAAAAACACAAGCTGCTTGTCGAAACTACAGAACTCCGTTAGGCGGATAGCAAAATCATGTACTGAGTTTACAGAAAGGCTGAATGTGGCCGAAGCCAGAATATCTACATTAGAAGATGACATGGCGAGACAAAAGGCAGTGGTGGTTGATACACAGCAATATAAAGAGGATGTGCAAGCCAAACTTGTTGATTTGGAAAATCGTATTCGGAGGAATAATTTGCGGATTGTAGGAATTCCGGAGGGTATCGAGGGACAAGATATTCGCAAATTTGTTATAGAATTATTCACAGAAGCCTTTCCAGAAATAACAGATTGGAATTGGCCTAATGAAGTGCAGCGGGCACATAGGTTCCCATTCAAACAGAGGCCTACGAAATCTGGTGATAAGGATGTCAGACCGAGAGCAATCTTGATTTGTCTCAGTAACTTTTTGGCACGCCAGGTGTTATATGATCTGGCACGGCCAGATAAAAAGAGGGTTGGGAAGGGGACTCAATTCTTCGTACGACCCGACTTTTGTCATCAAACTGTGGAGAAAAGGTGGCAGCTACGTCAGCTGATAACCCCCTTTCAGGGGAAAGGAGCGCAAGTGTTTCTGTTAAATCCTGCCACCCTTAAAGTGATTTTTAAGGGTCAAACACGTTTTTTTACTTTAGAATCAACTGCGAAAGAATATCTGGCCTCAATATAATCGTTTGTTTCAGCTTCTAGGTTTATTAATGTCCTCTTAGCCGTGTACAATGGCATTTAATTTTATAGCTGGCATAATCTGGCTCTGTCAGTATTGTGTGTGGGTTATGGGTATGGTTGTTAGATTAAGAAATTTGTTGTGAATTGTGTATCTACATAAGGCATATAATTTAGTTTTGTGCTAGCTAGGATGGGGGAACACAGGGGGGAGAACTCACTCTACATGAAATTTCTTTTGTTATTGTGTTAGTAGTTGCGAGCACGGAAATCTCATAAAAATTTTATAAGAAGCTCAACTTTAAACTTACTAAGCGAACCTCCAATTTCCATGCCTCTTCAGGTCAATGAATCTTTGCCACCATATTTGAACGGAGCACAACCTAAAAACATCTCTGCAATAATCATCATCATACAGCATTAAATGTTCAGTCAATAATGAGAGGTTTGATGAAGTTTTAAAAGTTTATTTTGTCTACAAAGATTAGCTTGTATTTTTGTCTTTTTATTCAGGTTAGTCAAGTAAATCCATTTACAGAACTATTGAGAAAACTTGGTTAGAACAAGCATACAAAATAACAGCGTGTTCCATAAAGGAATTAGTCCCTATCCTAATCTAAAAGACCTAACCTAACTTAGCAAGAACCCATAAAGAGTTCTTTTTGGAAAACAGCAAGTAAAAGTGGAGCAAGAGACTAATAACTATGAAAAAAGGTTGAACTCCCCATAGAGAGTAGTTCTGGAAACTCAGCCAAGTTCCATAACAGCTGCAGTAGCAACCATTAAAACCGGCAAAAGGAATTAAACACATCAGTAGCTATGATCGGCATTAAGATAGAAAGTCTCCTCACGAAGCGTAAGGAAATCAAAGAAATCACTGCTAGCAGTAGCTTATGGCAATTCGGGCTAGCACAGCAACGTGCTAAGGGACATGGCTGGGTAGGGGTGCACAGAATGCCTAAACTCTCTAGCTAGGAACACGTACTATATAGAAAGCACAAAACATGTTGCAAAACTATGAATGTTGAACCATTTCTAACCAATAGGAAAGGATCTTCCGACGGTCTGTCATCTTCTTTCTCGATTCACATGGTAAACGTCCATGTCGACATGTAGTTATTTGAATGTGGCAACAGTGTATTACAAAAGATGCATCTAGGAAGGTTCTCATGAGAACATTTGCAAGCCTACTCTATTAGCTGTTCGGTGTCCCATTGCGTAACAATGGACCACTCTATGAAATGAAACATTAATATCTAGCATGTCCTGGTTAGATCATGGAATTTAAACCTACATCGAGCATTTTCTTTCATTAATATACTTGTTCATTATAAGCATGTGGCAGAGGAAACAATCTAAAATATGATGAAATCATAGGGTGTGAGGATGGAAATAAATACATTTTGTAGCTAACAGCATATTCCATGAAGATGTCAAGTTCTACAGTTCAGTTATAACGTTAAATCAGCATTTACAAAAAAGCATTTATTTTTATTAAAGGGATAGAAAAGAATCAAGAAAATATTGGGGCCTAGCAGTGAAAGAACGATTGAAATAGGAGCTTTCCACAGAAATAAGCAGTATTTTCACGTTTTGCATATTTAATAAAAGCACATTAACATTAACAAAATTGGAAACATGCATGTATCAGGCCTCTACTTAAGAAACACCATCTAGATCTGATAATGACTGGTAACTATCGTCCTATTTCGCTGTTACCTTTTCTAGGAAAATTGTTAGAGAAACATGTCAACTGCGTGCTGTCCAGTTTTCTGAAAGATAATCATTATCTTCATCCCACAGAGCTGGGCTTTCGTGCTCAGCATAGCACCGAAGCTGGCCTTCTGGTGGTCACTGAGGAGCTTAAAGGCATACTAGACAAAGTTGGATCTGCTGCAATTCTGCTCCTAGATCTGAGTGCGGCTTTCGACACTGTAGATCACGCTATCCTGACAGATAGGCTCAAGGAAGTGGGGATCCAGGTCAAAGTCAAAGCTCTGGACTGGCTTACCTCCTTTTTATGAGGTAAATCCTTCAAGGTCATGGAAACTGCATGATTTTCTGATAGTATGTCATCTATATGCCGTGTGCCGCAGGGCTCGTCACTCAGCCCCACTTTGTTTAATGTTTACATGCGGCAGTTGGCAAAAATTGTTCAGGAGTTTGGCCTGTCCGTAGTTTCCTATGCAGATGATATGCAGTCGGTGGTTTCCTTTGCAAATGGCCCGAACCTGGAACACCAGCAATTAGTACCCTGCTTGGAAAGAGTGGCTAAATGGATGACTAACTGCTGTTTGAAATTAAACGGTGACAAGACAGAACTGATGATCCTAGGGTATAATTCTATTCCCGCTGACTAGCTGGCCGAACTGTATGGGGAACCCTCCTGTCCCCAACTCCCCCATTAGGAATCTGGGAATGTGGATAGACAGAGCTCTAACAATGGACGACCAAGCAAAAAAAACTGGCTGGCACCTGCTTCGGATTGCTCAGAATGATCAGTAAGATTCAGAAGCTTATCCCAGAGCCCTGAAGAAAAACAGTGATTCAAGCCTTGAAAGTCTCCTGGCTGGATTATGGTAACTCCTTTTATTTGGGATCACCGAAATATGTTATAAAAAGACTCCAGGATGTGCAAAAGGCGGCAGCTAGGTTTCTCCTCAAAATTCTAAACCGTGAATCAGTGAGGGAGTCTTTGAAACGGCTCCATTGGCAGCCTGTTGATGCAAGGATCAAATTTAAATCTCTCTGCCTTCCACAGAAAGCAATAAAGAACAAAGGCCCTTCTAAAATTGGAGGACTTGTCCTCCCCTAAGTCCCTGCTAGACGATTAAGAGCTTCCCAAGAACGCCTCCTCAGAACTTCCAGAATTAAAAGAGTGAGATGGGGTGGCAGATTATTTGCACATTTGATCCCAAAGCTCTGGAATGACCTGCCCCTCGAAATGAGACTGCTGTAAGAGGAACTCACATTCAGGAAAAAGCTCAAGACATGGTTATTCCTCCAGTACCCTCAAATCGTCATAGTCACCCTGTTTCAGTACTCTCTATCAACGCGGGAAGCCCTCGGGCAGACATGCGCTTTACAAATCCTAAACATAAACATGCATTTTCTATGTTAACGTTAAAGCACATTTCTACATTGTTATGAGGTAAATTTCTGTAAAAATCTTCAACTTCCCCATAGCAAAAAAGTTTTATGTTTGAGACCAACTGGGCAGACAGGTTCCTGCTCTATTAGGTATGTGTGGTCTATAGAGCATAATGGGAAAAACATAAACAACCTAAAGTGTTTTAAACGGTAAGAGGTCTACCAAATTAAAACATGGACTTAGACACCTGCAAAAGGGTTATTATACTTTAATAGGGTCATTGTTTTCAAAAAATCCTTGAGCGAGTGATGGGGCAGGCTTGCAGGACTCATCATTTGATGCGGAAACAAGTAATCAACAAAATACTACAAAATACTGAAAGGAAAAGTGTCAGGGACAGAAATGGAGATATAGTGGCAATGTAAAAATTGCCTGTTCTCACTGACAGGCAAGCAGACAGATTGAGTTTACCCTGTTGAGATTATGGCTAGCAGAATGACTGTAACCATGTTGTAGCACAGCACTAATTATGCTGGAATCCCTGCAATCCTCTATTGTAAATCACCACAAAGGTCAGACTAAGAAATATTGTGTGCAACTCATAATCAAAATGATATCAAACAATGAACATGCCACAACTTTGCAAAACCTCAAAAAGTTCACAAAAGCTGTGCCTACTTTTGGAAATGTCACAATTCTCCGCTGATCGAAGATCGACAATAAACCATTAATAAAGGCAAATTGGATAAAATGGACATTGAACAAAGGTTAGAAAAAATCCTCTGGAATGCTAGCCAAGCATTCCCCTTCTTGAACAAATCTTTAAATCGAGGGTGCACTAAAGAGCCAGTCTTCCTACTGGTCCAGTAGATCATGAAAGGCTGACACTTTCCAAAGAACGTAGTGTGGGGGTCTTTCCAATGGCGGCTTCTCCGCTAAGGCAGAGGAACATCGCCCCACTGCTTTTCGACAGTGGAAGGAAAAATAAAATGATAATAACTGAAAGGTATTATCATTTTATTTTTTCCTGTTGCAGGCACAGCAGCTTTGCCAGGCAGGGTGGGGCGGGGCTGCCCTGCTGACAGAGCAGGGGAGGGGAGGAGTGGTTTGCACTCTCTAAAATGCGCAGGAATGTTTGGCCGGCCCTCTGGGGCCGGTCAAACATTCATGCACACTTAGCATGTTCTCCACCCTGGCTGCATTACAGTCTGGGTGGAGAACATGCCCAGGGTACCTGTCCCCGTCTGAGCGCCGTGGTTTGGTGCTCAGACCAATCAAAACACTGCAATGCAGCGTTGTGATTGGCTCAGGGGAGCCTCAGCCTGGGTGCTTCCTGTGCCTTGTTCCGGCCAGAGGAGAGACACGACGATGAGGACACGGCGAGGGAGGAAGCGACGAGGCCGTATGTTGAATTTTATTTTTTATTTACCCCTCGTCGCCCCCCTGCCTTACCCACCCGGCCCAGCCCCGCCACCACCGATCCATGGTGTCTGGGTCTTTCTAATTTTGTGTGGCTCATTCTTGGCAACTGCGGATAACAATTATTGTAAATTTAGGAGCCCAAATATAGACACACTTTTTTTATTTTTTCACATTTTAAACGGCACTTTAAAAGCATACGAGATTTTTGACATATATCTGTCATCTACTTCCATAATACTATAACACACCTGAGGCTTTACATTCAGTTATTCTGAAAACATTTGTTGTATACATCATGATTCTTTAATCAATGGGACCTATCATGCATAAAACAGCTGTCATTAGTTTACCATAATTGAACACTGGTTTATTTACTTTATAGGATTTCTTTCAATTTTTTGTGGGGACACTTTGGCTTGAGGAGTATTTTTTCTTTTCCTTAGTTTTTATGGTCATTGGCATATGATGTCTATGATTAGGTCTGGCATATAAATTTTGTAGTAGTGAATGTAGAGGTTTTGGCGAGTTCTTCATTTGGGCTGTGGCACTTTATATCATAAGTAAGAAACTATTTCTTACCTGCAGCTCAATCTGAAGAGCCACCATCAAGTCAATATCAGCTCAAAATTCAAAAACTACCATTAACTTTCCATCACATTTACTAAGATTATAAAACCATCAACTTTATCAAGAAATAATTTATTGTAGCTTCTAAATTATTAATAAGTTTCTCCACATCCCAAATGACTACCCTTAATTTGTCTTGTACAGCAAATTCTGTCTTAGTTGTCTAGGAGACTGTTAAAACAATTCATCGTGCTTCCTCTATAGCAACTGCATTGTATTATGGTATGAGTGTTTTTCGTATACATAAGCATATTCATACTGTTGTTCTACTTTTGCATAAATCTTGTATAAATCCTGTGTTCAGTCTTCATTTTTGAGAACCTGATTCCATGATTTGCAGGACAATCAGAGATTACTGAGCTCCAAATGCATTAAATAGATTATCTTAACACTGGGTTCCTGGGGCTAGTATTGGACCACATGCAAGATAACCAAGTACTACTTGTGGGCCACCTCTCCACCCATGTGACCACCTCTCCACCAATATGCACAACCGTACTTGGGAGGAGAGGGAAAGGAATATAAATGTGTGGGTTCTCAGGAAAGCAGAAACCCATGCTGCCTTTGCACAAAATCCAGTCACCTTTTTGAAGATGCACACAAACACACACACAAAGGACTCCGCCATGCACACAGTCAGGCATGCACAGAGACCTTACACTCAACCTCTGTCACACACAAACATGACCACACATTTCTGTACATGTACAAGGCATGATGGAGATAATGAACCCCAATTAGGGGGAACGAACAGGCCTTTTATACTGGGGCAGGCAGCCAGTCGTTTTGTATGATTGTCAAATGTACTGAGGGAAAAAAGCAAAATCAATTGAGAAGGGACACAGGGCATAGCTGCATGCCTCTCCTGGGCCATGCAAGAGACTTTCCATCCCAACACCACTGTTCCAGTCCTTTTTGAAGATTGACTCTGATATGAGAAGCACTTTATATACTCGGCTCCTTTTATTCACATTTTCATAATACTGCAACCGGTTAATAAAGAATGGTGTTGTTTTTAAAATACAGCAAAAAAATACAGACATTTCCTCCGCTGAATCCATTTGAATCCAAATTCAATAATCACAAAACTATTCGTAAGGATTTCATCAGAATTCAGGAAAACCTCAGCCTTTTTACTTGCTTTGAGAACTATTTTGTCTTCAGAATTTCCTCTATCTCTGTGTAGGTATAGCCTTGTGTAATATTACCTTTGTTAGTGATTAACACTTGAAAATGAAGAACACAAGGATTCCTCTTTCTTTCAACAGTGTGAAAATGAGCACAATGATAAAAAAAAACTTTGCCAAAAGCCTTCTTTTGGGAGTATATGCTGCCTGCAGCCAATGGCGTAGCAAGAAGGGCGGACCCACTGTACCAAGCTATACCCAAGAACTCAAATGCAGCAAGCATTCTAGAAGCATGCAAGAGAAAAAAGTGCCATTGGACATAGCTGTAAGAATCTCTTATGACCCTGAAGAAACTCCACACATCCCACATGAAGCTCATCACAGAAGACAAATGTGTGTACTGCTCTCCCAGCATAAGATACGCTTCTGGTGACGAGCCATCAGCATTTTTGTTCCCATTCATGGGAGAGGGATCAATGTGATGACCTCAGTTAGATTGTCAATGGCAATTCAAAATACACAGACCACAGATCATGCTCTGCACATCTTAAAGCCACTTGCTTTTGTTCCTTTTTTTCTTATTCGTGGGTGGGTGGGAAAGGCACTACAAAACATTTTCTTAAATTTGCGACGAGGTATTTATTTCTTTAGTTGACAAACTAGTAAGACCCCCACCATTTGTTGGAAGATGGCACTCTAATAATAATCAATTTAGCATTCCATGTAGCACACTAAGGGCCAGGTGTACAAAACTATTTAGCGGTTGCAAAGCGAGCGATTCACTAAATTACAGGATCTGCGACTGCTAAATGGCTTGTAGAAATGTACTACACCCATTTAGTGATTTGGTAGCACGCTACCGAATCGCTAAATGGGTTTAAGAAATCATAAGGAATTGCTATTTGGAAGGACGTGTTTAGGGCGTCTCTTCCAAACAGTGATTCATCATGATAAGTAGTAATGTTTTGTTTTTCTGGTCGCAAAACAGTAATATCTCAAAGGAGGTGGTAAGCCATTCGCAAATGGGAAGGGGTCCCCAGGGAAGCCCTTCCCCTTCGAGGACGTAAAAAAAAATATTTTCAAGAGTAGGCAGTGGACCCACTGACCACTGCCTACTCTTAAAAAATGAAAGTTCAACTGTCAATTTTCTTTTTAAATGAATCCTGTTTTCCTTTAAGTAAATTGGGTTGCATTAAAAAATGCTTTATTCAAATGCAATCATAGGCATTGTGGTCTGCTGAATCCAGCAGGCACCATCCCTGTGATGGCTAGTATTCCTAATGGGCCACAAATTGTGACCTTCCTCATTAATATTCATGAGGTAGGTCGATTTGTGACCCACTAGGAATCAGCAACTTAAAAATAAAACTTTCAGACATTAAAAATAACAATGACCAAATAGCAATTTGCAAAAAAATCACTGTTTGGAAATTGCTTTGCTAGTCTAAACATTCGTACATCTGGCCCCAAGTCTCTACTTCCTTAGGAAGCAGACCAAAAGTGAGTTAGAATTCTGATGCAAATGTAGGATTCAGAGGTACAAACACCCCATTTCAAGTGAATGCCTATCCTTCTAAAGACGACTTGTGAGGGCTAAGAAGAGTTTCCTAAAAAGCATGAATGTATTCTCTAGCATGGTGACCGGGGGCAAACCACTTCATTTAGATTCACTTTTAAAGCTCTGGGACCCTTTCAGGCAGAACACTTTGTAGGCAGCATCGATAAGCGTGTGCCTGTTACCTGGGCACTAAACAAGCCCTTTAGCTGTGGCAGTATGAAAGCTGTACCAGCAAAAGTCATGGAACTTTGGTAGACCATGGTGCTTCACTTCTTCAAGTCCTCAGACCAGCTAAGGGTTATTCAGCGAAATTCTGTAAAACCATGTTAGGACAAACCATTAATAGTGATAGCACAGCTCTTGCCTGCAGCTGCTGTCCACAAACGATCTGTGAAAAAGTAAGAGGGTGGCACTTCTGACATTAATCAATTTAGCATTTCCTGTACCATTCTCTGCCTGGTCCACTTTAGGCACCAGGTCATATGCCTCCACTCAGAGTACATGCTAAAAAGTGAGGTATAACAAACATGGGATTGAGGAGTACAAACATCACATGGCCAACAAAGACCTATACTTTCTAAGACAACGTTTGGGCGCTAAGAAGAGTTCACAAAATAGCATGACCTGTTATCTGGCACGGACATCAGGGACAAAATGACTCCCTTTACTATCTGTGACTTTTGAACGCATAATAGTGTGTGTTCAACATGTAGAAATATGCTCCTCTTACTGGGGCAGTAAAGCATGCCCTGTAGTTTTGAGAGTGAGAAAGATGCACCAGAACAATTCATGTATCTTTGGTAGAAGGCCAAATGAGCACTACTCCTGTTCAGTTCTTTTTGGGGAACTGAAGAGACTTGATTGGTCAAAGCCACTCTACAAAGTTGTAGTGTCCCAGGCTGGGCTTAGTGAGATATTCCCACTCAAAGCTTCTGAAGAAGATTAACTTCTGACTTACTTCTTGTCACTTAATTTTTGTCTGACAAGAGTTGTAGTGTCACCATTAATGATATGTTTTGCCTTGATTTCCTATATTTTTATGAGTAGTGCTCAGCTGGCCTTCCTCGATTAGCATCCTGAAAGTCTGATTCTTGCTCATTCCCATCATTGTAGTCTTCCTCTAGTAATATCCACTGAGTGACTTGACTGCATAAGTGCCCATGGAATGAATTTCTTCCATCTTTACCATCAATGTAAACTTGCTACAGCAGTAGTCTCAAAGGAAACTTTCTAAGCAGCAACTTTCTCCAACAGCACCATTGATGAGTCTCCTCTTAACAGTGTCTTTACTCTCCCTTCACTATCAGATCCCTCAGTAAGCATCCTCTGTTATGTTATTAGTGTTTTCATAGCGCACTAATCACCCAGGTGGTTATCAAAGCGCTCTTTAGCAGGTATGTGAGGCCAGCTTTGGGCGCTTACTCAAAACGCCAGGTCTTCAGCTTTTTGTGAAAGTCAAGAAGAGAGGAGGATGCTCTGCTGTGTTGTGGAATGTTGTTTAAGGCTTTAGGGGCAAGGTACGAGAAGGCGTGTCTCCCTGCTCTACATTTGTGTATGCATGGGATGTGTACTAGTGAGAGACCGGCAGAGCGGAGGTGTCTGGAAGGTTGCTGGAAGTCAATGCAACTTTTCAGGTAGGCAGGGCTAATGTTGTGGAGAGCTTTGTAAGTGTGGGGGAGGAGTTTAAAGTATGCTCGCTATAGTGTATCGGGAGCAAGTGGAGTTTTCTAAGGTGTAGTGTGATGTGGGCTTAGTGTGGGAGGTTGAGGACTAGTCTTGCTGTAGTTTTCGTACCTGGTTGGTAATCCCTGTGTACAGGGTGTATCCATAGTCTAGCATGCTGGTGAGGAGGGATGGATTGGGTGATCGCTTTCATTTCAGCAGTGCCATCAGTATGAGCTTACTCCAAGTGTTTCCTAATGAGTTTCCAGGGCTGGACTGGCCATATGGAACAGGGAAAACACCTGGTAGGCTGAGGACCATGGGGCTATTTTCTGGGTGGATGGACGGTGGGATCATCATCTATCCAGCCTGGCAAACAGCCCACTGTAAGCACACATAATTTTCTTGTAGGCATTTATATAATTTGCACCCTCAAATAGCTTCCTGGAGGTAGCCGTACTCACTCATGGGATAAACTAGGGGGATGTGATGAACACCTTTTCCAGGGCCCTTACCACCATTGTGAGTTTTCCCAATTTAGAGTTTGTGTGAGATTTCGGTAGCAGGGCTAGAATTTGAGCTTCCAGTTCCATACACTCAGTGTGAGCTTCTTTCATGAATATTTGAGCATGAGCATCCAAGACTAGAACCCACATTGTGGGTTTCCTCCAGCAGTGCTCTTGTATGGGCTTACAACAGTAGTGATTGCTATATGAATGTCCTCCAGCAGTACTCCAGTAAAGGGGTCAAACAGCAGTACCCTCAGTATGATCTTTTAGTATGACCTTGTTCCATCTCTATGTGAGCTTCCCACCACAGTGTGATCTTTCTTCATGACTGCCCTCTTTAAGGAGGGAGAGGTTTTAAAGCGTCCCAGGGGAATGGGCTTCAAAGAGGCAGAAACTGTTGGATCATTGAGGTGGTTGGGATTTAAGCAGGAAAAGGGCTCAAAAAGGAAGTGATGTCATGTGTCCAAGTAGTGTAGGTACTGGGTGCACACACAGGAAAAGTATGGCTTCATTTCACATTGGTGCCTGATGATTACATTTGCCCAAAATGTGAATGTTAATAGAGCATATATGACTGGTGCAACATTAATTTAAGACAGAAGTGATCCCTTATCCCAGTTTTATAAATATTAAAAGTATACAAATTTATGAGTGTGGATAAAAATTCACAAAAAACCTTTGAAGGAGTCCAAATACAACAGAATAACCTTCTACCCAGGGTATAAGTGATAAGAAAACCTAGCACACATGTCTCTAAAATAAACTGTTTTATGAAGAGTGATTAATTTCCTGATATGTTTCTTAGAATCATAGTGTGAACATTTCTTCTTTCCTTCACATAATATTATTGATGATGTCAAGTTCAGAAATGGATAGCTAACTTGATGTGGCACCTACTACAATTCCTTTGCAAGTAATTGGAGACCAAACAAATTGTGTAAATCTACAGCTGTAGGGATACACCTATGTCTGGAGTAGATTTGTAATTGTTTTAAACTGTACAATTAATTCTAGGTGTACTTTAAGGAAGCTGCGAAAGTTGCAATTTTTCAGAAGAACACAAATGCATATGCAGTTACACATGAGGAATTGTATATGGTGTAAAAAAACATGTGTGTAAATACTTGGCAATAGTATATTTGCAGATGCTAACGTTTTATTGCAGAAGAGAAACACCTTCTCATACACCAGCAGTTTTGTGTGGATCTGACCATTAGTCTCACGTTGGATATACTGAAGTCTCTCTGTGCAACAAACAGACAATTCATCACATCAGCCAAAGCCAAGTACTATACTAACACCTTGAGAATACTGGAGAGGTGCACTCCTAGATGGGTATTATGTCAATAAGGAAGCTCAATCAGTATCTTCATAGAAAAAATATATATGTCTTTATTTCAAACAATCCATAAGGTTTATGCAAAACATCAGCCAACGCGTTTCGTTCAATGGTTGAACTTCGTCAGGGCTGAAAGAAGTATAACATAAATAACATGAATACACTAATTATGTAAATAATAACAAACACCATGTACAAAACTAAACATTTTTCTATGTGGTTATTATACACGACACTGGAAACCATAATAAGTGCATAAAACAAACATACATAACATATAACAGACGATAAAATCCGCGTTACCACTCATGTGGTAAACACCATAACTTCAAACACATAATTTCTTTATCCCCCATTGTATAGGTACACAAATGTAGATATAATGGGATAAGCTGGGAGCTTTGTCTCTACCACTAAGTGCGATATTAATTTTACGGGGGATGTACCCACAAACACCTATATAAGGATCAAGTATAGGTGTATCAATAGTAAAACCCAAATTAATTTAAAATTTAAAAAGGGGAACACCTGTAACATGACCACAATCTATAAGTGGTCAGAGAAAGTCACATTTAAGAATATTAACATTAATCCCATGTAATCTGGATTAAAGTAACCTGGTTTATACATACCAATCGTAATTGCTGGCAAATAATGGCGAATATTGCGCCCGTTACAAAGTAGGTCTTGGAACCCGATCCGGTCCAGAACCGGTCTAAAGTGAAGATTTAATATGTAGATCTCGAACTGCGCCTGTGCGGTGGGCCTCCTTGATAAGAGCCCAGTTAGTATTCCTATGCAAAAATTTTAAAATATATATTAAAATAGAAAGGTGTGCTTACTTATCAATCCGTTGAGTACTATAGGGTGAGGCAGGTGGATTTATCTATAAAAGATAAAGCCGAAGTATAAAAGACAATCCATTCTAAAAAGTGCCAATATTTAACATATTATAAATCGGACCAATAATATGGGGTGCGCCAAGTCGTCCCCAGTATAAACCAAAGTAATATAGGAATAGTCAAGGGAAACGGAGGAATAACCCGTCATATTGGAAGACGGGCAGGCATGCTGAGTGAAGATGTCTAATAACGCGGGTGAACCTAACCCGTATAGTGGTCACCCATATAATCACAATAAGAACGGTTGGGGCGTTTAATATAATTAAAAGGATGCAAAGAAATATACAACAGCGGGGTTTCCCAAAAATAGAATGAGGGTCAAACATTAATGCGCCTTTTAATGTCATCCATATTTGGATGCATAAAGGGGTAGGGAGCATGGAAAACCAGAATATCACTGAAAACATGGTCACAGGGGGCAAAAAGTCTTCAACTGTCCACATAAGATACGCATAGGAAATGTCAGAATCTTCCGATAGTGGCATATTGTGTGCAGAAAATAAACAAGTATATAAACAAATGTGACTAGCATAGAATCCGCGTCCACCCTGTGAAAGGCATTAAATAAGAAAGAAAAAAGATGAAAGAAGATAAAAAATATACAGAAGATAGAAGATGACTCCACAAACTAGCAGTGCCCACAGCCTACAAGGCAAAGCGTGTAACAAAAAAAAGTCGAGCAACAAACAATCAGGCAGCAGCGCGTCCAATCTCTACCCTAGCCTGTCAATATAAAGTGAGTAAAATAAATAAGAGATAAGCGAGTGAAGTTAAAAGCGAAGCAGCCTATTTCTCTAGATTAGAGGCAATAGATGAAAATGAAGCTTCCTTATTGACATAATACCCATCTAGGAGTGCACCTCTCCAGTATTCTCAAAGTACTATACTAACACCATCAACAAAGTTGGCATCAGAAGCAACAGAGTCTTTAAGTCAATCCAGCACTGCATCAAGCCCCTTCTTGCCCTTCTTATCCAACACTCCACAGACAACTGCAATGCCTTGAACCTCTTCTTCAGTGAAAAATGCAGATGATATGACAGCACATCAAGAACACAAGCCTGTATCTGTGTTTACACCCACCCCTTTTTGTAGCCTTTTGCAATGGTCATCCTTCAAATCCCTATCTCTTGGCAGATCTTGCCACCATACTCAACTCTTTCAAATCCACCTCTTATGAACAGCACAGAGACCCTGTCATTTCACATCATAGACGATGCCCCCCTGTCCTATGATGAAGATGACTCTTGTCTCGTAGTATTGATGGACCCTCTCAGATACCTTTGACACCATCAACCATCCCACCCTTATCCACATCCTGAAATCTTGAATGGAATTGACTGGCAATATCCTTCTCTGGTTCTCCTTCTACCTATGCAACCAACACCAGTTCATTCACATGGGCACCCTCAGATCTCAGAGGGTTTCTTTAACCTCTGAAGTCCCTCAAGGTGCCAGCTTGGTCCATGCCATCTTCAACCTCACTTGGAGTCCCTCTGGAATCTACTCACCAATAAAAGCATTAAATTGGCAAATATGCAGAGGACAGACAACTCTCTTTGAGTGCTCCCTCTGTTACATGGATCCAATGCCTCAAATACTACCTGCACCTCAGCCAGATCTGGATGTCTAACACCTATCTGAGGCTCAACCCTACCAAGACAAAATTCCTGTTATTTGCTACAATCAACAAACAAAAGCTAGTTCAAACCTAGCTCAATGACATTAACCTCAACAGCTTCAAACCACAAATTTCACCCAAAGCCAAGTCACTGGGATATACCCTGAATACATACCTCACGCTCAAGGAACACATAGTCAAGAAACAAAAAGGACCGGATACACCTGTCTCTACTAAAGAAGATGAATCGTTCCTCACAAAAAGCAACTTAACAACTGCTGTCCAAGTCTTTGTACTCTCACATCAGGATGCTAGCAATGCCTTGCTCCAGGAGAAGTGATGGAAGGTCAAATCATATTCCAAGTTAGAGATAATAGTCTTGTAATCCAGAATGATGCCCATTAAGATCCATGCCAGCTGGTATAACTATGAAGCTTGCTATTATATCCATTTAAGGCTCTTATTATAACCTTCCTAGTCTTTTTGACCCCTATCTGCTGTAGAAATGTTTTAGCATGCGATGAAGGGTATCTATATTATGTGTCTAGTGCTCTGTACTTTGGAAACCATGTTTATATCATATTGTTTATGCTTCTTGGTAAGGAACATTTCAATCTCAATGTATTGTTATTTGTACAGTGCACTGACACCTTTCTTACTTGGAAAAGTAGTGATCTATAAAAGCGCAAAATATAATAAATTAATAAAATATAGAAGGATGATCATCAGGAGCGCCTAATCATTGTTCTCGTGACTCTGAAAATAACTGTTAAGTGATTGAGATGGGGGCATCTGTTCAGAAGAATCATATGTGGCACGACCTTACGCGCCGCTCAGTTGCACTGCCTGTAGTGAGATGCCATCTCTCATCGTAAGCCAAAGTACATTATGTTCTCCTTGTTTAAACCATATTTAACTTTATTTCTTGTTTTCACAACTTCATCCATTTTTTAATTCATTCACTTCCATGGTAACATTAATTCAAAATGACTCTTTTGCTCTTTCTGCCATCAACATGACCATCCGGGCCTTATCAATGCCACGTCGGAATTAACAATTCGTTCTAGGTGATTTCATGCTTTAAACCCAATGCATTTCGAGCCTATCTTTAGCTCTTCGTCAGGGGTAACTGCAGTTCTGCCTCTGGTTCCACCACATAACCACCTCCACATGTTGCACAACATAGTGCTCTTCCGGTCTCCCGACAGAGGGTCTCTAAATCCCGATATAACATTAGAAGCTTGTTTTACAGTTGACATCAGGACTTATCATGGAAAGTTGCAAGGTTTATGTTGGTATCGAAGTCCTAATAGTGAACAAGCACACAACTATTTTTATATTCCTTGTGTGAATTCTCCTTTGCTTACACACCAGAAATCATCCCTGTTCTACAAAAAATTGGCCAGATTCACAAAGCCTAGACTGTATTATCCCAACTGTTGACATTCAGAAAATGAGAAGCAATACTAGGTGGGTCTCATCTGTGTCCTCCCACCACACAGTCTATATTACCAAAAGAACAGAATGGCCTGGTCTGCTTTCATGGGTTTTGTCCTGAAGACCTTTTTGTCCAGATAGTTTTGGGGAGACCTAAATATCCTGTATGCTTTCCTATACATCAGGACCAAGGGCTCATTCAAAATTGTAAGGTGAGGCCTCACACACCACATTGGATGTCATGCTTCATCACTGGCCACCCCACACACTCACTTGAGAATGCTCTAGTGGTGAGTGGGCTCCCCGTGTTAGCAAGGAGTACATGGTAGTGGAGTGCAGGACCCACTATGCAAGTCTAAAAATCTCTGGTATCTTCCCAAGGATATCTCTTAATTATTGGGATTGCCCAGGAGATGATTAAGAAAGGTTTGTTTTTTGATGGCTTGGGGATCTAATTACCCCTTTATCTACCTGGTCAACATGCTTCAGCTCCTACAAGGCCCACGTCGGGAGTCCCTGGCTTTTGTCAGAACCTGTATCCCTACTATCATTCTTCACTAATTCATCACATTCAACCAACATGCAAACTCAAAATACCTCTGTATGATAGGCAACTGGGAAATAATTGCCCTTTTCAGCATACTGGTAGTGGTCCCTAATCTATACTTCGAAGGGTCCCATGGAAGAGCTCATGGAGAGGAATCTCATTGTCACACTTTCATCAAAGGATATATCTCGCTGCCATACCTATAAGCATGCACAAACTCCCTGAAAGTTCAATGTTGAAGCATGACACCCAGGGTATTGTGTGAGGCCTCACCATACAATTTTGCAGGAAACTTGGTCCTGGTACAAAAAGGTCCTCGTGGGAAAATCCATGATGGTCTTGACAGACCAGGCCAGCCAGTACACTCAACATATACATGAAAATTACTTTATTAAGAGTATACAACCACTTTGTGATTTACAAAATGGGGATTTGAACTCATAAAAATATTTACTCACATGCATGTTTTTTATGTGAGCAAATCTTGTCCCAAAAGTGTGGGTGTTCCAGGGGAGGAATACACTGGATTTGTTGGGAACACCCACAATCATTCATGTTTGTGAGTATTTGTAAACTTCCATACCCAAGAAGTTGTTTTAGATTTACTTCTGTCAAGGGCAGAATTAAATTTGTTTCCATGGTAGAATTGGTAAGGGACCTTATTCTGAATGGTGGGTGCATTAGGAAAGGGGTTTCCCTATGTGTACAAGTATTTTTCTCTGTTGAGAAATCTTTTATTGAAAAAATAAAATTCATTTCATGTTTACATGTGTAACTGTATGCAATGTACATTTTTGCTCTGCATGTTTACAAGAGTTTTGGATTGTTTAGGAATTCACATTCTCCTGTGAATCAACAACCGTTATAGTTTACCAGACTTATTCCTAGAAACCTTGACACATTCCTAAAAAGACAGACATTTACTCCAAACATAATGCACTCACTTTATAATCCGTGCCTGGTATCTCATGAGTGGAAGCGTGAAGCATGAAATGGAGGTTTCCCTTTTAATTCCAAGCCCTTTCATCTTTTTATCTGGCTACTCTCAGGTGGTGTGCATATTTCCTTTCTGTTCCTCTTTTAAAGCCATTTCTTTTGGTATTTCACAGGGCTCTTCACTTAGATGCTCACATTAACATTTATGCAGCCCCTCTACTAAATCCTATTCACTCACTTGACCTTTGCTTTGTGCCCTATGCTGATAACACCTAGATTATCATCTGTATCGAAGGTAATTGAGCACTGGCTTGGAAAAGTCACATAATACCAGAGATCTCACTTGTAATGCCTCTCTGGCCTATACTTAAAAATGTATAAATCACTTAATGGGTGCTCAATTGTCTAGATGTTAATCCTGATGTAAACCTGGAACCAGTTAAAAGCTACAGGATTGAATTTCAACAAATGTTTAAGGTTTTCTGAAAAGTAATCAAATCTAAAGCAGCCAAGCATGTTCTCAATAGTGAGATAGTCTTCAATTTTTTAAGTCCCGTCAATGATGATGACGTAAAATCTATCTTTACGGCTGTGTCATCTCCTTTAAGACAAAGTTCCCTATCTTCATTCTCAACAATAAATTGAGAGCCAGACTTCCTAGTGGGAGGGAAGAAACAAGCATCCAATATTTCAATTGAATCATGCACCATTTTAGATATGAAGGAGTATGCTGATAACTTACATTCAGGAATCATCATGCTGCAAATGACTACCTTCTTCAAGGCTCAGTCAGGTGGGGTGGCCCACAAACATTTTTAGCACCTCTGCTGAAACAAAGTCAGAGGATCCCACTGATCCAGCCAACTACTGATCCATCTCCAGCCTCCTCTTGCAAAGCATGAATACTGAGTGGATGTTCCAAAAGAACATGGAATCAAATAGAATAATCCACAATTACCTCTCTGGCTTTAAATCAGGCAGACAGGTTAACAAACCATGCAAGCCAACATCACAAGAAACCTTCATATTGTCACTCTATACAAAAACCTTGTACAAAAACTCCAGAGGTCTTGATTCTGGTCAAACTGTCTGACACATATGATTTATATGACCATCCATGGCAGATTGGAAAAAAGGCTGGTATTTGAGACACAAATTTACAGTGTTTCTGATCCTTTTCAGTTAAGCCACAGCCAACAGATAGAAATGGGTCCTTTTGCTTACAATGGTCCCCATGGGTCCTCACTCTTATTGTACCTTTTCCATAAAAAATCATTCACACATCCTCTGAGACACATTTCCGACTGTATGAACGATATCTTTCTTTGGCTTAGTGAATCTACAACCAGGAATCTTATTACAAAATGTGGAAATCTTCGATGTCTGGTGCACATAAAACCTTGTTTTTGAGCATCAGGTCTCCAGCATCACAACATAGGGTGGAGAAAGGCACAGAAAGAGATCCAAACAAAAAAAAATCAGGATTTTATACCTTTTTTGCCCAACCTCTGATGTACATCCTTTTTGATAATGTCCTATATGTGCCTGCAATATTGTGTGTGTGCTTTATCATTAACAATTACAATATCTCACTTATGTTCTATCTATTTTCTGTTATATTTATAGCAAGTACCCACCACTACCGTTTAGGAGTATTTATTTTTTTAGCACAATTCATATTTACCATTAAGGCTGTTGACACCCCACAGTAGAGCATTTAGAGGGTTGAAATGATCCCGTTATACATATGTATATCCTTTTTAAAGAGACATCTATAGTAGGTTTCACTGATAAGCCCTGAACTCAGTCTCTGGAAGCTCTGGGGGATTTGGTACTGATGAGGACAATGGATTGGAGTATATCCCTTCGTGACTGGATGTCACTTCCTGCTCACTCTCCAATACAGAAAGGCTCTCTGAGGTCACATCCTGACAGGTCTCCTACTTCCCCCTTTCTCCTTAACTCCCCTCCTTACCCCAATATTGAGATAGCTATTGAGAAGGGCTCTGTGGGCTCCCTTACCTTTATGGTAGGTCTTTATCTTTCCCTACACTGACAGAATCCTTACCCTTATGTAGAATAACCACTCTTCTCACCTTCCTTCATTCTCTCCCTTTTCTTTGACTGAATCTGGGCTCAGTGATTCCTTCCTTATCGCTGTTCCCTTTTATCCCTTTGGTTGAGAAGGGCTGGTGGTGATGTTAGGGCCCGCGCTCTATAAAAGTATGTCCCACCTCCTGTCATCCCAAAAAGAAAAGTGGATCTCATGGTTTTTGATGGCAGACCCCTTGGTGATCTCTAGCCCTTCTGCCTGCAAGCCGAACGAAGATAAATTACTTGGGGGGAAAAAACCTTTGGTATCAGCTCTCAGGCCAACCCACCTTCTCTGCCTCCCCGACCACTGGAGCTGCATGTAGTAGACAAACCCTTTCCATGGTGCCTGGCTATGGAGGTTGTTGCCTGGCAGTGGAAGCTGTCTCCATGTTTTTCCTCGTGTTGAGGATATGAAGGCTGGTTCCCAAGCCCTCCTTGTATACACTGTCACTTGAAGTCAGAGAGTGAGTGGAATCCCAAAAGGAACTGCTCTCCCTGACAGTGGTGTTCCACTCTCTCTAGGCTCTAACACCTGTACTTCTGCAATACCTGTGTGTCACACCATCATTACCTTCTGTTGATAAGATTATATGTTTTCACTAGCAACTGTCCACAACAAATGCTATGATCTGAAGAACATCTAACTGATGCATATTGGTGTGATCTGACATAAAGTGGGCATTATGCTTTGAGGATTGTTCAGACTAGGACGAAAGATCACCATGGATCTTATATGCACCCCAGACACGTTGCTACAGATTGTGTGCTGTGTAGCCATAGACTGAGCACAGCTTTAGCATTCAGATATTTTAGTATCCACACCCGCGTTTCTGTGGGTGCGCTTACCTAGGGGGTAGGCCATGGGGAACTCACGAACAAACTGTCCAGTCTCAGGCAAGACTGATTGTCACCAAACAAACTATCACTCAGGCAAGATATAAGGGAGAGGTCATGGGGCAGATGCCTTTAATTCCTGAAGACCAAGAGAGTTCTACTGGGTGTGACCAAAATCCTCTGCATGCATCAGGATCTTTTAAGTCTTAAAGGAGCTTTACTGACTTTGTAGAACAAATAATTACACTTAGCTCTCTTTGCTGTGTCTTCAAATTCTTTGCTGAAAAAGAACCCAAATATTTGCAAAGTTTGCCTTTCACCATGACCCTGGGTGTAATGTTAGACTCAGTAACTCCAAGCAAGTTATTCATTTGCAAAAAACGAGAAAAAAACACCATGTTCTTCTGGCCAGAGACTGGAATGATCTCACCCCAACTTTGTAAGAACTCACTAGCTTACCATCCTTTTAGTGAGCACTGAAGACACATATTTTAAAGATGGTTTTCAGTCTCTCTGTGTTATCAGTGAAAACACACTGACAAACAGCTTTGTCACTCTGACCAAGATCGATAACTCTTAAGGACTCTACCTGTCCCCTCACCAAAGGAGACATCAACAGACATGTTTATTATCATCACCACCACATGCTGAGTGCAGCAAAGTGGCTTAAAAGTGAAGTGCTAGTCTATTATAAAAAAGATCCATAAATCACCCAACGATGTTTTATGTAGTGAACTCCAAAACTCCAGACGTCTGCAACAGGCAACAAGCCAGTGCTTGAGTTTAGGTGAAATATTGATGGAAAAACAGTAGTCTTTACAAGTAGAGGAAGAAATACAAAAAATGATACTGTCAACCCAATTTATGATAAGGTTTCTGTTCAGGAACCAGATGGAACCAAGTATCATAGGGAGTGTGGGAGTGTTGATCACATCAGAGGTACAGATTCCGTGCGCCTATCACATAGCACAAAATTATAGCTGTATGTCTCATGAGTGACCTCTTCAGATAGTAATTTGTTTGCCATCCAGCACATGGATTCTACTCCACTCTTTCAAACTAAAGATATGTCATTTGTCTAAACAAAACCACCATTGATGAAGTGCCTGAGATAGTTGAATGCATTAGAGCAAAGACTGGTAGCAGGAACTCACATAAGAGTGTTGCTTGATAACTGCCTACTGTTGAAAGAGATGCATTTGCACTTGATGAATTTGCACTTGCACTTTGGTTAATGCTGAGGGGGGCGTGTTTTTAAGGGACAGAGATTGTTGAAGGGTTATTGTTGGTATCTAAGTAAGGAGAGACCTTGGTTTTCCTTCATTGGTAGCAGGTCTGGCCGTGTTCAGTGCTATCCACTTGCAACCGCCATCTTGGTTGGAGCGCTAGTTGTTACTCCATTTCCTCTCATGATTGGTTCAACCAGGCTACTTAATGACCTCCGGGGAGCGGACATGCAGCTAGATAGGCAAGTGCTATTGAGTTACCTTACTTGTTTGTTCTATAGCCTCATTTACTAGTGCATTTGATCTGCATTTAAAAAAAAAGTTTGTTTGATTTTAATGGTGCTGAAACAGATGAATTTGTACTTCTTGAATTTGCACTTTGGTTAATGCAGAAGGGGGGCATGTTCTTAAGGGACAGAGATTGTTGAAGGGATATTGCTGGTATCTAAGTAAGGAGAGACCTTGGTCTTACTTCAGTGGTAGCAGGTCAGGCTGTGTTCAGTGCCACACCTGCTATCCACTAGCGACCGCCATCTTGGTTGGCGTGCTAGTCGTTGCCCCATCTCCTCTCACGATCGGTCCAGCCTGGCTACTTAATGAGCTCCGGGGCACAGACGCGCTGATAGATAGGTAACTGCTATTTAATCAATCAATCAGGGAATTGTAAGCGCGCTACTCACCAATGAGGGTCTCAAGGCGCTGAGGGGGGGGGTCCGCAGATCTGTTTAGCCGAAGAGCCAGGTCTTGAGGGTCTTCCTGAAGGTGTTCAGGGAGGGGCGCGTCTGATGTCTGCCGGTAGCTCGTTCCAGGTCTTGGCTGCAATGTGAGAGAAGGATCTTCCGCCTGCTCTGGCTCTGTGGATGCGCGGGGTTTCGGCCAGTGCGAGGTTGGAAGATCGGAGGTTTCTTTTGGGTACGTGGAAGTTGATTCTGTCATTGAGGTATTTGGGTCCGTTGTTGTGTAGGCATTTGTAGGCATGAGTGAGGATTTTGAAAGTGACTCTTTTCTCCACGGGGAGCCAGTGGGGACTTCGTAGGTGTTGGCTGTGTTCGTGTTGGGGGATGCCGAGGACGAGTCTGGCGGCGGTGTTCTGTTTTGTCTGGAGTTTGCGGAGTAGGGACTTGTTGATGCCGGCGTAGAGTGCGTTTCCATAGTCCAGTCTGCTGGTGATGAGTGCGTGGGTGACTGTCTTCCTTGACTCAGGGGGATCCACTTGAAGGTCTTGCGGAGGATGCGGAGGGTGTTGAAGCAGCTGGAGGTGACGGCGTTGAAGTGTCGGTTCATGGTGAGTGATGAGTCGAGTACGATGCTGAGGTTCTTGGCATGGTCTGAGGGGGTAGGTGGGCTTCCGAGGGCGGTTGGCCACCAGGTGCTGTCCCATGCAGAAGGGGTGGTACCGAGGACGAGGACTTCTGTCTTCAGGTAGCTGTTGGTCATCCAGACTGCGACGTCTTGCATTCCTTTCTGGAAGTTGAGTTTGGCAGTGGTGGGGTCTTTGGTGAGGGAGAGGATGAGCTGGGTGTCGTCGGCGTAGGATACGATGTTGAGGCCGTGTTGTCGGACGATGGCTGCGAGGGGGGCCATGTAGATGTTGAAGAGGGTGGGGCTCAGTGATGAACCCTGTGGGACTCCGCAGGTGATTTTCATGGGGTCGGAGAGGAAGGGTGGGAGTCTGATCCTTTGGCTTCTTCCAGTGAGGAATGATCGGATCCAGTCCATGGCTGTTCCTTGTATGCCTGCATCGTGTAGTCTGGCGACTAGTGTGCGGTGGGAGACGGTGTCAAAGGCCGCTGATAGGTCGAGTAGGATGAGGGCTGCGGAGTGGCCTTGGTCCAGGATGGTGCGGATGAAGTCTGTGGCGGCGAGTAGGGCGGTCTCTGTGCTGTGGTTGCTTCGGAATCCGGATTGGGACTGGTTGAGGACGGCGTTCTCTTCAATGAATCGTGTCAGTTTCCTATTGACTGTTTTCTCTGTAACTTTGGCTGCGAAGGGGAGGAGTGAGATGGGCCGATAGTTCTTGAGAACGGTGGGGTCAGCTGTGGGCTTCTTGAGCAGGGGTCTGACTTCTGCGTGCTTCCAGTCGTCTGGGAAGGTGCCTGTTTTGAAGGTGATGTTGATGGTGCATTGTAGTTCGGGTGCAATGGCGGCCGTGGCTCTGTGGTAGATGTGAGGGGGCAGGGGTCGGTGGGGGCCCCCGAGTGGATTCTTTTCATGGTCGAGGCGGTGTCTTCGGCCGTGATTGGTGTCCAATTGAAGATGGTGGGCTGGCTGGTGTTTCTGGGGGGCGGGGGGCCGTCTGTGGCACCTGGTGGATGGTCGATGAAGTTATCATAGAGGTTTTTGATCTTGAGCTGGAAATAGGTTCCAAGCTTGTCGCAGAGGTCTTGGAATGGGGTGCTGTCTGTGGCTTCGCTGCGTGGGTTGGTGAATTCTTGAATGACACTGAAAAGTTCCTTGGAGTTGGTGGAGTTGGCCAGGATTTTGTTGTGGATGAAGTTCCTCTTGGTGGCTCTGATCTGGTTGTGGTAGTCCGTCATGGCGTCCTTGTAGGTGGTGTGGTTTTCGGTTGTCTTGGTGTTTCTCCAGTTCTTCTCCAGGCGTCTGCAGGTGCGTCTGGCTTCTTGGAGAGCGGTGGTGAACCAGGCGGCTTTCCTGGGGCGTTGTCTGTCGGGGTTGCGTAGCGGGGCGAGCTCGTCTGCGCAGTTGGAGATCCAGGTGTGGAGTTCTCTGGCTGTGTCGTTTGTGTTGGGTGCCCAGGTGTGGTTGTCTCGTGTGAGGGTGGAGTTAAGTTGCTCATCGGTAACCTTGCTCCAGTTCCTTCGAGGTGGGCGTGGGGCTGGTTTGGGTGCCTTGGGTTTGTTGATGGCGAAGTGTAAGCAGTGGTGGTCGGTCCATGGCGGCTGCGTTGTGTGGCTGAATTGGACGCTGTTTCCTGCCGCGAAGATGGGGTCGAGGGTGTGTCCTGCTCTGTGGGTCGGTGTGTTGACGAGTTGTTTAAGTCCGATGCTGGCGAGGTTGTCACAAAGGATAGTGGAGTTGGGGTCGCTGGGGTTGTCGAGGTGGAAATTCAGGTCTCCAATGAGTATGTAGTTTGTTGAGGCGATGGCGTGGGGTGTGATGAAGTCGGTGATGGTGGTGGCGAAGGGTGTTCGGGGGCCGGGGGGTCTGTAGATGAGGTTTCCTCGGAGTGTGGCTTTTGGGGTGGTCTGGATCTGGAAGTGCAGGTGTTCGTCGGACGGGAAGGTTTCGCTGGAGGTGGTGAGGCGGAGGGTGCTCTTGTGGGCGATGGCGAGGCCCCCTCCTGGGTGGTTGGGGCGGTCTTTCCTCTGGATCTTGTATCTGTCTGGGATGGCGGTGCTGATGTCGGGGGCAGAGGATGCGTTGGTCCAGGTCTCTGTGAAGAAGGTGATGTCGGGCGAGAGAGAGTTGAGTAGGTTCCAGATTTCCATGGCGTGTTTGTGTACGGAGCGTACGTTGAGGAGGATGCATTTTAGGGTGTCGCTGGTGCTGGCGTCGGCGGTGTTGGAGGCCGGGGTGGCGGTGAGGGTCTGGCGGCAGTGGAGGCAGGAGAACTGGCCGTGGGTCGTGTTCGGCGAGGCCTGTTGGCATTCTCTAAGTCTTCCAGGGTTGAGTGCGAGGAGGGTGGTGGTGTCATAGCGATGGGTAGTGGGAGGTCCAGGGTTCCTGGCGCTGGCCGCGGTCGGGTCGCAGACGGGCACAGGCGGGCTTGCCTTTGGCGCGCCGGCAGAGCGCTGGCGGCACGACCACGCAGCGGCCGCCATTAAGTAGGGGAGGTGGGAGGGAGGAGAGGCTGGGAGGCGGGAGCAGGGGAATTCCGGGGGGGAATTCCAGGGGGGAATTCTGGGGGTAGGGGCCACAGGGGCAGCAGCGGCGAAAGGCGAAAGGAACAGGCAGGCACAAGAAAATAAAAACAGTGGTGGAATTAGAGCAAGACACAGATGGGCACAATAACAGTGACACAACAGGGAAAAATTAAGAAAAAAAAACGGCTGAGAAAGGTTACAGTAGTTGCAGGCAGTCTGGTCCCAGTTGGAGCGGGCAGCAGGCGCAGGAGCAGGCAGCAGTTTTTGAGTTACCTAACCTGTTTGTTCTATAGCCTCATTTACAGGCGCATTTGATCTGCATTTTAAAAAACAGTTTTTATTATTTTAATGGTGTTGAAACAGATGCATTGGTGCTTGATGTATTTACACTTGCACTTTGGTTAATGCTGAGGGGGGCATTTTCTTAAGGGACAGAGATTGTTGAAGGGATATTGCTGGAATCTAAGTAAGGAGAGTCCTTGGTCTTCCTTCATTGGTAGCAGGTCTGGCCGTGTTCAGCGCCTCATCGCTATTCACTAGCGACCGCCATCTTGGTTGGCATGCTAGTCATTGCTCCATTTCCTCTTACGCTCGTACCAGCCCAGCTAGTTAATAAACTTTGGGGCGCGGACGTACCGCTGGCATGCCTAAGGCAAGCCCATCTGCACCCGTCCGCACTCGGACCGCGCTCAGCGCCAGCCACCATGTTGATTTTCCGGCAGAATCCGGCATACATTAATCCAGAAATCAGCTTCTTGGCCTTAATACACCAGGTAGTCACTGTCCTGTTCCTATTCTGTGCCCACTAACAGTGAAGAGGCGCTTTCATGTCCCAGCTGCTGCCTTACTTCTCTGAATAAAAAAACCAGAACGCTCCACTGAGAGGAGCTTCTTCCCTAAAACCAGCGCCTATATTTAAAACTTTCTGATGCACGCCAATTAATGCTCGTTCTTAAGTCAAACATGCTCTTGAGTGTAGGGATTATCTGCAAACTCAGGAGATTGACATTGCCTTCATAATGGAGTCATGGATAGACAATACCTCGGACCCAGAAATGGCCACTGCATTTCCCACAGGGTTCTCTATAGACAGACAAGATCGTGCTAACAAAAAAGGTGGTGGCTTAGCAATCATTTACTGCAGCACAATGAAAAATACATTTATAAATCACAATTGCTTTACTGATCTTGAAGTATTATTCTTCAAAATTCAGCTTACAAACAATAATTTGTTTGATGGTTTACTCATTTATCGGCCCCTGGGCCACAAAACAACTTCTTTACATGATGTCGTGTAGTTCCTTTATTACCCATACAGGACCTGCGCGTTCGGATAACATAAACTGTGGGTTTGGTGGCAGACGGATTCTGAGCACCCCCACCGAGAATGTTAGCCTGTTTGCATTAGCTAGCTCACAGTGCCACTAGTGTCTCCTCTTATCGGGGAGAGAATAGTTTCTGGCAACCTCAGAACAGGACAACCCTGATCCCTCAGGATCGTGGAAACAATGTACTACTTTTCGCTCAGTCACTCATGCTTACTTATCTTGTCTCAGAGATACACAGAATAAGCAGCCTAGGCATTTCAATAAGGGTTTATTGAACAGTCGTTATTCTTGTGTAGAATATATGAGCTGCAACAACCATTATACAGTAGCAGAGATTTATGATTAGCAGTACACTGAAAATAAATGGATAGTACAGTTCTACCATCTTGCACTACGCATGAATAAATACATGAATATAAAATGCATTGATAAAAGAAAGCGCATACTCCTACGATGCCTATCTAGATGTACCTAAGTGTACCTAGCATGTGAGTAGGTGTGAAGCCAAGAATCCCTCTAGGATTTAGTCGAACCCCATTACCTGAAGTGAGAATGTAGGAGCCCTTCTTGGTCTCGAGCTGGACACCCCGCAAGGGATGTGTTAGACCACCTGCATGCAGGAGCCTCAGCGTCTCTGGTCAGTGTGTCGGCCTGGAAGTTTTGGTTCCCTCTAACTAACGCTAGCAAGATGTGCTGAATTTATACAGAAAGTATCTAGGGTTCCTTTGTCCCTTGTTGCTTGTATTAGCCATTGTTGGATGTGAGGATGACGTATGGGATGAACCGTGTACGTAGATATGGGGAGGAAGGTGGTGTAGCCCCAGCCTGGTTTCTAAGAACCCTTATGAATATTCATTCATACTGTGTGAGTCTATTGATGGAGTTATAGGACTCTATTGTTAGGAGAAACCCTCCTTCTGCACCCAGGACTAGAACTAGGTAAAGGTTCAATCCTAAAAGGCCCGTTACAGTGTAATGTAGGGGAGGTAATGTAGGTGAAGGGGTATGATGTTACCCGGGCCTATATTAGGGTACCTATATGGAACATAACAATGACTTGAGCCAACTTCTGGGCACTGTGGTTTAGTTGTCTGATTTCACTATCCTGGGTGATTTTAATATTCAATTTGAGGACGAAAACAACCTGATTGACATAATGGAGAGTATGGGTCTCGCGCAACATGTCACAGGTGGCAGTCACTTAGCAGGTCATCTGCTAGAAGGAATCTTTTCTGACAAAAATTCCCTTTGTACATCGCCTTCGCTCCCTTTGGTCTGGTCAGACTATTATGCGGCTATGTTTACACTTCAGACCCAGATCTCCTGCATTGCGACATCATTACTTTCCTCATCCAAGACAACCAAAAGCCTCCGTTCCTTGCACATTATTACGCCTGGAGCCTTAAGCTTGGGATTAAAATTAAATTGCCCCTCCTCCTTTAAAGACCCCAATGAGGCGGCATCGTCATTCGACCTGTGGATTACTTCCTCTTTGGATCATATTGCTCCGGTAAAAAATAATGAAAAAAGGCTAGAACCATGCCATCACAACCATGGATCACAGAGGGTCTTAGACTCCAGAAACAGTCCTGCCGCAGGATGGAAAGAAAGTGGAGGACTATATAGCCTTACCGATAAGAAGTTGTATAAACAATCCCTAGCAATATATAAGGCATTAATTCAAACTTGACTTGTCTTGTCTTGTCTTGTCTAGCTGCCTGAAAAAATAAATACAAATGTGAGTCAAGTGTTCTGTGATTCCATTGCAATGTTTTTTCAGGATAAAGTAAAAACAGTCTATAATAATTTTTTACAGAATACTACAGCTACCGCAGCGCCTGCTGAGGTTCCATTGAGTAACTCTGACTTGAGCCCTATTGCCTTTCCTCCTGACTGTATGTTTGGTCATGAAAGTGAGTTACCATGTGCCCCCTCTAGCTTTCTTCCCGCCACTTACTGCAGCAGAAGTCACAAACTCAATCCATCAAACCAAGCCGGGGACGCCACTTGACCCCTGCACCCTGAAAGTGATACACTTAGCTCCAAACCCTATCGGCAATTGTCTGGTGGATATTTTTAATCAAATGTTTACCACAGGAATATTTCCTACCAAATGGAAATTGGCATCTTTTCTCGCGCTCCTGAAAAAACCTAGCTTGAACCATTCAGATCCAAATAGCTACCAACCTATATCTAGACTCCCTTTTCCATCTAAAATTGCCAAGAGGGCAATGAATGTGGAGATTTCAGCTTTTGTAGAAACCCATGGATTTCTCGACTCAACGCAGTTCGGCTTCAGAAGCCAACATAGTAACAACCAGAGTACCAAACTTGCCTTGATACCAGCTTCAGAACAAGTGAGACGAACGGTCGACGCAGGAGGCAGCGCTGCATTAGTCCTATTGGACTTATCTGCAGCGTTTGATAGGATCAATCACAGCACACCTTTGGACCGACTCCCAGCTATTCGGATAAAAGGTCTTGCACTATCTCTACTCAAATCATTTCTTGATAATTGTGAGCATGTGGCGTAAACTGATCAAGTCCTAAGGCTTCTAGGTGGTGTCCTACACTGATGACACGCCAAACTGCGATATCAGTAGCCAGCAACCCTGATGAAACTGCCATTCGCTTTCGGGATTGCATGCCTCAGGTGGGAAAATGGATGGTCTCAAACTGCCTAAAGCTTAATTCCAGTTAAACTGAGGACATACTCTTTGGAAGAAACACATCCTTTTGGCCTACCTGGTGGCCACATGAACGAGGATCTTTACCCACTCCAGTTGACAAAGTAAGGAATATTGGAGTTATTTTTGACAGTAACCTATCTTTTGTGGAACATGTTAATGCTGTCACATCTGTCTCTTTTTTCACCTTAAAACTCCTTAGGAAAATATTTCCTTTTGACCCTCCTGAACTTAAAACACACAGTGACATCTGCCTTAGTACTTTCAAGGTTGACTACTGCAATGCCCTGTTTGTCAACATCAGGAAGAAATCCTTGACTATAATTTTAATTGTGCATAATGCGGCTTCACGCCTTCTCTTAGGTATCCCAAAATACAAATCTGCTTCTTCAGCAGTCAGACACCTACACTGGCTCCCAGTTAAAAAGCGTGCAGATTTTAGGAACGGCTCCCAAGGGTACATTCTATCCAGACTGCTTCGGTCCGCAGCAGAACACAGTCTTATAGTGCCACAATTCAGTAAAGTCAACTGGGGCGGCAGAGGCTTTGTGGTGGGCACCACTAGACTGTGGAACTCTCGCCCTCGCAAGCTTTATAAATCCCATTTTCATTTCATTCCATGAACAAGCTTTGCTGTTTCATGACACATTAGAATACTGCTTATCATTATGACCTGCTTATTTTCATCACTCAATAATTTTCTGTGAATGTTTCCAATCAACTTGCATTGGTTCTTTTTCGGATGCCAAGGGTGGCTCAGTGGTTCATTTATAAAACAAAAACTGCAGGGCTCTCGTCAGGAGGCAGCTTGCACCAGTCCATTTCTCCTGTTAGCGCTGCCTAAAACAGAATCAACTACTAACCATGAGAGTGGGTAGAGGATGTGGCGTAATTGCCAGAGCAGTCGACTTCGGAGCTGGGGAACCAGGTTCGAGTCTTGGCGTCGACTCAACATCCTGTGATTCTGGGCAAATCACTTAATCTCCCCATAAATGAATGTGTCCTGAACTGGTGCTCATGAATAACGCTGGTGTTCATGATTAAGTGCCGGTGCTGAGCACCGGAAACCACCGGCTCAGATTAAGCACTGAGGTGGCTGTGTCTCAGTGGTAACTCTAAGTAGCACAATTTAAGTCATCTTTCTTTGCTAATGCTAGTTTATTTGTTGATTGATCTGTAACACAAAATCAATAAAAGAGTAGAAATATTTGTGTTATAATTTCCCGTGAATGAGACTGTGCCTTTTTGTACTTCAGGCAGGCCAAGATTGAAGGCACAAGCTATATCAAATGAGTTCTGTTAGTAGTAAGCTATTGTTGACCTTTTTTAAGGATAAATATGATGGCAGTCCAAAATAAAACAAAAACACATTGTAGTTTGAGACCCAGGATCTCTGTCCTTCTATCAATGGGGTTGTCAAGATAATGTATTCTCTGCCAGAAGAGGTAGCATGAAGTCATTTTATCCATAATCAGTCAAACTCTGACAAAGGTTTTTTTTAGAAATACAACTGTTTCTTTTGGGAGATGACAATGATGTGTGTCCTACAGCTTTCATTGTTGAGTGCGGAGGCCATTCTTGAGTCACCCACAAGGCCTCCAGAGGCATTACCCAATTCATTTGCTGCAGGTACAGGACCACACATTTGACCTGCATCATAGCAAGAAAGGAAGTCACCATACTTTGTAACTGGTACACTCTGCCTAGAAGAAAGTCTTTTTCTGCTCTTGAGGCCTTGAATTCATTTTATATAGCTTCTAAAGCATGTGACAAAACTAGAAGTGGATTGGCTGTTGGGTCCATTCTACAAAAATAGCCTTTGCAAACTGACTGAGTGATGTCTTACACAGCTATCCACAAACCTCCTAGAAGCCTGTCTCACACAAAACCTGACTGAGCAAGAGTACTGAAGTAATGTATGACAAGGAAATATGGTAGAAGGGGACAGGGTAAGGAAAGGCACCAGTTAGATGATATGCCACAGAATCCCTGTGAGTTGGAAAAAATGTTGTTGCATTCAACAGGGAATAAAACAACAACTACATTATGTAGGGATGGATCAATCACATACACCATCTTAGGTTGTGAAAAATGGCAGCAAATATCTATAGGCACGGCAAATCAGAGGTGCCATCTTGTGCAGGCGCAAACACAGGACACCCATCCCAAACACTACACTTAGACTGTCCTAGAATGGTTCCCATTATTCCTGGACTCAGGGAACATCTTGGGTCATACCTCACCAAGATACCAAACCTGCCAGAATCGACAGGCACCCCCGGATGGCATAGAGACCTAGCAGAAGGAAGCAATGACATTAGATTAAGTTGTCTGGCTGATGTTTTAAATATAGATCAAGTAGATATTTTTCTTCTTTGAAACATGCGTTATGTAGACCAGATTGAGTAGGTACACATGGCAAGAAAAGGAAGAGGGTCCCTAAACAAGTTCACTTCAGTCTCAAGCTATCTGGGTGTTTCAAATCCAGCATTTTGAATACTTGATGGTAATTTTTTTCAGATTAACCAAAGCCTAATTTTGAGGACATACTTTTAGTCCTGTGAAGGATATTTAAGGTTTCTTTGCAGCACACCACTGAACGGTTTTACCAAATTCACCATATGTTTTATGCAAACATTTTATCTGAACATTGCTCAGAATATGTAGACAAATCAATAAGATCATGATTTTTATTATGCTGTTTCTAGTGACCATAAATATGAACAAAATTTCTTTAATCTAGAAATTACTTTTTCATCTTAAGTCCAAAAGTAGACCAAATCATGAAAAAGTTGCAATTCTAAGTGATTTATTTGCAAGGGTCATCACATAGTCAACAACTACTGGCAAAGCCAATAAGTATGTCTGGCATTTTGTGTTGTAAACAGAACCATTGGATTTACCAATGCTTACTATCAGCGGCTCAGTGGTCAATGAAAAGGAGCCACCAGGTGCACTGAAAAGCAGCAGCGTGGTGGTGGAAAAATTAAAAAGAGCGTTTTGGTGATGTGCTGTTGCAGGGCATGTCACAATCCACCAGTTGGCGGAGATCAGACACCATGATCGTGAAATATATGCCCAAAGTCTCATGAGAATGTGTTGCTGATCATACAAAACTTCTGAACAGCATGCTTGAGGTCCTGAACTACAAAGGGTGTACTAGTCAGGAGGTTATTGAAGTTAAGGCTCAAACTTGAGCATGGACAAAAACAAAACAACCATTGGCTTTGGCCACCAGCCTTCTGCCAGTTCTTGTTTTCTTTTGCATGCCCTGATCAATCTAAAAGAAAAATCAATTGCTAAAACCAAAAAAGTTTTTTTTGCGTCTCAAAAAACCACTCTTCACTAGTGGTGTGCAGAATTGGTGGAGTTTTATTCCACTGTATTCCACGGAATTACATTAAAAATCAGCGAGATTCTGTGAAATTCTGATAAGGTGGAGAGTAGGCACTGCAATGTGCAGTGCATACCTCTCAGTGCCCTTACATAAGTATGTAAGGGCACCGAGGGGTATACTCTGCTGTGCCGTGGTTTAAACAGGGCTGGAAGCAGTAGCACTCCCTCTATGTTTAAAAACCTCTGCAGATTAAACTTTTTCTGCAGTGGTTTTTAAACACAGAGGGACTGCTCCCTCCCTTATTAAATTAAAAACCACTGCAGATTAATTCCGCTGGCAGAGTGGCAGAATTTAATCAATTATTATGCGTTACATGAGTAAAGTGGAATTACCAAATTCCTCCAATTCAATTAAAATTCTGCCCACCCCTACTCATTACCATAGTACTCCCTGGTACTGAAGGGAACTACTTTCTTTGTGCATGTGCTCCTTGTTAAAGGGTAGCATGCCATAACTCGGATTGGAGTCAGCCAATGGCTGAAGTGGGCTGATGCACTGCATTTTAATGAATGCTGGAGTGAGTGGAAGAAAAATGTGAATGACACCAACCTCAGACTAATGGATGAAGTCTGTCTGAAGACACCAGTAAGTAACTATGTTATACACATAATTTTAGCAAAATCAAAAGGTCTTGGCTAAGAAATGCCCTAAAAAAGTAAATCAATCTGGAATTGGCTGTTTTTTTCTTGAGCATGACCCTTAGGTTTATGATGTTGTAAAAACATGGCTGCAAAGCTAATTGTGTAGAAACTTCATTGCTTTTTTCCAATAACACTTTTTTTTGTCTTTTAACAACTATGTTTAGCCAGCGATTAAAACTTAAAGCTGTTCTTAATATTCAGTTCACGATTGAAATAATTAGATCCCTTATTTATAGTGTTGGTAAAATGTGTTTCTCTTTCCAAGAACTATTACAAAAATATTGTACTTGAATCAGCTCAGTTTCTACCAGTGGTTTCCTATTATTAGTAGCAAAATTAATTGTCAGAAATATTCTATAGTTGCACTGCAGTGCCTCATGTAGAAAAACAACATAGTTGAAGACATGGGGGTAGATGTTAGTGTAATGTTAATTTGATCTCTGGATTTAATTTTTTAATGCTGAAATATGGTTGGCTCGTGTGTTTTATTCATGTTTTTAACACTGTGTTTAGCACTGGAATGTTGGGAGTTCCATTGAAGATAATGGAGTTGCTCGGGGCTAATAATGGCTGGTTAAGCCTTCTTCTCCAACATTCCAAAGTTTTTTGTTTTTGTTTCTCCCTTTTTAATTTAGAACATTCTATTCTCAGTGTGTGAAACGTTCTAATAACCTTATAGCCCTCCTGCTTTGGAATATACCAGTTGTTAAACACCTTGGGACATATTATCAAGAACGGCGTTAAACATTATCGCCGCTTTAGCGGCAGAAAACTGCCGCTAAAGCGGCGATAATGGGCTTGATAATATGCCCTATAGAATTCCAATAGAAGTCCATGTTCTGGTGTGAACATGGGCTTCTATTGGAATTCTCCAGGGCATATTATCAAGCCCATTATCGCCACTTTAGCTGCAGTTTTCTGCCGCTAAAGCGGCGATAATTTTATCGCCGTTCTTGATAATATGCCCCCTTCTCTTTCGTTATAGACCCTCACCTGCAGCTTGGGATTATAAATCGGGTTCAGGGACTTTACCAACCAGTAAAACCCTTGCCAGTGGCTATGAGGCTATGTTAGAACATTGGAATGCTTGTGCGGTACTGAAGACAATCGAGTGCCAGAGGGCGAATAATAGCTGGCATAGGCCCTCTCCTCCTATTTTGCAATGTTTGTCTTTCAATGCTCCAATGATATAATATTTGGCCATTCAGTGAATGAAGGCTCAATTGTTCTCAATACCCAAGCAGGCAACATCAAACAATGCAACATTCGAAAATGCCTATTGTTGGCGACTGATAGGGATACAAGACTGGGTAAAGAGAAAATGTTTTCCTCTACACTGGATGGCCTCATTAACTTATAGCATTTTCCCCTTCTCGGGTGGTATGTTCTTATATCATTGTATCCTTATGTCTTTGGCTGTGCCAGACATTAACTGCTGTTCCCTGCGCTACATGCCCTTGTCTTGGACCCTGGTTTACAACTCATAGAGACTGCATTAAATGACTGGCACAGTCATCAACAGAAGACTACTGTGCTGTATTTGGTTCTACTTAAATGTTTCTATTGGTGAAAGAAGAAAATGTATGCTAATAACAAATCAGAGCATAACATATTCAATGTAGGCAATGAATACATTCAATATTACCATGTCTCATGGACTCAAAGCAGCTAATCCCAATCAGTAGGGACAGTAGTCATCAACAGAAGACTACTGTGCTGTATTTGGTTCTACTTAAATGTTTCTATTGGTGAAAGAAGAAAATGTATGCTAATAACAAATCAGAGCATAACATATTCAATGTAGGCAATGAATACATTCAATATTACCATGTCTCATGGACTCAAAGCAGCTAATCCCAATTCTTCCTCACTTGTCCACTGTTCATGGTCCACTGCACCTGTTCTATTCCCTTGTTAGCATTTCCACTCTCATAGCATCGAGAGAGGCCATTGAGGGGAAGAAAACTAAGTGGAATCATTGTAAAAATGATTTAACAAATGTGGACAGTCTTCAAATTGAAAGTTCTATGAGGCATGACCTATCACTATAAATGTATTCCGAATGGAGGAAAGAGACAGGGGTGTAAATGCACACATGAAAGTGTACTATTGAATTGCACTGATCTGTACTTGCATTGATATAGTGCTTCAACCCCCTGGTGGGATACAAAAGTAACTTTGGTATACAGGTAGCTTGACACTCTGTACAGTTTAGTTTGTAGGTGAGAGCTCAGAAGAATGCATATGGACCATTATCTGCCCCAGAAGGATAAAACATTCCACTACAGTCACCTTCTTGCCCAGTGATGTGGGATAATAGGGGAATAAAGAAAATACTATCAAGTTAATAAAAGGTAGAATATATGTTAAAGAAATCAAAAGGCAAATGTCTTTCATGCTTGGAGCTAAATGGTACAATAAATTTGCAGATCATCTCCAAAAAATAGAGGACTATTTTAACTTGAAACAAAATTCTTCTTAACCAATATTGCCTACCCGTTGCTTGAAGTAATACAAACATACCTAATTCTGTTACACTGAGAAATTTAGCAGAAGATGTGTTTATTCTCAAAGATGGCTAGAAAAGTAAGTCTTTGGAAAAACATCACAACATAATGGACACAGGGAGTAGGTTGTGTTTTCAAAACTAAGAACAGGTCCATTATCCAGAGCTTGTACATATGTAGGAAATCTACTTCACTGTAAAGCGAGAGGAAGACCAATTCACAAGAGATGTCTAGAAACTAGATTCAGCAAAAACCATTTGTATTCCATGTGTGCTGTTGCTCCTGCAGTGACCAGTTCGTTCTCACTCCTCAACCTCCACTTGACAGTCTAGAGTCTGAAAGTACTTTCGCAAAGCAATTGAGAAAAATAATTCTCACTTGTACTTAAGATGCGAAGCATGTATTTCAGATCTCATGGAAGTGAATTACACACCTCCAGCTTTTTATTCAAGAATTCCCCGATTTGGGTGTTGTACACTCTGTAATGGTTCCATGGTGAAAATTCAAACCTGGTCTCCCGATGCTGGACATTCAAAGTCTTGGATGAGGTCATAGATTTAGAAGGATTTGGAGATCATTCCTTTATTTTATTAATATACATATTAATGAACAATTGTGTAGAGGAATATTTGTTTGTCAGGTTTTGCACTAACATTGTGCACAAGATACAAAAGAAGCAATGTTCTTTTCTGCCTTTCACTGTCACCACAAGTGACCACATATACTAATACATGAGAGCCAGTGGTAGAAGTGGGAAAAGAGGAATGAGGTAGGAGAGAAAACAAAGGCATGGGACTCCATCCTCTTCTTTGTCATTTCTAGAGTCAAGGACGTCTGCAGGTTGTAGTAGATCTCTACAGGACAAAGATACAGGTAAAGTAATCTATCATGATAACACTGAGCATACTGTAATTGTAAAATGACATACGTAAGTAATGTATCTGTATAAACAACTCTCTATGCTTTGACAAGGGTACTGGTAATTCCTGAAACCTAAATAGAAAGCTACATAAATATCTTGCTATATATATATATACATATACAATTCTCCCTAGGGTAGAATACCTACCTCAAGTTGCACCACTATATGAGCTTGTGTGGAAAATGAATATAGTTTCTACTTGACTGCTGCAAACTAAAAACTTAAGAACATAATTTACGTCCTGTGATTCCCGACAGTGAGCAATATATATGGATAATGGGATTCTAATACCTTATGCAATGTGCATTAACATTAGAATACATATGAGTTTGTTTTCGAGTCATTCCAGTTGTGTCATAGGAACTTTAGCAGAACATATAACCCATGTCCTTACAGTTTAAATAAATGTGTCAAAAGAGTTCAAAGTTCGTTTTCAAATCACACATGACTTCATGTGCTTCTCTGAGAGCAAAAATGTCCATAACCCAGTCTTTAGGGAACTATAGGTCTTGATGCTTGAAAACCTATATCTATCTAGCAGTGTCCAGCTGCAGCAACATTTTAGCACAAATTGCCTAGTAAGGACGCCAAGGACCACGAAAGAAGTGTGATCTCTAGGTACAAGGGAAGAGGTGTGGCGCAACGTGCAGGGCAACTGATTCCGGAACCCGGAGGCTCAAGGTTCGATCCCCGGCGCCGGTGGCAGATCAGCCCAGCACCATGTGACTCTGGGCAATAGCTCGCTTAACCTTCCCGATGGCCCCCAGCGCCTTGATACCCTCGGGTAATTGTTCGCGCTTTACAAATACTGGACATTTACATTTACAAGACAGCCCGTCATCTCTCTAGATTCATGGGAGCCCATGACTCATAGGAAAGTAGAGTTTTCTACTAATGCTGTACCCCGTGACATGTTCACAATGTGCGTGCATCTTGAACCCAATCATTGCCTGTACTAACCACAAGCTTTTCCTTTGCTGGTAGGCCCTCAGTGTAGATGATCTCAAAATACTGTATCCTCACACAAGAACTGAACATGACTGTACGTGACACTTCCTGCCCCACAAACTGACATTATTTTGCTTCACACAAGGGAACAATATCACCAGAAATCATATGGCTTTAGAGTGGTCTACAGAGAAAGTGTTCAGAAAAATTTGCAGTATCTGTAGCATCATGACACCAGATAAGCCCGTATCAATATATTGGAAAGTGTTTTGTCTTCAATGGATGCTAATGAGAAGCTCAGTTTTTAATTTTTACAGTGAAGTTGTATTTTGAGCTACCCAGACCTTACTTACCATAATGTATGGATTCATTTGCAGGCATCTCTGTGGAGAATGTCTGCTTAGTTCAGGTACTGGTTAGATGCCTGCACGTGCATCATTAAAAATGGGTTCTATATCCTTTGAAATAATAATTAACTTCTTTCCAGATCTCCTCTCTCAAACATCTTGAAGATGGCTTGCATTGGGCTTAGCCTCATTTTGGCACGCCCTGTTTTCATATTCGAGCATCCTCAGTAGCTAGTATAGCGAAGCTTGAACATGATCCTATACAAGATTGGGAAACTGCAGGGCCAATACCTAACAAGGCTGCAATAGGACCTTCCAAAGCATGGCAATGCGTCTCATCACCAACAAAAGAGTCAGAGCTATAAATGTACACACATGTTTAGTTTTCTTTGATCTAACCATCAAACCCAAGGCACAATAATGTCTCTTTCGGTATTAATCTCCTCATTAATGCAATCAAATATTTGAGCACTTCATCCAAAAACTACAATATCACACGACGTTGCCATGCCATATGTATACAATGTGCGTCTTATTGGCACTTCTGGGACATACAGTTAACGCTCCCACATACATACGGTCTACGAGTTATGGAGTCAGATACATGTGGTGTATGTAATTACACTGGGTGTATTTTAGCTTGGAGATTTTTGGAAACAGATTTCACATTACTTAATCATTATGGGAGCAGTTCCTGTCGCAGGTGACCGCTCTAGCCTTTCATGATATGCAAAAAAGGGTTTGTGTGAAAATTATATGAAACCTGTTAAAGCAGGTATTTTGAAAGGTATAAAGGGATTCTCAAGGTCAAATGTTCTAGGCTACAATAAATTTGTCATCTTTGTCTAAACATGAAGGTAACGCCTACTGCTTCCACAAGCTATTTCTCTATCCAGGTTGACGCAAGAAAGGAAATGGTTCAAAAAGCAAAATAAAAATACAGCAAAAGGGAGAACTGGAAATCCAGAAAAAAACACCCTTGGTTTTCAAACGGCTGTATAGGAACAGACGTTTACAGCAGGAGAATGTGGCTGAAAATACTGAAGTCGGCAGGAACGTTCTGGAGCAAGCAACAAGGTATGTCATTGTCAAGCAAAGTTGTGATGCAGCAAAACGGCCTTCTATCTTCTCTATACTCAACTAAACAAAGTAACCTGAAACTGATCAATAACATGAAGAAAATTACTTTTTCATCTTGGATAGGGAACTGAGAAGAAAGAACCAATATCACCTGATTTGACTAATCTCCATTAAACAAAAATAGAGGGATGACTGGAGATAGTTTTTGGAGCATGCAGTCTAAAATGCGTCCTTAATCTCAGTTTATCGTGAAGTTTATGCCTGAAAGATATATTTGCCGTCAAAGAAAGATAGGAATTTTGTGAGGAGTCACCCTATCGAATGTTTAATATCAACTAACATGAATATTGACTCCACGGCATAGACTTACATTAAAGTAAGTAGATGTGGGGTCAGACAGCTATACTTCCCTATATATTTTCTTACCTTGACTATATAGTGATTGCCAATATTGTGGAGTTGATATTTGTGCATGGTGATATTTCTGTCATCAACATTGTGACATATAAGTATAGTTTTCATTACCTATAGCAAACCAGACACCAGGTAAGAAATATAATTAGAACAAGCATCAGCAAAGCAATACTGCTCGTCTCTGGAACCGGGGAACAGACATACCACTTTGTCTATGTTTTTTAGGAGTAGGCATAACGTGTGTAATTTGCTATAGCATAACTATGTGAAATTACAGCAAAATTACACGAGATTACAAAGAATTACGTGAGGAGCGTAACCCAGCATTTAGCGCTATTTCTTAGTGCACGAAAACAGTGCAAAATGAAACAGAACATGATTAACAGCAACCAGCTGCCGCTCGTGCTCACTAAATTCGTTGTTTCAGATCTTCTACAGTGAAATGTTTGTGCCAGATTACTCATAATTACCAAGCAGGCATAATCGTGCAATTCTTGGCAATTTCACATCACAAGAGTAACATGAAATTACGATTACGCTGGCATAATTAAGATTTCACCCTGGCCTAGTTTTTCTCCCACATGGTCACCTTACTTGTGCATGCACGGGCATCCTTCTAGGAATAGCTTTTCTCAAACCTTAAGAAAACCAATTCCAAGATGGTTGGGTGAATGTGTGTGTATACATACAGTTGCCATCTTAGAATGCTTTTTCTTTTGCTTTAAGAAAAACCATTCCAAGATGGCTGTTGTGTGCACACAAGTGCTGCCATCTTAGAATGGTTTTAAGCAATGATGATGAAAAATTCAGAGATGTGAGAAGGTTAAAAGACTTTTCCCCCTCAACATAGTGAACATTCATACAATATTCAACAGAGAATCTAATGCATACTTGGAAAAAGTGATGACATAGAGTAGAAGAGGCTTCTGAGTAAGCTCGGGGAGAGTATGACACTAAATTCCAGTACAGCTCATACTACTGTGGAAGGCTAGGTGTCTGTGCATGGCAAGAATGTTGAGTAGGGACCTTGGGATAGGTACCGTACTAGGAACCAGCATATGGCAATAATCAGCAACTATGTTAGGTATAATATGTGTAGTTCACAGCCAATACCTACTTGCTGCTAATTAATATTGAATAGAAATGCACAAAGGAGCAAATTCAGAGTAGCAAAGTGTACTCTTTGGAATAAAGCCATGCGTATTATAGAATGTTCCAGAAGTGTAAGAAGGCCACCTAAAAACATGTGCTTTAATGTAGAATGCATTTTTAAGTCTGAAATTCAATGCCCCATACTATTTTTATGAAGTGTAATACAACAAAGGGAAATGAATTCAATCTACATATATTTCTGTAATCAAATAAAATGCTTTCATATCAATATGGTGCATGTCCAAATTAAAAAATTCGTATTTATCTGATGTGGCAAAAATATTTGATACACAAACCACAGACAGAAGTCGCCTGCCAGGGACCGTAAATATTGACGTAAAATTTGGTCAAAATTTGGTCACATGTTCCTTGCTGCGGTGAAAAACCACTCGTTCAGCTAACTCTGAACCTTACAAGATTGGACAAATCTTTCTGGTGTGCTGGTTGAAGATGGCTTTTCGACTCTTGCCAGTAGCCACAAAGACAGAACAGCCAAGAAGAAGGGACGCCATCCAACTGCAGAGGTCAACACACTCAACTTGTGTACTGGGTACACACTGTGCATTGTCTGTCCATTGTAACACCACATGTGGTTGTGCTTGTAACTCATCCGCTCTTACTTTCAGTGTTTGAAATCGGAGGCATTAATGCACTCCAGTTAACTGAGATTTAGTGCATTTGGTTTGAAAAAGGAAAACATAAATACATAAACAGCTGCTATGAGCCGTAAGAATGGATTTAAATTGTCATCCGTTGTTATCTTGATTCAGATGATGAGGCAAGCACTTTATTCCTTAAGTATATTCAATTTTATTATTATTCTGATTTGCGTCCATTGCCCATCGATGGAGGACTTGCCTCTTGTCCAGTGGCGGCTCCTTAGCTAAGGCGAAGGAGCGTCGCTCCACTCCTATTTGAGCAGTGCAAAAATGATAATAGCAAGACGTTACTATCATTTTATTTTACTGTGCAGCACTAGAGCCAGGTCAGGGCGGGGCTAAGCAAAGTAAGGAGTGGTTTGCACTCCCTAAGTGCGCATGAATGTTTGGCCGGCCCTCTTTCGCCTGTTCTCCACCTGAATGTGTTGCACAGCGAGATGGAGAACATGCCCAGCCTCCCAGGCACTGCCTGAGCGGCGAAACAGGCCACTCAGACCAATCAGGCTGCTGCTCATGCAGCGTCGTGATTGGCTGGGAGAGTCTGCTTCCGGTGCTGCCAATGCAGACTAAGAGGACGGAGGAGAGGCGTGCGGCGAAGGGAAGGGAAGTTTATTTTTTTAATTCTTTTTTATCCATTCCCTCCCGCCCCACCACCCCCGTTCCGAAGCAGCGTTGGTGATCCTGTCTCAATATCGCTACCTGTCTGCTGACAGCGACCAATGGTCGTTGTTAGCAGAACAAAAAAATGATGAGAAACAACTGTGGGTTCCGAGGTCCAGATTCACAAACAAAGTAGAACATCTGCCTTACGGGTTTCCAATCTAGCATGGGCGCAGGTATCTGATTCTTGGTGTCCACAAAAGATTCCAGGGTCACACATGAAAAGCTGAGACAGTTACATGTTTCCAGGCATGCGATGCCTGGACAACCTTTGACAAGCTGCAATTGCGACTATGTGGGGGCTGTTCTGCATGCACAATGTGAACAACTGTGCTTGGGAAACAGTAGCACATTTCTGCACTAGCACTTTTCTTTCCCCAGCTGAAATATATTTAAGCAATGCGGAAGCCCCTACCCACCACTCACCTCACTTTTTGGAATGTTCCTACCACCTTTCCACCCTGAAAAGAGTTGGAGATTTACTCTAGTTCTTGGCAGAAGTAAAATTCCAACTATTTCCCGGATAGGAATGGGTCAAAGAAAGGTATGAGAATACACAAACTCTTGAATTTGCGGGTGTTCCAAACTTTCTAAGATATCCTGCCCTGGAATTCCCATGCCTGCCCCTGCAGTGGGATCTTCCTGTGTCCAACTTTACACCATTGTAGGTCAATCTTGCACACGGTTACGCATATTTATGAGTGCAAGGTCACCTGCTATGAATCCCTGAAACTGCTAAATCAAACCATTTGCTCTTAATGATCTTTCTAAGACTTACTGCCCTGGAATTTCCACTCCTGCCCCTGCAGTGGGATCTTCCTGTGTCCAATATTGCACCATTGTAGGTCAATTTTGCACACGGTTACGTGAATTTATGAGTGCAAGGTCGCCTGCTGTGAATCCCTGACACTAGTAAATCAAACCATTTGCCCTTGATGAACTTACACACTCAAATGACATCGTGAATTGGGCCTAGCATAGGAGATTGGTGGTATTTATCTCTGCCCATAGGCAGGTTGAAGCTGTTGCTTTTTCCGCATAATTATGGATTGGCCACATTTGCCACATAATCCATCATCTACTACATATTCTGCAGATTTTAAACGAAAAAAATTGTTTCTACCTTGAACGGATCAAAAGTTCTAAAAATGCTGCAAAGTGTTCGCTCGCAGTGGAAGACCCTTTCTAAAGGTTAACTAGTTATCTTTCATTCCCTTATTTCTATTTTTGGTTGTTAAATTGGCACTAATGAGGTGAAAGTTCTGCCCAGAAACAGTAGTATTATGTGTAAAAGTGACAAAATAATGGATTAATACTATCAAAATGTGTGCCGCATTAACCCGCATAATTTGCCTTTTCTTGATGCATAATTCGATGCTCTCCTTCCGTTTAATTTTATGCTCCCCTGCTGCATAATTCCAGTGGCCGCACGATATGTGTTTGTTATGTACATTAAACACACAAAACACAGTGCCAATGTCTTGTGGACTTCATAAAACAATAGCTTTGTGCAAAAGGAAATGGTTGACTTTTATTCTTATGCTTCTTCAGTTTCTGTAGATATAAATGCTAAAACAGCTAAGGTTAATAATTGGTATTTCTTCCTTGCATCCCATAAAAATACCATGCAAGGACTACTAATAACATTTTATACTAAGCAAATCGTTTTCCTCCTTTGGGACAGTTGGCCCCAACTTTACTGTCAACTTCACTTTTAGCTGCAGATAGTGGATTCATATAACTGTTTTTTGGGTCTGGGTTGGCATTACAGCTATCTGCAGAACCTATTTTGTCCAAAAAATTTCACAGCGGTTGAAGTGCATTAAAACAGTATGGGCACTGTGATCTTGAGTGCAATGAGGGGGGGTCAGTGAGTAAAGGGGCATAGTCAAAGACATGGCTATAAAAGAGCAAAATATTCATTCACTATGTTGTTGGTCCTTCACCTTCAGGTAACTGTGTATCAAATAATTCACAAACACACCCCAAGTTAAACTTATCTGTGGGAAACACTCTATTTTATGTTAAAAAGCTTTAAGCTTTTAATGCAATCACTGCAGATGTGTGTGTCTGTAATCAGAGGGTCGTAGAATTGAATCCTGGTTGGCATGATGGGCATAGTGACGTGTATCTTTACTTCTACGAGGACCCAGCCTATGACAGACAGCACTGTAACTGTATGTAAGGCATTATTTTAAAGTTGCATTAAATACTGTATAAGATATCCTGTCACACAATGCAAAAAGAGATTTAGGTTTAATATAAAACAAGTGTTTTCAAAATATATATTTTAGTAATCACAAGCAAACTGTACCCAGTTCAAACATTTTTGATGCAAAAAGAGATTTAGGTTTAATATAAAACAAGTGTTTTCAAAATATATATTTTAGTAATCACAAGCAAACTGTACCTAGTTCAAACATTTTTGATGTGTACATTAAAAGCACACACTCCAGAACTCAGCTGTTAACCCCCTTACATTAAAAAGAATAAATCTTTGTCATCATGAAGTTCCAAGTGACTCCATCAATTTAGGCCAGTGCTGTCTCCCAAGCAGCCTTTGCTTTTGCTGAATGACCAACTTCGACATTTACATTTCTTTCAGATAGCGTGCACCCTGGCAAGAAGGCTTCCTTCGTCTTTAGTTTTCTGTCTCTCCCTCGGCTCCACAGTCCAGGAAACCCCTCCCTTTCCCTACAGCAAAGGCATCTCAACTCTCTTTTCATGCCAGATTTTAGGAATTTACAGGAATTGTTAGGTCTCGGCTGGACAGCGCATGGGCTGTCTCGAAGAGACCTGTTGTGTTCTATCTGTGGGCTTACAGGCTGACCATCTCTCACCATTGGTAAAGTTCAGAATCACTCTCATTTTCTTTGATGCCATTCATCATAGCATGCGGGTGTCATGCCCTCTTCTTGTTTGGTCCTCCCAAAGCGCATGGACCAAGTCTCCTTACACTGCTCCCGGTTTGCGGACCTATTTTCTTCTTTGTTTTCAAGCACTCCATAGGAGTGCTTGTGTTTTCAGGCCATCTCCTTTTGTACACATAAACACATGCCACTACAATGCATGCATGTGTACATAAACAAATGCATTTCTTAAAAAGTAGTTAAGACAACAACAGCATTTGTTTATGACAACAACAGCATTTGCTTATGTTATTTTGCACAATTTGATGGTATTTGAGCGCTCCTTCAACGTCCATCTAGCCATAACGCGAACACAAGTCAATGGTATTGGAGCGCTTTAAGTGCTCACAGTTACATTACACAATGACACATTAATTTTTGTCGCTGATTCTGCTTCAATTAAGGTTTTTTTTTCCTGTGTTTGCTTGCTCACCTCCCCATCCCCTCCTGCTTCTCTGCTTGACCCGTCCCCCCAATACCTCCCTCGTAGCTGCTGCTTTTTTTTTCACAATTTAATGGTATTGGAGCGTTTGTTCCGCCCTCCATCTTGGCACAATTCTAATACCAGCCAATGGTATTAGAGCGATTTCAGTGCTCACCAGTTACTTTATACAATGACATATTCATTTTCGTAGGCAGGTGTAAGCGTAAGTGATTTGCCGAGACTCACAAATTGTTCCCCAGTTCCCCTGTCAGCAGCTCCGGCCTTTACGCCACATCCTCACTTCACTTCAAAGCTCCTCAACTGTTTTGTTGTATTCCGCTTTAGGGGTCCGTATATAGGTTTTCCTGAATCATGTCCTTATATAGGCACAATTCGCATTGCCCTTATATAGGCATAGAAATCCCTGTCCTTATTTAGGCATTAACCGTGCACTCCAAATACAGGCATGGTCACCGACATCCGTCCACCCTAACGTCACAACGAGTTCTTAGAAACCAGACCCTCAAGCTTCGGGAGTTCCCTAGCACAGGACTATTGATTTCTCCAAGAACTCATCTATTATGTATGAACCGTTATACCTTAAGGGTTCATTCCTGACGTCTTCCTCTGTCTGACTTCACGTCAATGCTAACATTCCACGACACCTACCAGGTATAAATATACCTTCCCTTGCCCAAGCAAGTTAGAGGAGACCTCGACTTCAGAGGAGCCCGTATCCCGGCCTGACGCACTGAGAAGACGCTGTCATTCCTGCATGCAGACGAATCCAGCTTCCAGTGTTCTGACTCCCTTCGCGGGGTGTTAGAGTTTCAGACCCGGCAGGAGATTCCCACCTCTCTCATTCTCAAGGTATGGAGCTGACTAGAACCTAGAGGGACTCTTGGCATATCAGACTTAACACACTCTTAGTCTACCATACTAGAGAATACTCCACCTACTTCTACCTTTCCCTACACCTAGACTAGGTTAGGTACATTGGGGTAGAACTAGCTTAGAGAACGCATCGTATGAGTACTCGCATTTTTAGCTCATGTTATTTATGTACGTGAATATATATTAAAAGATAATGCTAGCGCAGTATTGTTTATTTCTACTGCTTACGCTGTACATTATTTATCTTGCATACTGTCTTGTGATCATAACAGCACATATCTCTTACACGAGAAACAAGACTGTTCAATAAAACCCTTTTATTGAAACGCCCGTCTTTCCTTTCTGTGCAACTCTGTAGAAACTAAGCATGCACGATTGAATGAGTGAAACTGTTATCTATTGTTTCCACGATTCTGAGACACGTTCCGCTTCTAAAGGGAAACAAAGTTGTCATGTTTTTCGGTTGCCAGAAACTACTCCCTTCTTGTTCTTAAGGAGTTTCTAGTGGCCTCTGAGCTAGCTGGCACAGGTAATTAAGTTTAATATAATCGATAGGGACATACCAACCTCAGTCCTATGTCAAACCTATAGGTATATTATTCCAATGCGCAGAGCCTATTAGGGAAATAGGAACTACACTACATGGCGCCCAACGGTTTGGTAAGGCAGTAATTTAACGCTAGATACTGAGTAACTCATTCGTGCTTTTCTCAGAGACCCCTACTCACATACTCCATACGACGTCCGGAGTGGGTAGGGTTAAATATCCGCCATAACTACATAGGGAAGCACCCTATATATTAGTTGTTTGGTTTGTTCAACGTTGAAGGATACAGTGTTCCAAAATATTGTGCACCTTATCTTTTGTTTCCTTGAAACTTGTTCTACATTTTTCAAAAAACAAATGTCCATACATGGGGACAATAACACCGAAACCGGTGGAGCTGCGGCTGAACCAGTCGTAACAGCTTTTAACTTTACAGGTTTAAATGAAACCAAGGAGGGTGTTATAGACATCCATCCAAACTTAAGAAGAGCCATCACTCTAAAACTTAGAAAACATGGCCTACCACCAAGAGGAGGTAGAGCAGTTTTTGTGATAGAGGCACACGAATCCTTTCAGACAGAGGTATTCTATTCATGGGTCATATTTCCTGAATCAAATTCAGTAACAAAACTGTTTCACTTCTACAAAGAAGATGATCCACCAGAGAAATATATTCCTTTTGAGGATATTGAAATTCCACTAACATACCAGGAGCATCAGCTCTGGTTTAAAGGCGCCCTAAAACATCACAGAAACATTACCAGGCTCGGTCCACTAGGTAGACCAGGAGCAACATGGCCGATTCTAGCCGGCTACACTCCTCATCCTGACCTCGATATAATGTCAGACGAGGAATTACTTACTCAACTTACAGAGTTAATAAAAATCTACAGACAATTGGTCCAATATGTCATGCAGAATTTCACAGTCCAACCACCATTGACACTTCCAAATCAAACTCCTCAACAGGGGAATACACTAAACATTACACCACAGACTCTATACGCAGTCATGGGAAAAATGCCCACAAAACGTGAGCAAATTCCATTCTGGATAGCTCAAAAAATTACTCAAATCGAAGCAGTATTTCCTAATACTAGCCCGTATGAGAAACACAGAATCCTAATTGTCAGTTTACCAATGGGGATCACACCACAACTGGAAGACTGCACCACTTGGGGCTCAGTCTTTGCTGCCATCTATACTAAAACACATGGTATTCCATCAATTGCAGTAATACCTGATGTCCTGAAACAAATTCAAAACGAATACGGGGCAGAGCCTGCACTAAATTTAGGTATGAAATTACTGAAAAATTTCGACCAGGTCTCAACAATAATATTATCTAATATTAAAGGGGAGGCAGCAGCAGTGACGATCCGCCAACGATTAAGGGAATTCGATGTTACAGAACATCAAACAGAACTACCCAGAATAATAGAACAATCTTATGCAGAATTAGGCAGAGATAGTTTGGGTGGAAGACCAGTGAAGCCTAAACTATCTGAAAGTCCTGAGAAGGACTCTATTAAACAAACTCCTACATCTTCTAAAAAGAAGTGGGAAACTAATCAAAATAATTCAGAGAAACGTTCTCAATCCCGAGGTAGGTCTCCTCAAAAGGAGCCCTCTGAAAGGAGGTATAACCTCAGGAATAGGGATAATTTGAAAAAGCCTGACAGGTATCAAGATACTGATACACGTTCCTCTCGTACCTTTCAGATATCGTCACAGACATCGGAAAGAAGAGGATGGTCAGAACATAGAGAAGAACGCGTGAAATCGAAAGACGACAAACACGTTCCAAAAAACAAAACAGAACCTCAATTCTCAAAGAAGAAGGTAGCAGGTCTGAAGGTCAGACATGCCGAGGATACTGAGAACACAACTCAAGAACGGAGAATGGGCTCAGACAATGCTGGACAGTGCTGCAGAAGTCACAATAGCTCGCCAGAACCTGAAGGAACTTCTGGAGATAGTGGACTTGAATGAGTACATTACAGTTGAGACTGTAGACACCAGGGTTAGTACTCCACAAAAGTTATATGAAATAACGCTCCGGATGGAGGGAGACATACCCAGACAGGTGAAAGCACTCTTTTGGGAAAAACTTTCAAGGGGCTATGACATACTTCTGGCAGAAAAAGACTGGCCAACACCATTGTCATCCGTTGTTATCTTGATTCAGATGATGAGGCAAGCACTTTATTCCTTAAGTATATTCAATTTTATTATTATTCTGAAAAACTTTCAAGGGGCTATGACATACTTCTGGCAGAAAAAGACTGGCCACCACCATTGTCATCCGTTGTTATCTTGATTCAGATGATGAGGCAAGCACTTTATTCCTTAAGTATATTCAATTTTATTATTATTCTGATTTGCGTCCATTGCCCATCGATGGAGGACTTGCACAATTTGTCAGGGAGTGCCCATATGGTGAGGACATCATTATGCCTGCCTTCTCCAACCATATTCCAATTCATCTAAAATATACTTATGCCAGGAAATGGGCAGTTGCCCAGGCCCCAGCATTATACAAAAATCATGTAGGATGGGATGAGGATTCACCTCACCATAAAATACATCTAAAAAATGAACCTACTGCACAAAGGCAGTATCCAATAAAGCAAGAAGCTAAAAAACAGGTCAGGGAGATCTTAGATCAACTTGAATACCAAGGGGTGATTGAAACATGCACCTCCTCAATGAACAATCCTTTGTTTCCTGTCTCCAAACCAGACAACACCTATCGTCTAGTTTTGGATTACAGACACTTAAACACTTGTTCTAAAACATTTGCAGTGCAAAATGCACATAGTACAGCATTAATGAATAACATTGTGCGCAAAAAATATAAAACCACATTGGATATCTCAAATGGTTTCTTTTGTCAAAACATAGCACCTGAAAGCAGGTACTTAACAGCTTTCTCAATAATGGGGGACCCAGCGTCAATTTTGTCGACTCCCACAAGGGTTCAAGAATAGCCCGGGGTTATTCTCAGCGAGAGTAACGGAGTTACTACAAATTTATGACAATGAGGCATTGTCCTATGTCGATGACATCTATCTGACAGACGATGACCTGGACAAACACTTGAACAGGGTGAGCACCATTATACTGGGCTTCGCCTCTGAGGGCTACAAATTCAACTTCAAAAAGTCCAGAATTGCCCATCTCAATGTCCTGTTCCTAGGATACGAGCTTTCAAGTGAAGGCAAGAGCTTGGCAGCCAACTTTTTAGAAAGGTGTGCGCTGCTCCAACCTCCAAAGACGCTGAAAAATTTACAATCCATCCTGGGTTTCCTAAATTTTGGAAGAACTTATATTCTAAATTACGCAGAAAGGGTTAAACCTCTCTACGCATTAATCAAACCTGATTTTTCAATCAAAAATTGGACACAAGAACACACAGAAATCTTGCGTTCACTCCAAGCTAACATGTTAGCAACAAATCACTTACAAACACGCGTAAGCCAACGCAATTTAGTGATCCGAATAATTTCGGGTCAATGCGGATTCACCTACTTAACATTTAATGAGGGTGAGAAAATACCAATTGCATACAAATCACATTTGTATACACAAGCAGAAATGCGCTTCACTTCAACTGAAAAATACTGACAGCAGTTCAAACTGCAGTAGTAAAAGAAAGAGCTCTAGCCCAAGGGAAACGCATTATTGTCGTAACCCCGGTTCCGGCCTTAGAGGCGGTAACTAAAGCGAGCATTCCAAATGCTAAAGCATTACATCCGGGATGAATACAATGGGTTAATTCTCTTGCTGCAACAGATGTTGAATATGTTTTTGATCCCGATCTAAAAACACAAGCGTTCCTGCAATATGAACATGAATGTCCTCTGCCCACTGAGATTCTGCCTCTCGATCAGTACGAATTCATAATTTACACTGACGGATCCGCATAACCCGCAACAGGGAGTAAGCAAGCTTACAGTGCAGCGTGCGCAATCGTTAAAGGTCGCATGCGCGATGGCAAATTCAGACCTATGGTCACACAAACTCAATCTCTAGGAGATTGCACAGCTCAGCGAGCTGAACTACAAGCATTCAAACTGGCACTTGAAAGTACAGATCGAGAATTCCCCACACTAATAGTGTGCGATTCTTTCTACTGTGTACAGTCGTATAATGAATATATACAAACTTGGCTTGAAAACGGGTTCAAAGATGCAAAAGGTGGCACAATAAAGCATAAAACACTTTGGGAACAAGTAGTTCAGTTAAAAGCGAACTACCTAAGGCTCACGTGATCCATACACTGAGTCATCAACGTGATGGCGTTCACGTTGCAGGGAATTCATTGGCTGACGAAGCCGCAAAGGGGGCTGTTCAGACGGCTTCCGTAGCTGCGATCACTTGTTCAAAAACGAAAATAGACAGTGAGATAATGTTGGCTGTCAATGCTTCGAGCAAAGGCAGTGGTGCAGCGCTACCAAAAAAGTTTCCACTCAAGTACTCTTATGTAATTGATGCGAACAACGTTCCTTTTGCTCGAATCCTTCGAGTGGGGGATAGGGTAATTCCAAACATGGAACGTAGAGCAGCTTTGATTTATGAAACACATCTGGGGAAGGGTCTGTCACATCAAGGGATCTCTAAAACAATATTGACATCAAAAGAGATGTACTGGTGGCCTGGGATGAATACAGAAATACACATATTCATCAACAACTGCATAGACTGCAAATTACAGCAAGAAAGCCACCAGACACCATGCTACGAATGTAGCTGCCCTGCACAGACACCATTGTTAGACAGCATTAGACTATCTATGCACAGGCGTCCTCATGGACAAGTGCAATCCCACAAATACTAAATCAATGTTCCTATGGATATGGCCTCAGCGCTCGGCTGACGCTCGAACTGTTATAAAAGATTTGCAAGTCTTTATCAGCACATACGCAATAGGCACGCTACATTCTGACCAGGGCCCTGCGTTTAGCTCTCGGGCTTACAAAGACGCCATGGCCAGTTTGGGCGTTGCATTGCGGTACTCCTCTCCGTTTCATCCTGAGGGAAATTCTGTTGTGGAAAGGAAAAACCGGGACATAAAGCAGTCTATAACAGCTAGGGTATTAGGTTCGGGTGATGGGTGGGTCAAACATCTATAAGGGGTCCAACGCTCATTAAACAATTTGCCAAGAAGTTCTCTAGGGGGGGTCACTCCATATGAGGTCCTATTTGGGACAAGAATGTGGGTGCCAGATCTGGAATGCAGTGGCACAGTGGTGGAAAATAAACCTTTTGATATCAAGGATCGTTTGGCTGTTTTACAGGACTTAAATGAACTAAGAACGAAACAAAGCAACGTATTCCTGCAGCCAAACACCACTGGGGAAAAACCGGCGGTCCCAGCAAGGCCTGTCTGGATTCCAAAAGTTGGGGATCTAGTCAGAGAGAAGATTGCAGACAAGAAGGAATTTGGACCTTCTTACAGACAACCAGTACCTGTCCTAGCCGTTCAAGGAACAAGAACAGTACTTCTGCCGCCCCTTGCTGGAAAAAAGGAGAAAAGATTTGTGTCCATCGACCTCATCAAACCACAGTATGTGGCCAATACTAAATAGTAGGCCTCGTGGACTCCGACCTAGTAGCAGACACACTCCTCTCGCTACTATCCAAGAGGTTCAGACTGAAAGACTGATAACTATCGAGAATTCAGCAGTAACAGATGAAGGACTGAGCAACAATTCTATGGAACTCATCCCTCTTGAAACACAAGTAACAGTTCGTCGAAATACACCTGTCTACACCAATGTAACAAGTGATCGACTGGTACCAGCGATTTCTACAAATCCTGATGCAATTCCAACAATTGACAGAACTGCTTCTGGCTATTTCATTAACTTTGATACGTTTTCTGAGGATCCGAGTGAGCCCGAGACGTCGCCAGCACCAAGAACTTTTAAACAGCAAGTACAAGACTTTTTACATTTTGTGAAAAAGACTTATCTAGTTTCACCATGGATTGAACTTTGGGTTATTTCTGGAATATTGTTCTTCCTGCTTTGGCTAGCTGTGGTTATGACTATGAGTGTGCTTATAAATGGGAGATACATCCATTTGGACATTGAAAGGAAAGAAGTGAACTTACTTTTGAAACCTCACAAATCATCCCATCGTGAAACAAGAGACTTGTCTGCAGTAAACATCACAGTTGTTCCTATACAGGATGGTATAGTGTGGGACAAAACAGATTTTGATATCTTCGGCCCGACTGAACATTTGAACATTCCACATTTATTTAAGATTTCACTGAGTGACTTCGTTTCATCCAGTACCTTTTCTGATGATTGGGACTTTGATACTGTAAATGATATGATGTTTGACCTAGAAAAATCTGCTGCATTTTCTAATAATGAATATTTAGAGGGTTCATCAGACTATGAACAGCTGTATTGCTATAACCACTATGGTCATCATTTTTTGCATAAATCTGCAACACCTAGAAATGTGTTTATGTTTAACCAATGGGAGCATTGTCCTACACCACCAAAAGGTAGTTCAAAGACATTTGCTAAAAAGTTTCCATATTTTTCAGGATACAATACATCTGATCCAGAAACATTTTACTATAGAACTGTAAACAAAACAGGACTGAAAATTATGTTAACTAATCCAAAACAGATTTACTCTGCAGCATTTATTACCCAACTGTCTAGACATGGTTTCGACCTATGGAAAGAGACAATAGACACAAAATCTGTCTGGGGTACTAAAGATTGGCAAGTACAGGGGATAGAAGCTTTATTTAGAGCCTGTATCGTCCCTCAGCAAATAATGTTTTTGAATGACACTGTCCAGCAAACGTCTTGCCTTGGGTTAGCCAAGATTAAAGACATGAAAAATCCTTCTGTACCAACACCTGCAAGTGATAATAATACACAGGCAGCGGTTACAGTTGACACCATACTACAACTCAACAGAACAAATCCTGATTGGAGAAAATGGTTGATCTGGCCCACAGACACAAACAACTGTCAAGGGAGATTCCTGAATAAAACACAGGGGTTTACTATTCATAGGCCAGACCCACGATACGTCCAAAGACAGCATCCGGGGGTAGTAACAACATACAGTGTAGGAAAATTATGCCTCGATTGGCTGCAGAAATCTACACTTAAGGATGTGAAACAACACTTATCTTTACTTAAAGAAGACGCAGACCTTAGCGAATTCTTGCTTGGACCAAAAAAAAACCCTCAAAAACGTTTCATATATGCCGGCATCTATGCTGCTTATAATGAAGCATGGAAGGTATCACAGATGGAGGCCGCAGAACGAATATGTGAACTTGATCGTATTAACTTAGAGAAAACTCTCTCTGTGGTCGACAATGGGTTAACAACTTTGTCCTCCAGAATTTTTTCATTGGACAGTATTGTATCCTCTGCTATCGACATACTGGAACAAGATTTAGCCATGTTACAACAAGGCCAAACACAGTTACGTTCTATTATGTTATTAAGCTGGACGCTGCAATCTTTGCGAGCGGGCTATGTGCCTTGGCGTTTTATCAACACGTCGTCTCTGTTTGCAGAATACAATCTAACTGATAAACAGATCGAACTGGCACAAAGGGGAGCAAAGTATACAGTACTGAGCATTGAAAAACTTGAAAAATTACCATTTACAGTGGCAGAAAAACCAGCTACAGAATGGCTTATTCATGGCAAAATGAGTCTACCTGTGACTACTTTCCAGTTTCAGTATTGCCTTAGACAGATGCAAGCAGGCAAATATGAAAGGTTGGGTAATGAATACATTAAGACATCCTGGAATTTACCATAGATGTTGGAGTGGGGATCGTGAAGTGTTTCTAAGCGGTACACACTGTAAAAATGCACTAAGCGGTTCACTGATTTGTCAGGACATATCTTTACACGGGGCTTGTAATGGTTCTGTGGCAAATTTGTCCTGCCACCAGCAGGGTACACCAGCTGCTGTGATTAATCCAACGTTTGGCCAACTTTCTAATGGGAGTTACCTCATGTTGAATGATCAGAGTTGCTGTGGCATGTTGCCAGGCATCCCATATCTAGTAACGGTCAACTCCAGGGTCACTTGCTGTATGCAAGTATTGTTTGCCCCAATACACACAGTCAGGGAGTCGCCTTTATGGCCTTCGCTGAATGTCTCTTTTATACGATTTGATACTTTAAGCAGAATGAAAGCCATGCTTATACAACAATCAGTGCCTTTAACCTCGGCCAAAGAAACCTATGATCTACAAATTGCAAGGATTTCGGCTGAGATACAAGCTTTGATTCGTACAAACTGCCCTATACATTTCGTAGAAATGATAGGACGTATCTTTAACATGTCAGATACAAGCGGTATTGTACATGTATTTAAGACCATCTGTTCCGGACTATTAGCACCTTTCCAGGCTGTCCTCGGAATCATCCCAAACTTCGCACATTCGGTGTTTGGTGGTGTGCCATTAATTCTAGCACGTGTTGCAGGAATTCTGTTTCTATTCCTCCTACTACACTATGGCAAGCCTCTTCGCCAACATCACTCCGAGCGATGTGGAGAGAGCCCTCCTTGAACGGAAATGCCGTGAGCGAATAGTACAGCATTTGGGCATGCCTCGTCTACGGGAACTTAATACAACGTGGTTCCTGTCGTTCAGACCAATCTGGCAAGATTGCATCTTACCTGTTCTACGCTGCCTGTTTTGCGGTGAAGAATGCGTGCTAGACATCTGTCTAACACTCCCATCAGTCATGCCAACGGATATCGATACTCTGCTGGATTCGATAACGGCCCATGCTGTGTGTTGTCCCCAAAGGCTTCCGATCCTGATGGCGGCATTCATTGAGATCTCACAGTCGCTTCCGGCTGCTGCTGAGGTACGAGATGGATCAACGGGCACACAGGTAACAACGGACGTGAACATTGCTTCTTCTGCTGTAGGCGATGTTTCTCATCTCTGTGCAATTCACCTTCTGAATGAGGTGTTCCAAATGTCTCCGACTTCGGTGGATGATATTTTGGCTACGGACATAGATGAACTAATGTTTACGCCAGACCCCTACACTGACTTTGATTCGGCTCACAGTGTACCAGGGTAACAATGAAATTTGGCCTTCATATTTTTCAAACTTGGAACATTTCCCAGAATTGAACTTTTTCTTTTTTAAATTTTTTGAAATGACATGGCAAATGAACAATCTGCTTACAGTAGAACTAGTCTTATAAAACGGACTTCTTTGAATACTTCCAGGGACATATTGTCACCTTAGTTGTCTAACGTTTTCATTTAATTCCATGATATGCAATGGCTTTGATTTTTAGAACTTATCGACCATTTCGTCATATGTATATATTTCCGTTTCATTCACGTTGCATTTTTTTCTTCCGTTATATGCTTAGAATGGAACTAATGCTTAAAAATTTACAGTACCTATTGCATTTCAACAGTTTTGAGCTTCTTTTAAAATGCTTTTAGAAATGTTTTTAGCAATATGTGGTACTCAATTTTATGTTTAGCATTTAAATGTTTAGCATTTAGTCTTATCGTTCAATCGAAGATGGAGTGGGTGTTGTATTCCGCTTTAGGGGTCCGTATATAGGTTTTCCTGAATCATGTCCTTATATAGGCACAATTCGCATTGCCCTTATATAGGCATAGAAATCCCTGTCCTTATTTAGGCATTAACCGTGCACTCCAAATACAGGCATGGTCACCGACATCCGTCCACCCTAACGTCACAACGAGTTCTTAGAAACCAGACCCTCAAGCTTCGGGAGTTCCCCTAGCACAGGACTATTGATTTCTCCAAGAACTCATCTATTATGTATGAACCGTTATACCTTAAGGGTTCATTCCTGACGTCTTCCTCTGTCCGACTTCACGTCAATGCTAACATTCCACGACACCTACCAGGTATAAATATACCTTCCCTTGCCCAAGCAAGTTAGAGGAGACCTCGACTTCAGAGGAGCCCGTATCCCGGCCTGGCGCACTGAGAAGACGCTGTCATTTCTGCACGCAGACGAATCCAGCTTCCAGTGTTCTGACTCCCTTCGCGGGGTGTTAGAGTTTCAGACCCGGCAGGAGATTCCCACCTCTCTCATTCTCAAGGTATGGAGCTGACTAGAACCTAGAGGGACTCTTGGCATATTAGACTTAACACACTCTTAGTCTACCATACTAGAGAATACTCCACCTACTTCTACCTTTCCCTACACCTAGACTAGGTTAGGTACATTGGGGTAGAACTAGCTTAGAGACGCATCGTATGAGTACTCGCATTTTTAGCTCATGTTATTTATGTACGTGAATATATGCTAAAAGATAATGCTAGCGCAGTATTGTTTATTTCTACTGCTTACGCTGTACATTATTTATCTTGCATACTGTCTTATGATCATAACAGCACATATCTCTTACACGAGAAACAAGACTGTTCAATAAAACCCTTTTTATTGAAACGCCCGTCTTTCCTTTCTGTGTAACTCTGTAGAAACTAAGCATGCACGATTGAATGAGTGAAACTGTTATCTATTGTTTCCACGATTCTGAGACACGTTCCGCTTCTAAAGGGAAACAAAGTTGTCATGTTTTTCGGTTGCCAGAAACTACTCCCTTCTTGTTCTCAAGGAGTTTCTAGTGGCCTCTGTTAGAAATGGGATCTCTAGTTGGCAAGGGCTTGCACCTTTGTCCAAGTAGGGACCCTTCTTCCTAGTCAGGGTAAGGGAGTTACACTCCTAAAATAACCCCTGCTCACCCCCTTGGTAGCTTGGCACGAGCAGTCAGGCTTATTCTAGAGGCAGTGTGTAAAGCATTTGCACATAACCAACAGTAATACAGTGTAAGCACTACAAACTGACACCACACCAGTTTAGAAAAATATCCAATATTTTTATATACTTTAAAACAAGACCAAAGACGATAAAAATCCACAATACAAATACTTTAAAAATGTATGCTTGATAAGGTAACTTCTTCTTTGCAGGAATAACACAAAAGCAAAGTTCAGTACGAGTCGGTAGCCCCGTCCGGGTCTACCGCGATGCTGAAATACACAGAGTCCAACAAATCCAGCAGACCGCGTCGCTACGGGCCAGCAGAGTCGTGAACAGACTCGGTCACAGTACCTTTTCTCGTTGTGGCGGGCACAGAGCGTGCGAGGCGAACGGCGTTCGTCGTGGTTGCGGTGCAAAGCGGAGCGGTGCAAGGTGCGGTGTCCCTCGATGCGGTGCAGGCAGCGGCTCGATGAGCGCCGTGCAGACAGAGTCGGTGAGTCCAAGGCGTGCGGTGCAGGGCGAGACGGTGTACGATGCAGTGCTGACAGGTTGCGATGCAGGCGACCAAGCCGGAGTGCGGGAGCTGGCGTCGGACAGCGGTGCGAGTCGGAGCGGTGCGTCGCAAACGTGCGAATGGTGCCCCAAATGCGATGCGGTCATGACTGTTGAGCCAGTTGCAGCGACAGCATCGGTCTGGTCTGGCTGGCACAGTGAAGTGATGCGATGCGAACTGCGGTGCCCACAGGTCACGGTGCAAGCAGCGGCTCGGTGGCGATGGCGTCGGACGTCGTCGTCGGTGAGACCAGGGTTGCGGTGCGAGATGCGGACGGTGCGGTCTGCGGTGCAAACAGGACACCGGGCCAGCGATGGAGTCGGTTGACGGAGTCGGTTGCGGTTCCGTTCCTCTGTGGCAACTGAAACAGCGTTCCAGAAGCGGCACCCAGAGGCTTGTGAAGTCTTTGCAGTCCCTGAGACTTCTTAACAGGAGGCCAGCTCGGTTTCAGGCCCTTGGAGATACTCAGCACAAGTTTGTAGAAAGTCCAGTCCTTTCACTGCCCAAGACAGAAGCAGCAACTGCAGGCCAACCCAACAAAGCAGTCACTCAGCAAAGGGGCAGTACTCCTCCTAGCAGCTCTCCAGCTCTTCTTCTTGACAGGTTCCTTGATTCCAGCGAGATCTAAATTCATGGGGTCAGGGCCCCAATATTTATATCCCAAATTCCTTTGTTCTCTGAAGGCAGAGAGGCCTTTGCCTGGCCCAAACCAGTTCTGGTCAGTCTTGGAGCACTTTGTTGACAAGCCTCCGTATTTCCTTTCAGGGTGCAGGCCAGGGGCATCAGACGCACCACAGGAGGTGGAGCCAGCATTGTGGAGGGAAGGCCCCGCCCTATTCAGGTCCCAGGTGTACTCCTCCCACCCATCTACATGTAGATCTGGCTATTCAGCCCTGTGCTGACTCACCCTGTCTCCTGGCATCCCCCAGCCCCTGTCACTCACACTCCAGACAAGGAATACACAACCTAGCAGAGGCAGGCTTGGATGGTTAGACAAGAAAATACCCACTTTCTAAAAGTGGTATTTTCGAACACGGAATGTTAAAACCAACTTCACTAAAAGATGCATTTTATCATTCTGAGTCCAGGCATACTAAACTCGAATTTCTACCCTGTTCCCTGGGTCAGTTAGGATTATAAGCTGTAATAATCAAAACTGCCCATTCTGGCCTATGGGGAACAGGTAGCCTTGCAATAGTGAAAAACGAAGTAGGCTGTATTTCACTATCAGGACATGCCACACACACCAGGACATGTCCTACCTTTCACATACAATGCACCCCTGCCCACAGGGGTACCTTGGGCCTACCTTAGGGGTGACTAACATGTAGAAAAGGGAAGGTTTAGGGACTTGCAAGTGTGTGCACTTGCCAAGTCGACATGGCAGCCCCAGGCTGTGCACAGGCTCTGCGTTGGCAGGCCCGAGTTACACTTTACGGGCTGTTTGCGTGGGGGGCACAATCCTGTGCTGCAGCCCACCAACAGCATTTGATCTATCGGCCCTGGCACTCGCAGTGCACTTTACTAGGGACTGACACATAGATCAAATAGGCCAATCATGGAAACACCAATCCATAACACATTTTATACAGGAGCACTTGCACTTTCCCACTGGACAGCATTGAGGAAAGTGCGCAGAATCATTACACCAGCAAAAACAGAGTCAAAACCAGGAGGTCAGAAAGCAAAAAGTCAGGGGAAACACGCCAAAAAGATGCCAAGTCTAACACATGTCCCCTCCAGCTGAAAGTAGGGAGAACTACCCAACCCCATTGGAGTTCTCTTCACTAAGGCGGAAGAACCTGGACAGACCATCTGCGTTGGCGTGTTCTGTACCAGGACGGTGTTCCACCGTAAAGTCCATTCCCTGTAGGGAGATGGACCACCTCAGCAGTTTTGGATTCTCACCCCTCATTTGCATCAACCATCTGAGGGGCCTGTGGTCTGTCTGAACCCGGAAGTGAGTCCCAAACAGGTATGGTCTCAGCTTCTTCAGTGCCCAGACCACAGCAAAAGCTTCCCTTTTATGGCACTCCACCTCTGTTCCCTGGGAGTAGTCTCCTGCTAAGGAAGACTACAGGCTGATCCAGGCCCTCTTCGTTCAGTTGTGAGAGCACCGCTCCCACACCATGCTCTGAAGTGTCAGTCTGCACGACGAATTCCTTGGAGAAGTCAGGTGCCTTGAGCACGGGCGCCGTGCACATGGCTGCCTTCAGGGCATCAAAAGCTTTCTGGCAGGACTCAGTCCAGATCACTTTCCTGGGCTGCTTCTTAGAAGTCAGCTCTGTTAAGGGGGCAACGATGGTGCCATAGCCTTTAACAAATCTCCTATAGTAGCCGGTGAGACCTAAGAAGGCTCTCACCTCTGTCTGGGTCTTGGGGGCTCCCAAGCCAGAATGGTGTCAATCTTGGGTTGTAGGGGCGCCACCTGGCCGCTTCCTACCTGGTGTCCCAAGTACACCACAGAACCCTGCCCGATCTGGCACTTACTGGCCTTGATCGTGAGGCCTGCACCTTGCAGAGCCCTCAACACTTTCTCAAGGTGCTGTAAATGTTCTTCCCAGCTGGAACTGAACACAGCAATGTCATCCAGGTAGGCGGCACTGAAATCCTCCAGCCCAGCCAACACCTGATTGACCAACCTCTGAAAGGTGGCAGGGGCATTCTTCAACCCAAAGGGCATCACCCGAAATTAGTAATGACCTTCTGGGGTTGAGAATGCTGACCTCTCCTTGGCCCCATCGGTTAAGGCAATCTGCCAGTACCCAGACGTTAAATCAAACGTGCTGAGGAACCGGGCAGCTCCCAACCGATCAATGAGCTCATCAGCTCTGGGGATGGGGGTGCGCGTCAGTCCTGGTGACGGCATTGAGCCCACGGTAGTCCACACAAAACCGCAGTTCTGGAGTGGCACCGGGTGCAGCAGCCTTTGGGACCAAGACCACTGGGCTGGCCCAAGGACTGTTGGAGGGCTCAATCACCCCTATTGCCAACATCTTAGAGACCTCCTCCTTGATGCTGGCCCTGACCCGGTCAGTCAACCTGTAAATCTTGTGCTTCACAGGAGGGCTGTCACCAGTGTCCACGTCATGGGTACACCAGTGAGTAACACCGGGGGTCAGAGAGAACAGGGGGCGAACTGTCCCAACAACTGTTGACAGTCCCCTGCTGCTCCTGAGTCAGAGTAGGGGAGAGGATCACACCCTCTACTGACCCATCATGCTCCTCAGTAGACAGGAGGTCAGGGAGAGGCTCACTCTCCTCTTCCACCCCATCATCTGTCGCCAAGAGCATACTCACTTCGGACCTCTCGAAGTGGGGCTTGAGGCGGTTCACGTGAAGGACCCTCAAAGGGTTCCTTGGAGCCTGCAAATCCACCAGGTAGGTGACGTTACTTTGCGCTCCACCACCTCATATGGCCCAGTCCACTTGTCCTGCAAGGCACAAGGTTCCACTGGGGCCATGACCCACACTTTTTGCCCAGGTTGAAATTCGACCAGAGTGGCATTCTGGTCATACCACCTCTTCATTTCTTCCTGGCTTGCCTCTAGGTTCGCCTGAGCGAGTTTCCTGAAGCGGGCAGTTTGGTTTCTAAAGGCCAGCATGTAACTAAACACATCCTGTGGAGTTTTTCTGGGAGCTGCCTCCCAGCCTTCCTTTACCAAACTCAGAGGTCCTCTGACAGGGTGGCCATACAGGAGCTCAAAGGGGCTGTACCCAAGAGACTTCTGAGGCACCTCCCTGTATGCAAAGAGTAGGCATGGCAAGAGGACGTCCCACTTACGCCTCATGGGTTCTGTTAGACCCTTGATCATGCCTTTCAAGATCTGGTTGAATCTCTCCACCAGACCGTTTCCTTGTGGGTGGTAAGGAGTGGTGAACTTGTAGGTTACACCACACTCCTTCCACAGGGATGTCATATACTTCGATATGAAATTGGTCCCCCTATCGGAAACCACCTCTCTGGGGAATCCCACACGGGAAAAGATCCCCATTAACGCCCGGCCCACCACTGGTGCCGTCGTTGTCCTGAGAGGGATTGCCTCCGGGTACCGGGTGGCATGGTCCACCAAGACCGGGATGTACCTGTTGCCCATGGCTGTCTTGGGATCCAGTGGCCCCACAATATCCATCCCTACCCTTTCAAAGGGTGTTCCAACAACAGGAAAAGGTTGGAGAGGAGCTTTGACCTTCCTCCCACTCTTACCACTTGCCTGGCAAGTTTGGCAAGACCTACAGTGTGCATTTGACTACCTTCGCATTTGGGGCCAAAAGAAGTGGGTGACAAGCCTGTCAAAGGTCTTGTCCTGCCCCAAATGTCCTGCCAAAGGCACGTCAGGAGCCAGACCCAGTAGGAAGGTCCTGAAGCGCTGGGGTACCACCAGCACACGGGCTGACCCAGGCTCAGCAACCTTAGGCTCAATGTATAGGAGACCATTCTCCCAGTAGATCAGATGTGACCCGGACTGATTACCAGCTGCCTGGTCTGCAGCCTGCCGCCGCAGACCCTCCAGAGTAGGGCACTCGTTCTGCTCCCTGCAGAACTCCTCCCTGGTGGGACCCCCTTCTTGCTGCCAATGGGTCAGCTCAGAGATGTCTCCCAGTTCGGCTACCTGCTCCCCTGTAGGCACCGGGGCATCCCCTCGAGGTCTGCCTCCTCCCTGTCCGTGGGAACTTCGGGGCCGGTTTCCGCGCCCCCTGCCCTTTCTCTTGGCAGGGACTTGGGCCACTGTTCCAGGCTCCAAGTCCTCGTGATCACCCTTTCGGGCTGCCATTGACCGAGTAGACACGCATGCCCACTCTGGCAACCCAAGCATCTCCAAGTGAGACCTGAGCTCAACATCCTTCCATAAGGACTGCTCCAGGTCGTTACCTAGCAGACAATCTACAGGCATGGTAGGGCTCACAACCACCCTCAAGGGACCTGAGACCCCCCCATTCAAAGGGAACCTGCGCCACCATACACTGGCGCTCAGAGTTGTCTACAGCAACTACTTGGTGGAATGCCCCTGGGACTACCTGCTTCTCAGAGACCAGGTGACACCGGACTGAGGTCACACTGGCTCCAGTATCTCTGAGAGCCTCTACCCTGTTCCCATTGATGGTCACCCAGGTGCTATATTTCTTTGTGTTAGGGGGCACCTGGTTTCCTGGGACCATCTCACTGTCCCCTAGTGAGACAAGGGTCATTTCTGCGGGATCCCCACCCTCCTGTGGGCACCCCTCCTCCCCAAGCGCTACCTTGTGGACCCTGGTACTGACCCAGCGGTCCGCCTCCATAGCAAGCTTCCTGGGGTCAGTTAGCTTACTATCAACTAGGTGCTGGCGCAGATCTGCAAAACATAGACTAGACCAGTGCTCCCATGCAATCAAATTGTAGAGCCCCTGAAAATCTGTTACATTACTGCCCTTCACCCAACCATCCAGCGACCTACAGAACATATCCACACATTCCAACCAAATGTTGGCCTCAGACTTTTACTGGACCTAAACTGATCCCTGTACTTTTCAGGAGTGAGCCCATACCTAGTGAGGAGAGCGTCTTTCATGTCAGCATAGGTGAGGTCCTGCCCCTTACCCAAAGCTATCAGAGTATCCCTAGCTTCCTCTGGAAAGAGAGGCCACAACCCCGCTCCCCAGTTCCTTTCAGGGACCCCATTCATATGAATAGACGACTCGTACCCTTGAAACCACCTTTGTATGTCATCACCCTTTTTGTACTCTTTACCTACATTCTTGGGGATGTGTACAATCCTGTCTGTGTGTGCTGAAGAATTGCTGCCACCATCTGAACCGGATCTACTCTTTAGCTCCAGCTCCTTGATCATTCTCTCATGATCTAGTATCATTTTCCTTTCCTCCATGGCTATTCTTTTCTCTTCCCTCTCACTTTCTATTCTGAGTTTCTCCAATTCAAACCTCCTTACTTCCCGCCTGTCCTCCAGCTCCTCTGGGGACAAACTACTGCTGCCTGGCCTGGAGGGTTCCCCCTCCCAAAAGCACATCCACCCTAGGAACAGGCTCCTCCACCTCTCCATTGAGATCACCAGGTTGCCCACTGGCCCCTCTGGCTGCTACCCAGGCCCTCAGCGCCTTTTGTAGCTCATCCTTCCTGGTGAGGCCTCTGACCTGGACTTTCAGGTTTTTGCAAATCGATTTTAACTCCTTGACATTGTAGGCTTCCAATCGATCCTCCTCAAAGGCAATTTCTACTGATGCAATTGATGATACTATTGATTCAGGCATGTTGAAGTAGCAAGTTCAAACTGGCAAGATCAAAAATAGGCCAACAAGAAAAAGAACCTGTATGTGGTACGTAATGGTCTGCGATATGGTAGTAGTGCACACCAATCACTGTAAGTCAAGTGCAAACACAAGTCCTATCCTCACCGCTGACAACCAATGTTAGAAATGGGATCTCTAGTTGGCAAGGGCTTGCACCTTTGTCCAAGTAGGGACCCTTCTTCCTAGTCAGGGTAAGGGAGTTACACTCCTAAAATAACCCCTGCTCACCCCCTTGGTAGCTTGGCACGAGCAGTCAGGCTTATTCTAGAGGCAGTGTGTAAAGCATTTGCACATAACCAACAGTAATACAGTGTAAGCACTACAAACTGACACCACACCAGTTTAGAAAAATATCCAATATTTTTATATACTTTAAAACAAGACCAAATACGATAAAAATCCACAATACAAATACTTTAAAAATGTATGCTTGATAAGGTAACTTCTTCTTTGCAGGAATAACACAAAAGCAAAGTTCGTACGAGTCGGTAGCCCCGTTCGGGTCTACCGCGATGCTGAAATACACAGAGCCAAAAGTTCCAGCCGACCGCATCGCTACGGGCCAGCAGAGTCGTGAACAGACTCGGTCACAGTACCTTTTCTCGTTGTGGCGGGCACGGAGCGTGCGAGCCGGTCGGCGTTCGTCGCGGTTGCGGTGCAAAGCGGAGCAGTGCAAGGTGCGGTGTCCCTCGATGCGGTGCAGGCAGCGGCTCGATGAGCGCCGTGCAGACGGAATCGGTGAGTCCAAGGCGTGCGGTGCAGGGCGAGACGGTGTACGATGCGGTGCTGACAGGTTGCGATGCAGGCGACCAAGCCGGAGTGCGGGAGCTGGCGTCGGACAGCGGTGCGAGTCGGAGCGGTGCGTCGCAAACGTGCGAGCGGCGCCCCAAATGCGATGCGGTCACGACTGTTGAGCCAGTTGCAGCGACAGCGTCGGTCTGGTCCGGCTGGCACAGTGAAGCGATGCGATGCGAACTGCGGTGCCCACAGGTCACGGTGCAAGCAGCGGCTCGGTGGCGATGGCGTCGGACGTCGTCGTCGGTGAGACCAGGGTTGCGGTGCGAGATGCGGACGGTGCGGTCTGCGGTGCAAACAGGACACCGGGCCAGCGATGGAGTCGGTTGACGGAGTCGGTTGCGGTTCCCTTCCTCTGTGGCAACTGAAACAGCGTTCCAGAAGCGGCACCCAGAGGCTTGTGAAGTCTTTGCAGTCCCTGAGACTTCTTAACAGGAGGCCAGCTCGGTTTCAGGCCCTTGGAGATACTCAGCACAAGTTTGTAGAAAGTCCAGTCCTTTCACTGCCCAAGACAGAAGCAGCAACTGCAGGCCAACCCAACAAAGCAGTCACTCAGCAAAGGGGCAGTACTCCTCCTAGCAGCTCTCCAGCTCTTCTTCTTGACAGGTTCCTTGATTCCAGCGAGATCTAAATTCATGGGGTCAGGGCCCCAATATTTATATCCCAAATTCCTTTGTTCTCTGAAGGCAGAGAGGCCTTTGCCTGGCCCAAACCAGTTCTGGTCAGTCTTGGAGCACTTTGTTGACAAGCCTCCGTATTTCCTTTCAGGGTGCAGGCCAGGGGCATCAGACGCACCACAGGAGGTGGAGCCAGCATTGTGGAGGGAAGGCACTGTCCTATTCAGGGCCCAGGTGCAACTCCTCCCACCCATCTACATGTAGATCTTGCTATTCAGCCCTGTGCTGACTCACCCTGTCTCCTGGCATCCCCCAGCCCCTGTCACTCACACTCCAGACAAGGAATACACAACCTCGCAGAGGCAGGCTTGGATGGTTAGACAAGAAAATACCCACTTTCTAAAAGTGGTATTTTCAAACACAGAATGTTAAAACCAACTTCACTAAAAGATGCATTTTATCATTCTGAGTCCAGGCATACTAAACTCGAATTTCTACCCTGTTCCCTGGGTCAGTTAGGATTATAAGCTGTAATAATCAAAACTGCCCATTCTGGCCTATGGGGAACAGGTAGCCTTGCAATAGTGAAAAACGAAGTAGGCTGTATTTCACTATCAGGACATGCCACACACACCAGGACATGTCCTACCTTTCACATACAATGCACCCTGCCCACAGGGGTACCTTGGGCCTACCTTAGGGGTGACTAACATGTAGAAAAGGGAAGGTTTAGGGACTTGCAAGGGTGTGCACTTGCCAAGTCGACATGGCAGCCCCAGGCTGCGCACAGGCTCTGCGTTGGCAGGCCCGAGTTACACTTTACGGGCTGTTTGCGTGGGGGCACAATCCCGTGCTGCAGCCCACCAACAGCATTTGATCTATCGGCCCTGGCACTCGCAGTGCACTTTACTAGGGACTGACACATAGATCAAATAGGCCAATCATGGAAACACCAATCCATAACACATTTTATACAGGAGCACTTGCACTTTCCCACTGGACAGCAGTGAGGAAAGTGCGCAGAATCATTACACTAGCAAAAACAGAGTCAAAACCAGGAGGTCAGAAAGCAAAAAGTCAGGGGAAACACGCCAAAAAGATGCCAAGTCTAACAGCCTCTGAGCTAGCTGGCACAGGTAATTAAGTTTAATATAATCGATAGGGACATACCGACCTCAGTCCTATGTCAAACCTATAGGTTATATTATTCCAATGCGCAGAGCCTATTAGGGAAATAGGAACTACACTACAGTTTCTCACTATCACTCCCACATTTGTTCAGCAAGACCAAGCAAGCATTGGCAAAGCCAATAGATCTCACCAGTGCCCTGAGCTATTGGCCTTGTCAAGATTAATATCTTTTAGCCATGTTGTCTAGCAGAACATCTGCTGTTCAGCATGGCCGGAAGTCACTGAAAAAAGTGCTATGATGCGGCCAGCGCAGGCCTCGTCATTGCGCCTTTTTGTGCTAGGAGAGGCAGGACAATAAACTCAACATGGGGGGGGGGGGCGAAGAGACTCGGTGTCAGCTCAACATCCTGTGATTCTGAGCTTCCAGTAACTTTCAGCCATGCTGAACAGCAGATGTGCTGCTAGTCAACATGTCTGAAAGACATTCACATTGACAAGGCCAATAGCTCGAGCATTGAAGAGACCTATTGGCTTTGTCAGTGCTTGTTTATCATAGCATGCAATTTGAGAATGCAAGACTGCAGAAAGAAACACCATTATTTACATGTGAATATGGTGCTATATTAGGTTATTTAATTTGTGCTAGTGTAAGGCGAACAGTCTGCCCACTGCTGGGATAATAGACCACCATTTCAGCAAGGAGAGCTGATCAGTTCAGGGGTTTAGAAACATAAAGTAATATGGGATGCAAACATGGGGTTAGAAACATAAAGTAATAGGGGATGCATACATTGAAAGGAGGTTCTGCAAATGCTGGAGTGGATGTCTATGATCTTCATTCTCAAGTTGTGCTCACAGTATTCATTATAAAGCACATTTGCATCCACTTAGGATGCTGCTGGTTTGACATGGAACAAGAAGGAGGGTGAGGACAGCTTCCCCAGACAGTGGAAGTGTATTGCCTGCATTCGTCAGGGTGGAGATTCAGAAACTGAGGTGAGGTGGCCCACTTTACAATTTCAATGAAGCCTTTGTTAGCAAGGAACTTCTGATTAGACTTCCTGAGGCACTGCCATCTTTTTAGATGGTAAGTTTGAGGGGGCAAACTACAGATTTTCTTGTAAGGTGAAAGGGACCTTTTGGGTGAGGTCCAGTCTTTTGTCTTCCTTGATCACAATTTCAGTTGGGCTGATGACACGAAAATGCTAAACCTCACATCTTACCATTCGTTATTTCGCATGAAGTGTTATTCATTTTAACTTATAGCAGAAATATGAGTTAGATAAGCATCTTTTAAATCTAAATGCACCATTCAATATCCTGCAAGAAACATTTCTCTTAATAAATCTGGATCCTATGCAATCTGAAAGAATTGTAAACAACTCACTAAATTATTGCAAATGTAGGAATAGGTTTAATCCCTTTAACTTATCTGTTAGTGGCAACTGTTGCTTAGAAACCTTTGGTAGGACATGGGAATGTGGGAATGTAGCCTATTACCAATCTGTCCGCAGATTCCATAACCATTTCATCTGCCAACATAGCATCATTTGGGGAAAACCAATGTGCTCTTAAATGACTGTCTGAAATGGTTGCTGCACAACAAAATGTGAACAACCTGAGCAGCCTGAATAACCCAAGGATCATGATTAAGGCTTTACCAGGAGAAAAATACAAAGGCAGGTATGCCATATGTTTTCCCCCAAGATAAACAGAAAGTGTTTGGAGATAGTTTGACCCCTACGCTATCAGGATTTATAGACATTTCTGTTGTTATGGTCTTCTGAGTCACATGAGGGGGACTGTGTTGGGTTAGACTTGATCTTCACATTGTTCATGGGAGTAAAGATTCTGTTTTCTGGATCAAGCAGGGAAAACAACTTCTAAACTTCCGTCCATCCAAAAATTCTGTTACCAAAACCCACACTCACAATAGCCTTAATCTAATCTAGGGCTGTATGAATTGTCACAAGGTTTGATATATTGCTACATGCTTCATGAATATGTCACTGAATACCTTATTTGCAGCATTTATGATGGAATCTTTAGATGCCAATTTCACCACTTTTGGGTCGCCAACCTGTATGACACTATGTCTGTGCTATCCTACCAAGTCTGAGTTTTACAAATTATTTAGACCTGTATCTACTATCGCTCCTGTCCTTGCACCATCCTCAGCTAGAGAACATTTTGTTAATCTGGCCATACAAGTAAAGAAAGGAATTCTAACATTGATTTCAAGCTTATTCAAGCTTTTTCAAGATCTTTGATTAATTTCATCACAAATGGAACTAGATGGTGCTCCACCTGTGGAATGATAATGGCTTTTGTGTTAGAGGTGGATCTATGGTGGTGTGGCATCAGAGTATCATTACCAAAATATCGTCTGAAAGAATTATATTGTCCTTAATATCATATACAAAAACATCACCCACTGGAGTTAAAAACCTACACCCAATGAGACAACATTTTTGTAAGTGATATTTAGGATATGATTATCTTTGAGATAATATTTTTGCGTGTGATATTCTGACATACAACCATCTGGAGCAATTGGCCATAATCTTCCTCTGAAGTTGTCTTATCCTCGCTGTCTCACTTTTAAGCTGCATGCTTTTTTGAGAGTCACTCGTGTGGTCTAGGAAGGAATAAGTTGTAAAGTTTTAAAGAGGGGATTGATCGTGTGATGCATCATTGGCCTAGTGGCCTCAGGTGCTTCAAATATAGAAAAGGAACTACCAGATTTTTCATAATGTACAAAGTCAAATATGCTCCAGTTGTTATCCTCAGAAATGCAAACCATGTCAGAGAAATGACAAAAACTCAGCCTCAGCCTCCCATGAACCTTTGTGGTGTGAGAGGGGCCCTCTCCTTTACTTATCATGAAAAGACACATAAGGGGAACGCTCAGGTCCAGACTCTTCCTGTGACCAACATGTAGCTATGTCTCTGGTGACTCTAGCCTGTGACCTCAGGTACAAGATATGCTGTGACAAAATGTGCACTGCAGTTAATAATTCACCATGAACTGAAGTTATTTCCTCCACCAATTTCCAGAGCAATCCTGAAGGAACCTCAACAGGGAAACAACTTTGGCCACTTGCCTTAACCAAACCCAAATAAGAAATAACTCATCTACCCAAATAGAAAAATTCATACAAGGGAAAATTAATTGAATATGGTGGGCACCAAGTACGCAGAAGTACCCTCACAGGAAAATGTCTGCGATAGAGTGGAGGTGGCCTGGGAGGAGCTGAAGTCAAGTTGACATAGGTGATGGCAGTGCGCAGGTGGCCAGATGCGCATGCAGAGGCCATACAGACCTGGGGACACTGATCCAATGTTGTCCATTTACATGAAATGCCAACATAATCAAGTAACAGAAATTACGCTAGAGCTTACATATTGTAACAACAACATAAAAAAATAAGAAACATATGATACACAATATATTAGCAGCAAATTCAGAATACTGCACAGTGGCAGAAGCGGGGTACTTTGCTCACTAGCTGCAGTTGGAACATTTGAATATAGTTATTGAGGACACTTGCCCTGGTAACTAAAAGCCAATAGCACCTTTTTATTTCACCTATAATAATCATATTTTCCTTTGATGTGAATTAAAACTGAAAATTGGAACAGGTCTACAACATACTTGTTTTAAGACTACCTACTTGCCAAGAAACATACATATTGTTCTATGAAATCACATGCAGGGGATATTTATTTTTATTTTAAATTATTATTGGAAGCATATGACTGCCGTGTTTAGACAGCAACATATTTCTTTTCTTCATCTATTTTCTGTGGCATATGCTTGTTAAAACAAATTTAAAAAGTAAGCACTGCACCATCTTTCCAATGCCAGCCCTACTGGTTTTGTAAATGCGTCTTTTTCTTATTTATTTTTATTTCTATATTAATAAAGTTTTGTATAGCGCGAACATGACCCGAGTGGGTATCAGAGCGCTTTACATGACAAGAAGTAAAGTAACAATTGGACTGGTAAACAAAAACATGCACAAGACTCAAACATATAAGAAAGTAAGTATGATAAAGGCCTGGTCTAGGTTAAGGTCAAACAATATGTTGGTCGTTCATCCCAAGAGGGTTGATATGCATACATTTTCATTGTCACCAATATGTTGTCTTAGGGTAAAAACTTAGTTAGCAGAAAAGAGTTTGCTTCTTTTTTGAAGGAGGCGGTTCTTTGTTCTTTGTTTCGGCAAGTAACTCTGAGCAAAATTATACCCGCCCATCCTGACATCAAATTGCCAGGCTTTTAAATGTAACATGGAATGCAACAGTGTAGTTGTGAATGGAAGTTGTGCAAGGAGCAAACAGAACTATACATAGTGAAATCGACAGTAACCAATCGGCAGTATCATGACAGCACAGCGTGGGAGGGTTTTATTAGCCCTCCTGTTATCTGGTGTTCCTTCCTGTACCAGTGCTGTCTTTGATAATCCCTTTTTGTGCGCTTTGCATTTCCTGTTCGTTCAAGCAGCAGACTGACATCTAGTTTAGTGACTGCTCGTGATTGATTCTGCAGTTCCGATTTTTGATTTAACGTTCCTGCTAATGCATGTTTGTTGTCTTGGCGAGAAGAGCCGGCGTGCTGGACAGATACATCAAGGGCAGCCGTTAAAGTGTCTTCATCAAACTTGTTCAGTCTATTAAAGCAGGCGTGTTTGATTTGCCATAGGAAATCATTAGTATCTGAAGACGAGGCAGTAAGCTTTGATGAAGAGGGGATAGACGCAGATCAATTGGAGACGTATCCTTCCGCGCGCAGTATTGTCAGCAGATACCGATGATCAGTAGTGTTGTTGTGAAGGAGCAGGACTTTGCAGTGAACATCAAGCGGAGAGAGAAGGCAAAACAATATTCCTTTTGCTTCTGATTCAAATATTTTACAATACAACCTGGCCAGCTTCACAGTATATACAGCACACAAATACAAGGAATATTCTCAGGGCCATTGGAATTATGAGATTTTGCAGGCCTGGTGTTTTCCGCATAATTATGGATTTGTCGCATTTACCATATAATACATCTTCAGCTGCATAATCTGGAGATTGTAACCTTTTTTCATAGCTCGAACAGATTAAAACATAATGATACGTGTTGCCGCACAGAGTGGAAGGCCCTTTTCAAAAGTTGACTGCTCCTCTTTCTGTTGTTTATTGTGTATTTGGCTCTTAAACTGGTACTAATGAGATAAAACCTTTGCTCAGCCAGTGTAAAAATGAAAAAATAAATAAGTAATACTATCACAAAATGTGCTGCATTACACCACATAATTAGCGTTTTTTTGCCACATATTTCAATCAACCCGCCCCATATTTTGATCCTCCCCTCCGGCATAATTCCAGTGACCCTACATATTATACATTAACATAGGATCTGGTCGAGAGAAAACAATGGGAAAAATAATTGCCTGATTCACAAAAGAGAGAAATCTACTCCTGTGGGTTTACTCCTATCTCTGGAGTATAGTTTTGACTTCTTCAATGGGATTCACAAAGAACGCCTCTAGTCCTCCTGTAAGTCATATTTCTACCAGTTCTCTAGCTCTGCGTAATTAGCTTATAAAGATTTTCCAGTAGGCAAAGAATTTGCATGATCTAAATGAGGCGGATGTATACATTTGAGCATGTAACTTTTTTATCCCTATAGCAAAACTGATTTTTCCGTTTAGAAACCGCATTCTAGAAGGGCATTTACTCCTGCCTTTCACTGAAATGAATTTGTGTGATTTTCCATAGTGAATTTACACAAATTAATTCTTTGCATTTGACACTGAATCCACTCGTGGACCACCTCCTGCTGCTGTCTGTACAGGAGCATAAACCTATCACCTACAGGTTATACAGAGATCTTTGTAGGAGACACTGAATCACATCTGCTAAAATATCCCTCCTTTTAAGGGAGTGAATTTATGTAAGTTATTATGGTGGGAAGCTACCTACAAAATATTTGTGAACACTCCCAAACTCAAGTTTGTTTGGTATCCATTGCATTTTTGTGGTCACCCCCAAGGAACACCCACTCTCCTGCTCCTAACCCTAAAATTAGAATGTTGGAAAATCCAGCATCCTGCCACATTCTTTGCTCGCTTAAATGCAGAGACATTGATTAAATTCCACAAAATCAGGTTACTATCACAAATTGCTTTTTGTACACCTAAGACAAACTTAAGAATGCCAAGAAATTGCAAATGGATTCAGAATAGTTGGGGATTATTACCAGTCTATTAATGAAAGCCTACCTCAATTTTCATCAGACAAGCATCCTCTCGGTTTCCACTGAAGACAGGCTGACGCCAGAGTTAATGACCTTTGTAGTAAATCAGAATAGGTCAGTTTAATGTAGTAGACATACAAAGCATGATTCCTTTTAGGCAGTGATGAGATGTATTTTTAAGACGGAAGGTAAAGTAGTACTGCATGTAGAAATTCCGTATGAGGTCACGTGCAACCAAACAGCACCCTTAGAGCACTGTGCAGCTGTCCCCGGCCAAAAGCTCATTCACATTCAATCCTCCTGATGGTAAACCCCAATTGCAATCCTCTTTGTCACCCCCCACGCCCTCCTCTTTGCACTCCCCCTCCACCTACAGCTTTGAACAGTGCTCAAGTGCGTTAAGGGTGCCAGTGTGGTAAATGATCTCAAGGGGAGAAGGTCACAAGAGTATGGATAGATGCATGCCAAATTCACACGGACCTAGGGAAAATGCTAGCGATTTGGAAGTTGAAGCATGACTGACTGCTCTAAGAGCATGTCTACACCTGTGTTGTAAAAGTAGCATTACCACCATTTCTTTCTATTACGCTATTTTACTTGCATATGCATTGCAAGCATCTGCAACATTTGTGGGCATTTGTTATGGAGTCCCATATGATTATTTTGGGGGGTACGCACATTGAGGAAGTCGGTTCTCTGCCACAATGCTCACCCGTAGGTATTTCTCAAAGCTTTTCCAATAACGCTCAATGAACTGACCTCTATAACACATGCAGTGCTGCTCTGTTCCTATACCCTGCTGGTTAATGAATACGATTATGGAATTTGGATTACAAACGTATGTTTACAGCTTTTTTCTCAATCATAGTAATCTAGAGCCTGCCTACTGACCCAAAAAAGAAGAAAAATAGCCCATACCCACAGATACCAATTAAAAGCAGCTTAGCATGAGGCTGCCCTACAAACTATGTCTCCCTTACACAATATGAATATAACTATCCCCTGACGTGTGATCTAACCAAGTCTTCTGGCCAGCGAAGGATTACCCTGACCCATAAACATATACAGGAATATGGCTTAAAAAGGGACAGCTGAGGAGGCGGGGTTATATGCCAGTGAACATTCAAGGGAAATTGAAGCTCACAGAAGAGAACTAAGATGTTTTGCCTGCCATTATCTCAGAGGAAGCACAATTGTCTTGGTTAGATCTAGTCCAACAAACACTAACAGAAAATGCACCATGCTTCTCTGGCACCATATTAAAATAAACTAATAACAAATAGGGTGACCATTTAACCATTTGGTAATATGGGTGTAGATACAGCAACATAAAGATTCTCAGTGTGATCATTTCATAGAATCAATTCAATGCTTTCAAATCTTAACAAGACCTAACCTGTTTCTAATGTATTGATTTTACTCAATGAGACTTGGAACAAGTGTAAAAACATCAACGTATAAAGTGGGCATACAGGTGCGATGATGGCAGGGGGTTAGGTAACTCCTTTAAGAGGGAGGTATTTATCATTGCTACACTAGGAAGTTAGACATGTTTGTTTGGAGGATTAGCTTGACTTTTCCTCCCTATTCAGGGGTTTGACTTTGGTGGTTGAGGATTACAGAAGTAGGTTTGTGGAGGTGGTGGGTGCAATGATTTTAGGTTGTTGGGTATAGAGTCACAGATTTTGGTTAATCTGGGTTTTGAGAATTCAGAAAGTTGCTTGAGGTGCTTGTCGTTGCTTTCAGTGTTTCTCGGGCTAGGATATATTTTGAATATATATTTTTACTCACAAGTAATAAAACTGTGCTTTGATGCTAGGGCTGAGTGCTGCCTGCCCTTACATGATTAGGCTGTAGTGGAACAATAGCTTAAGTCTGAATACACCTAAAATGTGTAATGGTTGAACTTCATTATTCAATCCATCTGACTGTATCTTCAGTTGTTTCTCACTCCAATCAATCATGTCTGCAATCATACAAGGACTTTCTTGGGCAGCAAATCTACCCAAAAGAGTTCAGCTTAAACTGAAACATAAGGCACTTCAAATCCATAATTATTTATGAATAGAAGAGTAATGCACGTATGAATCCTGTAGGAAACACAACCAGACTAGTGTCTTTGTGCTTAAACAAAAGGTGGTACCAAACACAAAAGTATTAATTCAACTAATCTGACAAGATCGAAATTGTGGGTGCCTCTTGCTTCTGTCTGCATTTTTAACCTCTCCTTTACAGCTTATAGAGGCATCTTTGTAGCTGAAACTGAATACCCTCACGGCTGCAGCCAGTAGTCACTCCTAGCGCCTACGAGTTATAGAGAGATCTTTGTAGCAGACACTGAATACGCTCGCTGAGTAAACCCTGCTGCTGCCAGTACTTAAAATTATAATATACACAGTTGCGTATTTTAGTGAATACAAGTGGGGTGGGGTGGTGTAAGCCTGAGACTTCACACAAATCACCATGTTGTAGGTAACATAAAACAAGATACAACAAGTAGGGGCAGATGTGTTTAAGCTGCATTTGCAGGGTCGAGGGTTAAGGTGTTGTTGGAGGTATCAGTGGCAGGAAAATTTATATTTTGAAAAAAAAACATTCTTGAAGATATTCAAATCTCTGTAAGCTTTGAGGTATCTGTGTGCTGTACAAAAAGAGCTTGAGAAATAAAAAAATCTGCAAGTCATTTTCAGCACTGGCATAGACTGATGGTAACTTTCCTCAACAAAGTACCACCAACTGTCAGCCTGCTACCATGTACAAGCCAGAGAAAGGGATAGCACCAATCAATGTCAGTCACAATTTGCAACCTACCTCATGAATACTGATGAGGTACCTCAAAATGTGACCCTCTCCAAACGGTAATTTTCGCGAAATAGTACATAGGTCGATTTGCAAAAAGTTGGTGTGCAATTTGCGAATACTTTCATTTTGCAAATCAATTTTTGCTTTGTACATCAGGACCATATGGCTTAATTTTACCCTCTATTTTTAAATGTTTGTGTGTATGTATGTGTGTATACGCATGTGCATGTGTGTTTGCGGATCTAGAGAGAGGCGAGTTCAGTTTATATAAATGCATCAAAGATTCTGAGAGAGGAGGTTCTAAGTCTCCACATCCCAGGTGAAATCCAACACTGACACCAGCATACTCGACAAAAAGTATCTGGACCCAAATTCCTAATAGAAAATGTATTTATTAAGCGTGGGGGTGTAACAGCCCACACGCCCACCTGTAGCTATGCCCCTGAATCTACATGTCATGCAGAGATCTTTGTAGCTGACACAAAATGCATTCTCTGCTGCTAGTGCTTACACCTATCACCTACAGGTTATATAGAGATCTTTGTAGGATGCGCCTCCTGCTGTCAGTACCTAGACATCTCATCTACAAGTTATAGATATCTCTGTAACTGACACTGAATATGCTCACTGCTGTTGCTAGTGCTTACACCCATCACCTACAGGGTATACAGAGATGTTTGTAGGAGGCAACAAATATACTCTGGTGAAAGATGAGGCTTAGATCTGAGTCCTTAGCATTTATCACCCATGGTTCCTGGATGTGCTTCATGCTTGAGTGGAGATACAAAAGTGCTGGTTCTCGCTATGCCAGAGCACTTCTGCAACATTATAAGTATCACCCCCTTTGTTAAAGTGCTGGTACTCTCACTTTCAAATTATAGAAGCGAAAGTATCTGCTCATTTCAAAGCAGTGGTTCTGCCATGGTCCATGTGTAGATACCAGTGCACCTGAAAACAATGCCACCTGCCCCAGCAGGATTACTCTCATGGTGCAGAAGATAAGTTGCTTATCTCAGTGTGGCAAGCATACAGACCTGGTCACACCTGTAAGAACATTCCTAGTCACATATCCTGGAGTAATGTCAGTAAAAGAGTATCTCTATGACAAGAAGCCAGCTGCATTTTACCAGCCTTTCTTTTACTGCCCCTAGAATAAATGGTTGTGTAGAAGACTGGCATTGCAGTTTCATAAGAGAGAAACGAAAAAGAGAAAAAAAAATGTATGACCTCTTTAAATGACATTTTGAAGATTGTGATCAATAATGGACACACAGGCCCAGATAATTTTTTTTTTTTTTTTTAGTTTTATATAGCGCCAACTAGACCCGAGACTTCGGGTATCAGAGCGCTTTACATGAGCACCAGTTTCGTTACAGAAGGACACATTCATTTTTGTTAGGCACGGGGAGATTAAGTGATTTGCCCAGAATCACAGGATGTTGAGCGTCGTTGCCGAGACTCGAACCCGGTTCCCCAGCTTCGAAATCGAAAGGCTACATCCTCTCCTCCAAAAAAAAGAGCCAAAAAGAACGGGTGTCGAAGTTAGAGATAGCTTGGATAATTGCTGATAATAGGAATGAAGTTACAAAGTAGGCATAACCTGACGATTTCCAAGGCAATAGTTGATGTCAGGACCCATTAACACGATATTGTTTCCCATTTCTGGTAGCACCTGGTTTAGGGTGCTCTCAACAAAGGTCTCCTCTTCCGCTCTGTCTGTGGTAATTGTTTCCCTGTCTTTCACAATGCTTTTGGGGCAATCACTACTGAAAGTTAATTGGCCGTGCTGAAAACACATGCTTGATATTAGCGTTAACTTTAAAAGGTTCATGTGTAGCTAAGCTTGTGTAATTGCTCGTTTGTAAACTGCTTATATGAAATAGCAGTCTGTCTCACGTAATCACCCAGATACCCTTTTAGGTCTTATTCATGCTATATAAAATCGCAATTAAATAAATAAATAAACTGAAAACACTACAGCTACACCATAGCAAACTGCTGCATTTCTCTTGTGGCCTAGCCAAGCAACAGCGTCCTAGACAGAGTCATAACTGAAAATAAAATCCCCACTGTCAACAACCAGTGGCTAATTTGTGTCAGGGTTTGCCAATGGTTGACAGCAATGTAAGGATCTACTTTACCCCTTCACAATTATGCACTACACAGGGTTGGCTCAACTCTGTTTATTCAGGTTTTGGCAATATGCAGAAGAGCGCCGGGAAACACGTCCGTGCCGCTCCGATATCGGGTGCTAACTTCGCGCCCAAAATGGCGGCCGCGCTCGACGTCATCGCGCCTACGCGCGACCACTAGAGCACGACACTACATATCTCCCTTCTTTATCAAACACACAAAACATAACAATAGGAAGGTAGTCCCAGAGTCTCTCGGCCAGGAGTTACTTCACTTCTCCCAAATCATAGTCTCTGTATTTGGCAGGCCTTACCACGAGTCTCCCTGCCCTTGTACGTCTTACCGGAGTGGAGGTGGATACTTCTCCCCTTCCATCTGCTCGGCTTGCCGGCGTTTCTCCACGTCCTTTAGGGCTCTCTCTCTCCGGAGTCCTGCTATTGTCCCCCTGCCCTTCCTCTGTTATTAGATTATCATTCTCGTCCTGCTCCACCCTGTTGCCTTCTACTCCGTGGTCCATCTCTTCTTCTCCTGGGGCTGTGTTCCCTGCAGGCGAACTTTGTTTCTCTTGTGTCATGGATCTTTCTTCTTTGTCCCACTGTAATATCTTGTTGCACTTGGACATGCGATCTTGCGACCAGACGTTCCCATCACTGAGTAAAGCAGCTCTGTTGTACACCTGTTCAACTTTCAGGGGCAGGCTGTATTTGCTGTCTCCTTTCCTCCGTAACTGGGCAAGTTTGACTCTGACCCATTCCCCTTTTTCCAGGGACGTTCCTTTCACATTGCGTCTCTTATTGTACTGTTCTGTGTACGTTCTCTGGGCTCTCTCTAAGTTGTGGTGCACGACTGCCGGGGACCATTTACTCGTGACCGTTTTTCTTTCCACGCTAGATTGTCCTTCGTGAACGGCTCACGTCCTCTTAGGATTTGGAACGGGCTGTATCCTGTGCCGGTTGGTGTGATTCGGTAGGCCCACAGCATACTTCTCACCTCCTTCTCCCAGTCCTTTCCCATTCCTATGGCTGATTGGATGGACCCCATTATTACTCGATTAAACCTTTCTGCAAGACCATTCCCTGCCGGATGGTAGACCGATGTGTGCTTGATTTGGATGCCGTTTCGGTCCATGTACCGGTTCCACTTCTCTGATGTGAATTGAGGTCCATTGTCGCTCAAGATGGAACGAGGAATGCCCTCTCTGAGGAAGGTAGCTGTAAGAAACTTCAGCACTGTCTCTGTGTCCATCACCTCCTGTATGTCCAGTTCTGGCCACTTAGAATACCGATCTATGAGAACTACCACGTATTTTGGGTTCCCTTCCGCATCCAACACCGGACCGAGAATGTCTATTGACAATTCCTCCCACGGGTTGGCTGGATTGTCAAACTTCCCTAGTGACGGACGTAGTAACGTTTGTGACTTGTCCGCTCTTTGGCACTGATCACATTCTCTTACATGTCTCTTGATTTGACTATCCATTGCGGGCCACCAGTACATCTGTTTGGTCCTTAACTTCGTTTTTACGATGCCCAAGTGCCCTTCGTGCAACACTGCCAGCAGGTGTGGTATCAACGACCCTGGAGGGATTACTCTCTCCCTCTAAACAGGAAAGTTCCTTGGTCTCCTACTGATAGCTCTTCCCTTACTTCGAAGAATTTCCTTTGTTCCGCTTTCAGGTGCCTTTTTCTGGCCACCCTTGTATGATGAATGCCTTGATGTCTTCGAGGTCCGTGTCCCTTTCGTAGGCTTGCTTCCACTCCTGCCCACTTATCACCTTCTCCTGATCTTCCGTGAATGCCACTCTGACTTTGTCCTCGTCCGTACTTGCGGGTGCGTCCTCCATGGCTGAAGCTCGACTGAGGTAGTCCGCCACTTTGTTCTTGGCTCCTGGGATGTATTCCACATCATACCTGTAGTCTAACAATTTCAGGGTCATTTTTGCGATGCGGGGTGTGGCACTTGCGTGCCCGCAGGACGTTAGTACCTTGACAAGGGGTTTGTGGTCCGTCCGGAGTTGGAATCTTGTGCCCCATAGAAATTGGCGGAACTTCGACATGGCCCATACCACAGCCAGCATCTCTTTTTCTATCACGCTGAACTTCTGTTCTGTGGATGACAATGTCCTTGACGCAAAGCTGATGGTCGCTTGCTCTCCGTTCTTCCTTCCCTGCATGAGGACTGCCCCTAGGCCTTTATCACTCAGGTCTGTGGTTAATATGGATTCTCCATGCGGATCATAACCTTGCAGGGGGACCGCTCTGCTGACATCCTCCTTGATTTTCTGAAACTCTCCTTGCGCTTCCTCTGTCCACTGGAAGGCAGTTTTGTCTCGTACCAGTAGTCGCAGGTGGTGTGTCTTGGTGGCGAAGTGTTGCACGAATTTGCTGTAATATTCGGCCATCCCTAAGAATGATCTCACTTCTTCCTTGCTTGTCGGTGCCGGTGCTTCGCATATTGCTCTGACATTTGCGTGTTTGGGTGTGATGCCTTGGTCACTAATCTCGTGACCCAAGTATGTGACAGACGCCATCCCTAGTCTGCATTTCTCCCATTCGGCTGTCAGGCCATTCCTTTCCAAGACTTGTAACACCATTGCTAGCTTTGTGTTATGGTCGGCTTGGTCTTTGCCCATCACCAAGATGTCGTCTTGGAAGTATTGTACTCCCTCTATGTCCTTGAATAGTTTGTGCATCAGCTTTTGGAATACTGCCGCTGCCGATGCCAAGCCAAACGGCATCCTGCGGAATTGGTAGCATCCAAATGGCGTAATGAAGGACGTAAGTTTCCTGCTCGTGCTGTGCAGTGCTATCTGATGATAGGCAGAGGCGAGATCCACGGTGGAAAACCATTTTATACCTTTCGTCTTCGCCAGCATTTCGTCTATTCTGGGTAATGGGAATTTTTCAACTACTATGCACTTGTTCAATTCGCGCAGGTCCACGCACAACCGAACTTTGCCATTGGGTTTCCTCGCTACCACCAACGGGGCCAACCATTCCGAACTGTTAATTGGTTCGATGATCTCTTCTTCTTCTAATCTTTGCAACTCCTTTTGCACTGCTTCCCTGACTGCTAGCGGTATGTTCCTCACCTTGTGGGATAACGGTTTGGCGTTTTCCTTGAGTTCAATTCTATGTGTGAATTTCGCTAGTTTACCCACTCTGCCTCCGAATACTGTGGGGAATTCTCTTTTCATCTTATCGAAGTCCGATTGGTTGTCTGCGCTGGTCATCAGGACTTGCGTATCCCCCCCTGGGTTCAATTGTATGCCCAGCTCGCCCTGGTCCATCCATCCCAGGACGGAAGGCCCTTTTTCTGCCACATATAATTTGCACTCCGCACTGCGGTTCTTGAACTCAAATCTCAGGACTCGATATCCCACCATCGGGATGGGTTCTCCTGTGAATGTGACCGGACGTATGTCTGGGGGCTCGAGGTGTGATCCCAGGCTGGGTTTGAAGTTCTCGGTCCACACTGTCCTTTGAATGATGGTAAATGGAGAGCCGGAGTCCGCCACCATCTTGATCTGAACACCTCCCACGACCATATCACATTGTGGTTTCTTGGAGCGACTTCCTTCTATGCCCAGAACTTGTCCGTCGATGCACAACACATCGTCTTCCTCTTCTTCACCTTCTGCACCTCCCTCGTCGTGTGCAACGTACTTGACTGTTGGCCGCTTCACTTTGCGGCGACACACTTTCTCATAGTGTCCGACAATTCCGCAGTACATACACTTGGCTCGGAAGGCCGGACATCGCTTGTCATTTGCCGCGTGGGATGGACTGCCGCACCTATAGCACGTGGTGGTGCCCTCCCTGTTTGACTTCTGTGCCTGTGTGTATCGTGGAGTCCATTTACTCTGGGCTTTCCCTTCCGCCTCCCTTCGTTTTCCTCTGTCCGGCGGTTCTAATTCCGTGACTCTATTGACCATGGTCCGCTCTGTACTTTCTTTTTCGCTGCCTCAGCGCATCTCTTCGACAGCTCCGCCTTTTTACCATGGCTATGACGTCCTTCAGTGTGGCGTCCTCGTTAACCCACAGTTTGTCTTGGATCGCTGTGTTCTTCGTGTGCATGACAATCTGGTCTTTGATAAATTCGTCGTGCAAGGCGCCAAATTTGCATGTGATCGCCAATTTCCTCAACGCTGCCACGTAGTCATCTATGGACTCTTCTCCCGCTTGTTTCCTCTGTTGGAAGGTGTATCTGTCGATGGACGTGCACACTGCTGGTCTGTAATGGTTGTTCAGGTCATCAATCGCATGTTGGTATACATCATCGTCTGCGGCCAGCCGTTGCGTGGGGACTAGGTTCTGAAAGACTCTGATTCCTTCCGGGCCTAAGTTGTGGAGCAATATCCTTTTCTTCCTTTTGCTGGGGAATGCCTCTCCACTTTTTTTTCCAAATCCCGCTCTCGTCGCCACTGTAAGGATCTACTTTACCCCTTCACAATTATGCACTACACAGGGTTGGCTCAACTCTGTTTATTCAGGTTTTGGCAATATGCAGAAGAGCGCCGGGAAACACGTCCGTGCCGCTCCGATATCGGGTGCTAACTTCGCGCCCAAAATGGCGGCCGCGCTCGACGTCATCGCGCCTACGCGCGACCACTAGAGCGCGACACTACAAGCAACACTAATTTTTAGGGCAATTGTCATATTTTCAACATCAGACTTTGACCCAGAGCAATAAAGAGAAATGCAAAGAAGGAAGAAGAAGCAAAAAACAGGAAAACACTGACAAAGGAAGAAAAAGAACCTGCAATAGTGAAAAAAGAAACCGTAAGTGTAGGATGGTGAAAGAAAGAGACATGAGGTAGAATCAAAGCTAGTCAGCCTTGATAGTCAGCAGCTTCTAGCAATAGGGAGCACAGTACGTAGTCACAGCACATGTTCTGTAGTGGAGTCACTTTGGAGGTTCGAAGGATATCTGATAAAGCCAACACGTGTTTCGTCAGATTGACTTTTTCAAGGCTGTTAAAGTCTGCAGGGCATATGATAGATAGATGATAATTTGTTGAATAAACGTCACTTACTCCACAAACAACAACCATTCACTTAGACGTTTGGAGCATCAAGCTTACATATCAACCACTACCCTGTGGATTGATCATCACGTATACCTCTATAATTGGCTCATTTATGTATATTTTGTAACCTATGTACTGTGATGGGATTGCACACTGCCATTAGCAACTTCACTGTAATGTAGGCCACTTATTGTTTGCTGTAGAGTATAAATCACCACTTTATTGGTGCAGAATGCATCACACGTAGAAAGATTAAAAAACGAGGTGAAATAAACATATTTATCCTCAATAAACATATTTCTGCTCGTTGCGCCTCTTCTGGGAAGGCGAAGCATTTTGATGCATTCACAGGTTTACCACTCATGGTAAATCTGGGAATGCGCCAAAATCTATGGGTGAATGCATGGTAACAGCCAAACATCACGCATCGAATGCCTCCCTGGAGCACAGAAACCCATAGCAATGGCTGGCGCTGCCTTGTGTTACTCCAGGTTTAGCAAGCACCGCAGGGCCACGCAAGGTTGCCTTGCATTGCTTGGTAAATCCAACTTTAGTGTTGCATTGCCCCTGCGTTACCTCGAGTAACGCAAGGGCAATGCAACACTATCATAAATCTGCCCCCATGGATTCAGATGGGCAGAGTGTCTTAGATTAGAGTGTTGAGCAAAGACAAACAAACAATAAATACCACAGAATACAAAAAAGTCAATGGAATGCAAGAATGTCAATGGAAATTTATGTTGCACCAACATTTCATTGGCAATATTACCTTGAAAACTAGTTGAAAAAACATAGATCAGTTGATTATCGTTTATTTAATAGTCCACTTCAAATATTATCATTAAGAAACACATCTAAATAAAGTATTGTGTACTACACACAAATATACAAAACTTTCATTTACAATAGCAATGTTATGCACAGAGTAGGTACACACAGTTACTTATTGATAGGAGGCAGAGTAAGGCCCTCACATTTGGTGGTGGGTCCTTGGCTTTGATTCAAGATCTCTTACCATGCCACTTATTAATTACCAGCGAGTGCCCTTTGCCCTTTGCCCTTTAATTCATGGCTTAATTAGGAAATATTTAACTGCCAAATTCTGCCATACTTGACAATGAGGCACAAAAAATGCCTCTCAGATGGCTCCAAGCTACTGTTGCGATTGGGATCATAATACATGCATAAAATAAATATCTCACACTGTCTTCCATGTATTATATCAAAATTCACCATAACTTAGCAAGTGCATCACAATGTATTTTATATGTGATAATTGACGGCACAAGGTAGGTAAGGGATAGACTGTCGTCAATGTGAAAGAAAGTGTGCAAATAAAAACACGTCCTTTCATCTTTTGAGCTCCACTATTTTTTGCATTACGTAATCCTCTTAGTGGGGTAGTCAAAGGATGAAGCATGACTCCATACATTAAAATAGATGGGACCCATTTGTTTTAAAATCTCTTCAGAATGTTCCTGATTTTAGATGGGATCCCATGGGTAGGGCCCTTTTCAAGGATTATATACCCAGACCATATTTTGAACCTGATTCCTATACTCGCAAAACAATTAGAGACTTTGGGAAGCAAAGTACCACAAATGTGGTGAATACTCAAACTGGAGTAGTAACAGGTTGAAAAATCAGTTTACACATTAAAATAGATGGAACCATTTGTTATGTCCAATAGCAAGCACATGTCAGGTGAGGCAATTTCTCACCATCCATCTCAATAGGAAGTCATCCACAGTTTTCCCACCATCCATCTATGGAGGATGTGACATCACCGAATAACTGCCAAAACCATCTTTAAAAGAAGGTAGGCAAGCAGACTTCATTTCCCAGCATCCATCTGATGAAGCACGATTTTAAAAATCATAATACATGACACATTCACTGATTAAAGACACGAAAAGCTGAAAGTGCACTTTGCACACGTTAGACACAATGACACATGAAACTGAGACAAGTGTAGTAGAAGCACCATAAAAGCGTACTTTAAAATGCAAGATAAAGAAACATACATACAAAGCAATACAAATACATATGAATGAGTTGAACTAATAAGAGTTTCTTATGAACATGTTGTTTATTAACGTATCCTGATGAAATTTTGCTGTTAATAAAGTGGCCTAGTGTTTCTAATGCTTTTTCTTAGAAAGCATGATTTAGAAAAGTCAGTGCAAAAATGTGTAGAAATTAGGTACAATCTTGAAATTTTGCATAATAATACTAGAGATTCTATCATTTATGAAAAGTGAAAAACAAATTTTGTAGTACGAACTTACAAAATTATACACTTATATGAATGTTGGGAAAATGTTTGGTAGTACGGTATTTCTAACATTAGCTATTTCCATGTAATAATCTCTGGTGAAAGTTCTACATATTACATATTGAATTAATTTTTTTACACTAAGTTTTATATTGATTTAGAGTTTATTTCTTTTAAAACGTGTGATGCTAACTTAAAGGCTTTTTTTAAAATGCTTTTTCGAAAATGCTGACCTTTCCTCTGACCTAATACAAAGGACCATTTTCAACTAGTTAAATGTTGTTTTATTTGTTCTGTACATGTGTATATCTCAACATTCTTAAATGTTTCTTCAATGTGCACAGTGAAATATTCCTGTAGGAACAGGATTTTAGCTGTTGCTATAGATGGATACCTTGTATATTTTTCACCGATATTAGGCCTATGTGGGCTCCCAAATCTTTAGCTTCTCATGACCGGCATGGGAAAGCATCTCACTGTTGCAAGTGTCCTAGGTAACATTATGTGAATTTGAGCATATGACAGTCTTCCGATGGTGGTGTGATGTAACATCACTGGAATTTGCTAGACATTTTATAAAAGAAGAAACCCTAAAGAAGGGGCAATGCCATCGATTTTTTCTTCTTGACCAACTCCATACTTTTCTTTTCCCCTTGTCAGAGGATGCTATGCTGATTTATTTTTGATGATTACTAATAACTTTTTCCTTACTTTTGGACTGTGCTGCTGATGCTACAGTCGGTAGCTGATGGACTGAAACCTTCTGTGCCGAACCATTTTCATTTTTATTTCCTTGTCTTAGGCTAATGGACTCACCCTTAACGGACTTTAAATCTGAACCTTTTCCCCTTCAGTTTAGGATTTGAGCTTTTAGACAAACAATCTATCCTTCTGCCTTAATGATAGTGGGACTCTGTAACTCGGTAAACTGATCTTTATAACCATCTGATAAAGCCTTGCCTAAATGTTTGGTGCTTTAATGCAAGCTGTGTTATTCTTAACTAAAATTCTCAAAAGTCTGCTAATGGCTATACATTTTGGATCTTTAATACAATAACCTAATTAATCTAATACCTGTCTGAGTCTATTATTGAGTCTTGTTGGTTCTTCCATTTAAACTGTGCTATTTTACAAATGTTTTAAATGCATTGTATGGTTAATCAGCAAGCTCTTTCAGAACATCAAGTATTACTTCTCTTGTTCTGTGTTGCTGTTGCAGAGCTTTTGGTCTGAACATGCTAGCCCGATTTAACTTCTTCAGGAGGCTGGGTTTTCCCGATGTTATTCTATATTTCTACAGCATGGTCTTGAGAGTGACGTACCTAAATCTGATCTCAAATTTGTGAGTTTGCTGCCAATTAATGGTCCTCATTAGATGGCTAACGTAGTGTTGTGGCCACCCTCATTTCCACTCCTCCTATCGGTGGAGAAAGACTCATGAGAGGATCATTGCCTCTGTGGTAAATGTAAATGCTGCAGATTGTCTAATCGTAAAGGGTCCAGCAAGGTTAGAGTAGTAAGGAGAGTAAATGTATTATACAAATTTTTACCATGCTTGTGCTGCTACAAACCTTTGGTAGCAGAGGATGGTTCTGCCTAGTGAAGTGAGATTTTAGGGTGCCAAAAACAGTCCTTTGCCCAAGTCTAAAGAGTCCACAATTTTTGGTTCGGCAAAAAGAAGGATTGATGGAGTGCTGATGGAGTATCGCTCTGGATAGAGTCAATGTGTAGCAGCAGGGTTTTGAAATGGCTGCGTTTTGTTGAGCATAGTGAAATGGTTAAGTCCACATGGTTAATGTCCATGTATGATTGTAGAGGTTTGTGCAAAGTTGACATTGTAAACGGGTCAGTCGTGGCCAAAGATCTCGAGATATTTACGTACGGGTTGTCTCAGTGTAGAAGACACTGAGTATGTTGTCTGCTGTTTTGCGGTGTTGGTCGTGAGATGTCGTTGACAACACCTTGGTAAGGGTTCTCTTTGTGTGTCAGTGGTAAATGGTTGGTAAGGTTGATCGCAGGTGCCCAGGAAATAACTATGTCAATTAAGGGTGTCATCCCACTAGTCAAAGTTTCATTTGAAACAAATTAGTATAGAAAAGTTTAGATACCTTGTGCGAGTGAATATCCCTTAGTGGAGCAGACACTTTTATTTGTTGCATTATATTGTCATTTTGCTTAGAGAAAATGCGCAGGAGAAGATTGTGAAGGAGGGTGAGCTGCTGTGAGAGGCAAGATTGACATCACAGTGCCGTGATGTGTCACACTGTGATTAGTTGGGTGGTGTAAAGCCGCACGGTGATTGGTTGACTACGTTATAAGCGTCACGCTGTCATTGGTTGAGGTTGCTGAACAGGTGAATTGTGGGAGAATAACATTTCCTGTATTTACGGAAATCATTTGTGAATACAGAATTGTCATTGCAGAAATTTCTTGTTAGAAATGGGGGTCTCTAGTTGGCAATGGTTTGCACCTTGTCCAAGTAGGGACCCTTCCTTCTAGTCAGGATAAGGAAGTTACACTCCTAAAAAGATCCTTGCTCACCCTCTTGGTAGCTTGGCATGAGCAGGCAGGCTTATCTTAGAGGCAGTGTGTAAAACATTTGCACATAATCAACAGTAATACAGTGTAAGCACTACAAAAGGACACCACACCAGTTTAGAAAAATATCCAATATTTTTATATACTTAAGACAAGACCAAAAATGATAAAAAATCCACAATACAGTAGTTAGAAATCTTCAGTTATCAAAATAACCTTGAAAAACAGTTCCTTGAAGTCGATAGCTCCCTCTGGGGCTATTACAGCGTCGTGAACAAACAAATCCAAACAGTTCTGGCTGACTGCGGCGTCGTGGACCAGCTACAGTGTCGGGGAGACCCGTAAAACAGTACCTTTAGAAATGCAGGGCGTCGGCGACCTCTCGTTGAGCTTCCGAAAGCACGGCATCTGCAGGCGTCGATTCCGGAGGTCGGTGCAGGAGTCGTCGGGCCCTCGAAGTCACACGCGTTGCAGATCAAACTCCTTGCGGTTGAAGTCAGGAGCGCTGGCATCGGCGGGCGTTGGGTGCTTGCGGTGCGAAGTGCAGCGGTGCGGCGTGCGATGCACTCAGGTTGCAGTGTGAGCAGCGGCTCGATGGCGGCATCAGATGGCGTCGTCGGTGAGACCAGGGTCGCGGTGCGAAGTGATGCTGTGCTTGTCGCGGTGCTGGCAGGTCACGGAGCAAGCAGCGGCGGCGTCGTTGCTGAAGTGCTGTCGTTGGCTGATGAACTGAAGTCGATGGCACTGGTGTCGGTAGGCCAAGGCTGCGGTGCGGGATGAGGGCGGTGCGTTGTGTAACTTTATGAGCAGTGCCCTCGAACCACGGTGCAAGCAGCGGCGTCGATGTCAGCATGAAGCGGCGGCGTCGGGGATACCAAGGCGGCGTCGTGAAGTGAGGCGGTGCGGATTGCGGTGCCCACAGGTCGCTGTGCGAGCAGCGGCTCGGTGTCGGCATCAGATGGTGTAGTCGGTGAGACCAGAGTCACGGTGCGGCGTTGCGGCGGTGCCCTCTGCGGTGCCTCTAGGACACGGAGTCGGCAGCGGCATCGTAGACGGTGTCGGGTTGCATTTTCTTCTGTTGCAGCACAAAACACACAGTTCCCAGTGCTGAGGGCAGAAGAACTTGAAGTCTTTGCTGTTCCTGAGAGTTCTTGAACAGGGGGCAAGCTCTACCTCAAGCCCTTGGAGATACTCAAAGAAAGAAGTTGTAGAAAGTTCAGTCCAGTCCTTTCACTGCCCAAGACAGAAGCAGCCACTGCAGGCCAACACAGCAAAGCGCTCAGCAAAGTGGTAGTTCCTCCTCACAGCATCTCCAGCTCTTCTTCTTGGCAGTCTTCTTGGTCCAAAAGAGTTCTAAAATTCTGGGGTCTGGGCCTCAGTATTTATACCCAAAATTCCTTTGTTCTCTGGTGGCAGAGAAGCCCTGTGCCCAGCCAGAACCAGTTCTGTCCTCTCAGTGTAGGTGCCCAGCAGGAGGCGGAGACAGCATTGTCTCTGGCAGACCAGACCCATTAAGGTGTGAAAGGAATCTCCTCCCCCTACTCTAAATGCAGACTGGGCCTATTCAGGCGCTAGTGAAAACTCCTCCCACTACTCTGAATGCAGCCCAGGTCTATTAAGCCCAGCTCTGACTCATCCAGACTCTCTGGAGCCACTGCACATCCCCAGCCCCTGTCACTACAAAGCCAGACAGTCAATACACATCCTAGCAGAGGATGGCTAAGCAAGAAAATACCTACTTTCTAAAAGTGGTATTTTCAAACACAGAATGTAAAAATCACCTTTACTAAAAAATGCCTCTTTAGATTCTGAGTTCAGGCATACTAAACTTTATTTTCCTGTCTGGTCCCAATGGGAAGTTATATTTATAAAATGTTATAAATTAACTCCCATGCTTTCCTATGGGCCAGATAGCCTTTCAATAGTGAAAACGAAATTCACTGTAATTCACTGCCAGGACATGTCACACACACCAGTACATGTCCACAGGGGTAACTTGAGCCTACCTTGGGGGTGACTCACATGTAAGAAAAGGGAAGGTCAGGGCCTGGCAAGTGGGTGCACTTGCCAGGTCGACATGGCAGTTACAAACTGCGTGCAGACTCTGCAGTGGCAGGTCTGAGTTACCTTTTCAGGGCTACTCATGTGGGTGGCACAATCAGTGCTGCAGACCCACTAGTAGCATTTGATTTACAGGCCCTGGCACACTCAGTGCACTTTACTAGGGAATGACTAGTAAATCAAATATGCCAATCATGGAAACACCAATCCATAACACAATTTACACAGAGAGCATATGCACTTTAGCACTGATCAGCAGTGATAAAGTGCCCAAAGTCCTAAAACCAACAAAGACAGGTCAGGAAAAAATAGGAGGAAGAAGCAAAAACGTTTGGGAATAACCCTGCAAAAAGGGCCATTTCCAACATTTCTAAAGAAAGAAGAGACCATACCTGTCAAAACAAAGTTAGAAGGAGCACCTGAGGGTACGCCAGGATACATTGTCATGATGGACAAATGATTACATCCATGTCTGTGGCTCAGGTTTTGGCATAAACGTACTGAAAAAGATGAGATCTTACAGTTTCCTCGTTATGGAACATTTAATTTGAGGATTATAGAAAATTTAAGGAAAAGAATGTACGAAATGAAAGACCCTGTTAGAGCCACTGTTATTGAGGTTTTAAATACCTGGGAACATATTGCTCATCAGCAAGACAAAGAGAAATACCAAGGTATAGGAGAACTATGGATCACTATGCAGAAGCTAGATGAGATGCTCAACAGAAAATGTGTAGAGCAGATTTAATACACGGAACACAATTGAAACCGGGTCTAGAGGTTGAAGAAGATGCTAGGGGTAAGAGAAGAGAGAAAAAGAAGCATTTAGAGACAGACAAAATTGATTCATAGAAAGAGGGAGAAGAGAGCGACATAGATGATGAACTTTTGAATGATTTAGTGATGAATCGTCCACCACCTTACAAAAAGACATAGACAACCTACTTGACACAAACTAGTACAGCTGGGAAACCTATTGCTCCTATAATGCCTGGAGTGCCTAAGGAATCTATGGTTATTTCTCCTGCGAGTGGGAGAACAGAAATGTCAGCTCCTATGAACCTGAATGATTTAAGTACTCCAGACACTTTGACTGTTTCCATTACTATTGGACCTGTTGCGCCCCTTTACAAGTCTGGGCTACAGGCAATAACTGTTCACAATTTGACTGTACCTACTGGAGTAAATACAGTACGTGGAAGTTCTTCAGACCTGACAGCAAGATTACTGCTTCATATACCTATGGTTCCGATACGAACCAATAATGCTGCAGTTATGAATGTTGTCCCAAATCAGACACAATTTGATTTGACACAAAGAATTGTGCAGGGGATTCCATCTTTTTTATGGCCAAAAACCGAGTGGACCTCCTGAAATGAATTATCATGCTTCTGACATGACTGTGCCAAGGGGTATTTCAGTTCCAAATACATCCGTACTAAATGTGCAAACTGGAACAAGTGCAAATTTGAATAATGGAAGCTTAAATTTAAATAATGCAAGAGAGAAATCAAGCTTTACTCCTCAAAACTTTAATGAATGGATTAAAGGATATAGTACCCTGAATAATCAGAGTTCAGCAATAGTCCCAGCTTCAGCTCTTGTTTCAGCTATGAATTCAGTCCCCTTGCAAACTTCAGTTTCTAGTTCAGCACCTAATTAGGATTTGGTTTGAGGTTCAAGTTCAGTTCAAAATTCATTTTAGGAAAATAGAGCACCCATGGATGTGGGACGATTAAACATTGAATTAGAAGAAATGATACAGGGAACACTTAGTCCTTCAAGATTAGAGATCTACCAAGAGGAGGAACTATTGTTTTTCTGTAAAGACATTACATGACAAACAAAATAAACATATGAGAGATTGGCTGAATTGGCTCAAAAATATGGATAGATATTCGAAATTCAAAGAGTTTACAAAAACCATACCGGTTAGATTTTACTGACAAAGAAATTGTGAACATGAGGGCACCAGGAAAGAAATTGCAGATAAAAGAGCTAATGGTATTAGTCAGAAAATGGGAGGAAAGAGAAAAGTGGGAAGGTAGATGGTCGAAAAAGAAGGAAACAAAGTGAGTTAGAGTGCAGTCACCACCTGATGTTTTTGGTGGTAGTGTAGGGGAAGTACAAATGCTCCCTATGAGAGAAGTACCTGGAGGAGGTTATGTTAACATACCATAGACAAGGCAAGACATTTTGTCATTTACAAGCGATTTCCCTAAATTGAGAGAAAATCCTGTGGAATGGTACAAACAAATTGAACGATTTGTGAAAATTTCAAACATTTTGTGGATTGATTTGAATACTCTGTTTGAGATTGTGGTTCCAGGAGATTTGTGGGCTGAATGTAAGCTCACTGTGGAATGGCCTGAGTCAGAACCATAAAAGGGTCCTAGAACAGGAGCACCATCTCCAGTGGTAATGAGGAAATACCAGCAGGTAATAAATCCCCTGAAGACTAAAATTTTCCCGAAAGAGATTGATTGGTTACAGATTGACAGGACAACCCAAGAACTGAAAGAGTCAATACATGCCTTTTACAAGAGATTTAGTAAAGGCTAGTGGATTGGATAATGTTGCAGATAAAGATGTGGGACATTTTGTGTACAGGTTTGTATTCTGTTTGAGACCTGAGATTTCTAAAGTGATCCTACAGCAATTATTTTGCTGGCAGAGCAAGTTACTGGACGTGATTTTGCGTTATGCAAAATATTGTGGAGATGAGATAAAGAAGCTTAAGGAGAAATTAATGATTGCCCAGATAAAAATGATACAGAAAGGTCAAGATCAGATGGGTTTTGATAATACAGTACAGGTAGGTTATAAACAAGCTCCGATGATGCACGGTGTCAATGGTTTTCAACAGTAGAATTTCCCGTACCAAAGTAGAGGTCGAGGTAACTGGGTAGATCCTGGAACTGATATTGATGTGTCGCTTTAGAAGAAAATGAATCCATGTCATGCTTGCAGAAAATGTGGACATTGGGAACGCAAGTGTAAATCTGTTATGAACATTGTAGGGAATCAGATGCAGAATGTGGAATATGGGCAGTCTCAAGGGAATAACATGGGACAGACTCAACAGTCGCTAGGACAAAGAATGCAGAATTCTAATGTATCACAGCAAATGCAAATGCCCCAAGCTCCAATGCCACAACAGAATGTTCAGGTACAAAAATACAATGTGAATCAAAATCAGCAGATAAATAGAAATTCTTTCCAGAATAAGAATACAGCACAGCAGTATTTGATCCAATTGAATGACAGTGACCAGAACCCATTAGCATGATGGTGCCTGAGGAGGGAAGAAGACGGCGTGCTTGGCACAGCCTGAGAGGTAGACCAGAGTGGTCCCTATGTGGATGGAGAAGTGGATGGGAATCCTGTCACATTCCTTGTCAACACTGTTGTTACTTGCTCTACTGTAAGAATAGCAGAGGTTCCAAACTTACTCCTCTCGGAAGAAAGTATCCAAGTTGTAGGAGTTACAAATAAAAAGTTGTCTACCCCAATTTCAGAACCAGTTACAGTTAAAATAGGATCCTTTAGGGATCGACATTGATTTGTGGTGTGTGACACAAGTCCAGTGAATCTGCCTGGATGTGATCTACTATGTAAATTAAATTATACAATTTATTGCACACCCAGAGGAATTGAATTCCATATAAATGATGAGGATGTTGTTTTTAAACTTGCCCAACAGAAATCAAATGTGGGGATGTATCCTCTCCTGACAAGTGAGGATTTGCCCACTGAATTGAAAGACACAGTGCTACCTGAAGTCTGGAACTTTACAGGTAAAGATATCAGACTAATCAAAGGTGTCGAGCCAGTCCGAATCACAGTTAAACCAAATGCAGAATTCCCAAGAATCTCACAATACAATTTGTCTCCAGATACTATTGCTGGAATTACTCCTGTGATCGACTTAATGATTGAGCAAGGGATCCTGAAGGAGATAATGGGAACTCCATGTAACTCTCCCATTATGGGCTTGCAGAAGCTGAATGGTAAGAATCGTATTGTGCAGGATTTGCGAAGGGTTAATTCTATTGATGTTCCATGTTGTCCTGTGGTACTGAATCCAGCTGTAATTGTATTTCAAATTCCATGTGAAGCTGAATGGTTTTAAGTTATCGACCTTTGACAGGCTTTCTTTTCTATCCCATTGCATGAAGATAGTCCATTTTTATTCGTTTTACATTTTGGCAGTCGTGTTTTGGCAATGATGCTGAGTCCCACAACAGTATACGGAAAGCCTCTCAATTTTTAATTAGATACTCCAAAAGAATCTCGAGCCTCTGATAATGCCAAATCATTCAGTGTTAGTGCAGTATATTGACCTTTTGGTGGCGTCAACTACGAATGAAGCTTGCAAAATTGACACTATTGCTTTGTTAAATCATCTAGCAGAAAATGGACATAAAGTATCCCTGACCAAGATATAGTTCTGCAAAACTGAAGTTTTGTATTTAAGACATCACATTGAGAAAGGAGCTTCGAAAGGGTCACAGGAAAGAATCTCAGCGATTTTTAACATGAATCCTCCAGCTACCCAAAAAGAAATCTGCATGTTCTTAGGAATGGTGAGCTATTATAGAAGGTAGATTCCACTTTTCTTTTTAACAGCAAAGCCTCTCCAGAGGTTGACACACAAAGACGTATCTGATCTGATACCCTGGGATGAGAGTTGTATGACTGCTTTCACAGAGTTGCGAGAATGCCTTTGCAGGGCACCAGCGTTGGGAATGCCTGATTACAACAAGTCCTTTGTGCCATTTTTTAGTGAAAGAGAAGGTTGCCCTCTTTCAGTGTTGACACAAATGCATGGAAGCAATTGCAGGGCTATGGGCTATCGCTTATTTTTTGGCAATACTTGACCCTGTTGCAGCTGCATTGCCTGGATGTTTGAAATCAGTTGCATCTACGTGTGAGTCTTGAGCAGTGTGAAAGTATTGTCATGGATCATCCACTGAAAGTATTTGTGCCCCATTCAGTGGAGATACTATTGGCTCATACTCAAACACAGTACCTGACCAATAGTCGTCTGACTAAGTATGAGCAAATTATTCTGGGTGCAGAGAATGTGACTCTTAAGAGGTGTACAGTGTTGTATCCGGCTACTTTGATGCCATTGCCTGGAAATGAGAACGTGATTGAAGAAGTCGAGCATGATTACTTGGACATGACTGAGTTGTGTATGAAGCTCTGTCCTGACATCTCCAATGAGTCATTGCCTGAAATTGATCATGTGCTGTTTGAGAGACAATGAAGGAAATGTGAAAGCTGCTTATGCTGAGTGTACAGTTGGAGGTGTTGTGGAAGCTTCATGGTTGCAAGGAGTGTTTTCTGCACATGTTGCAGAGCTCATAGCTCTGACATGAGAATGTACCATTTCAGAACAGCTTCAAGTTACAATTTACACTGATAGTTGGTATGGCTTTGGAGTCGCACATGACTTTTGACAATTGTGGTCACAACGTGGTTTTATGACGTCCTCTGGTTCTCCCATTAGAAATGGAGAGGGGGTGAAGAGCCTTTTGCAGTCCCTACAATTGCCTGCCCAGATTGCTGTTGTGAAATGTGTTGCTCATCAGCAAGGTACTGACTATGTAACAGTCGGTAACCGTTATGCTGGCGAGATGGCAAAGTATTGTGCCTTGCATACACACACGTTTAATGAAGGAATGCTGAAGGACACATCCGACGTCACAGATTGTAATTTATTGTTGTCAGCGTTAGATACCTGGGAGGAGGTGAAAAAATTGCAGAATGAGATGATAGAAGCAGAACAGCAGGGTTGGGTGCGAGCAGGTAGCACCAAAAGGGAAGATAACGTGTGGGTTTACATTGATGGCAGACCAGTGTTGCTTGACAGCCTACTGTCACCAATGGCAGGACACTACCACGGTCCTGCATATGTTGGGAGAGATGCAATGATGCGCCTTTTTGAACAAGTGTGGTACAATCCTAGATTTAGAGTAACTGCAAAAACGCTATATCATCGTTGTATGGTGTGTCAGCAACAAAACCCAGGTAGAAAAACACAGGTTGTCACCAGTCAAATTGGTAAATATGCAGGTCCTTTCAATTGGATGCAAATAAACTTCATAGAGATGACCCTTTCAATCAATCAATCAATCAGGATTTATAAAGCACGGCTAATCACCCGATAGGGTATCCGGGCACTTGCAGGCCCCGGAGGCTTTATCGAACAGCCAGGTCTTGAGGGCTATTCTGAATTCCGGAAGTGAGTTGATGGTCTGGAGGTGAGTGGGGAGGCTGTTCCAGGTCTTGGCTGCGATATGGGAGAGGGAGCGTCCTCCACTTCTGCTTTGGTAGATGCAAGTGAAAGGATGGTGGAATGTAGTCTTCTCGATGGTTGATGGAAGTTCAGGCTGTGGTTAATGTAGGCGGGTCCTTGGTTGTGGAGAGCATTGTGTGCATGGGTCAGAAGCTCGAATTGGCATCTCTTCTGTATGGGGAGCCAGTGGAGTTTCCTGAGGTGGAGTGTGATGTGGGTTTGTTGGGGAAGTCTGAGGATGAGTCTGGCTGCGGCGTTCTGTATAGTCTGAAGTCTCTGTAGAAGGTGTGCGGCAATTCCTACGTAGAGGGCAATGCCACAGTTCAGTCGGCTGGTGATGAGTGCTTGTGTCACGGTGCATCTCGTGTGTAGGGGTAGCCACTTGAAGTTCTTACGTAGCATGCGCAGAGTGAGGAAGCAGGTGGAGGAGACAACGTTGATCTCTTATTTCATGGTGAGCTTGTTGTCAATGATGATTCTGAGGTTTCTGGAGTGGTTGGAGGGAGTGGGTGTGGGTCCTAGGTCTGATGGCCACCAGGAGTCATTCCATGTGTTGCTGCTGTTGCCAAAGATCAGTGCTTCCGTCTTGCTTGTCTGTGTTCAGCTGCAGGCAGTTGTTCTTCATCCAGTCGGCGACGTTTGCTATGCATCAGTGGAAGATGGTTCTGGTGGTGGTGAGGTCTTTGGTGAGTGAGAGGATGAGTTGAGTGTCGTCTGCAAAGGAAATTATGTTTAAACCGTGGTATCTCACGATGTCGGCCAGCGGGGTCATATATGAGTTGAAGAGCATGGGGCTGAGGGAAGAGCCCTGGGGGGCACCGCAGGTGATCTCCCTGGGTTCAGAGGTGAAAGGTCGGAGGTTGTTCGTCTGGGTTCTTTCGGTGAGGAAGTAGATGATCAATCTGAGTGCGTATCCTTGGATGCCGATGTGGTGGAATTTTCGATCAGTGTGTGGTGGGATACAGTGTCAAAGGCTGCTGAGAGGTTGAGGAGGATCAAAGCTGCTGTTTCTCCTTAGTTGAGGAGGGTTCGGTTGTCATCAGTGACTGCGATCAGTGTGCTTTCGGTGCTGTGATTGCTGCAGAAGCTGGATTGGGAGGAGTTGAGTAGCTGGTTCTGCTCCAGGTGTGTCATGAGTTGATCATTGATGATCTTTTCCAGCACCTGCGCTGGGAATGGGAGCAGGGAGATTGGCCAGTAGTTTTTAAGTTCACTGTAGGTGGCGGAGGGATTTTAGGTCTCGCCTGGCGTTGCAGCGCGCATGCTCGCTTTTGGAATCAATCCAGTTTCAGAAGGGGACTTTAAGCCACACTCTTGTTTTTAATTGGCTTGCGTCATCGTTTATGTTAAACGGTGGCGCGGGATTGGCAATCGGTGTTTTTGGTTACCGCCTTGTCCAATTTTAGGACGGACCATTTAGACACGCCGACGCCATCATTGTTCCCGTGACATAGGAGGGTGTGCTTCTACTTGTTTAGTTAGGAACATATGCGTGCAGCTGTTAGTAACATTAGCATCGCGTAGTGATCGGCACGAAAGGTACACAGGTGAAAACTCGACAGTCATGAATGGCATCGTTGTACATGGCATGTCTTCAGTGTGCAGTTGTCAACTGCATTGACGTTGGCGCAGATGAAGCGATTTAAAACTGATTTTGGCCGTGTTTTAGAAGCTCCAATACTTCTGAAATTACTGTTTGATGAGTGCTCAAATTTGGTTGTTTTTGCCTAAGGGATCAAATGCTAAAGCTCGCCTTTTGAAGGGTTCATCCTAATAGTTAACTAATTACGCGCTTTCAGATAGATGAATGCGTTACACCTGTGACACATACCACCGTCTGGACTGTGGTGGAGCGAGCTTCTGTGCACCATCTCCTAAACTACTTGCATTGTCTGTGCGCCCCCACGCCCCTCCCCGGCCGGGCAGGTTCTACTTCTTGTCCTCAGAGGGGCCCCTGCCCCCTCCACCCCCAGAGACGGAGAGGCTGCCCGGTATCTGAGGCGGGCTCCGGAGACAAAGGCCTCCTTCTCGGCACCCCCGGCCTTTCCTTTCATCCTGCCGGGGACTTCACACCTCAGTCACCTCGTAAACTCCTGAAAACCTGCCTCTTCAAGGACTTGCTCTAACTCTCTGCCTTGTGTCCATCTGCGTCTGTCCTCAGCGCTGGGAGGCCTCAGGGTAACCATGCGCTATACAAATATAAATTCATTCATTCAAATTCATTCAGTCTGGGGCATTGTCCAGGCAAGAGCAGGAACTGACGGGGGCCGAGACAAAGCGCCCGCCATAAAATGCTAAAGGCAGCTCTTCCTGCGTCTCTTTCTTCCTATCTGTCGCCCTCCCGTTCTTTTTTCTATCTTTCCTTTTCCTTAGTTTGCTTTTCAATCTTTATGTCTCGTCCTTTCTTTTACATGTACTTTATCTTAATATGTTTCTGTGGTTCTTTCTTTCCAATATTCTTTATGTATTTATCTTTCTTTGTTGTTACTTTTCTCTCTTTTATGCCATATTTCCCTCCATTGTTCCTCTTCGTCCCTTCCTTGTTTCATTTCTTTCTTGCTGTCTCCACTCCCACCCTTCCCCTTTTCCTCTTTCTCAATCCTTCTTGCTTTGTTCGCTTCTTTCGTCATTCTTCCTCCAATCCACAGGTTTACTACCTCTTCATTTCATCTTCTTTTTCCCTGTTCACTCTGTTTCGTTGTGACCTTTAAAAAAACATACCACTCTCATACACACTTCCTTGCATCTCTTTTGTGTCTCAGACTCGAAGGTGAAAGCATCATTCATCTTGTTGCCATTGGCTTGTGTCAGTCTGTCTGAAATGCTGACTTCTGATTCGAAAATAGGATTGTTAGTCTCCTTAGTACCGCCGCCTCTTCATTTGTCACCTCCCATGGCGACTGGCCCCTTTACTTCGTTTGTTACAGGGTGCGTGTTATTTAGACTGTGAGCACTATTTTCTTCACTTTCTTTTACTGCAGGCAGGACGTGCTTTGGTGCCTTGCGCCCCCCCCCCCTCCCGTTGTCCGTGCCTTCTGCCAACCCCAGCCCGCTGTCGTCGGTGCCTTGCATTTGCAATGCGATAGGTCTCGCATTTAAGCCAGTTTGAGCTAATGGCATTGTAAATGACAATGCCTTTTATTTATGTTTTGGCTTTTTAAATATAAATAAAACGCATTGTCATATCCAATGCCAATAGCTTAAACTCGCGTAAAGGCGAGACCTATTGCATTGCAAATGCTTGTTTGAGTAGTGGTCTGACTTTGGCATGCTTCCAGGCATCGGGAAATGTTGCGGTGGAGATAGAGGTGTTGAGTAGGGTGGTGAGGTCCTAGCTGATCTTCTGGTTTCTGAAGTTGAAGATGTGGTGCGGGCATGGGTCAAAATGCTCAAGATGGCCGCGGAGTTGGAGCCCCAAATGGAGCTCCAGGATTCGGGATCACATATCCGTGATTAATGATGCTACAATCCTTGCCATCCACCCTCCAACAGATAAGGATCACCTACCTCATCGCGTGAGAAGAGGGTTTTGGATGCTCTCATCTGGAATTCATGTACCCGCTGGCGGCTGGCCACTTTCCTGCGTCTCCCTTGGGAAGGCTGCAGTGGAGGTCCTGATCCTTGTTCCATTTCCCTGGGCCCTGTGGAGGTTCACCCTGCCCCTGGGATCTGGGCTAGTGCCTTGGGCACGGAGGCTGCTGCCCTCGTCGAAGCACCACGGTGGAGCCCTGGTGGTTCTGGGCTCGCGCCGTGGAAGCGGAGGCTGCAGTCCCCGTTGAAGCACCGCGGCGGTGCCTTGGTGGTCAGGGCCTGCCCCTTGGGCATAGAGGCTGCACGGAAGCTGCTGCCCTTGCATGAGGAGCGGAGGCTGAGCCTGGGTTTGGCGGTTTGCATTAATTCTTGCCCGCCCCCTCTTCCTCCTTGTACCCGCAGCCGAGAGGACGGATTACACGGGCGAAGCGTGGCGGAGCCCGGGTTTCTTGGCTCGTGCTTGGGGGTCGAAGGCTGCCGCCCGCATTGGAGAGGCGTGGCAGAGCCTTGATGTTCTTGGTTCGTGCCATGGATCGACGGCGAGCTTGAGTTTTGCGGCTGCCTGGATACTGCCCGCCCCCTCCTTCTTGTGCTTGCAGCAGTGAGGAGCAGATTACACAGACATACATCTCTCACGGTTTAGGGTTGGATGTGCCTTCTTCCCGAACCACTATCGCGACTCTTAGGTAGTCACCTTGCTCTTTGCTGATGCTCTTCTACCCTGGCTTCTGCCCATTCTCAGGAAGAAGCTCATTTGTATGCATTTCTGAGTGACTTATTCCCATATGCCTGCTTGTTCAGTGTTTTTGGCTGCCCTGAATGGCATTAAACTCTTTTGATCTCTTTGGTGATCGCTTCTGACAAGTAAATGTCTCCTTAGTGATTTTGGTTGTTAGACTAGCCGGTCTCAAAAATAGTCAAAGGACTTTCGACTCGAGCCCAAGTAGTTGGGGCAGAGAAAGAAAGGTAGGACTGCCTTCCTGCCTCACCTTTGGGGCGGCCATCTTGGAATAGCCTTGCTGCAACAAGTCTCAATGCACTGTTTTGAAATACGATTCTCTGTATGTCTCTGCAGTGCGCTCCTACGTATTCTCAGTGCTCCAGCTTTCTTCAACACATCACTCTGGGCTATGGCCTTCTTGGATCGTAATAGTAACTTTGTCTGTTTTGTAGCTCTAGTTGATACATCTCACTACACTCTGGTGTCATCTTCTTTAAGGAGTGTTGTTGATCTCATATAAAGGTGCAATTTCTCACTACCCTTGAATTTCATCTCAACAACTAGCAAGGCCTGCCTGGTGCACTGGTCTGCCGCACTTGCAAACCAAGATCGGATTATTGCTCCCCTAAATTGGACTACCTCACCTCCCTTCTGTTGGTCTTAACAATATTGAGATGTGATCTTTTCTCACCACCTCTTATCTGCTCGCTATCCTCGCCATGGCTCAACCTACTACTCGCTCCTCTGACTTCCTTGCTCAGGTAGACCTGAATGCAGTTAAGATTGTCTACCCCCCCAACCTCTCTAAGAAAGCGGCAAAGACCTTCAAACACAATCTGCTCAAGCGATGTCCAAAAACGCTCATCTCTGACACCTATTTTTGCACGTCAAAGGGTATTGTGGTTACAGACCTCATTTTTTACACTACCAGAAGAGCCCAGTGGAGAAGAGCCCTTACTTCTTCACTTCGTTCCAAACCTCTGAGCAAAACCCCCCACAGTTTCCGAATAATCATATTACCCCCTCCAGTCCTCATGCTGATCTGACCATTTTCCTCTACAATAATGGTAACATCCTTATTCAAGCCTCCGACCTAAATCTTAAGCGCTTTGACAGAATATTTTTGAAGATTAAAAATACACCTAATAACTCTAATCCTGCCAGTCTGCATCATATAAGTCTCCCCAATATGACTGAACCTTCTGTTCCCTCTGCCTCTCCTTCCAACCTCTCCGCTTCCCCCTCATTCCCTATGAACCGGTCTGTTATTTCCTCCTACACGGAGGGTGAGTGTATTAGCCACATACCTAACCCTGATAACCCTGCTAATCAAACCCTTGGCTCCAGTAATACCAACTCAAGGGCCTTGCTCCCAGCGTCTTGCCCCAGTATTCACCCATTTACCCACACTTTCCTATCTCCCCCCCTAGTGCGTCCCGATCCCAATGGATAAAATCACCTTGCCCATCACCAATCCTACTCAGGGATTCTCTCTGCATCCGCTTACACCGAGTCCTGATGCCCTCTTTGCTAATCCTCCCTCCTCAGTGGATATTACGACCAATCTCAAGTGGTATACTGTAAAGATCCACTCTGACGGAGTGTAGGGAGGAATGTGATCTTTATTGGTACAAGATACATCCACAGCTACCTCCAGCTTGCTCTCCCAGCTTCTGAGCTCCAACCTCCCTTCACCTTCAAAGAACAACATTCAACCACCCACCCACATGGTTCTAAATTCCATCCAAGGGAACTAAGACAACTCCACACATCTTCTCCCTTATACATAATAAACAAGATTGTCAATCCCTAAACAATACATGGACTGACATGTTAAAATAGTAAATGAGGAATAGGCTGGGAAAAAGAGATTAGTGACAAGACCAAAACACTAGTCACCAGGAATTGGCTGGGGAGCATGACATTTGGAGACATTCCCCGCACTCCAAGCAGAATCATCAGCTAAAATGAGAATATTCTTTTTCACAGTTTTTACTTGTACGGGTTTAGAAAACTTGCTCTCACCCTTAGTGACAATACCGCTTTTTTTAACTGCAACCCAATCACCCTCCTTTAAGTCAGACACTTTTACACCTTTCTTGGCAGTGTAATACTCCATTGCAACAAATTGCTTCTGAGTCACATCACTCTCTTCAGCAGCACGATCGACCCACACGCAGTCCTTGCCCTTAAGCCACCCATGAACCTCTTTCACACCAGGCTCTCGCCCCTTGAGGGAGATGAAGGGAGACACTCCAGTGACTGAGTGTGGCATCACCCTATATGACCACACCAATTTTTTCAATTCGTCAAACCAGGATAACCCATTGGAGAGTGAAAGTTGTATGTTTTCCATAATCAAACGGTTGACTCTCTCAAACAATCCATTGGCTTGAGGCCAGAACAAAGCCACCTTTTCATGTTTGATCCCCAGTTTGCACAGAAATTCTCACATCTTCCTCGACACCAATTGTAGACCATTGTCGGATGCCAGGGTCTTTGGAATGCCTTCGATCATAAACTCCCTCTCCAAAACACCTACTACCTTCTCAGTGTCAATGCAATCAGTAGTTTCGATAACAAACCACTTGGAGTGATAATCCACCAGAACCATCATAAATTTGCTACGTGACCAAGTTTGGATATTGGACCCAAAAATCAATTGTCACCTTCTCCCAAGGCCGTTTGGGAAAAGCCACACAGGTCAGGGGGGGTTGTCTCACAATTTTAGTCTTATCGCTGTTTGCACATGCACAGCATTCCCTCACAACGTCTTCGATGTCACCATCCCTGCCAGGCCACCAAAAAGATTGCCATACCCGTCTCTTAGTCATATTCCTACCCAGGTGTCCCCCATGCGCGATGTTAACAATTTTCTTCCTGAATCCCAATGGTGGCACAAACTGACTCCTCCTCAACAACCTTCCATTACATACGCTCAACTCAGCTTCCACGTTGCGAAAACCCTTGAAGCGAGCATCCTCCATAAGACTTCCTTCCCAACCTTCAGACACACACCTCATTACTTGCTGTAAAACTACATCCTCCAACATGGCAGTTGCCCACTCCATTTTATCAAGGGCTATTTCCTCCATGCTGCCCCTCACCACTTCAACCTCATCATCCACTTCCAATCGAACTTCATCCATCGGCATCCTAGACAAACAATCAGCCACAACATTCTTCAAACCTTTCACATACTCCATCTCAAAGTTGTATTCTAGAACTGATAGCATCCACCTGGAGATCCTGGGAGTCACACTTCCTTCTAAACCCCTACCACCCTTAAACAGGTGAATAAGGGCTTATGATCAGTGCGGACCTTGAAAGGTAAACCCCAAACAAAGTACCTGGAGTGTTTTATCCCCCAACACCATGCCAAAGCCTCCTTCTCAATTACTGAATAGGACATTTCAGCATCCCAAAGTCTCCTAGATGCGAATCCTATGATCCTCTTGTGACCTTCATATACCTGAGTCAGCACAGCTCCAATCCCAACTGCACTAGCATCAGTGGTCACAAAAGGTTTGACTCTGACATCAAAGTGACCTAGGGTCGGAGCATGGAGGATACATAACTTCACCTTATTGAACACCTCATTGCAGGCCTCATCCCAATCAAGCACAGTGCCCTTCTTCAACAATAACCTCAACGGTTCAACAATTTCAGTGAACCCACTCACAAACTTGGAACAATAATCCGCAAGACCAAGAAAAGATTTTAACTGATCCTTGTTTAGAGGAGTAGGGGCATCCTTTACAGCAGAAACAATGCTCTTCTTAGGTTTGATTCCAGCCTTAGATATTTTGTGCTCCAAATATGTCACACAACTCTTTCTCAATTGGCACTTTTCCTTTTTTTATTGTTAGACCATGACTCTCCATTCATCTCAACACCTCATTCATCACCTCATCATGATGCACGCCATCTCTCCCAACAACCAACACGTCATCTTGGAAACAGAGAACGTCTCTCAAACCCACGAATATCTGTTGCATGACCCTCTGGAACACCGCTGAGGCAGATGCAAAGGCCAAATGGCATCCTACAATAACGGAATGCCCCCAGCGGTGTCACAAACGACGTGAGGTGTCTAGGATCCTTATGGAGATCAATTTGGTGGTACGCTGCAGACATGTCAATCACACTAAACACCTTCCCCCACCCATGGCCGTTAACATTTCAGAGATATTGGGTAGGGGTTGTCTATCAACCCAAATATTTCTAGTCAGGTCACGCAAGTCAACACATAGACGAATTTTGCCCCCATCTTTAGGTGCGACTACGATGGAGCCAACCATTCAGAGGCTTCAATGGGTTCTATTATTCCTTGCGCCAATAACTTCTTGAGTTCCTCTTGAAGAGGTTCTTTCATTAAGTGTGGCACATTCCTAACTTGGTGCACAACTGGCACAGCATTATTCTTCAAAATGATTTTGTGCGAGAAACCCTTAAACTGCCCTAATTTGTCAGAGAATACATCAGGATAGCTCTGCATTATGGTTAGGCCTGGGCGGTAAATTCCGTTCCGCTCGCGGAATTTGCGGAATTTGGGTAATTTCGCGTTCCGCGGAGAACGCGAAATTGCCAAAAATTCCGCGATCCACGACTTCGCGGAGTTTTTTGCTTGTTCGCGCTTTCAAAATGCGTGTTCGCAAGATATTTCTCCCCGAGCACGCAAACAGCGTTCGCGAACAGGAAAAAAGCATCGCGAACGGGCGGAACGAGCAATTCCGCGTGTTCGCGGAACTTTTGCGTGCTCGCGGAGATTTTTTACCGTTTCGCGGAGCTTTGCGTAGCGCGATTACGCAAATTCCGCCCACCCCTGATTATGGTTGTCTCGTAAGTATTGATAACGTGCACAACAGTGCTCATGACTGGGTCTGCATTCTGGCCATCAATTGTTCTTTTTGCATTTGTCACCCCGAGTGGGATGGGTATGCCCAGACGTGGGTCCCATGCTCTCCATGCCACTGGAGTCAAGCTATTCTGGCTGATGAGGGCTGAAAGCCCGAAACCGGTCCTAGGATGCTTGTTTCCAGTCCAGGGAGGACCTGGCCTGGCAGTTTGGGCTGGACTGTTCCCATTGGGCGCAGGGTCAAGACTGATTTGCATATGACTGGGTCCAAACTGGAATGGCATGGTGAGCAAAAAAACGATGGATTTAGGCCCAGATCTCTGTACTGGGGCGAATGTATGACATTGTTCTGCATTCTGTCCATCAATTGTTCTTTTTGCATTTGTCACCCCGAGTGGGACAGGTATGCCCAGACGTGGGTCCCGTGCTCTCCATGCCACTGGAGTCAAGCTATTCTGGCTGATGAGAGCTGAAAGCCCGAAACCGGTCCTAGGATGCTTGTTTCCAGTCCAGGGAGGACCTGGCCTGGCAGTTCGGGTTGGACTGTTCCCATTGGGCGCAGGGTCAAGACTGATTTGCATATGGCTGGGTCTAAACTGGAATGGCATGGTGAGCAAAAAAACGATGGATTTAGGCCCAGATCTCTGCACTGGGCTGAATGTATGAAATTGTTCTACATTCTGTCCATCAATTGTTCTTTTTGCATTTGTCACCCCGAGTGGGACGGGTATGCCCAGACGTGGGTCCCGTGCTCTCCATGCCACTGGAGTCAAGCAATTCTGGCTGATGAGGGCTGAAAGCCCGAAACCTGTCCTAGAATGCTTGTTTCCGGTCCAGGGAGGACCTGGCCTGGCAGTTTGGGCTGGACTGTTCACATTGGGCGCAGGGTCAAGACTGATTTGCATATGGCTGGGTCTAAACTGGAATGGCATGGTGAGCAAAAAAACTATGGATTTAGGCCCAGATCTCTGCACTGGGGTGAATGTATGACATTGTTCTGCATTCTGTCCATCAATTGTTCTTTTTGCATTTGTCACCCCGAGTGGGACGGGTATGCCCAGACCCCAGGTCCTGTGCTCTCCATGCAACTGGAGTCAAGCTATTCTGGCTGATGAGGGCTGAAAGCCCGAAACCGGTCCTAGGATGCTTGTTTCCAGTCCAGGGAGGACCTGGCCTGGCAGTTCAGGCTGGACTGTTCCCATTGGGCGCAGGGTCAAGACTGATTTGCATATGGCTGGGTCTAAACTGGAATGGCATGGTGAGCAAAAAAACAATGGATTTAGGCCCAGATCTCTGCACTGGCGTGAATGTATGACATTGTTCTGCATTCTGTCCATCAATTGTTCTTTTTGCATTTGTCACCCCGAGTGGGACGGGTATGCCCAGACGTGGGTCCCTTGCTCTCCATGCCACTGGAGTCAAGCTATTCTGGCTGATGAGGGCTGAAAGCCCGAAAACAGTCCTAGGATGCTTGTTTCCAGTCCAGGGAGGACCTGGCCTGGCAGTTCGGGCTGGACTGTTCCCATTGGGCGCAGGGTCAAGACTGATTTGCATATGGCTGGGTCCAAACTGGAATGGCATGGTGAGCAAAAAAACGATGGATTTAGGCCCAGATCTCTGTACTGGGGTGAATGTATGACATTGTTCTGCATTCTGTCCATCAATTGTTCTTTTTGCATTTGTCACCCCGAGTGGGACGGGTATGCCCAGACGTGGGTCCCGTGCTCTCCATGCCACTGGAGTCAAGCTATTCTGGCAGATGAGGGCTGAAAGCCCGAAACCGGTCCTAGGATGCTTGTTTCCAATCCAGGGAGGACCTGGCCTGGCAGTTCGGGCTGGACTGTTCCCATTGGGCGCAGGGTCAAGACTGATTTGCATATGGCTGGGTCCAAACTGGAATTGCATGGTGAGCAAAAAAACGATGGATTTAGGCCCAGATCTCTGCACTGGGGTGAATGTATGATATTGTTCTGTATTCTGTCCATCAATTGTTCTTTTTGCATGACTGGGTCAGTGGCATTAGGATTCAAGATGATGCCTAGGTCTTTTTGATGGCGCCAGCCAAGTAGGTTTAAGCCCAGTTTGGTCAAGTACACTTGACCATATACCTTCTTCCCATTAAAGCTGATCACCATCCACCTCAACCCCAGAATATCTATGGTGTTCCCACCGTACCCAACAGCCTTAATGCTGGACTTGTCCCACGAAAACTCCTCATCACTCCAAGTCTTGCAATACGTTTCCTTAGATAGTAATGTGTAGAGACTACCAGAGTCGACTAACATCTTGACATTACACTCATTCAAACCAATAGTATTGTGGGGTTTCTCTAATTTATGTGTACTTTCTCTGACAACATTGTTATTTAATTCACAAGGGCTACCACAGGACTCTTCTTCAAGAACGCAACCTTCCATATTCAACATCAATTTATGGACACTCTATTTCTTGTACTTGACTGAATTGAGTTTTAGCCCTACAAACCTTGGCAAGATGTCCCTTCCTACCACATGCTCGACATGTTACATTCCTGGCCATGCACTTGGTGCTGGAAGCAATGTGACCAGGAGCACCACAACGGTAACATTTGACTACTCTTGTATTGAATCCTGGAAAGACAGGAGCAGCTCGCCAGGTATCACTAGATTTATTAGCAGGAGGTTCTTTCATGTTAGGTTTTACTTTTTTTATTTCATCAATAGATGCATGCACCTCCGGCACTTTAGAGACCAGTTCCCTTGAGGATATGGCACTAGAACATTTGTCCATCTCCTTGATCCATATGTCCGTGTGCTCTAACCCCCTAGCATTCAAAATGCCTCCTCCAATGTAGGGTATTTTATAAGCAACTTTTCCCTAACTCTCTTATTATTGGTGCACCTTACAATCTGATCCCGTATAAGGGAATCTCCCAACCCCAAAATCGGCAAGTTAGGGAAAGTCCCCTTAATGCGGCAACATACGATGCAATTTCCTCATCGATCTTTTGCACACAACAGAAAAATTTGTGTCTTTCCAAATCAATATTAACTTTTGTAGTGAAGCATGTATCCAACATCTTCATTGTCATTTCGTAAACATTATTTGGCTGACCATCTCCCATACCCAAGGAAATCTCGGGGAGATCTTCATATAAATGTCACCCCTCAACTCCTAAATGATGGAGTAAGATAGCCTGCCTACGAACAGGACCATATTTGTCAGCTCCGGTTCACTAACACATAAGTGAGAAATAACTTCTTCCATTCCTTCCAAGGAATGGGAGGCTCACCAGGGGTGGCAAGGAAAGTGGGTGGCGCAGACAAACCCTGATCAGCCATGTGATAGTAAATACCCACTATATATGCGAATAGCTTCAATGTACTACATGCAGTGCATATATAACATATCACAAAAGATTGTTAAAACCCAGTTCACTGAAAGCCCCACCTGTAAAAGTAAAAGTTGGTTAAAACAAATAAGACAATAATTTAAAATAAGAACATCAAAGTAACAAACCAATACTTCGTAGGTAGGCTTGGTGCAGATGACACGCACTTGGAGAACAATCCGAGCAATCGAGGAAGCAAACGTAGGCAAATATCAGAAGAAATCCACATGAAAATAGAGAAGAGGTGTTGAAGCGCAGTTCATCCAATAGAAGAATTCCAGTGCTGTACGAGGCACGCAATGCAGAAGTGGCAACAGGTTACGTGAATCGAAAAGATTAAGAACGCCTCAACTCCAATAGACCACAAAGAAGTTTCACCCCAACCTCTTAAGATGGCCACCGCTGTTGTGGTTGGATGTGGTGCTTCAATGCCGCAACTTCAACAAACCACAAGGAAGTTTCACCCAACCTACTAAGATGGCCGCCGCCGTATGTGGTTGTACGTGCTCTTTCTGGAGGAATTGGACACCAGCAAGACGGAGTCGCATGGAACAAGATGGAGCCACGGACCGCGAGCCACAATTTGAAAGTAAGCGGCCAACAGATTTTTAAAAAAATGAATTGTATGATAGCAATTATCATATGTAAGTTTTAAAGACTTTAACAATGGGTGATGCAATCCCGTTCTCGCACATTCACGACCAAGTAGCTAAACGGGGGCAGGGTAGAGCCGCACAGTCACTAGTAGCACAACACTCTACCCGGTTACAACAACATCGGGCAGGAGCTACAATAGTTAAGATAAAAGTACATGCAGAGAAAGCAAACAGTTCACACTCCGGCGTGTAAACATAAAAAGTACTCACAATCCTTTGATAGCACAATGCAGCAGGATGGCACAGAGAAGAAATTCCATTTGTTGTAAATTTCCCGCTTTTCTCTGTAGATCAAAATACAGGGGTGGAGGTAGTAATCGCCTGCCCCTGTGCAGACTGGGTTCAACTCGTTGCCAATGTAAAGATCAACTCTGACGCAGTGTAGGGAGGAATGTGACCTTTATTGGTACAAGATACATCCACAGCTACCTCTAGCTTGCTCTCCCAGCTCCTGAGCTCCAACCTCACTTCACCTTCAAAGAACAACATTCTACCCACCAACATGGTTCTAAATTCCATCCCAGGGAACTAAGACAACTCCACACATACTATCCCCCCCTGCAACCTTTATGAGGGATTTACTTTGCCATCCAACGCCCCTCTTCCTAAGGGGTCCCCTCCATTATCCTATTCCAGGCCGGCCGCTGGTTGCGATAGCCTCACTTACATTGAGGAGAAGATGGCTGACCTGAAGCAGGATCTCCTTACTTTCAAAGATAACCTGCAGACCCTCTTACATTTCTCCCTGAAGATGGAGAAGTTTTGGAAACTATTTGCCTCACTTGGGACCGATCAACCCTGTCTTCCATCAAGTGTCAAACACGGCGGAGTTGAAATGTGTTCTTTCACTTACCCACTTAGCCCTCTCTGGAGAACCCGGCCTCTTTCAAACCACCAGTCCAGGCCCCTTAGGTTTTTGCCTCAGTTGTCGGATGACGACACCCTTGCGCTTCTTTTATCGTACAATGGCTCTGGGTGTGTCTCCTCTGACTCATCAATCAACATCCCAACTATCACTTCTGACCCTGGTAGAGAAACTAGTGTTAACCTTAGATCTATGAATAGGGATAACCTACTTCAGATCACCACATCTCACCTGGAAGTGGTTACTATAACTCACACATCAAATCAATGCTTCTCAACTGCAGATCAGCAGTGAAACACGCAGCAGATATCTCTGAACTCATTATCTCGCAAGATTTAGACCTCCTGACCCTTACTGAAACTTGACTCAATGACTCCTCCTCCCCAATTCTCGACATCTTAATCCCTCCTGATTATGACATTATCAGATGCGATCGACCTGTTAAAACTTGGGGGGCATTGCTTGCACCCATCGCTCCAGCCTCATGTTGAAACAGACTCAAAATGCTTTGATGTCCTCCAGTGAGCAACTAATCACCGAAATCTGGAACAATGGCAAGATTGTCTGTGTGCTCCACACGATATATCATCCACCAGGTGATAATCTGCTCTTCATCGAGCAAATTATGGAGTCCATTACCTCATGCTTGGACCAACACCCCAGCCACATCTTCCTCGGAGACTTCAACCTTCATTGGAACAACACAAATGATCCTTTAGTATGCTCATTTAAGGCTTTCCTCTCCGACCTCAAATTCACACAGTGCTGCAGGGACCCACCCACAACAAGGGCACTACCCTTGACCTTATCATAGCTAAAGACAACATCATACAATTTGATGACATTTTACTCTGTTAGTGGGCGGATCATCACCAAATATCCTTTCACATCCTAGAAAAGGTCCTGCGCAGACAGGGCCAACCGCTTAAAACCAAACAACTGTCTCGTAATCTGAGAGACATCAACACCCATTAGCAAGAATCGTCTTCAGCCACCCCCTAACATGACCAACCTGGACGACCTCATTGATCACTACATTAACTCTATGACTTGTATTTTCAACACTATTGCTCCAAAGCAACTCAAAAGGATTCCAATCAAACAATCCAAATCCTGGTTTGATGGCTCCCTAAATGATAAACGTCACAAATTTAGGCTTTCAGAGAGACTTTGGAGAAACTCTCCCTCCACTACAAGCCTCAAACAGCTAAGGACGATGAGAAGCGCATATAACAAACATATTCGTAATGCTAAAACCGATCATTTCAGTGCTCAGCTTGACAGCGCTAAAAATAGACCCAAGAAACTGTTTGAAATCATCAAGCAGCAAGCTAACCACTCTACTAACCATATCTCGGCACCCATGACCTCCTTTCCTAGTGGGGAGGACTTCTCAGCACACTTCTCCGAAAAGGCAAGAAAAATTGAACTTAAGCTGCAACCTGCCGCTCCAATTGTGCGGCCTTTGAACTCCCTTGCATCATTCAGAGGTACATACAGAGCATTTGGTAGCACGTGCACCGTCCTACCTCACAATTTGCGCTCCCAAAAACAACGCATCTTGGAATTCTTTTCTTCAGCCAGATGACACGGAGCTGCTCCAATCTATGGTGTCCTTAAAACCTTCCAACCACTTCAGCAATCCACTACCAGCCAAGTTTTTTTAAATATCTCAACTCGGCCTTTCTCCCACTTTGGTCCCAGATCATTCATGAATCTCTCTTACATGGGAAGATTCTAGATTGCCTCAAGATGGGTCAAGTCACTCCCATCCCAAAGAAGCCTAATGCCGACTTAGCTAATCCTAACAACTTCCGTGCGATCACCAGCATCATGACTTTAGCTAAATTGCTCGAGAAATGCGTCCACACACAGCTCTGCAACCACACAGAGAAATTTCAGCTCCGTGACCTATACCAGTCAGGTTTCAGAGCAGGGTACAGTACTGAAACAGCACTAACTCACATTGTTGATGACACCTTGAGATCCCTTGATCAAAATGTCCCGTGTCTTCTGATCCTTCTTGACTTGTCCTCAGCGTTTGACACCATCAAACATGAAAATCTGATTGCTCTTCTTCAATATAGGATGGGATTATCGGGCCCTGTCTTAAATTGGTTTTCCTCTTTCTTACATAACCGCACCCAAAGAATCAAAGTTAACCAATCCCGTGCAACCAGTACCCGGGTCATTATTGGAGTACCTCAAGGCTCCGCACTTTCGCCCACACTCTTCAACCTTTTCATGGAACCTCTCTCCGATATTCTGAACCATTCTAACATTCATTACCATATGTATGCCGATGACACTCAACTGTATTTGAAGATCACCTCTCCAGATGACACAAAAACTCTAAATGATGCACTGCTAAAAACGCAACAATGGCTAACTCATGATCATCTATTGTTAAATACTCTCAAAACAGAATTCCTTCTGATTGCCCCCCACAACCACTCTGCACCAACCCATGACTGGCTCAAACAACTAACTGCTCTTAACTGCACCCCTCATGTTGTTGACTCTGCTAGATCTTTAGGTATAATTCTGGACAAATACCTAAATATGCAAGATCACATCAGTGCAACTATTAGGGGAGCCAATCTTCAGCTCAACACTCTTAGGAAAATCAAGCCATTCCTTCTGCCCGAGGACATCCAGTCAGCAGTCCAATCCCTAGTTATCTCACGCTTGGACTATGGGCTGGTGACCCTTGCTGGGCTACCCAAAGCTAGTATGGCTCCGCTTAGAGCCACTCTGAACTCTTCGGCCAGACTCATCACAGGCTCCAGAAAACATGATAACATCACATCAACTAAACTGGCTGACCATTGAAGCTAGGATCCGGTTCAAGATGGCTTGCCTGACCCATAATGCTATTCATCACAACACCCCCACTTACCTCGCAAAAAACTTGAACTATCTGGCTAGAGCCGGAACCTAAGAAGCTCTAACACCCTACTATTGAAACCTCCCAAATTCAATAAGAAAAGAACTTACAATTGTGCTTTCTCTGGTCTTGCTCCAAGAATATGGAACGCTCTTCCTCCCAAGATCAGATCCAACCCATCTACTGCCTCTTTCAAAAAATACGTCAAATGGCTACTCCTGAATGACCATCAACAGCATTAGCCCTGATACCATCTCAATCGACTTCTTTCTCCTGCTTGTTACTCTTGTATACCTGTTGTTCAAAGTGCATTATGTTTCTTCTCAAGTGTCCTTTTGATTTGTTGCCCTGCTGACACTTTCCAGGTCCCACTATATTGGCTGACCGTACCCCCCTATGACCTTGTTGTTGTTAAGTTACCTCATTTGTTCCATTTTGTTGTTGTACTCATGCTTTTTTCCTCAATTCACTTACGCTCCTTTGTACAGCGCTCTGATACCCGTATGGGTCATGTTCACGCTCTATAAAACGTTTCAAATAAATAAATAAATGGGTCTGTGGGAGCTCCCGAGTGGATGGATTTCATGGGGAAGGTGGTGTCCTGGGTGGAGAGGATATTGCAGGTGGTCAGTGTGTGGTTTGTGTCGGTTACGGTGGTGGCGTATCTGTCAAGGAAGTCCGTAGGTGTGGGTTGGGGTTTGAAGTTTCTGTATATGGTTGTGATCAGACTAAGATATGTGTTGGTCATTGTGTGCATTTTTTCAAAATGGATTGAAGCATATCCTACTCGTAGGAGTGACAGTTTGACTGTGACAAAATTACTGTTGAGGGAATTGATTCAGAAGTTCGGATTTCTGTCTTTTCTTGTGTCAGACCGCGGAACTCATTTTAATAATGAGGTCCTAAGAATTTATGTGCAGCACTACTGGTTGAGCAGAAGCTCTATTGCAGTTATCGACCAGAGGCTTCTGGGTTGGTTGAGCAGATCAATAGCACATTGAAATCCAGATTGGTGAAAGTATGTGCTTATTTGTCTCTGAAGTGGCCAGTTGCATTGCCTCTTGTTTTGAGGAGTTTGAGAAGTACTCCAGATAGGAGGGCAGGATTGTTGCCCCACAAGGTTGTCATGAAACGTGTGATGAGGATGCCAGCTGTTCCTGCAAATGCTCTAGTCAACATAACAGATGATATGATTTTGGACTTCTGCAAGGGCCTCACTGATGTGGTATGTTCTGTCTCTCACCAGGTTGGAGAAGCTGCCCATGCAATCCAACAGGAGCAGTGCCATGACCTCAGTCCGGGTGACTGGGTAATGGTTAAAAGAAACACATGCACAAAACGTGTTTGGAACCTCATTGGAGGGGGCGTTCCAAGTGATCTTGTCATCAATACCACTGTGAAGTAAGGAGGTCTCCCGAACTGGGTGCACGCCAGCCATACTCGCAGAGTCCCAAGTCCACTTGATGATACAACAGCACCTCTTCCTAACGTGCCAGTGGTAACAGTGAGACAGAGGGATCAGGTTAGTCAAGCTGTTGTGGACCAGCAAGATGCTGGGACAGCACTCGTTCGGTCTGAGGGGTGTCCGAAAGAGTCAACTGTAGGTACCTAAGAGTCAAAGCCAAGAGAGTTGACCACGAGAGGTACAGATCCTAACAAAGGGCCTAGTACAGTAACAAAGCAAGTTGTACCCGGAGACCATTGCCCCAGAAGAGGTGAGATTCTGAGAAGCTGTCTGACTGCAGGATGAGTACCACCAACTATTTCTGAAAGTTCTGAACAATCAGATCAAAGTAACACAGATGATGAGCAAACAGCTGTGAAGAGATCAAAAATAGAAAAAGTACCAAGTAAAAGGTATGCATCTCCTGAATGGACTTATTTGGCTGCCAATGAGTGTAAACGAGAGATCTACAAATATTGCGCTAACAATATGCGTCCACCTGAACCTCCTTGAAACAAACCTTGTTGTTGATTTGAATTTTAATCTATATGTACCAATTGATGGACTGACACAGTTTTTCTTGAATATACTCATCAATTTTTGTATCTGAGAAGATTTCGAGCTTTGCCATAATTTTTAGTGCCAAGACTTTGTTGAAATTGCTCAAACCACTGCTCCCATTTTTGATTTTTCTTTAGTTAAATAGTCTGAAATTTGAGAAGCCATGCGATCCAACACTGTAATCTCTTCTAAATACAATTGTGTATATACAGTGATTCTTTCTATTATTGTCTTGATATTAATTATAATGCTTATTTTCTTAAACTTGCCACATTATGTTTCCGTGAAAGATTCTAAGCTTACTATCCCTTTCTGAACTACTAAAAGAAATTATTCTAATTCTTTTGACTTGAATGACAACTCTTTACACAGCAATGCTTTAGAAATAGGTTTTGGCTCAAATGTTTATATTAATCTGCTTAGCGAATATGTAAATACTATGGATGTTGGTGATTTCTACGTTTGTATGCAAATACCTTCATCAGTTGGTGAGGGCGTAACTTACTTAAGTTTACCTTTAACCTTTGGAATTTCTTGCAGTGTGTTAGCTAGCTTATTTTAGCTACTGATCAATTGCAATATTATTACTCTAATCAAGATCATTTCTTTTCTGAACTTCCTGTGCTTAAACATTTAAATCCGCATTCTAAAGCTTCAACAGCTGAAACTATGGGTTACATATTTAGACCAACTCAATCTTTGGATGTGGCATATGTACTTAGAAATAACCTAACATGAAATTTAGTGAGAGCTGAAAATAATTTTATAAATTTAGTGGAAAGTAGACGAGAGAATGTAACAAATAATAATAATGCATTGCCTAAATTAATTCCTTGGAGCTTACCGCAAGAAGAAAATAAAATCATAGAGGGACTGGTTTCATTAGTTTTAGACTGGAAACACAAAGGTAAACTTTGTATTAACAGAAATAAATCAAATACTAATACTGTTTTTTAGGACTTAGCAAACATTTGAAATGTATGAAAACTTGGGAAGATATTTAGAAGGTGTGGATCCAATTTTTCCTGGGGTGTCATATATTTGTGGGAAGAGTGTTTATTACAAATTGCCAAAAGGATGGCATGGAAGTTGTAATTTTGGAATCGTTTTTTCCAAAAATTTATCATGTTAAGCAAATTAAAGAAGAATTAGTGGATATAAATGCGAGGATGAAAAGAAGTGCGAGCACGAGTGAAATAGTAGGTGATATATTTGGAGTTCAAATACCTTCAGTAGGAATCGCATTAAACTGTCAGAAAATTAGAACGCTGTCTACTATTGTTGATAAACTTGCCAGCAGTACAACAGGGGGGTTTTCTATTGTAGATGAAGAAATAATAAGATCGATGATGATTCAAAGTCGACTTGCCCTTGATATCCTTCTCACGAAGGAGGGCTGAGTTTGCTGATTGTTAAAAGTCTAACATTGCTGCACTTACATACCAAGTATTTAGGAAGACAAGGGTGCCCCAATATATGAACCTGGGGTAATATGTAGTTTAAAGGAACAATGGTTCTAGAGTGGCCTAAAGGGTCCAAGGGGAAGTAACCCTGTAAAGGGCACTGAGATAAGTAAAGGAATAGAAACTTAATTCATAAAAGAGAGCAGTAGGAAATATAACGAGGGACATATAGGTCAATGTATGACAAATATTTATTACACAATGAAGGTATTCAGGTGCTCACACAGTAAGTGACAATAAGCGTGACGTGAGAAGTGAGGGTGAACTTAAAATAATGACATCGCATTGACAACAGAAATAGAAGCTCCTTTAAAGATTTTTACAGAGTATAAGGAGTTCATGTTGTAGGGGGTCGACGACGTTTCAAACTCAATTATTCGAGTTCATCTTCAGGACAAAAAGTGTGAGCAACTTGAATTGAGCTGAAGAAGGAAATAATATCCTTGGTAAAGGCATCTGCGTAGCGCTGTGCTTCTTAAGGTGACCGGGATAACCTGCGAACTAATGCGCGTTATGGTGGGGCCGGTAAGGGGGAAAACAAACTTAGTTTGCTGGAAGCAAAAGCTTAAACTCCTTCGCCGCTAAATGGCAATGTGCTGTGCCGGGGAATTAATTAAATTGGCCGGTCACAGTTCAGTAAATGGAGGCCTGGGAGATGAGCTGGGGGACTCGAATAATTGAGTTCGAAACGTCGTCGACCCCCTACAACATGAACTCCTTATACTCTCACCCTCACTTCTCACGTCACGCTTATTGTCACTTACTGTGTGAGCACCTGAATACCTTCATTGTGTAATAAATATTTGTCATACATTGACCTATATGTCCCTCGTTATATTTCCTACTGCTCTCTTTTATGAATTAAGTTTCTATTCCTTTACTTATCTCAGTGCCCTTTACAGGGTTACTTCCCCTTGGACCCTTTAGGCCACTCTAGAACCATTGTTCCTTTAAACTGCACTTACATACCAGACTGGAGTAAAGACTTAGAGGGTTATATTAAAAACATTACTGACTTAAACAAGGACTTGAAAGGCTTAAAAGCAGACGGTGCCTGGGAAACCATAGGTAAGGGATTATTAAATGATAGCAACTGGTTGGGAAACTTTGGGAATGGATTAGTGATTTTCATCTTGAGACCTTTAGTGGCGATCTCGTTGTGCATAATGCTGATGATATTGTCAATCAAATTTTACAGATACAGAAAGAATAAAAACCATAGAGTGAAAAGAATAAGAACTGATCTTAAAATGGAGGATGAACAATGTAAATATTATAATAAAATAAAAACTTTAGAAGAGAGCAGAAGAAAAAGGTTAAAGACAATACACTGTTGGAAATGGGGGTCTCTAGTTGGCAGAGGTAGGTACCTTTGTCCAAATAGGGACTGTTGCTTCTAGTCAGAGTAAGAGGGATACACACTTTAGATAACCCTTGCTCACCGCCTGGGTAGCTTGACATGAGCAGACAGACCTATCCCAAAGGCAATGTGTAAAGTATTTCTACTCAAAACACACAGTAATACAGTGATAACACCACAAATGGACACCACACGAGTTTAGAAAAATAAAGTATCTTTATCTAAACTAAACAAGACCAAAACAACAAAAATCCAACATACAGGTAATAAGATATGACTTTAAAACAGTTATTGCAAAAATAAAGCTTGTAGAAACAAATAGCTCCACCTGGGGCTATTGTGACGTCGTGACAGCAATAAATCCAAAGTATGGTGCCGACCGTGAGGAGCGCGGCGTCGGGCAAGGAGTCATACGGACCCCCAAACAAACAGTACTTTGGAAACGAAGCCTATGACGATGTACAGCGTCCTGGAGGCAAGCCGTTGGTGCTGAGGTTGAGGCCAACTCCCTGGCTGCCACGGGGGAGGCGAGGCGTCATGTCTGCGAGGAGGTGACGTGTCGTGTCCAGGACAGGGTAAGACGGTTGCGTCCGCAGTGAGGCGTCAGTTCCGATGACGATGTAAAGTTGGTGAGTTCGTGGAGTCACCCTCGGCGGTTATCTGCACCGCGATAACAGCATGCGGGTGCTGGCGATGATGGAGTCGGTGCAAGCCCTGGCATCGGGAAATACCGATAACTGCAGGCGTCGAAGGGCGTCAGAGCTGCGGTGCAGGTAAGGTGGTGCGTCGTTCACTTCATGAGCGGTGCCCCAAGCCTCGGAGCAGGTCGCGGCGTCACAGCGGCATTGCTGACGGCGTCGGAGACAGGTTTTCTTACTTTTCTTAGGTTTCTTCCAGCTCCCAACAGCAGGAACAACCTCCAGAGGCCCAAAACTGGAATAGGTGCCTCCTGGCAGGTCAGAACTCTCAGCAATAGAGTTCAGGGGAGCTGGGGGTGAAGTCTTTGTTCCCTGAGACTTCAGAACAGGTCAGCACACTCAGGCCCTTGGAGATTCTTTTGCAAGCAGGTTCACAGCAAAGTTTCAGTCTTTGTCCTTTCCTTAGCAGAAACAGCAACTGCATGCCAACCCCACACAGCACACAGCAAAGGGGCAGTATTCCTCCTCACAGCTCTTCAGCTCTTCTCCTTGGCAATGGTTCCTCTTGAGTCCAGAAGTGATCTAAAGTTCTGGGGTTTAAGGTCTACTACTTATACCCCATTTTGTCTTTGTTCTCTTTGTGCAAGGGTCCCTGAGCCCAGTCCAAACCAGTTCTGTCCTCACTGGTGCAGTATGACCACAGGGACTGGAGACAGCATTGTGCAAGGGAGACAGGCCCTATTCAGGTGCAAGGAAAACTCCTGCCACTACTCTAAATGCAGCCAAGGTCTATTCAGCTCAGCTCTGAGGCATCCAGGAAGGGTCAGGCACCCTCAACCTCCCCCCCCAGTGGCTGTCTACAGTGAATGCACATTCCTAGACCCTGTCACTCCAAAACCAGACAGTCAATCCACATACAGGCAGAGGCACACAGAATGGTTAAACAAGAAAATGCCTACTTTCTAAAAGTAGCTAACAACGAAGGGTTTTGGCTCTTATCAGTAAGGCTGAGCCTAATAATCAAAATAACAACAAACCTGCCAATACTGATGTTTCTTTTGATAGACACTCATACGGGCACAAGTAGTCCACTCAATGTGACCCGACTATATTTATTTCAAAAATACTTTTTATTCAATTTTTTGAATTTTTTTTTGCATCTCTTATTAGTTTAAATGCAATTTTGCTACTTCTACACATTACAAAAACACCAAAACCATAGTTTAGATACCAAATACATTCAATAGATTGGAATCAACAAAACAAATTATTTTCGACAACATAGATAAAGACAAATCCTACACGTGACTCAGACAAAACATATAACAAACAGAAAATTGCTCAAAATAGGTTGAACTTGATTTGAACCTTCCTTGAACCTCACAGTAGAGCAAAATCAAACAGTGTGTATTTTTTCAAAATAACAATTTCTGCACTGTCAAAGCAAAAAAATATGCTAAATTTACAAATTTAGTAAAACAGGCAGGGATAAAAATATTTTTGTCACACATGTTTGAAGAAACAGAGGTCGACGCGTTTCGAACCCCACGTGTATTAGCTTGGGGTTCTCTTCAGGACTGAACACTAAAAAAGAAAAAGAAGAGTATTTACTCGTTACCCTGTATAACTTTATAATACCGTCGCAAGACAGCAGTTAGTGGCCCCTCTTGGAAGCCTGTTTCACAGACGCTGCCCACTTACCTATTTATGGAGATCAGCCGATCTCGGGTGAAACAAATCAGATGGTCTCTTCACAATTCTAATTTGAAAAGAAAAGCAGTCTAAACTTCAGTCTTGTCGATTGTCTGGATAATAGCACTTAAACCATGCGTAGCACTTCACTTACTCGATGTCTAGACCGGAATAATTATTTCCGTGCTGTGGGTCAATGGTGTTGGAGTTGGTGCATCTGGGGGATGAGGAAACGAGTGGTAAATATTGAGAAACTGAATTAATGTTGGCTGCTGTATTCATTTTCGTGTGGTCTCAACCGACCTTCACGTACCTTGAGAAATCTTCCTGTATGCAAATGGACTCTATCTTCGTTTTCACAATTCAGGAATCTGCATCAAAAAACGATACTTGGCATAAGATGTCAGAATTGCCTGCTGTATCTCCTGCGCTATGCGTGATGTTCGAATTGGCTACAATTATTAATGGAGTGTCCGGGAGAATCCCTTTCCAACGTAATTCCTTTTGTGCAGTGGCATTGCGTTAACCTCACAAAAAGTAATGGAGCTTATTTTAGAAACAAATAAAAGGAGCCGACATGAAAGTTTGCCGGTTCGCTCGACTTTTGCACTATTGCAACAAAGACGACAGTAATAGTATGGTAACTTCAAAAAAACGTTGCAGAAGTGATGAGACAATTGAGAAATCAAGATTGTTACCGCAAAATCAACAAAGACCCAACGGCAGAGTTAAAAGGAGAATTAATGAATATCCTGAAAGAAGGATATGACCAAGGTATTTTGGGACAAAAAGAGTTTGAATTCTTAAACATCAAACATCCAAGGATTCCAGTATTATACATCCTCCCCAAGGTGCATAAAAATGAAACCCACCCACCAGGAAGACCAATTGTGTCGGGCTGTGATTCCTTAACGAGCCAATCTCAAAGTACGTTGATTATTTTTTAAAACCATTCCTGAAAGAGGTCCCTTCTTATCTTCGTGATACGACAGATTTCATTAACAAGGTTGAATCCATGAATTTTGAGATAGGAAGGAATATCCTAGTCACACTTGACGTGGTGTCATTATATACTCAGATACCACAGGAAGACGGGCTTTCTGCCATAGAAACTTTCCTAGACAAAAGAGGCAAACCAGAAAGAGTACCCATGGAATTCATTTTGCGATTAGCCAACTTCGCATTACGAAAAAACTATTTCAAATTCGGAGTTGATTTCTATTTTCAGACAAAAGGGGTAGCAATGGGTTGCCCCTTTGCTCCTGAGCTGGCAGTACTATACATGGCCAAATTTGAAGAGAAGTACATCTATAATAGCAATCCATTTTTTCAATGTATTTCAAACTGGGTCCCCTATATAGATGATATATTTTTGGTATGGACTGGAGATGAAGAACAGCTGCTACAATTTCATGGATGGCTTAATGCAAGGTCAGCAGATATAAAATTCAGTTTGAATTATGCCATGCAAAGGATGACATTTTTGGATGTCAAGGTGGATGCCTCAGGAGACAGGTTAGTGACAACTCTTTATAAAAATTCGACCGACAGAAATAAAGCACTTCATTTTACCAGTAATCATCCATGCAGTTTGCGGGAAAACTTACCCTATGGACAATTTTTAAGGATCAAACGCAATTGTTCGTTTAAGGATGAGTATACCTGCCATGCCAACAATTTACTTGAAAGATTGATGGACCGAGGATATCCTAAGAAACTTCTCATAAATGCCATGAAGAGAGCATGGTGGACACCACGAGAGTCTCTATTACAGAAGAAAGAGAAACCAACGACGAATCGAGTTGTTTGTGTCACAACCTTTTGCCCAAACTCCAATTTGTTAAAAAGAATTATACATCAAAATAGGCATTTGATCCAAAATCTTGACCCTTCATTCGCAACGTACCCTTTGTTTGCCTTGAATAAGGAAAGAAGTATCGTGAATCAAATTGTTCGTGCTGCATTACCAAAAATTCCATCAAAAATTATACTGGGTGAACAATTGTGTTTACCTGCTATCAGAGGACACCACAAGTGTGGCACTTGTGTGTGCTGCGATAAAACCATTTAAGGTTCTCTTTTCTCTTACAGAAATATAAACTGGAAACATGATACATACACCAACTGCAAAGCAAAAAATGTGGTTTACGGCATTCTATGCCCTTGTCCTAAACTCTATATTGGCAAAACCAATCAAGAGGTCCGCCATCGGATCTCTCAACACAAATCGAGAATTAGAAAAAATGTGCAGTCAGCCCCGTTGATCAATCATTGGAAGAATAATAATCATCTAGACAAAGATCTCACGTGGACGGTCATATCAAAGGTGGAACAAGACCCTCGAGGAGGGGACATAGACCGCAAACTGATCCAAAGAGAAGCTTTGCTTATAGTTAAATTCAACACAGCAGTTGATGGTCTTATTGAACTTTCGGAAATTTATAAATTGTAAAAACGAACTAAAAAGTTGCTTATGAAGACTAGCTCCAACCCACATCCCTTGCTGCAATCCCATTTCTGACGCGAGTATATATGCGTGACAAGTAAGAAGATTCACCCAACAAGTTTGCTTAAAAACCACATCAAGTTCAACACAATTGTTGTTGTGTGCTCCAACCAATTCTATCTACAATGCATAGAGGCAATTTGGGTAGTCACAAAATAAAAGCACCGATTTTCGAACTACCAAAAAACTACAATTCCCACAATTCATTTAGGGAAGCGGCCACGTGACAACTTGTTCCCACCACCCGGAAGTTGAAATAGACCACCGGAAGAGATTAGACCCGCAAACATTGCGTTCGCGATGGATTCCGGAGAATGAAATAATGGACGCTGCGGTGCCATTATGAAACCCGTAAAAGGTATGAACTCGCCTCGGAAGGGAACAGGGAAACGTTTTTTTGAAGTTACCATACTATTACTGTCGTCTTTGTTGCAATAGTGCAAAAGTCGAGCGAACCGGCAAACTTTCATGTCGGCTCCTTTTATTTGTTTCTAAAATAAGCTCCATTACTTTTTGTGAGGTTAACGCAATGCCACTGCACAAAAGGAATTACGTTGGAAAGGGTTTCTCCCGGACACTCCATTAATAATTGTAGCCAATTCGAACATCACGCATAGCGCAGGAGATACAGCAGGCAATTCTGACATCTTATGCCAAGTATCTTTTTTTGATGCAGATTCCTGAATTGTGAAAACGAAGATAGCGTCCATTTGCATACAGGAAGATTTCTCAAGGTACGTGAAGGTCGGTTGAGCCCACACGAAAATGAATACAGCAGCCAACATTAATTCAGTTGCTCAATATTTACTACTCGTTTCCTCATCCCCCAGATGCACCAACTACAACACCATTGACCCACAGCATGGAAATAATTATTCCGGTCTAGACATCGAGTAAGTGAAGTGCTACGCATGGTTCAAGTGCTATTATCCAGACCATCGACAAGACTGAAGTTTTAGACTGCTTTTCTTTTCTCTTTTTCTTTTCAAATTAGAATTGTGAAGAGACCATCTGATTTGTTTCACCCGAGATCGGCTGATCTCCATAAATAGGTAAGCGGGCAGCCTCTGTGAAACGGGCTTCCAAGAGGGGCCACTAACTGCTGTCTTGCGACGGTATTATAAAGTTATACAGGGTAACAAGAGTAAATACTCTTCTTTTTCTTTTTTTAGTGTTCGGTCCTGAAGAGAACTCCAAGCTAATAAACGTGGGGTTTGAAACGCGTCGACCTCTGTTTCTTCAAACATGTGTGACAAAAAGAATTTTATCCCTGCCTGTTTTACTAAATTTGTAAATTTAGCATATTTTTTTGCTTTGACAGTGCAGAAATTGTTATTTTGAAAAAATACACACTGTTTGATTTTGCTCTACTGTGAGGTTCAAGGAAGGTTCAAATCAAGTTCAACCTATTTTGAGCAATTTTCTGTTTGTTATATGTTATATGTTTTGTCTGAGTCACGTGTAGGATTTGTCTTTATCTATGTTGTCGAAAATAATTTGTTTTGTTGATTCCAATCCATTGAATGTATTTGGTATCTAAACTATGGTTGTGGTGTTTTTGTAATGTGTAGAAGCAGCAAAATTGCATTTAAACTAATAAGAGATGCAAACATTTTTTCAAAAAATTGAATAAAAAGTATTTTTGAAATAAATATAGTCAGGTTACATTGAGTGGACTACTTGTGCCTGTATGAGTGTCTATCAAAAGAAACATGAGTATTGGCAGGTTTACTTTCTAAAAGTGGCATTTTCAAACACATAATTTAAAAAAACAGCTATACTAAAAGATGTGTTATTAAATTCTGAGTTCAGAGAGCCTAAACTTTATTTCTCTATCTTGTCCCAGTGGGAAGTTATACTTGTAAGATGTTACAAAGAACCTTCCATTCTATCCTATGGGGCAGATAGCCTTTCAGTAGTGAAAAACAAAATTGGCAGTATTCCACTATCAGGACTTGTCACACAAACCAGTACATGTCCTACCCTTCACATACACTGCACCCTGCCCAGGGGGATACCTTGGGCCTACCATAGGGGTGCCTTACATGTAAGAAAAGGGAAGGTTAGGGCCTGGCAAGTGGGTGCACTTGCCAGGTCGACATGGCAGTTTAAAACTGCGCGCAGACACTGCAGTGGTAGGTCTGAGATACCTTTTCAGGGCTACTCATGTGGGTGGCACAATCAGTGCTGCAGGCCCACTAGTAGCATTTGATTTGCAGGCCCTGGCACACTCACTGCACTTTACTAGGGACTTACCATTACATCAAATATGCCAATCAGTGAGAACCAATTGTAATCACAATTTACACAGGGAGCACTTGCACTTTGACACTGATCAGAAGTGGCAAAGTGCCCAAAGCATCTAAGCCAGCAAAAACGAAATCCAGCACAGCATCAAAGATACAGGATGTAGAGGCAAAAAGTCTGGGGAAACCACATCAAAGATGCCAAGTCTAACATACACCCACAATCTATGACTAGAACTGATTTGGTAGATAAGATGATGGCTTGATTCGCCATCAGAGGGGGGCCCGATGAAGCAAGATTTAAAAAATCATAATACATAACACATTTACAGATTAAGGGCATGAAAAACTTTAATTGTACTTTGCACACGTTAGACACAGTGGCACATGAAACTCAGACAAGTGTAGTAGAAGCACCGTAAAAGAGTGATTAAAAATTCAAGATGAAGAAAATATACATACAAAGCAATACTAATACATATATAAATGAGTGGCACTAATGAGAGTTTCTTATGAGCATGTCGTTTATTAACGTTTACGGATGATTTTGTGCTGTTAATAAAGTGGCCTAGTGTTTCTAATGCTTTTTGTTAGAGCGCACCATTTAGAAAAGTCGGTGCAATAATGTGTAGAAGCTAGGTACGATCTTAAAATTTTGCATAATAATACTAGAGTCTATAGTTTATGAAAAGTGAAAAACGAATCTTGTATTGTGAATTTAGAACATTATACCCCAGATTCAATTCTAGCTCTCCAACTTAAACCTACCAGACTTTATCCCAGAAGACAGCCCACGCAAAATCCCTGGGATTCACTCATGACAAAGATCTCTCATTCAAGCAACACATAACCAAAAAGACCAAAACAATTGAGCATCATCTCTTCCTCTGGAAGATGACTTCAGAATATCCATCTTCTCCGATCTGGTCAAAGGCAATGTGTTTCTTAGTGGTCTCTCAGATACCACCCTAAGACCTCTGAACATGCAGCATGACCAATCTTCAAGACTAGCTGCATCACTTATAAAGCCCTCAACAACATGGACCCAGCTTACCTGGCAAACAAATCAGCCACATCTTGGGACAATGCCAGACCAAGAGCCTAGATATCTCCAAACTGAAGACAAAACATTGCAATGAAGAAAAACCAGAAGGTGTCATCTCCAGTCATCCTCCCAAGATCTGGAACAACAACCCATTGACATCAGACCAGCACCGACTCTCCTACAATTCAGAAACAAAGCTGATGACTTACTTCTTCAAGGAGCACTACCTCTGACCCAATAGTTTACCCTTTGAAATTTTAGTAATGATTGTATCTTCCCAGGGTCCAGGCCACTTGTTCAGTGCCCCATTTCTTTTAAGCTAGGTTTGTGCTCGAAAGTTCCAAATCATATACATAATTATGTACATACATACATACAGTCAAAACCTCTTCACCCATGTGGAATGACTTTAGCTGAACTAAATGAGCACCAACGTCCTAAGGCACACTGACTCATACCCAAAACAAACCACAATCTGACTTGGATCAGCTGCAACAAATCAATCCCACCAAAAGGACATGAAGTGCCACCATACACTACTGACTAGCACTACAACAGACCAGACTACGATCAATGAGAAATCATAGAACTGTGGAGAAAGAAAGCCAAGATTTCTAGAAAATTAGGAGTTCCTAGAATCAGGAAAATATTAGACACATGCTGGTAATATAACATAAAGCAACAGAACAAACATCTCTTTGTGTGCTAATTTGCTGTCTAAAATGCAACTGTCTAACCTCACAATAGGCAAAGTATCCTGAACCACCTCGGCCAAGTGGCAATTTGTGAACTCCTTTATCTTGCACAAAAGCTACAGTTGCTATATGGCAATGTATGGTCTTAGATTCTGTAACCCGATTTGGCCCCATGAAACACATGCCCAAGAGAGGCCTTTCCTGGTTAACACCTGATGTGATCATTGCACAGGTCAGAAAGATTCCCAGCGCCTTGGAGACCATTTGTTTTCCATGTACAGTTCATATTATTTCACAAAAGGTTCATGTGAAGTTGACAACCCTACACAAATCAACATTGCCCAAAAAGCCTTTTTGTGTTGCAGAGAAATTAAACACCCTGAGCAAGCAGTAGATAATGGCTCCCACGAAAGAAAGGACATCCTGTAATCCATTTAAAATAGAGGTGAGCGTCCACCGATTATGCAAGCAGCGACGCCTGAAAGTAATATTTTCTCCTACCTGTTTGCCAAGCTTTTCCTCTTCTGTCATCTCAGGAGTTAAGCAATATATTTACGCACGTGTGTTTGCTATCAAACAGCTCTGTTATTTACCTACACTCTGATTTGCACTGCATGCCTATTCGCCTCTGAACTTGGGACACCTTATTTAGAAACCAGTGCAAGATGAAATGTTAGTGCTTGAAATCTTCAGTCAGTCCCATCAGCGGGGGTCCTGGGAGGAATGTCTGTCATGAGAGAAGGGAATGTTTGCAGGAAAGATTACAAAGGAGATAATTAAAAAAAAAATGTAATGCCCGAAGCGGCTGACGAAATGTTGATTTCGCTCTATTGGATAAAAGTCTTTAAACTTTTTCTCTGGTACTTCAAGACTGAGTCTGCAGAGCTGATAATTGGTGCAGCATTGTCGCCGGTCCTTTGTCACAAGCTGCTCTATGGGTACAAAGGTTTATCATATATATGCCTCAGACGCCTCTTAGCAGCAAGGGTTCTGGAGCAGCAGAATAAAGAGAGCAGTCAATGTTTCCAGAAAGGATACAAAGAAGAGAAACAGGTAGAGTGCATGAAGGCTGATGAAATATTAATTGCATCAACTCTTAAAAAAAAGAAAATGTGGCGAACACACAGTACAAACAAGGAAATGGGTACCATAATACACTTTTCAAGTCAGAAACTTTTACTGAGCTAAATGCACATGCCTAAAAGATATTTCCGTACATTGTTACTGTGACTCTAGGTTTTGAAAAAAAGAATTGTCCACGTAGCTCCGTAGTGCTATAACTTGTTGGATATCTGTATTTGTTTTTTCGTTTCTTAAACGTTAGTTTTGCTCCCAACATTTAACTGTACACACAGACACATATATATACATATACATACATATATATATATACACATACATATACATACATATATGTATATATATCTAAAAATATATATTTTTGCAAACAACTCCCACAAGAAGAGCAAAGTGGGCACTCCCGGTATATATATAAAGCAAGTTTGCTTGCGCTGCCGCCCTAGCAAGAACGCCCGCACTCCAAGGTGTTTCCTCATAAGTTTATATATATATTTTCACTAAAAGAAAAACAAAGGTTATAGGGACGTTATCATTAGGGTCAGATTTTACTCTTACAAAATCAGAGAAATTCAGCCATTATAGTTAGCTGAGTTAACTATAACTCGCACCCCCGCAATCCACTGCTTATGACCTCACATATTACATCACTCATGACATGGTCAGTAACATCACTGATGACATCTCAAATGACATCACTGATGACACCCTTCATAATTAAAAATATAAAGATAGGCCTTGCCCCGGGGGATGGGGTCACCGGGACCGAAGTCGGCCTCGGGAGGGCCCCTCTCCCTTATTATTTTAAAAAATACAAAAAAAAATGGGTCAGGCCCGAGGGTATGGGGTCCCCGGGGCCCAAAAGGGTCAAGGGAAGGGGGGCCACACAGCCCCTCTCCCTAAAATGAAAAAAGAAATGACACCGGCAACTCGCCGGAGGCCCCGCCCCCTTACTCTACTACTCTGCAAACGCGCCTCCTGGCGCTCTCTTGAGGGATGAAGTCCCCTTTGCTGCTGAGGGTTCTTAGGGGCCAACGAGCCCACCTATTACCTCCAGTAAGCCCGACACAGTGTAATTTCTAAGAAGTGGTTGCAGGCCACGCCCCTTTCTCCACCACTCTGCAAACGCACCTCCTGGCACCCTACAATTTGGGGTATGACGTCCCCTTGCCTCTTGAGGGTCCCTTGGGGCCAACTAGCCCTCCTGTTACCTCCAGTAAGCCCCTCACAGCTTGATTGCTGAGAGGTGGTCAGAGGCCATGCCCCCTTTCTCCACCACTCTGCAAACGCGCCTCCTGGCGCACTGCTGCTTGGAGGATGAAGCCCACTTTGGTCCTGAGGTCCTCAGGACACAAGGGGACCTCATCGCCCCACCAGCAGTTCGACAAGAGGCATGTTTGCAGAGTGGAGTAAAAAGGGACGTGGCCTCCGACCACCTCTAGCAATCCTTTGGGGCCACGGGGGGAACCTGAAGGCCCCCGCGGTCCTGGCCAGCTGCCACCTCCAGCGGGAGCCGGCATTGCTTTTTACCCCCAGGGAGCTGCTAAGATGCAGATCCCTGGGGGTAAAAAGTAAAGTGCTGTACTTGGAACAAGCGAGAGCAAAATGCTCTCGCTTGTTCAAAGTGGAGCACTTCCCGCCATCCCATAGCAAACTGCAATGTCCCGGGGTTGGGCATCCTGGGACATTACTGGAGCCGGCTCTGAGGGGTGGCAGTCCCCAGGGCCATTTACGGCTTCAGAAGGGGGGGCCACGCGGCCCCCCTCCCATTTGCAAAATAGCCCCGGGGAGGAGGTGGTCCACGGGGCAGCGGGGGGGCACGTGGCATGCCTGCATTTTAGTATAGTAGCCCCTGGGTAGCGGCGGTCACTGGGGCTGCGTGGGGCGGCCGGAGCCCCCCATGCTTCTTTTATCATTATAGCCCCGGGGAGGTGGTGGTCCCCAGGGCTGAGTAAGGGCCGCGTGCCCCTGCGCAATAAAAAAAATTAGCCCCGGGAGGTAGCAGTCCCCGGGGCTGCGTGGGGGGGACTGGAGTACCCCCGGGACCTGGCCCACCCAGTAGCCTAAAGGAGCCCACACTTTGTTTTTTAAAGTTTTTCTGCCAGATTCGCGGATTTACAAAAAATGCTTTTTTATGGCCCTGGGGGTCCCTGTGGGACCCCCTGATCAGGCCTAGGGGTCAGAGTGTTTCTACTCTGTCCCCTTTTCTTGTTTTTTTATGTTTTTTCTTGAGACTCGGTTCAACCGAGTCACAAGATGGCTGCCAACACTTCCTGGTTTGAAGTGTTGGCAGCCAATCAGATCTCAGGCACGAGATCGAGAGGGTTCGCGGATCCACCGTGGCCACAGTTGTTTATCTGAGAAATCTTCAAATTTCTTAGGAACTACTGAACAGATTTACACCATTTAACAAAAAGAGTGTTCTCTGGACCGAGAGCTACCTTTCTGCCAAATTTGGTGTAATTCCGTTCAGCAGTTCGGGCTGTAGCTGCGTCAACAGTTTCCTATGGAAATTAACATGGAGAAAAAGCGTTTTGGGACCCCCCCTTTTTCTCGGCCCCCGCTTGATGGATCACTCCGACATTTACAAGACAGCAGCTGACATGACCGCCCCATTAGTTTTGAAAACTTTGTGAAGAATCCTCAAACTGCGCCAAAGTTATTGGCAAATCAAAAAACACTTTCCCTATGGAAACTGGGTCCTAACTATAACTACCTACTGGTGACCGCCAGTAGGATATATATATATCAGCTCCAAACCTCACGACCCAAGGAAGCGAAGAGACCGCACTGGTGTGTATATATATATAGTCTATGTACGCATATTACAACATCTTCGTGCCATAGTAAACTCGGACCCTGCATATCCCGTTGCTCGACATATCAAAGTGGAACACAACAATAACCTTAACTGTCTCCAATATTTTGTGATTGACAATGTTCCAGCTAGCAAACGGGGTGGTAATCGAGAGAAAAAGTTAAGACAACTAGAGAGTAAATATATAGTTGAACTCGATACCAAGTCTCCACAGGGTCTGAATATATGCAAAGACTTACACAACTTCCTATAAACATATACCTGACAGTTATGTTTTACCGCTACCTGCAGTTAGCAATGCACCCCATACTGATTCAATTCATTTTATCTTATAGTGATACAATATGTATAAGCAAAGACAACACATTCCAGGAATATATTAGCCACATTTTTGGATCGTAGTATTAGGGGGCTCCCTTATACCTTTGACCAACTAATTTATAACAGACACAATATATAGTTCAACAGCTAGCCATTCGTAATTTTTTCTACGTTTTTTTATACACACATATGCACTTTAGACACCTGGTATTTTATCACTCATTTTTGCACTTTACTAGTCAGCACGGCACTCTATATATGTAAATTATGAGAATATGTTTACATAGAATATTTTTTTAAGTCGAAGAGCTGTATTTTATCATGCTTGTATTTGCACATGGTATTCATTTGACTTAATATTTAAGAATAACCGGTTTTAGTGATTGTTTACATATTTATATTCTGCTTTTACTGCATCATGTATTTTTAATACCATTTTAATTTATTGTATGGGCATCTGTGGCAAATTGCATTTATGCATACTTTTAGATAGCCTTATGCTCTTAAAATGGTGGTATAAATTTATTAATTTTATTAATTTATTCAGTATAAAATGCAGAACATATAGTATTCATTAACTTACATTGACATTGGTTACTATTTGGTATTTTTTCTGTTTCATCTCATTTTGATTTACGTTTATTTATATTGGAAGTTGTTCCTATTTACAAACTGGAGTTTTAATAGTGATCGCATTGGTGCACGCAATTATTTGTATTCTCTTAAATTCTTTAAACGTAATGACTATATGTTAGTGGATCAGGTACCAACGATTATACCATTAAGTAATGTCAATGTTTATGTATTTTAGCCGGTTAATCCAATAAGACATCTACAGAGCTATAGTATTTTGTCTATGCCTATTTTTTAGTGCTGAAGCTGGTGTCACATGTCTATTTTTTTCACCTATAAAGAATCACCTGCACGTAACGCGATCATGTGACCAAGGCCACTGTGTTGGCCAAAACGCGTCATGATCGACTCTAAATAAAGCGCAACATTGACAACAAGCTTACTAAGTTGTCCGTATCTCTTGTGTGTGAGGACTGCACGAAGGAGTGGTAATTCGATATATATATATATATATATATATATATATATATATATATCCGATCCAAGATACTCCTTCTGGTGTCCGTAGCCCATCGAGGGGTGGCGCGATGCCGGCGGAAAAACCGGTAATTACTATCAGTTACAAACGGAGTTCCATTCGCGCACTCAGACCGTCACAAATCACCAGGAGTCCAATCGAGTTTGACAACAAATTGGGGGTTTATTCATGTCATAAACCCGCCGTGACGCATTTCGCCCTCAGAAGGGCTTGTTCACACAGCGTTGTTACAAGTTTACAGGCAATACATACACTTCCTGGTACGTTCACAAACATAGTGAAAGGATTACATGCTTCGGTCAATGCTGAATGTCAGTTACAGCGGACGCCATGTTGCCATGGTTGAGTATTGGTGGTATTTTAATCCCAAAGTATATCCATCGATTGATTTCTATCTCATGTTGAGTATTCCGTCTAATCATCAAGTACATTGGCATAATTTACATTGGCATAATTTTTAAACAATTACTGACCGCCCGCCTCAACATGTTACCGTGTTTGAGTATTGGTGGTATTATGTTCATACCAAAACATACCCATCAATTGATTTCTGTTTCATAGTGAAGATTCTGTCTGATCATCAGATACATTAGCATAGTATATAGACAGTTGATGACCGTCCGCCCCAAATTGATTTTTCCTGCCTTGCGAATAATCGTGTTTTTGTTTTCGTGTTAGTAAGGTATTGTGGGACTTGTGATTTTCAGCCTGTGTAGTTGGTGGGAGTTGGAATTACATGCACTTAGACTGATCGTGTGTTCCATTGATCTCTGGTTTAAAAAACTCTCCTGGTGTGGAAACACTAATTGCTATGTGTAAAACCCAATAGTGGAAATTTGAAACCCGATTGCGACGTCTGCGCGCCATGTTACGTGTGGCCCTCTTGCGCGGTGGCAAAATGAATAGGCAACCCTGCCCAGATGTAAAGTTGGAATTACCCTTGTGATTTGGGAAATCAATACGTAAATGCAGGAAGTGCCTGATGGCGACTACTATTGGTGCCTGATGGCGGATGCTAATGTTTGGCACTTCGTGCCAAGAATAAAAAACCTTTGTACCCTAATAGTGGGAACGTAATCTGTATCATCAATGGAGCAAGAGTGCATCGTGCATGTCATATGGAAGGTGTATGTCAGACTGTCTCATGCGTCCCTAATATAGAGTGGCAAGAAATGTTGAAAATTATTAAAGGGGTCTATTCACTGTTGATGTGTATAGAGCATGATTGATCTAGGTTGCCTTGCTTGTTCACCCCCTGTGTTCTACCCCTAAGTGCACCCAATATATAATACACACAAGTTAAAAAATCTTATCTGCATCTTGGAGTATGGCTGGAAGATGATACGAAGAAAAGGGTAGGGATCCCGTTGCCACTGGCTTGAGACATAATCCCTTCCTTTCCTCCTGTGAAAGAGAGAGGCAGGTTGTCAGATATGAGTTTACATGGCTATTCTCACCATGTAACAGTTGTATATGTTAAAACAATTATATGTACATGATAATTACATTCTACAGTAAAGCATACAATCACAGAAATGAGGATAAGGGTCACTACTTCTCTTGCAAGTGGATTGCCATTTCATCATCCAGATTGTGCCCATTGGGATGACGAGTACACATACCTATAATATGTCTAGATTCTCGTTGTCTTAATCTCAGGGTGCGGTTGCCTCCTCTTCTGTTAGGTAAAACCTGTTCTATCGCATAATACGAGAGCTTAGTGTAGTCTGAGAAATGATGACTCTCAAAATGACGGGCAATTGGATATTGTTTGTCCCTGTTTGTGATTGCCCTCATATGTTCTAGGACACGTTTTTTCACCATATGTGTTGTGCTGCCCACGTATCTTAATTCACATGGGCATTCCAGCACATATATGATGAACGTGCTGTTGCATGTAAGGAACTGGTTTATACTGATCATGGTGTTGGTACTTGTGTTACAGAATTCTTTGACCATCCGGCTATTCCCACAGGCCTTGCAGTGGCCACATGGGAAAAAACCTTGAAGGTCAATTCCCCTTGTGTTCACATTTTCTGACAGGTCACTGTGTACAAGTAGATTTTTCAGATTGCGCCCTCTTCTATAGGTTATGCTTGGTCTTTCTGGAATACTGTTTCCTATTATAGGATCACTTTTCAGTATATTCCAGTTGCGTGTGATAACCTTGCGTATCTGGTTTGAGTTACCATTGTATGTGAGAACCATGCGTGTTTCATTATTCTCAACATCATTGGTAGTTATGTGACTGGTAACCCCAAGCATGCTGGTTCTGTCTACTTCCTTCACTCTTTCCATTGCTCATTTAAGAACCCAGGTAGGATAACCTCTGTCCTTGAATCTTTTGATCATTACCATCTCCTCCTTTTGATAGACTTCCTCAGTACTGCAATTCCTTTTCACTCTGAGCAGCTCCCCGTACGGTATACTCCATTTGAGATTGTCCGGGTGGCTGCTCAGAGCGTGCAGCAAAGTGTTCCCTGCTGTGCACTTACGATAGAGGATGGTGTGGACTTTGTTTCCCAATACTTGTACTCTGGTGTCTAAGTACTCCACCTCCCGTTTGCTGATGGTGCTGGTTAGGGTGAGATTTCTCTCATTGGAAATTAACATGGAGAAAAAGCGTTTTGGGACCCCCCCTTTTTCTCGGCCCCCGCTTGATGGATCACTCCGACATTTACAAGACAGCAGCTGACATGACCGCCCCATTAGTTTTGAAAACTTTGTGAAGAATCGTCAAACTGCGCCAAAGTTATTGGCAAATCAAAAAACACTTTCCCTATGGAAACTGGGTCCTAACTATAACTACCTACTGGTGACCGCCAGTAGGATATATATATATCAGCTCCAAACCTCACGACCCAAGGAAGCGAAGAGACCGCACTGGTGTGTGTGTGTATATATATATATATATAGCTTTTTACACCTTTCAGCACTGATGAAAGCTACGGCTGAAAAGCGTCTGCTATTTGAATAAAGGTGTTTTCAACTAATCCCCGTGAGTGCCTATGCCTGCTTAATGTGTGCAAGCGTTGGAGCTGATATCCTAACGTGAGTCCCACCCTCACGAGTAAATGGCACCCGCCTTCAGTGTTCGGCGAAACCTGTCTTAGGTGGACTTGGGAGCAGAGATTCGTAGCAGGAGCCAGAACCGTCTCTGCAGGATGTCTCCGTCGACCGGAGGTCGTGGATTATTCAAATCCAAGGTACGCAGTAATTTTACTGCCGCCAGCGGACACATCTTGATTTTAAACGGAGGCTTGGCGAGGGGGTTATAAAGCACTGCGTTGTGGTGGCGAAGAAAATATGGGAACATTGTGAACCATAGCTGGCATGCCAATAATGAGAACTTTGACTGTCATACTATTCACCCTTTATGAATGTCAACATGGCAATAGGGATTAAAATGTGTAATAACACTGCACTAATATGGCGGCCAGAGGAGGAGAATATTATCGGAGTCCTTCTTCGTCTACCTTCATTCTACGCACCAATTAGGAAAGACTATCCCTTTTAAATGACACGCCGTGCATTTGAGAAGCTTTTTACACTTTCAGCACTGATGAAAGCTACGGCTGAAACGCGTCTGCTATTTGAATAAAGGTGTTTTCAACTAATCCCCGTGAGTGCCTATGCCTGCTTAATGTGTGCAAGCATTGGAGCTGATATATATATATATATATATATATATATATATACTGATTTGAGACAGGCTAGTATTCCTATCTGCTGCATACTTTGAAACTAACAATTAGAGACATTAACATTGTCGAGTGCAAGGGACCCGCAACTGCGATAAAAAAGAAACCTGGGGGAAAGTGCTCAGCTCCATCTCTTTCATTCACTAGAACTTCTGTCCTAAGCAAAAACACACAGTGGGACTTATGTAGAATTTTGAGGAGTGGGATATCTACCAAAAATTGTGAATGTCCTATCAGGTTATTGCGAGTGCCATTAACATCAATGTACTTGTATTACAGCACACATCTGACACTTTTTAGCAGATGTCCTGCATCCATCCAACTAGAGTCTAAATAAGGCCCATAATAGTGGCTGAATATGTACTGTGTGCAATACAAATTTCTCACGCATTCACTATGACTATATAGGATGACATGATTGAGATTGAGGTTGATGACCCTAAAATATGCAGTAGGGGACACCATTTTTGTACATTCTTTGCTGCTGGCACACTGGGCTTGGCAGGTAACCCTCAGTTGTATTCGCCAGTAAGATTAATTTTCAAGGACTGGGTGAATTGAATGATGATAAAAGGTAGCATATGGGGAGCATGTACTGGTATTGTGGTTCACCGTGTACAAGTGCACAGAAGGCATACTGCAAATGTTAAACAGCCTCCATCTATGAAGTTTAAAAGTCACCCATCAGAAATATTAATGAGGTGGCATGAACCCCTCAAAGAGGAAAAAGTGACCCTTGATGCAGAGTTGCAGCACCCACCCTCCACTCCCTCGTCCCCTTCCATGTCTGTGCACTATTTTCACCACTATCATGTTGGGAGGTGGTGTTTTCTGTACTAGGATGATTATCAGAGAAAGCTCACGAAATCACCACCAGAGTATAACATCCTTAATTAACAGAAGTATGGTGTGAAATCACAGCGAGTGCCATGTGAATCCTATGCAATGTTGTGGAATGGTAACTGAAGCTGACACATTTTGTGTTTCTGGCTCTGTAACTCTCTATTGTGCATAGTGGTGAGTATATTCAGTGGCACAATTATGACATACATCAGAAGGTGCACCAGAGTAAAATCATAAATTATGTGCCCTTTCACTAACTACCTGGATAGAAAATCCCATGGATCCAGATAGCTGGTATATTTGACTACACTGGATCTTATAGTTGCCCTGTGTGCCAGCAACCCTCTTAATGTACCAGATGCTGCCTACTCTGAATGCTTGTGGACCTGTTAACCTCTCAGTGTTTTGCCTTCTCAGTTGGTCTCGTTCGTTTTTGAAGTTATCATGAAACAGTCCCAGAGGCACTAGATAAGTCTTATGAACCAAACCTTGCCTGCTTGCGACATATCATTGGGAGGATTCCATGATGTATGTTTTGCAGACTTTTCCGCTCTAATTCTGCCCCAAAGAGAACGGTTGGGTTAGACTGATCCTCAGCATATGATTGCTGTGCTCCTGCTAAAGTTTCCAAATCAACCATTTTTACAGGATATACTGTAGGATAAAAAAATGTGGATTCCTTTTTCGCTATTGGTAAAGATAGAAATATTTCTGGTATATGGTGGATAATGCCCATACTATGAAAATTCATGCAGTCTAGTTGGGACATAAAGTTCCCCACAGCCCTTTCTATTCCAGAACTTGGTACAGGCCACAGTGAATTGTGTCAAATGTACCTGTGATTGTCAGCTCTGGGATACGGCAGCCTGCCATGGGGCAAGTGGGCTTTGAACCTCCTCCCTCATCATCCAGCAAGCCCAACTCCAAATGCTTTTCTTCAGAGAGTGGTATCCTGACTGGAAGAAGGTGTCAGATGCAATAGGCAGCAGAGCCTGTGTGTGATCAGAGAAGCAAAGATACACTCTGCATGACACCTCATCAGTTGTCCAAGAGATAAACCAAGATATGAAAGTATTTACTTTCTTATTCTTTGCATGTATGTAAAGTGTGTACATCTGTGTGTGTATAGGTACCCATTTTAACAAATTTAGAAAAACTTAAGCAGCTGTTTATAGCAGGTTATTAACTCACTGAGGTTCTTTACCAGGATTGAAACTTGTGGCATGCAAATTACACAAGAATCTCGGCAACAAATTAATTAATCCATTGAGCTATATTACAATGACAGATTACATGCAGTGGTCTGGCATTCACATTAATTCTCAAAACTATTTTAGGATAACTCAAAGGTATGACTAACATGCTATATAATAATGCTAGACACAGATCTCTGCAGCAAGTGAAATAATCCCCTGGGATATCTTACCAGTATTCAACCTCTAGAGCTGAACTCTGCAGGAGCTGGTCTGTTTGTGACCAATAAAGTAATCCACAATGGATTTTCATTCCCGGTTCTCCTTGCCACCCCTTTCTTTAAGGAGATAGTTTTCAGTAATAATATTGACTTTACATCAAACTTGCCTTTCACAGCAGCTTTTCTTTTTATTAGTTATTAGACTACTATATATCAGCAGTACAATTATCAGTTGCATTTTTCTGGTACATTATGCTATGCTGGCTCATAATGCTGGGTCCAATGCCACGATGAGACTGCCAAGTAACGGTTTAATCTCCATCCCCAATCCATTGTTTACTAGAACACTGTAATGAAGGAAGTACTGTTGAAAACAATGGAGCAACAGCGAGCTATAAATATTGGTATATCCCTTTTGCCGACAACATTCTAAACCCTAAAATTATATATATTAATCTCCCTTTCCTCTCTTCAGGATTTGTGGTATTTTGAAAGCAAGAGTCAAACGCAGAGCCTGTGGTTGGGGATGTAGGACAGAAGAGGAGGCTTCTCGCTTCTTCATTCATAACGCGTGATAAAGGAAAGGAACATTTCCATAGCCCCGCCATCTCCCCTTATGCCTCAAAATGTAGGCACTAAGCAGTTTGGCAGAGCAGAGTGAGGGGCATGAGCTGTAAAAAGTATGTGATCCCCAGGGGGGTAGCTTGGTCAGTAAGTTTGGGGAGGGTGTAAGCTTCAGAGTTCCCAAAAATCACACTGGCATATCTTGTTAAAATACATTATGAGAAGCAGCACAAGGAGGGGGGCTTAAGAGGCAGTGGAAAGAGAGAGGAGTGCGGATTGTTGGAGGTACTTAAAACACATTTGTTTTCAAACTAACCAAGTTTTAAGGCAGACACGAGAGAGAGAGAGAGAGTGTATGTGTGTTTTTGTCTGTGCCCATGTAAAAATCCAGGGTGAAATCCAACAGACACCCCACCATACCCGAGTGAAAGCACCTGCACCCAACTATTCACTACAGAATACATTTTTTAGGGGGATGTAACACCCCAAATACCCCCCCTGAAGCTACGCCCCTGGTGATCCCACCTTCCATGGCTCCCATCATCGCTGAATGACGACGACAATTAGCAGGACCATGCGCACTTGCATGCATGTTCCTGCCAAAAAATGTAACTCATTGACAGCCAAAGCCACAAAAGGGGGAATGAAGATGCTGCCAAGAAGAACAGGGTATTTTCACACCCGCTATAGCTCCAATCTGAGGATTCCTTATTGTGACATTTTTCTATCACAGGAAGAACATTCTAAAAACTAAGGGCCCAGTTCACAAAGCCATATAAGGCAGCAGACCTATGCATGTAATGGAAAATGGGTCCATTCAAACCTGACAGCTATCAACAAAAGGATACCTGTCAGCAGTAAATGGTTTCATTACTGTGTTAGAATCTGCCCCAACTGTATGCAATTGCTCAGTGGTAAAGTCCAGACAAGTGGGGGGGAAGGGATTGTGACGTTCAAGCATAGTTTGCCTTGAGAGTTTGTCAACACCTGCAAAGCCATGAGTTTGTTGACTCCCACAAACTCCTCTCCTACCCATTCCCATGAAGGAAGTGGTCAAAGGTTTACACCACCAAAGAAGTGACGTGATTCCCATTCAACACTGGGAAGGGAAATGGAGCACCCCCAAACATTGGAAGGGGTTAGTGCAAGGGGGAAGTGCTTTCCTAGTGGAGAAAAAAACAAAATACAAAGAAATGTATTTGCACATCTGGGGTCGTATTATCCATAGTGACCTGAGGGTGCACTGGGTGGGGCACTATGATATTACAAAAGGAGCCACAGATGTTTGTGCAGCCTCGTCTGTAATACTGATAGCTCCAGAGCACATGTAGCATCAGCACTATCTTGAGAGGGCGTTCCCTCATTTGCATGGGGGTGGCCCCATGCAAATGAGGGAAACACTTTGCCTCTGCAGAGGAAACAGGCCGTTCGGAGGCGCACTGCCTGTGTGCCACAAAACATGACACAATACCAGTGTGCCGCCTGATGGCAGCCTTCTGAAGGTGGCAAAGGGGTCTCGCAGACCCCCCGGACAATCCACCTGCAGGCAGGTGCCATTACTCACTGCACCCATCTGTAGGAGAAACTCTGCCCCCTCTTTAAAGTGCACATGGCTGCCATCTGCACTGTTAAACACAGAGAGGCTTGTAAGCAGGCGTTCCATATTTCACTAAATGCTCTGACACCAGGAGAGTCGTGAGTTTGCAGCTGCCCTTGTGGGCAGCACACTGATTGTAAAAGGGTGCACTGTCACTGGTTGCAACTAGCCTCCTGCTTAAAGGAGTGCCGTGGTTCAAATAGGGACAGTGCGCCCATTACATAATACAATCCCTGGTTGCATTTATTCAGTGCAGAATTATGCTCTGCGCATAACTATGCATTAGGGAAATAGCATACATTTCATATCATTCCCATCAATAGGACTGGATATTAGCTTAACTGGCGAAGCTTTTCAGTGTAACAATGGGAATGTTTGTGAATTGCCAAAACTCACACATTTACACATGTGTGTAAGAGTACAGTTGTGGGTGTAAATGTATGACTTTTTCCTGCAACCTTATAGTATGCAGCAGTGGGCTACAATAGCAATTAAACACCCACTCCCTTAATAATAGGTTTGGCATTAGCCAAGATCTTTTGATTTTACTCAAATTATATGCATAATACACTTACCTATAGGGTCTTTCAGTCAACCCTCTTCATCCTTTGAGCTGTAATTGTATCATTCACCTTTTTCTTCAGCCCACTGCAGCATACAGCAAGGGGCAAAGGGTTACTCCACTTCAGCCACTGCCTGAATTTACTGTGAGTGATGGCCTTAAGCCCTTTGACAAGGAGCACATCCACACTCAAAGTAGTTCCCTAAAGTGCCAGGGACTACTGTGGCAATCTATGCTTTTTGAGACCAAAAAATATTTTAGCTTTTAGCCAATTGATTTTCGCAGATTGATGAAGGCTTGAAAACGTCACCAATGGTAAGGTTATGCAAAAACCATGACAAAACAAAACAAGCACTTACAAGGCCAAAATGTAGGCCATTGATTTGCCAATGTTTGTTGTTGCATTGGTATTTATTGAATTGTTGCAGAACAAACAATATCAGAGAAAATCCAGATGTAATTGTACGGCGCTGGCTCTCCCATTCTCATAACGCCGGGGAAGTCGTTTAATGTGAGTTTTTCTTTCAGTGTGTAATACAGTGCTTGCCTTGCTGCAAGGAATAGCAAAGTCGATTACAAAGAATATTTTGTTTTATTGGGGAATTAACATCTCAGATACAAGCAGCTCTACCTAGAGTAGTCTTGTGTGTGTGTGTGCGCATGCATGGGAACATGCAACCTGGGAATAAACAGATTTCTGTACATTTGCTTTGTACACACACACGTACAATATGAGATGAAGGGAGATAATGTGATTTGCCCTGAATCAAGCAATTTTGGGGCAAATTACAAAAAAGCGTTCAAAGACAATTTCAGTGGTCAGAACAATTAAGAAACTAAACCGCACACCTTCGTGAGTTAAACATTGCACTTGAACCCACTAAGATTTTACGAGACAAGACAGCACTGATGCCCAATATTGCTCACGATATACTTATTTTGTGAAATGTATAGTTTTCTTTTTAGTATCAATATGCAAGACACAACCCTGTACTCATTTTCTTGTACAATAACCCCATGCTCACTTCAGACATGTTTTTTTTTTCTTTTTCAAGAGTGATAGGTCCATTGACTATAAATAAATGCCGTGAGCCGTGCTGTGAGGCCTTTGTAGGCAGGATCAGCGCCATCCCAAGGCATTCTGGGATCAGGCGGCGCGCCGTATCATCTCTTAGGCTAGCAGGTGACCTCCGACCTTACAAACCGGGCCAACCAACATGCTACAAAGCTCTCCCCTGCTTCTATCAAGTGACAAAGTAAACCGCATTACGTCGTTTCTATAGCAGGGCTCTACAGTATGTAATCTACAAGGCAGGCTTACACCATTTGCTCGTTCTGCAGTGCAGACCACATGAAAGGGCTTGGCTTCCACTGACTCACAGCCGGTGTTTGCTCATCTCACCTATTACCGAGCAACAAAAGAGCCGCGGAGGTTGAGCAAGCAAACGGAAAACAAAAACAGGATGAGAAGCAATCCGACAGCTCCGAAGAAATGTTTGCCCAAAATGTATGCTGACACGTCTCCATTGGGTTTTTTGGTGTCAACAAGAGCTGGACAGGGTTCCTTTCATCGGGCCGTGAGCCGGAGACTTTAAAGCTCTGACAGTGTTCAAAGCGGTGTTCCGGCATATGTTCTATCCGCGCTGCCATCTCGAATGGTTGGTTCATGCGGACTGTTTGTCACCCTTTATCTATTTTTAAAATAATTTTCTGGATCGATCTATCTATCTATCTATCTATCTATCTATCTATCTATCTATCTATCTATCTATCTATCTATCTATCTATCTGACTGTCTGTCTGTCTGTCTGTCTGTCTGTCTGCCTCTATCTGTCTATTTATGGGGGTCATTACGATGGCGGGCGGATCGCCATCTACCTGAATATTCCCACCGCCATATTATGATGGCGGTGGGAATGGGAATGGTACCGCGGCGGACGGAAAGACCGTCCGCTGTGGTCTCGCAAGGCGGTCCTTTTCCGACCGCCTTGCGGGACACGGTACAATGGGGCATTGTGGGCGGTGCCGTGCAGGCACCGCCGTGGGCATTACGATGCCTGTCTTTTGCGGCGGTGTTCCTGCCGCAAAAAGACAGGCGGAGAATGCCTTCGGGGGCCCATTGCGGGCCCCCAGAGTGTTGGGGGGGTGGGGGGTGCACATGGGGGGTACCTATGGTACCCCCCTGCATCTGCATGTACAAGGTGGCAGGCACCGCACGGTGCCTGCCACGTTGTACATGCAGATGCACAACATGTAGTTTTACATTGCGGCGGGTGCAGCACCGCCCGCCGCAATGTAAAAATACGGGATGCGCCCTCCAGTGTGGCGGGCGCATCCTAATGGGTATTGCGGGACCGCCGCACCCATGGCGGGCAGTCCCTTTTGGCATGCAGATGCACAACATGTAGTTTTACATTGCGGCGGGTGCAGCACCGCCCGCCGCAATGTAAAAATACGGGATGCGCCCTCCAGTGTGGCGGGCGCATCCTAATGGGTATTGCGGGACCGCCGCACCCATGGCGGGCAGTCCCTTTTGGCACTGCGATGGCGGGCGGACTTTGTCCGCCCGCCATCGTAATCAACCCCTATCTATCTATGCACACACACATATATATATTAGAGTGGCGAAAAGCCACTCTAGTTATAGTTAGGATTCCAAAAGATTGGAATGTCGGTTGGTAATAACTTTGCCACTGTTCGACGAATCTCCTCGAAACTTTGTAGATCTATTCCTTTTTCTACATTGGCTGATGATGCATAGTTTTGTGGTGATTAGTTAAGGGGTGCAAAAAAAAAGAGGGGGTTCTCAAAACACGTTTTCCCACCAGTGCATTTGCGATTGACCATTTAAACAGAAGTAGCGGCAAAATGGCTAAACGGATTTTCATGCAATTTGGCAGGGATATAGATTATGGTATGGAAAGGGTCTTTTTTGTTAGTAGATCAAAATTGATTCAGTAGTTTTCTAGCAGTAAAGGTCAAAATCTTAGTGATATATTGGGCTGCGGCGTACAGCAGCACTTTTGCGGTATACCACGGTATATAGGCTGTGTTCTGGGTATTTACGTGAGATATAGCTTATTACTATGTTATTAAGCTATAGGAAGAAATAAGGTAACCAAAAACAGAAGTAAACCCGTTAACCCAACTGAGACCGGGTAAGTATTAAACAAAAAAACAACGTCTCAACTGGTATATCATATAGGGGGGACTAATCAAAAATTTGTGTCAATCACATAGCACAGGGAAAAAGGGAACAAGGGAGACCAAATGAGGGTGAAAAGGTTGTTATTTACATATAGAAGCACTACAATACAACTAAATTGCAGTAACCATAGCAACCAATTGTGCACTGAAAGTGTTTAAAGTGAATCAACGGCGCAGTGACACAAGTGATTAAAAAACAACGTGAAGCGGCGAAGAAAACAATGTGATACAATAACAAAGGTCAAACAGAAGTATTTACAATTAGAGATACAATTTCTTTGCTTGTAAATGACCCTATTGCATGCCGCGAATAACGTTGAGAAGTCGACGGCGTTTCGACCTAGTCAGATTAAGGTCATCATCAGGACGATGGTTACTCAATACTTGAAAAGTGCTCTGCTGGCACTATCACTGAGGAGCAGAGAATCGAAATGGGGAAAGGCAGGAATCCGTAACTCAGAAACTGCTCTGTCCGGGCGTCACTGAATGAAGGTAACCACAAAGTATGGCTGGGCTGCAGTCTAGGGCTTGAGTAACCATCGTCCTGATGATGACCTTAATCTGACTAGGTCGAAACGCCGTCGACTTCTCAAAGTAATTTATTTGTAATTGATGAATTAATAATTAGTTGTATAATTAATTTTAATTAATTAATTAGTAATTAATTATGGTAATTGTGTAATTCATTTTAGGTGTGTGTTGTGGTGTTTATAGGAGTAAAGGTGGTAAGTATTTTGGTGTCCATTACGATACCGGGCGGAATAAAATCCGCCATCTACCATAGCGGTAAAAAACCGCCCGCCTACACCTTCTGAATACCGACCGAGCAATCACAATGTCGTGAAAAACACACAAAATACCGCCCGTCCAAGTCCGAGTCGAAGTCCATCCGTCCGCCACGGACGCAAACCCGCACGACAACCCAAAACCGCCCGCCCTGACTACCGAGACACCGGCCGTGAAATTAGGATCTTCCCGACATGAGCGCGGCAAATCCACAAATACACCGCCCGCCATCGTAAACAACAGTGATGAAAATGGACACGGCGGAAGCCCTGGCGGCCACGTCCCTGCACAGAAACCATCCGCGGACCAAAGAAACACACACAACATGGCCAACAAGTCCACACAGCAAGCCACGCCCAAATACCCAAACACAGTACACATCCCGAAAACACACCCCCTGGACAAACAAATAAACTACAAATCCCAGAACACCAGCCACAACACACCTGAAAACAACAGCACATCATGACACACCCACATAGGTAAGTACAAATGCAGCCCCTTCACAGACCACAATCCCTTGCAACACTACAAACTGAGGACGAGAGCACAGAACACAGCGAGACAGAAAGGACAGGAGCACACCACAGACACGCACCCATCACCACCACCACCACCACCACCAAACACCGGCCCCACAAACCCCCTGCACATCACACACCACACACACACACACCGCACCAGCACCACAAACACAAAACCACACACCATGGCAGCACAGAGAATGCCCAAGTTCACTTCCACTGAGCTGACGGTCATGGTCAACGAGATCATCAAGGTGCACCCACAAATCTATGGGAACCAGGTCCAACAGACACCACTATCCACCAGAAACCAGATGTGGAGCAGGATCGTAGACCAGGTCAATGCAGTCGGGAACGTGCCACGCAACAGAGCCGAAATCACCAAGAGGTGGCACGACATGAAAAGAGTGGTCAAAAAGAAGGAGGCCAAGAATCGGCAGCTGGCTGACAGGACTGGCGGAGGAAATCCCGCGCTATTTAAGACCTTCAAGGCGTGGGAGGAGAAGGTGCGAGGCATCCTACATCCGGAGAGTCTCACCGGAATACCAGGGGAGTGGAGGCTGGTAAGTACAAACAAATGTATACCAGCACACCGCTATGTACTCACATGCACTACCACTATGCCATAGCTCCGAGGGACAAACACCCCCATGTCAAGTACACAATACACAAGACATCACTCACACATGCAACAGACTAACTAACAAAACCATGGGGGCATGTGTACAGTCAGCCAACACCGCAACTCCCACCAGGTCCCCTTGTACTCCAGATGCGCCAGAAGGAGCACTCCCACACCCACACTCATGTGTCAGCCATAGCTGCACCAACCGACAAGTAACAGGTAAGTAGCCTGAACACAAAGTCAGTGGGTCGGAGGGGGACAGCTGAAGTACAACACCCACCAGGCCCCTAGTCCTACAGCACAGCAAGGTGGAGCACAGCCCACACCCATGTGTCAGCCACTGCAGTGCACACCTTCAGCCGACAGGTAGAAATCTTACCGTACATGGAGGGGTTTCTGTGGGTGGTAAGCCATCACCACAACACACAACACCGCCCCCACTCCCACAGACCAGCAAGATGGAGCACCCCTCCCTCCCAGTACCATATGGCATCCATTGCATTGCGCCCTCCAAACCAACAAGTAGTTAGAGTACTGTACAGGGCGGGGTGTCTGTAGGCATGAGGACAGTATTACGACTAACATTTGGGAAATGTCACGTAGCAGAGGAACACGCAGCACTGCTCCCTGTCATAATCATGTGACCAATGTGCACACGGACATGTATTACAGAGTCATAGCCCACATGAGCCATCACAAATACAGCAACACCCATGGAGCCACGTCTGCATGCACAAGTCCCACTGGAGCACTGACCCACACGGCGGGCACTGTGCCACTCATCACACACATCAGCAACACCATCGAAGTCCTGTCCATGTAGTCGTTACTGCCTGTTCCCCACAAAACGTACAACATCGCCCATGTAAGTCTAACCTGTCTAGAACTAACAGTGTGGAACCCCAGTAATGCACATAAACACCACTGGACCCATGAAACACACAGCCACACAATGCACATCCAACATACCATCCATCTCATCTGTCAGCCCCAGTGTCATGAAAGGTATGTCATCGGAACAGCTGGCCCTCACACAGTAGTTCTGCAAAGATACCTGCCCATCACAAATAATGTGTCTGCAGTGACTGAAGCGCACATCACACTGATTTACAACATACAGAATATAGTCAACACCCCAAGAGCACTGCATTGCTGCACATGGCCGAGGGTAGCACGCACACCAAGGAATTGGCCCATCTGCAATACGTCGTGTGGCACACAACCATCACTCACTCACTACAATGCTTGCAGTGTAATGTCCATAAATGATAACAGTGAGCAGACATGCTGGGGATGTCAGACATACACACACCTTTGTCTCTGCACTGTCCTGTTGCCAAAACACATGTCCCGTTCTGCACACATATGTCACAGTATGTACCCCAAAACCATATTGCACCTCAAAAGCGTCGATGGGTCTGGAGCCCGCATACACCCAAGCCACAAAATGTAGGAGTACAGCAACACACACTGATTGTCATCGCTAATCTGCCCCATGCCACATGAACACAACACACAGTTCCATTGCCTTGCTCACGCATACACACATCGTACATCCACACACACGCCACTGGGAAACCTGTGCACGACAGTGCACGAACTGTGAATGTCAGACAACCAATACAAACTTTACAAGGTGCAACACAATAACCTATCTCATTCTCCCCACAGGTGCCGAACAGCTGGATGCTGGAGAGGGAGACAGCAGCCAGCACAGCCAGTCCACAAGCCTCCGACCCGGACTCACGGATGTAGAAGACCTGGACACCTCTTCGGACGAGGACCACCTAGCAGGCCCGTCTGGAGTGGCAGGGCCCAACCGCTCCCCAGGGCCCCTCCTACCCACCAACACATCACCCAGGGCTGCTGACCAGTCACAGACCCCTGCTGCCACAGTCGTTGCGGCCACCACCACCGCCGCAACAACCACCACCACCACCACCACGCCATCCCTGGCCACAGCACCTGCGCAAGGGGTGGCACGCCCGTCGTGCTCGACCCTGGGAGCCAGACAGAGGACCGTGGTGACCAATGTGGCGAGTGAGCAGGTCGGTGGCAGCAGTACCGGTGGGAGGAGCAGGGTCAGGCCAACGCCATCTGAGCCTGGGAGCCAAGCCCTGCCGCAAATCTCAAGAGTCCTTGGGGCCTATAGAGGCCCAGAGGACAATGGGCCAGGTCGGCTGCCGACACGCGGGAGGTCCTTGTGGTGTTGAGGTCCATGGACGCCCATATGGGCCAAATCGCGACCCGTATGGACAAACTTGTGGACCTCATGGCCCAGCAGGTGTTGGGGGGGAGGGCCCAAGCAAGGCCAGCCACACCACCGCCGCCACCACGTGCTGTGGCGCAGGGTCGTGCAACATCTAGTTCCCCTGCGTCCACAGCGAGTGAGCAGTCCTCAGCCACCACCAGCAGCCCACCAACACAACCCCCCCTACCAAACGTGGAAGGGGCCGTCCGAAGAGGAAACAGGTGTCCAGAGAGGACTACGCACGCTCCCCAAACACCAGTGAGTCAGCCTGCCACCCTGACCACCTACTGCACTGACTTTGACTACGATCCTACCCCACACTGCCATGTGAATGGCATGTGTCTGTTGGACTGTGGACATAGAACTTCATGGGTACACCTTGACCATCACGCAGCCATGTCCGTCAACTCATTGTCACAGCATGCACCACTTCTGTCATCACCTTGCACACAATCACATTTCACCGCTGTAAATAAATACACCTTGATCACAATCTGCTTCATGTGCCCTGGGTTTAATCAATGATGTGCAACCGCCAACATGAGCAGGAATGCCTCTGCTGTGTGGCATGTAGATAGGCCAGGAGATGTTGTAGGGACCTAGGGGTGAAAATCAGAACAAGAGTCCATTCAATTAGTGTGTCACACACCCATCACACAGTACTTGTCACCAACTACATGCAATGTACACACATCTCACAGAGCAACGGGGCACAATGCCACAGCCACTGTCGGTGGCATACTACCCTGGACATGGACCATTGCCACACAGCACTCAGTGAACAAAAGGCCTCCGTCACAATGCACACATACACCTGCACAACTACAGCTACATCAGCCGTCGTACATGGTCACTCACCGTCAAGTGAAGTAGCGGGCGATGAGCTGCTGACGCACATTCACAGCTTCCTCCTCTCCACTGTCCTCTTCACTGGACCCGTCCTGGTCTGCAGGCGGGGCCCGGGCTGATCACCGTCATCCACTATTAGGGGATCTGCTTGCGAATAGCCAGATTGTGCAGCATGCAGCATGCCACAACTATCTGGCACACCTTCTGTGGGAGTACGCCAGTGCACCCCCGGTGCGGTCCAGGCATCTGAATCTGGACTTCAGGAGGCCAAAGTCCGCTCCACCACACGTCTGGCCCTGCCATGTGCCTCATTGTAGCGGACATCAGCTGGTGTCCGAGGATTACGTAATGGGCTGAGCAGCCAAGGCCCATTCGGATAAGCAGAGTCCCCTGGGTGTGAGGAATACCGAGATTAGTTGCAATTCCAACTGTCCCCAAGACAGCATCGCACAACAGCCACGCTACACGAGTACACATGCTCACCAACAATCCAAGCACGGTCCAGTTGCAGATTGGTCATCAGACGTGGTAGGATGCTGTTGCACATGATGTGCGAGTCATGGGCCGATCCTGGAAACTTCGCACACACGTGTGTAATGACCATGTCCGCAAGGCACACCACTTGCACATTCAGGGAGTGGAAGTGCTTCCGATTCCTATATATGTGCTCCAGGGCCTGTGGTGCTACAAGGCCAATATGGGTGCAATCTATTGCACCAACAACGTGGGGGATCCGTCCAAGGGCATAGAAATCACCCTTCACTGCCGCCAATTCACGAGCCCTGGGGAATCGTATGTACCTGTTCCTGTACAGCATCATAGCTGACAGTACATCACGTAGCACCATGCTGAACATTGGCTGGGACATCCCACTTCCACTGCCCACTGTGTGTTGGAATGACCCAGTGGCGAAGAAATGTAGTGCAGCCATCACCTTAGCCGTGGGGGTAAATGCAGTCGGATACACCCTGCGAGGACGGAGGTGGGGTTCCAACAAGGCACATAGGCGATGCAGGGTGGGTCGGTCCAGTCGGAATTTCCGGATTACCTCCACGTCCTCCATGTCTGACAGCAATTGGTAGGGGCGATGTATGTTTGGTCTCCTCCTAGGAAAGATGGAAGTGGACACATGTCAAAGCAACACGCCACATGGCATTTCCACAAACACAAAACAAAAATGACTGACCAAGCAATTGAATCACAGAACAGCTGACAAGTAGGGACAACACAGCCACAATACACTTACACAGGTCCCCTTACCAATAGCAATGAGCAGTGACACAAACCATTGCTATGAGCATGGACATGGGGATTTAGGCCTTAACAACTTGTAAGGCATGACGATGATATCAGACTGCATATTTGGGAAGCGGCAACACCACGGCAATATAACTAGCTGCTGTGCCTGACACAGCTTCCGCGGCTGGGTGAGTATGGCACACACCAACAACGCAATGGACACAGGCTGAGCGGCAAAAACAAGTGGGTCCTGTTGCACGAGGGGATATGAGACAGTCATTGATGTCGCTACTTCACCCTATGTACAGCACTGTACGGATCACACCTCCAAAACACATTGACAGGTGTACACATTGACAGCTCCATGACAACACAGCTGTGTGATTGCAAATACACATCACAAGTGACACGTAACGTAGCACGAGCCAAGTGGGAGATGTGCATAGTGAAAGATGGCATGTGTGTGCATATGCATGTCCCATGCTCTCATGCCAATGTGTACATGATGATGTGCCAACAGACATGTGGAGGCTGAGCACTGGCCGTCCCTGCCCATGCGCACAGCATGTTGTGGCCCTGACCAGTGTGGACCTGCTCCCACACACAAGTCATGGCCACACCTGCAGATGCATTGCGCACATCATACTGTGTAGTGCACATGGCATCAGCGGACTGTACCCGCCATGGGCCAGGCCCTTACGGCCAACTCCAATGGCCCTCGCGGTTGCACCCTGCGTGTCCCGGAATGGAGGAAAGCATCACGGGCCAGCTGGAAGGAGGCCATCGTCTGCAATTTAAGCAGGCAGACACGGTACACCAATTGCAGCGGCTTGGACCCACTGAAACTGCCCCAGGGGGCTATATGACTGTGGGAGTGAGACCGGCATTACCACAGCTACCAGGAACTGCAGCCTGGCATCCCTCAACAACACCTGCTGCTGCCACCTGTCCACCTTAACGTCGATGACGCTGAAGATATGTCCAGGTCCACTCACCAGCGAGGAGCTGGAGATCCTGGATTCCGAGCTCCACGCACACTGCACATGGCTATCCCTTGCAAAAGTTGTGTGTGTGAGACAACCACAGTGTGTGTGGGAGTGCATGTGGGGGACACACATGTCGTTGATCCGCAGCACCAGGAGTCAGAGCCTGTGGGGTTCCAACATGCACTGCTCACCATGCTTACTGCAGGTGGCAGGGGTATGTGAGCTCCCGGGCGCTTTGCCATGTCTGTCCCTCCCGAGTGGTGGTACATGGCAACTTCATGTCAGACATCCAGTGACACAGCCAATTGGCAATGCAGGTCTCAGAGCACTTGTTGCTCGTGAGAATGGCAGGCTGGGGCCATGCTGCCCTTCTCAGTCCCAGCAGGCCTGGGCTGCACATTGACTGCACAATGCCAGTAGGTGACAACACAGACTGCCCAGTGGGTTACATGTGTCTCCTGTTCAGGACCCTCCGGAAAAGTGTCTCTGGTACTTGCACATCCGGCACACCATGCAACAACAGTTGTGCTCGTGTGAACGACAGGTGGATGGCATGGGCTCATGGCCATTTTGGGCTGTCAGGTTGCAGTCTGTGTGAGTAGTTTCCCATTCTGCTCCATGCAGGTATGTGTTTGGCCTAATTACATAGTGGACATCCTTGCCACCATCAGGATAGTGGTTGTGCACAACGCGAGTTGGGGCTATGGTTGCAGGGTGACACAGCCCGTATGTAGTGCGATGTGCACTACATTCGTGGCACTAATTTGCGGATTCCTTTCCTGTACGCCAGCCATTGGGTGTTGATTGTGGTGGCTGTATACTATTGCACAGGTATCGTGCTACATGTGGATTTGGGTATGTTCTGTGCTGCTTCCCTTGCACATGTCTGTGTCATTGATGCCAGATGAGTGGGACCACCTCGCTCTCTCTCATGTGGCATCTCCCTGGGTGCTGAGGGACAGGGGACGCTCAACAGTGGAGTGAGCTCGGATGTAGCAGCTGCACAGCTGCTGAGTGAGACAGTTGTGACCTGCGCCTCGGAGGGGCTAGACATGTGCTGGATGAACCACAGGCCCAGTGTGCAATTTCGGCGTTATCTGAGGACTGAGGTGATGCATCCATGTTGTATGACACAGGGGACGTGGACTCTGGGTCTTCTTCAGCCACGCGGAGGCGAATGACCGCCCTCCCATCCACTTCCACTGGTGCAACACGTGTCGGCACAGGGATGAAGGATAGGGTGTCCTTCACACCAGGCACAGCTGCCCCTGCACATGTGACCCCTGCTGCCCCAGTGCTGGGTCTGTTGAGCTGATGCGCCATCTGTGCGTGGGGCAGTCAGCTCTCCTCACTTACGTCATTGCCCATGACATCACTTAGCCGCAGGAGACATGGATGATGGAGGGCCCACATGTACGCGTGGGTGGACTACACCAGACCGTCCAATGGTTGTCACCCCCAGTGAAGGTGTGCCTTCAACTGCGCCAATCTCAGTCTGACATTCCTGACCCTTTCCCCACCCCCTGGGGAGTGGCACATCTGACGGCAGCAGTGCACGAGTCCTGAATCGGAGGAGTGGGGGACGCCTGACGTCCCGACCGGATGTGACATGTTGGAAGGTGGCTTGCACCGTCAGACTTATGGCCTCCCCTTGCTCACCCCAATATGCGTTTGCATCTGAGAAGCCAGCGCGTGCACAGGCAGCTCCGAGCTCGCACCAGAGAGGCCAAAGAGTGTATGTGTGGGTCCATCTGAAAGAGTTGTCTGTCTCGCGGTATAATCAGTGGCGGGACGCCGTCCACCTGCGTGGTACCCCGACTCGAGACCTGGACAACATTGACAATGCATGACAGGCTCCGCAGTCCGGATACACCACCTGCAACACACAGAGGCTGTAGCTGCTCTAGCGGCCCAGGACGCGTCCAACTGGAGCTAATGGACCCACACATTCACTCTTTGACCTCTCTGGGGCGAGCTTGGAGCTGCTTGTGCACGCGCTGGCTACTCTGTTACAATGGCATGTAACGTGTGTGGGGAAATAGGCAATGAGTGCGATGGTGCGAGCCACCTTCCGTGACGTCACTCCCGGGCGCGATGTGTGCGTCCCCCCACTACTTATATTTGACTTGTGCCATGCTGCACAATGAGGATGTGTTGCCTGCGTGATGTGCCCAGGAGGAGCGCGCCATGACCTCTCACCCACCATGCTCCACTGCCATCCTGTGCCCTGGATAGCCCGTGCTGGTGGACGATGTTGGGGGTACACCTGGTCGAAAGGGGATGTGCGTGCCTTGGCAAGGGCCTGGCAGACGCACAGCAGTATCCAGCATGTCCCCAGAGGGTGGGCTGACGTCTACACCTGATGCAGCATCTTTCGTGTGGCCGCCTGTTGTGCACACACGTGTTCACATTCGTCCCCAGACAGGTGGTCTTTACAAATGCCCAAGACAGCGGTAATCTAGTGCTCCCGAATCCTCCCAACACAGTGTGTTTCAACATTGCATGTGCACACCTACCCGTCACACCCACCCACCTTGGCCAAGCGTAACTCCCGCTTCACTTGACACATGTGTGTCTTCCACAGTTGTGCTACTCTCTCAGGGCCGGACCTGCAACTGTCCCGTAGCACACACGCAGCACCGAGTCGTACTGGCATCCTGTTAGATTGGTAGGCACACATCTCCTTCTGACACAGTGGTGGCTGTGATGGATATTGTGACTGCCATGGCAGTTTTGGCTGGCTATGGCAGGGCACACTAACACACATTGCATCCGCGGCACTACGTGTCACTACTCGGCACATCGAACTGTGCACTGTCCCTGGGGTTGATGAGTTATGCCGCCTGTCGATGTAATCTGTGACTGGATGCTGTTGTTCCTGTAGTCGGTTGTATCTGTGTAGTTGATTATTGCAGTTGTTGTAGTGTGTGCTTGGTTAAGTGGGGCACATGCCGTGTATGTGACCTCAGCAATTACAATGTCTGGTCTCACATTCCAATGTGTTGTACACGTGGCAGGGACTTCACTTCTTTCAGACTCTGCTACTTGTGTGTGTGATGAATCTGCTTTTCTGTGCAACGGATTGACTGCATGTATTTGGTGTTATTTCTGGGTAAATGTATCCGTGTCATGTCTGCGTGCATGCAATGCACAGGGTGTGAGTCTAGCCACAGGTGGACTGGCAGCATGCGCTGAGTATGCGGGCATGTGTGAGCTTACTTGCTGTGTGGCCAGCGGTGTAGGTGTATGTTGGTCTTGTGCTGTGCATTGTGCCTGGGCACATGGCCTACTCTCAATGTGTGCATTTGGGAGGTGGTGGTGGGTGGTGTGGGTGGTGTGAGTTTGGGGTGGCGTTGGTGTGGGTGTGTGTTGTGGCCATGTCGACTACACACATATGTTTCCCAGGCCCATGGTGGATGTTTGTAACCGTGTTGAGGTCTGTGTATATGATGAGATGTGTGTGTTGTATGTTGCACGGAATGCAGTGTGTGGGTGTGTCCTTGCAGTTCAGGATGACTCCTACTTGTTATGGTTCAGACGTTGTGTGTGTGCAGGGTGTGTCACTGACAGGATTGTGCCTAGTTCAATTGTGCATGTCAGATTTTCTGCAGTTCTTACTCATTGTGCAGTGCTGCCCACCCAAACTGATGTTGTGTGTGTGTTTTGACAGGCATTGCTGTGGCATGCTTTTGCGTGGCTCCTACTTCTTGTTGCTGAGTGTGTGGTCAGACTGTGTGGGAAATTGTAGACATGTGTAGGACTGTGCTTTGTATTGACCAGGCCGTCAGTGTTGATGTGATGATCTATCGGGCACCTTCAGAGTCTGACATGTTCTGCTCCAGGAGCTGTGGTATTGCACTGTGGCCACTGTTGCGGCTACTCATTTGCGTTGACATACAGTGACAGTGGGCTACATGGTCATCTCACGACTGTCGTGTACTTCACACACTCTCATCCTCTCTCATTCGTACTTGTGTTTGTGAAATGATTCAGCAGAGTCACATTTTTGCTTCAAGCCATGTATTTGGACTTACATCCTCTGTGATGCAGTATAGTGGACACTACTGGCAGCGAAATGCATGTGGAGGATCTACTTAGCATGATTACACATACATAAGGGGTTAGGGGTAGATGTGATTAGTTGTTGACTGTGGAATGAGGGCTTCAGAGTTACAACTGCCTTGCCCTTGCTATGCTAATGTACATTTGTTAGTTACTGAGGAGCTCTCGAGTTTGACACAGACAGTAATCATTTTGCCTACGAGACAGCTTGACATCATAGGTACAGTACATCTCAGTTCCATGGTACAGGTTTACTACAGTAGTTACTACGACACACGTGCGTGAGGGGTTACATCAGAGCATGAGCCTACGTGCATGCAGCAGCGTGTCACTAGTTGTTGCAATGTGGTGGCTACTGAACATGTCACATTCACTGGGGTCATGTTGTTGGGGGATGCATTTGTTGTCCATGCAAAATTCCTGGCACGGAAGTACAGACAAAGGTGAGGTGACAGTTCTCACGTGATACAGCTGACAGATTAGTGTGCACTGACCGGTGCATATGTTCATGTGCGCAGGATACATATTATAGCATAGTTGTTCGTGCAGTATTGTCCATGTTATTACTGTACACAAGTCCCATACCTCTGCCTCCCCCTGTTCATGCAGAGATATTGGATGTGGTGAGGAACAGAGAGAATGTCCCGAAAATGTCCGATGTCATGGCAGTGGAGTTGATAGTGTGGTGTTTGTTGCAGGTTGTATGGTATAGTTGTTGTACAGGTAACTGCCCAGTCCGTGCGAAAGCCAAGCATAGGTACGGTGTTGAACATCATTGTTCAATTGGGGGTATTGCGTCGGGGCCCGACGAATTGACAGGTTGTCAGGTATGCGACACCTTCCAGCAGGGCTTCCATGGCATTGGTGTTATACATGGATGCCATCCAATGAAGCGGATGGTGGCTGTCAATGTGTTCATCGTAAGTTGTCCCTTGTAGGAGCCTGATGGGACATGTTGGGTGACATTCGATGAAACTGTGATCCAGAATCCGTTGTGTGTAGGCACACATGTCCCATTGCAGTGTGTGTCCGATTGCAGCCACATACGCCATGCCCCCATAGACTGAACAGATCCTGTCGTGTGCGTCCAGGGGGGCGAACAGTTGTACCAGGTCCGCCTTTGGACATGCCGGGTTGGAGAGACATAAATCCACAGGACAGTGGAAGGGACACCTCCGACAGTAGAAGACGCAGCTGAACATTGCGATGCGGTAAGTTACTCGGTAACTTACGTTCAGCGTGGCCAGGTTTTCACAGCCCACTATCTGTAGCAATACAAAAGGGGATGATGGACGGAACGTTTGAGCCAATCAAACACTCACCCCCAGTCAACTGATCTGGGTTTAATCCATCATCATTCTTTAGCTCACTCCACCACCCCAGTTCAGACATGGCCATATGCAAATCAGTCTGACCCTGTGCCTCATGGGAACAGTCCAGCCCGAACTGCCAAGTGAGTGTTTGATTGGCTCAAACGTTCCGTCCATCATCCCCTTTTGTATCGCTTTGGTCGCCAAATGCCCAGACGTGGGTCCCTTGCTCACTTTGCCACTGGATTCAAGCAAGCCTGGCTGATGACGGCTGAAATGCCAGAAACCGGTCCTAGGATGCTTGTTTCCGGTCCAGGGAAGACATGGCTTGGCAGTTCGGGCTGGACTGTTGTCAGGCACCCGGGTTTTTTCATGTTACGTATTGCATGTATTGGTATTGGGTGCAGGATGGTATTGGTATTTTTGTATGGTACTGGCGTGCCTTTTGCGGACGAGGTACATATTCTGCGGCGTGATGTAGCAGCCGCTGTGTGCTTCGCCATGTTATGCACACAAGGGTGTGTCTTATTTTGGCGTGACGTCACTGCCCTGTTCGGTACACCTGTGTGGCGTCATGTTGGCACCTGTGAGTTGCCGGTTGGGGACATGACTGATGCAGGAATGCCACGTGACATGTGCGTTCATGGTGGGGCTGGTGTGTGGTGTGTGTAGTTGTGTGCCTGTGTTATTTGTGTGCGGCTCATGCATGGCGCTGTAGTTGGCCTCTGCGTTGTGTGTATGTGTAGCTGCATCATCGCCGCTGCGCTGCGTTGCCGTGACGGGGACGTCAGTTCCTGGTCCCGGGTAGTGTGTGCCCGGTTTTTGCGAGTTGTTTCATTTTGCCCGGTGTGACATTTGTGGGTGCAGTGGTGGATGTGTCCTGTCCACACAGGGGTGTCTGGGGGAGCCATGTACATTTTTTCCGCCCTTGCACTGTGTGCGGTGTTTGCGTGCCCTTGTTGTGTGTCTGCCTACCTGCGTCGCCGCGGCGCGTTGATTCCTAGGTGCTGCATCAGGTAGAGCATGGGGATGGCCTGGAGTGCAGGATTCATGTCGGGGTGGGCCGCTTTTTTGGTGTCCGTACTCGTGCGGTCGAGTTTCCGCCTTGTTATCTCGTGCGGTGTCTCTTAGCCGGGGGAGCTGTTTGTTTGCGGCATCGTAATTTGTACGCCGGGCGGTACGTGATTTCGTCGGACGGTGTGCCTCCATTGGCTGGCGCCGCTATGTGTACGGGCGCACTTTGATGGCGGGCGACGTCGCGTGCTTACGGGCGGTGTTTTGCTGATTTTACACATCTTAATTGGGCGGGCATGTGGGCCGCGGCGGGTGGACGGTAACTGGTGGGTTTTGCCTCCGACAGCACGGCGGTAGTGCTTCCGCCCGACATCCTAATGGGCCCCTTTGTGTTTAATTAATTATTATATAGTTAATTAATGTTAATTATTTTATATTTATTTTGTGTAATTGTTTATTTTTTGTGTGTTGTTTTTACTTTTAAAGGGGTAAAAGGTGGGTATTAAATACATTTTTAAACATTTAATTATTAGTTGTTGATAGTAATAGTTTTTCTTTTAAAAATAAAATTTAATTGTGCTTTATTATTTTATAGTTTAATTAAGGTGTGTGTTGTGGATATTTTAGTGTTAAAGCATGTGCACTCAATGAATGTTTATAATTTGTTTTTATTAATACGATTTTTTTAATTGATTATTAATTATGTTAATTATGGAAATAAATTTAATAAAAAATGTTGAAGTGTTTTGTTATTGGTGTGGTGTTATAGGGTAGGAAATAAAATAAATACATTTATGTTTTAAATAATATTTTTGTTTGTTAATATTTGCTACTTTTAAATCATTATTGTTTATAAATGTATTTATTAATTTATTTTATATATTATTTGTAGGTTTTTGTTATATGTAATTAATATTATAATATGTGTTCTTTTTATATGTTTAATATATTTAATTTTATATTTTTAAAATATTGTTTATTTATTTTTATGATTTTTAAGATTTTGTAATATGTTTTGATGTTTTTCAATTGTTTAACTGTTATTAGTAATTTTTGTTTCTCTGCTATCCAACACTTTCCCTAATGTTGCAATCACTGGAGTGGGAATAGTAATTTTTAACTCTCCGCTATCCAGCACTTTCCCTACTGTTGCACTCACTGGAGTGGGAATAGTAATTTTTACTCCTCCGCTATCCAACACTTTCCCTACTGTTGCACTCACTGGAGTGGTAATAGTAATTTTTGCCCCTCCACTATCCAACACTTTCCCTACTGTTGCCTCACTGGAGTGGGAATAGTAATTTTTACCCCTCCGCTATCCAACAGTTTCCCTACTGTTGCACTCATTGGAGTTGGAATAGTAAATTTAATTACTCCGCTATCCAACACTTACCCTACTTTTGCACTCACTGGAGTGGGAATAGTAATTTTTACCCCTCCGCTATCCAACACTTTCCCTACTGTTGCACTCTTTGAAGTGGGAATAGTAATTTTTCCTCCTCCACTATCCAACAGTTTCCCTACTGTTGCACTCACTGGAGCGGGAATAGTAATTTTTACCCCTCCGCTATCCAACATTTTCCCTACTGTTGCACTCACAGGAGTTGGAATAGTAAATGTAATTCCTCCGCTATCCAACACTTACCCTACTCTTGCACTCACTGGAGTGGGAATAGTAGTTTTTACCCCGCCGCTATCCAGCACTTTCCCTACTGTTGCACTCTTTGGAGTGAGAATAGTAATTTTTACCTCTCAGCTATCCAACACTTTCCTTACTGTTCCACTCTTTGGAGTGGGAATAGTAATTTTTTTCCCTCTGCTATCCAACGCTTTCCCTACTGTTGCTATTACTGGAGTGGGAATAGTACATTTAAATCTTCCGATATCCAACACTTACCCTACTTTTGCACTCACTGGAGTGGGAATAGTAATTTTTACCCCTCCGCTATCTAACGCTTTCCCTACTGTTGCACTCTTTGGAGTGGGAATAGTAATTTTTACCCCTCCGCTATCCAACACTTTCCCTACTGTTGCACTCTTTGGAGTGGGAATAGTCATTTTTCCCCTCCGCTATCCAACACTTTCCCTACCGTTGCTATCACTGGAGTGGGAATAGTAAATTTCATTCCTCTGGTATTCAACACTTTCCCTACTGTTGCACTCTTTGGAGTGGGAATAGTAATTTTTTCCCCTCCGCTATCCAACACTTTCCCTACTGTTGCTATCACTGGAGTGGGAATAGTAATTTTTACCCCTCCGCTATCCAACACTTTCCCTACTGTTGCACTCTTTGGAGTGGGAATAGTAATTTTTTCCCCTCCGCTATCCAACACTTTCCCTACTGTTGCTATCACTGGAGTGGGAATAGTAATTTTTACCCCTCCGCTATCCAACACTTTCCCTACTGTTGCACTCACTGGAGTTGGAATAGTAAATTTAATTATTCCGCTATCCAACACTTTCCCTCCTGTTGCACTTATTGTATTTGGAAATGTAAGGGTTTTTTTTAAATTAGTTTAATGTTTTAATTTATTATACAATGTTTATTTTTTTATTTTAAATTATTGATATATATATATATATATTTAATTTTTATATAATTTTAAAGTTTAAAAAATAAACAAAGATAATACTTAATAAATGATTTTTAGCTAAATATATGTATATGTATACATTTTTATGTTTGTGTGTTTATATTTTTTTATTACGTTTATTTGTTATATTTAGTTAAAATGTATATTAAATCTAATTTATTTTGTTAAAAATAATATTAATATTTAATATATTTACTATATATTTTATTTTCTATATATTTTTAAATTGATATTTTTTACATCTATATTTTTTACTTCGATATTTTTGATTCAATATTTTTGTACTTACCTGTTAAAATATTGGAGTCGATATTTTGCAGTCAATATTTTTGGGGAGATATTTAGAACATCAATGTTTGTTACATCGATATTCTAGCAGTGAACCCTTCACTAGTCCACTCTACCCCATTCTATGACATTCCACACCACTCCACTCTACGGCACTTCACGCTACTCCACTGCATGGCACAACATCCACTCTATGACACAGTACTCCACTATGACACATCACTCCACTCTATGATATGCCACTCCACTCTATGCCACTCCACTCTAAGACACTCTACGACATGCCACGCTATGACACGCCACTATACTCTACTTTACCACACAACACTCCACTTTACGTCACTCCACTCTACACCACTCAATGCATAACACTATATGGCACGACTCTCTATGCCACAACACTCTACGCCATTACACTCCACTCTACAACACTCTACTCCACTCTATGTTACTCTACTCCACTCCACTTCTACAACACTCCACTACACTCTACAACACTCTACACAACTCCCTCTATGTCATCCATGCCACTTTACTCCACTCTACTTTATAACCCATTGCTCCAATTTACTCCACTCTAATCCACTCTATGCCTTTCCACTCGACAACACTCTATGGCACTCCACTCTACCACAGTCTATGACACTCTACTCCACTCTTCGACACTCCACTCGACAACTCTGTACTCTACGACACTCTCCTCCACTCTAATCTACAATAGTGCACTTAATGACACTCTGCTCTCCGACACTGTACTCCAATCTGCTCCACTCTACAACACTCAACTCCACTCTATGCTACTCTACCACACTCTACTCAACAACATACTACTTGAGGGCACTCCACTGTACAACACTCCACTCTTCTACTCTCCATGACACTCCACTCTATGCCACTCCACTGTACTCTACCACATGCCACTTCACTCTACACCAATCCACTCTAGAACACTACACTCTCCTCTGTGCTATGGTACAACACTCCAATTGATGACACACCACCCCACACTATGCCGCTCTACTCTACAACACTCTATGCCACTCTATGCCACTCTATGACATTCTACTCGACTACACTGCACTCAACGACACTCTACTCAACAACACTCTACTCAATGACACTCTACTCAATGCCACTCCACTCAATGACACACCACTCTACGACACTGCGCTCTACTCTATGCCAAATCCCCTGTATTATTTGACATGCCACTCCACTCTACTCTAGAACATTCGACTCCACTCTACGCCAGTCCACTCTACTCTTCTCCGCTCTATGATGCACCACTCTATGAGACTAGAGACATTTTGCTCAACAGCACTCTACTCCACTCTATGCCACCCCACTCTACAACACTCTACTCCACTCTATGCCATACTATGATACTCTACTAGACAATACTCTACTCGAAGACACTCCACTCAACAACATTCCACTCTACAATTTGAAACACATTTTTTTAAATCAATTAAATTCAATGAAAAAAACAAATGTTAAAGATAAGTTATAGTTAGGAAAACTTTATTCATTTTATGTATACAAAGCCAACTTATATTACATAAACATTAGAAATTCTAAAGTTATAGTTACGTACAATTATAATTTGTGCCCTGGTCGAAACATACTATAACTTGCTCACAGTGTTGTCAACTTGCTAGCCACACTACATTACCTATACCTATGCCCTCTGCTATGCACACTGTTCTCATGAAATCATAAATGTCATTTGAGATGTCATGAGTCCTGTTATGAATGCTATAATTTAACATATTATTATATATATTTTTTTTGGGGGGGAAAGAAAACTTCCGACACGTACCAGCTCCTCTCCTCTCGGGGTCGGTGCGACTTCCGGGTGTCGGAGCCCGGCTTCTAAATGTTTGAAATTCCGTGGGCTCGTTCGCACAAAGAATAAGACTCGCACACCAGGATCCGTGTTAGCAAAATTAGATGTTATTGGCGACGCGTTTCGACCGGAACGGTCTTTTTCAAAAGGCTTGTGAAAAAGACCGTTCCGGTCAGCAACGTCGCCAATAACATCTAATTTTGCTAACACGGATCCTGGTGTGCGAGTCTTATTCTTTGTGCGAACGAGCCCACGGAATTTCAAACATATATATATTTTTGCAGACAAAAATTTCTCACAGCCCCACAATCGTCAATCCGAAATTGTTTCTTCAGCAGCACAGAAAAGCAGGCGGCACAGGGTGGTGAGTTTCAGTGATCTTCTTTTATTCTTTATATTTTTCCATACAATGCAATCAAACAAGTGACCTACTCCCTTCAGCGTGAGCCTTCCACATATATATACGCCACATCTCCGTCTTAGAAAAGAAAGAGTCGCACTCCCCATTTAGGATTGTTGTTTTATTCAATTAGCTTAATGCAAATCTGGTGATTACTCCAGCAATTTTTTGATGCGTTTCAGTCCGCCTGGACCTTGTTCACAGGCATTATATTAGAAGCCCATTTTCACAATTTATGACCGCAAGTTAATGTCAATGTGTCTGCTTCTTAAAGGTCTATGCTTTAATAATGCCTGTTATTTATTACACATCCTTACATGCAAGTTATTGATGGTAATTAATTCCACGCTCGGCACATAAAATTTGACTCCCAAAAAGCCCTTACTGGCTTCCTTGATGCATGCTGGTACTCGTGGTCACACAATGTACAGTTCAAACATTTCAAACTTTTTCTCTCCCTCTAGTGGGCATCGTCACCAGATTCACTTTGTTGTTTCTGATCGCCTAGATGTCCTGTTGCTGGTTTTTCAAGTTGCAAACCAGAACGGACCCGCTGTGTCTGCACTTTCAGCGGCAGCAGCCCTCGCCCTTATTCATAAATAAAGTTCCCAAAGAGGTCCAAACATGGGCAATATGGCACTCTTTTTGTATTTCTATGCAGTGGTGCAAACTCCACGGCAGGACCACGCAGTTCAAACATACGCCACAACTCTGTCTTAGAAAAGAAGGAAAGAGTTGCTCTCCCCATTTAGGCTGGTTCTTTTATGCAATTAGCTTAATGCAAATCCGGTGATTACTCCTGTAATTCCCTAATGCGTTTTGGGTTGCCTGGACCTTGTTCACAGGTAAGATATTAGAAGTCTATATTCACAATTTATGACCACAAGTTAATGTCAATGTGTCTGCTTCTTAAAGGACTATGCATTAATAATATTTGGTGGGTCCGTTACTTAGTTACTTATTACACATCCTTATGTGCAACCCAAAGAGGTCCCAACTCGGCCAATATGGCGCTCTTTTTACATTTCCATTTCCATATATATATTGCATGGAAATGCAAATATGCAAATGTATATATATATATACTGACTGACTTAGCTTCTGAAACTTGTGTTGAGCCCACTTTGATGACTGTATCTTTAAACATTAAGGCATTTTCTGTCCGTCCTTTCTGTCCATGAATTGGCTGTATAAATACCACCCATGTGATTAGCATATAAATAAGACTCGTGTAGAGTTGAAACGCGTAATGCTACATGTCTTGCTGCCATTAAAAAGAATTGTCACTAAGGATTGGCTGGAGGGCTTGCTCGCACGGTACCGGAAGGTGCAGGACGTGTAAATTCTTTGGAATATATATATATATATATATATATATATATATCTCCAAATGAAACCGCAGCACAATTGAGGCGCCACACACGGTCATGTTAATCACCTTTTATTTGGCAGGATAGCAGGGAAACAGCAACACCCTTCCAGCTTGAATAAATGGCCAAACGCGTTTCGGGCTTCCTTAGCCCTTGCTCACTGGCATCTGGTGGGGGAAACAGCAGCAAAAGTTTTTCGCCGCCCGCGTGGCGATTCAATTTAAGTCCCGCCCAAGTGGGCGTGTCCTCCGACTGCATTGTGGTCTTTGGAGTTTCAGCATGTTCTCATGTCCATAGTGGCCTGCCGCTGTGACTCCCAGTTGACTTGATTCCTATAGTAGGTCACTGCACAAGGTAATGCTGGGTCCCTGCTCATATTCACCTCGCCAAAGTAGTCACGCCGTTCCTTTGACGCGCGTCGTCACCGGCGTACAGGTCTGCTCGTCCGCAGTGGGGCGTCTCGCGATCTGGAACCGACCGCTATATATCGAAATGAAACCGCACCACAATTAAGGCGCCACACCGGTCATGTTAATCACCTTTTATGTGGCAGGATAGCAGGGAAACAGCAACACCCTTCCAGCTTGAATAAATGGCCAAACGCGTTTCGGGCTTCCTTAGCCCTTGCTCACTGGCATCTGGTGGGGGAAACACCAGCAAAAGTTTTTCACCGCCCTTGCGGCGATTCAATTTAAGTCCCGCCCAAGTGGGCGTGTCCTCCGACTGCATTGTGGTCTTTGGAGTTTCAGCATGTTCTCATGTCCATAGTGGCCTGCCGCTGTGACTCCCAGTTGACTTGATTCCTATAGTAGGTCACTGCACAAGGTAATGCTGGGTCCCTGCTCATATTCACCTCGCCAAAGTAGTCACGCCGTTCCTTTGACGCCCGTCGTCACTGGCGTACAGGATCTGCTCGTCCGTAGTGGGGCGTCTCGCGATCTGGAACCGACCGCTATATATCCAAATGAAACCGCACCACAATTGAGGCGCCACACACGGTCATGTTAATCACCTTTTATTTGGCAGGATAGCAGGGAAACAGCAACACCCTTCCAGCTTGAATAAATGGCCAAACGCGTTTTGGGCTTCCTTAGCCCTTGCTCACTGGCATCTGGTGGGGGAAACAGCAGCAAAAGTTTTCGCCGCCCTCGTGGCGATTCAATTTAAGTCCCGCCCAAGTGGGCGTGTCCTCCGACTGCATTGTGGTCTTTGGAGTTTCAGCATGTTCTCATGTCGATAGTGGCCTGCCGCTGTGACTCCCAGTTGACTTGATTCCTATAGTAGGTCACTGCACAAGGTAATGCTGGGTCCCTGCTCATATTCACCTCGCCAAAGTAGTCAGGCCGTTCCTTTGATGCCCGTCGTCACCGGCGTACAGGAGCTGCTCTCCGCAGTGGGGCATCTCGCGATCTGGAACCGACCGCTATATATCCAAATGAACCCGCACCACAATTGAGGCGCCACACACGGTCATGTTAATCACCTTTTATTTGGCAGGATAGCGGGGAAACAGCAACACCCTTCCAGCTTGAATAAATGGTCAAACGCGTTTCGGGCTTCCTTAGCCCTTGCTCACTGGCATCTGGTGGGGGAAACAGCAGCAAAGGTTTTTCGCCGCCCTCGCGGTGATTCAATTTAAGTCCCGCCCAAGTGGGTGTGTCCTCCGACTGCATTGTGGTCTTTGGAGTTTCAGCATGTTCTCATGTTGATAGTGGCCTGCCGCTGTGACTCCCAGTTGACTTGATTCCTATAGTAGGTCACTGCACAAGGTAATGCTGGGTCCCTGCTCATATTCACCTCGCCAAAGTAGTCACGCCGTTCCTTTGACGCCCGTCGTCACCGGCGTACAGGATCTGCTCGTCCGCAGTGGGGCGTCTCGCGATCTGGAACCGACCGCTATATATCCAAATGAAACCACACCACAATTGAGGCGCCACACACGGTCATGTTAATCACCTTTTATTTGGCAGGATAGCAGGGAAACAGCAACACCCTTCCAGCTTGAATAAATGGTCAAACGCGTTTCGGGCTTCCTTAGCCCTTGCTCACTGGCATCTGGTGGGGGAAACAGCAGCAAAAGTATTTCACCGCCCTCGCGGCGATTCAATTTAAGTCCCGCCCAAGTGGGCGTGTCCTCCGACTGCATTGTGGTCTTTGGAGTTTCAGCATGTTCTCATGTCCATAGTGGCCTGCCGCTGTGACTCCCAGTTGGCTTGATTCCTATAGTAGGTCACTGCACAAGGTAATGCTGGGTCCTTGCTCATATTCACCTCGCCAAAGTAGTCAGGCCGTTCCTTTGACGCCCGTCGTCCATATTGGGTGCTGGCGGGAGCCGGCAATTATTTTTCAGTAGGTGCCCACCTGGGGAATCCACAACAAGCCCATCGTTGGGGCCGTGGGGGAAGCTCCAAAGCCCCCATGGCCTTTGCAGGTCCCTAGCCAGCACACATCCTGGATAGGGCGGAAGCTGACTCTATCACTTTGCTTCCACCCGGGTGGGAGCAGCTGAACAAAGTTGTGATCCCTGCCCGGAAGAATGCAAGCAGGAAATTAAAGGGGACAGGGAACAGCAGTGTCTTGGGCATGGGGTCACTGGGACACTGCTTTCTTCAGACCATGGGGGATGGTCTGCATGTCACACTCCCCAAAAATATTAGTTCGGTCACAGCACCTGGTGCTCGGGGGGGGGGTCTGCATGCTGCCTCCCACAATAAAGTAATTGGCCCCAGGGTATGAGGGACTGTGCCTAACAGAGACTCAGGGAGGTGGGCTACACACACCTTCCCCATAAAAAAAATGAATCAGCCACGTGGGATGGGATCCCAGGGCCTGGATAAGCTTTGGGGGAGAGGGGCCACAGGTCCCACCCCTAAGAAATGTAATGTGTTGATGCCCCGGCCCTAGCCCACCCCAGGATGCCTAAAAATCAAAAGGGTGGGAGCCCACATTTTTTTTTAAACAGCACCACAAATCCTAAATATTACTCTTTTGGTCTGGGACCACACCCCAATCAGGCCTAGCGGCAGGGTATCCCTACCCTGCTCCCTATATGTTTTTTTATACTTTTCACGGGCCAGAGGACTGAGTCCCCAAGTCCTAAAATAGCTGCCACCACATCTTTGTTGATGTGATTGCAGCTAATCAGATCTTATCTTTTGATCTATTGGACCTTCTGTGTCTCTATATATACATACATTTTGAACCTTAATTTCCCAAAAACGATTGAAAGGATTTGCACCCAATCAAAAAAAGCATGCTTTCTAGATCAAGATCTATTTTCTGGCGAATTTGGTGTAATTCAGTTCAGCCGTTTTTGTGTATCACTGTTGAAGTTTTCTAAGGAAAATTGCATGGGGAAAACGTGTTTTAGGACTCTTCCTTTTGCTCAGCCGCACCTTGACAAATCACCCCAAAACTTCCCAGGAAGAAGCTGAGGTGGATGAACTTTTGTTTTGGAAAGTTTTGTAAAGATTCATCAAACAGAGCCAAAGTTATAAGCAAACCAAAAATGTTTTTCCTATTCATATATATAATATAATTACATATAATAGAGGGGTGGAGATCGGGTTGAAGCTTTGAGAAGATTGGAATCATTGTATATATTGAATCTTGATTCCAAATTTCCTAAAGGGATAAATAGTGAAGAAGATTTACACAATTTCCTATGCAGGAATGTTTTCTTTCCCTCAAACGTCTGGTATCACTTTAGATTATATATTTTTGTTTTCAGGAGAGTATATTTTTGCAACTTGTGGGGATTTCAATCCACTATAACCTGTGGAAATGGTCTAAATATTTTAAAAGCACAACATTAATTGCTCACTTTGACCTTCATGGGTCGCACTGTATTACAATAATGTAACTCTGAGGTGTGGCTAGGTTAAAGCTCGCGCAACACCATTATAGTAGTCAGATAACATATATACAAGTAAATGCTCAAGGGAACAGTTGAGAGACGGCCACCCACGAATCCAAAATCCTTTGATACCGCTGGTACACAAAGGGCAAATCACAAAGTAAAGTCCCGTTCCCGAGCAAGAAAAGGCTTTTCACATCAATAAATCAGTTCATTCAATATCAGTCCAGGTCTTGTGTGATATGATTCCTCTTTATTTATTTGATATAGCCGAAATGTATCCAAATGTAGCCAACACGTGTTTCGTCCTGGGAGTATCACCCATCGACTTCCTCAGGGCTACAATAATAACAATAAGAAACACACACTAAGATGGCATTCAATGTATTTTGTCCACATATCGTCATTAATTAGATGGCAATCAACTAACCATTAAAATTGTCTAACATAGACAAATATCCATAGTGGGATTTAAAAAAGCTAGAAGATAGGAACACTAAGAAATCCATCCAGTGAACAGAAAGAACCTTAAAATTATCAGAAGTGAAGACCACAGAAGAACGTAAAAATATAGGTTTGATTGTGAAAGAATAGTACCACTAAAAGACCAGTGATTATATCTACCAGAGTGTATTCAACCAAATCATTGTGCACGTGCTCAAATCGTGAAAATGATCATAAGCGATAAAGCAGGCACCCTATATTTGCAGTATTTCAGATAACTCACCACATATAAAATCTAAAACAAATCCGCCAAGTTCCAGGCAGAGCATATAATCAATCACATATAGCGTGTAGCTATAGAGAAAAAGGCGAGAAAATAAATAAATCAGACCAAGAACACTAGAGGTCCCATTCAAGCTAAAGCTAACATTATAAATGCCCTTGTATTTATAAATATACCGGCTGGGGTGGAGAAACTGCCCCGTCTATAAATATATCTATACAGCATATATTAGAGAAGAACAGAAATTGCCTGAATTGGATCTGTGTCCTAAAGACATCAATCGATATACACACTGGTGTATAAAGTGCGCAAAATCAAAAGATGAACCCCAAACATCTTCTAAAACGGATAACTGGCACTCTCAATAAATTGAGTTCATAGAACAAGGGGAATAATCTACTTCTAAATGTGTAAAAATAGCCACAGACCAATAAATAAAATGCCGATACCCTCCACTTAAATAGGTGGAACTCACCGGACTAATGGCGTCAGATGTAAACTCGCTAGCTCATTAAATATTGAATTTTTTGAAAGACATAAAAAAATTTTACCTCTAGAACGTTTATGTTCCAATTACGAACATTTGGTTATGTATCTGAAACAAAAATAACATAAATTAATCACACTATTTGTGTGAGATTAATATATCTGTTTTATTACAGAGGATTGTCTTATGTTCAACCCTTGCCAATCTAGGAGCAACAGTAATTTAAAGCACTCCCAGTATCATGAGTAAATAATTAAGAGTATATCCCGAGTTAAGCAGCTTTACGTATTTAAAGGAAAAAAATAAACACGACAAGCCAAAGAATCCAGTAACCATAAGAGACATGGCTACACCAAAGACAAGTCCGTATACTAATAACGGATGCATAAGTCACAAACATCAAGCATACAGGCTTACCGGGTTCAGGAGAGTACTCCTATCGTAGTAAACGACCGAGTTCGAGTGAAACGAAGCACGAAAATCCCCCGTTTAAATAGGTCAGAAAACTAATTGGCATTCATTAGTTCGAATGTAGAGCGAAAGAACGGACTAATCTCCGGCAGTATTCAAAGTAATCGCCATCTTGGAATGGCGAAACATACACTATTAGATATAATAGGAATCATGTTTCAGACATAATCCTTTTATGTATATTCAGATACTTATTAGAAATTTCAAGATGCTGTGACTAACAAGTAATAAAATTGTTTATAATTCTAAAGGCTCATGTACATCAATCTCGTACTGCGCCATCTTAATATGACTATATCGATAAAATTGAGGTCCCGCTACTTATATTCAATATAGTGTAAAGGACCAGGTTACATGAATATCGGACATGCTCCGCTATATTTGTGGTGCCAGTCCCATTGTTTAAAACGCATTTAAAAAAAAAAAAAACGGATTAGGATGAGATTTAAATTCATTCCTAATTATCTGTAAACGCAACCTCTGTTTGGGGAGCACATGTGAGTTAGATACTCGTAAGAGAATAATGGATATAGGAAGAGAAACGCAAGGATTAAGTTTAGGCACTAAAAGAGTATAGGTGCCAACACGAGAACGATACATGAGGGAGTAAGAAGGAGCAGAAAGTAGCATAATCAAAGTCTAGTAAAGAGATAAAGTAGGACCCAAGGTATGCATTAGCCAATACATAAGCATGTGCAGCCCAAATTTCGATAGATGACATTAGAATAATACATAGGGGGGTAAGAGGAAGCGAAAATTAGCATAATCAGAGTCTGATAAAGAAGTAAAATAGAACCCAAAGGTTTTAAGGCATGCATTAGCCAATACACAAACACATACAGCCCAGAATTCAATAAATGACAACTATACATTCTTCATTGCGCAGACAATTGGGCGGAAACAATGAGTACTACTACTATATGTCTCAACTCAAGTAAGTAGTAAATTATAAACAAAGCATATATATGTATGTATACATAGTGTGAGATGTTCAAATGGTATATGTGCATTCACCAATATTAGGGTAAAATAAAATAAATAGTGGGGAAAGAACATTATGCAGGTGTATAACATATAACATAAACATTTATACAGTAGTTTGATTTACGGAATGGACAGGAAATCAGAACACAGGATACATCAGATTCATAAAAAATAATGTAATTCATTGTCCACATTAATCCCACACTCCACTGCCCGTAGCCTCATAATCCAGCGGGCCTCACACTGTCTGAGTCTTAACTCTCGGTCACCACCTCTAGGGTCAAGTTTAACAGTTTCTATGCCATGGAATTGGAATCCAAGAGATGTTTTCAGTTCGGGACATTCATTTGCATGACTCCCTATTGGGTATCTTTTATCCAGATTTTTCAAAGCACGAAAATGTTCAGCCATACGGTCTTTTAGTGGGCGGATGGTACTGCCAACGTAAATTTTATTACATCTACACTGTACCACATAGACCACAAATTTCGTCAGACAGTCTATGTGGTCGTGAATCTGAAATTTGCGTGAACCATTAAATTCAAATTCTTTCACCCCCTTTCTGGCCAACCTACACATACTACAACAGCCACAGGCAAATGACCCAATATTAAATTGTTTAAGCCAAGTGGTTTTGGTGTGAGGCTTAATCGGATAACTGGGGCTAATAATGCCTTGAATTGTTTTGCCCCTCCTGTATGTAATGCTAGGGAGTCTGGGTATATATTGTTCCAGAGATCTGTCTGCAGTGAGTATGTGCCAATTACGTTTAAGTATTCCATACAGTTTATTTGACCAAGGGTGGTAATTGGTCACTAGTCTCACAATTGTGGCTTTCTCTTTAGATTATTTTTTTGGTGTATTCTTTAAAATGTCTGGGCGTTGTAATCGTCTTGCTCTCTCTTTGGCTCTCCCAATTATTGCCTCTGGATATCCCCTTACGAGAAACCTAGTTTCAATATCTTTCAGATTTTTGGAGAAATCTCTGCTGCAGTTCCTACGAGCCCTCAACATTTCTCCGTAAGGGATAGCATTGATTTGGCTCTTTGGGTGCGCACTCTTGGCGTGTAAGAGAGAATTGCATGCGGTGATCTTTCTGTGCATCGTACTGTGTATCTTTCCATCTTGATGGAACAGTTCAACATCAAGGAAAATGATCTTCTCAGAATCTGTAGACATGGTAAAAGTCATATTGTGCATGTTGTCATTCATATATTCAAAGAATCCTGCAAGATCCTCATCGCTACCTGTCCATATGAATAAACAATCATCGATGTAACGCCCATAATACAGAATATACTCCTGCCACTTTGCTCCTGAAGGGCCCCAGATATGCCCCGCCTCAAACCATCCCATGAAGAGACAGGCAAAAGAAGGAGCAAATCTGGAACCCATCGCAGTCCCGCAGATCTGCAGGTACCATTCATTGGCAAAATTGGCATATCTGGGGCCCTTCAGGAGCAAAGTGGCAGGAGTATATTCTGTATTATGGGCGTTACATCGATGATTGTTTATTCATATGGACAGGTAGCGATGAGGATCTTGCAGGATTCTTTGAATATATGAATGACAACATGCACAATATGACTTTTACCATGTCTACAGATTCTGAGAAGATCATTTTCCTTGATGTTGAACTGTTCCATCAAGATGGAAAGATACACAGTACGATGCACAGAAAGATCACCGCATGCAATTCTCTCTACACGCCAAGAGTGCGCACCCAAAGAGCCAAATCAATGCTATCCCTTACGGAGAAATGTTGAGGGCTCGTAGGAACTGCAGCAGAGATGAGGATTTCTCCAAAATCTGAAAGATATTGAAACTAGGTTTCTCGTAAGGGATATCCAGAGGCAATAATTGGGAGAGCCAAAGAGAGAGCAAGACGATTACAACGCCCAGACATTTTAAAGAATACACCAAAAAATCTAAAGAGAAAGCCACAATTGTGAGACTAGTGACCAATTACCACCCTTGGTCAAATAAACTGTATGGAATACTTAAACATAATTGGCACATACTCACTGCAGACAGATCTCTGGAACAATATATACCCAGACTCCCTAGCATTACATGCAGGAGGGGCAAAACAATTCAAGGCATTATTAGCCCCAGTTATCCGATTAAGCCTCACACCAAAACCACTTGGCTTAAACAATTTAATATTGGGTCATTTGCCTGTGGCTGTTGTAGTATGTAGGTTGGCCAGAAAGGGGTGAAAGAATTTGAATTTAATGGTTCACGCAAATTTCAGATTCACGACCACATAGACTGTCTGACAAAATTTGTGGTCTATGTGGTACAGTGTAGATGTAATAAAATTTACGTTGGCAGTACCATCCGCCCACTAAAAGACCGTATGGCTGAACATTTTCGTGCTTTGAAAATCTGGATAAAAGATACCCAATAGGAGTCATGCAAATGAATGTCCCGAACTGAAAACATCTCTTGGATTCCAATTCCATGGCATAGAAACTGTTAAACTTGACCCTAGAGGTGGTGACCGAGAGTTAAGACTCAGACAGTGTGAGGCCCGCTGGATTATGAGGCTACGGGCAGTGGAGTGTGGGATTAATGTGGACAATGAATTACATTATTTTTTATGAATCTGATGTATCCTGTGTTCTGATTTCCTGTCCATTCCGTAAATCAAACTACTGTATAAATGTTTATGTTATATGTTATACACCTGCATAATGTTCTTTCCCCACTATTTATTTTATTTTACCCTAATATTGGTGAATGCACATATACCATTTGAACATCTCACACTATGTATACATACATATATATGCTTTGTTTATAATTTACTACTTACTTGAGTTGAGACATATAGTAGTAGTACTCATTGTTTCCGCCAATTGTCTGCGCAATGAAGAATGTATAGTTGTCATTTATTGAATTCTGGGCTGTATGTGTTTGTGTATTGGCTAATGCATGCCTTAAAACCTTTGGGTTCTATTTTACTTTTATCAGACTCTGATTATGCTAATTTTCGCTCCTCTTACCCCCTATGTATTATTCTAATGTCATCTATCGAAATTTGGGCTGCACATGCTTATGTATTGGCTAATGCATACCTTGGGTCCTACTTTATCTCTTTACTAGACTTTGATTATGCTACTTTCTGCTCCTTCTTACTCCCTCATGTATCGTTCTCGTGTTGGCACCTATACTCTTTTAGTGCATAAACTTAATCCTTGCGTTTCTCTTCCTATATCCATTATTCTCTTACAGTATCTAACTCACATGTGCTCCCCAAACAGAGGTTGCGTTTACAGATAATTAGGAATGAATTTAAATCTCATCCTAATCCGTTTTTTTTAAAAATTTTATGCGTTTTAAACAATGGGACTGGCACCACAAATATAGCGGAGCATGTCCGATATTCATGTAACCTGGTCCTTTACACTATATTGAATATAAGTAGCGGGACCTCAATTTTATCGATATAGTCATATTAAGATGGCGCAGTACGAGATTGATGTACATGAGCCTTTAGAATTATAAACAATTTTATTACTTGTTAGTCACAGCATCTTGAAATTTCTAATAAGTATCTGAATATACATAAAAGGATTATGTCTGAAACATGATTCCTATTATATCTAATAGTGTATGTTTCGCCATTCCAAGATGGCGATTACTTTGAATACTGCCGGAGATTAGTCCGTTCTTTCGCTCTACATTCGAACTAATGAATGCCAATTAGTTTTCTGACCTATTTAAACGGGGGATTTTCGTGCTTCGTTTCACTCGAACTCGGTCGTTACTACGATAGAGTACTCTCCTGAACCCGGTAAGCCTGTATGCTTGATGTTTGTGACTTATGCATCCGTTATTAGTATACGGACTTGTCTTTGGTGTAGCCATGTCTCTTATGGTTACTGGATTCTTTGGCTTGTCGTGTTTATTTTTTTCCTTTAAATACGTAAAGCTGCTTAACTCGGGATATACTCTTAATTATTTACTCATGATACTGGGAGTGCTTTAAATTACTGTTGCTCCTAGATTGGCAAGGGTTGAACATAAGACAATCCTCTGTAATAAAACAAATATATTAATCTCACACAAATAGTGTGATTAATTTATGTTATTTTTGTTTCAGATACATAACCAAATGTTCGTAATTGGAACATAAACGTTCTAGAGGTAAAAATTTTTACGTCTTTCAAAAATTCAATACTTAATGAGCTAGCGAGTTTACATCTGACGCCATTAGTCCGGTGAGTTCCACCTATTTAAGTGGAGGGTATCGGCATTTTATTTATTGGTCTGTGGCTATTTTTACACATTTAGAAGTAGATTATTCCCCTTGTTCTATGAACTCAATTTATTGAGAGTGCCAGTTATTCGTTTTAGAAGATGTTTGGGGTTCATCTTGTGATTTTGCGCACTTTATACACCAGTGTGTATATCGATTGATGTCTTTAGGACACAGATCCAATTCAGGCAATTTCTGTTCTTCTCTAATATATGCTGTATAGATATATTTATAGACGGGGCAGTTTCTCCACCCCAGCGGTATATTTATAAATACAAGGGCATTTATAATGTTAGCTTTAGCTTGAATGGGACCTCTAGTGTTCTTGGTCTGATTTATTTATTTTCTCGCCTTTTTCTCTATAGCTACACGCTATATGTGATTGATTATATGCTCTGCCTGGAACTTGGCGGATTTGTTTTAGATTTTATATGTGGTGAGTTATCTGAAATACTGCAAATATAGGGTGCCTGCTTTATCGCTTATGATCATTTTCACGATTTGAGCACGTGCACAATGATTTGGTTGAATACACTCTGGTAGATATAATCACTGGTCTTTTAGTGGTACTATTCTTTCACAATCAAACCTATATTTTTACGTTCTTCTGTGGTCTTCACTTCTTGATAATTTTAAGGTTCTTTCTGTTCACTGGATGGATTTCTTAGTGTTCCTATCTTCTAGCTTTTTTAAATCCCACTATGGATATTTGTCTATGTTAGACAATTTTAATGGTTAGTTGATTGCCATCTAATTAATGACGATATGTGGACAAAATACATTGAATGCCATCTTAGTGTGTGTTTCTTATTGTTATTATTGTAGCCCTGAGGAAGTCGATGGGTGATACTCCCAGGACGAAACACGTGTTGGCTACATTTGGATACATTTCGGCTATATCAAATAAATAAAGAGGAATCATATCACACAAGACCTGGACTGATATTGAATGAACTGATTTATTGATGTGAAAAGCCTTTTCTTGCTCGGGAACGGGACTTTACTTTGTGTATTACAATAATGGTATATTTTCAACATAACTATATTAGGTTGTCATGTAAAAACATGTTTTTGACAGTTCAATTGCAAATACATGATCTAATTAGTAGATTGCATATGTGTGGGTGAAAAAAGTGTAAAATACGTGGAGAATAGTATTTTGTTTATGTCAGTGTTGACTCTCAATATACAGCCCTGCATAATGGCGCCGCCGCATTCATGTGATCAAAGCTGCGTCTGCGGCTGAAAGACATAATGGGGAACATGATTCAATAAATATTAGTGGAGCATCCCTGGTGGTCTGAGTCCAATTTTGCGAAGGAAAGTGTATCGTAAAGAATTGATCAAATCAATATATGTATATATTAACCACCACATGAACTTCCAACTGTCAAGAAGACTACGCTCCGCCCCCCTTTCACTTGCCCATACTCCCCACATCTACGAAAGCAGAAGTGAAGGGCGGTCCTTTTCATTGCAGCAAAGACCTGGAATAGCCTCCTCATGCACCTCTGGATCATCACCTCACTTCCAGAATTCCGAATGGCCCTCAAGACCTGGCTGTTTGAGTAAGCCTCCGGGACATGCAAGTGCCTAGATACCTTATTGAGTGATAAGCCGCGCTTTATAAATCCTGATTGATTGATTGATTTTGACCTGGGCAGGTATGGCATGGGAGTGGGCTGTAGCTAAATTGCTCCCTTCAGGAGAGAAGCATTATCTGGCAATGCCTGCTTTCCTGAACATGCCAAAGATGTTGAGCCTTCTCCTATAAGTGCTCTCTCCTCCTAAAATATGTGTTCCTCAAATGAGGTGCAAAGCTACTAAAACATTCACCAACATAGTGAAGCTAAAATATTTTTAGAGTGAGTGAGTTCATTTCTTTTGTCATCAGTTTGCATGTGATTGGTTAGTGTTGTAAAAGGTTTTACCAGTAGATTGGTGGTGGAGTCCTCAGTCACTACTCCATGCTTCCTGCAGTAGCAGGTGTTTCCATGTGTTGTGAGCCACGTTTAATTATAAGAAACAATATTAAAAGAAGAAATTGGTAAAGCCTTAAAAAGTATTTTTTCATTATTTTTCCTTTGTGTTATTTGCTGTCTCCATTGTTTTCTATGGGAGTCGGCTGCAGTCATTAGCTGTGTGTGGTGCTTGACTTACTTCAAGGCTTTGCTGTTGTACATTTGAGCCTGTTTTGTCCCTATTAGAGCTGTAGTAGAATTAGAAGTATATTTTATTAATTGAAATTATCTTACGCTTTTGTGGGGGAGTTTTTGTGTTAGCTTGTCCCTCCCTAAACCCCTCATTACATTTTTATAATCCCTTTTCCATTAAGTAGTAATTATTGCCTTGTTTCCAAGCACTTCTCAGCCCCTCCCCCATTTATTACAAAATGTATACTTATGTGTGAGCAGCACACGTAGCAGAGATCACCGTACAGAAAAGCTAGGAGCGGTGAAGATGTGCAGTCGGAGGTTTGTGATTTGGATTTTGTAGTGAGTAAATAGTACTACTGGAAGACTACTTTACATACTCCAAAATGGAGTTTGTGAATTGAGCCTACTGGGATGCTTTGATCTGTGTGATGTGCTTTTGTGTGATATCATGATCCCAGCAGTTTGCCATCATCATGTTAATTGGTAGTTTTGAAACCTGAAAAATACTTAATTCCCACAGAATATTGGTAAATATAAATATGCATCCATACTGTTTGCAAACCTTTTCTCTTACACTTCACAAATCTACTGAAACAGTTTTCCTTATGGAAGAGACACACTCATGCACACTTCGGCTCAACAAAAAGCCCACAATAATGTAATTTCCCTACAAAATTTTGCAGTAATCATCTAAGCATTTTTGCCGTTGATTACCTTTAGAGTGATGAGGTGCTACCATTGCAGTATTGCATCGCAACACATAAATACCATGATTGGCTTTCTCCAGCAAAAAGATAGTGGAAACCAAATGCACATAAAAGCAGAAAAATGGGCGTCCATAATGTTAGCACAATTTATGTCCCATTTATTTGATTTGAAGGCTAATACTGGAGTTAACCCTGGGCGGTAACAATATTACCACTGAGGTGGGTTCCAGGAAGAGTAGTGTGAATGGGTAATTAGGGTTTTTAAGGGTTCAGGGAAGGGCAGCATTAAGGGAAAGGAATGGTTGTTTAGGTTCAGGGTAGGGTAGCATTAAGCGATAGTAAGGGTTTTGTAGGGTTAGGGGAAGGGTAGAATTAAGGGGTAGTAGTGGGTTTTTAGGATTCAGGGAAGAATAGCGTTAAGGGGTAGTAAGGAGTTTTTATGGTTCAGGGAAGGGTAGCATTAATGGTTAGTAAGGGTTTGTTAGGGTTCAGGGAAGCATAGAGTTAATGGATAGGAATCTGCTGTCTTTTATTTTACTTCAAAGGATAAATCTTTGGTTCGTGTAACATTCACATTGAGTTTTAATCTGGGTGGTTCATTTTCAAATCAAATGGTCGTATTTTAAAAAAATGAACTGTACATTGTACCTTTCTAATAAAAAAAGTGTTTGTTTACTCAGTGTGTTTTTGATTCACATGAAGGTTACAAAAATGTTCAAAGGGAACTTGGCAATCCAAACCACTAATGACAGAGACAGAAATGCAGGAGGGAGCAGAAAACACAGAAAATGCATGTCAAGGTACTGTATCTCTCTTTCATGTGTATAACTAATTTTGAGAAATAGGTCAACATTTTTCTGCCAAATTTTGTATTGCACACAACTTCTTTACCTCTACGTGTTTGACACAACATTTTTGCTCTATATCTTTCTGGTTGTTTTTTACATATGTTGGGACGGAAAAGTCCTCTGCTTGGTAATGGATGTGCACCCCTGCCCTGAGTGCCCAACTGTTCTGTTCTCTGCATCCAAATGCTGATTTTTGGTGTCATAGGAAAACACGGGTCATGTGTGTGCACCATGGCATATGTCTGTCTCACAGATTGCAGTTTTGTTGGACCGGGAGTGGTGCCTAAAGCACTAAGGGCCAGATGTACGACCCGCCAATTAGCGAGTCGCAAATTGCGTCACATTTGCGACTCGCAATTTGCCGCATTCATGTGATCAAAGCTGCGTCTGCGGCTGAAAGACATAATGGGGAACATGATTCAATAAATATTAGTGGAGCATCCCTGGTGGTCTGAGTCCAATTTTGCGAAGGAAAGTGTATCGTAAAGAATTGATCAAATCAATATATGTATATATTAACCACCACATGAACTTCCAACTGTCAAGAAGACTACGCTCCGCCCCCTTTCACTTGCCCATACTCCCCACATCTACGAAAGCAGAAGTGAAGGGCGGTCCTTTTCATTGCAGCAAAGACCTGGAATAGCCTCCTCATGCACCTCTGGATCATCACCTCACTTCCAGAATTCGAATGGCCCTCAAGACCTGGCTGTTTGAGTAAGCCTCCGGGACATGCAAGTGCCTAGATACCTTATTGAGTGATAAGCCGCGCTTTATAAATCCTGATTGATTGATTGATTTTGACCTGGGCAGGTATGGCATGGGAGTGGGCTGTAGCTAAATTGCTCCCTTCAGGAGAGAAGCATTATCTGGCAATGCCTGCTTTCCTGAACATGCCAAAGATGTTGAGCCTTCTCCTATAAGTGCTCTCTCCTCCTAAAATATGTGTTCCTCAAATGAGGTGCAAAGCTACTAAAACATTCACCAACATAGTGAAGCTAAAATATTTTTAGAGTGAGTGAGTTCATTTCTTTTGTCATCAGTTTGCATGTGATTGGTTAGTGTTGTAAAGGTTTTACCAGTAGATTGGTGGTGGAGTCCTCAGTCACTACTCCATGCTTCCTGCAGTAGCAGGTGTTTCCATGTGTTGTGAGCCACGTTTAATTATAAGAAACAATATTAAAAGAAGAAATTGGTAAAGCCTTAAAAAGTATTTTTCATTATTTTTCCTTTGTGTTATTTGCTGTCTCCATTGTTTTCTATGGGAGTCGGCTGCAGTCATTAGCTGTGTGTGGTGCTTGACTTACTTCAAGGCTTTGCTGTTGTACATTTGAGCCTGTTTTGTCCCTATTAGAGCTGTAGTAGAATTAGAAGTATATTTTATTAATTGAAATTATCTTACGCTTTTGTGGGGGAGTTTTTGTGTTAGCTTGTCCCTCCCTAAACCCCTCATTACATTTTTATAATCCCTTTTCCATTAAGTAGTAATTATTGCCTTGTTTCCAAGCACTTCTCAGCCCCTCCCCATTTATTACAAAATGTATACTTATGTGTGAGCAGCACACGTAGCAGAGATCACCGTACAGAAAAGCTAGGAGCGGTGAAGATGTGCAGTCGGAGGTTTGTGATTTGGATTTTGTAGTGAGTAAATAGTACTACTGGAAGACTACTTTACATACTCCAAAATGGAGTTTGTGAATTGAGCCTACTGGGATGCTTTGATCTGTGTGATGTGCTTTTGTGTGATATCATGATCCCAGCAGTTTGCCATCATCATGTTAATTGGTAGTTTTGAAACCTGAAAAATACTTAATTCCCACAGAATATTGGTAAATATAAATATGCATCCATACTGTTTGCAAACCTTTTCTCTTACACTTCACAAATCTACTGAAACAGTTTTCCTTATGGAAGAGACACACTCATGCACACTTCGGCTCAACAAAAAGCCCACAATAATGTAATTTCCCTACAAAATTTTGCAGTAATCATCTAAGCATTTTTGCCGTTGATTACCTTTAGAGTGATGAGGTGCTACCATTGCAGTATTGCATCGCAACACATAAATACCATGATTGGCTTTCTCCAGCAAAAAGATAGTGGAAACCAAATGCACATAAAAGCAGAAAAATGGGCGTCCATAATGTTAGCACAATTTATGTCCCATTTATTTGATTTGAAGGCTAATACTGGAGTTAACCCTGGGCGGTAACAATATTACCACTGAGGTGGGTTCCAGGAAGAGTAGTGTGAATGGGTAATTAGGGTTTTTAAGGGTTCAGGGAAGGGCAGCATTAAGGGAAAGGAATGGTTGTTTAGGTTCAGGGTAGGGTAGCATTAAGCGATAGTAAGGGTTTTGTAGGGTTAGGGGAAGGGTAGAATTAAGGGGTAGTAGTGGGTTTTTAGGATTCAGGGAAGAATAGCGTTAAGGGGTAGTAAGGAGTTTTTATGGTTCAGGGAAGGGTAGCATTAATGGTTAGTAAGGGTTTGTTAGGGTTCAGGGAAGCATAGAGTTAATGGATAGGAATCTGCTGTCTTTTATTTTACTTCAAAGGATAAATCTTTGGTTCGTGTAACATTCACATTGAGTTTTAATCTGGGTGGTTCATTTTCAAATCAAATGGTCGTATTTTAAAAAAATGAACTGTACATTGTACCTTTCTAATAAAAAAGTGTTTGTTTACTCAGTGTGTTTTTGATTCACATGAAGGTTACAAAAATGTTCAAAGGGAACTTGGCAATCCAAACCACTAATGACAGAGACAGAAATGCAGGAGGGAGCAGAAAACACAGAAAATGCATGTCAAGGTACTGTATCTCTCTTTCATGTGTATAACTAATTTTGAGAAATAGGTCAACATTTTTCTGCCAAATTTTGTATTGCACACAACTTCTTTACCTCTACGTGTTTGACACAACATTTTTGCTCTATATCTTTCTGGTTTTTTTTACATATGTTGGGACGGAAAAGTCCTCTGCTTGGTAATGGATGTGCACCCCTGCCCTGAGTGCCCAACTGTTCTGTTCTCTGCATCCAAATGCTGATTTTTGGTGTCATAGGAAAACACGGGTCATGTGTGTGCACCATGGCATATGTCTGTCTCACAGATTGCAGTTTTGTTGGACCGGGAGTGGTGCCTAAAGCACTAAGGGCCAGATGTACGACCCGCCAATTAGCGAGTCGCAAATTGCGTCACATTTGCGACTCGCAATTTGCGTCTCGCTAATTGGGATGCACAACAGTGTCTGAGACACTGTTTGCGATTCCCAATGGGGTCATGCATATTAATGAGGCTGTCGCAATTTGCGATCCCCTTTGGGAATGGCTGGCACTCCCGGGGATGGTGGCATGCTGGGGTCAGCAGACCTCCATGTCTGGGACTGCTTTTAAATAAAGCAGTTTTTTTTAATGCAGCCCAAAATAAAAATGAAACTTATCAGTTTCATTTTTTAAGGGCAGGCAGTGGTCCCTGGGACCACTGCCTGCCCTTAAAAAATATTTGTGCATGCATTCACAAATGGGAAGGGGTCCCCTGGGCACCCCTTCCCATTTGCGAGTGCTTTACCACCCTTCTGAGAAGGGTGGTAAACTGCGAGTGTTTTGCGACTGCAATTGCGTTCGCAAAACATTCTTACATAGCTTAAGGAGTCGCTATTAGGAAGGGCCGCCCTTGGAGCGCCCCTTCCTAATAGCGAGTCGCTAATCCTGTTTTGCGAGTCGCAAATTGATTTGCGACTCGCAAAATAGGATCAGTACATGGGCCACTGGATTTTTGCGGGCGCAAACGGGTCTGAAACCCATTTGCGCCCGCAAAAATCCTTTGTACATCTGGCCCTACGTTCATAGTGTGGAAAGCTACTACATTCATCAGGAGTTAACCAGCACAAGCACAGTGGTGGCAGCATATAGTGATCACTAGGAGAAAACAGGACCCTTTTAATCTGTGTCACTGGAGTGAGGCCTCCCAGCTCACTAACCTTTTTAAAGTTTCATTGCTATGTGCTTAACTCACCCTTGGCCTACATCAGTGAGTGTGCAGCACAGTAGTAGTGACTCTGCATTGGTTGTATGTGTGTCCTGGGAACGGTACAGTAAAGAGATTGAGCAGTGCTCTGCAGTGCGTGCATGGTAAGTGCATGGACTGGGTGTGTGTACGTCTGCGAGGAGTACATTACATAAAAGATGTGGTGCTATGTAGTGTGTGCAGGGTAAATGTATGTACTGAGAGTATGTGTACCTATGATAAGTAGAATGCATGAAGGGAGAAGTGTTGTGCAGCATGCCCATGGTGAATGTGTGTGCTGGTAGTGTGTGTGCTTGCAAGGGGCACACCATGGCACAATACAGAAAGGCTACTGTACTGAGAAGTGTGCGCAGAGTGAATGTGTGTGTTGACTGTATGCGTGCCTGAGTTGGCACAATATGTGGAGATAACAGTACTGGTTAGTGTGTGTGCTGAGTGCAAGTCCAGGCCTGCATGGTGAAGACATGAGGTGGTAGAGGAATCTCCCCACACAGATTTGTGTATTTCTGCATTCCTGTGAGCTGGGGGCACACACTGGTGAAGGTAGAGAGAGACTCCCCATGTACACTTCAAAGGGTGTTCTTTGATTCAGTGAAAGATTTCAAGAAAAGGGCCTGGGCACATCTCAGCATGATAATGGAATCATAAAGAGTAGGGCTGGGAGCCCAGGAGTAACCTTCTGATGCACATATCACTGTGGCTGACATTCAGGAGTGAACTCTACTTACTCCCATGGCCTGAGTTGTGGGATTATCAACTTCAGAGTCTCTCATGCTGTGATAGACAGCCATTCAAGAAGAAAAGAGAGAAGAAGAGTGTACTTCAAAAAAAGCAGAACTACAACATAAAACTTCAAAGACTCAGACCGTAAATCAGATTTGGTAACTGGAAATAGACTATAGAAGGGGAGATTGAAACACCCAAAAATTGTCCTGTGCCAAGCAGCCAGACAGGCTCTGTGGGGAAGGGAAATTCTGCAAGACTTCTGCCTGTGACCATGACTTGGGTGCAAGGCCTTCTAGTCTCCCTGCTGGGTAAGGGGACAAGACTCAGGGAAACGAAGACCACCTGCTCTGGACTCTGGAACATCAGTGCCAGCCTGCTTGCCAAGACCAGTGTGCTCTGTGAGGAAGAGGAGAGCATTGAAGGGAGCTAGGTCCAGTTGGGAGCCCAGCCGAGTGGACTCCCGGTGTGAGGTGTGAGGAGACAGCTGCTGCACCAATCGGGTCATTGCCCATGTGCAGATTCAAGTTGGAATCACCTGTATGCCAGGAGAAGACTGTTGTGAAGATAACCATGAGCAGATTGCGGTGAGGGCCAGTGTAGCCTGAGAGGCGCCGGTTGCAGCCCTGTATGCCATGAGAGGCCACCATGAAGCACATTGTCAGATATTGAGGACAGACGCCTATGTATAGAAACTAGCGGCGACCCCCTGTGCCAGGAGGATCGGCTGTGGAATGAGCTACCATGCGGCGAGGGCCATCACCTTGGTGGGTTGTGTTGCGGCAACCCTGTATGCCAGGAGGGGCTGCTGGAACCAAGATTGCTGTAAATTGAAAAGTTGCGTGACCCATAGGTCATAAGGAAGCATTGGGGATTGTACCCAAATTGCCCCTGTGAACTGAGGAGGATGCTGTGGGTGCATCACCACATCACTTGGAACCCAATTAGGAGCATTGGAATCCAACTCCCCCCCCCTCGTTGAGAAGTACAGAACTTACCGTGCACGAGGAGCAGCACAGCATCTCCGATTGCTGCTGGAACTGGCTGCGTAAGATCAGAGGGGAGCCCGTGTGCAAGGTGCTGCAATGCCTCCAGCATGCAGCTTACTCTCAGGAACAGGACCAGAGTAATGTAAGTGCTTGCGGATGGGCCACCCACCGCGACAATGCTAGCTTCCTCACTGCTGCAGCAGGTAAGACTGGCTACAGGCTTATCGGTTCCCAGAGGACTTGCTGCTAAGGGCGCTGCAGCGCCAATACACTGTTGACTATCTTTCTAGGTGTCAGAGTTGGCTTTTGAGTTAAGGCCTACTAGTGAGCATTTTCTGGATGCGGCAACCAACGAATGGGGAACAACCCCCACCACATTACAAAGAGCAGATGGGACAGGGATTTGCAAGCGAAACATTAGAGCTTTAACCTCAAGGGGAAATGTGTTATTATTTAGTAATGTCGTAACATTGCTTTGAATGGTAGAGTTAGAAAGAAAATACTTTTTGTATTATAAAAAGAAGTATTTGACTGGATATTGATTTATTGACATTGCTGTGTGCTTTTTGTGTTATGAGTCGTGTTCACTAACCTGTATTCACATTTCCTTCCAGAGAGAGCCTATGACTGCTCGCCTACAACTACCACTGAGAGTCAAGAGCAAAAGGGATACATGGCCCAGTTGCTCAGGATCCATAGTAGGTCGGGCCCCAGGACATCAGAATTAAATGGCCTCAACCACCACAGTTGGGCCCAAATAACCCCTGCATGCCCCGTAGCCCTCCAAAAGGGGTTCTGACAACATACAAACAAGTTCCCTTCATATATGCTGATGTGATACTTGTATCCTGGACGTTTCAGCAGTATTTGACATCATCAACCACAAGATCCTCTTGACAAACTCTTCACTGAAATGGGGATCAGAGAAAATTGTGCTGTGGTTCACACCCTACTCAACGAGTCACAGCCTCTGCCTAGTGAACTTCAACTATATTTTGAAGCACTATGGGTACTTATAAGTGGACTTGAATTCGACATGTACCAGAATGTCCATGACATCTAATATATCTAAATAACTCATCGGTGTATTCAATCCAAAAGCAGTTTTTTCGTAAAACACTGATTGCTTACTCCCCAAGTCATGGATCTCTCAGATACAACCCTTGAAGAATTCACGGCTTGTTCTCAATCTGTTGCAAATCCCCGTGCTTCTATAAACACAGCAGTCTACCAGCGGAAAGGAAGCCCAGAGAGCATGGTACCATCTTTCTCTGCACTGCAATCAAATTGCCCAATGTATCATTCCCGTTCGTAAATTAGGAATGTTCAGTTTGCACACTGACTGGTCCGTGAATGGGAATGCAATTTGCGATGCAACTTGTGTACTAATAGGTCTCATCACAAATTGTCTATTTACAAGGGGTTACAAACATAACTGCCTAATGAATATTAATTAAACAGGTTGCAATTTGCAACCTCCGATGAATGGCTACTAATGCATCAATGGAGGCCTGCAAAGAACAGCAGAACTATCCCAGAATTTGATTTCCGAAACAGGAAACTTGTTTAAAAATATAAGCAGTCTGTGTCCCTTAAGGGAAACGGTGCTGTTTTTAAAAAAAATTCACTGTTTGGGAAGACATCTGGGGAGAAGGCAGTAGTCCTCTGGATCACTGGCTCCCCCTCCCCCCCACCCAGGCCGATGCCATGATTTACAAAATAAATCAATTACCACCCCAACTTGGGGTCTGTAACTCAATAATGATTAGCCCAGACACAAACCATTGATACATTCCTTTCTAAATCACAAATAAGAGTGAGTGTCCCTTTTATGCTCCCTTCTATTTATTATTCGGAAAAGACCACAACGGCTCTTTTGTGAGTTCAAAATAATTTTTCAACTTATGAAAGAGCTTTCGTAAATTAGGAATGCCTTTTTGTGATCGCAGACCCTGTGATTTTGCGAATCTCAGAGATTGCGACTGTAAAAGGATTTTATACATCAGGCCGTAAATTCCTATCTATGGAGTTGCTGCCCAAGCCATGGTCAACATCTAGACAGTGTCAAACCTTTTTTGCAGGTCCTGTAGGAGAACTAATGGGCAGTTCTCTGGTAAGTAGAGGTCTTGACTAATGGTGTTCACATTTATTTCCTCAACTGAAATGTTTTGTGACGAGTCTCATTATTGACCTTTTCTTAGATTTCAAGGTTCCATTATAGTTGAGCAAAGTTTTTTTATTGCATTTACTTGAATATATTTTCTCCACACAAAGCACCTGACATAGTTTTCAGCTGACACTGGTGCAACTGTATATTTTCTTCTGAAACCAGATGCTTAATATTTTCTTGTTCAGTTATTGGGTATTTCAGAGGGGGGGGAGCGCAAAAGGGTAAAGATTAAGCCCTTTAGATGGTGAAGCGATGGAAGTCCTGCCCATTAAAGAAATACTTCAGAGGAAGCTAGGGGTAAAAATTGCTGGACCACGTAGATGCTTGCTGTCTCTGTTGAATTCTTTACAGCCCTTAAGATACTGTTTTCAAAACGTGCATATTTTACTTTTCCTAGTTGTAGTTACGTGTTCATTGTGAAGCTTACAAACTCATTTTAGGTTTGACTTCAAAAGCACTAGCTAGCAACATTTAGAGCCCAATCTATTGTGGTTGTTTTCTCTTCATGCACATTGTCAGAAAACCCCCATTACCTTGTTGCTATGAAGGTGAGAGAAACCATCCACCTCCACCTGCATAACAAACTATGACAAAAGAGTTTCCCCTTCTAGGCTGTCAAGCAAGGGGGAAAATTCCAAAAAAGGGAATCCTTCTGCCAGAAGGTGAAGCTCAGCTGGAGCTTCTCAAACTGACAGGAATCATGAAAGCCTACCTCTCCCAGGCCACAAAGCAAAATACTGGTGGCCCCATACTCCCCTACTTCGTGAGGCTTCCCTACTAGCCTCCTCTCTCCCAGGCACTCAACACTTGCTCCACTGCCCCTCAGCCCCCACAGGCACACCCATTTACTCCTTTCCCTGCTACCTCTCCCCCGGGCACTCCCACATGCTCTCTCCATCTGGCACTCAGCCCATCCATCTCCGTCAATTGACTCAAGGAACTCCTGTCTTTCCCTCCTTCTATGTATAAAAAAGGGGGGTTTTCTCTTGGTTTAGCACTGCCAAAATCTCAGTCATCACATTCAGCCATGCACAATACGTACAACTCTCAATTATTCTGCGAACCCAACGATCAATTAAAATTACAAACACCAATATCACTGGGTATGTAGAAAACTATGTTCATTTATTAAAAACTTTGTTCATTTATTAAAAACATATACTCAATCATATAAGACACAATTAATAATATAAAAGACAAGACCACAGATATATGTTAATTAAATCTAAAACAATACATACATGCAGCAAATCAATGTGTACGAGAGACAACAACAAGTGACAAATTTAAAAAATCATCCAAGCTGCGTTAATTCGATTGAATTTAGAGTCTATCTTTCTTCACTTTTTTTGACTAAAATATTCCTCGAATTTAACCAATAAACAACAAAAGGCGTCAACGCGTTTCGGTGTGCTGTAACTTTGCGCACCACCTTTTTCAGGACTATTCACAATAACTGTCTCACATAAAAATTAGCACAGAATTGTATGTGCCTGTTAAAAACAAAAATACATATATCAACACATTTAAAAACAGTATGAAACAATATGCCCAGTGAACAGTATTTCAGTAAAGTAAACCTAACTTCATCACTGTTATCTAAATGATAATTCTATTGTACTAATGTACCTTTATTATAAAGCGGGAGATACATAGCACTAGAGGCTATTTATAATTGTTCCCGGGTTCTCAGTAGGTTAAAGCACTCCACTCAAGACAACATGATCAGACATGTTATGTTATGTTATGTTAAATGGGTATTTATAAGCGCACAGCTACTCCGAAGAGTGTCCCGGCACTGAGGTGTGAGAATGAACAGATTAACTATGCAGTGTGACAGCCAGGATCGGTATTAATGGTGGAATAGCCAGGTTTTCAGTGATTTCCTAAACGCTACGAGATCTTGCGTCAGTCTTAATTCCCCCGGAAGATTATTCCACAGTTGTGCTGCCTGAACCTGGAAGGAGCGCCCCCCTATCCGTGCTCGGTGGTATTTAGGGGCACATGCCAACTGAAGTGTTGAAGACCTTAATGTACGGCGAGGGCAATAGAACTGGACTCTCTTCCTGATGTACCCGGTACCTATGCCGTGGAGAGCCTTAAAAGCCAGAACCATGGCCTTAAAATGGATCCTCCTGCGGATTGGGAGCCAATGCAGGGATTCCAAACAAGTGGACGTCCGTGCTCTTGGGCCTAGCATGAGTATTGCTCTGGCTGCCGCATTCTGGGCCACCTGCAGACTTGACAGTAGGTACTCCGGCAACCCTAAATACAGTATATTCACGTATTCCAACCTCGAAACTATCATAGCTTGGACTACCGTTTTTCTATGAGTGATAGGTAGGAGAGGCAGGAACTGCTTTAGCATCTTCAACATGCCAAAGCAAGAGCCGACCACTGCCTGAATCTGAGCGTGCATAGAAAGGTTCTCGTCCAACTTCACCCCTAAGTTTTTCACTATTTTGACAGAAGTGGAAGGGGAGACATATCAGCTGGCCACCAATTACGCCATACACTGCTGGGGGCGGCCGAAGAAAATAATCTCCGACTTTTCGGGATTACATTTAAGCTGATTAGCCTGTAGCCAGGAGAACACTTCAGTCAGACAGGAATTAATCTTGTCTCCTTTAAAATCTGAGTCTTTATTGCAGGTGAAGAGAAGCTGCGTGTCGTCCGCATACGACACAATTTTAGCTCCATAAGCCTCAGCCAAAGATGCTAGTGGTGCCATATATATATTAAAGAGGGTGGGGCTCAAGATTGAGCCCTGTGCAACTCCCACCCCCAAAGAGGGAATGGGGGCCGCAAAAGGCGGGGACCAAACTATTTGCTGGCGGTCCTTTAGAAAGGAGGCAAACCAGTTGAGTACCGTACCCCCAAAGCTGCATTCCTGAAGTCTCGCCAGGAGTCGGTCATGGGGGACGGTATCAAAGGCCGCCGATAAGTCCAATATCAATGCGGCCTTGCCGCCTTTATCTAACACGTCCTTTATGGCTTCCGACACTTCCAGCAGCGCCGTCTCAGTGCTGAAATTTGCCCTGAAACCCGACTGACTCTGGTGGAGTATTGAATTTGTTTCGACAAATGCAGTAGTGACCTGGTTCCCAACTTTTTCCAAGGCTTTAGAAAAAAAAGGAAGCAAAGATATTGGCCTGTAGTTAGAGGCCAGTTCTGGGTCTAAAGTTGGTTTTTTTAATAAGGGGAGAATTTTTGCCCTTTTCCACCTATCGGGGACCAGGCCCATCTGCAGCGACAGATTAAGGATCCAATTAACCGCAGGAATGATAATCTCCGCTATTGATACTATAATGCTGGCCGGACATGGGTCGGAAGGAGAGCCGGATTTAAGGCCTTTCATGATTTCTAATGATTTCTCCAAGGGAACCAAAGGAAACTGATTCAGGGATGCTTCTCTCACATGAGTTATGGATAAGTCTGCCTCACCGCTATCGCTCAACACCGGGGACGTTCTCGGGAAGGTCTCCTGAATATTTTTAATCTTGTCATGGAAATAAGAGGCCACTTGGTCCGTCCATGCCTCCGTAGAGATGAATGACTTGGTCGCCGCTATAGGGGAGGAGAATTCACTGACTATTCTGAAAATTTCTTATTTTTGTTCTTTGCTCGTTCAATTTTAGCGGAGAAAAACTGTTTTTTCTCCTCAAGGACTTGTTTATAGTGGGTCTTCAGCGCCTGTTTATAAATAATTTTATAATTAGGGTTGAAGTGTTTCCTCCAGGTCCTTTCTAAGTGTTTACAGATCCTCTTGCTTTCTTTAAGGGCAGTTGTAAACCAAGGGGCAGAGGACCTTACAGTTTTTACTGGACGCAAAACAAGAGGTGCAAGTTCCCCAGCCCGGAGCTGAAGCCAGTTGTCCAGACCCTCTGCATCTGCCTCTAGATCTCCACTACGAGATATAGGATGCTTATTAATAGCAGTACTCAATGCATCGGGTGTAATTAAATGGAAAGGTCTAAAATTACTCAGCTGAGACTTCCCAGGGGCCTTGGGAAGGGTCGATTCCTTTCTAAATGTAAAATCCAAAAGGAAGTGATCGGACCACACAAGGGGAAGTGGTTGTGACATTCCTATTTTAACAGTGGAAAAAATCTGATCTAAAGTGTGGCTCTTTTCATGAGTGGGAAGATGTACATAAGGGGCCAATTCTAGCACCTCCAAAGACTCTTGTAATCTGATAGAGTCTGAATCTTCCGGTTTGTCCATGTGCAAGTTAAAATCGCCCAATACCAGACAGTGTTTATGTTTCAGAGCAAAAGGTGAAACAGCGTCGCTGATGGAGGCTAAAAACCTTCCTGCAGGGCCCGGGGGTCTTTATATTAGCATGCCGGACAAAGATTGATGAGGAGACACCCCCAAATGGAAGCCGAGACATTCTGCGCCCTCTACTTCCACAGAAGGAACTGTTGTACAGGTAAAATTGTTTTTAAAAATGATAGCGATACCATCCCCTGTGCCCACTTGTCGATCCTTCCTGGTTATCTGATAGCCAGCCGGGATGGCGGAGGCTATGGTAGGGTTAGAGGCCTCACTTAACTTAGTTTCCGTTAGGAATAGAAAATCCGGGGAATTCTCCACTAATAGGTCATGAATATTGAGGGCATGTTTAGTCATAGACCGTGTATTAAGAAGCATTGCGCGAAGTTGCGTGTAAAACGGAGATTGGTTAGTATCCCGGTTACCTAAGTTACATCTGACCGGCTCCTTAGACAGCTGACCTGTTTCTTTAATAAAGGCGTCCCAGCCACATAATGAGCAGCCCTTTAACATTGGTTGCGCAAATAAGGATAAGGGAAGAGGGGAGCACCCACTCATAATCATTCCCATTTCTAGCAGCGTATGTTTATTGTAGCATATGCGGTGCGTGGAAATGGACTTACCGCCAGAGTGGCCGACGCCGACCGCCTCCGGGACGCTGACGGGCACAGACGGGCTTGCCTTTGGCGCGCCCGCTGCGCGGCCGAACCATCGAGATCTTTTTAAAGGGCAGGAAGGAAACTAGAGAGCTGACCAAAGTAGGCGGACCCGCTCTTACATACGGGTACCGCAATCGCGCTAGAGTGTTCAAAAGAATTAAAACAAGTACATACAAAATAAAACAAAACCATTAAAATGCGAGGCACATCCACATTCATTCTCCATCTTATTTTGTACGATTCTCCTTACATATCCAAATTTGAAATACTAAAGCTGGGCCAAACGTTAGTTTGTATGCGTAGTACCCATGTTAAGTTGTGGTTTTTTATATCCCTTCAGCTTTGTTTTAAGTGATTTTATCTAATAGACCAATTTATATATATTTTTAACACAAAAGTACCTCACGGTTGCTTGATTTAGGAGTGAGTACCCTGTTTTGATGATGTGCCTGATTTCATGTTTTCCAGGCACAGGTTGTAGTGTTCTAAATAGACACAAATATCTCAACTAGCCGATTAGTAACGTTTCAATATATAGTGGGAAAGATTATGCTCTCATAATTGCAGAATAATAATAATACCCCACCTGAGCTTGCGGAATCCCTTATTGCTCACAAGTACTCCGATACGGTCAATCCGAAGTAGATGTCACGGGGGACTCCAGAAGTATCAATACTGGCTAAAAAACATTAATTCCCTAAAGGATTTAAATGGGAACCAATGTTACCTCACATCATCGTATTATAAACTGGCGTCCAATATCAGTCTAAAATGGACAAAGTATTATCATGTATAAACCGCGTACCTTCAAATGCACGTATTGATTGTGAGAGGCAAGTCAGTCCTCCAACGTTAAAATTACAGACATTATCTCGCCCAAAAAGACCATGTGCGGTCGCGGTGCGGCTTTCCACGTAGGTCCTACAATGATACATATGAAATGCTGTAAAGCTTAATTCTGGCCCAAAAAGCGCAAATGCACATCCGTGGTCGCATCCTCGGGCAGAAATCTGGCTCGTATCGCGACCACAGCAGTACAATAAGTTAAGGCGCCTAATGTTCTAATTTTAAGATTCCAATCTTACCTCAAAGTAAAGGAGCCTGTCGGCAGGGGGGACAACCGATACTAAATTTCAATCTGGGTCACGACTCTCGCCTTATCTGCACGCATTTAAATATTACGGCATTGTTCCAAGCCACCTGAGGCGTAATGAACATCGTAAATGGCGTCTGACGTCATCCGTACGAGCATATCACCTGAGCCAACTAGTTTTCTTTTCTGGTTAGCGGCATAATAACTATTCTTAATGGACATAGAAAAAATCCTCCCGTCACGGTTGCCAATCATATCAAATTCTATTTAAAATATAATAATAAATTACGCAAAGTTGTTAGAAAAACATTCCATTTATTTATAGAACTGGAGTTTGTATTTTTGGAATATTTCATCCAGTTGCGGGAACATCATAGTGGCAGCTGTCAGGAAACATACACATCAACCCGGCCGCTACGAGACTTACATATAGAACCCGGAGTTACCGCTTGATGTGATTCCAACAAGGGATATCATTTTGGAGAGATTAATTTAAATAAAAGCAACCCTATAGTACCATGAGTTCTACAAAGGGTAAAATATGGAACTTTTGTTAGAGTAACTAACTGTTTTCCAAAGAGAATGATGTTTATGGATGCAATTTTAGTTTAACCTATCAGTCTCATCCAGTCTTCTTTGGAGTTTAATCCTGTCCTAACAGTGTCCAGAATGGAAATGTACCATTGTTCTCGATTTTTACGTTTTATAGTGATATCTCCTCCTCTTCTATTACCCTTAATCTTCTCAAGAATGAACCATTTAAAATCCGTACAGCCATGACCTACTTTCCTGAAATAGTCTACTAGTGGGGCATTTTCTTTGTAATTTCTTATTGCTGATTTATGTTCAGATATGCGTACTCTTAGTTCTCGTGCTGTTTCCCCCACATACCCCATATTGCACGGACATATGAGAAAGTAGACGATATTGCTGCTTCTGCAGTTATTAAGATCCTTTGCCCATAGTGTTTGTTTGTTATAGGATACACTTTTCCCTTCCATACATTGATCGCAGATTATGCAGCTGCCACATTTGTGGTTGCCTGTGGCTCTAGTTCCAGCAATGGTACGTTGTCCTAATTCACCTATATCCCTATAGGTGTGTACCAATTCCTTCTTTAAATTATTGTTACGTTTAAAGGCAAATAAAGGACGGTCTAAGGCTGTTTGTTCATTGTCGTTTAAAATACTCCAATTGGAGTTGATGATATTTTTAATTTTATTACTGATGGCCGAAAATTGGCTTACAAATACTATTTTTTGCATTGCATCTTTTTCTTGTTTCCTTTTGCTTGTATTGGTTAACATGCTCTCACGGTCATAGAACCGGGCTCGTTTGAAACAATGACTTATTAGTTTCTTTGGATAACCTCTGTCTTTAAGCTTCATTTTCAGAGTTTCCGAATGTTTATGAGAATCTGCTAAAGAGGAACAGTTCCTTCAAAAACGAAAGAACTGCCCAAAGGGGATGTTATCCTTTTGGGCCTTAGGATGGTAGCTTGTGTAATGTAATAACGTATTTTTATCGGTGGGTTTTGTAAAAGTTCCACCTCCAAAGTGCCATCTACATCCTTAATATTAAGATCAAAAAAACTGACAAGACTATTACTGTATTGTGCCGTGAATTTTAGATTTTTATCACCTAAGTTGAGCCATATTAAAAATTCATTTAAGAGTTCTTCTGGTCCATTCCAAATGAACAAAATGTCGTCGATGAACCTGTACCATTTGGTCACATTCTCAAAAAAAGGAGCAGCCTCGTTAAAAATATGTTTATTTATCTTCAAATTGGCCAACGTACAGACAGGCCAGACTGGGGGCACAGGTGGCCCCCATACTGGTCCCCTTGCACTGGAGATATAGACTGTCCTTAAATAAGAACATATTCTCCTTCAGTACTAATTTTGTACATTCAATAATAAATTCTGCACTAGCACCCCTACACACATCAGACCCCAGGATGTGCTCAACTACAGCTATGGTGTCATCCTGGGGTATGTTGGTGTAGAGGGCTTCAATTTCAAGGGTTACTAATAACTGAGATTGGTTATTGAAGGTAGAGCCCTCAATGATGCTGATCATATGTGCTGAGTCTTTGATGTATGATCGTTGTGCTTGCACTAAAGGTTTAAGAAACCTATCTATATATTTGCTCAATGGTTCTAATGGAGAACCAATGCAACTTACAATAGGTCTTAAGGGGGATTTTTCTCATTTTTGTGGACCTTAGGCAGACCATAAATAGCCGGAATAATGGCTTTGGTTTGGGTCAGAAATTTATATTTACTCTCCTTTATTAGATCATTCTCCTTTGCTGAAGCTAGGAGATCAGAGATGTTAGTTTTTAGTGTGGTCCACCGTCTCATAGGGACCTTGGAGTAATGTTCTTCTACATTTAAAAGGTCCATAATTCTATGTTCATAATCCAGGGTGTCAAAAATAACAACCCCTCCCCCTTTATCTTCAGGTTGAATTGTAATCTGTTGGTCATTTTTAAGAGATTTAATGGCTTCCCTCTGTAACTTACTCATATTACTGTTAGTTGGCGGTGGATTATCCCAGATATTGCGTATTTTAGACTCTGCCATTTGTTCAAAGACCTCAACATTTTTATTCACTACACATGTATTGGGGGTAAAGGTGGACTTGGGTCTAAGCCCTGAGATACTGTTATCATCAGTGGGCTCCCTGTTCTCAAAGAATCGTTTTAATCTGATCTTTCTAAAAAAGGATTTAAGATCCTTTTCTAACATGAATTTATTGATATGAGTCGTGGGTGCGAAACTGAAACCTTTTTCTAGGACCTCTAATTCCCTTTCATTAAGAGATCTGTTTGAGAGATTAATGATGGGAAATTTTCTCACCGCCAATATCTCTGGTTCCTGGTTTGAAGGAATTCATCTTGGGGGGGATTTCTCATGTATTGTCCTCTCCCATAATCCCTGTTCGTCCTGGTGCCCCTTCTTGGGCGTTGACCTAAAAAAGACGAGGAAGAGGAAGTAGAGGCCCCCGGTCCATATTCCTGATTTTGATGACTCATGCCTTGATCTGATCTTGACATACCTTCATCTTCACTGCTTGACCCTGAGGTCTCTGAGAACGTAATACGTTTTCTTCCACCTATTGAGTAAATGGGTCTATGGGGGTGGGTCTCTCCCAATTTTGTTCCTTCTTTTGCTGGTAATAGTCTTTTCCCAAATACGGGTAGTTTAATTCTATACTATATTTGTTGATGTCCTTTCCAAGTTTCTTGGTCTTCTTATTCAGCAGATAGTCCTTATACCCATCTACTTCTATATTAAGTTCTTCTAATTTCTTCTTTGCTTCATCTAAAGCTATATTGTTCTTAATTTCTAATTCTAATTGTTTTATTTCTTTTTCCAGAATAATAATTTCTTGGGCGGTTTCAATAATCAGTAAAATCCAATCCCTACTACACCTATTGGAAATTTGAGTCCAAGTCTCTAGGAACTTTCTGTTTTCAATGAACAAACCGGGTTCATTTTTTACTTGTAAACCAATAGGAATGACGCCGGATTTAATATATTCAATTAAGAATTCTGCGTGCATTTCAGTCCGTATTAGTTTTTTCTTTAAGTTTAAGAATTTTCCCCATTTATCATTGTTACCAGAGAGTACTGTTACTTTAGTTCAATTTTTTGTACTAATATTGATAATCTTGTTAAATTGTTCCTCACTGAATCCAAAGGTTTTGATTGAATCCATAGTGTCAGTAGGTTATATAACTCTTACCACTGATAAGGATATAAATATATCTCTCAATAATAGGTTTCAGCAAAACCTATTCTCCCCAGCCCGAAAGCTGTACAGATGATTTCAAGAAGAAAGGGAGTGGCCCCACTCACCAAGAGACAGGGTACCAAATACAATAAATGTATAAAAAAGGGGGGTTTTCTCTTGGTTTAGCACTGTCAAAATCTCAGTCATCACATTCAGCCATGCACAATACGTACAACTCTCAATTATTCTGCGAACCCAACGATCAATTATAATTACAAACACCAATATCACTGGGTATGTAGAAAACTATGTTAATTTATTAAAAACTTTGTTCATTTGTTAAAAGCATATACTCAATCATATAAGACACAATTAATAATATAAAAGACAAGACCACAGATATATGTTAATTAAATCTAAAACAATACATACATGTAGCAAATCAATGTGTACGAGAGACAAGTGACAAATTAAAAAAATCATCCAAGCTGCGTTAATTCGATTGAATCTAGAGTCTATCTTTCTTCACTTTTTTGACTCAAATGTTCCTCGAATTTAACCAATAAACAACAAAGGGCGTCGACGCGTTTCGGTGTGATGTAACTTTTTGCACCACCTTCTTCAGGACTATTCACAATAACTGTCTCTCATAAAAATTAGCACAGAATTGTATGTGCCTGTTAAAAACAAAAATACATATATCAACACATTTAAAAACAGTATGAAACAATATGCCCAGTGAACAGTATTTCAGTAAGTAAACCTAACTTCATCAGTGTTATCTAAACGATAATTCTATTGTACTAATGTACCTTTATTATAAAGAGGGAGATACAGAGTACTAGAGGCTATTTATAATTGTTCCCGGGTTCTCAGTAGGTTAAAGCACTCCACTCAAGACAACATCATCAGACATCCACATTCATTCTCCATCTTATTTTGTACGATTCTCCTTACATATCCAAATTTGAAATACTAAAGCTGGGCCAAACGTTAGTTTGTATGCGTAGTACCCATATTAAGTTGTGGTTTTTTATATCCCTTCAGCTTTGTTTTAAGTGATTTTATCTAATAGACCAATTTATATATATTTTTAACACAAAAGTACCTCACGGTTGCTTGATTTAGGAGTGAGTACCCTGTTTTGATGATGTGCCTGCTTTCATGTTTTCCAGGCACAGGTTGTGGTGTTCTAAATAGAATAGTTTGGATTCAGTGAGGAACAATTTAACAAGATTATCAATATGAGTACAAAAAATGGAAATAAAGTAACAGTACTCTCTGGTAACAATGATAAATGGGGAAAATCTTAAACTTAAAGAAAAAACTAATACGGACTGAAATGCACGCAGAATTCTTAATTGAATATATTAAATCCGGCGTCATTCCTATTGGTTTACAAGTAAAAAATGAACCCGGTTTGTTCATTGAAAACAGAAAGTTCCTAGAGACTTGGGCTCAAATTTCCAATAGGTGTAGTAGGGATTGGATTTTACTGATTATTGAAACCGCCCAAGAAATTATTATTCTGGAAAAAGAAGAAATAGAACAATTAGAATTAGAAATTAAGAACAATATAGCTTTAGATGAAGCAAATAAGAAATTAGACGAACTTAATATAGAAGTAGATGGGTATAAGGACTATCTGCTGAATAAGAAGACAAAGAAACTTCGAAAGGACATCAACAAATATAGTATAGCATTAAACTACCCGTATTTGGGGAAAGACTATTACCAGCAAAAGAAGGAACAAAATTGGGAGAAACCCCCCCCCCCTCATAGACCCATTTACTCAAGAGGTGGAAGAAAACGTATTACGTTCTCAGAGACCTCAGGGTCAAGCAGTGAAGATGAAGGTATGTCAAGATCAGATCAAGGCATGAGTCATCAAAATCAGGAATATGGACCGGGGGCCTCTACTTCCTCTTCCTCTTCTTTTTTAGGTCAATTCCCAAGAAGGGGCACCAGGACGAACAGGGATTATGGGAGAGGACAATACATGAGAAATCCCCCAAGATGAATTCCTTCAAACCAGGAACCAGAGATATTGGCGGTGAGAAAATTTCCCATCATTAATCTCTCAAACAGATCTCTTAATGAAAGGGAATTAGAGGTCCTAGAAAAAGGTTTCAGTTTCGCACCCACGACTCATATCAATAAATTCATGTTAGAAAAGGATCTTAAATCCTTTTTTAGAAAGATCAGATTAAAACTATTCTTTGAGAACAGGGAGCCCACTGATGAGAACAGTATCTCAGGGCTTAGACCAAAGTCCACCTTTACCCCCAATACATGTGTAGTGAATAAAAATGTTGAGGTCTTTGAACAAATGGTAGAGTCTAAAATACGCAATATCTGGGATAATCCACCGCCAACTAACAGTAATATGAGTAAGTTACAGAGGGAAGCCATTAAATCTCTTAAAAATGACCAACAGATTACAATTCAACCTGAAGATAAAGGGGAGGGGTTGTTATTTTTGACACCCTGGATTATGAACATAGAATTATGGACCTTTTAAATGTAGAAGAACATTACTCCAAGGTCCCTGTGAGACGGTGGACCACACTAAAAACAAACATCTCTGATCTCCTAGCTTCAGCAAAGGAGAATGATCTAATAAAGGAGAGTGAATATAAATTTCTGACCCAAACCAAAGCCATTATTCCGGCTATTTATGGTCTGCCTAAGGTCCACAAAAATGAGAAAAATCCCCCCTTAAGACCTATTGTAAGTTGCATTGGTTCTCCATTAGAACCATTGAGCAAATATATAGGTAGGTTTCTTAAAGCTTTAGTACAAGCACAACGATCATACATCAAAGACTCAGCACATATGATCAGCATCATAGAGGGCTCTACCTTCAATAACCAATCTCAGTTATTAGTAACCCTTGACATTGAAGCCCTCTACACCAACATACCCCAAGATGACACCATAGCTGTAGTTGAGCACTTCCTGGGGTCTGATGTGTGTAGGGGTGCTAGTGCAGAATTTATTATTGAATGTACAAAATTAGTACTGAAGGAGAATATGTTCTTATTTAAGGACAGTCTATATCTCCAGTGCAAGGGGACCAGTATGGGGGCCACCTGTGCCCCCAGTCTGGCCTGTCTGTACGTTGGCCAATTTGAAGATAAACATATTTTTAACGAGGCTGCTCCTTTTTTTGAGAATGTGACCAAATGGTACAGGTTCATCGACGACATTTTGTTCATTTGGAATGGACCAGAAGAACTCTTAAATGAATTTTTAATATGGCTCAACTTAGGCGATACAAATCTAAAATTCAAGGCACAATACAGTAATAGTCTTGTCAGTTTTTTGGATCTTAATATTAAGGATGTAGATGGCACTTTGGAGGTGGAACTTTTACAAAACCCACCGATAAAAATACGTTATTACATTACACAAGCTACCATCCTAAGGCCCAAAAGGATAACATCCCCTTTGGGCAGTTCCTTTGTCTTCGAAGGAACTGTTCCTCTTTAGCAGATTTTTATAAACATTCGGAAAATCTGAAAATGAAGCTTAAAGACAGAGGTTATCCAACGAAACTAATAAGTCATTCTTTCAAACGAGCCCGGTTCTATGACCGTGAGAGCATGTTAACCAATACAAGCAAAAAGAAACAAGAAAAAGATGCAATGCAAAAAATAGTATTTCTAAGCCAATTTTCGGCCATCAGTAATAAAATTAAAAATATCATCAACCCCAATTGGAGTATTTTAACGACAATGAACAAACAGCCTTAGACCGTCCTTTATTTGCCTTTAAACGTAACAATAATTTAAAGAAGGAATTGGTACACACCTATAGGGATATAGGTGAATTAGGACAACGTACCATTGCTGGAACTAGAGCCACAGGCAACCACAAATGTGGCAGCTGCATAATCTGCGATCAATGTATGGAAGGGAAAAGTGTATCCTATAACAAACAAACACTATGGGCAAAGGATCTTAATAACTGCAGAAGCAGCAATATCGTCTACTTTCTCATATGTCCGTGCAATATGGGGTATGTGGGGAAACAGCACGAGAACTAAGAGTACGCATATCTGAACATAAATCAGCAATAAGAAATTACAAAGAAAATGCCCCACTAGTAGACCATTTCAGGAAAGTAGGTCATGGCTGTACGGATTTTAAATGGTTCATTCTTGAGAAGATTAAGGGTAATAGAAGAGGAGGAGATATCACTATAAAACGTAAAAATCGAGAACAATGGTACATTTCCATTCTGGACACTGTTAGGACAGGATTAAACTCCAAAGAAGACTGGATGAGACTGATAGGTTAAACTAAAATAGCATCCATAAACATCATTCTCTTTGGAAAACAGTTAGTTACTCTAATAAAAGTTCCATATTTTACCCTTTGTAGAACTCATGGTACTATAGGGTTGCTTTTATTTAAATTAATCTCTCCAAAAATGATATCCCTTGTTGGAATAAACATCAAGCGGTAACTCCGGGTTCTATATGTAAGTCTCGTAGTGGCCGGGTTGATGTGTATGTTTCCTGACAGCTGCCGCTATGATGTTCCCTCAACTGGATGAAATATTCCAAAAATACAAACTCCAGTTCTATAAATAAATGGAATGTTTTTCTAACAACTTTGCGTAATTTATTATTATATTTTAAATAGAATTTGATATGATTGGCAACCGTGACGGGAGGATTTTTTCCATGTCCATTAAGAATCGTTATTATGCCGCTAACCAGAAAAGAAAACTAGTTGGCTCACGTGATATGCTCGTACGGATGACGTCAGACGCCATTTACGACGTTCAGTACGCCTCAGGTGGCTTGGAACAATGCCGTAATATTTAAATGCGTGCAGATAAGGCGAGAGTCGTGACCCAGATTGAAACTTAGTATCGGTTGTCCCCCTCGCCGACAGGCTCCTTTACTTTGAGGTAAGATTGAAATCTTAAAATTAGAACATTAGGCGCCTTGACTTATTGCGCTGCTGTGGTCGCGATACGAGCCAGATTTCTGCCCGAGGATGCGACCACGGATGTGCATTTGCGCTTTTTGGGCCAGAATCAAGCTTTACAACATTTCATATGTATCATTCTAGGACCTACGTGGAAAACCGCACCGCGACCGCACATGGTCTTTTTGGGCGAGATAATATCTGTAATTTTAACGTTGGAGGACTGACTTGCCTCTCACAATCAATACGTGCATTTGAAGGTATGCGGTTTATACATGATAATACTTTGTCCATTTTAGACTGATATTGGACACCAGTTTATAATACGATGATGTGAGGTAACATTGGTTCCCATTTAAATCCTTTAGGGAATGAATGTTTTTAGCCAGTATTGATACTTGTGGAGTCCCCCGTGACATCTACTTAGGATTGTCCGTATCGGAGTACTTGTGAGCAATAAGGGATTCCGCAAGCTCAGGTGGGGTATTATTATTATTCTGCAATTATGAGACCGTAATGTTTCTCACTATATTTTGAAACGTTACTAATCGGCTAGTTGTGATATTTGTTTCTATTTAGAACACCGCAACCTGTGCCTGGAAAACATGAAAGCAGGCACATCATCAAAACAGGGTACTCACTCCTAAATCAAGCAACAGTAAGGTACTTTTGTGTTAAAAATATATATAAATTGGTCTATTAGATAAAATCACTTAAAACAAAGCTGAAGGGATATAAAAAATCACAACTAAGGGGCCGATTCCGATCTCGGTCGTAGGCGCACTCAATACCATTCGGTCGGGAAAAAAGCCATGCGAATGCCTGTTTCCCGACCGATCCGTACATTATTCCGAACGAGCAAGTACGATGCGCACAACAGCATAGAATCCGGCCGAGTCGTACTCACCCAATCCAGGTCCTGTTCTCCGACCGAGGCGAATCCGGAAACGCCGAATCGAGTCGCACGGAAGGGAAAATGCAGCCCCGTCCGGCCGGACAAGTACGATGCGCTTTCCGTACGCGCCGAACTTGTCGCTACGTCCGGCACGTCAAAGCTTCCGGGAGAGGCGCACATAAGCTCCGATTCGCGCCACAACACGATCCACGGCTACGAGGCGAACACGCCAGCGACGAGGACGACGCGAAGCAACGAGAAAGACGAACGAGACGAACCAACCATGAATCCCTTCGTTCCGATCCTACCAATATTCTACATTTACTACCGGAACAGGCACGGACGCGTACGGCGCAGAAGATAAGTCAGACACCAACCACAAAAACATACAACACGTACACGACACATCACACACACACAGAGGGATGCAGAATTTACTTACACCAGCAACAGCAGCACCATAGGGGCGGGATGCCCATCACCAATGCCACATATGCACACAGGGGCCTGGATGCGCACCACCACTACCACCCCTACCCAGGGGGGGCTGGATGCCTACCACTACTACCACCCTTAGCCAGGGGGGCTGGATGCCTACCACTACTACCACCCTTACCCAGGGGGGCTGGATGCCTACCACTACTACCACCCTTAGCCAGGGGGGCTGGTTGCCTACCACCACTACCACACTTACCCAGGGGGGGCTGGATGCCTACCACTACTACCACCCTTACCCAGGGGGGGCTGGATGCCCACCACTACTACCACCCTTACCCAGGGGGGGCTGGATGCCTACCACTACTACCACCCTTAGCCAGGGGGGCTGGATACCTACCACTACTACCACCCTTAGCCATGGGGGTGCCAGATGCCTACCACTACTACCACCCTTACCCAGGGGGTGACAGATGCCCACCACCACTACCACCCTTACCCAGGGGGGGCTGGATGCCTACCACTACTACCACCCTTAGCCAGGGGGCTGGATGCCTACCACAACTACCACCCTTAGCCAGGGGGCTGGATGCCTACCACTACTACCACCCTTAGCCATGGGGGTGCCAGATGCCTACCACTACTACCACCCTTACCCAGGGGGGCTGGATGCCTACCACTACTACCACCCTTAGCCATGGGGGTGCCAGATGCCTACCACTACTACCACCCTTAGCCAGGGGGGCTGGATGCCTACCACTACTACCACCCTTAGCCAGGGGGGCTGGATGCCTACCACAACTACCACCCTTACCCAGGGGGGGCTGGATGCCTACCACTACTACCACCCTTAGCCATGGGGGTGCCAGATGCCTACCACTACTACCACCCTTAGCCAGGGGGCTGGATGCCTACCACTACTACCACCCTTAGCCATGGGGGTGCCAGATGCCCACCACTACTACCACCCTTACCCAGGGGGCTGGATGCCTACCACTACTACCACCCTTAGCCAGGGGGCTGGATGCCTACCACTACTACCACCCTTAGCCAGGGGGTGCCAGATGCCCACCACTACTACCACCCTTACCCAGGGGGGCTGGATGCCTACCACCACTACCACCCTTAGCCAGGGGGCTGGATGCCTACCACTACTACCACCCTTAGCCAGGGGGCTGGATGCCTACCACTAACAACATCTCCACTCACAGGATGGCTAATACATGTCGCAACAAGCACACACCAACATAAAGAATGCAACATTAAGACATCCCCCCAACACCATGACAAGCGTGTGTAGACTGTGTCAAATGCCTACGACACAGAACATGATCATCAACATACAATGTGACACCCTATCACATGTGCCACACATAAATGTGTGTGGCCCCCACAATGCAAGCAGGCCATGACCATTGTGGCAATGGGGTCCAAACCCCCATCATCACAGTGCCCAAAATGTAAGTGTGGGGTCCTGAGCTGAAGCACATCTTGACCATTATGGCAATGGGGTCCAAACCCCCATCATCACAGTGACCAAAATGTAAGTGTGGGGTCCTGAGCTGAAGCACATCTTGACCATTGTGGCAATGGGGTCCAAATCCCCATCATCACAGTGCCCAAAATGTAAGTGTGGGGTCCTGAGCTGAAGCACATCTTGACCATTGTGGCAATGGGGTCCAAACCCCCATCATCACAGTGCCCAAAATGTAAGTGTGGGGTCCTGAGCTGAAGCACATCTTGACCATTGTGGCAATGGGGTCCAAACCCCCATCATCACAGTGACCAAAATGTAAGTGTGAACAAAGTAGAAGCTACAACTGGCAAACTGCATGGACAAATCCTGGTCACAGAACAACAAACACAACTGTGGCAAAGTAGTGCAGGTGTCCCATTGCAACATAGATTTGGGGAGGCAAACAGTGCAGTGCAAATAAGACATACCTCTGGCCAGCTGCATACAAACATCACCCATGGTGTCTGACACCGTCAACATACATCAATGACACAATGACAGAAGTGACCATCACAATGCAGACCCACATATTTGCACCAATGGACACACCAATGCAGATACCCTGTGTAGACTGCAGATGGCAGGTGAACAGATACCATACCATGGCAGCAATGGGACACATAAACAATGATCATTGTGCTGACTGATGACCTAGGAGTCCCAGGGACAGCAGGGCAAACACACCAAACAACATACAGATAATGGCACACCATGAATATGCCAATGCAGTGGCGCTGATGCACAAACACAAACAGGCAGACACACCCTGCACATCAAACACAACAGGTGAGGGGGGACCAGTGTCCCCAGGCAACCACACAACACATGAGGAGGCCTGAAGACCAAACACACAGATGTGCATACAGTGCCACACAAAGATAACTCAGGGATCCAATTCCCCTATGTGGGCAATCAGGCATTGTCAGATGAGAGGGAGCACAAATCACACATGTCACACAAGCATGTAGGAACAGCAACCCACACAGTAAGACACTGAGGCACCACAGCACCACCCCCAGGGCCCACACAATGTGGTGACCCTGGGCTGCATTACAATACCACTGTGATGACAAAGCCAGATGTCGTTCACACTGTGAACCACAGTCATGTATCCTGAGCAAAGAATCACCAGCACACCCACACAAGCACAAATCAATCAGCATGGCCAGTAAGCCAAGGCCAACATGGAGGCAGGGGTCTTGCCGGGGCAACAACTCTCATCTGCACACACTAAACAACACACACCTCGACCACCAACAATGTGCTGCAGTGAAGCTCACATGCACAGGTGACATTGCGCATGCACCCATGACAATCCCAGGGGGGTGGGTGGGAAGCAAGGTGCAGAAACACAGCACACATGGCCACTCAACAAGACTCCTAAATGTCTGACACACTGCACACTACGCCGTACATGGACATGACGGCAACACCACACCAACCAATGGGTTCCCAGCCACAGTCACACACCAATGAAGAAGCCAAGGTCACCCACAAAGAACACACATGGACAACTACCAACATTGCAGCCCTGACCCTGAGGAGTGCCAGCAGTCACACACACAACGTGTCCCAAACAATGAAAGCTAACACAAACCGGAAATCACATTACAGGAGTAAACAACAAGTGCTAAGGGGAATCCTAACTGTGACCCATCAGCGCCTGCCCACAAACTCAGCCCTGACAGCAAACACACCTATGGGTGACACCCTGATGACCAGTTAAGTGCCATGCACCCACATCACAGAGAACCCAGGGAGTAGACTTTGGGGGAACATAGCTCAACTCAGCAAGCATCACAAACAGGAACATCACTAGGGATCCCAGCACGCATAGCAAAATGGAAGTGAACACACAGACATGCTCATACAACACACACCTTGGGCGCAGGCAATGTCACAGGAGCACACATTGCCATGAGGGGACTCCACTCCTGTGTGAGGAAAGCTGTGCCATATGTCGCATCAGTAGTGCTCCATCATGTCAGCACAACACTTTGTCACACAGTAAACAATTAGCACCAAATCAAGGCTCCCATCACATCAGCCTGGTCATGGGAGTGTCAACGAAATCATCAGCACAGATCTAACACACATGTACAGCAAGTTGCACTGACAACACAGATGAGTCCTTCCCCATTGATGCCCAAACCTGCATGTCCACTGGAGATGGCCACACGGTCAGGGAAGTAGACGAATTGAACAATGGCAAGCACTACAGATGTGCAGGGATGGAAGCCACAGATGTGACATTGCTAATGTAACTAGGAAATTCCATTGCCAAATATTGTACACATGACACCCACAGATGCTGTTAAGGATGACATGGATACACCACAGGATAAGACACTGTCCCTCTGGACCACATGGGGCCCTGCCCAGTGACACTTCATTTTCATGAGACCAAAGATCATCATCCCTGCTGCAAGGGCATGGTCAGCATCATCAACATCATGTACATCAGAAGTAATAGCATTAGAGAACAGAACGTTGCTTTATTCAGCATATGTGTGTCCAAAAACTCAGAGAACAGTAATGCTCCAACAAAGGCCAATGGCCAGTCCATCAAGTAAGTCAATACAGGGTGACAGTGGCAGATGTCACCCTACGCATGCCTGCACTGCACAAAACCAGGGACAATCCACTAGGAGGGGCAACCGGGGGGGCAGGCCAGGCACCGCAGGGACAGGATCAGGGCTCACCAGGAGGAGGCAGGGAAGGGGTGGTGGGTGCTGGAGAGCCACTGACAACTGCAGTGGAGGTGTCTGACATGGTGTGTGCCAGCACAACTGGGGGGCATGGCTCAGATGGTGTGTATGCTGGCACGACTGCAGTGGACCGTGCAGATGGAGTGGACAGGTCCGCCACTGCAGTGCCCAAGTCAGACAGGGTGGTAGTGGACTCCACTGCAGTGCCTACCTCCAGGGGAGGAGAATGGGGAACAGGCAAGGTGGGCTGGACAGAGGGGGAGGACACCCTCACCACATCAGTGGCATAGACAAGCGCAGCGGGGGGTGTGGTGCCGGGAGAGCAAGTGGCAGGGGGAGAAGGCCGGATCCTCTTGGGGATGGTATATCTGTGGGTGGGGGAACCTGGGGCAGGGTGTGGTGGGGGCACCTGTGGAGTGGGGGCCTGAGGGATGGAGGAAGGAGACCTGGTGCCTGAGCTGCAGGGCGGCGGCGGGGTCTTGCTCTTACGACTCCGGGGGGCTTGCGGGTGGGGGCCTCAGTCTGTCTGCGCCTGGGGGAGGGTGTCCGGGGGCGAGGGGCACTCTGCTCCGTGTGGTTGGGCTTCCTCTTCCCCCTGGATGCTGGAGCAGCTGGATCGTAGGGGATGAGGCCGAGGTCACAGAGGAAGAGCCGCTGTGACTTTGGGGTTGCAGGTGAGGCAAGGGAGGGTGCTTTGGAGGGAGAGGCAACTGAGGACTGCGCAGTGCTTGTGGATGCGTGTGTGTGTTCCAGGGCCCCATCCCCTGTGAGTCTGGTTTCAGTCCCCTGACTATGCGTGCGTGTGCGTTTTGTTTGTGGCGTGTGTGTCTGTGTGCTGGACATGTGTGTGCTGGTGTGTGCCTGTGCCAGTGTGTGTGTGCTTGGGACGGGTAAGGTGCTGGGGAGTGTGGATGGAGCAGAGGCAGGAGGGGTGAGGGACTGTCTGAGGAGGGACACTGCTGCCGTCAGGGAGGAGTCCATGGACCTATTGCCCCTCTGTAGGTCAGACATGCCCGATGAGATGCCCTCCATGAACGACACTAGCTGAGTCAACAGAGCGGTGTGTGCATGGAGGACACTCAGCATGGCTGTCTGCCCTACATGGAGCTGGCGAAAGAGGTACACAGACTCCTCACTCAGGGCAGCAGGGGACACAGGGGCATGGGGTGCGGTGCCTGGCCCGAAGGAGACACGCTCCCGAACATGGGAGCCTCCACGGACCTGGGGAATGGGAGCCGATGGGAGGGCGGTGGTGGTGCTGGTGGTGGCGGGGACAGCAACACTAGCTGGGGTGTGGTGGCTGCTGACACCCGCCTCCATAAGGGAGTCATCCTCCGAGCCGCTGTGGTCCTCAGCTGAGGTGGATGCTGCTGAGGACTCCTTGGTGTGGCTCCCCTCGCCCTCCGTGCCACTGGGTCCCTCCAACCACTCCTCGGCTGCTGACCCAGTCTGGCTCTCCGGCTCCTCCTGGTCCATGGAGCTGTCCCCTTCCGTGGCCGTGGATGTATCTGCAATCAATGGGGAAACAGACAGACATCAGTCACCTGCACCAAACGCACACACCACTGTGAGCACAGCACATTACAGAGCAAGCCCTGGCATCATTAGTTGAACATTGCTAAAAGTGCCCTAACTGAACAGGAGAAGCCAATTGTCAGTCTGATGCCAACCATGGCACTCACATCCCACATGGCCTTGCACCCATCTGTCTGGTGTCTGTTGGATAGCAACACCCCAGTGTGGACACATGCACCACCTACACAGTAGTTGGACAGTGCAGAGGACACGGTGTAGCATGTGGACATGCACACATCACAACTCTTGCCACTGAGTCAGTACAGGTTTCCGGATGAAAGGGATGCCCAGAGTCAAATAGGAAATGCATGTGATGCATACCAGCGACAGACACCATGATGCACCCATGTCCTGATAGCCATCGCCACAATGGTGTGCATGTAGCACATGTCACTCCCCTGCAGGATCACCAATAAGTAGACACATGCCATGGCGGAGGCATGACTGCTAAGTCATACATCACTGTCTCAGTGATGTATGACTTGGCAGCCAGACAACAACACTCTGCACTGTGTCACAATAGTAGGTCATGGGGAATGCAAGTCCTGGAGCTGCACAAGTGCACATGTACATCCCCCACACAACACATCATCTTAACCCTCATCTGTCCAGGTCATACCGATTGGACATATGGGAGACCTGTGACACTACCCTCTGAACCTGAGCCCCTCACAATCTGCTGTGAATGGGAAACAGCTGCCTGAACTTCACATTCGCATACCCCAGTCTGCACGGGCAGCTGATCAAACACCTATGTGACACACAAGTATCGTCTCCTATGGTCACATCTCCAGTGGCATGCTGAGCCCCTACCGAGAAACACCCCAGCAGTCCTGGCAACAAATCCACAGCACACTGACACAGAGGCAGACACCTGAGGGGTCAAATCCCTGCGCACAACGTGTCAGCTGATACACGGGAGTGGGAGTACAGGTGTATTGGATGGGCTGGAGTAGGCATGACTGTCCTGCCCCACATGAATGAGGGATGAGCCCTGGACAGTGGATAGCTGGCTATGTATGTGTGACACACGTAATCTGCACACTCCTGGGGCCCAAACATTGTTCCCACCCACTGCATGGGTGTGTGCCAAATACCCCAGGCACATGTGGTGGCTCAGCTCAGCAAGTGGACCGCATATCAAAGCAACACGCAGATTACATGTCCGAACACAGGCATTGTGTGAACAATGGACCCACCCATGATGCCCACAACAGAGTTAGGGAAACAGATGCTGTCCCCCACCTTGAGTGAAGCAAACTGCAAGGACACAGTCCCAAGTGACACAATTCCCTGAATGTAAGGGCCACACCTGGGTATCAGATGAGGAGTGGGCAGTGCACAATAGAGGGACATGGCTCCTGGACAACATGACTGCTGTACTGTGGCAGTTTAACCAGGCCAGAGGAGGGCACATAGCATGTAATACAGAGTTCACAGTGCAGTCTTTGACTCACCCCCTCCTTGCTGCTGTCTGGCCTTCAGCTGCCCATCCAGGTCTGGAAACACCACCGCCAGGATCTGGAGCATGTGGGGGTCAGGGTCCGTGTTCCGCCCCTCCTGCGAGGAGGCGACAGCTTCAGCTGGACCCGTGCAATCCTCCGGGTCCAGCCCCGAAGGTCCTGCCACCTCTTCTGGCAGTTGCGGATCCGGCGCTTGTAGACCCCCACGGACCAGACAGCCCGGACGATGTCCTTCCAGATCTCCTGCTTCCGATGGGCATTAACCTGTGAGGATGACAAAGTGAAAAGGCCATTACTACACATGCAACATATCCGTGCATGATACAGTTGTATATACATATCTCAATCACAGGGGCACATGATGTACACAGGCAGTGCAACGCTGCCCATGGACAGTTTGCCAGAAGTCACTACATGGTATCATTGCATGGGAAGTAAAACCTTGTTCAAATGCACTGTCACTGCACCATACCTGTCCAGTGCATGTCACTACACACTATGGGGGGTGACAACTACTCAGTGAGCCTGCTAGCCAGTGGTGTGCAGACTTTCAGCCTTGCTAGTCAGACAAAATGCACATTCAGAAAGGCAGTGCACAGAACACTCACCTGCTCCACTAGTGTCCCATACAGCTTGCTGTACTGTGGAAGTAGGCTGTCCAGCAGGGCCTGGTTCTCCTCAAGGCTGAAGGCTGGGGCTCTCTCCACAGTACGTGCCATTGCAGGGTCCAGAGGGGGCAGAGACAGCAGCAGTGCAGTGGCAGATGTCGTCCTGGAGCATGTAGTGCAGGCAAGTGAGCTCTCAGGGGAACAGCCAGCAATATATATGTGCTGCAGAGGCAGATACTGTCCCATGTGTCCAAAGTGATAGGTCCAAGTCGTTTGCATCTTCTGAATCTGGCCAATCCATGGAATAGCAGCACCAATACACGCCCACAGCATCCTTCAAATCTTCAACTTCATGACATACATGATTTTGCAACATTGTTGTGGGTGACCAACTGAATTTCCAGCAACCGACTCGTTCGAATTTCGAAAACGCGTCCGTTGCCAGGCTAGGCCATTGACAATGGGTGTGCACTGATCGGTCCATTGCGGTTCAACGCGTACAGGGGTACAACGCGTACCCGCGCACATTGAATGCAATGGGCCGGCCGGGTGCACCGATCGGTCCATTGCGGTTCAACGCGTACAGGGGTACAACGCGTACCCGCACACATTGAATGCAATGGGCCGGCCGGGTACACCGATCGGTCCATTGCGGTTCAACGCGTACAGGGGTACAACGCGTACCCGCACACATTGAATGCAATGGGCCGGCCGGGTGCACCGATCGGTCCATTGCGGTTCAACGCGTACAGGGGTACAACGCGTACCCGCACACATTGAATGCAATGGGCCGGCCGGGTGCACCGATCGGTCCATTGCGGTTCAACGCGTACAGGGGTACAACGCGTACCCGCACACATTGAATGCAATGGGCCGGCCGGGTGCACCGATCGGTCCATTGCGGTTCAACGCGTACAGGGGTACAACGCGTACCCGCACACATTGAATGCAATGGGCCGGCCGGGTGCACCGATCGGTCCATTGCGGTTCAACGCGTACAGGGGTACAACGCGTACCCGCACACATTGAATGCAATGGGCCGGCCGGGTGCACCGATCGGTCCATTGCGGTTCAACGCGTACAGGGGTACAACGCGTACCCGCACACATTGAATGCAATGGGCTGGCCGGGTGCACCGATTGGTCCATTGCGGTTCAACGCGTACAGGGGTACAACGCGTACCCGCACACATTGAATGCAATGGGCCAGCCGGGTGCACCGATCGGTCCATTGCTGTTCAACACATCCCTGTACAAGTGACTGGCATATGTCACCATGCCTGTCTCAGATGAACATATGCCAGCCACAAATAGCTCCCAGGGAGTGAGGGGCACACCTACAACACCACAGCCTGTCCAAACTGTATCATAAGGCATGTAAGGCTGCATTTCCTATTGTGTGTATGTTGGTGTACATGTTGTCCTGTGGGTGTCACCTGGGGGCAGCCACCCCCAGGCTGTGCACGTGTTCATGGGGACAGGATCCTGGGTGTTACGTGTACATGACCACTGTGATGTGCAACTGTTCATATCTGAGCATGTGCCATGGTCACATTTCACGGTGGTGTATGTGTATGTCATGTCACATACCCCGTGAGTCCCATGTGGGATGGTATGTTTGAGCCAGGGTGACCCAGTGGCACAATAGTGATGGTCCTCCACAGTCTGTGTGCATGTAGTGTTTACAATGTCTCTGATTTCATGTGCACAATGGGAGACAGTCTCCACATCCACGTTGTTTGTGCATGGACTTTGATGTTGTGCGTGTGTGTGTCACAGACGTCCATGTCTGTCCTGCAGAGGCAAGTGGAACCACTACCTGTGGGGGTCATGGTTGTTTTGCTGTGGTGTATACATGATACTCCATGTAATGCCAGTGTCCATGTGGCAATACAGGGTCCCTGGGAATGTGCCTGTCGTTGAGCTGTGATGCCTGGGGCACATCTGTCCTCACATGTCACTGTGGGGGGTGATTGTGACATGGCAGCAGGAGATGGGAACTGTGACACGGCCTCATGATATCCAATGGGCCAACCTGGGACTAATTGATGCCACTTGTTGAACCGTGATGACAGATGTTGGCCATGTATGTACCATACATGTCCTTACGGAACTGCACACTTCATGTAGTTGTGCCTCATAATGATGTATGATGTGATATTTAGTGTGTTCAATGCCGCATATGTGGGGTGACTGACAATCTTGCTTTCTTCTCCTCTGCACTGCAGGGCTCCTGCTGTCCATAGACCATTCCCAGACCTGGCAACGATGGTGGAACGGGACAGCATCCGACGGTACCGCTTCACCAGGCAGCTGATTGAGGATTTGGCAGTGCAGTTGGCCCCACATTTGCAGCCTGGCCGGCCGTATCCTACAGCGCTGACCCCCACGGTGAAGGTGATGGCAGCCCTACACTTCTTTGCCACCGGTACCTTTCAACATACTGTGGCGACTGCTGGTGGGATGTCACAGACCATGTTCAGCCGTGTGCTCCGCGATGTTTTGGAGGCAATGTTGCTATACCTGAACCGGTACATCTATTTCCCTAGACTGCAACGACTCACTGACGTGAAGAGTGACTTCTATGCCCTGGGGAGGATGCCGCATGTCATTGGCTCCATTGATGGGACACATGTGGCTTTGGTACCACCACAGGCACATGAACAAGCCTACCGTAACCGCAAACACTACCACTCGGTCAATGCACTGGTGGTGTGTCTTGCAGATATGACCATCTCACACGTGTGTGCCCGTTTCCCTGGTTCAGCACACGATGCCTTTGTGATGAGGAGTAGTCGCATCCCAGGATGATGGCACAGATGCAGAACCAGCGTGCCTGGCTTGTCGGTGTGTACTGACTTTGTGCCATTGTGTGTGATCTGATCTGTAGTATTCTGCCCACTTTTCCAAGTCAGCTAATGTGCACTTGTCTGTCCGTAGGTGACTCGGGATACCCCAACATGCCGTGGTTGCTGACACCCCTCAGGAACCCTGTGACACCAGCCCAGATGCGCTACAATGAGGCACATGGTCGGACCAGGAGAGTGATTGAGCGGACATTTGGTCTCCTGAAGAGCCGCTTCCGCTGCCTCGACAAGACAGGAGGGTCCCTCCCATATGCCCCAGCGAAGGTGTGCAAGATTATCATCGTCTGCTGCATGCTCCACAACCTGGCAGTGCGGAAGGAGTTGCCTCTCATCCAGGATGACAATGACCAACATCCGCCACCTGTGGAGGATCCTGGCCTGGACCACGATGCCAGTGATGATGATGATGATGGTGATGTCCGCACACAGCTCATCACCAACTTCTTTAGCTGAATGTGAGTATCCTGAGGTGTCATGTCAATGATGTGAGTTGGCATGATATGTGTAGGTGGTGCTCTGGTGCTGTTAGAGTGTGTCCATGGGCTACTTGACTGGATGTGTGTAGCGATGTGTGCTTACAGGTAGTCTGTACTCCCCAACAGTGTTGACATGCTAACTTGGTTCTGGGTGGGTATCTTGTAACATGTATTGTGCATGAGTTTTGCTGTTCTGTCCTGTTCTCCATTGCTTTTGACTGTGTGTCATTTCTGTCCTTCACAGGGTACTTTCAGATTCGTTTGGTCAACTGTGTCCACCGACGACGTCATTGTACTTCCAGGGTGGTAGCTGTTGTGTCCCTACAGGTGATGTGCGCCACACCCATGGACTTCCTTCCTTCTACAGTTGTTGACTGTGTGCCCGCTGCCAGGTGGGATTACCTTGCATCTGTAGTGGTTACGACATGTTGCAACTGTGTAATAAACCTGTGCTTCACTTTGTGATGTGCGTTGTCTGTGGTCACACATTTGACTGCCATTTGCTTACTGCACCTGTGGGCTACTTGACTACAACTGGGAATAGGTGTGGTGTCTGTGCATTGCACCGTCTTTCCTGGCAACATCAGTGTAGGCAATGAGTCAGATGGCCTAGGTGTGTATGTGTTGTGTAGCCCTGGTGGTGTGTCTCCCTCATATGTGTCACGTTGCCATTACTCACATACCTGTGTTGTACTTGCTGTTGCAGTTCGCATACACAGTGTAATTTTGCAGTTCATCATCCCCATGACAGCACCCACGTTGGAATCACAACAGAGGCAAGTATGGTGTATTAGTGTGTTTATTGTGATACATTTGTGTGAATAGTGCACAGGATGGTTAGTGCTGTACATTTATATTGCAATCAGAAGTTCCTAGATGAATTGAAAGTCCTGGCAGACAAAATCCCCAGTATCGGGGCCACAGTTGTCTGAGACATTGGTCCAACTTGTACTCCCCATGTCATGTGTGGGAGTTGTGTTGCCGTCAACAGGGTGAACAGTTTGCGCACAAAGGTGATCATCCAGAACAGGTTCAGGCTTCCTGGGGGTTGCACATGGCCATCGGCCTCTCACTTGCCCCTCCTCGGACGACCCCTCTTCTTTGGGGGGCCCCTCAAGTACAGGCTGCTGCGGTGCAGGGGACTCTCCGCCAGAGTCATCCTCCCTCCCTGTGGCAGTTGCAGTTGTTTCAGCACCAGATGTTGTTGGCACACAGGGAGGTGTAGACTGGTTGCTGGTCATCTGGCGGAGGCATTGTAATATGTCCCTATGCACCACCGTCATCTCTTGCAGTGTGTCCCACTTGGACTCCACGCGGGACATGTGTGAGTCCAAGCGGGCATGATGGGCAGCCTGCTGCTCTTTGATGTCCCTGAGGAGCCCCACTACCTGGCTGAGATCTCCGGTGCTGGACTGGTACGCATCGGCTATGCGAGCCAGTTGTGGGTCATCATGCACACCAGACACCTCTGCAAGCAGCGACCTCTGTCTCCCACCCCTCCCACCACCCCTGCCGACATGTGCAGTGCGTGCAGTGGCACGCACAGATGACCCTGGTCCCCCTTGGGGGTTGGTGGTGGTGGTGTTGTCCATGGTCCCACGTTGGTCCAGGGTCCCTGTGCTGGTGGTGCTCCTTGTTCTGTCCATGTCGGCAGGGATGGTATTTGTGGTGACAGTCGTTGGAGGGGTGGGTGCAGGGGGTGCAGCTGGTGGTCCTGCTGGTGCTGCAGCTGGTGGTCCTGCTGGTGCTGCATGATGACTTGCCCCGGAGGTGCCAGGTTGGTCTTCTTCATCCGAGGAGGGCAGAGGCTGTTCGATACCAGTGAGCTCCGTATCCTCTTGAGCCTGGGACTGGGACTCCTCAGCGTCTGCTGCTGTGTCCCCATCATCACCTGTTTTTGGGAGACACACACAATGTATGTTATGTTTCTGCAGGCATCAATGGTTGACACACCTGACAGTTGTGACTGTGCCTCTGGGTGCGGGCCTGTACATAGCATTGTCCTAAGTTGTCACAGTCAGGGGTTGATATTGGTGTAGCACATTGTCCTGCATTATTTGGGCATTTCTATGTATTTGTTGGGGTGTGAACATGGTCTGCATTGGTTGTATTTGGTTGACAGCCGGCCCTCCTTCCCACCCAGCCAGTCAGTTATCCCACCATGGACTGTGCTTGCATTGCAGGGAGTGAAAGTTGTCTTTCAAGATGTCAGTCAGTGGTGTCCTGCTGTTGGTTGTTGCACAGTTGCCAGCGGGGCCTTGTGCTCCCCACAGCAGTTGCCAGTGTCAGCCATCTTGTCAGTTGTTTTCCACTCCCTGTGATGTGAGCATGGTTCAGGGTGGTGTTGATGGGACAGTTGTGGGGGTGAGCTATGTCTGTGACTATGACTCCCATCATGCTATTGCCTCCACCCCACTTCCCAGCATTCCCATACTTACTTGCTTTTGTGGGGAGTTCAGTGTGTGTGGGTGTGAGAGCAATGGCAAGATGGCTGACAGTGGTGTCCTGCTGTTGGTTGGTGTGCAGTTCCCAGCATGCCCTTGTGCTCCCCACAACACAGCACCAGTGTCAGACATCTTTGATGGGCCTTTCCACTCTCTGTGGGAAGTGCATGCGTGAGTGTGAGCTTGCTGGGCCATGTGGGTGGGGGATGTTGAGCTGTGACTACGACTCCCATCATGCTATTGCCTCCACCCCCCTTCCCAGCATGCCCATGCTTCCTTCCCTTTGACTCTGCTTCCCTGTGGGGTTGTGTGCCTGTGCTGACAAGATGGCTGACAGTGTAATCCTGGGGTTAGTTCTGCTACAGGTCCCATGTGTGTCCTTGTGCTTCACTCTGCATGACCCAGTGTTGTGGTTCTTTGTGGGATAGATTATTGGTGTGTGAGGCAATGCATTCTCCCAGGTGAGTTGTGTGGAGTTTGTGTTAAGGGGGGAGGTGTGAAAAGCTGCTGGTGACTGTGGTCGGTGCTGTGAGTCCTCCTTCCCACCCAGCCAGATATCCCACCATGGACTGTGCTTGCATTGCAGGGAGTGAAAGTTGTCTTTCAAGATGTCAGTCAGTGGTGTCCTGCTGTTGGTTGTTGCACAGTTGCCAGCGGGGCCTTGTGCTCCCCACAGCAGTGGCCAGTGTCAGCCATCTTGTGAGTCCTTTTCCACTCCCTGTGATGTGAGCATGGTTGTGAGTGGTGTTGATGGGCCAGTTGTGAGGCTGAGCAATATCTGTGCCTACTACTCCCATCATGCTATTGCCTCCACCCCCCTTCCCAGCATGCCCATCCTTCCTTCCTTTTGACTCTGCTTCCCTGTGGGGTGGGCTGCCTGTGCTGACAGGATGGCTGGGAGTGTTGTCCTGGCAGTTGTTTGGCTAAAAGTCCCAAGAGTGTCCCTGTGCTTCCCACAACATAACCCAGGGTGGTGGTTCTTTGTGGGGTCTTGAGTTAGGATGTGAGGCATTGCATTCTCCCAGGTGGGTTATGTGGAGTTTGTGTTGAGGGGGTGTGTGAGGGGAGGTGCTTGTGACTATGGTCAGTGCTGCAAGTCCTCCTTCCCACCTAGCCAGATATCCCACCATGGACTGTGCTTGCATTGCAGGGAGTGAAAGTTGTCTTTCAAGATGTCAGTCAGTGGTGTCCTGCTGTTGGTTGTTGCACAGTTGCCAGCGGGGCCTTGTGCTCCCCACAGCAGTGGCCAGTGTCAGCCATCTTGTGAGTCCTTTTCCACTCCCTGTGATGTGAGCATGGTTGTGAGTGGTGTTGATGGGCCAGTTGTGAGGCTGAGCAATATCTGTGCCTACTACTCCCATCATGCTATTGCCTCCACCCCCTTCCCAGCATGCCCATCCTTCCTTCCTTTTGACTCTGCTTCCCTGTGGGGTGGGCTGCCTGTGCTGATAGGATGGCTGGGAGTGTTGTCCTGGCAGTTGTTTGGCTAAAAGTCCCAAGAGTGTCCCTGTGCTTCACACAACATAACCCAGGGTGGTGGTTCTTTGTGGGATCTTGAGTTAGGATGTGAGGCATTGCATTCTCCCAGGTGGGTTATGTGGAGTTTGTGTTGAGGGGGTGTGTGAGGGGAGGTGCTTATGACTATGGTCAGTGCTGCAAGTCCTCCTTCCCACCCAGCCAGATATCCCACCATGGAACGTGCTTGCATTGCAGGGAGTGGAAGTTGTCTTTCAGGATGTCAGTCAGTGGTGTCCTGCTGTTGGTTGTTGCACAGTTGCCAGCAGGGCCTTGTGCTCCCCACAGCAGTAGCCAGTGTCAGCCATCTTGTGAGTCCTTTTCCACTCCCTGTGATGTGAGCATGGTTGTGAGTGGTGTTGATGGGCCAATTGTGAGGCTGAGCAATATCTGTGCCTACAACTCCCATCATGCTATTGCCTCCACCCCCTTGCCAGCATGCCCATCCTTCCTTCCTTTTGACTCTGCTTCCCTGTGGGGTGGGCTGCCTGTGCTGACAGGATGGCTGGGAGTGTTGTCCTGGCAGTTGTTTGGCTAAAAGTCCCAAGAGTCTCCCTGTGCTTCACACAGCATAACCCAGGGTGGTGGTTCTTTGTGGGATCTTGAGTTAGGATGTGAGGCATTGCATTCTCCCAGGTGGGTTATGTGGAGTTTGTGTTGAGGGGGTGTGTGAGGGGTGGTGCTTGTGACTATGGTCAGTGCTGTGAGTCCTCCTTCCCACCCAGCCAGATATCCCACCATGGAACGTGCTTCCATTGCAGGGAGTGCAAGTTGTCTCTCAGGATGTCAGTCAGTGGTGTCCTGCTGTTGGTTGTTGCACAGTTGCCAGCAGGGCCTTGTGCTCCCCACAGCAGTACCCAGTGTCAGCCATCTTGTGAGTCCTTTTCCACTCCCTGTGATGTGCGCATGCTTCATGGTGGTGTTGATGGGACAGTTGTGGGGGTGAGCAATATCTGTGACTACGACTCGCATGATGCTATTGGCTACACTGACTTGCCCAGCATACACAGAATTCCTTTCTTTCAGTGGTCTTCACTGTGTGTTGGTGTTGTAGTGGTGGCTACATGTCTGGATGTGTTTGTTAGTTATATTTGTGCCACTGCCTAGCTGTAGTTGTAGTTGTGTTTGTACATGTGATGACACGGTTAAATGTAACTTTGAGATGGCATGTGTTGTGTTTATTTGACTGACATACACATTTTGGGATGATTCTGTTCTGGTTGCTGTGTAATTGCTAAGAGTGCATGGTTTGACTCTCCCCTTGACAGTGATGTGTGTGTGTATTGTGGCAGAATATTGTGTACATTTGTTGTGTACTCACCAGGCTCTGGGATGTTTTCTAGTCCATAGACGCTCACTGGCGGTAGGATGGCCCGCACCTTCTCCTCCCAGGGCCTGAGGTATACTGGCTTGGCAGGAGGGCCACTGCCGGTGTGTTTGCTCAGGAGGTAGTCCTTCTTCAGCAGCTCCCGTACCCTCCTGCGCACGTCATACCACCTGTTCTGGATGTCAGTCTTTGTGCGCAGACATGGTGATTGTGCGTTCACCCTGTTGATGATCCTCTCCCACATCTTTGTTTTCTGGGAGATGGGTGTCTGTTGGACCAGTGCGCCAAACAGCTGTGCCTCTACCCTGAGGATCTCGTCTACCATGACTTCCAATTCACTATCTAGGAACTTGTGATTCTTCTTTGGGGGCATGGTGATGGGTGGTGATGGTGAGTGATGTGTGTGTTGGTGTGCAGGTGAAGGTGTGTGAGTGTGTGTTTTGCTGGGTGTATGTGAGGTAGCTATTTGTTGGTGTGCTGATGGTGTGTGGCTTGTGTGAGGGATGAGCTGTGGGTGTGTGGTTGCTGTCTGTTGAGTGCTGGCAGGTGAATAGGATTTGCAAAGGATCATGGTTGGGATTTGTGTCCTTTATATGGGTGGAGTTGTGGGTGTGTCTTTGTTCTCTGTCCCCACCCCCCCCAGTATTTATTGGCTTTGTAATTGCTTGTTTGGCCTTTTTTTGTGTATTTTCCCTTAGTACTTTCTGTGCATGTTGGAGACGTTCTTGTGACCGAGTCGGACCCTGCAGTTGTCTCGTACGGTCTTCTCCGTTTCGTTCACGCTGTGTTTGTGCTATTTTCTATGCTGCGTACGCGTCGGTCGCGGTGTTTTGTGTTACTTCGGCTCGCAGTTTTGTATGCGTGTCGGTCGTACGGCTTGTCCTCCGTACGACTCGGTCGTGGTTTTCGCGCCTTGCATCGTACTTTGCGGTTTGGAGTTCGCGGGTACGTTTCGGTCGGATTTGTTCCAGGTGCGTGTCGGTCGGTTTGATTCGCGTGTTTTTCCGGCCGGATTGCTGTTTTCCGTGCGGCTCGGTCGTTCGGCTTGGGTTCCGTACGTGTCGGTCGGATTTTGCGCGCTTTGCATCGTACTTGGCGGGTCGGGCGCCACAGGTACGTGTCGGTCGGAATTAATTCCGGCTCCGAGTCGGTCGGTGCTTTTTCCGGCCCGAATCGGAATCGACCCCTAAATATGGGTACTACGCATACAAACTAACGTTTGGCCCAGCTTTAGTATTTCAAATTTAGATATGTAAGGAGAATCGTACAAAATAAGATGGAGAATGAATGTGGATGTCTGATCATGTTGTCTTGAGTGGAGTGCTTTAACCTACTGAGAACCCGGGAACAATTATAAATAGCCTCTAGTGCTATGTATCTCCCGCTTTATAATAAAGGTACATTAGTACAATAGAATTATCGTTTAGATAACACTGATGAATTTAGGTTTACTTACTGAAATACTGTTCACTGGGCATATTGTTTCATACTGTTTTTAAATGTGCTGATATATGTATTTTTGTTTTTAACAGGCACATACAATTCTGTGCTAATTTTTATGAGAGACAGTTATTGTGAATAGTCCTGAAGAAGGTGGTGCGAAAAGTTACAGCACACGAAACGCGTCGACGCCATTTGTTGTTTATTGGTTAAATTCGAGGAACATTTGAGTCAAAAAAAGTGAAGAAAGATAGACTCTAGATTCAATTGAATTAACGCAGCTTGGATGATTTAGATTTAATTAACATATATCTGTGGTCTTGTCTTTTATATTATTAATTGTGTGTTATATGATTGAGTATATGTTTTTAATAAATGAACACATTTTTTAATAAATGAACATATTTTTCTACATACCCAGTGATATTGGTGTTTGTAATTATAATTGATCTTTGGGTTCGCAGAATAATTGAGAGTTGTACGTATTGTGCATGGCTGAATGTGATGACTGAGATTTTGGCAGTGCTAAACCAAGAGAAAACCCCCCTTTTTTTATACATTTATTGTATTTGGTACCCTGTCTCTTGGTGAGTGGGGCCACTCCCTTTCTTCACTCATTCTACACAGGAACACCTATTGTGAGCTGGAACTGGCTATATGAGGGAGAGTAGTGCTAGCACAACGCATCAGCAAGAGTCAGGATGGGAGTGCGAGCTAAAGATATGTTTTTGAAAATACAAAGGGGGAGATTTACTAAGATTTTGCGCGATGTTTGCGGCACAAAAGTGAGGCAAATCGACGCAAAATCTTTTTTTCCTATTTACTTTCCAGCACTAAACTTGTTTAGCGCTGGAAATAGCGGAAAAGTAACACGAAGCAGCGCAAAGCATTCCCATGAAACCACTCAAGGTTTCTCACGCTAAACCCAATTTACTAAATCAAGTAGATTAGGTTCAGCGTGAGAAAACTGTGCCCTGTACAAGTAGGTGCACGGAAGGAGAAATGCTTTCATTTCTCCTTCCTTTTCCGACTTTGGATGCATGCTGCACTGTGCAGCATGCATACAAAGTGCGAAAAGCTTTGCATCTTGTCTAGGCATGGTATTTTGCACAGGAAGGGTTTGTGCGTGGCGCACGGCAGCTGTAATTAGCGCCGGCGCAAGGGAAAGGGGAGGAGAGAGCCCTGTCGCGCAACGCAGCTCAGCCTCATGGGAGGCTGCGCTGCGTGACTTTTTAGTAAATCTCCCCCAAAATGTGTGTGTGTGTGTGTGCATGTTTGCGAATAAATGTGCGAGTGCATGTTTGTGTGTGTGTGGGATTTGTATGTGAAAGTCTGTGTGTGAGTGTGGGGGGTTTGTGGGGGTGTGTGTGAGAGAGAGAATGTCGGCCCAATTCACAAGGTAAATTTGCATTTGTACATCTACTCATGTCATCTACTCGTCAGTTGATCGTCCAGGCGACGATTCTATCTAGACTTGACTACGCCAGCTCGCTCCTCCTGGGGGCTAATCAGGCTGAGGTGGTGCGCTTGCAGCAAGTCCAAAATGCAGCCGCCAGAGCCCTGCTGGGGCTCCCGCGCAGATGCTCAACAGCTGGTGCTATCCGGCAATTACACTGGCTGCCCATGGCCAAGCAAATCGAATTTAAGGCTCTTTGCCTATCCTTTAAAATTCTTAAGTTTGCGTCTCCCGGGCTTTTGGCCAACTTGTTAGTACCTTATGTTCCGGGACGCCAGCTGCGCTCATTGGGGCAACACTTGGCTGTGATCCCTCGAGTGAACCGTCTCCGTGCCGGGGGGCGGTCCTTTCGTTGTTTGGCAGCCAAGTTATGGAACTCTCTGCCCTGTCAGATCCATAGTCTGAATTGCCTGCTGGCTTTCCGTAAAGCCATTAAGACTTACCTTTTTCCTGTGGCTTAATTTTGTCTTTTTATGTTCACTCCTCCTTTTGCCGTTTTGCCCAGCTTCTTAGCCTCTATGCCTTTCTGCTGCTAGCGCCAGGACGCCTCTTTGCTGAGGCAGCTGCGCGCTTTACAAGCTTAGTTAACATAACATAACATGTGTAGATCTACTTATACACCGAGGTGTAAATCTCCACTTTTTTACTATTCACCATTTCCGAGTGTAGATTTTCACCTTGGTGTGGGCATAAGAGTCTCCATCCCCTCAAATGAGGGGCTGGAGTCTCCTACAAATTAATTTATGAGTGCAAAGTTCCATTTAGGAATTTTTCACATCGCTAATGGGACGGAGTTCTCCCAATAGGAAAATATAGGGAAAATTAACAAAGTTTAATATTTAAAAAAATTAAAATAATTTATGGTAAAATAAAATGTGAAAAACATTTCAACAAAAAATATTAACCTAGGGCAACTTAAAGAAAAAAGTACTTGTATTAATTTGATTTGAAAATGAACTTAGCTTTATTAATTACTTTTTTAATATTATTTCTTAATAATATTTTACATATAAAATCACCAACCCTCACATTTATTTTCATTTAATTTGTGACAAACTTGAATAAGAATGACGTTTTTACTTATTTTGAATATTTCCTGGACATTTTAAACTAAGTTAAACATTTAATTAAATGTAAATGTAAGTGTATTATTAATTTAAAAATAATTCAAATTGGTAATAATTATATTTAATTTTTAAACTTGAAAAACTATATACATACATTTTAAATGTAGAATTATTTTAAGTTATTTTACATTATTTACCTTGAGTGGTTCCTCTTATAGCCTGCCTTCATTGTTATTCATGGGTGTGTGTGAGTGTGCTGCCCTGCCAGTGGTAATCCATGCATAATTCTTGGCTGCTTCTGGGTACTGCATTCATAGGATGATGACCATTCACAATCTAGTAAAATGCAAGTGCTGACACAACGTTGGCTATTCTTAGCAACTAGTGGGCATCCACAGTAGGATGTACATTGCCCACCCATGATAAAAAGCTGGTTCTCCATAATGGTCGTAATTGTTGGTCATTTGTGGGCATCCATTGCATAATGGTGTTATTTCTTGATAACATGTGAGATTCCATGGCATGATGTCTGTTCCTAGTAAAATGCTGGAACTGGCACAATGAGTATAATACCTGAAATAGCGTGGGCATCCATGGTACAGTGAAGCTTCTGGCTGTATACAGTGATAATTTGTATTGAAGCCATACCTAGCATGAGAGTGCCTCCCCTAGCATAATACTGGCCTTTGCTCAATGGAAGCAATTTCTGGCTTCTTGTGGGCAGCCATGGGATGATGGTGCCAAGGCACACATGTATACAAGTAACTATAAATATATTAAACTCCAGGCAAATTCAGAGAAGATAGAAACCAGTGTAAGTGAAAATATGAGCGTGTATGATAGTGTACATTCTTAGCTGGGGGTTGGAAGCCAACTGAGTTATGATTTCTGTTTACAAACACAAGGAACAGGTCAATCTCAGTCCTTTGGTAACACAGGTTAGGCAATGTTCACAACGTTCTTATGCACTGACTTGAAGGAAACCCACCTCTTAGCATACAAGAAATGGCGCATACACTCCTTGTTCTTATTTATTGCATCAGTACAATTGTCCTTGACTGTTAACCAGTGGCGGGCGGTAAGTTTTGGAGGGAGGGGGGCAGGCGGGACACACACACGCACATGCAAACATAACACTCACAGCCAGGCATTCACACATGCCCACACACACACACAAACACATCCATTCACAACACTCTTTACAAAACATTCATACATACACGCACGCACGTGCCAAACACTAATTTAAAAGAAAACAAAACACACTTACCTGCAGCCAGCTCTACCTCGGAGGATCAAGGAGGCTTGGGACTGCTGCCTTCCCTCACTGGCTGACCTAAGGTCAGCCAATGAGGGAAGGCAGCAGTCCCAACGTCATCACAGAGTGGGATGGGGTCAGTGAGACTGCTGACCCCACCCCACTGTGATGAAGTGTCACTGATTGACACTCCACCCTGGGCGCTTCAGGGCTTAAAACTGAAGCGCCCAGGTGCGAGGCAATCAGTGTCGCTACCCCTCATCACTGAGGGGAGGCCCCCAGGGACCTTTGCTAAGCTGAGGAAGTCACGCCCACAGGAGCTGTGACTTCCTTAGCCCAGCAAAGTTCAGCTCAGGCAGCCAGGACCCTGCACATTTTGCGCATGTGTGGCTCCTGGCTGCTTGAACTGAAAGTGAACAGTGTCTGTCAGGCTGACCTTTGTGCAGCCTGACAGACAGTTCGTGAGAGGCAAAAGGTGGAGGGGAGTGGCTCCTTAGCCCCAATGTACCCGCTGCGCCTGCTGTTAACTAAACGGTCTACAGTGGTGTTTTGTTTCTTTAAAAAAATATTGAACTAGGGTTTAACTTGACAACGCCTCTAGTCTTTTCATCCAACTAACTGTACAAATGTCTCAAAGTCTTTCATCCTATGAAGTGCTGTAGAAATCTCAAATATAGACCCACTTGTGTAAATCATTTCTGGTTCTCTGTATGGCGTTGCTGTGTTTCTCTAACCTGTTTTTTTTTTTTCAGGGATATTCTGGAATCTCAGCAAGACCCACCAGAGAAGATCACCAAGGAGGAGAGAGGCAGGAAGAATCCTCAAAGCAGGTAAGTGGGGCTTTTCTATGCCGTCCTTAGATTCTCAGGTGGAAGCAGGAAAGTGACAGCCTCATGCTGCCAAGAAAAACGAAGCCAAGCAAGGCCCACCTGGCTGGAGCTTGGTATTTATACCTCCCCCGGTCAAGATGGGTGCCCAGTCACATGGACTCACCGTATTCTCGCAAGAACACAGAAGAATTTTAATAGTGTACCGGCCCCAGGGGAGAATAGTAGAGCCCCAGCGTGGAGGCCTTTAATTTAACAAGCATTGGCATAGCCAATAGGTCTCGCCTTTGGGACCTTATAAGTGTTTAGCCATGCAACACTTGATGTTGTTGAACCAATGATATTGTACTGGATAACTAAACACTTATAAGGTCCCAAAGGGGAGACCTATTGGCTATGCCAATGCTTGTTGTTTTTTTTTTTTAAAGGACAAGCAGTGCTATCAGGTTCCGGTTGCCACTTAGTCCACCGCATCCCACGTAGACGCTGCAGCCATCTTTGAATGGTTTTAAAGCCAATTCAAAAGCGGTCGCCAGTGTATGTGAATCCCTATCAACTGTGAGACTGTTCTCCTGCTTCCCAATTCTATTCAATACAAATTATGTAAAAAGAACATCCCTTTCTGAGCTGCACGGCTCATCCTACCCACGTTTCACGCGCAGATTTGAAATACTGATGGTTTGGGCTTCCCGGAATTCAACTGGTGGAGAGAGAGGTGGAGAGAGAGAGAGGTGGAGAGAGAGAGAGAGAGGTGGAGAGAGAGAGAGAGAGGTGGAGAGGTAGAGAGAGAGAGAGGTAGAGAGAGGTAGAGAGAGAGAGAGAGAGAGAGGTAGAGAGGTAGAGGGAGAGAGGTAGAGAGGTAGAGCAGTTCATCAAAATGCTCAGGTGGCAGGATCAGTTTTTAGGCCACAAAGCTGCGGGTTCATGTTTAATACTTTATTGGGCGATTAATTAAAACACATATACGATATACTCAGTAATGCAGGCAAGCTGACCCTATCTATGTAAACAAGGAGGCACTGCTCGCTCCTGCAGGCAAAACGCCGTGGGATGCGAGGAATGCAGTTGAGGGGGGAGGGGTGGGGGGAGTGCGGCCGAGAGCACAACACTAGTAGCAAGCATTTTTAAGCGAAAAAAATTCAAAAATAAATGTACGCATTAGCATGTAAGTTCCCACAATGTTCAAAATAATTAATTAACAAATGCTCCGCGTTATTTTTTTTACCATTCGTAAGTACAAAACAAAAAAACAGCATTTTTTTTTTGAGTGCTCAGATGTTTGTTTTTTAAATATACACCATCTCCAAAATAATACAATATAAACCTTCATTCTTCCTTAACATACACCAAAAAAAACAAGGGGGAAGGTAAGATTAAAAAAAAAAACGCGGCCCGCGCTCTGCTTAATGACTGTTTTGAAGCACACTCGTGCTTGTGGCACCATCCGCCTTGCGGGAGCGAGCAACAGCCAACTAGCATGCGCGCCGCTGCTCGCTCCCGCAAGGTGGATGCCGCCACAAGCACGAGTATGTGCTTCAAAAAGAGCAGAGCGACGGCTAAAGGCCCTCCTATGCAGCGCATGCGCGCTGCGTAGGCGAGACTTAAAAAGCCCTCAAATGTTTGCTGTGTTTTGCCTTCTTTCTTTGTCTCCACCTGGGGAATCCACAAACCCTGGGTACCTTTAGAATCCCCAGGATGCTGGGGTTGGAAAAAAAGAAAATAAAGTGGATGCAAATTTGGCGTGGATACCTTATGTGGACAAAAGGTTATGGAGGCCTAAGTTCGAACTACCCCAAATAGCCAAAGAAGGGATCAGCATTGGAGGGGGGGGGGGTGCAGCAGTTAAGTGCTCGAGTCAAATTTTGTGTCTTGTTTATATGTGGGTTTAGTTTCAAGTTTAAGTACAGAGTGAACAAAGAGAAGATGTGTCTAAGTTTATTTTTGAGGTGATAAGCAAAAAGTTAGAGCACACAGAAAGATATGCTAATTCAAAGTGATTAACACAAAAGTCAGTTGCCATTAATTTTCCTTGGTACTGCTTTTAATTATTCAAGGTTCCAGAAACAGAAAACACGTTTCATGCTAAGGACTTTGGCAAGGATTTTATCAAAAAAAATGTTTTAAAGTTGATTTCGAAGGAGCAGGGGCAATTTCAATGTTTGAGGCTGTAGGTGTGTTCACAGTCAAGCAATGCGTGAAGTAGGTTGGTACCGCTGTCTAGGAAAAAAAAACAACAACAAAAACACGAATGTCAGAAGTCCGGGTGGGTTTGAAGGCAATAAGTTCCAAAATGGTTGAAGAAATGGCTGTGACAGGAAGGTAGTAGGATAGTCAGTGGTTATTCAGCTGACTTTCCTAGTAGGACTGAGCCATATGTAGGACTTTGAAATAACATATCTTTTTCTGTGCTGTAATGTTTTGCATATCTAGTCATGTAGTGTGGCTTCTGTCATACACTATGACCACACCTTTTGGTAGATGGATGTTTTGTTGTAAGAGCACCAGGACCTGTTCTCACATTTGCTTTGTAACTCTTCAAATTTGAATATACTACTGAAACCTGTCTTTAGAGGATGTGCAATGCATCTCCACTGTTACCATTGTATTAGCAGGCCTTCAATTATGAGGTCCAGGTGTAAGTCTCAGATGATAAGGGGAGAGTTGAGCATTATCAGCTAGTATCGCTAATGACAGACTTTCAGTGCATTAGGCAGAGGATTCCAACATTCAGCATTAGCTATGAAGAGCGGCAACGCACCTAAAGGCGTGTAAACTTCATGAAACACAGGATGAAGGAAAACAAGCATTGCCAAAGCCAATAGGTCTGGCGTTGGCAACAGTCTCTTGTTTAGTCATAGGTTTTGTAGAACGTTTTGTTGGGTGAGCTGCCAGTATGCACCAATATTTTTTTTTTAAACCTTGGCTAAAAACATAAAAAAATATGTCTTTGGTCTGAAAAACAACACATTGCTGTGGCAGTACTTGGCACTCAAAGAAGCTACTTGTGTGTGGATGTGCTCCTTGTTAAAGAGCAGAATGCAGTCACGCTTAGTGAAGTTAGCCAATGGCTGAAGAGGGCTGACCCATTGCCCAATGGTGTATGCTGTAGTGGATGGAAGAACAATGTAAATGACAAGAAACAAACCAGTGAATTATGACAGCTGACTGAAAGCTTCTATATGTAAAAATAGTATGCAAATATTCTAATATCCGCAGGTTCTACTCATGCAAGACAGCAAATGCGGGCCTTAGTTTAAGCGCAGTTATGTATCTAGTCCAATCACAAGGAAGTGCAAGGTTAAAGAGAAGGACAAAAGCATGATAAGTTATGTGGGTCGTGAGCAAAGAAACGGTGAATATAAACAGGAGCAGTAACAATTGTGAAACCCTGCAGTCATCTCACCGTACACCATTCTGCGAAAAGGCTTAAAAGGAGGATCTTAATAAATCAACCAGTCTGATCTATTGTAATTACACTTCCAGGAGGAGATTTCGGCACCAACAGTTGTAGTAATGAGGACTGTGAACATAAGTCCCAAAAGGGCTTTCCCAAAAGAGGGACAACATAGCCATCCCTGTTAATTAACATTAACGCTTCCTTTCAAGTTCTGGAGCTAGGCTGATATCGCACTGTAAACTCGCATTCTGCAGAAAGTGGAAAAAGGCTGTTCCATGATGCACTGAACACAATTCAAAGTCAGCTAAGGGTTTTTATTAGTGTGCCATAATTTAAGCATTTACATGACCTCCCACTATGACGGATCTGTGTGAACATTAAAGACCCAGATTTACAAATGTTTTGCCTCTGGTTTGCATTACAGTTTTAATGCAAGCCTGACAAAAAAATCCTACTTGATATTCATAAAGCAACCTAAAGCAATGCAAATGACTATTTGGGTGGCTTTGTGTTAAAATAAATTTAAAAAAAATAAAGCAAATCAGCAAGCACATTGCACTGCTTTGCGCCAGATAGGAGTTCTATGGCTGGTGGATCGGTGTTCACCTGCATCCACCGATGGATTCTGACAAACCCATAGACCCGTAAACACCAATTTGCACCAAAATGGTGCGCCTGCCTCGTTATTTCCTTACTGCAGGTGTGCTGCACTCTGCAGAACGCATTATGAAGAGGAAATAATCTAATGGTTTTTTTTTAATGCACAAAAGCAATATGAACCACAATGCAGACACTTGCTGTGGTAAATTAAATTTACTTATTACCTCATTTCTGAATTTCTATGCTTAATAAATCATAATTTCTTGTCAATGCAAAGCGAGGAGTCCGTGGTGCTCAAATGAAGGAGGAGAAGACCAATAACTCGAGTTAAAGGGAGCGCTTCCAGCACCAAGCGGGCACAGGAGCAATCTCTCAAGTCCCTCTCTTTAAGTGGGGGTTTATTTTCAACAGCAGAATATTTATACAGTCTTGGTCACGAGGCAAAATAGAGGAACAAACAGGTCGTGGCAGATAGAGGAACAAAGATTCAGCAAGAGGAGCAGAGTGTGAAGAAATGGGGGCGTGTCTTAGGCTTCGTGAGGGGACTTGCGATGTGAAATAGTCTGACAGTTGGAAGGGGAAGGCTTCCTCATTTGGGGGTTTGTGCTCGTGCTTCATGTCAGAAACATGAACCATCTCTGCGGGGGAGCAGGAACTCATGTACTGGTTTCCCGGACTTGGCAGAAACCACAGAGACAGATGGTGAAAATGAGGAAAACCAGGTGCAGGGGTGTCGTGCTCGTGCTCGGGGTCTTGGGACACCAAAGGGTGAATTAAAAACAAAATGGTGTCGGCTTTTAATGTGGGCAATTATTAATCGCGCAAAGGGGATCGCGCAAAGGGGCATAATTAGATCGCGCAGAGGGCAGCGAAGGGGCATAATTATAGATTTTATTTCCACATTCCCTCCTTGCCCCAGAGTGTACCTACATTATATCTCAATTTGCATGAGATCATTTATACATTCTTGTAACATGATTCTTTCCCTTTCTCTCTGCTGGACAAGTGGTTTAGGAATGCATTTTGCAGCGCATAGACCGCATAGGGCAGGACCACATTGGATGCAAAGGCAGCATCCAGTTATTATCAGGAATATTATGCCTGCTGCTGACAGCAGTTGCCATCCCCAGGACGATATTATCTTCCAGAACCAGTCAGACCACGTCCAAGTGCCAGGTTCTTGATGTAAACTTACGGCTATCTTGTGTAATTTTGTTATGGCCGTGTATACAGATGGGGAATTATCAGGAATAAATATACAGCAGCTAGAGCCTATAATTTTACAGGCTCCGCCTCTGTCAGCCAAGATGATGTCAAGGACAAGGCGATTTTGGAGAGTAACCAATCGTATGGCAGACTGCTCCTGGGTTAAGCTCCCCAGGGCAGACGCCGTCTGGTTTACTACAGCCTCTAAGGTCCTTGTCAACCTGCGTATAAGCTTGCTGTTCTGTACAGGGCCAACAAAGAAGAAGAACCCTTTGTTAAAATCTGTATACTGTTCCCATGAGGTTTCCGTTTGGTCAACCAAGGAGGTATCGATCGTTCTTTTATGTCTGACATGGGGCACTAGGAGGTCTCTGTGGTAAGTGGATGGGGCCACAAAGACAGGGGGTAACAGGAATGCTATATAGCAAGTTCCCCCCAGTTCAAGGGCAGCTGCACATAGGCCGTTTGGCCACAGATGAAATAAGTATGGTGAGATGCTAGAAATGAGGACTTTCCTCTGTCTTCAAAACTTATAGTGGTATGACAGTCACTGTGTCCTAATGGAACAGAGCCATTTTTCTGGATGCACAGGTGTCCTTTTACTGGTGAGACCGAGATGGAAGGGGAACCAGCATTCTTTTTAGGTTTGGTATTTAACATCTTGTAGGACATGGTCATGTTCCCTTGCTTGTATTCTTCACTTTCTAGGACTGTACCGGTCGCCTGAGGACCTCCCTCCTTATTAGGGTAACAGGCAGTATTGAGTACCTTGTTTAAATCCTCCCAAGGCCACCCATTCTTGCATGAATTATTTCCGTCAGGGCAGGAGGTGGGGGTAGTAGCGTCAGCTGTTATTAGGGCGAACCAGGCTTCACAAGTTCCATTATAAGAGAATGGGAAAGAAAAAAGAGGCATCCCTCCCTTTTTCTGATGAGGTGGGATGCGGCCACATATCCAACAATTGGTGCTAATACTGGCTTGCTGAGTGTGGTGTAGCATCTGTATGAAGGTATTGTTTCGCAAGGCTAGTCTATGGGCTTGTTCATGAGGGGGTAGGTCGTGATAGGTGTGTTCCTGAGTGCTGTTGGGTGTATGAGAGGTGTGTTGTGTTGGGGGAAAAACAGTGTGGAGAATCCAACCAAGACACGTCATAACTGCCATGAGGAAAAATAATACTGTCAAACATATAATAGGACCATTATGTCTTTTTCTAGAGTTCATTTTTTTTTTTTCTCCCACATAGTCAAGGTGTTAAAATCCATTCCCATGCTCCAACCGCTTCACCACTGGACCGACGCCCAATGGACTTAATTAGCCAGAGTCCGAATGGCAGACCTTAACTTTGATTTGTAATCCTGTTGTGGGGTTAGTTCCAAAGGCAATAAAGATTGTTCAGTCACAATGTCAGTGGGATTGGCAGGGCCATCAGCAACAGTGTCTTTTTGTCCAAAATGTTTCCGGCAGTGGCTTGCGTGGAGCCAGCCCTTCCTGCCCTCGACCTTCACTGCTGTCCGTGTTGTTAGTAGTACGAGTCTTGGCTTCTTCCACCTGGGCTGGAGGGGACTGGTCCGGTCGAAGTTCCTCACGAGGACCCAGTCCCCGGGTCGGATGGCGTGTTCTTCCGGGTTGGTTTTGTCAGGGAAGGTGGCAGCAACCTGAGAACGACAAGATTGGAGTGCAGACATCAAGGAAGCCAGGTAGTCAGTCAGCATAGTACTGTCAACATCAGTTATTCTTTTAGGCCTTGGCGTACCCCACATATTTGGTGGTCTGCCAAAGACCACTTCATATGGAGATAAGCCAGTTCTGGAATGGGCTACCATACGCATGTAGAAGAGGGCAACCGGTAAGGCTACCATCCAGTCCACGCCTTTGTCAGTGCATATCTTGGCCAATTTTGTCTTCAAAGTTTGGTTGTGCCTTTCTACTAGACCTGCTGCATGAGGATGTCTTACACAGTGAAACTTCCAAGTGTACCCTAACAGAAGAGACACTTGCTTCATGAGTTCAGAGGAAAAAGGTTGGCCGTTATCTGAGTAGATGACACGGGGCAACCCATACCTCGGAAAAACTCTCTAACTAATTGTTTAGCAGTTGTCGTTCCAGTGTAATCTGGGACGGGATAGGCTTCTGTCCATCTGGTCAGAGCACACACTACAACTAGCACATACTTGTGACCTCTACATCTCTCCATCTGGATATAGTCCATCTGGAGAACTTCAAATGGATGGTCAGGGGGTTGGAATCCTCCCTGTTCCACCTTTGTGCCTTTTCCTGGGTTGAACTGATTACAAATCATGCACGTTTTAACTTTTTGTTTGGCTGCAGCTCTCAAATGTTTGTTGTGCCATATATTCTGTATGCTGTCTAACATTGCTTTTTCTCCCAGATGTGCTGGTCCATGTATGGTGTTTACCATAACTTGTACCATGGCATCCGGTAGAAACCATACTGCTCTTTCAGGTGTCATCCAGCCTTGATCTGTAAGGACCCCTCCTTTTTCCTTCCATTCTAGCAGTTCCTGTGGTGTGGCGTGACTTTGGACATCCTGGATGTCAGAAAAGGGGTCTCGTATTGTATATTGGCGGTGTGGTATACTTAATTCTGTGTTTGCTGCTAACTTGGCTGCACTGTCTGCAGAATCATTTCCTTTTGATATTTCATCTGTTCCTTTTGTGTGCGCTTTACATTTTAGCACTGCGATTTTCTCTGGTAACTGACTGGCCTCTAAGAGGGCAGTGATGAGTGTAGCATGCTGTATTCTGAACCCATGTGATGTGAGAAATCCTCTCTTTCCATAATGTACCGAAGTTGTGTACAACTCCAAAGGCATATTGTGAATCAGTGTAGATGTTAACTGACTTTCCTTTTGCTAAGTGACATGCTCGTGTTAGGGCTATGAGTTCTGCTGCCTGTGCCGACAGTATCTCTATCTTGTGTGCTTCTAAAGTGTCTGTACCATTTGTGACGGCATAGGCTGCTGCTAATTCTCCTGTGGGGAGTCTCATACATGAACCATCAACAAAGAGTGTCATTTCTGCCTTAGCAAGGGGAGTATCTTGTAAATCTGGTCTTGGTTTGGTCACTAAATCAATTATGTCAATACAATCGTGAATTTCTTCAGTAGGAGAGGTCAGTGGCAACAGTGTTGCTGGGTTTAAAATGTTGCAGCGTCTAATCTCAATGTGTGGCTGAAAAAGTGTCATCTCATATCCGGTGAGTCTGGCTATTGTCAGATGCTGTGTTTGTGTTCTGTTTAACAGAAGTTCTACAGCGTGTGGGACCTGAACTATCAGATGATGTCCCAATACAATAGAATCGCTTTGTCTAATAGCTTGTGCAGTAGCTGCTACTGATTTTAGACATGCAGGCAATGCTTGTGCTACTGGATCTAATGTGCTTGAAAAATAACCACATGGTTTATGTTTGTCTGCTTGAAGTTGGGTCAGAACTGATAGTGCTGTACCTGAGTTTTCTGTTACAAATAATGTAAAATCTTTGGTGTAATTAGGTGTTGCCAGCACTGGGGCTTGACACATAGCTTTTTTAAGAGACTGAAAGGCTTGCGTGTGTTCATCTGTCCAGGGTAATTGTGGAGTAGCGCCAGCTTCGAGTGTTGTCAGCTGCACTAACGGTTTGGAAATGAGTGCAAATTGTGGGATCCACTGTCTACAATATGAGGTGAGACCAACAAAGGCTCGAACTTGTTTCTGTGTTGTTGGTTGTGGGATTTGTTGTATGAGTTGGATGCGTTCCTGTGTAAGCTGCCTACCCTCCTTTGACAGCAAGTGCCCTAAGTATGCCACTTGCTGTAAACAAAATTGGAGCTTACCAGGGGAAACTTTATGGCCATTTGCAGCTAGGAATTCTAGTACTAGTAGTGATGCTTCAGCACATGCTGCGTCAGATCTGGCCGTAATGAGGATATCATCAACATATTGTAGTATGGCTGTATCCGTGGGCATTTGAACAGTATCTAGTTGTCTTTTTAATGCTTGGCTATATACGCTTGGACTCTCTGTGAAACCTTGAGGAGCTCTTGTGAATTGGAAACTTCGTCCTTGTAAGGAGAAGCCAAAAAGGTATTGACTGTCTGGGTGAATAGGTATGCTAAAGAATGCGTTTTTCAAGTCAATGACTGAAAAATGCGTTGCTTCCGCATCTATGGCTGTGAGTAGGGTGGAGATGTCTGGAACCACAGGGTGTTGTGGAACGACACATTTATTGAGCTCTCTCAAATCCACCACTAGTCTGTAGACAGGTGGTGTTCCTGGTTCCACTTTTTTATGAACTGGTAAAACAGGGGAATTGCAAATGTTAGAAGTTGTTTCCTTAATCACACCTGACTGTATTAGGTCCTGAATAATTAACATTAATGCTTGTTCAGCCTGAGGTGGAATTTTGTATTGCCTTATGCGTGGTAGTTGGGCTCCCTCTTTCAGTGTAACCTTGTGAGGTGTTATTTCCATACATCCTACTGTGGTGGAATCAGTGGCCCACAGGGTGTGTGGCAAATCTTTCAAACGCTCATCTAATTCTCTACTTGTGTAGTGGCCCTTGAAATCTCGCAGAAATAGTCTGACATCTGTAGGTGAGCAAACAATGACAGCTCCTAATTCTTTCAATGTTTTTATACCAAGCAAGTTTTCTGGACATGATTTTGTCAATATAAGATCTGTAGTTGTCATGAGGGGACCAACCTGCAAGGCCAGTGGCTTTGACGTGACGTTTGTCACAGGTTGTCCCGAGAAACCCAGAGAAATACCTTTTGAACCCGAGAGAGGAGCCTCTGGGACCTCTTGATGGCTTATTGTTGTTTTACTGGCCCCAGTGTCTAGTAGAAACTTCCTATCCTCCCCAAGAAGTCGGACCTCTATAAATGGACCTGTCTGATCTACTGGAATGGGGATTAGGGGCAGTTTGTCATCTTCTCTCTCTGGGCAACATCATGAGAAATCTGGGTAATATTCAGTGTAGGCGCTGTCTATAATATTCATTTGGGCCATTTGTGTTGTCAGTGGAACTGAAGGTGTTGAACTGTCTAGGGAATCATTCTGTTTTGGCTGATATGGGCGTGGCTGGGTCTTACCAGTAGCCAAATTGTGCTTTAAGACAGGGCAATCTTTAACGAAGTGTCCCATCTTTTTGCAATAATTACAAGTGCTTTTTATATTTGTCTGGCTACTTGGTGTCTGTTGACGCTGGGGTGCAGTTTGGGCTACTAATGCTTTCATCTTTGTGTCTTTCATGCGTTTCTTATCATTTTCTTCTTCATCCCTAATGCGATTCTGGTGATATTGTAGCATTTGTAACACCTGTGGAGGTGTATGTGCTTGCCAGGTACTTTCTACTTTTAGTACTCTGTCCTTAATGGCTGGCAAGGCGTTATCTACTAATTTGGAAACAAACAGATGCGGGTAAGCTTCACTTGTTGGCGTAAGGCCGCTATTTACCGCAAAACACTTTTCAAGTCTAGTGTAATAATCTCCTATGTCTTCACCATGTTTCTGTTTGCAGGAGGAAATGGCATCCCAGTCCTCCTTTTTCACTGTTAGTAACTGTGGTAGCACCTTTAAAATAGTGCCAGGAAGTGCTTTTAGTTTGTCTCCTATACCTTGACCTGCTACTCTAGTATTTTCGTCATTCTGAAGTTCAGTCCATTTAATGTGTTCACCTGCTACTTCCCAATCTTTTTCTCTTAGTTTGTCATATATACCTGATGGCAACAATAATTTCAGAATTGCTGTGATATCAGAAAGAGTATATGTTCCCATCATTAATACATCTCCTAATTCCTTAAAGAATCCAGCAGGATCCTTTGAGTGGGAGGGAACCATCTCTTTCATCCTTAGTAACTCAAGTTTTGTCAAGGGTACATAAATGAAGACGCGTTGTAGCGCGCCATTCGTGTCAGCTCTGGGGTGGACCTCTCTCATGGGGAACTGGCGTGTTTGAGGAAGTCTATTAGTTGATCCACACGTATTATGGGGAGATCTATATCCAGTCACTTTCTGGTATTTCTGTCTAAAATCTATAAATGTGTTAAGAAAAACTGAACTATTGTGGAGGAACATGTTATCAGCGCAGTCAGACAGAAAATCTTCGAGTCTTGGATCATGTTTAAAATGAGTGTCATTGAGTGTGATGAGATGTTGTACCATGTAGAGACTTGCTAATCTTTGATGTGAGCGTGGTAATGCTAGAAAAAGCTGGGCTATGAGATCATTGTCATATATCTTATATTGAGAGACCCATAGGGTCGCAGTTCTGGCTATTTCCTCCTCCTCCGGTGTAAGCGGAGGTTCCTGGTCTAACCAGTAGTCTAATGCATTGGATGTATTTTCAAATAACTCATCTGGAGATGACCGTTCAGAGTGACCTTGGAGGAATGTAGGCGGGGGTGTTCGTGAATTAGGGGCGGAAGAACGAACGGGTAGGATTTTTTCAGTAGGTTCAGTAATTTCCTCCTCAAGTTTCTTATTCTCTTCATTTGTTTGCAAGTTTTGCAGAATACGGGTCACATTTCGGGTGAACCTGTCTAGTGCATCATTTATAAGTTCTAGACTAGTGTGGTCGGATGCGGAATCTAATAAGTCAAAAAGTGAAACTGGTACATTTCTTTCCTCTGCTTGTATGTGTTTTATGAAACAGCAAAGGAGGAACCTATACATGTGCATTTTTTACAGGGTGTGATCTTCTTGTAGTCATAGCGTTAATGGCTCGTGAGTTCTCTCCAGTACGAAGAAACTCAGAGGCCGCTTGAAGAAACGTGTCAATTGCTGGTAGATGTCTTATTTCTTCCCAGGAGTCATGAAGTATTTTACTTATTCGGCCCGCCTCCCCTGTGTTGCTCGGAGTCGGGTCATAGGGGCAGTCGGGAATTGTTTTACCTGGGTCTGGACTCTACGGCACCCCCTTCTGGAGTGAGAGGTGGTGCGTTATGTTGTGAAAGGGGTGGCGGAGGCAGAGGGTGTTGAATGACTGGAACTTCATAGGGTGGTGGAGTATCTAAGAGAAAATTAGTAAAAGTATCCTCTGGTGGTGGGGCTGTAGGCTGTGCTGATGCAATGTTAAGGTTTTCAGGTGCAGATGGCAATACAGGATAAAAACCAGTAGAAATGGCTGATTGTTCCCTTTTATTCCTTTCACTAACTACTTCTTTCCCTATTTCTTGTAACTGTTCTTTCTTGGCCTGCTCTGACATTCTCTTACCCTTTTCAACTTTATGCAATTCCTTCTGTTGCCTCCTATGGGCTTCTTTTCTCCATAATTCTACTGAGTCACTCTGTGACTGGCGGACTCTCTTTTTCTTCCATAACTGTTCCTCTAATTTCATAATACACTCCGTATCAAAACTACCATTTTCAGGCCATCTATATCTGAGTTCTAGGTCTTTAGTATATTCTACCCATAGATCACAATAAATAAGTGCACCGACACCATGTTTGGCATACATGAAGTGTCCTGGAGTATCCCGAGGAGGAAGGGGAATTTCCTTCTCAAGAATACTCCTTTTGGTTGCCATCTTACGTATTTTCGAGAAAATAGGCATGATGGCAAGACTTTCAAAGATTTTAGAAGTGAGAAAAACATAAACAGAACAAATATCTTTACCGTACCCACGAAAGAGGTGAGTCCGTCTTTTATACTAGTTTAGTAGTCCTCACAAAATAAGTGAGAAACCCACAAAAAACATGTATCTTTACCGTGCCCACAAGGTAGTGAGTCCGTCTTTTATACTAGTTTTAGTAGTCCTCACCAAAGATAGGTGAGAAACCAAAAAAACGCGTATCTTTACCGCCCCCACAAAAGCTGTGGGTTCGTTTTTATACTTTTCAGCAGTACTCACCGAAAAGTAACTGGAAGGCCTCTTGAAGATTTTGGGAAAACGCGGCGCGCAGTTTCAAGGTGGGATTTGTAGAACCTCGGACTCGTCTGCTTCGCAGGTTGGGCTTTGGTTCAGGACGTTCCGCTATTTCCTCACCGCCTCGTGTGGATGCTGGGCCGCAGTCGGTCCCCCTCTTCGCCTCGAGGGAGTTAGCGGGAATTCCCGCGTTGTGCACTTTTGAAGTCCGTCAACGGTCAGGAGGGGACAGTACCGGGTCCAATATCGCCGGCGCGTGGGGGAAAGGGAAGGTCCCTGTTCGGGCGCCAATTACTGTGGTAAATTAAATTTACTTATTACCTCATTTCTGAATTTCTATGCTTAATAAATCATAATTTCTTGTCAATGCAAAGCGAGGAGTCCGTGGTGCTCAAATGAAGGAGGAGAAGACCAATAACTCGAGTTAAAGGGAGCGCTTCCAGCACCAAGCGGGCACAGGAGCAATCTCTCAAGTCCCTCTCTTTAAGTGGGGGTTTATTTTCAACAGCAGAATATTTATACAGTCTTGGTCACGAGGCAAAATAGAGGAACAAACAGGTCGTGGCAGATAGAGGAACAAAGATTCAGCAAGAGGAGCAGAGTGTGAAGAAATGGGGGCGTGTCTTAGGCTTCGTGAGGGGACTTGCGATGTGAAATAGTCTGACAGTTGGAAGGGGAAGGCTTCCTCATTTGGGGGTTTGTGCTCGTGCTTCATGTCAGAAACATGAACCATCTCTACGGGGAGCAGGAACTCATGTACTGGTTTCCCGGACTTGGCAGAAACCACAGAGACAGATGGTGAAAATGAGGAAAACCAGGTGCAGGGGTGTCGTGCTCGGGGTCTTGGGACACCAAAGGGTGAATTAAAAACAAAATGGTGTCGGCTTTTAATGTGGGCAATTATTAATCGCGCAAAGGGGATCGCGCAAAGGGGCATAATTAGATCGCGCAGAGGGCAGCGAAGGGGCATAATTATAGATTTTATTTCCACACTGCACTATGGCGCAAGGGTGCCTGTGTTCGTGTTAGGCAGCCACGAGTGCTCCAGCACATGGAGAGAGCATAAAAGTGCCATTTCTGTGAAGATAAGTCACAGTTCTGCTATCTCCTGCTGACGCAATGCAGAAACTTCACTTGTTGCGCTTTTTGAAAACATGTCCCTCAATTCATACAGATCCGTGAAATAACGGGCTAGCGCGGTCGACAGCGTAGCTGGGAGATTTGTACAAGGAGTGTGACAACTATGGACAGATATATTTTCATTGTCACTGGGGCGCCAAAGACTTCCAGGCGACTCGTACTCTCTGAGGGCCTATGTACAAAGGTGAAAGTGGGCGTAGTCGGCCAGATGCAAGTAACAAACGATAGAGCGCGTTGCCAGGAGACACACCTGTTGCTTTCAGCGCCCTTGTGTACGTAGAGCTTCTTGTCACTTCCATCAAATACTGGTAGCATACGTCTTCCACTTCCCTGTTCTAAAAAGCTGGCATGTATGTGATGGGAACCGATTAACCAAAAAAAAGTACACTTCTGCAGAGGAGGAGCTAAAAACTGTAAAGGAGATATCCCATAGTTTTCATTTCAAGTTGCTAGGGGTAGCGAGGTAAGGGGAACCACCGGCCTTCCGGGTGCGGCTACAGTTTGAGAAAAACACGGGACACACGCTGACATGAGCAGAGCAACTGATAAACGTAACTGCAGGTACAACCCCTATTTTTTCTTTGTCTGCTACAGTAAACGGGAACCATCGCTAAGACTCCCTTAGAGAAAAGTAGTAAACAGACTGTCTCCGAGTCTTCCGAAGGGTGGGGCAAAAACACTCCCCTTGCCCCCAAGTTACCGAGGAGTAGAAAATGGTGTCTCTCACCTTCACACGGTTTAGGCTGGCCTCCAGTCGCAGCTGATGCACCATCTTTTTCATAGTCGTAACGTTTGAAGCCCCCGACATTTCTGCGCTGGCAGAACGGGAATCTTCTGTGGCTAACGGCGGTGAAACAGCAGCAAACTTTTCCTTCAAGTTTCCGGTCCCCTTATCAAAAGCCCCAGTGCGCAGGCGCGAGAGACACGCCCAGTCTACTGACGCCTGAACTTATAGACACGGAAGTAGGACTAGAACCAGTGTGCTTGGATCCTTTGATGCGGAAGCGGTATAATAAACAAGCACGCGAGTGGTGCGCGCGCTTGCGAGCAGCAGGCGTGACCACACGCTCGTGCACCATGGCCTTTTGCTTGCGGTTACCCGCACGTCCGCGATAATTGAAAACACATGGCGCCATGCGGGTAACCGCACGGAAAAGGCCATTGTGCACGAGCGTGTGGTCAGCTTTTGGAAGCCCCTTACATAAAGTCTTGCAGAGCAGCGCATGCGCGCTACTCTAGGCTCGACCTAAAAAATGGTTACACAAGAATCAAGAGGGACCCATTTGAAAGGTGGCGAAGGGGTCATATTATTCAAGAGGCGCCCTACCATTGACCTTGTTATGTAGAATTAGGGGCAGAAACATGTTGACAAAGAAACAAATATGAATGGTCATAAACAACCTGCTTGTTTTTAGTTTTGTGATGGAGAGATATGTTACAATTGAGGAGTAGAGTGCAGGTACACATCACTGGAAGCAAGCAGGTACAGATGTTGAAATATTTATTGCCACGTAGATCAGTACAGAGGGTTGGGCGTCAGGTATGTGAGTCAGTGCCCCCATGTTATCATCTGCAGTCCCCGGGTAGTTTTTTAAGGCTCCAACTAACACCTACAGAATCCTGAGGAACCACATTAAATCACACACAGAACCATGCAAAGACATTACACCATGACAAGAAAGGAATAACGTAACAGACACAAAGTACAACATCTCTCCCTCCTCTAACAAACCAAAAAAATCACCTCACGCAAAATAACAAGCAAAATAACAAGCGGCAACTCACACAACCATTTAACTTCCCAAACAACAACACTCTGACTCCGTGCTGACAGCTGTACCCTGCATAATACTTTAACGGTGTGAAAAACTATTTCTCTGCCAAATAGTTAGGATCAAGCAGAGAGCCACCCCCAAATAGCCTCCCTTAAAACCACACAACCACATCCCCTTTGATGCTCAGCCAACCAGTCACCAACTGCAGGTACTGTCATAGTATAGCGACTACCATCAAATGTACAGTCCTCATGCACTTAAACTAAGAGGTCGTGCAGCATAACATAGACACAACCAGCGATGGCCTCCGCCTGGCGAGTCAAACACAAAGAATGGAAAATGACCAACCGGCAAGATACAGAATAACATTTACCTCAACTAAACACTCAACTGGTTTTTGTACAATTTAACACGTGAAATGCTCACATGTTGCACTTCCAACTCACAGAGCCTCAGGCTCAGCTACCCTAAAGGATAAAGTGGAAAAATATTGAACTTTGACAAGTATACCTCCTACTGTCATACACATCTTCCTTATCTGCTGTCAAGAAATATGTACACAAATACGCATCAACCGGAAGGATATACTCACAATGCACAATCGGCCATAAACATACATACAGCAGACTTCAATCACCATCACTAGCAGTGTGAACATACTGGAACAGGAAACAATGAAAATACCCAAAACATAATGGAAACACACCTTTCACCCCAATAATACATTCACAATTGAAGTGCTAAGTACAAAAGACCACAATAAAACAGACACCATAAATACATATGCACAGGAACATTCTAGCACAATAAACTCACACTCACTGGCAGTGCTCGTCTTGCTCTACCATTTTATTTCATCCCCATTAATCATAGAAGATGACATTGCATGTAAATAATTGTCGAGTAAAACGACAGATTATTTCACCCACTTAATGGTATTACACTGTACCACATGAAATGCAACGTTTGTCCCAAAATCACCTTACACAACCTTAAAAGTCAATACATCCAGCAACTAACACATCATATGACTACAAACAAGAAATACATTTACCTTTCTTCTCCCTCTGGAAAAATAATAAACACATTTCTCAACATCAGCATAACATTGGAAGATTTCTTTTGTTTTTTTCTCCTCTGAAAAAAATAACAACCACTTTTCTCCACATCAGCATGACATGAAAAGTCTCCTGTGCCAGAAACAATGCCAATGACTCAATCCCACACACAGAGATCGAAGTATTTCCTCTAGTTCAAGCACTAGCAGACCTTAGAACATTTACATAAAAAAGGGTGATTTTAGGATTGCTCTTCTGTTTCTAGATCTCATAACACCCTTGCAAACCATGGTTCCCAACAAAAGTAGCATGCCGAGCATCAAAGAGAAAGTTCGTTTCTGATCCTACACTCGACGAGACCTACCCTGGTCACAGACAGAGCCACAAGCAGGGAGGCCTCAGGGCAAAAGTGAGATAGTGAGGCATCAGCAGTAGCTGAATAGGATGCAATGTACAGCAGGCACGCGCGTACGGAGTGGAGACTAGAGCTTCCAACTAAAGGATACTGTTCATGCGCCATCTTGCACGAGGAAGAACGGCCACAAAGATTCCCCGTGTGAAAGACACTTGAGGCAGCAGGCACTTGCTGCACAAACATGCACATGATCAACAGTCACATATTTTTTTTAGAACTCCTAAAAAATCTTGTTGATGTCACAGTTTCAAAATACGTTACAGTAAATTAACATAAATAATAAAACCTTTCGATTAAGATAATGAAACACCATTAACTGGGTCGGGTCTACATAGGAACATTTACAGCCCACTCAGAAAGTGCAAAGGGTCCCTCATCCTCTAGTTGTTCCTGCTCCACAGCAGGTAAAGTGAAACAGACTCTCATCTCCTACATTGTTTCACTTAAAATCCTACAAATTCAGTTTATCATGTAGATTCTTCCCACCATAATAATGTTTATGTTTAGGAACTTGTAGAGTGCAAGGTTACTGTAAGGTCGCATGGTACTGATAGCAGGAGAAGCAACAGACATCTAAAACAGAAGGTTTTTAAAAACTTTTAATGAAATTCTATGTGAGAAATGGTAGATTTAAGGGACGGAGGAAGGGGGTTTCGTGCCATTGTAGCCTGGTAGGAAAAAAGAGCGGCCTTCCATTGGTGTTTTCCAAATTTGCTGCAGTGTCAACATCAACAATTTTACAGAACGGAGGGACAGAGACGGTTCATTTAACGGCAGTCGATACATAAGCAATGGGTAAGAGACTTGTAGTATCTTTTAAGGACCAAGCATGACATTTTGTATTGTGTTCTAGGTTTGATGGGGAGCTAGTGAAGACATGTAACCAAGGCGTTGCTCTACAGACGTGATCGGCATCAAGGACTAGTCTGCCTTATTTTGAACGTATTGCAACCTATGATTGAAAGAGCTTTTTATGCCAGCTAAACGGGATCACAGTAATCAAGTCTGGACATGATTAAAGCAGAATCTGCAGTGTGACTAGCATATTCAGAGAAACTCTACTCAGCTGATAGTTACAAGCAGTGACAACTGCAGGTACTTGTGTATCCATCTCTAGTTTGTCATCAACTTTGGCTCCCAGGTACTTGATGACCTGTGCGGCCACTGATAGGGGGTCCATCTCTGTTGGCCAGGGATTCATTGACAATAGGGGTGGTTGTTTACCTGTTATCAAAACCTCTATCCTGTCAGCCTTGATTTTGAGGCAGTTTATGCTCATCCAATGTTCTGTGTCCAGGAGACATTGTCTGAATTTCTCAGCTGATTCCGACGGGCAATGCAGACGAAATATCAGTTGAGAATCATTTGCTTAGGTGCAAAATTTGAGACCTGCCAAATAAATCAGGGTAGCCAAGAGTTAAACAAAGATGTTAAGCATATAATGGTGGCAATTCTGATCCCTGAGAGATCCCACGGGTAACCTAGAAATTGTATTAGAAGAAAAATCACCCAGTGAAACTCTGTACAAATGTTGTCCAGAGAAGGAGGCTTATCTTTTCATCAGCTGACCTGCTATTCCAGCCAAGGGAAGGCTCTACAGCACAGCAGGACGATCAAAGGTATCAAATGCTGCTGAATTATATAATAGTATCAGGGCACTGACTGAATCACCATCAGCGCCAGGTGTAAGTGATCTGTGGCCACTCTGAGTGCCAGTTCAGCGCCATGCCTGGGGCGAAAGCCCATCTGTGGTTAGTCTAAGATGTTGTTCATCTCTGGGTGCATGTTAAATTGACCTGCTGCATGTTGTTCTAGGGGTCTTTAGCAACAAAGAGGAGTAGAGTAATTGGCCTATAAATTGCTGATATTAAGTTTTTTTTTAACTCAACTGTTTCTCTCAACTGGTCTCCCCTTTGAGACTCCCTCAGCATGGCAGCGTATTTGCACCAAGTGACAAAGAGGGACATGTCATGGAGAAATTCCTAGTAGAACCGCAATCTGTTTTTTACAGCTGCACCTCAGCTCCATTCTACTGCAGAACACCGCGATCCTGCATTCGTTTTCACAGTGTTCTCAGTGTAACTACTGCCTCATTTTCTTGAAAACTACAGCATGACAGTCCATGGTGCTAGACACAAAAAGCATCCACAGCATCATGCCCCCTGTTTGTAACTTCTGTAGCCGGACTCTCATCCACCCTCAAGTGAACAAAGCCTCTCCGTGGTGCACGTGTAAATCTCCTCAGGGTTTAATATTTCTCCAATGGTCAGAACCTCTGCATACCGTGCCTTCCCCAGACTTGACTTCTTCCAAGGGTTGAACACATATTCCCTAAGCACAGCCTCACCTCGCTGTGCCGTGACCTGCCTGGCCAGCTCCACAATGCTGACCCTACTTCTCCCAGGGGCCACCAGACAGACCATGGCAGTGGTGGGGCACATCACTAATTCCTTCTTCTTCACTATCCCTACCACACATTTTAGTCATCCATTCTGCCTTTCACCTCCATCCTGGGCTTCTTACTGCCAGGGGTTCCTTTACATCTCATTGCCAGTGTGACAACTGACATAGAGTGGACACAGGTACACATCACTGAAGACAGGCAGGTATAGATGTTGAAATATATATTAATATGTAGATTAGTACAGAACCACATGACATCAAACACAGGATAATGACAAGTCATGACAGTGGGACAAAGATGTGACCAAGTGATAGACTCAAAATGCAACAAGGTATTAATAAAATAATGAAGCGACCGACTTCTACACAATTGAGAGATTGTAGTGAACTCTGTTGTGTTGTACATATTATAGGAGGCTATACTATAGTCCATGTAAATATATTTTCCTGTTGTGTCACTAGCCACTGGGAAGTTCATGTATTTATGAGATGTGATGGCCCGTTCTTCTTTGCCTGATTTCTGTTTCAAAAGCATTTTAATCAACCATGCATTTTTATGTTGTGAGTATGGAAAATAAGATATTATAACATGATTTTAGTTTCACGCTGATTGTACATAATCTGGCAACCTGGCCTCTCAAACGTATTCTGACAAGTATGTTTGCTATTGGTCTCTGATTAACACTAAAATATACCCATTGATAACAAGGACTCTCTAGGCCAGTGTACATAAGCAAGGAAAGTACAGCATCTTGTTCATTAGAGAAAGAACAAGCATTGTACTCTGCCTCTGTTAAAGCAGATGGCAAACAAAAATTCGTTTGAAGCCCATTTTACATTTAACAATGAAAGCTCTGCTTGAGACCTTGGCACTTAAACATTTATATTTGAAAGCACAATAAATATAGTTGATATAAAGAAAAAGGAAACTGGATATTAAGACTTGTTTACTTATGGACTTAGATAGTTTTTTATAGCGTAAACTTGACCCTTGCGACTTATCTTTTGCTCCCTGTTTCTTGACCACAGCACACTGCAATGTGTTGAAGACTGTGTGGCATAATAGCAATAGGAATGACATGCTTAAAATGCTGAAAGCCCTGGCACTGGCTGCTCCTGTATGGCTGTATTCTAAGTTCAATAAGAAGGTGAAAGGGACCTGAAGCAGACAAGAAGTGACACGTTTCTCAGCATGTCTTGGGTTAGGCAATGGGATGGGTATTAATATCTATATTGTTCACAAGATGTAAGACATTAACAGCTGTTCATTGACCCTGCACTCATTATACACCCTCGCTTTCGTCTCAGGCCTATAATAGCGGGGTGGGTGTTAACGAGTCTGCAGAAGACATTAACCTATGATAACTGCCCTAAGCAGGAGGCAGTACGATTTAATTAACACCCTATATGAAATGGCTTAGAAAAGCTGAAGATATCGTTTCTTCTCTGCACACTACACCTTTCTTTATGTATTATCTCTATTCATTTTATCAAAAAAAGACATCATTTCCATACCATAATACTTACCATATCTACTCCTTTCTATATTTAGTGAAAATCCAGTATGGGGATAGGAACCAGACAAGGACAGTGAGCAAGCCTGTCTCCAGCGAGGAATAAGGTTAGGGCAGGAGTTCATAATTGCCCATACTCTGTCAGTAAGTAATGTGTTTTTATTGCCCTCTGAGGTGTGCCTTGGGTTGCTTAGGTATTCTATGGTACCACCAGATTCCAAAGTCTAAAAGCTCTAGGCAGTTGCCAACTTACCAAAGGTTGTGTGACGGTGTGTACGTTGGGGTAACTTCAATAAATATCATTCTGGGTATACATGAGATAAAAATGTTTCAGTGCTTTTAATATTTTAACCGTTTTTTACTTCATTTTTATTATATGGCTAAATTGTTTGTATGGAAACGTATGTACTTTTATGGCTAATTCTTATCCGGATAAGGTTTTTCGACTTTGACTATTGCATTATATTGAGGGGATACTTCTAGTGGTAATGAGTACTTGTACACCCCACTAATACACCTAGCAGTCTTCATTGAAGATCCCGAAAGAGCAGTGCCATTTGTTTTTAGATCACACTGTCTGTGGCTGCTTCTAGATCTGCTCATGAAGTGTGGACATTGGCAAAGGTCTGCACTGTCTGCAGCCAATAACATCCCTGGATGCCAGCCAATAACATCCCTTTGCTAGCTCACAGAACTCCCTAAGTACCCTGTTGGGAAAGCCCCAGCGCATTTAGCACTCCTGCATCTACTCCAAATTTTCTCCTCTAAGCGAGGAACTCTTGAGACATGGAAGGAGTGTGCCAATGCTTTTCTGGGGCACACGATCTAGCTGTTGAGTTTTGGTGAATCTGTTGAAGTGCAGTGGTCGTTGACCCTGTTCTTTTCTTGCTGCAGTTGCTGCAGGTTGCTGCAGGCGAGACCAGTCTTTGTTGTTGGAACTGATCTTTGTGTGTCATCTTAGGCACTAAAAATGAATAAACACAGAGGGTACCATCCCCTCACGTTTGCGTGATGCTTTCATGAGTGTTGTTCTGACAGTGAACACATATTTCAGTGCTGTCCACCAAGAACTTCTATAGGTTGCCACCATGCTGTTTTCGTGTGAGTCTCTTGGACATGACCGTGTAAGTTGGTGCATCCCATCAAGATGTCACCATGAGGATCTGCTCTTTTAATCATGAGCTTAATAGCCCGGCTATCATCTTGAACCTAGACATCTGTCGATAGACGTAGGTGATTTTCACTGCTGGAAGCACTCCTGCATTTTGTGTGTTTGCTTCCCAATGCTGCACTGTAGTTCAGAGAATGTAAGATTAAAAAAGGTGAAGGACATGGGGCTAAGATATGTAAACAGATGTGGGTTTCCCCAACTCCTGGCTATGACATCTTGTGTACATGAATAAAACAATGCACAAGTAGTGTAGAAAAAGGAGGGTGAGCATTTAGCCAGATGGTGTTTGTGAGCTTCTAGTCTACTCAAAGGGGCAGACATGCGCTACTCCATCAAAGATATGGCAGTGTGTGCATGAATCTATGAGTGGGACAAGCGCAGTGAGATGCACAGCCATAGCATGGGGGAAACTACCTAGGGAAAGGAACATCTAGGTTGATTGCTTATCGAATTTGCTAGTTGTTGAGCAGGATAAAGAAGTGGACAGGGAAGATGGTGGTGCTAAAGACGATCTAATGGGAAAGGAGTTGTTGCGAGTAAGTTGAATGTAGGCACCAGATGGATCAGAAAGAACATCTTAAGCAAATGTGTAAGTAGCTGCGACGGGCATGATGTAACAAGAGAACTTTATAGGAGGAAGCTCAGAAATATTGAGTTTTGACAATGAGCAAAGAAGCTCTCAGGACGCGCACTAACAGTGCGCCATCTAAAAGGTGGCGCACTGTCAGTGCACCCCCTGATAGCAGTCCTCTGGAGGGAGGAAGGGGGTCCTATGGACCCCCCAGACATCCTCTTGCAGGCGGGTGCAGTCACTCACTGCACCGGCCTGCAAGGCGATCTCTAATCCCCTTTAAAAGTGCAGGCGGGTTGCTGTCTTCACAGTGAAACACGGAGCAGCTTCTTCAAAGCAGCTCCGTATTTCACTTGAATGTGCTGCCCCCAGGGCAGCACGAGTTCGCGGCTGCCCTTGGGGCAGCGCATTCTATGTAATAGGGTGCCCTTTCTCTGCGCCCGGCGCACCTGTTTTCAGGTGCGCCAGGGCGCAAATAGGGAAAGTGCACCCTATACATGGGGGGGCGTGGCTTGCTAGGTTAGATACCAGACGTGAGTTAATATTGCTCCGTGTCATTCCTCCTTATTATCCTGATTGATCCCTTACATCCAGACACCATTTGACCATCAGCAGGTGTGGGATCCCTCCTGGGGCTCACTGCCCCGAAAACCACAGTGAGTCACACCAGCAGTTCTACCCAAAGCGACATTATCGGAGACGGAGCTCCGGCCCGCGCCAGATACCTGAGGCCTGCAGTCGCTGCAGAGCCTCTCTCCAGGACTGGCCGTTTCCTGCATCATAGCCACACGGGCGGCAGGTGTCCTTGCGGATCCGCTGCAGTGTCAAAGAACGGCAACCACATTGCCCTGACGGAGGTTCATGCGCTCGGCACAGAGTGGTGACCAAGGAGAGACGGCTGAGCTCGAGTCACAAGTCAGCTACGAGGCGACGCCTGGGCGGTCCATTGTTCGGACCCTAGGACCATCAAGGCGGCTTGTGTGGGCCACGGCGGCTCACTGTCTTGTAAACAGAGGACTGAGGCACGCTATCAGAGCGGGCGCGAGGATGGCGGCAGGGGCCTGAACTGTGAGCCGCCTTCCTGCCCTTGAACAGAGGCAGTGACGGCAGCCTGCCGGAAGCTGTGGCAGGCTGTGGAGGGAGCGAGACTGTCCACAGTAGCCTGAAGGCACCCCTACCACTCGGAGGTGAGTCCCCTTCCGTGAGGCATCTGGCTGGGATCTAGGGGCAGCGGGCGGGGCTCGGAGGTCGGTTCGGGCCTAGGCCCCAGCCCCAGGAACCACATACGCTGAGAAAGCATCAGCAAGGCCTTCTCCCACCGGCCTTAGGGGGCTGTGAGGGCCCCTCTTGAATTGATCAGATCCCTCTGGAACGTAGTTAATAGCGGTCCCCACAGCAAGGCACTATCCTGCTGACTGAGGCACACTCGGAGCTACACTGTCAGCTAATGGTCTTAATCAAACTGGGGGCGGCCTGGGGGTCATGTTGGGCCTAGGCGACCCACCCCTAATGTGCCTATACCGGATCAGGCGATGAACACACAAACAGCCCCCCCTCTCTCCTCCCCCACAGCAGATTAATAGGATAGCCTGCATACTCAAGCCTCTACATGTGCCTAGTCACTGCCGCCTGCCGCATCCAGGGCAGAATAGAGCTGATGTGGCATGACCCACAGCAGGCTCCAGGTACAATAAATTAGGAGGCCAGACTTGTTTACACCCACTCACAGAGCTCATCACCTCAATATTGGTCAGGCCTCACTGACAGCCCGCTTTGTGTCAAGAAACCACAGGGACCGCTCATAGACATTTAAGTAACCGCTAGCCCTCGCCAGGAGCTGGAGGGATAATAGCTGCCCGTTGGGAACAGTCTTACCTGGTCGACGACGGCACATCAGTGCTCACTGGTATAGTACCTGCGTCAGCTCGCACATGCCTTCGGCACAAAAACTTGTCATGGGTCATCTGCAGTCGAACAATTCGCAGGCAGTGATGCACCCGGAGGTGGGCAACGCATCACAGGCAGACAGTGACAGAGCCCAGGAGCCCCCTCACTCGATGTTGGATACTAAATTAGATTCGGTCCTAGCAGCTGTTGAAAGAAATAGGAATGAAAGTAGACCAAACATGCATGTCCCTGGAGTCAAAAATTGATAACGTCACATCTGACTTCACACTCTTGAGGGCCGACGATCATAAACTAACTGAGAAAGTTCACGCCAATGAACTCGCACCAACAGATCTACAACCTACGGCCCGCACCCACGTGGTGGCACTGTAAGACCTATTAGACCGGGTGTGCACCTTAGAAGACAGGCTAGAAGATGCAGAAGGACATTCACACTGCAACAACGTGAGAGTTGTGGGCCTACCGGAAGAAACGGAGGGGCAAGATCCGGTGGCATATGTGGAGCACTGGCTGAGGGCACTCCTCCCTGAAGGGGTGCTGTAGCCTCAGTTTGTGGTGGAACGAGCGCACAGGGTGCCAGCCCTCAAACCCCCACCAGGGGCTAATCCACGACAGTTCTTATTCAGACTGTTAAACTTCAGAGACAGGGATTCTATCCTGAGGGCAGCCTGCAAACTAGACAATCTCAATGTCTAAAACACCCAAATTAAGCTGTTCCCTAACTATAGAGCTCAGATACAAAAGCGGCGGAGCTCCTTCAGTGCTGTGAAGCGCCAGCTCCGAGAACTGAATATGCGTTACTCCCTGCTGTTTCCGACCGGATTGCGAGTGGTGGCAAACCGCACCACTCATTTTTTTGACACACCATCGGATGCCTGGGACTGGTTGGAAGGAGCTGGCCTGGCAACTGGACCCAAATCACCCAATGACCCTCCGGCACAGAAACGGAACAGAAGAGGCCGGCGCAAGGGCAGAGGTGGAGGATCAGACCGTTGCACCCTGCCATTGGCAGCTCCCGACCTTGACCAAATCTTGACCAAGAGGCGGAGTCCACCAAGTCACAGAGTGAGGATGATTCTACCCCCATTTGATCTGGGGACCTGGACTCGCCGCACCCGCCAGCTGTCACACCCCAGAAGTCTGTTGATATAATTTAAGGGAATGTAAAATGTAAGATGTTAGCAACCTAAACTATAACGTATTTTCTGTGCGTTTGGCGGGGGTGGTCACCAACCGGTTTCTCTTCCTTGTTACATGATTGAGGAGCAATGGACCATTCTCCTAGGCGGGCCGGGGCAAGGAAGGTCCTGGCAGCGGCGCTCCCCCTGTCTGATAACCCCAGTTTTTCTTTGGCAACCCCATGGAGCACCACCCAACCGCCCGATCCTCTACTGCATACACATACCGCCTGACGATAGCAGATGCCACTATCCCCTAACATGGCACACACGAACGTCATCACATGAAATGTGAGGGGTATACACACACCGGCACGTAGATACTCCATGTATTCCTATTTGCAGGGTAGATCCACTAGCATAGCTCTCCTGCAGGAAACCCAACTGACTCGAATAGAAGCGGACCACCTCCGTCGGCATTGGCGAGGGCAAGTATATAGCACTAACTACTCCTCCCAAGCTAGAGGGGCCCTGGTTTGGGTAAAGGCAGGAGTTCCTTATGTAGTAGAGGAGGTACAGATATCTGGGCTTAAATCCATCGTTTTTTTGCTCCCCACGCCATTCCAGTTTAAACCCAGCCATATGCAAATCAGCCTTGATCCTGTTCCCCATGGGAACAGTTCAGTCCGAAGTGCATGGCCAGGTTCTCCCTGGACTGGAAAACATGCATCCTAGGACTGGTTTCGGGGTTTCACCCCTCATCAGCCAGGCTAGCTTAACTCCAGTGGCATGGAGAGCACGGCATTCTGGAGTATTAGTGCTCTTTACATTAGTACATCCTAATAGATAAGAAAAGACCCCAAACCACAGTGAGAGTACCTATATAGGAAGCATAAAGTGAAATAAAGTTGCATAAATATTTGAATTGTATTTCGGACATTATATAAATCGAGTTTGACTTTAGCTTGTTAGATTTTTTGGCAGCTGGGAAAGGGCACCTTTGGTATTCTGCGTAGATGAAGGACCTGTGCCACAGGACTTTGCAGATCCACAGGTTGCCTTGGCAATGTCTCCAGTAATTGTGAGCAATGGAGGAAAATATGTTTATTTTTCTGCACATGGAGACAGTCATTTCTAGTCTTCCTTAGGTGCTTCTCAATGCTTCCATCAGTGGTGCCCTATCACCCAGGACACAATGGGCACAAATGAGGTAAACAATGTTTGGTAGATTTGCCACCAGAGGAGCTCATACCACATTCCAAATTATATGTGGACTCTTGCCCAATGAAAATAAGTTTAATCCTGAGGTTCTGCATGCCATATAATTTACCGCTATAGGTCAAGATGAAAATGACCCCTTTCTGATAAATCGGGACATAAAATGGGGAAAAGCATAGTATAGAAGCAGTATAACAGGTTCCTCCTGCAAGTTTTCCTGACAGCCCTGACTGCAAGGGATTAGCATTGGCCTATATCTCTCTACTGGAGCATATTTATTTGACAGCAACAACATTTTGATCAGAAACATTTGCCACAGCATCAATGACGGTACACAGATCAGTGAGTATAGAGCTGTGTAGCATAGCTTAGGCAAAGTTACTTTTTCATTGGTTAATTGCACCAGTTTGATGGGCAAGATAGGATACAACACACTTTTAACCAAGGCTATGACATTTAACTAGCTAGTGGATCAAACATGTGTGAAATATACTTATTTATAGCAAAGCATAATCACTGACTTTTTAAAGTTGCAAAAAATGCCTTTCAGTGCTGTTTGATTCTGGAAGAGAGGGGATGGTCTGAATAACGGGCCGTATTATGCATTTAAATTTTTTGCGTTGGAAGCACCTATTTAAAGGTGCACCCGGTGCAAACAATGAAAGTGCGCCCTATTACGGTGAATGCACTGCACCCAGGGGTCCCACGAACGTGCGCTGCCCCCAGGGCAGCGCATTCATGTGAAAACATGAAGTGGCTGCTTGCAGCAGCTCTGTGTTTTCACAGTGCAGGCAGCACCCGCCTGCACTTGCATTGGATTTGGGATCCCCTTGCAGGCAGGTGCAGTCAGTGACTGCACCTGCCAGCAAGGTGATGTCTGAGGGGTCCATAGGACCCGCTCTCCTCCCTCCAGAGGGCTACTCTCAGGGGGCACACTCACAGTGCACCACCTTTTAGGTGGGGCACTATGAGTGCACCCCCTGAGAGCATCTTTGCCTCTGTGCCCATGTCGATAAAAGGAATTCCCTCATTTGCATAGGGCCCACCCGCATGCAAGCGAGGGAACGCCCCCTGAAGGTAGCGCTGGCACTTTAAGTGTGCCAGCGCTGTCGGTATTACTGAAGGGGATGCACAAGTGTCTGCGCCCCCTTCTATAATACCAAAATGCCCTGGGGGCACGCAAAGCAGGCGCAAACGTCCATAGCGCCCCCAGGGCACTTACTGTAATATGGCCCCTGGTGTTAGGGAGTTCCAATGCAGAGGACTTAGAGGGTGGAAAGATTGGAACTTGTAGGCACTGCACAGTTTTTGAGGTGTAACTAGAAGGTTGAGGGTGGGGGATCATAGGTTTCAAGTAGGTGTGTATTCCTTTTAAGTTCCTTAGCTAGTCATGTGCGCTGGGTTTCTAAATATTTGAATAATTGACCCAGTGCTACTCTGCAGATTGTTTGTGTCCTCTTTCTGGGTTCTTGTGGTGTTTTCTTGTCGCTTGCTTGGCAAAACTCTGGAAACGCATTGGGTTTCTCTAAACGGGGTATGGTCTGAACTTAGATGCTATTTCCATTGGCAAACAGATTATATGAACTGCAATTCATTGATTACTACTGACCAGCTAAGGTTTGTGAGATATGATGTGTGAGAACATTTTGTTACGTTTCCCTTTGAAGAGGAACATCTACCCAAAACTAGCTATAGGCATATCATGTCTAAGGCACTCCTATCAGTGACAATGTGCTTAGTGTGAACTTTGGATATGACATTCAGGGCCCGATTACAAGTTTGGCGGTGCAGCGCTGGGTCCGCCATGCCTCCGCACCACCAAACCTGTGATGAGGCCGCCCGCCAGATTAGGAGTTTCCTCCTGTCTGGTGGGCTTTTTTTGGGCGTTCCCACGGCGGTGCCTATAAAAATGGGTACAGCAATGGGAACGCCAAAAACAGTTCCTGCACGCCGTTGACTGAAAAGTCCATGCCGTGCAAGAACTGGTGTGCATGCACACAGGGGGCACATGTTGTGCCCCCCTGTGTGCATTCACAGGGCACAGAGACACAGGGGGCCTTGCAGGGCCCCCTTTGTTTCCTCTCTGCCAGTATTTTCATGGAGAAAGAACATCCATGAAAACCCTGGCAGAGAGGAAACTTCAAATATGCTTGGCGGGACTGCCTGCGGTCCTGCCAAGCATATGGATGCCCTACATCGCTGCAACACTGCCAGGGAATGGCAGTTCCCTGGCGGCTGCGGCAGGGCTTTGGTGGTCCGACCGCCCAACTCATAATAGGGCAGTAAGGAGACCGCCACCGCTGCGCTCCCATGAGTCTGGCCGTCCTCGGACCGCCAAACTCATAAACAGCCCCTTAGTCTTCTAATTGTTTGGAGAGTGTACTCACTAAGAGAGATTTTCTGCTACGTCTGTAGTTGAGGATAGTGCATTCTTTTTGTATGGCTACAAGGATAATAATTTGTACGGAGATAATACTCTCACATGGCAAAAGTTATCGGTATAAAAGTATGCAGACAGCCCAATCTCTCTGTTGAGTATTGCCTCAGATATTCAGATGAATGGAGATTATATGAGCTAAGTAGGATATCCGCATAGGATAGCAGTGTAAAAGTATGTAGACAGCCCTTGCTGTCAGTTGAATATTGTCTCGGATATTGAAATGAATGGAGATTATATTAGCTAAGTAGGATATTCGCACAGGATGTCAGCATGATCCAATTCCATGCTTCTTGAAATATGGTGTTGTTGAGGGGGCAAATGTCTTCAGACGGTGTTCTCTGAATATAGAGTATAGAAATAATACAGTTACTGCTATGAGTGCTGCTTTGGACATGGATGGGTGGCAAGGTCACTTACACTCAGGGAGATGCTTCCTCACCAGCAGGGATGTGTAGGAAGTTTGTGCACGCTAGCAGGAAGGAAATGGGTGCCAAGGATGGCGTTTGAACTGCGAAATACAGCAGTAATCAGAGTTCAGTGGGCCCCTTAGGGTCTGTGCCATGGTGACACTGCACCTGCTGCAACAATGGAGCTACCCCCTGAAAGCCAAAGGAAGTCACCTATGCTATGGATATGTGTACAGATTTCATGTACTTAGAGTGTGCATCCTACCTCAAGTGGATTAGAGAGTAGTCTTGCACTAACATTCTGGAGAATAGTGTTGTCAGAGTCCATGCGCTCGGTAGTAGCTGCATTGGTATCAGGTTGGAGAGAGTTCTTACAGAGACTGGTGAAGAAAGTTCAAGCACTCAGAGGAGGGCTGTAGTTGATGTAGTGATTTAAAAAAGTTGATTTTACTCATCTTAATCTTTTATCACACTTTTTGCACACTGCATGGGTGAGTAATTCCAGTTTGGCTTTGGTGGTATTGCACCAATCCAAAGTTGTAATACTGTGCCTGGGGTGGTAAAAGGCTTATGCCATTTTTCAGCTGGGCATGGATAGCGCTTCTGAATTCTATGATTCAAGAAGCAGCTGTAAAAACGGCAAGAGGCTTTGTCTCTTTCTAGCTGGGCACGGATGGCACTGTTCTGATCCTATGCTTATGACCTCTGCTAGAAAAACAGACATTTGAGGTGAGTAGATTTGGAGTGTTAATGGTGTTGTAGAGTGTTCCATATAAAGGAACTGCTCTTCGCTGAAAACTTGGGAACAACCCTGGTTCCTTGCTCTCTTTTACAGTGAAAAACGGTGTTAAGAAAGCACACACAATGCACTGGTTTGCCTTATACCTGCAAGAAACTAGTTTCAGTAGCAAGCCACAGCTAGCAGAGAAAAACAGCTCAAAGTTATAAGTGCTGAGAATCCCAGTATATTGTTTCCCATTCTCTCTTGAACAGACTTTCTTAATACTGCTTCCTGCTTGTTTACACAGACTGAAATGTTTGACTTTGCTTAGATTCTCCAGAGGGTCTCCAATGGACCTTTCAGCCACAATAGCAATTTTAACGCCAATCAGTCTACCTAGAGCAAACCCAGAACCATCAACAGTCTGTTAGCACAATCCTTAATGCAGGAATGTTTGATTAACATCTGTTCTCCAATCAGTTCAAGGAGATTTGCTTCCCTTGAGTACATTACACTGGATCTTCCCTCGTTTTCAGTCTACACAGTATCCTTAAGAATAACAAAGCAAGATATTTCGAGTACAGAAACAAAGCTGACGCTATACATCTCCGGCGCTCATTCCTACTGCTTTCTTTCCAGGTCATGATATTTCACTGAGAGAAGATGACACAAAAAGACGCTCAGAGATATCTGGGGCTATTACAAACATGGCTTCCTTGAACTATATATTTGCCCCACTCACATATTCTGAAACATTACCACTGGTTTGGCATTTTTTAATCCACTGGTGCAATCTGGCCTGCTGTTATCTCAGAACCGGCCACAATCTAGGTGAAGAAGTTTTAGAAACTTGGGCGCCAAATGTGTTTTGTAGCCACAATGCCTGCCCACTTCAAAATCACTCTTTTTGCAACTGCAAAACATGCAGTTGCAGTGTTCAAAGGGGTCCCTGCAAGTCGGAAATGCATTTAACACTCGCAGAGTATACTTTGGACCACTTGTAATTTGAAAAGTGGCGGGAGTGTGAATGGGTCATCCACGTCCTCCTTCTGAATCGCAATATAACGTGGTTTATGGACTGCAATTGCGGTTGCTAACCATTGATTAGATACTGACTCCCTAAACTGTATGTTATCCATTTGAAAAGTGAAACCTGGCTCTCTAGGATAGTCAGAGTAATATAAGATATGGGAAAAGTGAGCAATTTGCCATGGTCCCCCACCTTTCAAGGGCCCCCTCTGGAAAAATGAACTTTCTTTCTCTTTAGCCATCTGCTCGGTCTATTTCGCTGCCTAAACCTCTCTCCCGCTCGAACTACCTCTTTGTCTCTCTTTAACAAGTGTCATCATAAGAAATTTTGGGGTCCAGGGCAAGACATATTTCAATTGTTATGTGTGACCCTGTTTCTGAAAGTTTAATATATAATTTAGTATTATTGACATAATAATAGGTAATGAACTTCAAAGTTGTTTTGAACAGGGGCCCCCAAAGTATGTCTAGCTAGGGGCCCCCAAAATCTTTAAGTTAAAATTAGGGATAGTTTCCACCTTATGAATGTGGACTTTTGATATACCAGATAGCAGTCTACGGCTCACTTCACAATTCCCCTAAAGCCATCCACAGAATGTCAGCTGTCCAGTTCAGAGTGCATTCTCGGAGTTCAAAACAGACGCCTCCCAATACGGCTTCAGCACCAATCACAGCACCAAAACTGCCCTGATTGCAGCCACCGATGACATCTGAACCCTATTCGACCGAGGAGAAACAGCAGCTTTGATTCTCCTTGACCTCTCAGCAGCCTTTGACACCATATCCCACCACACACTGATCGAAAGACTACACCACATCAGCATCCAAGGGAACAAGTTCAGATGGATCACCTCCTTCCTCACCAGAAGAACCAAAAGGATCCACCTCCCACCTTTCACCTCTGAACCCAAGGAGATCACCTGCTGTGTCTCCCAGGGCTCATCTCTCAGCCCCCACTCTTCAACGTATATATGACCCTTCTGGCCAACTTTGTCAGATCCCACGGTCTCAGCATAATTTCCTACGCAGACGACACCAAACTCATCCTCTCACTCACCGACGATCCCACCACCACCAGAAGCAACTTCCACAGATGCGTGACAAACGTCACCGACTGGGTGAAGTACAACTGCTTGCAGCTGAACACAGACAATCCGGAAGTACTGATCTTTGGCAACAGCAGCAACACACGCAACGACTCATGGTGGCCATCAGACCGAGGAGCCGCACCCGCTCCCTTCAACCATGCCAGAAACCTCGGAAGGGAAATGGCCTTTACAACACGGGCTTAAATACGCATGTCGTTTTCCCGCAAGCAGAACAGGGCTTGCCTTAACCACACATATGCCTTAACCATGCATATGCGTGGTTAAGGCAGTCGATGTTCTAGCTGTCTGAGCGGATGGGTGGGGAGAGGAACCTGAAGGATCGCGGCAGGAAGAAGGACCAGAACACAGCTTGGTAAGTTGGATTGGGGCCGGTGGGAGGTGGGGGTAGGGACTGGTTTTAGGGCTCAGGGCAGGGGGCTAGAATAGGGTAGCTTTTAGGGCAGGGGGCCTAATTTTAGGGCTCAGGGCAGGGGGGAAGGGCCAAATTGTTATAGGGGCTGGCGGCCAGTTTTAAGGGCGGGGGTGCTGGGGTCGGGGTAGTTTTTTTGGGCTAGAGGGCCTAGTTTTAGGGCTCAGGGTAGGGTGTCGGGACAGTTAATAGGGCTGGAGCAGGTAAATTACAATGCAGGAGAGCTCAACTTTAGGACTCAGGGCAGTGGGGGCTGGGGTGGGATCTTTACCACACATATATCTTTGCCAATCATGCCTTATCAATGAAATTCATTGTAAAGGCATGTGTGGTAAAGGCATGCATGGTAAAAACGTGGTCATTGTAAAGACTGTGTGCTTAAGCCATTTGTGGTTTATGCATGCGTGGTTGTGTCATACAACCACCTCAGAATCATCACTGACAACAAGCTCACCATGAAATCACAGATCAACGCCGTCACCTCACTTCCGGAGTTCCGAATGGCCCTCAAGACCTGGCTGTTCGAACAAGCCACCAGGGATCCATTCCTGCATTTGCATGCATTCGCAAAAAGTTGCAAAAGGAATCCTGCCTCCTGTAGGCTAATGATTCAGGAGGGCTTCAGACACCTTATGAACAATGGATTTGTTCTGTGGCTGATTTTTGCATTAGTTGTAACTCAAAATTCAGGTTAGGTTACGAATTAGTTGGTGTGGAAAAAAGCTGACCACTTTGTGATCTGAACGTGGTACATCCAGCACTTAGTTAGTCTGATGAGGCTCTCTTTTGTACATGAATGGCAGATGAGCTTGTCAGTCAGATATTTCTCAATTGAGTTCCTTTATAGGTTTCTGTGGTACAATACGAGAGGAGCACAGTTGCTTATTTGATGGTCTGTATGAAGCAGGCCCCATCTTTGCTCTGATAGGTTTCCATAGAGGAGGTGTCAAATATTTAACTTGCTCTGTTAAGGAATTTGGAAAATCTATATTTGGGTTCTGGTAATTCAGAACTACGTAAATTTTGTGGAATTGATGTAAGGATATGTGTTCCATTGAGTTGAAAATAAACAGAGATAAATATTAAAAAATACATTTGTCCTTTTATTCAATGTCCCTTGTGGCCTAAAATCAAGAGTTCTGGAGCCTGGAGTCAATGGACACAGAAAAAGGATTGAGATTAAACCTACATCTGTAAATGAAACCCAGTAGGGCTGATCAGCTAGGTTAGTAATATCTGGGCAAGTTGTTAAAAGCAAGCAAGACAGACTAATGAGATGCCTTTGTGCGGATTATATTGCGGACTTCTGTGTTGGTAATAAAAGAGCTGAACAAAAGGTATTTGGGTCCTCTGTTCCATGTGAGAAGTCCATCTGCACCCGGCGATCCATTTATTATTATGTAGCAGTTAAATCATACCAGGGAACCTTCCCTCTTGCCACTGTCCCTGGAGAGGGTGATTTTCAGTGGCTAGAGAGTGCCCCGGGGCTTGGCCTTATCTTCCCAGGTCACAACTGAGACATGATATACAGTTCCCACTGACTTTTGGGAGGAACACCGTTAGGGAATGACAAATCACATGAAATTGCCCTTTGCACCAGCACTATAGAGATGTTATGCTGCTGGAACTTTCACAAAATTAAATATTAATGAAGAGAGAGGAATGCAATTAAATTATTACGGATTCAGGTGCTGCAACTTAGGATAAGCCCTGGATATCATGGGGTAATTCAGTGTGTGGTCCACAAGTAATAAGGTCCATTATGTGCATGCATAGCTGTCCCTGTATGATGGTTCTGAGTCACCCACCGAGTGTTAGTGACAGTGATATCTATGGGCCTGATTAGGTAATGCACCCATGGTCCCGGTTTTGCTCCGGTGTACAACCTCATTGGCTTTGCCTTGTGTAGATTGGGAACGTGCACCCAATCACATAAAATGCAATCTGTCCAGTACAGGTGCTAACTCTCCAAATTAGCATATAAGTTGGAGTCAGTGCAGCAGTGAAGGATAGGGCAGCAGTTCAAATTACTTAACAGTTTCTGCAGGTGGAGTCCGTTTGCCTTTGTAGGAGGTCCAGGCCCCCCTTAACCATAATGGGGGTGCAGTCTGCATCAGTCTGTGGAGGGATAGCTTGTTAGCCCGGGGACGATCTGTGCCACCTCTCAAAGGGCACCCTCATAGTGCGTATTAATTTGGCATTTTCAAGGTGGCACACAGTTAGTGCCTCCACCGAGGGACTATTTGCTTGAGCAATTTAGTCCATAAATGGTGCAGGTGCATAGGAAAAGGCATTCCCTCATTTGCACAAAGCCTTATTCCAAAGTAATAAATTGAACACCCGTTCACATTGCGCAGGCGGAAAATCTTTACCTGTGCAATGTGCATTGGAGAAGGAACAGCACAGTAAGGATGACCTTTAGGTGTCTGAAAAGTGGCACAAACACTGCTATAGTCCAGAGACACGTTTGTGTTCTAGTGCTAGGCAATCCAAAAAGCTGCAGGCAAAATTATATTATAATCACAGTGGTGGCTGCTTCCAAGCAGTAGTGGTGGGGCAGGGTGAGGGAGAGGTTAAAAAAAAAGAAAATATCACTTACCTGCCGGCTAGCCAGCCAGCTGGCTGGCCACCGCTTCTCCTCTGACCTCTTCTTCTGTGAACAGAAAGCACACAGGCTACCAGACTCCCCTAGCCAATGCCAATGCTGCTGTCACGAGTATGACAGCAGCGTCATGATTTGTCTGAGCCTCGTGGTTCGGCACTCAGACAGAGAGTAGGAGTCTGTGCATGTTCTCCACCCAGGCTGTGCAATACAGCCGGGTGGAGAACATGCTAAGTGCGTATGACTGTTTGGCCAGCCCAAGACGGCCGGCCAAACTGCCATGAGCACTTAAGTGCACTCACGACTCCCCCCCCTGCTGGCTGTGGCAACAGCCAAGGCACTCCCCGCCCCTAAACTGGCTTCAGCAGGGAAAAATAAAATGATAATAACATCGTTTTATTATCATTTAATTTTTCCTTTTTTGCACTGCAGAAAAGCAGTGGGGCGACGCTCCTCCACCTTAGTGGAGAAGCCGCCACTGCAAAATCACTTAATCCTTTGGTTTTTGTTTTACCCCTGCACCTCCAGGGTTTCAGTGTATTTCTATGCCTCATAATAGCCCTGAAGCCTGGAACAATCAGCAATGACACTGAAGGAGCGAGGTTCCACATTCTAGACTTATTCTGGAACCCCTGGCCGATGTCTCTTTTTGCCTGCTCGAAAGTGTAGATGGGAGAAAGAATCGTTATTCCATTTACTCATCACTGTTCCAATGAACCATGACTCCGAAAAATCACAGACTCTCGATCCAAAGTTTAGTCTGATTTATTACAAAGCCAAGAACAGCTGGACATACAAACACCTCAAAACAAGGGTGTAGAAATACATTAGAACTAATACAAAGCCAAACCTACGGGTGAAGTTAAGATGGTGCAGCATACACAAAATAACTAATTTGAGAATCAGGACACAGAAAAGGACGGCTCCGATGTAAAGAGTCCCCTTCATTGGAGGTTCGTAGGTAAAACGCATTAGTCTGTCCCTACACTATCACTAAAGTGACATCCCTACTTAGCATTCCCAAAGGCAAGGTCTGAAAAAGGTGTCACACGTGAAGGCTTCCTAAGAAGACCATTCACGCTGAATGGGTCAAGTAGCATAAAGCTACAGAGCTCGTTCTAAGATGCTCTCTCTTCTCAGGGCAAGGCAGAAGTACCCGGACTCTGTCCCTAACTCCAATACAAGAATTGGCACGAGATGTCCCATAATGCTGTGCAACATCACCCCATCCACGCAAGACACCTCCTTGTAGGTAACTTTCCATGCAGCAGCGATGCTCTCAGGCCTTGGCTCGATAACCTTGATTCCCAAGCTCTCTCCGATGAGAAACAACACCATCCCACATTATCAGCATCACCGTTCAATGTATCTTTTCCTCCCTAAGCCTAACTCCGAAAACAAAGACATTATTATAACTAACAAAGATGCATTTCGCCACCTGCAACAGAAACGTGAGAAAGAAAAAATTTGGCATCCACATGAATTCTACTAGCAAACCTATCCTGAAAGAGGCAGGGAGAAAACAGAATTCGGCCAACATAAGAAACAGCACGTAGTTTCATAAACACACGTATACATGATCATTGTTACTGGGCACATTTAAATCAATGCGTTACATAAACATTACGAATTATGAAACATTCATTAGTCACATGTACAATTCTACACAATAAGGTTCTCATCTAACCATACGAAATTGCAATGTTGATTTCTCCACGTTATACGAAAATACGAATATCACTTCACTTTGCACGTTATTACAATACACAATCTAATGGCACAAATGTTAACACAATAAAGATTATATGCGGGTGTGGACTACTCATGATTATAATGCACCCCTACAAAATTACCCTTTGTGGGGTCATCTATATCACATTGCTATCACTGCAAAATGTTCAATTCGTTTGCCATTGATAGCACTTCCTGGACAAAGAAAAGTCTTTGTATAATTAACTTTTGTTCAGAGTGGAAGGGGATGCAAATAAATATAATTACAGAGATAAGTTATTGAAATGGGCCCCTTTAATCTGATGGGGTTTTTTTTTCAAAACGAGAAATACAGATAAGGATAGGATATGAATAAAATGGCAAGGACATTTGATGTTTGCAGACTGTTAGCCTCTAGGGGTGTCAAGTGAATAGCCCAACTGAAAAACATTGATAATGCGTGGATAGGATGTGGCACCGCGGCTAGTATTTCAAACAGAGCATGTGAATGACTGTTGGCACACTGCCTCGCCACCACTTCCAGCAGCATCTCCACAGCAAAGTCCAGCCAAGTCCTAATGAAGTGCAAAGATGGAGACAGAGGTGATGTGAATGAAGCTATAGCCCCCATGAATCAACTGGACACGAAGCATTTCATACAGACATATTTAGCATATAAAACAGTAAAAGACACTATAAGTTTGGCTGTTGGTTGCGGTCTACATTACAGGCAGTCTTGTCTTTTTGGATTTCTGTTGGCTGACATTGCAGACATTCAGAGCAACAGCCCACACTGCAGCAAAATGGTGGGATTAGAGCAACAACATTGGTAGTGGCGTGTTGGGTCAGAGGCTGAATGAGGAATCAGAGCATGTAACAGTGTCTTGCAGAGAATATCAGGCAGCCAGCGTTGAAGCTCTGCGGGAGGCGCAGCAGTAGCGCTATCTGTGAATGGCACTACAGAAGGTGAAGCTATGTGAGGGGATGCTTGAGGCTTTCCACTTGTAAGAGGCCTGGGTCAGAGAGTCCCAGGGCAATCAGAAGTAACTGTGCTCCAGTTGTGGGAACCGTGACCTTTCACTTCTGGTATCCTTACCCAATGCCCAGTCAATGGATTTTCTTTTAAATAGGAAAAGCACTTTAATAGATGCAAAACTAAATACTATGTGCAAAATTAAAAATATATACAAAATGGTAGGTAGAAAAAGCAGTAGGAACCACTCCTCTAAATAGCCTAAGACCTGTAGGGGTATGCAATAAAAAACGTTCGCAAAATTCAACTAACCTTCTAAATGCAGACTAGACCCTGTGTGCCTTCAACGATTTGCACACCAGCAAACCATAACACCTAAAACCACAACACTCCCATATATACCTAAAGCAAATCATGGAATGCGAGGCCTACTAGCTTTCTCACAGAGAGTTCACATTGCATCCAACAATAAGAAAACAGTACATTGTGCATCAACATTCTGAGATTATTTCACAAATATGGACATACTTTGTCTTTCACTATTATAAAGTCATACCTATTCGCTTTGGCATACTTCGGCAAAAAACATTGTGAAACAGTGAAAAATTCAATAAGAGGCTAAATTCTCCTGGTATACCAGGATGCCGACCAACCTGTCCGGACACAGACCTCAATGGATCCCACACCTCCCAGGAAACACCTAGGAGCACATTTACTAAACTTTCATGCAACTCAGGGCAGCAAGCAAAGTTGCTGCAGTTCCCTGCATTGTGTGATAGGGAGAGAGGAGAAATGCTCCATATTTACAAAGATATGGAGCATTTGTGCTCTCTCCTTGTGCTGGGGCACTGACTGCTACCTAGCGCCAAGCCCGGCACCCTTGCACCACAGTGTTACAGGCAGGATTGTTTTGGTGCAGGAAGGAACACCTGCACTGCATAACAACAATCCTTAGAGGAATTTCTTCTTTCTATGTGTGCTCCATAAAGCAGTCCATGTGGAAAGTGGAAATACCAAGAAGAAATAAAGATATTTCTCGTCGTTATGGCTAACTTGGGGAGGCGTAATTTTTTTGTATTCCCAGGTTTACAAGTCTTTGTAAATCTGGAAATACGCTATAATCTTTGGGTGAATGTACGGGAACGCCCATTCTTCCCCATGGAACACCTTCCAAGTTGAAATGTAAGGTAGCGCAGTGCAAACATCTGCCTTGCATTACATTTCCACGCAACGCCACACAAGTCAGGCCTTGCGTGACTTTGTAAATATTACAAAAGTCTTTGCGCTGTCATTGTGTCACCTTATGTGAGCGCTTAAACCAGTGAAAACCTCTCTTGGGGCCACTACTTCAATCCCTAGGAGACTTATGAAGACAAACGTTTGTAAAAAGAAATAATAACAAATTAAAGAAGCAGCACCCGGTGAAAAAGCGATGGGCAGAAAGCTACAATTAAAAAAAAAAAAGTTCTCTCAATACAACAGAAAAGCACTGCAAGTGTAACAACACTGTACTTGGCCTGTGCTCCTCTGATGAAAAACAGAAGAGACATATCACTGCCTGTACCAGTTAGGAGGCAGCAAAGAAGAGTGAAGCAGAAGTTGAACCAGTGGTAAGTAGCAGGTGGGAATAGAGTCGTATTATTGATTACAGCAGGTCTTGCAGACAGTGCATGCATGCTGGCTATGCTCGACCTAAAAATCAGGTGCAGCACTTGTAGCATTCTGTGCTGCTCCTGGCAGCCCCTAAGACACTGCTTAATACTCCGGCAGTGCCCCAGCCTTTCTGGATGCATTGCAGAAGCCAATGGGCAAGTTTTGGTTGCCATGTACAAGGTTATGAAGCGCATTCCTTTGATGCGGCCATGATGCTGTAACCTTTCACCTTTTTTTTGCTACTCTTTTCCAAAACTGTTTTATGTGCCCATCTGGCATTTCAGACACAAGAGGGTGAAGAAGGGCCTGTGTGGTGAGCTCCTTGGAACCACAGAGACACAGTTGGCCCCAATCAACCTTACTACACTGTGCCTGCTCAGTGGTGGAGGCAGCTGCTTCTCCAGCACACATGCTTTCCCGCATCTCTCCATTGTTGAGTGTGGTGAGCAAGGTGGGCAATTATGCTGCTCCTACAGACCTTAGGAGGCCCCTTCAGTGCAGGGCCCTATCACTTAGGCCCAGGAGCTCTCCTGGGGTGGGAGGAAAGGATTTCTATGATCCCTGCTGGATACAGGGATAGCATCACGAGTCCCCCCCAAAATCTAACAGGAGAAATCTGAAAGAGTAGTGTGATGGTTCACTTTGTCACCCAGTGGGAAGCAACCTGACTTTGGATGCCAGTTCAAGCTGGGGGAAAAATAAATGAAGGTGTTGATTCAAAAATCTACTCTGAGGTGTGCAGTGAGATTGTACTTTCTGCTATATTACCAGTCTTGAATGATCAATGGAGGACTACAAAGAAGGGGTAATGGATACTTTTGGAAATTTCTTCTCCTATAGCGAGGGTCCTAGACCCAAATATGTAGCAAAATGATAGGAAGATTATAGACTATATTGATGTATCCTTGATAGAGATATGTTGTAAACTGAGCTTGACCCCTAACACAGAAAATTATTCTCAGGCAGCTGTATCACAAGGAGGTAAATCATGAAAGGGTTAGAGATGCCTGAAGAGAATAACATCTTTGAGAACAAGAAATATTCAAAAACACAATGCAAAGGACAATTGGTGATTTTTTTTTTAAGAGACTAAAAAGATCCTGTAACTACTAGGGACTACCTATGTACCGGTTACAGAGGAGATCGTTACAAATCCAAACCAAGGTTAGAACACACTTAAAATCCAACCCATCATCCTTTATTACCAAAATACCATTGTGACTTCTAGATGACATGGAAACTAGGAGATTGAGGTAAGAAAACAGAATCTAAATCTGAAACAGACATAAAATTCAATGATGTTAGTGAAGCTTTTGCAATCCCCATCCAGGAGGTTATGCCAATATACTAAACCATGTGGCGACACTAGAAATCAAGTTGTGGTATCCTAGATTTCTTTGACAAAATAAAGCACAAAATGAATTCTAAATATGAATATACAAAGGGTCATATAAAACTCAAGGATGTAAGCCATAAGTTGGAAAATGTGAATCTGAGAATGAATTGTAGAGACGAAAAAGAGGGTGCAGCTTTGTAGTTTTTTGTGAATGTTTTAAAGAAAATAGGTTTTGATGATAATTATGCTATCACAAAGCTAGAGATAAAGCTAACAGAAGCTGAGAACAGACGTAGGAAAGACAATCCCAAATTTGTGAAAGCCCCCACAGAGTTAAAGCTATCCAGGGAATATGATATACTTACTAATCAATACTATCAGTAGGCATGGAATAACTAGAATTAGCCAGATCACTTATTAGTCCCAGCTCAGACAAACCCAAATAAAAAGAGAGCAAGGAAGCCTCATACAATTCTATCAGACAAGTGAAATTCCATTTATAATATGACATCATTCTAAATATGCTCAAGCAGGAAGGTTATCTTTCAATCAAAATCTGAGATGGCATACAAAATAACCAAGCAGAAGTAGCATTAAGGTCATTTAATATCTAAATTCATTGAGTTACAAATTTTAGCAAGCTTCCAGTTTCTAGGAAAATTGAAAGTCACGTTAAATATTCTAATGTATACCTTTCCATTGTCAAAAAAGCCAAGCCATGTTTGAGAACGTTGGCATGCCCTAAGGTGTATGAGTTTGTGCAAGCGTTGGAGAGCCTAAACGTGAGAAGTGTATGGGTCACTGTATGAAAGAAGAAGATAGGGGCTTATTTCAGAGCATGTGTAGGGTTAATGTTGAATATCACTAGGCAGAGAATATGATATAGTATCACAAACATTGCTAAGTAAAACATTACTTGAGGGTTTTGCAAATATTGAATATGATAACTATGTTTTCTCAGAGGTCGGAACAAGGAGAAATGGCACATAAAAGACAGTTATAAATTCTCGTCAGATAAAACTTTAAACTCTTCGCCAGGAATGATATTTGGATAAGGAATTTCAAAACCAGTAAAATACTTCATATATATGTTACATCTAATGATTGGGACCTGATCATTCTACGAGAGAGTGATGCAGTAGAGGAAAAGATGGCAGTTAGATTAGAACCAATTGAGTAGATAAAGCATGCACCGGGCACGATATTAACATCAGGGAAACAGCTATCATACCCACAAAGAAAACATTTTGAAATTTGGAAAGGAGAAAATAGACAGATAATGTTTATTGCTAAAGGCAAATAGCACATTCTATCTGTAGCATTGGTTTGTGGACATAATGGAGACTGGAGTAAGATTTGGAATGACCTTCTTTTGAAACTGCTTCTATATCCAGGCACAATATAAAGCATGGGACAATAATGTACCTATTTTCTCTGACAATTATAAAAAAAACATTGAGAGCAGCCTCAAGCAGTTTGAAAGAAGTAAAATCTATCATGAAAATATTGTGAAAATTATGAAGCTGACTGAAATCTGGTGACATAGATACTGTGAAATAAGAGAATGCACATTTACTCAAAGAAACATTAACAATTATTCAGGAGCAGACTATGGGGTCGATTCCGATTCGGGCCGGAAAACGTACCGACCGACTCGGTGCGGGAATATATTCCGACCGACACGTACCGGTGCTGCCCGACCCGCCTAGTACGATGAAATGCGTGCAAATTCCGACCGACTCGTACGGAACAAAAGCCGAACGACCGAACCGCGCGGAAAACAGCTATCCGGCCGGAAAACCACGCGAATCGAACCGACCGACACGCACCAGGAATGAACCCGAACGAAACGTACCCGCGAAGTCCGACCCGCGCAGTACGATGCAACGTGTGGAAAACCCGACCGAGTCGCACGGAGTTCAAGCCGTACGAACGACACGCATACAAAACAGCGAGCCGAAGCAACCCAATACTCCGCGACCGATGCGTACGCCGCACATGAAACACAGCACAAACACAGCGTGAACGACTCGGAGAAGCTCGCACGACACAACTGCAGCGTCCGACTCGGTCAGAAGAACGTCTTCTACATGCACAAAAAGTACAAAGGGAAAAATACAAAAAAAAGGCCAAACAAGCAATTACAAAGCCAATAAATACTGGGGGGGGGGGACAGGAAACAAAGACACACCCACAACTCCACCCATATAAAGGCCACAAATCCCTACCATGATCCTTTGCAAATTCAACTGACCTGCCAGCACAGAACACCAACAGACAGCAACCACAGACACACTCACAACTCATCCATCACACAAGCCACACACCATCAGCACCCCAACAAATAGCACCCTCACATACACCCAGCAAAACCTACACCACACACCCTCACTTGCACACCCACACCCACATCAATCACCACCACCACCCATCACCATGCCCCCAAAGAAGAATCCAAAGTTCCTAGACAATGAATTGGAAGTCCTGGTAGATGAGATCCTCAGGGTAGAGCCACAGCTGTTTGGTACATTGGTCCAACAGACACCCATGTCGCAGAAAACCAAGATGTGGGAGAGGATCGTCGACAGGGTGAACGCACAATCACCATGTTTGCGCACAAAGGAAGACATCCAGAACAGGTGGTATGATGTGCGCAGGAGGGTCAAGGACCTACTAAAGAAGGATTACGCCTTGAGCCAACACACCGGCAGTGGCCCTCCTGCCAAACCAGTATACCTCAGGCCCTGGGAGGAGAAGGTGCGGGCCATCCTACCACCAGTCAGCGTATATGGACTATCAAACATCCCAGAGCCTGGTGAGTACACAACCAATATACCCAATATCGTGTGACAATATACACACATCACTGTCAAGTGGATAGTCAAACCATGCACCCTTAGCAAATCCACAGCAATCAAAACAGAATCATCCCAAGATGTGTATGTCAGTCAGATAAACACAATACATGCCATTTCATAGTGATATATCACTGTGTCATGACATGTACAAACCCAACAACAAATAAAGCTAGGCAGTGGCACAAATCTAACCAACAAACACAGTCAGATATGTAGCCACCACTAGAACACCACCTCACAGGGAAGCCCACAGAAAGGAAGGAATCCTGTGTATGCTGGTCAAGTCAGTGTAGCCAATAGCATGATGGGAGTTGTAGTCACAGATATTGCTCACCCTCACAATTCGCCCATCAACACCACTCTGAACCATGCTCACATCACAGGGAGTGGAAAACAACTGACAAGATGGCTGACACTGGCTACTTCTGTGGGGAGCCCAAGGCCCTGCTGGGAACTGGGCACCAACAAACAGCAGGACACCACTGACTGACATCCTGAAAGCCAACTTGCACTCCCTGCAATGGAAGCACGTTCCATGGTGGGATATCTGGCTGGGTGGGAAGGAGGACTGACAGCTCTGACCATAGTTACCAGCAGCTTTTCTCACACACACCCTTAACACAGACTACACACAACTCACCTGGGAGAATGCATTGCCTCACACTAAAAATAAATATCCAACAAAGAACCACCACCCTGGGTTATGCTGTGGGAAGCACAGGGACACACATGGGACTTGTAGCCAAACAAACGCCAGGACAACACTGTCAGCCATCCATTCAGCACAGGCACACTACCCCACAGGGAAGCAGAGTCAGAAGGAAGGAAGTATGGGCAAGCTGGGAAGGGGGGTGTAGGCAATAGCATGATGGGAGTGGTAGTCACAGCTCAACATCCCCCACCCACATGGTCCAGCAAGCTCACACTGAAGCATGCACACCTCACAGGGAGTGAAAAGCCACATCAAAGATGTCTGACACTGGTGCTCTGTTGTGGGGAGCACAAGGCCATGCTGGGAACTGGCCACCAACCAACAGCAAGACACCACTGACTGACATCCTGAGAGTCAACCTGAATCCACTGCAAGGGTGGCATGCTTCATGGTGGGATAACTGGGCTGGGGGAGAAGGATGGCCGGATGTCCACCAAATACAACCAATGCTGTCCATGTCATGTCATGTCCATGTCAACTAACTACATTTTCTACTCTAAACGCCCCTCCAAATGGAAGAGCACTTTCCTTCGCCATCTCCCAATCGCTACTTCTAACAATATTCCCTACGGTTTCAAACTCTCTACTACTCCATCCTCCACCTTTCACGGTGAAATTGACATCTCCATCTTCAAAACTGGAAATATCCTCATCCAAGCCTCTGAACACCACCTTAATATCTTTGAACAGCATTTTAGCACTCTGTCCCACCAAATGTCCCTACCTACTCCTCTCCCCTCTCCCCCCAAACCACTCCTAACCCTTCTCCTTCCCCCAAATTTCCCCACCAGCCCGTCCCGTCACTCCCCTTTCTGACCCTACCCCCACCTGAACTCACCCCATGACCCTAATACCAATGCTACCTCTCCGCTAACCACGTTCACCCACTCTACTCCCCTTATCACGTCCTCTACCCCTCAAACTATCCCATCTCTCTCCATACCCATCCCTTCCACACACGGCCATATCTCCCCTCTCTCCACCCGCCAGGAGCACCTAACTCCCACCGCCGCAATGCCCCACTTGTCACCCCCTAGACCTCTCACCCTCCCCGAACAACAAACCCCCACCCCAAACCAACCCCGATCTAGCCCACCCACCCCCCCTACTCCAACTACCTCCACTAATATCCAATCCACCCACACTCCCCTCCCCCAGCATCTGCCCGAACCTGCCATCCCACAGGCTTACATCCCTCCCAGAACAGACCTCCACCCCCGATCAACTCCGAAACCTCCCACCCTCCCCCTGCCCACACTACCTCCAGTACGACCCAGTCCTCCCCCACTCCCCATCTCCCTCTGGCGACCGGAGCCCCACTTCTTCCCCCCACAGTCCTCCCTCTCGCCCACTGCTACAAGACTTCACTCACCCCCCTCCAGGCTCACCACCCTCTACGAACGCTAGACCTCCTTCTCCAACCAACTTAGCACATACCTCACCCCCACCCGCATCACCCAATACGCCCCAACTCTCTCTTTTAACCCAGACACTTTACAGTATTGATCGCAACATTGCCTCCCTCCTATCTGAGTTAGTCCGTCTTAGAGAGGATTTCACTAACTCCAAATCCTCCATACCGATAAACCACCCCTCTTGGCCCACTTCGCCTCGCACTGGCCCCCCAAAACTCATTAATCCCAAACTCAGTAAAACGACACCACTTCAAAATAATCCTCAGAGACCTTGTCGCGCCTTGAATGACTACTCCACCTCCAAGCTCTCCGACCTCTGCAACTCCTACTCTCCTAAGGCCCCCCGCAAGGATGCGGCCTTTCCTCATTCCTCCATCCCTGTCATTATCGGGACCAGCAGAACTCTCTCCTCTCCTTGCTCCCCCAGACCCCCCGCAACTCACCGCTATCTACTCCTGCCCCCCACCATAACTAACCCCAAGCCCCTGACATGCAAGGATGCGGCCCCTCCTCATTCCTCCATCCCTAACATTATCGGAACCAGCAGAACTCTCTCCTCTCCTTGCTCCCCCAGACTCCCCCGCAACTCACCGCTATCTACTCCTGCCCCCCACCATAACTAACCCCAAGCCCCTAACATGCAAGGATGCGGCCCCTCCTCATTCCTCCATCCCTAACATTATCGGAACCAGCAGAACTCTCTCCCCTCCTTGCTCGCCCAGACCCCCCGGCAACTCACCGCTATCCCCTCCTGCCCCCCACCATAACTAACCCCAAGCCCCTGACATGCATGCTAGTGAACTGCCGCTCAGCTGTTCGTCATGCCTCAGAAATTTCCGAAAGCATCCTTGGTGAAGATATAGACTTGGCCTTCCTCACTGAAACTTGGCTCAACGATCACTCCACACCCATCCTAGACTTACTCTCTCCCCCCGGTTACTCTATCCTTAGAAAAGACAGACCTAAAAGAATAGGAGGAGGTCTAGCAATAATCTTTAAAAATGAACTCCAGCTATCCCTAGCCAAAAACTCTGACTTCAAAACTTTTGAATACCTTGGAGCAGAACTTAAAATGCAAGGCACCCCCCAATACGACTACACAACATCTATCACCCTCCAGGTGAACCTCTTCCCTTCGCCGAGGAGATATCTGAACTTCTTTCACAATCTTCCCTTTCGAACTCTAAAAGCCTCTTTCTAGGAGACTTTAACCTTCACTGGAACTTGCCAGACGACCCAACCATCAAACTCCTCAATAACCTCCTTGGAGATAAATGACCTCAAGCAACTCTGCCTTACCCCAACCCATTCTAAAGGGGCTAACCTTGACGCCATCATTACTAACAGTAATCTGGCATCTCTTTCCAACATTATCCCTATTGACTGGTCTGACCACCACCTCATACTGTTCTCGATCTCACCCTTAGCCCAACCCGCCCCTCTAAATTCAACAAAACCACAATATTATCCAGAAACCTTAAACGTATCCCCTCAGGTTTACTGGAGGCTAAACTCCAAGATCAACTCAGTCGCACTCCCCTTCTCTCAATACAAACGATCTCACTGAGCACTACAATAAAACTATCTCTGAGGTTCTAGATCAACTTGCACCACCCAAACCTAAAACCCTTAAAAACATCCCTTCCAAAACTTGGTACAATCCAGACCTAAATAATGAAAGACGGGCTCTTAGACTGGCAGAAAGAACCTGGAGACAACACCCTTCCCCCCCCAATCTGATCCTGCTTCGAACCGCTAGATCCGTGTACAAGAAACACATCTTCGCCGAAAAGGCTTCCTTCTTCCGAGCACAGCTTTCCTGAGCAAAAAGCAGACCCAGAGAACTGTTCAGCATTATTAGAAATCAAACCTCCCCAGCCCCACCCAGCATTACGGCCACCACTAGCAAATGCGAAGAAATAGCTAACTTTTTTTCTGAAAAAATTGCCAAAATCGACCAATCTTTCACCCTAACCCAAGTCCCCCCAAACCCCCTTGGTTCCCCTGACACCACTTCAGCACCTTCCCCTCTGCTCACACCCCCTTATCCTCCCCACCCCTCCTTCTTTAACCCTGTCTGAACTTCCCCCCGACAACACTCAACTCAAAAACAATGCCTCCTGGCTGAATTTCCACTCCGTCTCTGAACTTGAAGTTTGTAGCATCCTGTCCAAACTTAAACCATCCTCCCACACTAAAGACCCTCTCCCATCTTCCCTCGTCCAAAACCTAAAGCACGTCATTGTCCCGTACTGGACCAATATCATAAACTCATCCCTTTCATCGGGGTGTGTCCCAGTCCCCCTCCAACTCGGACAAATCACACCCATTCCAAAAAACCCTAAGGCCGACCCTAATGACTCGAACAACCTCCGCCCCATCTCTAACCTCCCCTTTCTCTCTAAAGCCCTTGAAAAATGTGCCCTTCAGCAACTGGATAAACACATTGACACCTACAACCTACTTGACCCCCTACAATCCGGCTTCCGTAAAGGCTGCAGCACTGAAACTGCATTGCTTAATATAGTTGATGACATCCACCTTGCCCTGGACAATGGCGAGACCTGCCTACTCATTCTCCTTGACCTATCAGCGGCATTCGACACAGTTAACCATTCAACATTACTCTCCACACTTAAATCTAGATTTGGTCTTAATGGCACCGTCCTCAATTGGTTCAAATCCTATTTCCAACACAGAACCCAACAAGTAAAAATCCACCACTGCCTATCTAGCCCCACTCCAGTCTCCCTTGGTGTCCCCCAAGGATCCATCCTCTCTCCTGCCCTCTTCAACCTTTTCATGGAACCCCTTACCCTCATTCTCAAACAAGCAGGCATTAACTATCACCTATATGCTGACGACACCCAACTCTACTATAAAATCAAATCCCACTCTGATGTTCTGCACCTTAACACCGCCCTTACTAACATACAAAACTGGTTCCATTCCAATCATCTCAAACTCAACCCTAACAAAACGGAAATCATTCTATTCTCTCCTAAAAACAACCCTCTCCCCATCCATACATGGATCACTGACCTTACTGCCCTTAACTGTACACTCTCCCTCTCCGAATCGGTTAAATCCCTTGGCATCACCCTCGACAGTAAGTTTACGCTCAACTCCCATGTAAAAACACGGCCAAAGGCGCACTTTTTATGCTCCAACATCTCAAAAAATCAAACCTTTCATTCCAGCGGAAGATTTCAAATCAGTTGTACAATCCCTAGTCCTCTCGAAAATTGACTATGGTAACGCCCTTCTCATCGGCTCTCCCAAAACTCACTTGGCCCCACTTAAATCTGTGCTAAACCTAGCGGCCAGGATTACAACTGGTTGCAAACGCTCTGACCACATCTCGCCGACCCTAAAGTCCCTTAAATGGCTTCCTATTGAAGGCAGATCCTCCTTTAAATTAGCCTGCATCACTCACAAAGCCCTCCATCAAAAAACCCCGATCTACCTTTCAAACAAACTCAAAAAAGCGGGCAGTACCCGTTCGATGAGAGGCACTCACTCTCTCCTCCTCGTCCCCCTTTGTTAAAAAAGAAAGCCGCACAATCTCGCTCCTTCTCTGGTAAGGCCCCCAGCATCTGGAATGCCCTCCCCAAAGACCTACGACTAAATCCTTCATACGTCAGTTTCAAAAAAGACCTTAAATTGCACCTGCTCAACAAATATTGGGGTCCATAATCACTCTATGCCCATACTTGCTGTTCATTCTCTTTCCGCCTTGAATCCCCAATCCTGCCCCCCTTTCTCCCACCTCTCCTGCACTCCACAAACACTTAATAGCCCCCCACCTTTACCCTTCCACACCTCTTGCGTCCCCTCAGTTCACCCCTCTCCTTTAATTTAGCCTCCCCTCCCTCCACTCTGGTCTAACCTTTCCGTTTCATTCAAAATATGAATCTAGCTCCTTTCTACTGCTTAAATATTTGTAACTGTTACCAATATACTACCTCCTTTCACTTTGTATCATAATCAAGATATGTTATTTACTTTGTTGCTTAAGCCTATTATATCTCTACGCTTCTTCTCGTTGCCATGTGTTTTTGTAACCTATGTTCTATCATCTTCCCAATGTAAAGCGCTCTGATACCTAAGGGTGAAGCCAGCGCTATATAAAACCTCGTAAATAAATAAAATAAATACACACCTCAACATTCACATTGAAATGCTTCAAGTTTGCAGGACAATGTGCCACACCAATATCAACCCCTGACTGTGACAACTTAGGACAATGCAATGTACAGGCCTGCATCCAGAGGTACAGCCACAACTGTCAGGTGTGTGAACCATTGATGCCTGCAGAAACATAACATACATTGTGTGTGTCTCCCAAAACAGGTGATGATGGGGACACAGCAGCAGACAATGAGGAGTCCCTGTCCCAGGCTCCGGGGACACTCAGCTCACTGGTGTGGAACAGCCTCTGGCCTCCTCGGATGGCGAAGACCTACCTGGCACCTCCGGTGTGAGTCATCATGCAGCACCAGCAGGACCACCATCTGCACCCCTGCACCCACCCCTCCAACAACTGCCAACACACAGACCACCCCCGCCGACACGGACAGACCAAGGACCAACAATAACACCAGCACAGTGACCCCGGCCCAACCTGGAGCAACGGACAACAACACCAGTGACAACCCCCAAGTGGGCCTAGGGTCACCTGTGCGTGCCACTGCAGGTCCCGCACGTGTCGCCAGGGGTGGTGGGAGGGGTGGTAGACATAGGTCGCTGTTTGCAGAGGGGTCTGGACTGCATGATGACCTACAACTTGTACGCATTGCTGATGCGTACCAGAATAGCACTGGAGAGGTCAGCCAGGTAGTGGGGATCCTCAAGGACATTCAACAACAGCAGGCTGCCCATCATGCCCGCTTGGACTCACACATGTCACGTGTGGACTCCCACATGTCCCGTATGGAGACACACATGTCCCGTGTGGAGACACACATAGCTGGCATGGAGTCCAAGTGGGACACATTCCAAGAACTGACGGCGGTGCATAGGGACATATTGAAATGCCTCCGCCAGATTAGCACCAACATGGCCACACCTCCCTGTGTGCCCACAACATCTGGTGCCGCAACAACTGCAACTGCCACAGGGAGGGAGGATGACTCTGGCGGAGAGTCCCCTGCACCGCAGCAGCCTGCACGTGAGGGTCCCCCCCAAAGAAGAGGGGTCGTCCGAGGAAGGACAACTGAGAGGCCGATGGCCATGCACATCCCCCAGGTACCCAACACCTGTTCTGGAAATCCACCTTTGTGTGCAAACTGTTCACCCTGTCGCATGCAACCCAACTCCCTCACATGACATGGGAGTTTAAGTTGGACCAATGTATCAGATGACTGTTGACTTTACCCTGGACATTTCTGCTACCAAGACTTCCAACTCATCTGGGAACTTTGGATTACAATCCCAATGTACAGCACCCACCATCCTGTGCACTATCCTCACACATGTATGTAAATAAACTCACTAATACACCATACTTGCCTCTGTTGTTATTCCAACGTGGTTTCGGTCATGGAGATGATGATCTGCTAAATGACACTGTGCATGCTAACTGCTACAGCAAGTACAACACCGTCATGTGAGTCATGGCGACGTGACACATATGAGGGAGACACACCACTAGGGCTACACAACACATACACACCAGGGCCATCTGACTCATCTCCTACACTGATGTTGCCAGGAAATACAGTGCAAAGCACAGACACCACACCTATTCACAGTCTGTGTTAAGTAGCCCACTGGTGCAGTAAGCAAATGTCAGTCAGATGTGTGACCACAGACAACGCACATCCCAAAGTGAAGCACAGGTTTATTACACATTTGCAACATGTTGTTTCCACTACAGATGCAAGGTAATCCCACGTGGCAGTGGCCACACAGTCAACAAGTGTACAAGAAAGGAAGTCCAGGGGTGTGGGGCACATCACCTGTAGGGAAACGACAGCTTCCACCCTGGAAGTTGAATCACGGTGTCGGGGGATCACAGTTGACCAAACAACTCTGAAAGTACCCTGTGAAGGACAGAAATGACACACAGTCAAAAGCACTGAAGAACAGGACAGAACTGCAATACTCATGCCCAATACATGTCACAAGATACCTACACAAAACCAAGTTAGCATGTCAACACTGTTGTGGAGTACAGACTACCTGTAAGGACACATCGCTGCACGCATACAGTCAAGTAGCACATGGACACACTCAAACAGCACCAGAGCACCACCAACACATATCACGCAAACTCACATCATTGACATGACATCTCCGGATACTCACATTCAGCTGAAGAAGTTGGTGATGAGCTGTGTGCGGACATCACCCTCATCATCATCACCATCACTGGCATCGTGGCCCAGGCCAGGATCCTCCACAGGTGGTGGATGTTGGTCATCGTCATCCAGGATGAGAGGCAACTCCTTCCGCACTGCCAGGTTGTGTAGCATGCAGCAGACGATGACAATCTTGCACACCTTTGCTGGGGCATATGGGAGGGCCCCTCCTGTCTTGTCCAGGCAGCGAAAGCGGCTCTTCAGGAGACCAAATGTCCACTCAATCACTCTCCTGGTCCGACCATGTGCCTCATTGTAGCACATCTGGGCTGGTGTCACAGGGTTCCTGAGGGGCGTCAACAACCACAGCATGTTGGGGTATTCGGAGTCACCTACATACAGACAATTGCACATTAGCTGAGTTGGAAAAGAGGGTGGAATACTACATTGCAGAACACACACAATGGTACAAAGTCAGTACACACCGACAAGCCAGGCATGCTGGTTCCGCATCTGTGACATCATCCTCGGGATGCGACTACTCCTCATCACGTAGGCATCGTGTGCAGAACCGGGAAACGGGCACACACGTGTGAGATGCTCATATCTGCAAGACATACCACCAGAGCATTGACCGAATGGTAATGTTTGCGGTTCCTGTATGCCTGCTCATGTGCCTGTGGTGGTACCAAAGCCACATGTGTCCCATCAATGGAGCCAATGACATGCAGCATCCCCCCCAGGGCATAGAAGTCACTCTTGACGTCAGTGAGTTGTTGAAGTTTAGGGAAATAGATGTACTGGTTCAGGTATCTCAACATAGCCTCCAAAACATCGCGGAGCACACGGCTGAACATGGTCTGTGACATCCCACCAGCAGACGCCACAGTGTGTTGAAAGGAACCGGTGGCAACGAAGTGTAGGGCTGCCATCACCTTCACCTTGGGGGTCAGCGCTGTAGGGTATGTCCGGCCAGGTTGCAAATGTGGGGCCAACCGCACCGTCAATTCCTCAATCAGTGGTCTGGTGAAGCGGTACCGTCGGATGCAGTCCCGCTTCAACCATGGTTGCAAGGTCAGGGAATGGTCTATGGACAGCTGGTGCCCTGCAGTGCATAGGTGAAGAAAGAAAGATTGTCAGTCACCCCACATATGTGGCATAGACCAGACTCAATATCACATGATACATCATTACGAGACACAAGTACATGATGCGTGTGCCGTTCCGTAAGGACATGTATGGCACCTACATGGCCAACATCTAACATCACAGTTCAACATGTGTCATCAACAAGTCCCAGGTTGTGCTATGGGATATCATTAGGCTGTGTCACAGTACCCATGTACTGCTGTCACGTTCCAAACACACACCACAGTGACATGTGAGGACAGATGTGCCCCAGGCATCACAGCTCATCGACAGGTAGATTCCCAGGGACCCTGTATTGCCACATGGACACTGGCATGACATGGTGCATCATGAATACACCACAGCTAAACAACCATGACCCCCACAGGTAGTGGTCCCTGTTGCCCTCGGCAGGACAGACATGGACGTCTGTGACACACACACGCACAACATCAAAGTCCATGCACAAACAACGTGGATGTGGAGACTGTCTCCCATTGTGCACATGGAATCAGAGACATCGTAAACACAACATGCACACAGACTGTGGAGGGCCATCACAATTGTGGCAATGGGTCACCCTGTGACGTACATACCGTCCCACATGGGACTCAGGGGGTATGTGACATGACATACACATACACAACCGTGAAATGTGACCATGCCACATGCTCTGAAATGAACAGTTGCACACCACAGTGTTCATGTGCACAACACACCAAGGATTCTGTCCCCATGAACACGTGCACAGCCTGGGAGTGGCTGCCCCCAAGTGCCACCCACAAAACCACATGTTGACCCCTATACACGGAACAGGTGATGCAGCCTTACATGCCTTAGGATACAGTGTGGACAGGCTGGGGTGTTGTAGGTGTGCCCCTCACTCCCTGGGAAGTAAATGTGGCTGGCATACGTTCACCTGTGACAGGCATGGTGACATATGCCAGTGACTTGTACAGGGACGCGTTGTACAGCAATGGACCGATCTGTGCGCACGCATTGGCCATTGCATACGATGTGAGCGGGTACGCGTTGTACAGCAATGGACCGATCGGTGCGCACACATTGGCCATTGCATACGATGTGAGCGGGTACGCGTTGTACAGCAATGGACCGATCGGTGCGCACGCATTGGCCATTGCATATGATGCTGAGAGAAATACGTGTTGTACAGCAATGGACCGATCGGTGCGCACGCATTGGCCATTGCATATGATGCTGAGAGAAATACGCGTTGTACAGCAATGGACCGATCGGTGCGCACGCATTGGCCATTGCATACGATGTGAGCGGGTACGCGTTGTACAGCAATGGACCGATCGGTGCGCACGCATTGGTCATTGCATACGATGTGAGCGGGTACGCGTTGTACAGCAATGGACCGATCGGTGCGCACGCATTGGCCATTGCATACGATGTGAGCTGGTACGCGTTGTACAGCAATGGACCGATCAGTGCGCACGCATTGGCCATTGCATACGATGTGAGCGGGTACGCGTTGTACAGCAATGGACCGATCGGTACGCACGCATTGGCCATTTCAAATGATGCTGAGAGAAATACGCGTTGTACAGCAATGGACCGATCGGTGTGCACGCATTGGCCATTGCATATGATGCTGAGAGAAATACGCGTTGTACGGCAATGGACCGATCGGTGCGCACGCATTGGCCATTGCATACGATGTGAGCGGGTACGCGTTGTACAGCAATGGACCGATCGGTGCGCACGCATTGGCTATGGCCTGGCATGGCAACGGACGCATTTTCAAACCTTTAACGAGTCTGATGCTGTGAATTCAGTTGGCCACCCACAACAATGTTGCAAAATCATGGGTGTCATGAAGTTGAACTTTTGAAGGATGCTGTGGGCGTGTGTAAGTGGTGCAATTCCATGGATTGGCCAGATTCAGAAGATGCAAACGACTTGGACCTATCACTTTGGACACATGGGACAGTATCTGCCCCAGCAGCACACATATAATGCTGGCTGTTCCCCTGAGAGCTCACTTGCCTGCACTACATGCTCCAGGACGACATCTGCCACCCCCACTGCTGCTGTATCTGCATCCTCTGGATCCTGCAATGGCACGTACTGTGGAGAGAGCCCCAGCCTTCACCACTGAGGAGAACCAGGCCCTGCTGGACAGCCTCCTTCCACAGTACAGCAAGCTGTATGGGAAACCAGGGGAGCAGGTGAGTGTGCTGTCCACTGCCTTCCTAAATGTGCATGTTGTCTGACTTGCAAGACCTACAGTCTGCACGCCACTGGCTAGCAGGCTCACTGAGTAGTTGTCACCCCCCATAGTGTGTAGTTACATGCACTGAACAGGTATAGTGCAGTAACAGTGCATTTAAACGAGGTTTTACTTCCCAGGCAATGATACCATGTAGTAACTGCTGGCAGACTGTTCATAGCCATCGTTGCACTGCCTGTGTACATCATGTGCCCCTGTGATTAAGACATGTATATCCAAATGTGTGATGCACAGAAATGTTGCATGTGTAGTAATGGGCTTTTCACTTTGTCATCCCCACAGGTTGATGCCCACCAGAAGCAGCAGATATGGCTGACCATCGTCCGGGCAGTGAGATCCGTGGGGGTCTACAAGCGCCGGATCCGCAACTGCCAAAAGAGGTGGCAGGACCTTCGGGGCTGGACCCGGAGGATCGCACGGATCCAGCTGAAGCTGTCGCCTCCTCGAAGGAGGGGCGGACACCGGACCCTGACCCCCCACATGCTCAGGATCCTGGCGGTGGTCTTCCCTGATCTGGATGGGCAGCTGAAGGCCAGACAGCAGCAAGGAGGGGGTGAGTCCATGACTGCACTGTGAACTTTGTCTGACATGCTATGTGCCCTCCTATGGCCTGCTTTAACTTCAACAGTACATAAGTCATGTGGTCCAGGACCCATGGCCCTCAATTGTGCACTGCCCACTCCTCATCTGATACCCAGGTGTGGCCCTTGCAGTCAGGAAATTGTGTCACTTGGGTACTGTGTCCTTGCATTTTGCTTAGCTCGAGGTGGGGGACAGCATTTGTTCCCGTAACTCTGTGGTGGGCTTCATGGGTGGGTCCATTGCTTACACAATGCCTGAGTTCTGACATGTAATGTGCGTGTTACTTTGATATGTGGTCCAATTGCTGTTCTGATTCACCACATGTGCCTGGGGTATTTGGCACACACCCATGCTGTGGGTGGGAACAATGTTTGGGCCTCAGGAGTATGTATATCAAGTGTGTCACACATACTTAGCCACCTGGCTACTGTCCAGGCCTCATCCCTCATTCACGTGGAGCAGGACAGTCATGCCTACTCCAGGCCATACAATACACTCTGTACTCCCACTCCCGTGTATCAGCTGACACGTTGTGCTCAGTGAAATGTTCCCTCAGGTGTCTGCCTCTGTGTCATTGTGCTGTGGCTACGTTGTCAGGACTACTGGGGTGTTTCTCGGTTAGGGCTCAGCATGCCACCGGAGATGTGACCATAGGAGACGATACTTGTGTGACATATAGGTGTTTGATCACTTGACCGTGCAGACTGGGGTATGCGAATGCGAAGTTCAGGCAGCTGTTTCCCATTCACAGCAGATTGTGAGGTGCTCATGTTCCGAGGGTTGTGTTTCAGGTCTCCCATATGTCCAATTGGTATGACGTGGACAAATAAGAGTTCAGATGATGTGGTTTGTGGGGGATGGACATGTGCACTTGTCAGCTCCAGGACTTGCATTCCCCATGACCTATGTTTGTGACACAGTGCAGACTGTTGTTGTCTGGCTGCCCTGCCCATGTGACTGGAGACAGTGATGTATGACTTTGCAGGCATGCCTGTGCCATGGCATTAAACTTCCTATGAGTGATCCTGCAGGGGAGTGACATGTGCTACATGCACCCCATTGTGGCATTGACTATCAGGACATGGGTGCATCATGGTGTCTGGTGCTGGTATGCATCACATGCATTTCAAAATAGACCCTGGCCATCCCTTTATCCGGACATCTGTACTGACTCAGTGGCAAGAGTTGTGATGTGTGCATGTTCACATACTTCACAGTGTTCTCTGCACTGTCCAACTACTGTGCAGGTGGTGCATGTGTCCACACTGGGGTATTGCCATCCGACAGACACCAGACAGATGGGTGCAAGGCCAGGAGGGATGTGAGTGCCATGGTTGACCATCAGACTGACAATTGGCTTCTCCTACTCTGTTTGGGCACTTTTGGCAATGTTCAACTAAGGCTGCCAGGGCTTGCTCTGTAATGTGCTGTACTTACTGTGGTGTGTGCGGTCAGTGCAGGTGACTGATGTTTGTCTGTTTCCCTATTGTTTGCAGATACATCCACAGCCACAGGAGGGGACAGCTCCACGGACCAGGAGGAGCGGCATAGCCAGACTGGGTCAGCAGCCGAGGAGTGGTCGGAGGGACCCAGTGGCACGGAGGGCGAGGGGAGCCACACCGAGGAGTTCTCAGCACCATCCACCTCAGCTGAGGACCACAGCAGCTCGGAGGATGACTCCCTTGTGGAGGCGGGTGTCAGCAGCCACCACACCCCAGCTAGTATTGCTGCCACCACCACCACCACCGCCACCGCCCTCCCATCGGCTCCCATTCCAGAGGTCCGTGGAGGCTCCCGTGTTCGGGAGCATATCTCTTTCGTGCCAGGCACCGCACCCCCTGCCCCTGTGTCCCCTGGTGCCCTGAGTGAGGAGTCTGTGTACCTACTTCACCAGCTCCATGTAGGGCAGACAGCAGTGCTGAGTGTCCTTCATGCCCACACCACTCTGTTGACTCAGCTGGTGTCGTTCATGGAGGGCATCTCATCGGGCATGTCTGCCCTACAGAGGAGCAATAGGTCCATGGACTCCTCCCTGACAGCAGCAGTGTCCCTCCTCCAACAGTCCCTCACCCCTCCTACCTCTGCCCCATCCACACTTCCTGGCACCCTACCTGTCCCAAGCACATGCACACCTGCACATTCACCCAAACACACAGACACGGGCAGCACAGACACACCCACTCCAAAAACAAGACGTGCACGCAGGCATCCTCAGGGGACTGATACCACACCCACAGGGGATGGGGGACAGACACACACAGGCATCCACAGTCACTCCGCAGTCCTCCGATACCTCTCCCTCCAAGGCCCCTTCCCTTGCCTCACCTGCAACCCCACCTACACAGAGGATCTTCCTCTGTGACCTCTGCCTCTTCCCCTCCAATCCAGCTGATCCAGCATACAGGGGGAAGAGGAAGCCCACCCACACAGAGGGGAGTGCCTCTCACCCCCGGACACCCTCCCCCAGGCGCAGACCGACTGACGCCCCCATCCGCAAGTCCCCCCGGACCCGGAAGAGCAAGACCCCGCCGCCGCCCTGCAACTCAACCACCAAGTCTCCTTCCTCCATCCCTCAGGCCCCCACTCCACAGGTGCCCCCACCACACCCTGCCCCAGGTTCCCCCACCCACAGATACACCATCCCCAAAATGATCCGGCCTTCTCCCCCTGCCACTTGCTCTTCCAGCACCACACCCCCGCTGCGCATGTCTGTGCCACTGGTGTGGAGACGGTGTCCTCCCCCTCTGTCCTGCCCACCTTACCTGAACCCCATTCTACTCCCCTGGAGATAGGCACTGCAGTGGAGTCCACTACCACCCAGTCTGACTTGGGCACTGCAGTGGGGAACCTGTCCACTCCATCTGCCCAGCCCACTGCAGTCGTGCCGGCACCCACACCAACTGAGTCATGCCCCCCAGTTGTGCCGGCACACACCACGTCAGACACCTCCACTGCAGTTGTCAGTGACTCTCCAGCACCCACCACCCCTTCCCTGCCTCCTTCTGGTGAGCCCTGATCCTGTCCCTGCGGTGCCTGGCCTGCTCCCTGTATGCCCCTCCGAGGGGAATGTCCCTGGTGTGTAGCATTGCAGGCATGCAAAGGGTGACATCTGCCACTGTCACCCTGTTTGGACTTTGTTATGGACTGGCCATTGGCCTTTGTGTTTTTTCTTGACTTTCACTTTTAAGCACACATATGCTGAATAAAGCTACTTTCTGTTCTCTAGTGGTTTTGCTTCTGATGTACATGATGTTGATGATGCTAACCATGCCCTTGCTGCAGTGATGGTGATTTTTGATATCAGGGAAATGAAGTGTTACTGTGCAGGACCCCATGTGGTCCAGGGGGAATGTGTCCTATCCTGTTGTGTATCCATGTCATCCTTTGCAGCAATATGAGGGTGTCATGTTTTCAATATTTGGCAATGGGATTTCCTACTTTTATTTCCAATCTCACATCTGTGGCTTACACCCCTGCACATCTGTTGTGCTTGCCATTGTTCACTTTGTCTATTTCCCTGACCGTGTGACCATCTCCACTGGACATGCAAGTTTGGGCATCAATGGGGAAGGAATCATCTGTGTTATCAGTGCAACTTGCTATACATGTATGTTGGATCTGTGCTGATGATTTCGGTGACACTCCCATGACCAGGCTGATATGACGGTAGCCTTCATTTTGTGCTAATTGTTGACTGTGTGACCAAGTGTTCTGCTGACATGATAGAGCCCTACTGAGACAACGTATGGCACAGCTTTCCTTACACAGGAGTGGAGTCCCCTCATGGCAGTGTGTAATTCTGTGACATTGCCTGGGCACAAGGTGTGTGTTGTGTGAGCATGTCTGTGTGTGTTCACTTCCATTTTGCTAGGCAGGCTGGGATCCCTAGTGATGTTCCTGTTTGTGATGCTTGCTGAGTTGACCTATGTTCCCCCAAGTCATCTCCCTGGGTTCTCTGTGATGTGGGTGCATGGCACATTACTGGTCATCAGGGTGTCACCCATAGGTGTGTTTGCTGTCAGGGCTGAGTTTGTGGGCAAACGCAGGTGGGACACAGTCAGGATTCCCCTTGGCACTTGTTGGTTACACCGGTCATGTAATTTCCAGTTTGTGTTAGCTTTCAGTGATTGTGACACGTTGTGTGTGTGACTGCTGCCACTCCTCAGGGTCAGAGCTGCAATGTTGGAAGTTGTCTATGTGTGTTCTTTGTGGGTGACCTTGGCTTCTTCATTGGTGTGTGTCTGTGGCCGGGATCCCATTGGTTGTTGTGGTATTGACGTCATGTCCATGTACGGCGTACTGTGCAGTGTGTCAGACATTCACGAGTCTTGTTGAGTGGCCATGTGTGATGGGTTTCTGCACCTTAGTTGCCACCACCACCCCTGGGATTGTCATGGGTGCATGTGCAATGTCACCAGTGCATGTGAGCTTCACTACTGCACATTGGTGGAGATCATGGTGTGTGGTGTTGAGTGTGCAGATGAGAGTTGTTGCACGTCTAGACCCCTGCCTCCATGTTGGCCTTGGCTGACAGGCCATGCTGATAGATTTGTGCTTGTGTAGGTGTGATGGTAGTTTGTTGCTCAGGACACATGACTGTGGTTCACAGCGTGAACGACATCTAGCTTTGTCATCACAGTGGGATTATCATGCAGGCCAGTGTCACCACAATGTAGGGACCCTGGGGGTAGTGCTTTGGTGGGTCTGTGTCTTGCTGTGTTAGTTGCTGTTCCCACAAGCCTGTGTGACCTGTGTAATTTGGGCTCCCTCTCATCTAACAATGCCTGATTGCCCACAGAGGGTATTCGGACCCATGAGTTTCTTTTGTGTGGCACTGTATGCACATCTGTGTGATTGATATTCAGGCCTCCTCATGTGTTGTGTGGTTGCCTGGGGACACTGGCACCCCCCCCCCCCACCGGTTGTGTTTGATATGCAGTGTGGGGCTGCCTGTTTGTGTTTGTGCATCTGCACCACTGCATTGGCATATCTTCAGTGTGCCATTGGCTGTATGTTGTTTGGTGGGTTTCCCCTGCTGTCCCTGGGACTCCTAGGTCATCAGTCAGCACAATGAACATTGTTTGTGTGTCCCATTGCTGCCATGGTATGGTATTTGTTCACCTCACATCTACAGTCTCCACAGGATATCTACATTTGTGTGCCCATTGGTGCAAATATGTGGGTCTGCATTATGATGGTCACTTCTGTCATTGTGTCATTGATTAATGTTGACAGTGTCAGCCCCCATGGGTGATGTTTGTCTGCACATGGCCAAAGGTATGTCTTATTTGCACTGCACTGTTTGCCTCCCCCAATCTATGTTGCTATGGGACACAAGCACTACTTTGCCACTGATGTGTTTGTTGTTCTGTGACCAGGAATCATCCATGCAGTTTGGCAGTTGCAGCTTTTTCAATGTCAACACTTACCTTTTGATCACTGTGATGATGGGGGCTTAGACCCCATTGCCACAATGTTCAAAATGTGCTTCAGCTATGGACCACACACTTACCTTTTAGTCACTGTGATGATGGGGGCTTAGACCCCATTGCCACAATGTTCAAAATGTGCTTCAGCTATGGACCACACACTTACCTTTGGTCACTGTGATGATGGGGGCTTAGACCCCATTGCCACAATGTTCAAAATGTGCTTCAGCTATGGACCACACACTTACCTTTTGGTCACTGTGCTGATGAGCGCTTAGACCCCATTGCCACAATGTTCAAAATGTGCTTCAGCTATGGACCCCACACTTACCTTTTGGTCACTGTGATGATGGGGGCTTAGACCCCATTGCCACAATGTTCAAAATGTGCTTCAGCTATGGACCACACACTTACCTTTTGGTCACTGTGATGATGGGGGCTTAGACCCCATTGCCACAATGTTCAAAATGTGCTTCAGCTATGGACCACACACTTACCTTTTGGTCACTCTGATGATGGGGGCTTAGACCCCATTGCCACAATGTTCAAAATGTGCTTCAGCTATGGACCACACACTTACCTTTTGGTCACTGTGCTGATGAGCGCTTAGACCCCATTGCCACAATGTTCAAAATGTGCTTCAGCTATGGACCCCACACTTACCTTTTGGTCACTGTGATGATGGGGGCTTAGACCCCATTGCCACAATGTTCAAAATGTGCTTCAGCTATGGACCCCACACTTACCTTTTGGTCACTGTGATGATGGGGGCTGGACCCCATTGCCACAGTGGTCAGGGTCTGCTTGCATTGTGGAGGCCACACACATTTATGTGTGACACATGTGATAGGGGGTCACATTGTATGTTCAATGTCATGTTCAGTGTTGTAGGCATTTGACACAGTCTACACACACTTGTCATGGTGTTGGGAGGCTGTTTTTCTCTTACATTCCTTATGTTGGAGTATGCTGGTTGTGTCATGCATTACCCATCCTATGAGTAGGGGTGGTGTGGGTGGTAGGCATCCAGCCCCCCATGGGTAGGGGTGGTAGTAGTGACAGGCATCCAGCCCCCCATGGGTAGGGGTGGTAGTAGTGACAGGTATCCAGCCCCCCATTGAGTGGGGATGGTAGTAGTGGTAGGCATCCAGCCCCCCATGGGTAGGGGTGGTGGTAGTGACAGGTATCCAGCCCCCCATGGGTAGGGGTGGTGGTAGTGGTAGGCATCCAGCCCCCCAAGGGTAGGGGTGGTAGTAGTTACAGGCATCCAGCCCCCCATGGGTAGGGGTGGTGGTAGTAGTGACAGGTATCCAGCCCCCCATGAGTGGGGATGGTAGTAGTGGTAGGCATCCAGCCCCCCATGAGTGGGGATGGTAGTGGTGGTAGGCATCCAGCCCCCCATGGGTAGGGGTGGTAGTAGTGACAGGCATCCAGCCCCCCATGAGTAGGGGTGGTGGTAGTGGTAGGCATCCAGCCCCCCTGAGTAGGGGTGGTAGTAGTGACAGGGATCCAGCCCCCCATGAGTGGGGATGGTAGTGGTGGTAGGCATCCAGCCCCCCATGGGTAGGGGTGGTAGTAGTGACAGGTATCCAGCCCCCCATGAGTGGGGATGGTAGTGGTGGTAGGCATCCATCCCCCCCATGGGTAGGGGTGGTAGTAGTGGTGGGCATCCAGCCCCCCATGGGTAGGGGTAGTGTTAGTGACAGGTATCCAGCCCCCCATGGGTAGGGGTGGTGGTAGTGGTAGGCATCCAGCCCCCCATGGGTAGGGGTGGTAGTAGTTACAGGCATCCAGCCCCCATGGGTAGGGGTGGTGGTAGTGGAAGGCATCCAGCCCCCCTGAGTAGGGGTGGTAGTAGTGACAGGTATCCAGCCCCCCATGAGTGGGGATGGTAGTGGTGGTAGGCATCCAGCCCCCCATGGGTAGGGGTAGTAGTAGTGACAGGTATCCAGCCCCCCATGAGTGGGGGTGGTAGTAGTGGTAGGCATCCAGCCCCCCATGGGTAGGGGTGGTGGTAGTGACAGGTATCCAGACCCCCATGGGTAGGGGTGGTGGTAGTGGTAGGCATCCAGCCCCCCATGGGTAGGGGTGGTAGTAGTTACAGGCATCCAGCCCCCCATGGGTAGGGGTGGTAGTAGTGACAGGTATCCAGCCCCCCATGAGTGGGGATGGTAGTAGTGGTAGGCATCCAGCCCCCCATGGGTAGGGGTGGTGGTAGTGACAGGTATCCAGCCCCCCATGGGTAGGGGTGGTGGTAGTGGTAGGCATCCAGCCCCCCATGGGTAGGGGTGGTAGTAGTGACAGGCATCCAGCCCCCCATGGGTAGGGGTGGTAGTAGTGACAGGTATCCAGCCCCCCATGAGTGGGGATGGTAGTAGTGGGAGGCATCCAGCCCCCATGGGTAGGAGTGGTGGTAGTGGTAGGCATCCAGCCCCCCATGGGTAGGGGTGGTAGTAGTTACAGGCATCCAGCCCCCCATGAGTAGGGGTGGTGGTAGTGGTAGGCATCCAGCCCCCCCTGAGTAGGGGTGATAGTAGTGACAGGTATCCAGCCCCCCATTAGTGGGGATGGTAGTGGTGGTAGGCATCCAGCCCCCCATGGGTAGGGGTGCTAGTAGTGACAGGTATCCAGCCGCCCATGAGTGGGGATGGTAGTAGTGGTAGGCATCCAGCCCCCCATGGGTAGGGGTGGTAGTAGTGACAGGAATCCAGCCCCCCATGAGTGGGGATGGTAGTGGTGGTAGGCATCCAGCCCCCCATAGGTAGGGGTGGTAGTAGTGACAGGCATCCAGCCCCCCCTGAGTAGGGGTGGTGGTAGTGGTAGGCATCCAGCCCCCCCTGAGTAGGGGTGGTAGTAGTGACAGGTATCCAGCCCCCCATGAGTGGGGATGGTAGTGGTGGTAGGCATCCAGCCCCCCATGGGTAGGGGTGGTAGTAGTGGTAGGCATCCAGCCCCCCATGGGTAGGGGTGGTGGTAGTGACAGGTATCCAGCCCCCCATGGGTAGGGGTGGTGGTAGTGGTAGGCATCCAGCCCCCCATGGGTAAGGGTGGTAGTAATTACAGGCATCCAGCCCCCCATGGGTAGGGGTGGTAGTAGTGACAGGTATCCAGCCCCCCATGAGTGGGGATGGTAGTAGTGGTAGGCATCCAGCCCCCATGAGTGGGGATGGTAGTGGTGGTAAGCATCCAGCCCCCCATGGGTAGGGGTGGTAGTAGTGACAGGCATTCATCCCCCCATGAGTAGGGGTAGTGGTAGGCATCCAGCCCCCCCTGAGTAGGGGTGGTAGTAGTGACAGGTATCCAGCCCCCCATGAGTGGGGATGGTAGTGGTGGTAGGCATCCCGCCCCCCATGGGTAGGGGTGGTAGTAGTGACAGGTATCCAGCCCCCCATGAATGGGGATGGTAGTGGTGGTAGGCATCCAGCCCCCCATGGGTAGGGGTGGTAGTAGTGGTGGGCATCCAGCCCCCCATGGGTAGGGGTGGTGGTAGTGACAGGTATCCAGCCCCCCATGGGTAGGGGTGGTGGTAGTGGTAGGCATCCAGCCCCCCATGGGTAGGGGTGGTAGTAGTTACAGGCATCCAGCCCCCCATGGGTAGGGGTGGTGGTAGTGGTAGTGGTAGGCATCCAGCCCCGCTGAGTAGGGGTGGTAGTAGTGACAGGTATCCAGCCCCCCATGAGTGGGGATGGTAGTGGTGGTAGGCATCCAGCCCCCCATGGGTAGGGGTGGTAGTAGTGACAGGTATCCAGCCCCCCATGAGTGGGGGTGGTAGTAGTGGTAGGCATCCAGCCCCCCATGGGTAGGGGTGGTGGTAGTGACAGGTATCCAGCCCCCCATGGGTAGGGGTGGTGGTAGTGGTAGGCATCCAGCCCCCATGGGTAGGGGTGGTAGTAGTGACAGGTATCCAGCCCCCATGAGTGGGGATGGTAGTAGTGGTAGGCATCCAGCCCCCCATGGGTAGGGGTGGTGGTAGTGACAGGTATCCAGCCCCCCATGGGTAGGGGTGGTGGTAGTGGTAGGCATCCAGCCCCCCATGGGTAGGGGTGGTAGTAGTTACAGGCATCTAGCCCCCCATGGATAGGGGAGGGATAGTAGTGACAGGTATCCAGCCCCCCATGAGTGGGGATGGTAGTAGTGGTAGGCATCCAGCCCCCATGGGTAGGGGTGGTGGTAGTGGTAGGCATCCAGCCCCCCATGGGTAGGGGTGGTAGTAGTGACAGGCATCCAGCCCCCCATGAGTAGGGGTAGAGGTAGTGGTAGGCATCCAGCCCCCCCTGAGTAGGGGTGGTAGTAGTGACAGGTATCCAGCCCCCCATGGGTGGGGATGGTAGTGGTGATAGGCATCCAGCCCCCCATGGGTAGGGGTGGTAGTAGTGACAGGCATCCAGCCCCCCTGAGTAGGGGTGGTGGTAGTGGTAGGCATCCAGCCCCCCATGGGTAGGGGTGGTGGTAGTGGTAGGCATCCCGCTCTTCATGGGTAGGGGTGGTGGTTGTGACAGGCATCCAGCCCCCCATGAGTAGGGGTGGTGATAGTGGTAGGCATCCAGCCCCCCATGGGTAGGGGTGGTGGTAGTGACAGGTATCCATCCCCCCATGGGTAGGGGTGGTGGTAGTGGTAGGCATCCAGCCCCCCATGAGTGGGGATGGTAGTGGTGGTAGGCATCCAGCCCCCCATGGGTAGGGGTGGTAGTAGTGACAGGCATCCAGCCCCCCATGGGTAGGGGTGGTGGTAGTGGTAGGCATCCAGCCCCCCATGAGTGGGGATGGTAGTGGTGGTAGGCATCCAGCCCCCCATGGGTAGGGGTGGTAGTAGTGACAGGCATCCAGCCCCCCATGGGTAGGGGTGGTAGTAGTGACAGGTATCCAGCCCCCCATGGGTAGGGGTGGTAGTAATGGTAGTCATCCAGGCCCCTATGGGTGTATATGGTATTGGTGATAGCCATCCCGCCCCTATGGTTCTGCTGTTGCTGGTGTGAGTCATTTCTGCATCCCTATGTGTGTGTGTTGTATGTCTGGTACGTGTAGTTTGTTTGTGTGGTGGGTGTTTGACTTACCTTCTGCGCCGTACGCGTCCGTACCAGTTCCGGTAATAGATGTAGAGTATTGGTAGGACCTGCGCGATGGGATTCATGGTTGGTTCGTTTCGTTCGTCTTTCTCGTTGCTTCGCCTCGTCCTCGTGGCTGGCGTGTTCGTCTCGTAGCCGTGGATCGTCTTGTGGCACGAATCGGAGCTTATGTGCGCCTCTCCCGGATGCTCTGACGTGCCGTGCGTAGCGACGGGTTCGGCGCGTACGGAAGGCGCATCGTACTAGTCCGGCTGTATTTTGGCTCCCGTGCTACTCGATTCGGCGTTTACGGATCCGGCTCGGGCGGTGAACAGGAGCTGGATTGGGTGAGTACGACTGGGTCGGGATCCGGGCAGTTGTGCGCATCGTACTTGTTCGTTTGGTCGCATGTTCGAATCGGTCGGGAAACACGCGTTCGGCTTGGTTTTTTTCCGGGCGAATAGTGTTAGGTGCGCTTCCGGCCGAGATCGGAATCGGCCCCTATATTATGCTGGGAAAAGCTCTAATATCAGAGGTGAATAGGATTGGCCACTTACCAAAAAGTGTTTCAGAACACACAGCAGCTGAAATGGTTAAATTAAAGGAGGAAATAGGTGGATTGCTCAAAAGGTGAGCATGCAATAATAGTCTTTTATGTACTTTGATGTGTGACATACATAATCTAGAAATTGAGTTGTTTATTTCTGAAAATTATAATCTTATCAGTATGTAGCCACGATTTTAAAGACTTGGCAAAAAGGTCAATTCATTGACTAGTACTCCAGGAATAGGTAGGGAGAGATACGGCTGAGGCCCATCACTGGTTTGAATGACTAGACAGTATCTCAGAGTCAATTTATCCAGTTCCCTTCATTCCCTGATGGCAGAAGCAGACCTCATGTATAGTTCTTTTACCTTAACACGCTCACCATTATTCAACTTGTGAGGAGAGCAATACAGGTCAGGCCTGCCCAGTGCCTCAGCAGTCCTCTTGATATATCCCAGCCATGGAATTTTATGGCCATTGTCACAGCCTAAACAATCCAAGATCACCACACGATTAAGGGGCCGATTCCGATCTCGGCCGGTAGGGCGCCGAATCGGATTCGGCTGAACCGGATCCGATTCGGAGGCCTTATTCACGACCGATTCAGTACGAAGCGTCCGGCCGAACGAGTACGATGCGAGCGCATGCAAATTCACCGACCGACTCGTACGCCCGTCCCAACCGCACCGACCGACTCGCACGGATGCGCAGCGCACCTCGCAATGGAGACGTTCCCCGGCCGGGCAAGTACGATGCGCGCCGCGAGCAGTCCGACCGACTCGCGCCCGTCCGGCCCGAAGAAGCAGTCGGAGCCGCACTTTGGGGTCCGTGTCGGACCCCCCTGTACCCGTAGGCCGTGCGAGTCGCACACAGGGGGACCCATGGGTCCCCCTACCTGTGCGTGTACGTCGCAAGTCGCTTCGCCGCGTACACGCTGTAGGGGGCGCCTTGTCCGCCTCGCACCCATTGAGTCAATGGGAGCCCGTGTACGCGTTGTACGACAGGCTCCCATTGACTTCACTGGAGTCCGACCGACTCGAGTCCGATGGCATACGTGCGCATCGTACTCGTTCGGTCGGGCTGCTAGGGTCCGATTCGGTCGGAAATCTCTCCGGGTCCGGCTCGGTCGGAGAGATTTCCGACCCGAATCGGCATCGGCCCCATAGTGAGGTATGCTGGTTGCTCCAAACCACCATCCATAAAAGGAGCGGGAAGTTTTATATGATCTTCCACATATGATAAACTCAATTCCTCATGGAGGAAAAATGGGGACAGCCTAGGCCTACACCTAATATTCGCCTGAAAAAACGGTTCTCCTTCAGCTGTAATTTCAAGCAGCCCTGGTACCCCATAAGGCAGCCCCATAAGTCAAAATTGACAGACTCAAGTCTATGAACCTCCATGAAAAACAATATAAGTTGACTCCCCACTCTAGCCACCTGTCCAAACAGTACGCCGACTTATTGCTTAAAACACAGACAATGGTTAGCAAGACAGGGTAACCAGCTATTCATTGAATCAAAAGTGATCCCTAAATAGGGAAACTCACTAAGTTGTGTGATGTTTTCCGCCTTAATTGAAATCGGTCTGATTTTGCAGTTCTGTTTTCCAAAATCCTTATAATGGGTCTTAGCAATGTTAGTTTATAAATCTAAGTTACCCATAAATACAACAAAAGCATCAATAAGGCCCCTAAAACCAGTTGGTGTGCAGTAAAGCAGGACACCCTCGTCGGCGTAAAGTGAGGCCGCTATAAAAGTCGATTTAATCTTGCGCATGTCCTTCCCCTGTAATACTAAAAATGAATTTAACCCGTTGACATACAAAAGGGGTTCACTGATAGAATATCGACCCCCAAAATATCCCCATACACAAATATCGAGTCATAAATATCGATGTAAAAAATATCGACATTCTATATTTATAATGGTAAGTATAAAAATATAGGGAAAAAAATATCGATGTACAAAATATCGATATTTTATATATATAAAAAATAATGTTAAATATATTAAATAATAAAATTAACTTTAAAAAAATTATTTGGATTTAATATACATTTTAACAAATATAAGAAATAAATGTAATTTAAAAAAATTAAACATACATATATAAAATGTAATATATATATATATATATATTTTTTTACTTTAAAACCAATAATAAACTATTCATTTTAATTTATTTTTAAATTTTATAAATATATAAAAATTTAATAAAATCTCAAATAAAATCTAATTAAAAAACATTATATTATAAATTAAAACATTAAAATATTTATTAGTCTTTAAACTTAAATTTTGCACTACATTGAGTGCAACAGTAGGGAAAGTGTTGGATAGCGGAGGGGTAAAACTAACTATTCCCACTCCAGTGAGTGCAACAGTAGGGAAAATGTTGGATAGCGAAGTGGTAAAAAACACTATTCCCACTCCAGTGAATGCAACAGTAGGGAAAGTGTTGGATAGCGGAGGGGTAAAAATTACTATTCCCACTCCAGTGAGTGCAACACTAGGGAAAGTGTTGGATAAGGGAGGGGTAAAAATTATTATTCCCACTCCAGTGAGTGCAACAGTAGAGAAAGTGTTGGATAGCGGAGGGGTAAAAATTGCTTTCCCACTCCAGTGTGTGCAACAGTAGGGAAAGTGTTGGATAGCGGAGGGGTAAAACTTAATATTCCCACTCCAGTGAGTGCAACAGTAAGGAAAAGGTTGGATAGCGGAGGGGTAAAAATGACTATTCCCACTCCAGTGAGTGCAACATTAGGGCAATGTGTTGGATAGCGGAGAGTTAAAACTTACTATTCCCACTCCAGTGAGTGCAACAGTAGGGAAAGTGTTGGATAGCGGAGGGGTAAAAATTACTATTCCCACTCCGGTGAGTGCAACAGTAGGGAAAGTGTTGGATAGCGGAGGGTTAAAAATTACTATTCCCACTCAAGTGAGTGCAACAGTAGGGAAAGTGTTGGATAGCGGAGGGGTAAAATTACTATTCCCACTCCAGTGAGTGCAACAGTAGGGAAAGTGTTGGATAGCAGAGGGGTCAAAATTAATATTCCCATTGAAGTCAGTTCAAAATTAAAAACAAACAAAATATCAACTACAACACAAAAGATTTTAAAAAACAAAAAAAGAAAACATATATAAAGATATTAAAAATTTACAAAAGATAAAAAGATATTATAATGTTAAAAAGATCTAACAAATACCTAGAAAGATTTTTTTTTTTTAATTTAAAATTAATTTACAAACAAATAATTTTTAATAGAAATTATTTATAATCAAAAACATTAATTATTACATAAATTTAATATTTTTTATTTCCTACCCTATAACACCACACAATTCACAACACACATCTATTTTTTTTTAAAAAGTACCTCCATAATTAACATAATTATCAATTAAAGAAATATAATTAATTAAAAAAACAAATTAAAACAGATAAAAATTAATTTACTCCCCAAATGTTACCCCTATAAATCCGAAACCCACACACAAAATAAAAATAAACAATTACCATAAATATTTATGAATAGATTAATTAATATTAATGATCAACTAATTATTAATTAATTAAACATAAATAAAGTTCCACCCTCTACCCCAATAAACACCACAACCCACACCTAAAAATCATTACACAATTTCCATAACTAATTTAACATTAATAAATTAATATCAATTAACAACAACTTATTAATTAATTGAAAACATATTACCTCCCACCCTTTACCACTATAAACCCCACAACTCACATCTAAAATTAATTACACAATTGCCATATTTAAACTTTAATTAATTAATTAGCATTAATTAACAAATAATTATTAATTAATTATAAATACATTACTTCCTACCCTATTCCCCTATAAACCCCACAACCCGCTCCTAAAAAACATAACACAATTAACATGATTAGTTACCAATTAATTAATTCTTAATAATTAACAGCAATCAATAAATAATTAATAATAGATTAATTCCCACAATTAACACTATAAAATATAAATTAAATAAATATTAATAAATAAAAACTATTAATACATTTATTATATTTAAATTACTTTCCACCCTATTCCCCTATAAACCCACAACTCGCTCCTAAAAAAGGACACAATTAACATAATTACCAATTAATTAATTAATAATAATTAACCAATTAATAAATAATTAATAATAAATTCCCACAATTAACACTATAAAATGTAAATTAAATAAATATTAATAAATAAAAAATATTAATACATTTATTCTAATTAAATTACTTCCTACCCTATTCCCCTATAAACCCACCACCCGCTCCTAAAAAAATGACACAATTAACAATTACCAATTAATTAATTAATAATAATTAACACCAATTAATAATTAATTAATAATAAATTAATTCCCTCAATTAACACTATAAAATCTAAATTTAATAAATACTAATAAATAAAAAATAATAATTAATTTATTATAATTAAATTACTTCCCACCCTATTCCCCTATAAACCCACAACCCGCTACAGAACTAAAAAACGCAAAATTTTATTAAAATAAAATTAATAACTACTAAAAATTTAACACATATATTAAAAAACAAAAGCAATACTTATACAAAAAAATAGTTCACATACTTTTAAAATACATACTAAAATACATAACACTAATTAAAACATCGATATATTAAACAACTATATTTTTGCAAACGATATTAATGACTTCCATATTTTCAAAAACGATATTTCTTACCTCCAAGTCGATAATCTTGACCACGATATTCTTGCTGTCGATATTTCTGCATCACGATATTTCCAACTCGATATTTGTGTATGTCGACATTTAAAACTCGATATTCTGTCTGTGCACCTACAAAAGGAATAAAATAGGGGCCAAAACACAGCCCTGGTGAACTTCCTGGAACAAAGGATCTGTGCATTCGCCTTTAATTCCAGATCTTACAGAAGCACCGACCTTGTTGTGCAAAGTGTGGATAAAATCCACCACGGGTGAGCACAGGCCAATATTGGTTAAGATACTCTATAATTTGGAGCAATTGACATGGTCAAATGTGCTACTAAGGTCCATAAAAGCTAGGTAATATTGACCCTTCTTTGCAATCACATATTTCCCTATAATAAGATGCAGATTCAGACACTATTCCAAGGTCCCCAGGCCTTCCCTAAAGCCATATTGTGAGGGACAAAGGGTATTGTTTTGCTCCACCCAGTCTTTGATTCTGTGCAAGATAATGCACCCCACATCTTAACCACAGAATCCAGCAACAATATTGGCCTATAGCAACAGGGGCCTGTCGATTGCCTTTCTTAAACACAGCACTATTGTGGCAGTTTGCTAGGAGGCAGGAATGCTGAGAGAAGCTACTGCGTTTAGAACATTAGTAACTACAGGGGCCAACAGTTGAATGTTCTCCTTATAAAGGTCCATAGGCACCCCATCTGGGCCCGGCACCTTATTCACAGGGCTGGCCAGTATAGCGTCAGCGACCTTGTTCAGCTTAAATCTGATCTCCAAAGGAAACTGCGGATTAACTTTCACATTAGCAGCCATAAGGCTATTTCCATATGAGTAAATCAGTTTAAAGTGCTCTAACCATTTGTCTGGGCTAATGTTAGATCCTAACCCCTTTGACATGGAGGAAGATGCTTCTCTTTCATTTATGAATGCCCAGAATTCCATTGTGTCCCTCACTTTACATGTGTGAATTAAACGTTCCCATGTTTCCTCTTTGATCGCTAGTTACGTGTTTTTAATCTATTGTTTCTAAACTATCCTTGCTTCTGCAATACGCTGCTGATTCCTAGGTTAGTGATGAGGACTTCCCGCAGTCTTCGATTGGCAATTCTAAAATCCTTATAAAACCACCCTGATTTAGAACCCCTTTATCCCTTGTACGACCTAATATAATAGTTCAGGTCCTCGAATGCATTTAAAAGGTTAGAAGGCAAGGGGTTAGCAATTAACTAATGATTGACTAATAAATCAAGGTTAGACCCAACACGTGAGGTCAACAGGATGGGAATATGGATAGTCCTCCGAAAAACAAAAAGAGAGCGAGGATTTTGGGGTACGTCCTAATCCCCTGGGTAAAGTTATAAAGAAACAATATGGACGGACCCTGAAATAGTGGAGATCTATCAATCACTATGTGTGGTAAGTCCAAGGACCATTAGGTATATTTAAAAGACCCCTCACACACCAACCTAGTTGGTGTCATGCTTCATCATTGGGGTCCCAACCGGGAGGCCTAATGCCGCCCGGTTGTGCTACGACGCCTGATTGCAGCGGAGCAGGTGTAGTGTGAAGATGTGATGTAAAAATTAAAAATACCTCTGAGAATCCTTGCCCAGTAAATTTATTAGTGGCGGCTCAGGGTATGGTTAAAAACTATGTGAAACCGACTAACAAGAAATATTCATCTGTAGTGGTTTAGGTGATGCGGTCTACATGTTTCAGCCCGTCAAAAAATTCAAATGGGCTTTCGTCAGGACCTAGAATTCAAGTGAGTGGCAAAGTGAAGGCCACGTGAAAAAGTAAAGTACCAACACACGCACTAAGGTGTGTGGACCCGGTGTCGATATACTTACAGACACCACTCAAAAAACCTGTTAGGGAGAAAGAAATAGACAGCACAAGACATATAACGTTTAGCAACATAAAATGCAATCTTTTAAAGCAACTCAAAATTGCAATCTCCAACAAGCCGTCAAGAATGACCTAGCCACCATCGTGACAGTGATAGTGTAATGATGATATAGCATGCACGTTTCTAAGGCATGCTAGGAAATTAGATAAAGCTGAATGAACACATAGGGACGTCATGTGCTAAGACGTGTATTATATAAACCATGTGTCCATGCTAAAGCGTGAATTGAATAATCACATCAAGGCATGATAGAAGCCATGTGCTTGTATGTATCCAAGCAGCGAGTGAGAAATACGCGCTGCATGCCGAGTGATGGTAAAATAATGCGGCGTGGCACGACAGTGGCGAGTTGCATGTGCGGCCGATCGAGCGCCTGTAAATGCATGTATTACAAATTATGCAAAAAAGCAAGTGTTAAAATGGTAGAAAAACAGGTGGCAGCGTAAATGAAAAGGGTCATAATTACAATTAGTAGAAAAAGAAAGCAGCTAATCGGGGCATGAGAGGGGTTTCAACCGATCAACCGATCTGTGGGATAACATGGAGAGAAACAGAAGATCGATTTTTAGTGCAAAGCGGCTTTTAGTGAAAAAGCCAAAGAGTCATGGGGCAGAATGCCCGTCGTCCACAACTACAAAACCTTACTTGGTTCCGTGAGGATTCCCATGAGACTACCTACTGCGGTCTCCCGAAGTCCCGGCTGGTGAGGGACGCGGTGGGAGAACGAAGTTAAATCCAAACTACAGGCGTCATACAAGGAAATGACGACACTACGTAAGGAGATGGCATTAGCAGGGAACAACTGGTCTGTGTATTGCAGACAAAACACAGCAAAAGTGCGGCGGCCATGTTGGAAAACTCGCGAAGTAAGCGAGATAGACAGTGGCGGCCATACTTAAGTGTTAAAAGATCAGGATATAGATGCAGGAGAGCCATAGTGTGTGCTCTATATCAAATGAAAAAAGGGGGAAAAAAATGGGGGTAAATGATGCCCACGATGATGTGTTTAGAGGGTGGTGCACCAAGCAATATAAATAAAAATAAAGATAAAGGACAGACAGACGGATAGCGCTGAGCATAGAATGCGCTCCGTGTTTCAACCAAAATAGTGTGGGAAAAGACCACATATAAAGCACAGTATGCACAATTGGGCATGATTTCCAAGACAGATAGAAGATAGATATGGATTCTGTTAAATGAATAGCTAATAATTTCAAAGACAGATAGCAGTTGATCTAAATTCTGTCAGAAAAGAAGGCTATTAAGTGAATCTCCTATGCTGATAAGAGTGTGGAGAAAGGACTACTGTCTCCTGAGACTTTGCCAAGGAATATTATCGTTAAGTCCCGTCAGATGACTAGATAGGCGATAAACCCATCTTTGTTCTTTCTCCAGTAGACGATTTTGTATGTTAGGTAGGTTAGGATCTAGGACCTCAATGACTACCCAGCTGATGTCGTTAGTGGTATGTCCAACTTCAAGGAAATGGCTTGTCAGTCTTGTTGTTGACTTTTTGCATCTGATTGTGCTACGATGCTCGCAAATCCTAGTCTTCACTTTCCGATTAGTCATCCCAATGTACGAGAGATTGCAAGGACAGGTGATACGATATACGACGTGAGCTGTGTTGCAGTTCGTGTGTGTCCTTAAATGCCAGGTCTTGCCTGGTTCTAGGTTCAGACTTTTGGTGGTCACTGTTAAATGGCATACACTACAATCTCCACACGGGTAGTGGCCCACAATGTTAGGGAGCCCCCATGCGTTGAGAATAGTGTTAGTGGGTTTCCTTTGGGGAGCAGGTCGTGTGGAAACCAAAGCGTCCTTGATAGATCTAGCTTTTCTGTGTGACATCAGTGGAGGTTCCCAGTTCAGGTTGCCTGTATTAAGAATCTGCCAGTGTCGTTTTATAATATCAGACACCGCGTGAGAGACAGCGTTATAAGTAGTGACGCACGTGAGTGGGATGGAGGTAGATGCACACTTCTGTGCTTCAATGAGACCCTCACGATTTTGATTGCGAGCACGCTTGTTTGCTTTATCGGTGATCCGCTGAGGGTAACCTCGCTGCCGTAATCTAGTGCTAAGATCGGATGCTTGTTGTTTATAATCTCTTATGTCACTGCAGTTCCTACGGAGGCGAAGATATTGACCATAGGGAAGATTCTCCCGCAGGGGTCTGGGGTGGAAGCTAGAGAAATGGAGAAGTGAGTTGCGAGCCGTTGGTTTGAAATGGGTTTTGCTTTTCAAAAGACCTCCTTCTGCTTCAATATCCAGATCAAGGAACGTCGCCTTATTGTGATCGAAACTGTATGTGAATTTTAGGTTGGGATCGCAAGTGTTCAGCCATGTGCAGAAGAGTAACAATGATTCGGTGTCTCCTTCCCAGATCATTAAGATGTCGTCAATATACCGTTTGTAAAATTTGATCTGAGGGATGCATGGCGTATGGTTGTCTAATAGATATCTTGATTCGAAATGGTACACATAGAGTCCCGCTATGCTGGGGGCAAAAACACTCCCCATTGAAGTTCCATATTTCTGCAAGTAGAGTTGGCCTTCATACTCAAAGAAGTTCTCTTTGAGTGCTAAAGCAGCACACTCCAGAATGAATATCTTCGGGGTCTGGTATTGCCAGTCAGATTCATTAAGAGCTATTTTCAATACTTCAAGGGTGTCGTCTTGCGGGAGGCTGGTGTAAAGGCTCTCTACGTCAAGACTAACCAGGAAGGAATTATCAGGATTAAAAGCTAGAGTGTCAATGAGTCTCAAGAGATCCTTTGTGTCCTTGAGATACGTACTGGTGGACTGTACCATTGGTTGAAAGAAAAAGTCACAATAACGTGATAAGGGTTCCAATAAGGACCCAATGCCCGATACTATGGGACGTCCCGGAGGTGGAAACTTGTTTTTATGAGTTTTGGGCAAAATGTAAAAGTAAGGTATTTTACCAGAAGTCGTAACCAGAAATTTAGCTTCCCTGGTTGTGATTTGACCTGAGTGTTCAGCATCATCAACCAGTGTTTGGATGCGAGTTTTAAGTTTTTCACTGGGATCTTGTGTCAATTTTTCATAGTTCTTGGGATCGTTAAGGAGGCGGGCACATTCCTGTCGATAGTCCTCAAGATTAAGGATCACTGTGCCACCACCCTTGTCCGCCGGTTTTATGATGATAGCATCGTTAGTTCTTAGTGATTCCAGGGCCTGATACTCCTTACTGCTGAAGTTTTGGAAGGTATGTTTGTCTTGGAGACTTTCCACGTCTTTAAAAACAGCTTGCTCAAAAACAGTGATTTCTGGTGGTATTGCACATGGTGGTGGCATGTAGGTGGATTTAACACGAAATTGGGTGTCACCCGGTTGATCAGTTGTGAGCTGTGGTGTACTTTCGAAGCAGGCTTTTAGTCTGAGTTTACGAAAGAATTCTGCCAATTCGCAGTGTAGTCGGAATTTGTCAAGTTTTGCCGTTGGTGAAAAACCGAGTCCCTTTTCTAGGACTGACAGGTCTGTTGATGATAGAGCATAAGTTGAGAGGTTGGTAACCAGACTTATCTCGTGCTGGGTCCCGGTTGTAGATCCTTTGTTTTGCTCCTTGTCAAAGTGCCTTGGGTTTGATCGTCTTCCCAATGCACTTGATTTACTCTTCGTCTTCTTCCACGGCCTCGGGGACCCCTTCCTAAAAAAGGAAACTGTTGATTCTGATTCAAGTATGGTGGTGGAGCAAGAGGCGGATTCCAGCCATATCCATACTGTGGATGCATTGGAGGATAGGGGGTCATGAAGTGCATGTTAGCACCCGGCGGTCCTTGAGCCCAGGGTTGTTGCCAGCCTGTGTGCCTTCCCCTGTTCTGTGGTCTCCTGCGGTAGCTATTGGAACTTGAACCGCTGCTGCCAGAAGAGTCCTCATCCGAAGATCCCCCTGAAGCATCTGTTCGTATTGGTGGTTTATAGTCACTGTCAGCGTAGGGATAGGTTTTGGTGTAAGAGAACTTTTTAAGGTCCTTCTGGAATTTATTAATCTTGGTCTGAGTTAGGCTCTCCTTGTATTCATTAACTTCCTTATTAGTTTCATCTAGTTTTTTCTTAAAAGAAGTTAGGGTGGCCTTGAAATGTGTCTCTGTCAACTGGATATCAATAAGGATGGCTTCTGAGAGGCGTGTAGCGGTCTGTATGATTAGGATCATCCAGTCACGTGTACAGCGCCACGCTATCTGAGCCCAATCCTTGCGGAAAGTTGCATCGTCTAAAAAGATACGTGGCGCATTAGTAACGATCAAGCCTCTTGGAGCAGTGTTAGTTCTTAAATATTCTGTCAGGATCAACCCATGAAGTATAATCCTAATGCGATTTCGTTTTTCTCGTTGAGATTGTCCCAATCAGCTGTCTGTGCAATAGATGTCGATACATTGAAGTCTGCCAATAGAGGAGGGTTGGATAGAATGTTGGTGACATCGTCCAAGGTGAAACCCAAGCCTTGATTTTCTGCCATGGTTGGATACGCTGGTAATGAGTTCTACCAGAAGATGAAAAAATAGCTCTCACAGCTGTGCGCTGCGTAGTAATCCGAAAAACAAAAAGAGAGCGAGGATTTTGGGGTACGTCCTAATCCCCTGGGTAAAGTTATAAAGAAACAATATGGACGGACCCTGAAATAGTGGAGATCTATCAATCACTATGTGTGGTAAGTCCAAGGACCATTAGGTATATTTAAAAGACCCCTCACACACCAACCTAGTTGGTGTCATGCTTCATCATTGGGGTCCCAACCGGGAGGCCTAATGCCGCCCGGTTGTGCTACGACGCCTGATTGCAGCGGAGCAGGTGTAGTGTGAAGATGTGATGTAAAAATTAAAAATACCTCTGAGAATCCTTGCCCAGTAAATTTATTAGTGGCGGCTCAGGGTATGGTTAAAAACTATGTGAAACCGACTAACAAGAAATATTCATCTGTAGTGGTTTAGGTGATGCGGTCTACATGTTTCAGCCCGTCAAAAAATTCAAATGGGCTTTCGTCAGGACCTAGAATTCAAGTGAGTGGCAAAGTGAAGGCCACGTGAAAAAGTAAAGTACCAACACACGCACTAAGGTGTGTGGACCCGGTGTCGATATACTTACAGACACCACTCAAAAACCTGTTAGGGAGAAAGAAATAGACAGCACAAGACATATAACGTTTAGCAACATAAAATGCAATCTTTTAAAGCAACTCAAAATTGCAATCTCCAACAAGCCGTCAAGAATGACCTAGCCACCATCGTGACAGTGATAGTGTAATGATGATATAGCATGCACGTTTCTAAGGCATGCTAGGAAATTAGATAAAGCTGAATGAACACATAGGGACGTCATGTGCTAAGACGTGTATTATATAAACCATGTGTCCATGCTAAAGCGTGAATTGAATAATCACATCAAGGCATGATAGAAGCCATGTGCTTGTATGTATCCAAGCAGCGAGTGAGAAATACGCGCTGCATGCCGAGTGATGGTAAAATAATGCGGCGTGGCACGACAGTGGCGAGTTGCATGTGCGGCCGATCGAGCGCCTGTAAATGCATGTATTACAAATTATGCAAAAAAGCAAGTGTTAAAATGGTAGAAAAACAGGTGGCAGCGTAAATGAAAAGGGTCATAATTACAATTAGTAGAAAAAGAAAGCAGCTAATCGGGGCATGAGAGGGGTTTCAACCGATCAACCGATCTGTGGGATAACATGGAGAGAAACAGAAGATCGATTTTTAGTGCAAAGCGGCTTTTAGTGAAAAAGCCAAAGAGTCATGGGGCAGAATGCCCGTCGTCCACAACTACAAAACCTTACTTGGTTCCGTGAGGATTCCCATGAGACTACCTACTGCGGTCTCCCGAAGTCCCGGCTGGTGAGGGACGCGGTGGGAGAACGAAGTTAAATCCAAACTACAGGCGTCATACAAGGAAATGACGACACTACGTAAGGAGATGGCATTAGCAGGGAACAACTGGTCTGTGTATTGCAGACAAAACACAGCAAAAGTGCGGCGGCCATGTTGGAAAACTCGCGAAGTAAGCGAGATAGACAGTGGCGGCCATACTTAAGTGTTAAAAGATCAGGATATAGATGCAGGAGAGCCATAGTGTGTGCTCTATATCAAATGAAAAAAGGGGGAAAAAAATGGGGGGTAAATGATGCCCACGATGATGTGTTTAGAGGGTGGTGCACCAAGCAATATAAATAAAAATAAAGATAAAGGACAGACAGACGGATAGCGCTGAGCATAGAATGCGCTCCGTGTTTCAACCAAAATAGTGTGGGAAAAGACCACATATAAAGCACAGTATGCACAATTGGGCATGATTTCCAAGACAGATAGAAGATAGATATGGATTCTGTTAAATGAATAGCTAATAATTTCAAAGACAGATAGCAGTTGATCTAAATTCTGTCAGAAAAGAAGGCTATTAAGTGAATCTCCTATGCTGATAAGAGTGTGGAGAAAGGACTACTGTCTCCTGAGACTTTGCCAAGGAATATTATCGTTAAGTCCCGTCAGATGACTAGATAGGCGATAAACCCATCTTTGTTCTTTCTCCAGTAGACGATTTTGTATGTTAGGTAGGTTAGGATCTAGGACCTCAATGACTACCCAGCTGATGTCGTTAGTGGTATGTCCAACTTCAAGGAAATGGCTTGTCAGTCTTGTTGTTGACTTTTTGCATCTGATTGTGCTACGATGCTCGCAAATCCTAGTCTTCACTTTCCGATTAGTCATCCCAATGTACGAGAGATTGCAAGGACAGGTGATACGATATACGACGTGAGCTGTGTTGCAGTTCGTGTGTGTCCTTAAATGCCAGGTCTTGCCTGGTTCTAGGTTCAGACTTTTGGTGGTCACTGTTAAATGGCATACACTACAATCTCCACACGGGTAGTGGCCCACAATGTTAGGGAGCCCCCATGCGTTGAGAATAGTGTTAGTGGGTTTCCTTTGGGGAGCAGGTCGTGTGGAAACCAAAGCGTCCTTGATAGATCTAGCTTTTCTGTGTGACATCAGTGGAGGTTCCCAGTTCAGGTTGCCTGTATTAAGAATCTGCCAGTGTCGTTTTATAATATCAGACACCGCGTGAGAGACAGCGTTATAAGTAGTGACGCACGTGAGTGGGATGGAGGTAGATGCACACTTCTGTGCTTCAATGAGACCCTCACGATTTTGATTGCGAGCACGCTTGTTTGCTTTATCGGTGATCCGCTGAGGGTAACCTCGCTGCCGTAATCTAGTGCTAAGATCGGATGCTTGTTGTTTATAATCTCTTATGTCACTGCAGTTCCTACGGAGGCGAAGATATTGACCATAGGGAAGATTCTCCCGCAGGGGTCTGGGGTGGAAGCTAGAGAAATGGAGAAGTGAGTTGCGAGCCGTTGGTTTGAAATGGGTTTTGCTTTTCAAAAGACCTCCTTCTGCTTCAATATCCAGATCAAGGAACGTCGCCTTATTGTGATCGAAACTGTATGTGAATTTTAGGTTGGGATCGCAAGTGTTCAGCCATGTGCAGAAGAGTAACAATGATTCGGTGTCTCCTTCCCAGATCATTAAGATGTCGTCAATATACCGTTTGTAAAATTTGATCTGAGGGATGCATGGCGTATGGTTGTCTAATAGATATCTTGATTCGAAATGGTACACATAGAGTCCCGCTATGCTGGGGGCAAAAACACTCCCCATTGAAGTTCCATATTTCTGCAAGTAGAGTTGGCCTTCATACTCAAAGAAGTTCTCTTTGAGTGCTAAAGCAGCACACTCCAGAATGAATATCTTCGGGGTCTGGTATTGCCAGTCAGATTCATTAAGAGCTATTTTCAATACTTCAAGGGTGTCGTCTTGCGGGAGGCTGGTGTAAAGGCTCTCTACGTCAAGACTAACCAGGAAGGAATTATCAGGATTAAAAGCTAGAGTGTCAATGAGTCTCAAGAGATCCTTTGTGTCCTTGAGATACGTACTGGTGGACTGTACCATTGGTTGAAAGAAAAAGTCACAATAACGTGATAAGGGTTCCAATAAGGACCCAATGCCCGATACTATGGGACGTCCCGGAGGTGGAAACTTGTTTTTATGAGTTTTGGGCAAAATGTAAAAGTAAGGTATTTTACCAGAAGTCGTAACCAGAAATTTAGCTTCCCTGGTTGTGATTTGACCTGAGTGTTCAGCATCATCAACCAGTGTTTGGATGCGAGTTTTAAGTTTTTCACTGGGATCTTGTGTCAATTTTTCATAGTTCTTGGGATCGTTAAGGAGGCGGGCACATTCCTGTCGATAGTCCTCAAGATTAAGGATCACTGTGCCACCACCCTTGTCCGCCGGTTTTATGATGATAGCATCGTTAGTTCTTAGTGATTCCAGGGCCTGATACTCCTTACTGCTGAAGTTTTGGAAGGTATGTTTGTCTTGGAGACTTTCCACGTCTTTAAAAACAGCTTGCTCAAAAACAGTGATTTCTGGTGGTATTGCACATGGTGGTGGCATGTAGGTGGATTTAACACGAAATTGGGTGTCACCCGGTTGATCAGTTGTGAGCTGTGGTGTACTTTCGAAGCAGGCTTTTAGTCTGAGTTTACGAAAGAATTCTGCCAATTCGCAGTGTAGTCGGAATTTGTCAAGTTTTGCCGTTGGTGAAAAACCGAGTCCCTTTTCTAGGACTGACAGGTCTGTTGATGATAGAGCATAAGTTGAGAGGTTGGTAACCAGACTTATCTCGTGCTGGGTCCCGGTTGTAGATCCTTTGTTTTGCTCCTTGTCAAAGTGCCTTGGGTTTGATCGTCTTCCCAATGCACTTGATTTACTCTTCGTCTTCTTCCACGGCCTCGGGGACCCCTTCCTAAAAAAGGAAACTGTTGATTCTGATTCAAGTATGGTGGTGGAGCAAGAGGCGGATTCCAGCCATATCCATACTGTGGATGCATTGGAGGATAGGGGGTCATGAAGTGCATGTTAGCACCCGGCGGTCCTTGAGCCCAGGGTTGTTGCCAGCCTGTGTGCCTTCCCCTGTTCTGTGGTCTCCTGCGGTAGCTATTGGAACTTGAACCGCTGCTGCCAGAAGAGTCCTCATCCGAAGATCCCCTGAAGCATCTGTTCGTATTGGTGGTTTATAGTCACTGTCAGCGTAGGGATAGGTTTTGGTGTAAGAGAACTTTTAAGGTCCTTCTGGAATTTATTAATCTTGGTCTGAGTTAGGCTCTCCTTGTATTCATTAACTTCCTTATTAGTTTCATCTAGTTTTTTCTTAAAAGAAGTTAGGGTGGCCTTGAAATGTGTCTCTGTCAACTGGATATCAATAAGGATGGCTTCTGAGAGGCGTGTAGCGGTCTGTATGATTAGGATCATCCAGTCACGTGTACAGCGCCACGCTATCTGAGCCCAATCCTTGCGGAAAGTTGCATCGTCTAAAAAGATACGTGGCGCATTAGTAACGATCAAGCCTCTTGGAGCAGTGTTAGTTCTTAAATATTCTGTCAGGATCAACCCATGAAGTATAATCCTAATGCGATTTCGTTTTTTCTCGTTGAGATTGTCCCAATCAGCTGTCTGTGCAATAGATGTCGATACATTGAAGTCTGCCAATAGAGGAGGGTTGGATAGAATGTTGGTGACATCGTCCAAGGTGAAACCCAAGCCTTGATTTTCTGCCATGGTTGGATACGCTGGTAATGAGTTCTACCAGAAGATGAAAAAATAGCTCTCACAGCTGTGCGCTGCGTAGTAATCCGAAAAACAAAAAGAGAGCGAGGATTTTGGGGTACGTCCTAATCCCCTGGGTAAAGTTATAAAGAAACAATATGGACGGACCCTGAAATAGTGGAGATCTATCAATCACTATGTGTGGTAAGTCCAAGGACCATTAGGTATATTTAAAAGACCCCTCACACACCAACCTAGTTGGTGTCATGCTTCATCATTGGGGTCCCAACCGGGAGGCCTAATGCCGCCCGGTTGTGCTACGACGCCTGATTGCAGCGGAGCAGGTGTAGTGTGAAGATGTGATGTAAAAATTAAAAATACCTCTGAGAATCCTTGCCCAGTAAATTTATTAGTGGCGGCTCAGGGTATGGTTAAAAACTATGTGAAACCGACTAACAAGAAATATTCATCTGTAGTGGTTTAGGTGATGCGGTCTACATGTTTCAGCCCGTCAAAAAATTCAAATGGGCTTTCGTCAGGACCTAGAATTCAAGTGAGTGGCAAAGTGAAGGCCACGTGAAAAAGTAAAGTACCAACACACGCACTAAGGTGTGTGGACCCGGTGTCGGGTTGATCCTGACAGAATATTTAAGAACTAACACTGCTCCAAGAGGCTTGATCGTTACTAATGCGCCACGTATCTTTTTAGACGATGCAACTTTCCGCAAGGATTGGGCTCAGATAGCGTGGCGCTGTACACGTGACTGGATGATCCTAATCATACAGACCGCTACACGCCTCTCAGAAGCCATCCTTATTGATATCCAGTTGACAGAGACACATTTCAAGGCCACCCTAACTTCTTTTAAGAAAAAACTAGATGAAACTAATAAGGAAGTTAATGAATACAAGGAGAGCCTAACTCAGACCAAGATTAATAAATTCCAGAAGGACCTTAAAAAGTTCTCTTACACCAAAACCTATCCCTACGCTGACAGTGACTATAAACCACCAATACGAACAGATGCTTCAGGGGGATCTTCGGATGAGGACTCTTCTGGCAGCAGCGGTTCAAGTTCCAATAGCTACCGCAGGAGACCACAGAACAGGGGAAGGCACACAGGCTGGCAACAACCCTGGGCTCAAGGACCGCCGGGTGCTAACATGCACTTCATGACCCCCTATCCTCCAATGCATCCACAGTATGGATATGGCTGGAATCCGCCTCTTGCTCCACCACCATACTTGAATCAGAATCAACAGTTTCCTTTTTAGGAAGGGGTCCCCGAGGCCGTGGAAGAAGACGAAGAGTAAATCAAGTGCATTGGGAAGACGATCAAACCCAAGGCACTTTGACAAGGAGCAAAACAAAGGATCTACAACCGGGACCCAGCACGAGATAAGTCTGGTTACCAACCTCTCAACTTATGCTCTATCATCAACAGACCTGTCAGTCCTAGAAAAGGGACTCGGTTTTTCACCAACGGCAAAACTTGACAAATTCCGACTACACTGCGAATTGGCAGAATTCTTTCGTAAACTCAGACTAAAAGCCTGCTTCGAAAGTACACCACAGCTCACAACTGATCAACCGGGTGACACCCAATTTCGTGTTAAATCCACCTACATGCCACCACCATGTGCAATACCACCAGAAATCACTGTTTTTGAGCAAGCTGTTTTTAAAGACGTGGAAAGTCTCCAAGACAAACATACCTTCCAAAACTTCAGCAGTAAGGAGTATCAGGCCCTGGAATCACTAAGAACTAACGATGCTATCATCATAAAACCGGCGGACAAGGGTGGTGGCACAGTGATCCTTAATCTTGAGGACTATCGACAGGAATGTGCCCGCCTCCTTAACGATCCCAAGAACTATGAAAAATTGACACAAGATCCCAGTGAAAAACTTAAAACTCGCATCCAAACACTGGTTGATGATGCTGAACACTCAGGTCAAATCACAACCAGGGAAGCTAAATTTCTGGTTACGACTTCTGGTAAAATACCTTACTTTTACATTTTGCCCAAAACTCATAAAAACAAGTTTCCACCTCCGGGACGTCCCATAGTATCGGGCATTGGGTCCTTATTGGAACCCTTATCACGTTATTGTGACTTTTTCTTTCAACCAATGGTACAGTCCACCAGTACGTATCTCAAGGACACAAAGGATCTCTTGAGACTCATTGACACTCTAGCTTTTAATCCTGATAATTCCTTCCTGGTTAGTCTTGACGTAGAGAGCCTTTACACCAGCCTCCCGCAAGACGACACCCTTGAAGTATTGAAAATAGCTCTTAATGAATCTGACTGGCAATACCAGACCCCGAAGATATTCATTCTGGAGTGTGTTGCTTTAGCACTCAAAGAGAACTTCTTTGAGTATGAAGGCCAACTCTACTTGCAGAAATATGGAACTTCAATGGGGAGTGTTTTTGCCCCCAGCATAGCGGGACTCTATGTGTACCATTTCGAATCAAGATATCTATTAGACAACCATACGCCATGCATCCCTCAGATCAAATTTTACAAACGGTATATTGACGACATCTTAATGATCTGGGAAGGAGACACCGAATCATTGTTACTCTTCTGCACATGGCTGAACACTTGCGATCCCAACCTAAAATTCACATACAGTTTCGATCACAATAAGGCGACGTTCCTTGATCTGGATATTGAAGCAGAAGGAGGTCTTTTGAAAAGCAAAACCCATTTCAAACCAACGGCTCGCAACTCACTTCTCCATTTCTCTAGCTTCCACCCCAGACCCCTGCGGGAGAATCTTCCCTATGGTCAATATCTTCGCCTCCGTAGGAACTGCAGTGACATAAGAGATTATAAACAACAAGCATCCGATCTTAGCACTAGATTACGGCAGCGAGGTTACCCTCAGCGGATCACCGATAAAGCAAACAAGCGTGCTCGCAATCAAAATCGTGAGGGTCTCATTGAAGCACAGAAGTGTGCATCTACCTCCATCCCACTCACGTGCGTCACTACTTATAACGCTGTCTCTCACGCGGTGTCTGATATTATAAAACGACACTGGCAGATTCTTAATACAGGCAACCTGAACTGGGAACCTCCACTGATGTCACACAGAAAAGCTAGATCTATCAAGGACGCTTTGGTTTCCACACGACCTGCTCCCCAAAGGAAACCCACTAACACTATTCTCAACGCATGGGGGCTCCCTAACATTGTGGGCCACTACCCGTGTGGAGATTGTAGTGTATGCCATTTAACAGTGACCACCAAAAGTCTGAACCTAGAACCAGGCAAGACCTGGCATTTAAGGACACACACGAACTGCAACACAGCTCACGTCGTATATCGTATCACCTGTCCTTGCAATCTCTCGTACATTGGGATGACTAATCGGAAAGTGAAGACTAGGATTTGCGAGCATCGTAGCACAATCAGATGCAAAAAGTCAACAACAAGACTGACAAGCCATTTCCTTGAAGTTGGACATACCACTAACGACATCAGCTGGGTAGTCATTGAGGTCCTAGATCCTAACCTACCTAACATACAAAATCGTCTACTGGAGAAAGAACAAAGATGGGTTTATCGCCTATCTAGTCATCTGACGGGACTTAACGATAATATTCCTTGGCAAAGTCTCAGGAGACAGTAGTCCTTTCTCCACACTCTTATCAGCATAGGAGATTCACTTAATAGCCTTCTTTTCTGACAGAATTTAGATCAACTGCTATCTGTCTTTGAAATTATTAGCTATTCATTTAACAGAATCCATATCTATCTTCTATCTGTCTTGGAAATCATGCCCAATTGTGCATACTGTGCTTTATATGTGGTCTTTTCCCACACTATTTTGGTTGAAACACGGAGCGCATTCTATGCTCAGCGCTATCCGTCTGTCTGTCCTTTATCTTTATTTTTATTTATATTGCTTGGTGCACCACCCTCTAAACACATCATCGTGGGCATCATTTACCCCCCATTTTTTTCCCCCTTTTTTCATTTGATATAGAGCACACACTATGGCTCTCCTGCATCTATATCCTGATCTTTTAACACTTAAGTATGGCCGCCACTGTCTATCTCGCTTACTTCGCGAGTTTTCCAACATGGCCGCCGCACTTTTGCTGTGTTTTGTCTGCAATACACAGACCAGTTGTTCCCTGCTAATGCCATCTCCTTACGTAGTGTCGTCATTTCCTTGTATGACGCCTGTAGTTTGGATTTAACTTCGTTCTCCCACCGCGTCCCTCACCAGCCGGGACTTCGGGAGACCGCAGTAGGTAGTCTCATGGGAATCCTCACGGAACCAAGTAAGGTTTTGTAGTTGTGGACGACGGGCATTCTGCCCCATGACTCTTTGGCTTTTTCACTAAAAGCCGCTTTGCACTAAAAATCGATCTTCTGTTTCTCTCCATGTTATCCCACAGATCGGTTGATCGGTTGAAACCCCTCTCATGCCCCGATTAGCTGCTTTCTTTTTCTACTAATTGTAATTATGACCCTTTTCATTTACGCTGCCACCTGTTTTTCTACCATTTTAACACTTGCTTTTTTGCATAATTTGTAATACATGCATTTACAGGCGCTCGATCGGCCGCACATGCAACTCGCCACTGTCGTGCCACGCCGCATTATTTTACCATCACTCGGCATGCAGCGCGTATTTCTCACTCGCTGCTTGGATACATACAAGCACATGGCTTCTATCATGCCTTGATGTGATTATTCAATTCACGCTTTAGCATGGACACATGGTTTATATAATACACGTCTTAGCACATGACGTCCCTATGTGTTCATTCAGCTTTATCTAATTTCCTAGCATGCCTTAGAAACGTGCATGCTATATCATCATTACACTATCACTGTCACGATGGTGGCTAGGTCATTCTTGACGGCTTGTTGGAGATTGCAATTTTGAGTTGCTTTAAAAGATTGCATTTTATGTTGCTAAACGTTATATGTCTTGTGCTGTCTATTTCTTTCTCCCTAACAGGTTTTTTGAGTGGTGTCTGTAAGTATATCGACACCGGGTCCACACACCTTAGTGCGTGTGTTGGTACTTTACTTTTTCACGTGGCCTTCACTTTGCCACTCACTTGAATTCTAGGTCCTGACGAAAGCCCATTTGAATTTTTTGACGGGCTGAAACATGTAGACCGCATCACCTAAACCACTACAGATGAATATTTCTTGTTAGTCGGTTTCACATAGTTTTTAACCATACCCTGAGCCGCCACTAATAAATTTACTGGGCAAGGATTCTCAGAGGTATTTTTAATTTTTACATCACATCTTCACACTACACCTGCTCCGCTGTAATCAGGCGTCGTAGCACAACCGGGCGGCATTAGGCCTCCCGGTTGGGACCCCAATGATGAAGCATGACACCAACTAGGTTGGTGTGTGAGGGGTCTTTTAAATATACCTAATGGTCCTTGGACTTACCACACATAGTGATTGATAGATCTCCACTATTTCAGGGTCCGTCCATATTGTTTCTTTATAACTTTACCCAGGGGATTAGGACGTACCCCAAAATCCTCGCTCTCTTTTTGTTTTTCGGATTACTACGCAGCGCACAGCTGTGAGAGCTATTTTTTCATCTTCTGGTAGAACTCATTACCAGCGTATCCAACCATGGCAGAAAATCAAGGCTTGGGTTTCACCTTGGACGATGTCACCAACATTCTATCCAACCCTCCTCTATTGGCAGACTTCAATGTATCGACATCTATTGCACAGACAGCTGATTGGGACAATCTCAACGAGAAAAAACGAAATCGCATTAGGATTATACTTCATGGGTTGATCCTGACAGAATATTTAAGAACTAACACTGCTCCAAGAGGCTTGATCGTTACTAATGCGCCACGTATCTTTTTAGACGATGCAACTTTCCGCAAGGATTGGGCTCAGATAGCGTGGCGCTGTACACGTGACTGGATGATCCTAATCATACAGACCGCTACACGCCTCTCAGAAGCCATCCTTATTGATATCCAGTTGACAGAGACACATTTCAAGGCCACCCTAACTTCTTTTAAGAAAAAACTAGATGAAACTAATAAGGAAGTTAATGAATACAAGGAGAGCCTAACTCAGACCAAGATTAATAAATTCCAGAAGGACCTTAAAAAGTTCTCTTACACCAAAACCTATCCCTACGCTGACAGTGACTATAAACCACCAATACGAACAGATGCTTCAGGGGGATCTTCGGATGAGGACTCTTCTGGCAGCAGCGGTTCAAGTTCCAATAGCTACCGCAGGAGACCACAGAACAGGGGAAGGCACACAGGCTGGCAACAACCCTGGGCTCAAGGACCGCCGGGTGCTAACATGCACTTCATGACCCCCTATCCTCCAATGCATCCACAGTATGGATATGGCTGGAATCCGCCTCTTGCTCCACCACCATACTTGAATCAGAATCAACAGTTTCCTTTTTAGGAAGGGGTCCCCGAGGCCGTGGAAGAAGACGAAGAGTAAATCAAGTGCATTGGGAAGACGATCAAACCCAAGGCACTTTGACAAGGAGCAAAACAAAGGATCTACAACCGGGACCCAGCACGAGATAAGTCTGGTTACCAACCTCTCAACTTATGCTCTATCATCAACAGACCTGTCAGTCCTAGAAAAGGGACTCGGTTTTTCACCAACGGCAAAACTTGACAAATTCCGACTACACTGCGAATTGGCAGAATTCTTTCGTAAACTCAGACTAAAAGCCTGCTTCGAAAGTACACCACAGCTCACAACTGATCAACCGGGTGACACCCAATTTCGTGTTAAATCCACCTACATGCCACCACCATGTGCAATACCACCAGAAATCACTGTTTTTGAGCAAGCTGTTTTTAAAGACGTGGAAAGTCTCCAAGACAAACATACCTTCCAAAACTTCAGCAGTAAGGAGTATCAGGCCCTGGAATCACTAAGAACTAACGATGCTATCATCATAAAACCGGCGGACAAGGGTGGTGGCACAGTGATCCTTAATCTTGAGGACTATCGACAGGAATGTGCCCGCCTCCTTAACGATCCCAAGAACTATGAAAAATTGACACAAGATCCCAGTGAAAAACTTAAAACTCGCATCCAAACACTGGTTGATGATGCTGAACACTCAGGTCAAATCACAACCAGGGAAGCTAAATTTCTGGTTACGACTTCTGGTAAAATACCTTACTTTTACATTTTGCCCAAAACTCATAAAAACAAGTTTCCACCTCCGGGACGTCCCATAGTATCGGGCATTGGGTCCTTATTGGAACCCTTATCACGTTATTGTGACTTTTTCTTTCAACCAATGGTACAGTCCACCAGTACGTATCTCAAGGACACAAAGGATCTCTTGAGACTCATTGACACTCTAGCTTTTAATCCTGATAATTCCTTCCTGGTTAGTCTTGACGTAGAGAGCCTTTACACCAGCCTCCCGCAAGACGACACCCTTGAAGTATTGAAAATAGCTCTTAATGAATCTGACTGGCAATACCAGACCCCGAAGATATTCATTCTGGAGTGTGTTGCTTTAGCACTCAAAGAGAACTTCTTTGAGTATGAAGGCCAACTCTACTTGCAGAAATATGGAACTTCAATGGGGAGTGTTTTTGCCCCCAGCATAGCGGGACTCTATGTGTACCATTTCGAATCAAGATATCTATTAGACAACCATACGCCATGCATCCCTCAGATCAAATTTTACAAACGGTATATTGACGACATCTTAATGATCTGGGAAGGAGACACCGAATCATTGTTACTCTTCTGCACATGGCTGAACACTTGCGATCCCAACCTAAAATTCACATACAGTTTCGATCACAATAAGGCGACGTTCCTTGATCTGGATATTGAAGCAGAAGGAGGTCTTTTGAAAAGCAAAACCCATTTCAAACCAACGGCTCGCAACTCACTTCTCCATTTCTCTAGCTTCCACCCCAGACCCCTGCGGGAGAATCTTCCCTATGGTCAATATCTTCGCCTCCGTAGGAACTGCAGTGACATAAGAGATTATAAACAACAAGCATCCGATCTTAGCACTAGATTACGGCAGCGAGGTTACCCTCAGCGGATCACCGATAAAGCAAACAAGCGTGCTCGCAATCAAAATCGTGAGGGTCTCATTGAAGCACAGAAGTGTGCATCTACCTCCATCCCACTCACGTGCGTCACTACTTATAACGCTGTCTCTCACGCGGTGTCTGATATTATAAAACGACACTGGCAGATTCTTAATACAGGCAACCTGAACTGGGAACCTCCACTGATGTCACACAGAAAAGCTAGATCTATCAAGGACGCTTTGGTTTCCACACGACCTGCTCCCCAAAGGAAACCCACTAACACTATTCTCAACGCATGGGGGCTCCCTAACATTGTGGGCCACTACCCGTGTGGAGATTGTAGTGTATGCCATTTAACAGTGACCACCAAAAGTCTGAACCTAGAACCAGGCAAGACCTGGCATTTAAGGACACACACGAACTGCAACACAGCTCACGTCGTATATCGTATCACCTGTCCTTGCAATCTCTCGTACATTGGGATGACTAATCGGAAAGTGAAGACTAGGATTTGCGAGCATCGTAGCACAATCAGATGCAAAAAGTCAACAACAAGACTGACAAGCCATTTCCTTGAAGTTGGACATACCACTAACGACATCAGCTGGGTAGTCATTGAGGTCCTAGATCCTAACCTACCTAACATACAAAATCGTCTACTGGAGAAAGAACAAAGATGGGTTTATCGCCTATCTAGTCATCTGACGGGACTTAACGATAATATTCCTTGGCAAAGTCTCAGGAGACAGTAGTCCTTTCTCCACACTCTTATCAGCATAGGAGATTCACTTAATAGCCTTCTTTTCTGACAGAATTTAGATCAACTGCTATCTGTCTTTGAAATTATTAGCTATTCATTTAACAGAATCCATATCTATCTTCTATCTGTCTTGGAAATCATGCCCAATTGTGCATACTGTGCTTTATATGTGGTCTTTTCCCACACTATTTTGGTTGAAACACGGAGCGCATTCTATGCTCAGCGCTATCCGTCTGTCTGTCCTTTATCTTTATTTTTATTTATATTGCTTGGTGCACCACCCTCTAAACACATCATCGTGGGCATCATTTACCCCCCATTTTTTTCCCCCTTTTTTCATTTGATATAGAGCACACACTATGGCTCTCCTGCATCTATATCCTGATCTTTTAACACTTAAGTATGGCCGCCACTGTCTATCTCGCTTACTTCGCGAGTTTTCCAACATGGCCGCCGCACTTTTGCTGTGTTTTGTCTGCAATACACAGACCAGTTGTTCCCTGCTAATGCCATCTCCTTACGTAGTGTCGTCATTTCCTTGTATGACGCCTGTAGTTTGGATTTAACTTCGTTCTCCCACCGCGTCCCTCACCAGCCGGGACTTCGGGAGACCGCAGTAGGTAGTCTCATGGGAATCCTCACGGAACCAAGTAAGGTTTTGTAGTTGTGGACGACGGGCATTCTGCCCCATGACTCTTTGGCTTTTTCACTAAAAGCCGCTTTGCACTAAAAATCGATCTTCTGTTTCTCTCCATGTTATCCCACAGATCGGTTGATCGGTTGAAACCCCTCTCATGCCCCGATTAGCTGCTTTCTTTTTCTACTAATTGTAATTATGACCCTTTTCATTTACGCTGCCACCTGTTTTTCTACCATTTTAACACTTGCTTTTTTGCATAATTTGTAATACATGCATTTACAGGCGCTCGATCGGCCGCACATGCAACTCGCCACTGTCGTGCCACGCCGCATTATTTTACCATCACTCGGCATGCAGCGCGTATTTCTCACTCGCTGCTTGGATACATACAAGCACATGGCTTCTATCATGCCTTGATGTGATTATTCAATTCACGCTTTAGCATGGACACATGGTTTATATAATACACGTCTTAGCACATGACGTCCCTATGTGTTCATTCAGCTTTATCTAATTTCCTAGCATGCCTTAGAAACGTGCATGCTATATCATCATTACACTATCACTGTCACGATGGTGGCTAGGTCATTCTTGACGGCTTGTTGGAGATTGCAATTTTGAGTTGCTTTAAAAGATTGCATTTTATGTTGCTAAACGTTATATGTCTTGTGCTGTCTATTTCTTTCTCCCTAACAGGTTTTTTGAGTGGTGTCTGTAAGTATATCGACACCGGGTCCACACACCTTAGTGCGTGTGTTGGTACTTTACTTTTTCACGTGGCCTTCACTTTGCCACTCACTTGAATTCTAGGTCCTGACGAAAGCCCATTTGAATTTTTTGACGGGCTGAAACATGTAGACCGCATCACCTAAACCACTACAGATGAATATTTCTTGTTAGTCGGTTTCACATAGTTTTTAACCATACCCTGAGCCGCCACTAATAAATTTACTGGGCAAGGATTCTCAGAGGTATTTTTAATTTTTACATCACATCTTCACACTACACCTGCTCCGCTGTAATCAGGCGTCGTAGCACAACCGGGCGGCATTAGGCCTCCCGGTTGGGACCCCAATGATGAAGCATGACACCAACTAGGTTGGTGTGTGAGGGGTCTTTTAAATATACCTAATGGTCCTTGGACTTACCACACATAGTGATTGATAGATCTCCACTATTTCAGGGTCCGTCCATATTGTTTCTTTATAACTTTACCCAGGGGATTAGGACGTACCCCAAAATCCTCGCTCTCTTTTTGTTTTTCGGATTACTACGCAGCGCACAGCTGTGAGAGCTATTTTTTCATCTTCTGGTAGAACTCATTACCAGCGTATCCAACCATGGCAGAAAATCAAGGCTTGGGTTTCACCTTGGACGATGTCACCAACATTCTATCCAACCCTCCTCTATTGGCAGACTTCAATGTATCGACATCTATTGCACAGACAGCTGATTGGGACAATCTCAACGAGAAAAACGAAATCGCATTAGGATTATACTTCATGGGTTGATCCTGACAGAATATTTAAGAACTAACACTGCTCCAAGAGGCTTGATCGTTACTAATGCGCCACGTATCTTTTTAGACGATGCAACTTTCCGCAAGGATTGGGCTCAGATAGCGTGGCGCTGTACACGTGACTGGATGATCCTAATCATACAGACCGCTACACGCCTCTCAGAAGCCATCCTTATTGATATCCAGTTGACAGAGACACATTTCAAGGCCACCCTAACTTCTTTTAAGAAAAAACTAGATGAAACTAATAAGGAAGTTAATGAATACAAGGAGAGCCTAACTCAGACCAAGATTAATAAATTCCAGAAGGACCTTAAAAAGTTCTCTTACACCAAAACCTATCCCTACGCTGACAGTGACTATAAACCACCAATACGAACAGATGCTTCAGGGGGATCTTCGGATGAGGACTCTTCTGGCAGCAGCGGTTCAAGTTCCAATAGCTACCGCAGGAGACCACAGAACAGGGGAAGGCACACAGGCTGGCAACAACCCTGGGCTCAAGGACCGCCGGGTGCTAACATGCACTTCATGACCCCCTATCCTCCAATGCATCCACAGTATGGATATGGCTGGAATCCGCCTCTTGCTCCACCACCATACTTGAATCAGAATCAACAGTTTCCTTTTTAGGAAGGGGTCCCCGAGGCCGTGGAAGAAGACGAAGAGTAAATCAAGTGCATTGGGAAGACGATCAAACCCAAGGCACTTTGACAAGGAGCAAAACAAAGGATCTACAACCGGGACCCAGCACGAGATAAGTCTGGTTACCAACCTCTCAACTTATGCTCTATCATCAACAGACCTGTCAGTCCTAGAAAAGGGACTCGGTTTTTCACCAACGGCAAAACTTGACAAATTCCGACTACACTGCGAATTGGCAGAATTCTTTCGTAAACTCAGACTAAAAGCCTGCTTCGAAAGTACACCACAGCTCACAACTGATCAACCGGGTGACACCCAATTTCGTGTTAAATCCACCTACATGCCACCACCATGTGCAATACCACCAGAAATCACTGTTTTTGAGCAAGCTGTTTTTAAAGACGTGGAAAGTCTCCAAGACAAACATACCTTCCAAAACTTCAGCAGTAAGGAGTATCAGGCCCTGGAATCACTAAGAACTAACGATGCTATCATCATAAAACCGGCGGACAAGGGTGGTGGCACAGTGATCCTTAATCTTGAGGACTATCGACAGGAATGTGCCCGCCTCCTTAACGATCCCAAGAACTATGAAAAATTGACACAAGATCCCAGTGAAAAACTTAAAACTCGCATCCAAACACTGGTTGATGATGCTGAACACTCAGGTCAAATCACAACCAGGGAAGCTAAATTTCTGGTTACGACTTCTGGTAAAATACCTTACTTTTACATTTTGCCCAAAACTCATAAAAACAAGTTTCCACCTCCGGGACGTCCCATAGTATCGGGCATTGGGTCCTTATTGGAACCCTTATCACGTTATTGTGACTTTTTCTTTCAACCAATGGTACAGTCCACCAGTACGTATCTCAAGGACACAAAGGATCTCTTGAGACTCATTGACACTCTAGCTTTTAATCCTGATAATTCCTTCCTGGTTAGTCTTGACGTAGAGAGCCTTTACACCAGCCTCCCGCAAGACGACACCCTTGAAGTATTGAAAATAGCTCTTAATGAATCTGACTGGCAATACCAGACCCCGAAGATATTCATTCTGGAGTGTGTTGCTTTAGCACTCAAAGAGAACTTCTTTGAGTATGAAGGCCAACTCTACTTGCAGAAATATGGAACTTCAATGGGGAGTGTTTTTGCCCCCAGCATAGCGGGACTCTATGTGTACCATTTCGAATCAAGATATCTATTAGACAACCATACGCCATGCATCCCTCAGATCAAATTTTACAAACGGTATATTGACGACATCTTAATGATCTGGGAAGGAGACACCGAATCATTGTTACTCTTCTGCACATGGCTGAACACTTGCGATCCCAACCTAAAATTCACATACAGTTTCGATCACAATAAGGCGACGTTCCTTGATCTGGATATTGAAGCAGAAGGAGGTCTTTTGAAAAGCAAAACCCATTTCAAACCAACGGCTCGCAACTCACTTCTCCATTTCTCTAGCTTCCACCCCAGACCCCTGCGGGAGAATCTTCCCTATGGTCAATATCTTCGCCTCCGTAGGAACTGCAGTGACATAAGAGATTATAAACAACAAGCATCCGATCTTAGCACTAGATTACGGCAGCGAGGTTACCCTCAGCGGATCACCGATAAAGCAAACAAGCGTGCTCGCAATCAAAATCGTGAGGGTCTCATTGAAGCACAGAAGTGTGCATCTACCTCCATCCCACTCACGTGCGTCACTACTTATAACGCTGTCTCTCACGCGGTGTCTGATATTATAAAACGACACTGGCAGATTCTTAATACAGGCAACCTGAACTGGGAACCTCCACTGATGTCACACAGAAAAGCTAGATCTATCAAGGACGCTTTGGTTTCCACACGACCTGCTCCCCAAAGGAAACCCACTAACACTATTCTCAACGCATGGGGGCTCCCTAACATTGTGGGCCACTACCCGTGTGGAGATTGTAGTGTATGCCATTTAACAGTGACCACCAAAAGTCTGAACCTAGAACCAGGCAAGACCTGGCATTTAAGGACACACACGAACTGCAACACAGCTCACGTCGTATATCGTATCACCTGTCCTTGCAATCTCTCGTACATTGGGATGACTAATCGGAAAGTGAAGACTAGGATTTGCGAGCATCGTAGCACAATCAGATGCAAAAAGTCAACAACAAGACTGACAAGCCATTTCCTTGAAGTTGGACATACCACTAACGACATCAGCTGGGTAGTCATTGAGGTCCTAGATCCTAACCTACCTAACATACAAAATCGTCTACTGGAGAAAGAACAAAGATGGGTTTATCGCCTATCTAGTCATCTGACGGGACTTAACGATAATATTCCTTGGCAAAGTCTCAGGAGACAGTAGTCCTTTCTCCACACTCTTATCAGCATAGGAGATTCACTTAATAGCCTTCTTTTCTGACAGAATTTAGATCAACTGCTATCTGTCTTTGAAATTATTAGCTATTCATTTAACAGAATCCATATCTATCTTCTATCTGTCTTGGAAATCATGCCCAATTGTGCATACTGTGCTTTATATGTGGTCTTTTCCCACACTATTTTGGTTGAAACACGGAGCGCATTCTATGCTCAGCGCTATCCGTCTGTCTGTCCTTTATCTTTATTTTTATTTATATTGCTTGGTGCACCACCCTCTAAACACATCATCGTGGGCATCATTTACCCCCCATTTTTTTCCCCCTTTTTTCATTTGATATAGAGCACACACTATGGCTCTCCTGCATCTATATCCTGATCTTTTAACACTTAAGTATGGCCGCCACTGTCTATCTCGCTTACTTCGCGAGTTTTCCAACATGGCCGCCGCACTTTTGCTGTGTTTTGTCTGCAATACACAGACCAGTTGTTCCCTGCTAATGCCATCTCCTTACGTAGTGTCGTCATTTCCTTGTATGACGCCTGTAGTTTGGATTTAACTTCGTTCTCCCACCGCGTCCCTCACCAGCCGGGACTTCGGGAGACCGCAGTAGGTAGTCTCATGGGAATCCTCACGGAACCAAGTAAGGTTTTGTAGTTGTGGACGACGGGCATTCTGCCCCATGACTCTTTGGCTTTTTCACTAAAAGCCGCTTTGCACTAAAAATCGATCTTCTGTTTCTCTCCATGTTATCCCACAGATCGGTTGATCGGTTGAAACCCCTCTCATGCCCCGATTAGCTGCTTTCTTTTTCTACTAATTGTAATTATGACCCTTTTCATTTACGCTGCCACCTGTTTTTCTACCATTTTAACACTTGCTTTTTTGCATAATTTGTAATACATGCATTTACAGGCGCTCGATCGGCCGCACATGCAACTCGCCACTGTCGTGCCACGCCGCATTATTTTACCATCACTCGGCATGCAGCGCGTATTTCTCACTCGCTGCTTGGATACATACAAGCACATGGCTTCTATCATGCCTTGATGTGATTATTCAATTCACGCTTTAGCATGGACACATGGTTTATATAATACACGTCTTAGCACATGACGTCCCTATGTGTTCATTCAGCTTTATCTAATTTCCTAGCATGCCTTAGAAACGTGCATGCTATATCATCATTACACTATCACTGTCACGATGGTGGCTAGGTCATTCTTGACGGCTTGTTGGAGATTGCAATTTTGAGTTGCTTTAAAAGATTGCATTTTATGTTGCTAAACGTTATATGTCTTGTGCTGTCTATTTCTTTCTCCCTAACAGGTTTTTTGAGTGGTGTCTGTAAGTATATCGACACCGGGTCCACACACCTTAGTGCGTGTGTTGGTACTTTACTTTTTCACGTGGCCTTCACTTTGCCACTCACTTGAATTCTAGGTCCTGACGAAAGCCCATTTGAATTTTTTGACGGGCTGAAACATGTAGACCGCATCACCTAAACCACTACAGATGAATATTTCTTGTTAGTCGGTTTCACATAGTTTTTAACCATACCCTGAGCCGCCACTAATAAATTTACTGGGCAAGGATTCTCAGAGGTATTTTTAATTTTTACATCACATCTTCACACTACACCTGCTCCGCTGCAATCAGGCGTCGTAGCACAACCGGGCGGCATTAGGCCTCCCGGTTGGGACCCCAATGATGAAGCATGACACCAACTAGGTTGGTGTGTGAGGGGTCTTTTAAATATACCTAATGGTCCTTGGACTTACCACACATAGTGATTGATAGATCTCCACTATTTCAGGGTCCGTCCATATTGTTTCTTTATAACTTTACCCAGGGGATTAGGACGTACCCCAAAATCCTCGCTCTCTTTTTGTTTTTCGGATTACTACGCAGCGCACAGCTGTGAGAGCTATTTTTTCATCTTCTGGTAGAACTCATTACCAGCGTATCCAACCATGGCAGAAAATCAAGGCTTGGGTTTCACCTTGGACGATGTCACCAACATTCTATCCAACCCTCCTCTATTGGCAGACTTCAATGTATCGACATCTATTGCACAGACAGCTGATTGGGACAATCTCAACGAGAAAAAACGAAATCGCATTAGGATTATACTTCATGGGTTGATCCTGACAGAATATTTAAGAACTAACACTGCTCCAAGAGGCTTGATCGTTACTAATGCGCCACGTATCTTTTTAGACGATGCAACTTTCCGCAAGGATTGGGCTCAGATAGCGTGGCGCTGTACACGTGACTGGATGATCCTAATCATACAGACCGCTACACGCCTCTCAGAAGCCATCCTTATTGATATCCAGTTGACAGAGACACATTTCAAGGCCACCCTAACTTCTTTTAAGAAAAAACTAGATGAAACTAATAAGGAAGTTAATGAATACAAGGAGAGCCTAACTCAGACCAAGATTAATAAATTCCAGAAGGACCTTAAAAAGTTCTCTTACACCAAAACCTATCCCTACGCTGACAGTGACTATAAACCACCAATACGAACAGATGCTTCAGGGGGATCTTCGGATGAGGACTCTTCTGGCAGCAGCGGTTCAAGTTCCAATAGCTACCGCAGGAGACCACAGAACAGGGGAAGGCACACAGGCTGGCAACAACCCTGGGCTCAAGGACCGCCGGGTGCTAACATGCACTTCATGACCCCCTATCCTCCAATGCATCCACAGTATGGATATGGCTGGAATCCGCCTCTTGCTCCACCACCATACTTGAATCAGAATCAACAGTTTCCTTTTTAGGAAGGGGTCCCCGAGGCCGTGGAAGAAGACGAAGAGTAAATCAAGTGCATTGGGAAGACGATCAAACCCAAGGCACTTTGACAAGGAGCAAAACAAAGGATCTACAACCGGGACCCAGCACGAGATAAGTCTGGTTACCAACCTCTCAACTTATGCTCTATCATCAACAGACCTGTCAGTCCTAGAAAAGGGACTCGGTTTTTCACCAACGGCAAAACTTGACAAATTCCGACTACACTGCGAATTGGCAGAATTCTTTCGTAAACTCAGACTAAAAGCCTGCTTCGAAAGTACACCACAGCTCACAACTGATCAACCGGGTGACACCCAATTTCGTGTTAAATCCACCTACATGCCACCACCATGTGCAATACCACCAGAAATCACTGTTTTTGAGCAAGCTGTTTTTAAAGACGTGGAAAGTCTCCAAGACAAACATACCTTCCAAAACTTCAGCAGTAAGGAGTATCAGGCCCTGGAATCACTAAGAACTAACGATGCTATCATCATAAAACCGGCGGACAAGGGTGGTGGCACAGTGATCCTTAATCTTGAGGACTATCGACAGGAATGTGCCCGCCTCCTTAACGATCCCAAGAACTATGAAAAATTGACACAAGATCCCAGTGAAAAACTTAAAACTCGCATCCAAACACTGGTTGATGATGCTGAACACTCAGGTCAAATCACAACCAGGGAAGCTAAATTTCTGGTTACGACTTCTGGTAAAATACCTTACTTTTACATTTTGCCCAAAACTCATAAAAACAAGTTTCCACCTCCGGGACGTCCCATAGTATCGGGCATTGGGTCCTTATTGGAACCCTTATCACGTTATTGTGACTTTTTCTTTCAACCAATGGTACAGTCCACCAGTACGTATCTCAAGGACACAAAGGATCTCTTGAGACTCATTGACACTCTAGCTTTTAATCCTGATAATTCCTTCCTGGTTAGTCTTGACGTAGAGAGCCTTTACACCAGCCTCCCGCAAGACGACACCCTTGAAGTATTGAAAATAGCTCTTAATGAATCTGACTGGCAATACCAGACCCCGAAGATATTCATTCTGGAGTGTGCTGCTTTAGCACTCAAAGAGAACTTCTTTGAGTATGAAGGCCAACTCTACTTGCAGAAATATGGAACTTCAATGGGGAGTGTTTTTGCCCCCAGCATAGCGGGACTCTATGTGTACCATTTCGAATCAAGATATCTATTAGACAACCATACGCCATGCATCCCTCAGATCAAATTTTACAAACGGTATATTGACGACATCTTAATGATCTGGGAAGGAGACACCGAATCATTGTTACTCTTCTGCACATGGCTGAACACTTGCGATCCCAACCTAAAATTCACATACAGTTTCGATCACAATAAGGCGACGTTCCTTGATCTGGATATTGAAGCAGAAGGAGGTCTTTTGAAAAGCAAAACCCATTTCAAACCAACGGCTCGCAACTCACTTCTCCATTTCTCTAGCTTCCACCCCAGACCCCTGCGGGAGAATCTTCCCTATGGTCAATATCTTCGCCTCCGTAGGAACTGCAGTGACATAAGAGATTATAAACAACAAGCATCCGATCTTAGCACTAGATTACGGCAGCGAGGTTACCCTCAGCGGATCACCGATAAAGCAAACAAGCGTGCTCGCAATCAAAATCGTGAGGGTCTCATTGAAGCACAGAAGTGTGCATCTACCTCCATCCCACTCACGTGCGTCACTACTTATAACGCTGTCTCTCACGCGGTGTCTGATATTATAAAACGACACTGGCAGATTCTTAATACAGGCAACCTGAACTGGGAACCTCCACTGATGTCACACAGAAAAGCTAGATCTATCAAGGACGCTTTGGTTTCCACACGACCTGCTCCCCAAAGGAAACCCACTAACACTATTCTCAACGCATGGGGGCTCCCTAACATTGTGGGCCACTACCCGTGTGGAGATTGTAGTGTATGCCATTTAACAGTGACCACCAAAAGTCTGAACCTAGAACCAGGCAAGACCTGGCATTTAAGGACACACACGAACTGCAACACAGCTCACGTCGTATATCGTATCACCTGTCCTTGCAATCTCTCGTACATTGGGATGACTAATCGGAAAGTGAAGACTAGGATTTGCGAGCATCGTAGCACAATCAGATGCAAAAAGTCAACAACAAGACTGACAAGCCATTTCCTTGAAGTTGGACATACCACTAACGACATCAGCTGGGTAGTCATTGAGGTCCTAGATCCTAACCTACCTAACATACAAAATCGTCTACTGGAGAAAGAACAAAGATGGGTTTATCGCCTATCTAGTCATCTGACGGGACTTAACGATAATATTCCTTGGCAAAGTCTCAGGAGACAGTAGTCCTTTCTCCACACTCTTATCAGCATAGGAGATTCACTTAATAGCCTTCTTTTCTGACAGAATTTAGATCAACTGCTATCTGTCTTTGAAATTATTAGCTATTCATTTAACAGAATCCATATCTATCTTCTATCTGTCTTGGAAATCATGCCCAATTGTGCATACTGTGCTTTATATGTGGTCTTTTCCCACACTATTTTGGTTGAAACACGGAGCGCATTCTATGCTCAGCGCTATCCGTCTGTCTGTCCTTTATCTTTATTTTTATTTATATTGCTTGGTGCACCACCCTCTAAACACATCATCGTGGGCATCATTTACCCCCCATTTTTTTCCCCCTTTTTTCATTTGATATAGAGCACACACTATGGCTCTCCTGCATCTATATCCTGATCTTTTAACACTTAAGTATGGCCGCCACTGTCTATCTCGCTTACTTCGCGAGTTTTCCAACATGGCCGCCGCACTTTTGCTGTGTTTTGTCTGCAATACACAGACCAGTTGTTCCCTGCTAATGCCATCTCCTTACGTAGTGTCGTCATTTCCTTGTATGACGCCTGTAGTTTGGATTTAACTTCGTTCTCCCACCGCGTCCCTCACCAGCCGGGACTTCGGGAGACCGCAGTAGGTAGTCTCATGGGAATCCTCACGGAACCAAGTAAGGTTTTGTAGTTGTGGACGACGGGCATTCTGCCCCATGACTCTTTGGCTTTTTCACTAAAAGCCGCTTTGCACTAAAAATCGATCTTCTGTTTCTCTCCATGTTATCCCACAGATCGGTTGATCGGTTGAAACCCCTCTCATGCCCCGATTAGCTGCTTTCTTTTTCTACTAATTGTAATTATGACCCTTTTCATTTACGCTGCCACCTGTTTTTCTACCATTTTAACACTTGCTTTTTTGCATAATTTGTAATACATGCATTTACAGGCGCTCGATCGGCCGCACATGCAACTCGCCACTGTCGTGCCACGCCGCATTATTTTACCATCACTCGGCATGCAGCGCGTATTTCTCACTCGCTGCTTGGATACATACAAGCACATGGCTTCTATCATGCCTTGATGTGATTATTCAATTCACGCTTTAGCATGGACACATGGTTTATATAATACACGTCTTAGCACATGACGTCCCTATGTGTTCATTCAGCTTTATCTAATTTCCTAGCATGCCTTAGAAACGTGCATGCTATATCATCATTACACTATCACTGTCACGATGGTGGCTAGGTCATTCTTGACGGCTTGTTGGAGATTGCAATTTTGAGTTGCTTTAAAAGATTGCATTTTATGTTGCTAAACGTTATATGTCTTGTGCTGTCTATTTCTTTCTCCCTAACAGGTTTTTTGAGTGGTGTCTGTAAGTATATCGACACCGGGTCCACACACCTTAGTGCGTGTGTTGGTACTTTACTTTTTCACGTGGCCTTCACTTTGCCACTCACTTGAATTCTAGGTCCTGACGAAAGCCCATTTGAATTTTTTGACGGGCTGAAACATGTAGACCGCATCACCTAAACCACTACAGATGAATATTTCTTGTTAGTCGGTTTCACATAGTTTTTAACCATACCCTGAGCCGCCACTAATAAATTTACTGGGCAAGGATTCTCAGAGGTATTTTTAATTTTTACATCACATCTTCACACTACACCTGCTCCGCTGCAATCAGGCGTCGTAGCACAACCGGGCGGCATTAGGCCTCCCGGTTGGGACCCCAATGATGAAGCATGACACCAACTAGGTTGGTGTGTGAGGGGTCTTTTAAATATACCTAATGGTCCTTGGACTTACCACACATAGTGATTGATAGATCTCCACTATTTCAGGGTCCGTCCATATTGTTTCTTTATAATATGGATAGTCCTCCAGCTTAACCTAAGCCCACTATCCTTCTGGGACAGGCTAGTTACAACAGGGGAAACGAGGGAGTGTTCACAGTCTGGTAAATTGAAAGCAAGCTCAAGCGGGTTGTGATTGTTAAAACTAGATTCAGTCACCCCCCTGCGAGTGGGCCAATGGTTCCAGATTTTTTGTGATAAAAATATAATCTATAATTGAACCTTTGCCCCAACCAACAGAGGTGGGAGGCTGTCAGTGGAGATCTCCCACAATTTGCACTGTATTAAGTAGGCCAAAGTTGCATAAAGCACTGAACAACTTCAAACCCTGGTGGTAAAATACGTGGGCACATGGATTATCAGTTTTCAGAAAGGGATCATGCATTATTGAGTTAGTGCCCAACTTGGCATTGAAATCACCCCCAATAACCACATACAAATAATTGAAGAGGCTTAAGGACCGCAATTTTAAAACCGATAGCACCTGACATAAAATGTCTATCTGCGAATCTATGTCAAAGGCTGCATTATAAAAATTAACAAGGCAAAAATTAAACTTGTTAGATGAAACAACCCACAAAATATGAATCCCATCATGATTACAGACAATTGGGACAGTCTTATAAAACTTTGAGATTCGAATCATGATGGCTCGACCACCCATGCTCTCTGTCGGTCGCCAATAGGTAGTTATAGTTAGGACCTAGTTTCCATAGGAATAGCGTTTTTAGACTAGCTTATAACTTTGGCGCAGTTTGAAGAATCTTCACAAACTTTTCGAATACAAATGACACAGTATGTCTAGTTCTGCATGGAAAGTTTTGGGGTGATCTGTCAAGCAGGGGCTGAGAAAAAGGGGAGATCAAAAAATGTGTGTTTCCCATGCAATTTCCCATAGGTATTTTAAACCCGACTACAGCCCGACCTGCTGAACGGAATTACACCAAATTTGGCAGAGAGGTAGCTGTTCATCCAGAAAGAGCCCTTTCTGTGATTTGGTGCAAATCTGCTCAGTAGTTGCGGAGTTATTAAAGAAAAAAATATATAGATATCTATGGACGAGGATCCTCCGTGGATCCCCAACAGTGGATCCGTGAAGTCACGCGCAACCAGCAATGCCATGATTGGCTGAACACAACCTGGCCAGGAGGTTGCAGCCACCATTCTAACTATCGGGGAGCGGTCCCGGGGACTCAAAATCTTTTGGCAAAGTGAAAAAAGGGGTCATGGTAGAGGTACTCTGACCCCATGGGTATGTTAGAGGAGTGTCAGAGAGACCTTTGTTGGGTACAAAATTCAGTTACATCATTTTTTTGCTACTTCGGGAACGTGCCACAAGGCTCAGGGCGGCCCCTTGTGTAAATCCGTGACAGATCCACTAATCTTGATGCACTTTGGGGAAAAAAACACTTTCAGACACCTACACAAGTACTCTGACACCCATTTACAGACCCGCCCAGGCAGTCACACACTCACTCACAGTCCTATGTAGGCATCCACACACCCACTCACAGAGCCATGCAGGCAATCTCTCAGACCCACTCACAGACCTACATAGGCACTCACACACCCATTGACAGATGCACATAGACACTCACACACCCACTCGGACACTCACATGCCCACTCACAGACATACTCAGACACACACACCCACTCATAGACCCACTCAGACACTCACACACCCACTCACAGAACTATTCAGACACTGAGACACCCACTCACAAACCCACACAGACAGTCACACACCCACTCACAGACACACTCACACACCCACTGGCAGACCCATTCAAACACTCACGTACCCACTCACAGACCACTCAGACACTCTCACTCCCACTAACAGACCCACTCAGACACACACACCCACTGTCAGATCCACTCAGGCACTTCTGACACCCTCTCACAGACCTACACAGGCACTCACATACCCTCTGGCAGACCCACTCAGACACTCTCACACCTACTCACAGACCCACACAGACACTCACACATACACTCACAGACCTATTCACACAGACACACACTGACTCACAGACCCACACACTCACACATCCACCCACAGACCCACACAGAAACTCACACACCCACTCAGAGATCCATAGCACTATTCACACACCCATACAGCCACTCACACAGTGACTCATATACCCATTTGCCCACTCACACGGCCATTGACACACCCAGTCACACAACCTCACATATACCTATCTAGTCTTTGACACACCTACTTACACATCCACACAGCCAGGTACACACCTACTCACTCACAAACTTACTCAGTGACCCATACCACCACTCACATACCCAGTTAGAGACCCATACACCCTTTTAAACACCAACCCACATATCAAAACCACTAACACACCTGCTCATAGACCTATAGAGGTACTCCTACACTCTCTTAGATACCCATGTAGTCAGTTATACGCTTACTGTATTAAATGTGTTGTTGTTTTCAATAAATGATTTTGGTTGAGGAAAGCTTGTTGCTATTATGTGTTCAATTTGCGCTTTTGGTTTGGGATCCGCAATGCTCAAAACACTAAAGTATGACTAATAATCAGCACTGTGACCATTTTGGAGGGTAGGAGGAGTAGCATACAGGAGAAGGCTGCAGTAGAATGAGGCAGTTTTGAAGATGAAACCAAGTAGGATATACAAGAACATATTTGATTGGATGGTAGAGACGTGCATGGAACTAAAATTAGGTAGTGATTTGGAGGAAAAAGTAACTACATCTATGATTGGTTTTAAAAAATAATAATTATGTATTTAGGGATATACTTGAAATTGCAACCAGTTAACCACACCTCCTACAATTTGAAGGTAGAATGCTGCATACAAAAGGTAATGTGTACGTTCGACCTAGTGGTAGGTAGACATGGATACTGAGCTAAAAGAATATGGGGGAGGGGTAGAAAAATGAGTGCAGTTTGAAACTCAAAAAGAGTGGTGTAGAAACATTGGTAATTATGGAGCGTTTGACTTGTAATTGCGCAGTTTTGACAAACTAAAACATAAATGTAAACTATTAATAGTAGATTGTGAAATGCTTCTATGGGCTTCCATTTGGATCTGCAGGTCCAGCGCAATGTTACATGGGGAGCTACGCTGAGCATTGCGGTGGATCCGCGGATTCACGGAAAAAAAAAAAAAAAATAGAGCTTCTTCCCAGGAAACATGGAAAGTGTTAAAGAATACTGACCATTTAGCAGTGGTATAAGAAAAATAAAAGATAATAGAAAGCCTGTGATTTGTTAAGTACTGAAGTACAAGTAAGAACACATGGTGAAGGGTAGCCATTTCAGCTGCTTTTGTCTTGAAATTCGAGGAGTATTGCCATAGCTTTGACTACAGATTTCCAAAGAAAACAGAGGTTAACAGAAGTAGAAATTAAAGTTGAAGACCAGCAAAACGGGTATGTTAATTAGGTTGTAGCATAAAAAGTCTATTCAGATAAAACATTGTGAGTGTATGTAAGATGAAAGAAAATGTGTAGCTTCTAGACACTATACTAGAAGGCAAAACAGAAGGTACCTTAGATGAGAACATTAACTAAAAAGTGAGTAGGAAAGGAGAAAGAGGAATTGGTAAACTGAAAATATAATTATTTTATTAAGCCAGAATGAATGCATGTGTTTGCAATTAGATGTTTGTGTTTGCTTATAGTAAATAATTTATTACTATGTAATTTTCACCCACTCATCCACAGGCAGGCACTTACACACCCAGATACAATCCCATAAAAGCACTTATGTACCCACCACTCATATAGCTAGACAGTGATTGCCACACTTAGTCACACACCCATGAAACCATTCACACACCCATTTACTCACGTATACATTCACTTATCTAATTATGTACGCACTCATACAGGCACTGGCACACCCACTCACACACCTGTACAGACATACATGTACCGAGCACTCAGACAGTCAGTTACACATGCACTTACCCACCTATAAATGTAAATGTCCAGTATTTGTAAAGCGCGAACAATTACCCGAGGGTGTCAAGGCGCTGAGGGCCGTCGGGAAGATTAAGCGAGCTATTGCCCAGAGTCACATGGTGCTGGGCTGATCTGCTGCCGGCGCCTGAACCGTGAGCCCCCGGGCTCCGGAGTCAGTTCTCCTGGCTGCTGCGCCACACCTCTTCCCCTATACACCCTATACACCCAGTCACCCACCCATACAGCTACTCACATAGCTATTTACAATACAATACAGCACTCACACACACAGTGAGAGAGCAAAAGAGGTACCTACACATACATTCACAAGCCTACACAGCACTTATGTATCCAGCAGTAACTAAGCTAGTTGCACACAGAATTGCATACCCCAAAACTCACTAACACAGCCAGTAAGCAATCCATACAGCCACTTGCATACATGTTTATAGACCCATACAGTTACTAAGAGAGCCAGTCATATAGCGACAGAGTTACTTTGACATCCAGGACACACCCACAGAGGATCTGATAGAGTCACTCAGATATGTACTCAAGTACTGATACTCCTAGTCACCCATCCAGACAAGCAGCCCTTTAAACATGTCTCAGGCGTGCTACCACAGAGCCTCTGTGTGCAGTTTTACTGCCATGTTGACTTGGCATTGAAACCCTGTTTCCAAGTTTTAAACTCCCCTTCTAGTACATATAAGTCACCGCTAAGGTAGGCTGTTGGTAGGCCATAGGGCAGGGTGCTAGGTGCTTTAAAGGTGAGATGTACTTTGAAGTCAGTGAGTTACTAAGAGAGGCAGTCATATGCTGACATATTTACTTATATACCCAATGACACACCCACAGAGGGACTGATATACTCATTCAGATATGTACTCAAGAACTGGCACTCCTAGTTACCCTTTTAGACAAGTAGCCCTTTAAACCTGACTGAGGCCTGCCGCTGCTGAACCTGTGTGTGTACTTTACTGCCACTTCAACTTGGCATTTAATATCACTTACCAATGTTTAAACCCCCCTTTTTTATACATAGGTCACCCCTAAGGTACGCCCTACGTAGCCCAATAGGCAGGGTGCTCTGTAGTTAAAAGGTAAGACATGTATTTTCAACTTTCTGTCACTTACACACACAGTTATAGACCCACACACCCAGTTATACAGCCAGTCACCCACCTATACAGCCATAAACACACTTATTTAGAAAACCACATAGCCATTGTCACATCCAGTCAGACAATGACAGACTCACTTACACTTACACTCATATACTTTCACAGTACTTATGTATACACTACTAATAGAGTCAGTTACACAGCCAAGCACTGACTAACAGCCAGTTACTAAACCATACTTCCACTTATATGCACATCTAGACATCCATACAGTCACTAACACAGCCAACCACATACTGTGACACCCAGTTCACCTTAAGTTTACCACAGCTAGATAGTGGTAGAGTATATGTTGTTCTCACCAAAAAATGGTTTCATTTACTTATCCACAATTGGTATAGTTAATTGATCTGTAAGAGCCTAGTAAAGTGCATTACCTATGCCCAGTGCCTGTAAATTAAATGCTAGTAGTGGATCTGCCAGTACGTATCTATAGGATTGTGGAGGGTTTTTCCTGATGAACTTGTGTTGCATTTGTAGATTACAGTTTCCAAGGGGGTCATTACGATGGCGGGCGGAAGCACTACCGCCGTGCTGGCGGATGCAAAAACCACCAGTTACCGCCGACACGCAGCAGTCCACACGCCCGCCCTATTACGATGCGAAAAGTCGGCCAAACACCGCCGGCAAGCCAGCGACACCGTCCGCCATCAAAGTGCGCCCGTACACGTAGCGGCGCAGCACAATTGACACACACCGTCCGACGAAATCACATCCCGCCCGGCGTACAAATTACGATGCCGCAAACAAACGGCTCCCACGGCTAAGAGACACCGTACGACAAACCGAAGCGGCAACACGGACGCCGAGCACGGACACCGAAGAAGCGGCTCCCCGAGCATGAATCCAGCACTGCAGGCCCTCCCTATGCTCTTGCTGATGCACCACCAAGGACGCAACGTACCGCGGAGACGCAGGTAGGCACACACACAACAAGTGCACGCAAACAGCGCACACAGTGCAAGGGCGGAAAAAGCGGACAACCCCCCAACCCCGCGTGTACACTACACATCCACCATTGCATCCACATATGACACACAGGCCAAATCGTAACATCTCGTAACACATGTGTACACACCACCTGGGACTAGGAACCAACGACCCCGTCACGGCCCCAAAGCGGCGATGACGCCGCCACACATGCGCACAACGCAGAGGCCAACCGCAGCGCCATGCATGCGTCGCACACAGACACAGGGACACAACCAAGCAGCACACACATCAGCCCCACCCCGAACGCACATGACACGTGACAGGCCTGCCACAGACATGTCCCCAACGCCCAATTCACGGACAACACCCAACGCCACACAACCGACGCACACATGTCAGTGAAGTCACGCAACAGCAGGACACCCCCAGTGTAACAAACATGGCGTAGCACACAGCGGCGGCAACACCAACTAGGAGAAGCAGGGCCCCTTCGGGAAGAGGAACGCCAGTACCACACTGAAACACCCATACCACCCTGCACATATGAACAAGACATATAAAACGGAACACCAAAGAGCCCGGGGACCGACAACAGGTGGCCCAAGAATAACATTCACACACAAGGCCCAACGCAGAGCGGAAAGGCAGCCTGCCGCCCACACAAGGGAGAGCAGACAGCACTGAATGACCTTCCATTCCAACTCCGAAACCACAGCCCTACGAAAGAAGCCGGTGAATACAGCCATTGTCCAAGAAAAGACCAACACAGGCATGCCGAGGAGACCGACCACAGGGCAGATAGCGCATATCACAGAAGAACACAACGGACGGGAAAGAAAAAGAAAACACTCCCCCATGTCGGCCACATGCAAGTTAATTGGAAGGAGTCACACATCACTGACCTTGAACTGTCTGAGAAGCATGTGGGATGAGGGCCCGTGTCCTCCGCACAAGCCAACAGAACACAAGTCCTGTCTCCCTACGACTACACAGAGCTCACAGCAACCTCAAAGCGTGCACATTGCAGACTGCACACACAGCCGGAGCACGCCACCACAACGCACCGCTGCAAAATGGCAACCGCAACACACCTACCCAACTACGCCGGACAGGTCAAGCTGTACAAAACCAACCTGATACATATATTGGGATGCGATCTCCTGTCCCTGCTGAACGTAAGTTACCGACTGACTTACCGCATCACATTGTTCAGCTGCGTCATGCCCGTCTTCTACTGTCGGAGGTGTCCCTACCAGCATTCTGTGGAGATGTGCCTCTCCAACCCGGCATGTCTAAAGGCGGACCTGCTACCACTACTCCTCCCTCTGGACGCACACGACAGGGCCTGCTCTGCCTATGGGGGCATGGCGTATGTGGCCAACATCGCACCCGCACTGAAATGGGACCACTGTGCCTCCACACGACGGATCATCGAGAACAGCTACATCGAATGTCACCCAGCATGCCCCATCATGGTCCTCCAGGGGACAACTTACGAACAACACCTTGACAGCCACCATCCGCTACATTGGCTGGCAAACATGTACACCACCAATGACATGGAAGCCCTGCTGGACGGCATCGCATACCTGACAACCTGTAAATTCGTCGGACCACAACGCAGGTTCCCCGATTGACCTATGATGCCCAACCCCGCACCCATGCTTAGCTTCCGCACGGACTGGCCAGTCACCACCACAACAGCCATACCAAACGACCGGCAACTGTTACCACACCATCAACGACATCGCCATGACATCGGATATGACCGGGACATGCACACTGTTCCCCATCACATCCAGGAACACCGCATGCATCGTGGGAGGCAGTGGCATGGGGTCTGTGTATCGCACCCACATGGATGGAACTGCACGAACAACCAGGACACGACATGGATCCAGCGCCCATGGACACACACACCGCTCAGGGGACATGAATAGGTCGCCTGGAGTCTGTGGGTGCTGCACCCCTCCCACCCCCGCCCCGGGAATCCCATACCAGGACCTTTGCATGGACGACAAGTGCATACAACAACAATACGACCCCAGTGACTGTGACATGTCCAGTAACCACCACATTGCAACAACAAGTGGCACGCCGCTGCATGCACGCAAGCACATGCCCTGATGTCATCTCACATGCACGCGTGCATGAGGAACAACCGCAGCAAACCTGTCACATGGAACTGAGATGAACTGTGCCCATGATGCCAAGCGGTCTGGTAGGCTACATGTATACCGTCTGTGTCAAAGTCCGCAGCTCCGCAGCTATACGTAAATGTACATTAGCACAGCCTTGGCCAAGCAGATGTAACTCTGAAGCCCACATCCCACATGCAACAGCCAATCACATGTAACCCCACACCCTATCCCATTTGTAATCATGCTCAGTATATCCTCAACATGTATTCCGCTGCCAGTAGTGTCCACTATACTGCATCACAGAGGACAGAAGACTCAATATAATGTTTGAAACCAAAACTGTCTCCGCTGACTCATTTCACAAGTACGAATGAGAGAGGATGAGAGTATGTGAAGTACACGGCAGTCGTGACATGACCATGTAGTCCACTGGTATTGGATGTCAACGCAAATGAGTAGCACAACTGTGGAAGATACACGTGTCGTGTGAAGTCGTATGGACGCAGTGCTCAGGTGGGTGGGTGTGACGGGTAGATGCGCACATGCCAAGTTGGAGCACGCCGTGTTGGGAGGGGTCATGAACAGTACACCACCGCTTCCCTGGGCATTGTGAGAGGACACCTGTCGGGGGAGTGAACACGTGTGTGCACAGCAGCCGGGCACACGTACAATGCGGTACCAGGCGCACACGTCAGCCCACCCTCTGTGGACAAGCTGGATCCTGTTGTGCGCCCGCCATGCCCCTTGACAAGGCACACACAGCCCCAGTCGACCAGGTGTAACCCCAACATAGTCAATCCGCACAGGCGATACAGGGCACGGGATGGCAGTGGAGCATGGTGTGTGAGAGGTCTCCTCGCGCTCCTCCTGGTCATATCACGCAGGCAATAGAACCTCAACGTGTAGCATGGCACAAGTCAAATGGAAGTGTAGGGGGACGCACCACAGCACGAGCAGCACTGACGTCACGGGAGGTGGCTCGCACCATCCCATCCATTGCCCATTATACCAACCACGCCACATGCCATTGCGACTAAGTGCAAGCGCGTGTGCCACCACCCCCGAGCCCTCCCCAGAGAGGCCAAAGAGTGAATGTGTGGGCCATCAGTCACAGACGGACGCGGCCTGGCCGCAAGGGCAGCCACAGCCACTGGGTGTCGCAGGTGGCGGATCCGGAAGGCGAAGACTGTGATGCATAGTCCATGCAGGCCGGGTCTCCATTTGGGGCACCACGCAGGTGGACGGCGTCCCGCCACACATCATACCCTGAGACAGCCCACTCGTGCAACTGGACCCACACATACACTCCTTGCCCTCTCTGGTGCGAGCTTGGGGCTGCCTGTGCAAGCGCTAGCCTCGCAGGTGCACATGCATATTGGGGGAGCGAGGGGAGGACATGAGGGCTGGGGCGAAGATGACTGTATCACTGTCAGTGAGTACAAGGGATGACCCAGATGTGGAAAGGAAGAGACATGTCCCGTGTGTACTGCAACTAGTCGCCAATCCAACTACCCCCATGTCCGGAATGTAAGCCCGCACCTAGACCCGCCCATCCGCCACATCGAATATACCACCAGCACGACAACCTTCCCATTCGAAACACTGACTGGGGGTGGCGACCAGTGAACAATCATGTGTAGCCTACCCACGCGTACATGTGGGCCCTCCATGATCCATGTCACCTGCGGCAAAGTCATGACATGCGCAATGAGGGAAGTGAGGAGAGCTGTCCGCCCCACGCACAGAAGGTGCATCAGCTCCACAGACCCAGTAGCGAGTCCAGCAGGGGTCACATGTGCAGGGGCAGCTGTGCCTGGTGTGAAGGCACATGCATATAGACAGCACATCGACCAATGTGTAGTCTACCCACATCTACAGTCCATCATCATGCGGACATAGGAATTGAACACAGGGCAACACATCTTAGTAGGTGCACCCACCGTGACCAACAATGCGCAATCATCGACGTACCCGCCCTGTGCATGGCCCCCCACCCAATGGAGGCACATCCAGTGCCACCATCCCACACACACAAGCCTTCCACGGAACATGCTGTGTCCAATGGTCAGTACAGAGTCAGCGCCCATCTGGTGGATCCTGAACAGGAGACACATGCACACACATGCCAGCTCCCACTATGTACGTCTGCCACCTGGCACGTGCAATGTAACCTCTCACCTGTGACGTGTGACTGCAAGCACACAGCCGTCTTGGCATGGGGCTGTCAATGTGGACACCTGTCAATGTTTCGGGAGGTGTGATCCGTACAGTGCTGTACATAGGGTGCAGTGCTGACACCTACTACTGTCTCATATCCCCTCATGCCACAGGTCCCACTTGTTTTGGCCGCTCAGCCTGTGCCCACATCGTCGTCGTCGTGTGCCATACTCATCCAGCCTCGGAAGCAGTGCCATGCTCAGCAGACATTCATGTTGCCGTGGCGTTGCCGCTTGACGAATATGCAGTCAGTCCCCATCAGCACGCCCCGCAAGTCATTGGGGCCTAGATCCCCATGTGCATGCTCATGGCAGTGGTTTGCATCACTAGCCATTGCCATTGGTGGGAGACCTGTGTAAGTGTATTGTGGCCGTGCCGTCCCTGCTTGACAGCTGGGCTGTGACTCATGTGCTTGCTCAGTCATGTCAGTGATGTGAATGCGAAATTGCTATGTGTTGTGTTGCTTTGACATGTGTCCACTGCCATCTTCCCTAGGCGGAGACCGAACATTGACCGCCCATACCAATTGCTGGCGGACATGGAGGATACTGAGGTCATAAGGAAGTTTCGGCTGGACAGGCCAACCCTGCATCGACTGTGTGCCATGTTGGAACCCCATCTCCGTCCCCGCAGGGTGTATCCGACAGCATTCACCCCCACGGCTAAGGTGATGGCCGCCATGCATTTCTTCGCCACTGGGTCATTCCAGCACACAGTGGGCAGTGGAGGAGGGATGTCCCAGCCCATGTTCAGCAAGGTGCTGAGGGATGTACTGGCAGCCATGATGCTGTACCGAAACAGGTACATCAGATTCCCCAGGGCTCGTGAATTGGCGGCAGTGAAGGGTGCATTCTATGCCCTTGGCAGGATCCCACACGTTGTTGGTGCCATTGATTGCACACATGTTGGCCTTGTTCCACCACAGGCCACTGAGCACCTGTACCGCAACAGGAAGCACACGCACTCCCTGAATGTGCAAGTGGTGTGCCTTGCGGACATGGTGATAACCCACGTGTGTGCAAAGTTCCCAGGCTCGGCCCATGACGCACACGTAATGCGCAACAGCATCTTGCCACGACTGATGTCCAATCTGCAACAGGATCGTGGCTGTATTGTCGGTGAGTATGTGGAGTGGGGTAGCGTGCTGGTTGTGCGATGCTGTCCCCTGTCCAGTTGGAATAGCAACGGTTCTCTGTGTCCCTCACACCCAGGTGACTCTGCGTACCCGAATGGGGCATGGCTGCTCAGTCCATTGAGGAATCCTCGCACCCCAGCAGACGATCGCTACAATGAGGCACATGGGAGGACCAGACGTGTGGTCGAGCGTACCTTTGGCCTCCTCAAGTCCAGGTTCAGGTGCCTGGACCGCACCGAGGGTGCGCTGGCGTACTCCCCACAGAAGGTGTGCCAGATAGTGGTGGCGTGCTGCATGCTGCACAATCTGGCCATTCGGAAGCAGATCCCCCTCATTGTGGATGACGGAGATCAACCAGGGCCCCAGCCCGCAGACCAGGACAGCTCGAGTGAGGAGGACAGCGGAGAGGATGAAGCTGGGAATGTGCGCCAGCAGCTCATCGCCCGCTACTTCACTTGACGGTGAGGGTCCATGTACGACGGCTGATGTGTCTGTATTTGTGCAGGTGTGTGTGTGCTGTGTCAGGGTGGCCTTTTGTTCACTGCGTGCTGTGTGTCAACGCTCCATGCCCAGGTTAGTATGCCACTGATGGTGGCTGTGGCATTGTGCCCTATTGCTCTGTGCGATGTGTGTACATTGCTTGTAGTTGTTGACATGTACTGTGTGATGGGTGTGTGACACACTCATTGAATGTGCTCCTGTTCTGTCTCCCACCCCTAGGTCCCTACAGGCCCTCCGGTTCCATTGCCATGCCACGCATCAGGTGCCGTTCCGCTCAAGGTGGCCGTTGTATTCCGTACAATTAAAACACAGGGCACAGACAGCAGTTTGTGGAAGAGGTGCATTTATTTCAAACTGTGACATGTGATTGTGTGTAAGGTGATGACAAAAGTGGTGCGTGCAGTGACAATGAGCTGTCGGTCATGGCTGCGAGATGCTCAGGGTGTACCCACTGGTTCTATGTCCATAGTCCAACACACACATGCCATCCAGATGGCTGTGTGGAGTGGGATCGTAGTCCAAGTCAATGCAGTGGGTGGTCAAGGAAGGCTGGCTGGCTGCCTCACTTGCGTTTGGAGCGTGCGAAGTCCTCCCGGGAGATCTGTTTCCACTTCGGACGGCCCCTTCCACGTTTGCGAGGGGGTGCCTGCTTGCGACCTGCTGGTGGTTGAGGTGTGCTCACTGGCTGTGGACGCAGGGGAACTGGACACTGCTGCTCCACCCTGTGCCCCGGCAGGTGGTGGCGGAGGGGAGCTGCTGTCCCTGGATGTGACCTCACCGCCACCACCAGCTGGCCCATGAGGTCCACGAGTTGGCCCATACGGGCGTCCATGGACCTCAGCACCCCCAGCACCTCACGCGTGTCTGTAGCAGACCTGGCCCATTGTCCTTGGGCCTCTTCATAGGCCCCAAGGACTCTGGCCATTTGAGGCAGGGCATGGCTCCCAGGGGAGACTGGCGTTTCCCTGACCCTCCTCCTCCTACCAGTCCTGCTGCCACCGGCCTGCCCACTAGCCACATTGCTCACCACGGTCCTCGCCCTGGCTCCCAGGGTGGATCCAGTCGTCCGGGCCACCACCTGCGCTGGGGCTGGGGCCAGCGAAGACGTGGTGGCGGTTGCGGCAGTGGTAGTGGCCGCAATGACCGTGGGTGTGGCCGCAATGACCGTGGGTGTGGCCGCAATGACCGTGGGTGTGGCCGCAATGACCATGGGTGTGGCCGCAACAACTGTGGCAGCAGGGGGCTGGGAATGTTCAGCAGCCCTGGATGATGGGTTGGTGGGTAGGAGGGGTCCTGGGGAGCGGCTGGGCCCTGCCACACCAGATGGGCCTGCTTGGTGGTCCGTGTCCGAAGAAGAGGACAGATCCTCCACATCCGTGTGTCCTCGTTGGGGGCTTGTAGGCTGGCTGTGCTGGCTGCTGTCTCCATCCCCAGCATCCAGCAGTTCGTCACCTGTGGAGAGAATGAGATTTGTTATTGTGTTGCACCTGGCGAAGTATGTATTTGTCGTCTGACATTAACAGTTCGTGCAATCTCGTACATGGGTTTCCCGGAGGCGTGTGTGTGGCTGTACCATTTGTAGTTGTGTGTGCTTGGCAATGGGACTGTGTGCTGTGCACATGTGGCATGGGACGGATTGGCCATGCCGATGGGTGTGTTGCTGTGCCCCTACTTATTGTGACTCTGGTGTATGCGGGCTCCTGGCCCATCCTGGGTCTGGTTTGTACTTTGCTTTTGGTGTTCAAATGGGACGCTTAGGAACGCATATGGCAACATGGGGGCCATGCCCCAGATTCGCATTTGGGAGGGAATATGCTTTTGGGGTACATGCTGTGAGCCATGGGTGCCGAACGTGACATGTGTTGTGGCAGCATGACAGTGCATGGTCTGAGGTGTGTGCATGCCTGACATGGCCTGCATATTTGCTGTCTGTTGTGATTACTGGACATGGCATTGGACGCATCGTTATGAGTGAGTGATGGTTGTGTGCCACCCAACGTATTGCAGTTGTCCCATCTCCTTGGTGTGCGTGCTGCCCTGTGCCATGTGCATCACTGCAGTGCTCGGGGGGTGTGGCCCATGTTGTGTGTTGTTGCTCACAGTGTGGCATGCGCTTCATTGACTTCTGGCACATGGTTGGTCATGGGCATGTCTCTTAGCGTGACTGCTGTATGTGTGGCAGCTGTGCGGATGACATGCCTTTCATGAGACTGGGGCTGACGGATGGGATGGATGGTATGTTGTATGTGCATGGTGTGTCTGTGTGTTTGATGGGTTCAGTGGTGTTCGTGTGCATTTATGTTGTTCCGCTCTGTTGCGTCTAGTGTTGTTTGTCTTACATAGGCGTAGTTGTGGGGTGTGTGGTTGACAGGCAGTAGGGGCTACATGGACAGGACTTCAATGGTGTTTCGGTTGTGTGTGATGGGTTGCACAGTGGCTGCTGTGTGGTACTATATTCAGTGTGGCTTGTGCATGCAGACATGGCTCCTTGGGTGTTGCTGTGTCTGTGATGGGTCATGTGGGGTGTGACTCTGTGGTTCATGTCCGTGTGCACATTGTTCACTTGTTCGTGACGGTGGGCGGTGCTGCGTGTTCGTCTGCTACGTGACATGTCCCATGTGTTGGTCGTGTTACGGTCCTCATGCCTCCAGTAATCCAGCCCTGTCCAGTTTCCCACCTGCAGGTTGTTCGTGCGTGCACTGTACTGGATGCCACATGGTTCTAAGCGGGGGTGCTCCATGTTGCAGGTCTGTGGGGGGGGGGGCGGGGTTGGGGGTCGTGGTGGTGGCTGGACACCCACTGACACCGATTGTTGTGGACCGTGATGTCTACCTTTCGGCTGTCGGTGTGCACTGCGGTGGCTGACACGTGGCTGTGGGGTGTGGGGGATGCTCCTCCTTGCTGTGCTGTGGGACTAGGGGCCTGGTGTGTGTTGTACTTGGGCTGTCCACCCTCCCACCCACTGCACTTTGTGTTCCTGCCACTTACCTGTTACTTGTCGGTTAGTGCAGCTATGGCGGACACATGGGTGTGGTGGGTGCTCGTTGTGGCGCTTCTGGCATACTTGGGGACCTGTTGGTGGTTACGTGGCTGGCTGAGTGTACACATGTCCCCACGTATCTTACAGTTGTTCGGTTTGGGCTGTGTGTGGTGGTGTCTGTTGCATGTGTGTGTGATGTGTTGTGTATTGTGTGCTGGACATGGGGTGTTCGTCCCTGGGAGCTGTGGCATGGTGGTAGTGCATGTGAGTACATAGCGGTGTGCTGGTATACATTAGTTTGTACTTACCAGCCTCCACTCCCCTGCTAATCCGGCGAGGATCTCCGGATGTATAATGACTCGCACCTTCTCCTCCCACGCTTTGAAGGTCTTGAAGAGCGCGGGATTCCCTCCGCCAGTGACGGCAGCCAGCTCTCTGTTCTTGCTCTCCTTCTTCTTGACCAGGCTCTTGACGTCATTCCACCGTTTGTTTATTTCAACTCTGTTCCTGGGCAGGGTCCCGACTGCATTGACCTGGTCTACGATCCGGTTCCACATTCTGTTTCTGGTGGCTAGTGGTGTGTGCTGGACCAGGTTCCCATAGATTTGTGGGTGCACCTTGATAATCTCGTCGACCATGACCGTCAGCTCAATGGGCGTGAACTTGGGCATTCTTTGTGGTGCCATGGTGTTTGTGGTGCTGGTGCGGTGTGTGTTGTGTAATGTGCAGGGGGTTTGTGGTGCCGGTGTTTGGTGGTGGTGGTGGTGGTGGTGGTTGTGATGTGTGCGTTTCTGTGGTGTGCTGCTGTCCTTGCTGTGTCACTGTGTCCTCTCCTCTCCTCTCTAGTTTGCAATGTTGCAAGGGGTTGTGGTCTGTGGGAGTGCTGCTTTTGTACTTACCTATGTGGGTGTGTCCTCATGGTTTGTTGTTTTCAGGTGTGTTGTGTCTGGTGTTCTGGCCTTTGTAGTTTTTGTTTGTCCAGGGGGTGTTTTCGGGATGTGTACTGTGCTTGTGTATTTGTACGTGCCTTGCTGTGTGGACTTGTTGGCCATGTTGTGTGCGATTGTTTTTGTCAGCGGATGGTTTCTGTGCAGGGACGTGGGCGCCATGGCTTCTGCCGTGTCGATTCTCATCGGCGTTGTTTGCGCTGGCGGGCGGTATATTTGTAGTTTTCCCGCGCTCATGGCGGTGCGATCGTAATCTCACGTGCGGTGTGTCGGCCGTGAGGGCGGGCGGTTTTGTGTTGTCGTGCGTGTTTCCGTCCGTGGCGGGCGGTTTGACTCCGACTCGGATGATGGCGGGCGGTATCTTGTGTGGTTTTTCCGCCGATGGCAGTTTTCGGTTTGTGTCATCGTAATGGCGTGGTCGGTGTTCAGACGGTGTGTGCGGGCGGATTTTTGCCGCTTTCATGCCTGGCGGATTTTTTTACGCCGGGTATCGTAATGGGCCTTCAAGTTATTTAAACCATGTATGGGTAAGGTATTTTATGTTTTCCTCCCTTTGGTGGGAATTTCAGGTACTTCATGATGGAGCACGAGTTCAAATTAAATTATTCTTATTTTTAGCTGAAACGTTTTGCTACACAGGGTTTCTGTGGAACCCTTAATTCTGATGAGGATGGTCTTGAGGACCTGATGTGCCATATGAGACCGAAATGTTGACAATTTGTCCTCTCTAACAACACCAATGACACCGCATGGTGCTTTGAGTTCTTCAATCAACATTGAAATGTGCTGATTTATATCTCATGAACGTATGTGTCTTGGACCTATACAGTTAGGAGGATTCTTGTGCTTCCATAGATCCTCGAATTTAATGAATGTGAATACAAGGGTTGGAAGGTGGCGTCAGTGTGGGTATGTTGATGTATTGCTGAATCAAAAATGTTATTCATACCATAGTCATGTATAACGGACATGATGTTATATTGATGCAGTTTTCGTTATAAATAAATATATTTGTGTTTACATCATTGCGTCATCAGTTTTTTATACATAAATGTTGTGTTGATGTTATTGGATCATTTGTTTGACCAGCATAAAGATTAAGTTTAGTGGAAGTAAATCCTCCAGGAACATATTCTTTTTGTTGCAGTGGGCCTGCTTCACTAATTGAGTCATTCATACATGTAGCCCACTAAAGCTGACTGAGGCCTGCCACTGCTGACCCTGTGTGTGTACTTTACTGCCACTTAGACTTGGCATTTAATACCCTTTGTCAATGATTAAACTTTCATTTTTTTCACATAAACCACCACTACTGTATGCATTGAAAGACATGAACCTTTGAGTTTCAGTCACTTTTACACGCACTTATAGACCCATACATCCCCTTAAACAGCCAGTCACCCACCTATACAGCCACAAACATACCTATTTAGAAAAACATATAGCCACTGTCACATCCAGTCAGACAATGACAGAATCACTTACACATCCACTCACACACTAGTTATGTATGCACTACTACCAATAGGCCCACTTGCAGACACAGTCACACAGCCAAACACTGACTAACACAGCCAGTTACTAATCTCTACAGCCACTTATATGCTCATTTAGACATCCATACAGTCACTAACGCACCCAGCCCATTTAGACACCCATACAGTAACAAACACACCCAGTCACATACTGAGACAACCAGTTCACCTAAGGAATCTGAGCAGTTTACCACTGCTAGATAGTGGCAAAGTGTATGTGCTTTTCACCTAAACATGGTTTAATTGACTAATCCACAATTGGTATATTTAATTGATCTGTGAAACCCTAGTAGGGTGCACTTCCTATGCACAGGGCCTGTTAATCAATTGCTAGCAGTGGGCCTGCAGCACTAATTGAGTCATCCATTCAAGCAGCCCTTTAAAACTGACTGAGGCCTGCCACTGCTGAGCCTGTGTGTGCACTTTACTGCCACTTTGACTTGCCATTTAATACTCTTTGCCAAGGTTTTCAAACTCTTCTTTTTTTAACATACACGTCACTAGGCAGGGTGCTCTGTAGTTAAAAGTTCAGACATGTACTTTTAAGGTTTTGTCACTTACCCACACACTTACAGACTCATACGCCCAGTTATACAGCTAGTCACCCACCTATACAGCCACAAACATACCTATTAAGAAAACCATACAGCCACTGTCACATCCAGTCAAACAATGACAGAATTACTTACACATCCACTCACATACTCACACAGTACTTATGTATCTACTACTAATAGAACCATTTGCACACACAGTTACACACCCAAACACCCTCTAACACAGTCAGTTACCAATCCATGTAGTCACTTACAAACCCATTTGAACACCCAAACAATCACTATAACACCCTGTCACATACTGAGACACTCAGTTCGCCTCAGGAATGTGAGCAGTTTACCACTGCTAGATAGTGGTAAAGTATGTGTGGTTCTCCCCTAAACATGGTTTGATTGACTTACCCACAATTCGGATATTCAATTTATCTGTAAGTCTCTAGTAGAGTGTACTTTGTGTGCTCAGGGCCTGTAAATTAAATGTGGTAGTGGTCCTACTGCACTAGCAGTTTTATATTTAAAAAAAAGATATATTTTTAGGAAGAAAATCGACATGGTTTTAAAAGATGTAATGGATGGCAACTGGGAAGAAAGAACTGGCTTCAGTCTGTGAAAAACATGAAGGTTCAACGTGGAGGAGAAAAATAATTAACAACAGTGATTCTTCACTGTATCCAGGTTTGCAGCCACGAATGACATCTTTAGAGCCACAGGCTTCTGCCATTTGCTACAGTGAATTACTATCTCAAATAACTTATCGGAAACAGCTTGAACAGTTATGACAGCCAGTGACAATGATTCTCCTAAGGGTACTGTAGATAATGATTGTTCTTCTGCTGCACCTGCCTTCTTCCACTTTATGCGATGGTACATACATTGATGGACAGTTTTGATGTACTTCCATTTGGAACTTGTATCATGGGAATACGTCTTCCCAGTCTGTCTCGACAATTGTTTCCTACAGACATTGCACTGGACAAACTTGGGATTAACAGTTTTCTCTCCTGAAAGAATACTGAAATGTTTCCAAACATTACTCTCCTAATTTTAGGAGGTGGAATTTCTTCCTGCTCATGCATTACAGGGTCAGGTGGTCCTTGCTGGTCTAAAGACACACCTGCAACTATCTAAAGTAGTTGTGCACAAAAGTGTATTTGTAAATGAATGCATAAGTTATGTTATGTTTATTTGTTTGATGTTTGGTTTAAATTGTAGAATGCTACCATCTCAGATAACTTATTGCAGTAATCTGTTATTTGTTAAACATTTGAAGGTTCCCCCAGGACTACTACCGATGGTGAGTTTGCTTCGCCTCCAGTTGCCTTCTTCCACATGAAGTGATTGTATGTCCTTTTGTGGATGGCTTTAACCCCTTGACCGCGATCAGAATTCCGCTCGTGTGCTGGACATTCCGATCGCGGGTGGGGTCATGACGAGCTCAGCTCGTCATGCGCACAGCGCTACCGCGCAGCATGACGAGCTGAGCTCGTCATGAGCACGGAAGGGGTTAACATGCTTTCACATGACCTTGTCCATTAAGAATACATTTTACCAGTCTCTCTTGATAATTGCTTGCCGCAGATGTTACACTGCACAAACTTGGCAAATATGCAACTCTATCTTTAAGTTCTCCTGGTGTCTTGAATTTGATACCTTTAATGTTTGAGTTTGTGTCTCTCAAAAAGACATATAAGTCATCCCATCGATATTCTGCACAACTGAGTGTTAGAAACCAAGTTGATGTTGCTAAATTTCAGAATATGCACTTGAGCTCATCATGAAGACGATACCGTTACTCATTAGTCCCATGTTGGCATACCATCAAACTTAACAAATTTGGAAGGGTAAAATAAACAGACAGCAGCATTGCAAGTACATCGGTGGGGTCTTAGTGAAGTTAGTTAGAAGTTCAGGTTTGGGTGTGTTTCTGTATTTGTAAATAGTTAAGTAAGTTATTGTATGTTTATTTGTTAATTGTTTTGTTTAAATTGCATTGTAACATATTAATAAAACTTATTTGTAAAGTTATAAAAATGTATATTACTAATTTAACTTATGGGTCACAAACCCACCCATACAGGTACTCAAACATGAATTCACATGCCTAAAGAGTCATTCACACATATACTGACACACCTACACATACACTCACACAATCACTCAAAAACCCATACAGTCAGGCACATACCCATTCACCCGTGCAAACGCTTATACACACATAGGGATTTATTACGAGTACGGCTGTCTCAAGACCACCGAAGCCGTGGTGGTGATCCGACCATCGTAACCGAGGCAGTCTGACCGCCTGATAACCAGTCTGGTGGTCAGACAGCCACCAGCCTGCCACAACACCGCCGTCACCACCAGGATCATTCAGAATGGGGAGGAATGGAGGCAGTGCCGAGCCCAGCGCCGCTGTCCGTATTCCAACTTGCCTTTCCACAAGCCTTTTCATGGCAGTGAAACTGCCATGAAAAAGCTGGCAGAATGGCAAAGATGGGACTCCAAACAGGGCCCCCGGGTGTCGACGTCCATTTTGTTTTGTGACTAGGGGCACATGTTGTGTTCCCCTACACCAGCACTGTTTTGCTTGCATTGTGTGGCATGCACAACATGGTGCATATCAGCAGTGCACGCAAGACAGTGCAGATGCTGCTGGGCTGCTTCATTTGCTTCAGGCTCACTAACTGAGCCGAAGCATGCAGACAGCCAAGACCATGGCCAGCACACTGCCGGCCCGGCGGTCCATTCGTAATGCGGCAGTCTCAAAACTGCAGGCATTGCGGTCTTGAGGTGGATGCAGCTTCAGCGGTCCGGAGGTCAGACTGCCGAAGTCATAATAAGGCCCTTAGTATGTAGTTTTGGGAGGGGTTCTACAATATTTACCATTGGTTTTCCCCCCTATTCAATAATGATTCTTTCAACAGAACATCATTTTTGGTGTATGAGTATAGAACCTGAGAACAGTAAAAAGGGAAAATTCACTCAGAGAAAACATTTGTACAATGACAAGCATGTGGCATTTTGCACAGTGAGTAACCATCTCACTCAAACCTTCACAGGCAGCTGGTGTTGTAATGACTGCAGCTGATGAAGGTTCTCCCCAGAGTGCAGTCGAGGTGGGCAGTCCTGCTGCACCTGATTTCTTCATCATTGTGTGGTTGTAGACCCTTTCATTAATTGTTTTTAGGTGCTTCCACATGGAACTTGTCCCATGTGAATACTTCTTGGCAATGCACTGGATAACTGTATGCCACAAATATAACACTGCACATATTTAGCTGTAACCTTCTTTTCCCTGAAGGTATTGTAAAATGCTTCCAGACATCACTTTGTTTTGTGCTTGCTGGTGTAAAGATATACCTTGATGTATCTAAAGTGGTTGTGCACAAAAGTGTATTTTTATATAGTTAAATAGGTTGTTTTATTTTTATTTGTTTATAGTTTGATTTAAATTGTACTGTAATGTGTTAATAAAATGTATTTGTAAAGTTATAAAAATGTATATTACTAAGTTAACTAATGGGTCACAAACACACCCATACAGGTACTCATACATGAACTCACACACCTATACAGTCATTCACACAGGTAGTCACACACCCCACACATATACATTGGGACACACACAGATACAGTCACTGACACACCCAGCCACACACTGACACAGTGTGTGACACATCCAGGTATGCATTGTTAGACACTAACACACCCAGAAACACACCAATATAGTCCACACTGATACAGCTAATGACACACCCAACCACACTCCGATACAGAAACTGATGAATTCAAGCACATACCGAAACTGCCACTGACACACCCAGGTAGATATAGATAGAGCCACGTAGACCTACAGCTAAAAACTGATGCTGCCTGTCAAACACCCATACACATACTGATGCAGCCACGGAAACACCCAGCCACACACCGATACAGAGTCTGACGCACCCAGACACACATTGTTAGACACTAACACACCCAGACACACACCAATATAGTCACTGGCACACCCTGACACAGACCAATATAGCCATCGACACACCCACACACACACTGATACAATTTCTGACACACCCAGGTACACATTGTTAGACACTGACACACCCAGACTCACACTGATACAACTACTGACACATCCAACCACACTCTGATGTACAAACAGCCAATAACACACCCTCTCACATATCGATACAGCTAGTTAGACATTCAAGCAAACACTCAAACAGCCTCTGAAACACCCACACACATACTGATACAGCCACTGATAGATCCAGGCACACACTAATACAAGCACTAACACACCCAGGCACACATTGCTGCAGACACTGACCCCGATCGCGTCACCCCACCAATCCCCGCGACACAGAAACTCTGCAATGACCTAAGCAATTTCTTCATTGAAAAAATAGAGAAAATTCAGGAATCCATAGATACCAAACATCAGGAAGTGGAAAATTGGTTTGTAAATACCAACATTGACATCCTGACCACCTTACCGTTCATAGGCCAAGACCAACTCTTGGAGTACCTAAACATAATAAAATCGGGCTCCCCAAACGATGTCTGTCCACCTGAAGTGCAAAAATCCATCTTCAAAGCATTTCCAAAGATCACTCTCTCTCTTCTGAACCTATCCTTAACTCAAGGGACAGTTCCACAAGCTTTCAAAGAAGCAGTGATTGTTCCACTTCAGAAAAAACAAGGAGTCGATCCTCAGAGGCTGGATAATTATAGGCCAATATCCCTCCTCCCCTTCTCGGCTAAGGTGTTGGAGACACACGTAGCAAAGACTCTCAGCTCCTATATTGAAAAAACAAACTTCTTAGATCCACATCAGGCAGGTTTCCGCGCAGCCCACTCCATGGAGTCCATTATTCTATCTGTAATGGATAATCTAAAGGGGAAGGCAGATGTAGACTGCACTCAAGCATTGATCCTCCTGGACCTGTCTGCAGCCTTTGATACCGTCAACCACGACATCTTGGTGGACCATCTGGCTGCAGCAGGTCTCAGTGGCACGGCCCTGAAATGGTTTCAATCATTTCTTGCGGATAGAAAACGGTCAGTTTGGCTCTCCCCGTACAAATCGGGCACAGTAAACTTGAAATGTGGAGTACCACAGGGCTCATCCCTATCCCCCCATCTTTTCAATATATATATCCGCCCTCTTATTGTCGCGTTTCGGCAGATGGGAGTGCAAATCTACAACTATGCTGACGATATGCAGCTAGACTTCCCCATCAATGAATCTACAGATTCTCAGGAATTTCTCAAAAAATCCATGCTGTTCATCATGAAATGGATGAACAAAAATCAACTAAAACTCAATGCCGAAAAAACAGAAATCATTATCCCCAACAATAAACTTCAGCATTGGTCCCCCGCCCACTGGCCCACCGAGTTAGGTCCGCCTCCTGCACTAAAAAACTCGATAAAAAGCCTAGGCATACACATTGACTCAGACCTAAACATGAACACGCAGATTGGAGCAGTCACCTCCGCTTGCTTCTTCCAACTGCAGAAACTGAGGAAAATCAGGAGATTTTTCAGCAGAGAGGCATGTATCCAAATTGTCATCTCCTTGATTCTGTCAAGAATTGATTATGCTAACTCTATATACCTAGGTCTTCAGCGCAATCAGATACATTGTCTGCAGCTAATACAAAATCAGGCAGCCAGAAATATATATCAACAAGGCAGACGATGTCACATCAAGCAGCTGCTAAAAGAGTTGCACTGGCTCCCAGTGGAGCAACGCTCCAAGTTTATAGGCGGCTGTATTCTTTTTAAAGCCTTGCACGGGACTGGCCCTAAGTACATCTCATCAAAAATCCATAAGTACATCCCCCACCGTACTTTAAGATCTATGCACATGAACTACTTAGAGGTCCCAGATTTTAGACGCAAAAGAACAGGAGGCTCACGCTTCTCAATAATAGGACCTAAATTCTGGAACGCTCTTCCGCCCCCATTGAGACTCGAGTCAGACCTCTTTCGCTTTAGGAAGATGTTGAAGACCTGGCTCTTCACCCAAGCTTGCAGCTAGACCTGGACCATCCTTACTGGCAACTCCTTTTGGAAAGTAACTCCTCCAGCGCCAAGAAACCTGCTGGTGAACGAGCGCTATAAAAGTTCCTATTAACATAACATAACACTGACACACCCAGGCAAACACCAGTATAGCCACTGACACACTCAGGCACACACCGATACAGCCACTGACACACCCAGGTACACTCTCATACACACAATAGCACACCCACTCACACATCGATAGAGCCACATACACACCCAGGTACACCCTGATACAGCCACTGCCACACTCTGACACACTCCAATACACAAACTGATACATTCATGCACACACCGATACAGACACTGACACACCCAGCTGGTCTGGGTCTGAGTGGCCTGGTTCGGCACTCAGACAAGGAGTGGGAGCCTGTGCATGTTCTCCACCCAGGCTGTGCAATACATCGGGGTGGAGAACATCCTAAGTGCTCGTGACGGTTTGACCGGCACAAGACGGCCGCCCAAACCGTCGTGCGCACTTATGGTGCACCAACCACTCCTCCTCTCTCTGATGCGAGCCCAGCCCCACTCCACCCTAACTTGGCTCCATACTAAAAATTAAATGAAAATAACGTTTTGTTATTATCATTGTATTTTTCCTTTGCACTGCTTAGAGAGCAGTGGGGCGACAATCTTCTGCCATAGCGGAGGAGCTACCGCAGTGTGTATAACTTTTGTGAAGGATGAACTGCTTACAAATTAGTACCTAGTAAATGCTCAGCCTTCCTGAGGAATGCCTATGAGGAGCTGCGAATAAGTATGAAGTTCAAACATCAAAAACAAAATGGCTACATTGATCATAATGCAAACGGAGATACAAATAAGGAAAGGGCTGCTCAACTGCACCCTCACCAGAGGCTGCATTTCATGTCTTCCATCACTTCAAGATGTTTATTAACGTTTACTTGTTAGGGTTTGGCCCTCCCCTCTCTGTTTGCCTTTGATGTGCCCATATATGTACTACTGCATCCTATTAACCCTTTATAACGTAAAAACACACATACTGATTCAAAAAATAAAACTATTCATTTTGGATACAACAGGCTGGTGATTATGTAAAGTGCCCTCATATTATAGAGGAAGAGCAGTGACTAAAAGAGTCATTTAACCCTCTAAGAGCCTGCACCTATGAGTCTGTGCAGGGCAGACAGCCTGCCATTAACTATTCTTTTAATGTTCCCTGGCTGTTGGTAGGGAATTGTTCCTGGAAGTGATTTCACTGACATGAAAGCAGCACTTTCGGCAAAAAAAATGATTGACAGCTGGTCTGCAATGCCATAGTTTCATGGACAACCTGTCATCAATTTAGTTTTTCTTTTAAAAGACAAGGGGTGTCTTTGATAAGCAACATTAGTATCTGAAAGAAACAGTTAGTTATAGATTCCTTACCTTAGAATTACCCCCAGACGTCAGGCTGGATCCGGAGAATTTTTTCATCAGCAGTACCCCTGCGCATCGAAAGGTGGCGTCGGTCGGCTCTGCGTTCGTCGTTGGCGTCGAGGTTGCCGGGATGATGTCGCGGTAGCTACTTAGTCGCCGCCCTCGCGCGCTGACGTCAGTTCTTTCTTTTTCCGCGCCAGCCAGCGCACATCCGGAGAGAGCGGTACCTCCAGTCACTTTTTGACTGACTTTTTGACGACTTTTGTCGACACCGTTTTTGAGTCATCGACTCCTGGTGTACGTCAGGGATGCCCGGCTTCAAGGCTTGCGGTTCCTGTAGCCGACTGATGTCGGTGACGGATTTGCACCGTGTGTGCCTATTCTGCCTGGAGCGCGACCACGACCCCAAGTCGTGCTCCGACTGCCGGACCATGAATCTGAAGTCTTTGCGGGAGCAGTCCCGAAAGCTTCTCGAGGCCTGGCAGTCGGCTCTGCGCCGCTCGAGGTCCCGGTCGCGTAGGAGGTCGAGGGACCGGTCGCAGAGCCACCATCATTCTTCTACCAAGTCTTTGTACTCGGGGTCAGGTAAGTCGAAGCACAAGAAGAAGTCGAAGAAGCATCGTCGCTCTTCGACTTCTCCCCGTCCGTCGGCCGACGCAACGAGGGATGCGGGTGGTGCCCCTCCCGCGGCTCCACGTGTGGAGCCCAAAGGGTTGACTCCGGGTTTCCCTCCCTTTCCCGGGACCTGGAGCGACCCCTGCCCAGCTTCGTCAATTTTACGAAGCGATGCACGGCATCTTTGGGCAGCTCGACCCCGCTGGCATGCCTTCGGGCCCCGCAGACTCAGCTGGGGGCCCTGGGCCTTCGACGCTGGTGGCTCTGGCCTCGGCACCGCAGGGTCCCCTTGGATCCAGGCCTGGATCCGGATCAGCGCAGGTTGACCTAGTTACACCTCCCCCGGCGCTGCTTCCACCGGCACCACATCCGCAGCCGACACCGGTTGTGTCCCCAGCCAGCGTTGACCCCGGCCTCCATCCCGATGTAGACACGGAGCCGGACTGGTGTCGACCGACGCCGGATCCGGTGCTGACGGGTACTTTTGTGCCCTTGTTCTACCCTGGCTCTTTTAGACCAGATTGGCAGCCAGAGGAGGGTGAGGAGGACTGGGAGGGGTCTGGAGACCCTTTAACTGACCAGTTAGGCTATGAACCGGACTGGAGAGAGGAACTGGGGGAAGCCAGTGGTCTGGATACCTCATCAGACCGTGGTATGTTGTCTCCTCCTACCGTGGCTATGGAGGAGGGCGCGTGCTTTGCAGTGGTGTTGCGTAGGGCGGCCGAGGCTCTCAACCTCAAACTACCTATGGTGGCAGTCAGGACTAACCTCCTGACAGAGGTGCTTCAACCGGCAGCGAGCTCTTCGGAGCCCCTGCTGCCGTTTAATGAAGCCCTGACCAACATCCTTTTGGGCACCTGGTCCAGGCCCAACACAGGGGCTCCTGTGGATAGGATGGTTGCCCGATGCCACTGCCCGGTCCCGGGCGACCCCACTTTCCTCTCCCAACACCCCACCCCTGAGAGCCTGGTGGTCCAAGGCTCCACCTCCAAAGGCGCATTCCCTAACGCACCACCTGATAGGGAATCCAAAAAGCTGGACCATCTTGGGAAGAAGATGTTTTCTTCCTCCAGCTTGGGACTGCGGTCAGTAAACACCGCATGTCTGTTGGGCCGTTACACCCACTCCGTGTGGGATACGGTGGTGCAAGTGCTGCCTCAGTGCCCGGAGGAGGCCCAGGCCGTACTCTCCCGTGCAGTTGCCGAAGGGAGAGACGCAGCAAAGTTTACCATCCGCTGTGGGCTGGATACCGCCGACTCACTAGGCAGGACGATTTCCACGTCGGTAGCCCTTCAACGCTACGCCTGGTTGAGGTCGACTGGTTTTTCAGGGGATGTCCAATCCACCCTTATGGACATGCCCTTTGATGGCTGTCGCCTATTCGGCGACAAGGCAGATAACGCGCTGGAGCGCTTTAAGGACTCCCTGGCTACGGCCAGGTCCTTGGGCCTCTCCACCTCCCGCCCTGCGCAGTCTGCTTTTCGCCCCTTTCATGGCTACGGAAGGGGTGCCCCGCCACGATCCGTCCAAAGCCACAGGCCAGCACAAGCTGTTCAGCCCCTGCGCAGGCGGGGACGTGGAAACCACCATCGTGGTTCTGGGGGCCAGCGGGCGGGCCAGTCCACCACAGCCCCCCCTGCAGCAGCCTCCAAACCCTTCTAGTCCGACCTTTCAGGGCCACCAAACGCCAGTGGGCGGCAGGATTCGCCATCACCACCCCCACTGGCGCACCATCACGTCCCTCCCCTTCGAGACTACCCCTCCATCCATGCCACCTCAGTACCATCGCATGTCGGAGGATCATCTGGCCCTTCTCCAACAGGATGTTTCGGCACTCTTGGCCAAGGGAGCCATCGAGCGAGTTCCTGTCCCAGAAGTAGGTCGTGATTGCTATTCCCACTACTTTCTGGTGCCCAAGATGGACAAAGGCCTGCGTCCTATCTTGGATCTCAGGAACGTCAGCCGCTTCCTCCAGAAGGAGAAGTTCAAAATAATGACGCTAGCTCAGGTCCTGTCTGCCCTCGATCCTTGAGACTGGATGGTAGCGTTGGACTTGCAGGACGCTTATTTTCACATCCCCGTCCTGCCGGCCCACCGGCGTTACCTGCGGTTCATGGCAGGCCACGAGCACTTTCAGTTTACCGTGCTCCCCTTTGGCCTTACCAGCGCCCCTCGGGTGTTCACGAAAGTGATGGCGGTGGTCGCAGCTCATCTGCGCAGATCAGGGGTTCCAGTCTTCCCCTATCTCGACGACTGGCTGTTGAAGGCGGGCTTGCCCCAGGCTGTCATCTCCCACCTCCAGACTACGGCCGACCTCCTGCATTCGCTGGGTTCTCCATCAACGTGCCAAAGTCACACCTGACTCCCTCTCAGAAGCTCCTCTTCATCGGAGCGGTTCTGGACACGATGCAGTTTTGGGTCTATCCTCCCGAACAGCAAGTCCGGAATATTCGGGCTATGATTCGGATCTTTCAGCCTCTATCCCGGGTTTTGGTCAGGATGACCCTCAGGCTACTGGGACTGATGGCTTCCTGCATCCTGCTGGTGGACCATGCCAGATGGCATATGCAGGCTCTGCAGTGGGACCTGAAGTTCCAGTGGGCACAACATCAGGGGAACCTGTCCGATTGCATCCAAATGTCGGAGGGCACTGCACACCAATCGCAGTGGTGGCTAACAAACCAGGATTGGGTCGACGGCAGATCACTCTCCCTTCCCCAACCAGAGTTCACAGTGGTGACCGATGCATCACTTCTGGGATGGGGCGGCCACATGGGGGAGGCGGAAATCAGAGGCCTCTGGTCTCCGGCGGAGTCCGGGCTCCACATCAACCTTCTGGAGCTTCGGGCGATTCGTCTTGCACTCAAAGCATTCCTTCCCTCTGTCCGGGGAAGAGTAGTGCAGGTGTTCACGGACAACACCACCGCCATGTGGTACTGCAACAAACAAGGCGGGGTGGGGTCATGGACCCTATGTCAAGAGGCCCTCCGCCTCTGGACATGGCTGGAACATCAGGGCATATCCCTGGTGGTTCAACACCTGGCAGGTTCGCTGAACGCCAGGGCGGACAAACTCAGCCGCAGGTGCATGATGGATCACGAATGGTGTCTCGACTCGGAGGTGGTGCAAGGTCTCCTTCGACAGTGGGGAGAGCCTTGGTTAGATCTATTCGCCACCGAAGAGAACACGCAATGTCAACAATTCTGCATGTTGGAATTTCCAAGGCGGCACTCACTAGTCGACGCTTTTCGTCACGAGTGGAGTTGTGGTCTTCTATATGCCTTTCCGCCTATACCACTTCTGCCCAGAGTGCTGAAGAAGATCAAGCGCGACCGGGACCAAGTCATTCTTGTGGCTCCGGATTGGGCACGAAGAGTCTGGTATCCCAGGCTGCTACACATGGCCATCGATCCTCCGATCAGACTGCCTCTTCGGGAGGATCTTCTGTTGCAGCAGCAGGGGACGGTCCTCCACCCGAACCTGTCCAGCCTCCACCTCCTTGCGTGGAGATTGAGCAGCGGCAGTTGACGTCGTTTGACCTGCCTCCCGAAGTCTGTGATGTTATCTTGGCAGTACCAAATCGAGGGTAACCGTTCCAACGGGACGGGTGCCAACAGTCACCCTCTCACCGAAAAAGGAGGCAAGAATGCAGAAAAAATGCAGAGGGGGAGGGATGGAAGAGGAAGAAGATGAAGCCTAGGTCTAGAACCCATTAATCGGAGGCAAGCCCGTGTCTTGTCTCATGTTGCCCTCACACACCCCGAGAGATGTCATGCTTCATCATCGGGCGTTTGCTCCTCGTCGGGCCGGCGCTGCAATGCCCTTCGGGTCCCCGAGGGTCACTTCAGCGGAGATCTTTGTATTGAAACGCCGTTAGATGAGTGCGGGTGTGTGGGAGGGGGATAGAGAGAGCGGGTCCTACTTGGAGGGTGAGACTGGTGCGTGAAAATTAAAACTGGCTAAGGAGTACCCGGAGTCAATTGATTTATTGTGGAGGTGCCCTTGCCAGAATAAAAAACCCCGAAGGGTCGTGAGTTACTCCAATAGGCGTAAAGTGCCCCAGTAACTACAAGGTCGACATGTTTCGCGCCTCTATGGTCAAGGAGATCCGTGGCGCTTCATCAGGACCAAAAGTAACGTGAAGTGGCAGTGAACAGTGAGTGAGGGGTCGAGAAACCCTATTTGGTCAGGACGGGCCTCAACTGTGTGAAACTACAGGAGGTTACGACTAAATAGTCAAACCCTGCTCCTGACGGTACCTATAGGTATGAGATAGGTTGCTCCATAGGCTAGCACGTGAAGATGCCCGCACCTTAACGGGAGTTTCCGTAGTAAAGTGCGCTCTCAGCACCTACCCGCCTCCACGTCTGCCTGCATATTGACAGGCAGACGTGGAGGCGGGTAGGTGCTGTTCACTGCCACTTCACCTTACTTTTGGTCCTGATGAAGCGCCACGGATCTCCTTGACCATAGAGGCGCGAAACATGTCAACCTTGTAGTTACTGGGGCACTTTACGCCTATTGGAGTAACTCACGACCCTTCGGGGTTTTTTATTCTGGCAAGGGCACCTCCACAATAAATCAATTGACTCCGGGTACTCCTTAGCCAGTTTTAATTTTTACGCACCAGTCTCACCCTCCAAGTAGGACCCGCTCTCTCTATCCCCCCCTCCCACACACCCGCACTCATCTAACGGCGTTTCAATACAAAAGATCTCCGCCAAAGTGACCCTTCGGGGGACCCGTAGGGCATTGCAGCGCCGGCCCGACGAGGAGCAAACGCCCGATGATGAAGCATGACATCTCTCGGGGTGTGTGAGGGCAACATGAGACAAGACACGGGCTTGCCTCCGATTAATGGGTTCTAGACCTAGGCTTCATCTTCTTCCTCTTCCATCCCTCCCCCTCTGCATTTTTTCTGCATTCTTTCCTCCTTTTTCGGTGAGTGGGTGACTGTTAGCACCCCTCCCGTTGGAACGGTTACCCTCGATTTGGTACTACTATTAACAGGAGCACGGGTACTGGACCACAACCAGCTCCTAGTCCCCCCTTCTTTTGTTGAGACATGTTATTTTGGCAGCCAGACGTCCCTCCACTAAGACGGTATACGCCTGTAGATGGAACAAATTTGTGGCATGGTGCGCAGCAAAGGCTCTGGATCCCCTTTCTGCCCCTCTTTCTGAGGTTCTCTTGTTCCTTCTTTCTTTGGCCCAGCAGGGCTCTGCTCTGGGCACTCTTAAGGGCTACCTCTCGGCCATTTCCTAAAGGGCATTACTCATCTTTTTCCTCCTATTCCCTTCGTAATGCCTCAGTGGGACTTGAACTTGGTTCTGACTTACCTTATGTGCGCTCCCTTTGAGCCACTTCATAACTGTCCTCTTCGTCTTCTTACCTTAAAGACTGCTTTTCTGGTTGCCATCACCTCTTCTCGCAGGGTGAGTGAGCTCCAGGCTCTTTCTTCAAAACCTCCTTTCCTGGCTGTTCATCCGGACAAGGTTGTACTAAGAACCAGACCTTCCTTTCTTCCCAAGGTGGTTACTTCTTTCCACATTGGCCAAACCATCACTTTTCCCACCTTCTTTCCGACTCCACATCCTTCAAAAGAAGAAGAGAGGCTCCACCGTCTGGATCCAAAACGGGCGCTTTCCTTTTATTTGGATCGCACCAAACAATTCCGAGTGGATGATCAGCTCTTTGTGGGCTACGTGGGTGCTAAGAAAGGTCGGGCCGTGCACAAACGGACCATCTCTAGGTGGGTCGTTTTGTGCATTAAGGCTTGTTATTCCTTGGCAAAGAAGGAGCCTGCAGTGGGGCTCCGCGCCCATTCCACCAGGGCGACGGCAGCTACTACTGCTTTGGGACGAGGAGTCCCCCTTAATGACATCTGTCAGGCAGCTACGTGGGCATCTCTGCACACGTTCACTAGACACTACTGCCTGGACAGCCAAGTCCGGAGAGACGGCTTCTTTGGCCGTTCTGTTCTCCAGGACTTTCTGGTGTGAACTTGGTTCGCAGACCCCCCTCCGGGGTTGGTATTGCTGGGGTATCTATTCTAAGGTAAGGAATCTATAACTAACTGTTTCTTTCAGATGAACAAATTACTTACCTTCAGTAACGATATATCTGTAAGAAACATAGGTTAGTTATAGATTCCTTACCGCCCCACCCATCCTCCCCGTTCTGCGAACTGATTTCTAGGGTCAGGGAATCCCTTTCAGTGCCCTAGTTTTGAGCACCAGTGGTCAGTGTCTTGCATGGCTCTGCGCTTCTGGCATGGAATGTCGTGTAAAAGAACTGACGTCAGCGCGCGAGGGTGGAGTCTAAGTAGCTACCGCGACGTCATCCCGGCGACCATGATGCCAATGATGAACACGGAGCCGACCGACGCCACCTTTCGACGCGCAGGGGTACTGCTGACGAAAAAATTCTCCGGATCCAGCCTCACGCCTGGGGGTAATTCTAAGGTAAGGAATCTATAACTAACCTAAGTTTCTTACAGATATATCATTACCGAAGGTAAGTAACTTGTTCATTACCCCTCACCTGCCTGGAGTTTTTAGCCCTTTGTATGGTGGGAATTTATGCATTTTTCATGGTTGTCTCCCTCATACCAGGCAAGATAGCCCAGGAAACACAAAAGCTCATAGAAATGATATTGGAGGAGCTTGCCCTTTTTCCATTTGGCCATCCTCGTTGGCAGATAGAAGAAAGGGATGTTAAAAACACAGCAATTACCCAACTTTAAATGGGGCACGTTAACTGAAAATTTGGGTGTAGGGGCCATCTGCTGTTTTTTGGCAAATATCTCATTACCACCTAACTCTGAATGAACCCCTAAATACCCATATTTATTTATAAGCATGTACTAATTGTAAAATAAAGGAAAGAGAGGGTCAATAATGTACAGAATGCTAGGGATTCTTTGTATGTATGCACTTTTAAAAACATTTTTAAAAACATAAAAATTATTAAACTTCCACAGCTAGAAAAGTTAATTGCATTTGTGGTCGATTTGTGGTCGATTAAATAATTTGCTTTAAAATGTCTTCATAAGGATAGAGGTTCAAAGCCATTCAATAACAGCATATTTTTTAAAGGTATGTATGGGTGCCAGACTTACTAGAAATAAATTCCTTTTTTAATTAAGGAGAAATTTGTATTTCTTAACATATATATATATTCAATTCTGACTCTGTAATTTAAAAGTTAATAATAATTCCCAAATTTTCTTTATCAATATTTCTATATATGACTTTATTATACAGTGCATGTATGGGTTACTGCGAAGTCAAATCCCTTTTTCCCAAGGAAGTCTAGTCCAATCAAATTAACCTGAGGTGTCTAAAAGGTAAAAGGGCAAGAATCTTCTGTGGAAGGATGGAGTAACTTATATCTGTTATTCAGGAAAACTTTAAAGCTTTTTTAGTTTCAATGACATGTTGTGCAGAAAATGTTAAAGCCCATCGACTTTCTCATGCAATACAGCCTGCTTATTGCATTGGTATTTATTTAGCGCTTTTTGTTTATTTTGTTGCAATGTGGCATAGTGGTAAACACACTAATAAAGTAACAAAGTGTTGTGTACAATCAGAGTGAGTGGGGTGATTTGAGTGTGGAGGATTGGCGATTTATCAGTATGTGAATTACAAAATGTATAGATTCTGTTAGAAGGTTACATTGGCTCTATATTAACAACTTATAAGTGGTGTTTTTGTTATATGACACTTCATACAGCAATCTGTAGGATCTAAGCACTGAAAACATGCTAACTAATCCTCTACATACAACATGTTGAATTTAAAAAGAAACAAGCTATTCCTTCAAAAAGAAACTTTATTGACCAGTTGCAGCCCACCAATTACCAGGCAGGACTCAAACTAGATACAGAGCGCCTCTTGTGGTTAATGAGAGGTTACTCATCTATTGCCTAGCAACGCATGCCAAGATTGTGCAGCACAGTGTGAGAGGGCAGATGTATATGTTACTTTGAGGTTGTTGTTATTCGCCTCAGTGTCCGTGTTACAGGAGTCTCGTTTGATTGACAGAAAAGTCCTACAACCCCCTTTTCCAAAAGAAGCATTATTCCTGATTCCTTTCAGCTATGCATTAAGTCATCTCTGATTATAACATGAGTGGTAGAGTCCCATAATACAGTTAGGATGCTTCAGAACGTATTAGACCCCTAAAACAATTTATGCTGGTGATGGTAGGTGCATAGTTACTACCAACTACAGAAACATTGATACTTTCATACAATCAAACCACAGAAATCACAATTCAGAGGTTAACAGGAGTTTACAGCCAAATCAGGAACACTTGTGCGTGAATACTGCACATCACAGTGATTTACTCCCACATACATTTCACAGAGCAAAACCAGGCGAAATTTATGCGGGTAAAAATGAGGGGAAACCATGCGGTAATCAATGTAGAAGCACCGACTCCTGTGACTGTTCCTCGGTTCTGAGGAGTACAGTTGTAATGGGGCTGCAATATGTATGGAAGTGGGAAAACCTCATAATGCTTTGGCAAGGCATTAAGGAAACACAGCGTCAATTAATTTTAACTTTCTTTCAATTAAGCTAAACATTATTCTAGTTTCTAGAAGAAAAAAATAAATGGTGAAAACTTTGGTTAAAACAATTGTTTTAAGCTGAAAACGAAGGGTACTTCTGTTTTTAAATTATCAGAAAACCAGGGGCCAGATTTACTAAGCTCTTGCGTCGCCTTTGTGTCACGCAAGGCAACGCAAGGGCTCAAATGAGATTTACTAAGCAACGCAAAGCCACCTGCGGGGCTCTGCGTGGCTTAATAAATCCACGTAACGCAAGGCAGCGCAAATTGCTGCATTGCGTTACTCTGTTTTGGGAAGGCCTTCCATGGGTGGAGCAGAGGCGTTCCCATGCTAGCACCCATGGATTTTGATGCAATCCCAGTGTTACTAAGGTCAGTAAACCTGGGATTGTATCGAAATGGTACGCCTTCCCAACACAGGTGTAATGAGGAGGCGTAACGCCTGCGCAGGGAGGGAGCAGGAATGCATCATGTCTTAGTAGATGTGGCACATTCCTGTTCTCTCCCTGTCATGCAACACCACACAGCACATTGTTTTGCTACATTGTGTTGTATGACAATTTGATAAATCTGATCCCAGGTGTCAAGCTACACTAATAAATTTAGCCAAAAGTGTAGTTTGCTAACATGGGCCTGGGAACAATCGGCATTTTGATTCTAGGTTTTTTTAATCAGAGCCTCCTGAACCCCACATCACTTAAAAAAGTAGACCCACGATAAAAGCCTCCTGAACCTTTCTTATGCCCCCAAAAGAAGCACCACTATACACCTTCAGTCCAGAGGAATGTTCCGGATTTGTCCACAAGCAGGAGGTGTTTTTTTCTGTCTTCCAGGTCTCCAGAACCATATCAGAGGCAGTATCTTGTTGGAGCACTGGGCCCTGAAACATAATCTCTTAGTCAAGTCATCAAAGATTCTGCTCCACTGGTTATATGGACCTTTATTAGCTGACTTGAAGCATTGAAAGCGACAAAAACATCAGCAATACATTTCTTACTTGTGAAGCCTGTGACTCCACAAGGACCAGGAATCACTGAATATAGTTAAAGAGTTTTTTTTCCGGTCTGTCAATCAATCCAGTATATGTGCAAACCAAAAATAGATACAATAAATGCAGCAGTACAAAAGGTAAGCTGAAGAATCTCAGTAGGTTAAGGCAAAACAAAATGACATATTGAATTGGAATTATCACAATTGTATAAACACAAATTAAAGTGGACAGGTGTTCCATAAAGAAACCTAGGAAAGGGAAGTTTCTCTCCTCCAAACAAAGATCAAATATAGGGTCCTCTACCGAGGATCTCTAAATCGGAAGCACTGAAGAAGAAGAAGGTGTCAGCATGATCAGAATTCAGTAAAAGTCCAAAAATAAAAAGAAATAAGTGTTTAGCATAAAGCTTCACACATGTAAGAATAAAGCTTCACACATGTAAGAAAAGGGCAAGCAGGGTAGGGAATCTGTTCTACCTTCAGCTTTGTGAACACCAATTTAAAAGTAACAAGAGAGTCAGAAGCGTTCTTATCTCCTTCACATCACCAGCGACCCATCAGAACACTACTTGAGTGCAACTGCAACATGGCTTCAGGTTCACCCCACATCGGACTAAAGCTTTGGCTCCCAACCGTGAGCAACTTGCCATCCAGGTACATGATGAACAAAAGGCTTCTTTCTACCATTGTTTCCACACTTTTACTGCCAAGTTTCTCTCAAGCCTGTCTATCAGTTGTTTAATACAGACAATAAATGCTTCTCTAGCTAATGTAAATCATTATAATAAGCCTGTAAGAAAAAGATAAAACATGCTGATGAGGTAAAAAGCATTTCAACTGAGGCTTTTAGTCAGGCTAACTTTAGTTAAGCATTTAATGAGCACTTCGAATACATGGTTATATATGCACACATGTAAATTTAAAATAAATGCAACATGAGCAAAAGATTACATGTTTACATAAGCAAATATCTCTTGAAGTGTAAATGTAAAATGTGAATAAAGAAATACATGTCTTCGTGTTTAAACTAAACATTAGTGCACACATGTCTATGAATCTCTAGTTTGTACAGTGAATACATTTCAGTAATGTGTTTAGATGCTTCACACAAGTTAATAAGATTAAGCCACACAGTGCATATAATGTCAGGTGCACGTATATTCTGTGATATGAAAGGGTGGAGTCTAAATTACGCTGCTCCAATCCCCCTCTGATGGCAATGTTAGCTATCACAATCAACATATGAATCTTATCAGATGAGATCAAATCAAAACCCTGAAGTTTTCATCATTTTCCATTTAGCATCTTCCAGGTACTTCATTTCATCATAAAATGTGAACTGACTCTTCTCTAGTTCCATGGTACTTCTCTTTTTGCTTTCATACACTTGTATCCTTTAAAGATTACAAACAGACATATTGCACACAGGGCAATTATAACAAGAGGTTTTAAACTGAACCAACTAACCAACTTGCAAGGTTTCCAAACCAATTTCCCACTGCAGCATTTACAATTGCTTCCCAAGCACCTGTAGCTTCCCACACCTTTAAATCTTCCTTAAGGTCTGTCAGGTTCTTAATGTATTTCTTCACCTCTTCACGCTTGTCAGGTATATAGGTGCAGCATTTCTGAATATTTAACATCTTGCAGACTCCGCCCTCTGTGAGAAGGATGTCTAATACAAGGCGATACAGCATTCCCATAGACTTTATGGCTATCCTTTCAGTGTCCCTAGCTAACAATGAACTTGCAGTTCTAGTAGATAGCTTATCAACTATAGTGGACAATTTTAAATTTTTCATATCATTCAGAACTACTCCTACAGAAGTAATCAATGCACCAAATATGTCTCCTGCTATTTTAGCACCGCTACTGCTTCTCCTGGATCTAGTATGTGAACTCCATATACGATCATCTAAATGTTCTACATGATAAATCTTCGGGAAGACTACTGCCAAGTAACATGTGCCATACCATCCTCGTGGTAATGTGAAATAGGCTTGATCTCCACAAACATAATAAAGCCCAGGAATAACAGGGCCTGGCCAATTTCCTTCACATTAAAAAATGTGATCACAATCACTCCTTCCAGTGTTTCTAGTGCTAACTGCAGATTTGAGTTTCCGCACACACAACTTTACTTTTTGCTTCCAATCTAAACAGAATTCAGGCATAACTGTTGACTGTTGATGATTGAACTCCTCCTAAGCCCATTGGTTTCTATACCTCTGATCCCACCCTGGTTTCCAACGAACATCTATTGACCTTCTCCTGTCCTTACCAAATCTAAAAATTTCTTTTCAACATCAGTTAGGATACAAGTTAAATAGTTTCTATTGGTGTGAGCTATATCTAACATTAGAATTTTTAAAGAAACTATCAGCTGTTTCTATCTCTTGAGATTTGGGGTGGCAATTCAAATGTTTGAAGAAAGGGATTTCAGAAAGCACTAAATCATAATTCGAGAAATAATACTGGACATGACCCTTTCCATATAAAAGATGCATCAATAAACTACCAAACACCATATGTAAGAGGAATATGGTGGTAGGTGATACCTTCTGCGGCTGATGCAGGCAACTGCGTACAAAGGTAGCAGTCCTTTGCATCCATGGTGTCAATGTACTCATAAAGCTACTTGAAATAGGCGTTTGAGGAAACATCTCCTCGTAACAAATCTACATGCTGTGTTTTGAAATCAAATGCATGTAAGCTATTGTCAGTAGGATTGTCAGTAGGATTTGGAGTTCTAGGGGTAGTTCTAGATCTAAGCTCAACTGAATTGGGAAATGTGGGGGAATATAGTCTCAGAAGCACAATAATTAGTCCTACAGTTACAGCTATCAATACACCTGCTAAGATAATCCTACTCCTACTTTGGTTACCAGTTTCCATTCCTTCTCTAGAATCAGACCGTTGAGCAGAAATTTGCAGCAAGCCAATTTCTTTGTGCATTTCTACTTATGCAGATGACAAACAAAGTCCGTATATCATGTGATGAATTTGTTTTACAAAGTTTTCATGAGTCTTCCTTAACCCTGCTCATTCTGCAGCCTCGGGTCTAGGTAATCTTCCTAATTCTTTTTAACAAAGTCTATTTAATTGTCTCTAGTAAAAGCGTATATCAAAGTTCAGCTTAGAGATCATACCAATGATAAATCATGTCAGTCTATTCAGTGGGAAGGCAAATATAAAATGCAGTTCAGCCACAATCTTTAGTTCACGGAGGTTCAACTAGAATTACACTGTTACCCTCCAAATCTCAAAGTTCTCTCTCTCTCTGTCATTGTGGCAAAGTATGTCCATTCGGGGGATAAGTACATCCAACAGGGCACTCTAGCTCTCTTTGATATCCTGAAGACAGGTTTTTTGTTTTTACTTTCACTCAGACCAGAATGCTCAGTTTCCTCTGGGATAGTGTGGGGAACATGCTCTGTAGGCAGATGCAGTCTCTCTCTCACTCCTGCCTTCTTGGCCAACTGTCTCCAGCTCACACTCGGTTTTCTACAGCACTAGGCCCTTCACTAGGGTCTGAATCTAGCTCAGTTAACACCACAGGACAAGACTCTTTTGTCTCAATCTCAGCTGTCGACTCATCAAGACAGGCTGAGCACATGCTGTTTCAGGTTCTTGCAATTTTCTGTAACTTGCTCAAACTCCTCCTCCTGCTGCCTTTCAGTTGCAACTTGCACTTCTGGGAGAGGTACACATCATCAAGGGAATGCTCCACCCTGCAAGTATGGGCAGCGTGGATCATGTTGGGGAGGCCTCCACACTTAACAGCAGGGTTTGTTATGAGGATAGCCTGAAAAGGTCCCCGCCATCGAGGTTCCAGACACATTTTCCGAAACTGTTTGTTCACCAGGACCCAGTCACCAGGACTGAGGTCATGGCACTGCTCCTGATATGGTGGGGCGGTAGCAGCTCCAACCTGGTGAGACACAGAATGCACCATATCAGCAGATCCTTTGCAGTAATCATTAATCATGTCATCTGTAATGCTCAAAAAAGCATTTGCAGGTACAGCTGGACGTCTCATTGCCTTACCAATCATGATTTCATGGGGTGACAGCCCTGTCCTCCAATCAGGAATGCTGCAAAAACTCATTAACACAAGGGGCGCATCTGGCCATTTCAAAGACGTTAAAGCACACACTTTGGCCAAACTGGGTTTCAAAGTGCAGTTGACCTGCTCCACTATACCTGAAGCCTCAGGCCGGTAACTGCTCCACTTGTAATGTTGCACACAACATCTTCAGGACCTCATTATTGAAATTAGTACCTCAGTATGGCTATAATTAAGTCGGGAAACCAAACATCGCTATGAGCTCCTTCAACAACTTAGCTACTGTGAGCTTATCATTTCTTCTGGTAGGGTAGGCTTCAACCCAACGTGAGACGATACACACAATCACCAGGATGTATTTCAGCCTGTTGCACACAGGCATCTTGATGAAGTCTAATTGCATCCTGTTGAATGGCCCACCTGATCTTCCTATGTGGCTCAGTGTCACTACAATTCTTTTCCCTACGTTCATCTGTTGGCACACAACAAATATGTGGCGCAATCCTTCAGCCATCAACCTAAATCGGGGATTAAATCAATTCTGTGAAAACAATCTGACCATTGCATCCCTCCCAGCATGTGCAGGGCCATGAAAATGTCTAGCCATTGGAGACAACAGGCTATCTGGCAATACAGGTCTTCTATCTGCGGAACCTAAATTCATCTCCTTTAACACAACCTGCTCTGACCCAACTCTGCTGTTCTACCTCTTGCATTTCCTCCTGTATTCTCTTCATTTGCTACCAAGTATCAGCTGTTGTCAACAAAAGGTTGTAATTGGTCTCACCTTCAGACTCATTTACATATTCACCATTGAATGTTTGGGCCCCATAGGCACAATATCTTGCAACCTCAACAGCATATCGTTTGCCAATTGTCACATAGTCCTCTCTGCGCCGATGGGCAGAACCCTTCACAACTGCAATTTTGGTAGGCAGTCGCAGTGCTTCTAGCAATCTCATAACATGCGCACAGTTTTGGATTGGAGATCCTGATGAAGTCATGAATCCCCTCTGAGACCTAGCTGACCGAAGTCTTGAATAACACCAAATCCATACTGTCTATCAGTGAAAATTATCACTTTCAGCTGTTCAGAAATGCAGCATGCCCTAGTAGAGCGATTAATTCAGCCACTTGTGTGGATGTCACTTCTTGAAGCCAGGAGGCTTCAACTACACCTGTGAGTTTACAGACTGCATAAGCAACTCTTTGGGTTCCTCCATCATCTCTCAAGCAGGACCCACCAACAAACTTTATGAGATCAGAATCAGTCAGTGGTTCATCCTGTATATCTAGTCTTGGTTTGGTGCACAGTTCAGTGACATCAAGACAGTCATGCTCTACTTCTTTGTCATCACCTTCAATTTCAGGCATGGGTAAAAGGGTTGCAGGATTTAAGGTAGCACACCTCTTAAAGATGACGTTCTCATCTGCAAGAATAATCTGCTCATACTCAGTCAGTCGACTGTGGGTCAGGTATTGAGTGAATGTATGCGTCAACAACATCTCCACAGAATGGGGCACAAATACAGTAAGGGGATGTTAGAAATGGGAGTCTCTCGGCAATGGTTTGCACCTTTGTTTAAGAAGGGGCCCTTCTTCCTAGTCAGGGTAAGGGGGATATACTTCTAAAATAACCCCTGCTTACTCCCTTGGTAGCTTGGCACGAGCAGACAGGCTTATCTCAGAGGCAGTGTGTGAAGCATTTGTGCACACATACAGTAATACAGTGAAAACACTACAAATGGACACCACACCAGTTTAGAAAAATAAGTAATCTTTATCTAAACCAAACAAGACCAAAATGACATAAATCCAACATACAGTTATCAAAATATGACTTTTAAAAGGTAAAAACAGTTCTGTCCATAGTAAACTATGGATGCAACACTTTCAACACAAAGTACCTTGGATGCGTCAAAATCACAAGCAAAAACAGCTGCAGGGAAGTGATGCATCGGTTCCTTACACGCCGGGAAGGTGATGAGTCGGTTCCTTGCTCCAGGTGAGGTGATGCGTTGGTTCCTTACTGCCACGCTGGGGAGGTGATGCGTCGGTTCCTTACTGGAGAGAAGGTGATGCGTCGGTTTTGTACTGTGTGAGGAGGTGATGTGTTGTTTTCTTACTGCGACCTTGGAGTTGTTGCAGACTTGGCATCCCGGGACGATGCGTGGAGATTCGGGATGCAACAGTGCTTGATGCTGCGGCGGCACACGGGCGCTGCTTTGACTTCTTCAGCCACCATCCCACGATGCATCGATTCTAGCAGCCACACAGCAGGGCTCTGCGTCGGTCTCTTCAGCCGCACAGCGGCGATGTGTGGAAAGATGATGCGTTGTTTTTCTTCAGTTCTTTCAGGTTTCTCAGCTCCCAGTCACAGGAATAACCTCCAGAGGCCCAGAATTGGAGCAGGCACCTCATGGCAGGTCAGAACTCCCAGCAAGGAAGTTCAGGAGAGCTGGTGGTGAAGTCTTTGTGTCCCTGAGACTTCAGAACAGGAGGCAAGCTCTACTTCAAGCCCTTGGAGATCTTCTTCAAGCAGGATACACAGCAAAGTCTTTGTCCTCTCCTTGGCAGAAACAGCTACTGCAGGCCAACCCCAGACAGCACACAGCAAAGGGCCAGTACTTCTCCTTCAGCTTTCCCAGCTTTTCTCCTTGGCAGAGGTTCCTCTTGAGTCCAGAAGTATTTTAAATTTCTGGGGTCAGGGCCCCAATATTTATACAGCATTTCTCTATGTTTTCTTGTGGCAGAGAGGCTCTGTGCTCAGTCAAAACCAGTTCTGTCCTCTCTGGTCCAGCTTCCCGGCAGGAGGTGGAGACAGCATTGTGTAAGGCAGACCAGGCCCATGCAGGTGCAAGGAAATCTCCTCCCCATAGGGGGTAAATGCAGCCCAGGTCTATTCAGCCCAGCCCTGACTCATACAGGAAAGGCAGGACACACTTCAACCCCCCCAGTGGCTGTTTTCAGTGAATGCACTTCCCCAGCCCCTGTCACTCCAAAGCCAGACTGTCAATCCACAAACCAGCAGAGGCACACTGGATGTCTAAGCAAGAAAATACCCACTTTCTAAAAGTGGTATTTTCAAACACACAATATAAAAATCATCTTTACTAAAAGATTTATTTTTATATTCTGAGTTCAGGCATACTAAACTCTATTTCTCTATCTAGTCCCAATGGGAAGTTATACTTCTAAGAAGTTATAAGTAAACTCCCATTTTATCCTATGGGACAGAAGCCTTTCAATAGTGAAAAACGAAATACACTGTACTTCACTATCAGGACATGTCACACACATTAGTACATGTCCTACCTTTTACATACACTGCACCCTGCCCACAGCAGTACCTTGGGCCTACCTTGGGGGTGACTCACATGTAATAAAAGGGAAGGTTAGGGCCTGGCAAGTGGGTGCTCTTGCCAGGTCGACATGGCAGTAGAGACTGAGCGCAGACACTGCAGTGGCAGGTCTGAGACCCCTTTGAAAGGCTGCTTGTGTGGATGGCACAATCAGTGCTGCAGGCCCACTAGCAGCATTTGACTTACAGGCCCCAGGCACACGCAGTGCACTGTACTAGGGACTTAGTAGTAAGTCCAACAAGCCAATCATGAAAACACCAATCCATATTCACAATTTACAGAGAGAGCACTTGCACTTTGGCACTGATCAGCAGTGGCAAAGTGCGCAAAGCATCTAGACCAGCACAAATGAAATTCAGCACACAGCAAAAATACAGGAGGCAGAGGCAAAAAGATAGGGGAAAAACCACACCAAGGATGCCAGATCTAACAGGGGATGACCCATGACAATACTTTCACACTGCTCTATGCTGACACCTAGAGCTGCCACTGCTTTAAGACATCCAGGCAGCCCCGTGGCTACGGGGTCAAGAGTGGCAGAAAAATAAGGCACAGGTCTTCATGCATTTTCATGTATTTGTGCAAGCACTGAGTGGAGCCCTCCCTCTCACTGCAGAAAAGAGCAAAATTGTTATTATAATTGGGCATTCCCAGTGCCGTGCACGACAGAGACTTTCTCTCAGCTCTAGGAAGGCAACCAAGCAATCATTATCCCATGGTACCGGATCAGACACATCCTTATGTGTTAGTCTCTGTAAAGGCTTGGCCACTATGGAAAAGTTGGGTATTCACTGTCAACAGAAACCCACCATTCCCAAAAACATCCTGACTTCTCTCTGGGTGGTTGGTGGATTCATTTTCAGAATCGCAGAGATTCTTCTTGAGACACCTGCCTCACTCCCTTCTCAGTGTATGACCGAAATACAGAACTTCTTTTTGACAATACTGTAACTTATTTGGGGGACTCTTTATGTCAATTCTCAGTCAAATGGTTCAGCAGGGCAATTGTGCCTATGGTAGGGGAGGGCTCTGAGCAAAAAAAGTTTGAAGACCTCTGCCCTAAGGGCTTTACCAGACCTTATGTCAATCCGAAGGAGCCTTACGGCCCTACTGTACACTCTGCCATAAGCCCCGATTCACAGCATTCCGATAGCTGAGTAGCCCTAGTCCCAGTGCCAGGACACCTTAGAGGCAGCAATGTGCTTTACAAGTGTTATTTACATTACATTGCAGTCACACCTGTGACTAGACTGCTCATGGATTTCTTCAGCAAGTGCATTAATCACCAGAGTTTTCTTACTGTTGTTATACGCTAGGAATTTCTGGGTAACAAAGATCACTACCGCAGGTGCATTGACTTGTTAAATATTTTAAAACGGAATCTGTTTGTGATCAGCATCATCAGCCAGAACAGATTCATTCTCACTTTTGTCTTTATTGCCAATTGATTTTGAGCAGAGCTGTTAAAATAAATATGTACATTGACTGTCTCTCTGCTCCTTCCCTCCCGAAACCAGGTAGAGACCCCAAGGATAGGTCAGGGTACCGCCCGCTCTCACTACTAAACACGGACTATAAAATATTAAGTAAAATACAAGCAAACAGAATTCTCCAATATATACCTAAACTGATACACGCGGACCAGTGCGGATTTGTACCCGGACGGAGCACAGCTCTCAATATTAGGAGGTTACACCAAGTGATGACACAAGCAACAATAGACACCTCCACAATGGGGTGTGTGTCCCTAGACCTAAGACAGGCGTTCAACACCTTACACTGGAGTTTCATGTTACGAACCCTAGCGAGGTTTGGAATCCCAGACGAATATGTGCGGTGGGTACATTTACTGTATACGAATCCGACGGCGGGTGCCCGCACAGGGGCTCACATTTCACGACAATATAACATAGCAAGAGGTACCCGGCAAGGATGTCCGTTATCACCCTTGCTTTTTATACTAGCGCTAGAACCACTGGCCATCAAACTACGGGCAGATACAGCAGACAAGGGAATTAGAATGGGAACTGAAACACACATTATCTCTGCCTATGCAGACGACATAATACTCTATCTAAACAACCTCAAGGGGGATCATGAACCTATACCCTCAATATTCCATAACTTCCAAATACTGTTGGGATTATCCATTAACGAGACCAAATCGTATGCATACTTTTTCACTGACTCCACACAAGTAAACCCCCTAAGCTTTGGCAACTGGACGTTCCCAACAGCGCCAGTCACTTTCAGATACCTCGGCATTCACATTTATAGGGAGGCGCGGGACTTATTGGAGGGTAATCTGACCCGTGCAGTCTCAGCGTTAAAAGCTCAGATAGCATTCTGGACATCCTTGCCATTTCTGTAGCAGAAAGAGTAGCCATCCCAAAAATGGTAATGCTTCCCAGATTGTTATACTTTTTTACAAATCTGCCAATAATAATCCCGGAACACATGTTTAAAACAATGGATACATTGCTAGTAGAATTGATATGGGGCACGGGGCGTAGAAGAATGGGACTATCAAAACTCCAATTAGACACGGACAAAGGAGGGCTGGGAGTCCCGGACTTTAAAGCGTACTGCTACGCCAGTCAATTACAATGGCTCTCGTACTGGATTGCAGGCCACCATCTGCAGGAGATAAGTATGACAAGGCAAACATGGGAAAGGGGAGCGCTCCATACACTGTTATTACCGAATAGTAAACCCTCAACGACAGCGCCCCCATTGTTAAGGGTGGCTTTGACATATTGGAGAAAAGCGATCCGTTACACTAAAGGGCAGCTCCCATACGCCCCCAATATCCCACTACTGGGTCTCCCCACACCGACTGGGATAACCACCACTAAACGTATATCTAACTGGGCAGCGGAAGGAGTAAACACTATTGGAATGCTGTTTGCAGATAATATGCTAATGAATCATGATACATTCGAGAGGTAGCAAGGAGTCCCCAACACTTTATTTTTACTACGCGCGAGCCTTTGTAGATATATTAGAAATACTTGGGCCCCTGATGGAAAAGAACCCCCAACACATGAGCTAGTACACATGCAATACCTAATGGGCAACGGGAGACACTTGACCAGATGGCTGTACAGGGGGATACGAACACACGCTGCAACTTCATTACAGGTGCTTAGAGATAAATGGAACGGAGACATAGGCCGGAGTTGACAGATAAGGAGTGGGGGGTGATATTAGAATACCCAAAAAAGATATCTCGTAATCCTAAGCTCAAGCTTCTACAGTCCATGGTAGTACATAGAGCTTACCTGACCCCTCAGAAGCTGCACAGAATGTTTCCAGACACAGTCGACACATGTCCCCGATGCCACGCGCCATGCGCGGACTTGCTGCATATGTTGTGGGCTTGCCCGCAATTGATACACTTCTGGACAACAGTGCACAAAATACTATGTGAAATAGCCCCGGTGGTGGCAGTAGATACTCTCGAATATAGTATATTAGGACTAAGCCCTAAATGCAAGAAAAGAGGAACACAGAATACGTTCGCTAATTTGGCACTGATACTGGCCAAACGATCAATCACAATGCGGTGAAAAGCTGCTAAGGCACCGACAGTACAGGGACGGCATGACGAGGTAGTTAGATGGGGTAGAGCCGAAAGTATGGAGATTAAACGGGAAGAAAATAGGGTATTGAGGAAAATTCCTATCTCGCTGGAATGGAATGCAATGCTGGAGGGGTTTATTGCCACAGAACTCCCTATACAACAGGATGTGTAAATCAACACACTGAATAACGCATCTAGAGATGCAGACTGGAAATGTCCCGGCTCCCGCGCTAGGACATTGGATGGTGCAGGACCAACGAATCTTACACAGGAGTTAATGTGCCACACAGAATGGATATGCTGACTAACTATCCTCAGTAAAAGATGGAATGAGTCTGAGGGTCGGTAGGAGGGGGGTGGGACTCAGTTGTTTTGTTAATAGTTGAGGGTGGGGGGGGTTGTTTCTCAATATGGAAACTGCAGCACATTAATATGCAGACATCCTCATTGCTTTTATTGAAAATATACTGTAATTAATGCATACTTGATACTATGTATACACTGTACTGATATATGAAACCAGTTAAATGTACTCCATACTGGTAATGTATATGCCTTCGACATTGGCCTTTGTTGCATTATGAAAAACCAATAAAATATGTTTTTAATAAAAAGACTGTCTCTCTGCTCCTCAGGACTCCGCCCCTGTGACTCCACTCCCTTTCTGCTGCCACCCCTTGATCTCCAATTCATGCAATCCAACAGTGATTTTTTCCATTACCATTACAGCTGACAATCCATATATAATCATTCATGGCACACTGAAGCGAGCTCCAACGGCCTTTCAAGTGCATAGTTAAGAGATATAGTTTATAGATTATGTAATTTGATCGAGTGCCTCACATGAATTAGGTGTGCCATGCCAGTTTCCTTTACCATGGCACGAGAGCATACATTCAGGGGTAAATTAAGTGCACATGGTCTGGACACTAAGTGGACTAATGCGTCCATGGCAGGGGCCTGTGTTCGACCTCATGGTCAGAGGTTTAAATCCCTGCGGGTCCACTCAGCCTTTCATCCATCTCAGGTCCATAAAATGAGTACCATTGAGTTGGGTAACAATAAACGTCTGTTATTCATCGCCAAGATGCCTGCCTACGGGTGAACGTGCACTTTAAAAATACTTTTGTTATGTTATACTGTCACTGTGCGTCCCAGTCTCAAAACCAAAATATTTCTGCTAAGTGTCTACACAAACCTGCTCCGCAGTGGTGCAAAACTTACTAAAGGGTTCTGATCTGGCCGAGATTGTGCAAGAACTCTCGCTTCCTTCTTAAATGTCCTCATCAGTGACCACTGCTCAAAGCAGGGGTCCTGTGAATCATTGGTGGCAGTGTTTGATCTTCGCAATCTCACCAGGGCGCTGGCAATACAATCAGGTTTCTCTCTGCTAAGACTGCTTCAAAACATTCCAGACTTCATCGTTCAAATATGTCTGCCGTGGCCGACCAATCCTCTGCAATTTTAAAAGGAGATGGGGTAGTTCGAGGGGTGTGGGACGGATGTCTCTTGAATGCATCCTTGTTTTTTGATGAAGGATCGTGTCCGCATTTTTGCACTGGTAACGTGATCAGCAAACGAGTATAATCTGTCTGAAAAACAGCACAACAAAAATAATTAATTGGTATGAAAATTTGGACAATCACTGAAAAAGTGAATACACGGGTGCACCAAGTGATACACAAATGGAACACGTGTATGCTGCTGTTTCCTTGTGAAATGCTGATTCATTTCTGTCTTTTTTGGTGATTTGCAGGGCTCACTTTGCTGCCTTCTCTGCTGTGTCTGTTAATTCCCCAGTTTGATGTTCAGTCTTACTATTTCCATATTTTCCAGAACCTCTTCAATTAGCCCAAAGTAATGAAATCGTGTACCCAATGTCCTTGCATGTGTGGCAGTGCAGGAGAGGTCGAGCAGTGTAGGCTTTTACAGGCCAAACGTGTGTGTGACTGTGACCTTTTCAGGTTTCTGATTTAGTTGTGTCAGTAAGTATGGACTTCCAGTATGGAAAGCCTGCATTTAGTGAGAGTTTGCCTGTGGTTTGTGTTTCCTGACAGCAGTCACGTATATTGCAAGTTGGATATCTGGAGCAAGTTTTCAGTAGCCTTCTGTTTCTGGGTTGCTCAGGCAGCATCTCCCAGTACACTATGTTTTACATTTCTGAGGCTTCTCTTACGTTTCAGATCAGCGCCTCCTTCTGTATAGGGGTTCTAATACTGTGATGCTCAACAGTGACATTGCTGGGGAAAGCAGCCACTGCGTTCTCTATATTTCACTTTCAGTGATAAATAATTCGAAACTGAACTTTCACTTTCGATGAGTTCCTTGCTCCCCATCACAATTCATTCTCCTTCCATTCACCCCATGGTCCATCCTAATGGCTGACTTCCAGTGTTCCTATTATAGCACTCTCTCTTCATATGTTCGCGGTCTTCATTCCCACTCACTTTCCTCTCTTGATCTTCTTTCACCACATTTGGCTGAAAACCATGCTCCACAGAGGTAGTTTTAGATCCCAAAGGTTAGAATGAATCTTTATTCTGGCACTAATAACAACCTTCTCTCCCGATTGCTCCATATCAAATGCACTTTTCGTTTTTTCCATTCTCTGTGGCCTGCAGTCTCAGGATGAGAACAATAAATGTGCCACTGACATCTGCGGACAGTAAAGTGCTGCTCTGCAATGTCAAGGACAGATTTCCAGCATGGAGGCTCCGAATCAGTAAAAGGGACTGCGGTGGAAAGGCGAGCTGGACTGGCAGCAGAAGTGTGCACTGTTCTGGCAAGGGTACCGTTGAAAACTAATGAACCAGGCGTGCACCAAGAGCTTTAGTGTAGGTTAACTACAAAGTGCATTGTGGGGGGAGATCCATCTCCCCTCCGGCAGAACATATAGTGCCATTATTGGCAACATCCCCACCCACAGTCTGAGCATGCATGAATAAATAAATACACAAGACAACTTTTGTTATGGGAAAATATTGCTGCAGGTTTATTCCATACAAAAGTATGCAATATGGTGGGTTATCTTACGGGCGATCCAAGGGCAGGCAGCTGTACCAACCTATGCTGCCCCGCCCGCCTGATGAGCCAGCACTGTGGGAAACCCAATCAGTGCTACACCTTGTGTGATCCTCCTCCGGATCACGTGACACATTGGTCCCTTATTACTCACGCCCCTTTCAGGGCGGAGCGTAGCAGGGCAAACCCCGGTTGGTCAGGCCCCCAACCGCCCGAAGGACTAACGGGGCGCCGTCGCGGTTTTCCAGGAACCTGCCCTGAGGCTCCTGGTCTTTGGCTCTGGCACCCCTATTGTGCCGTGCAGAGGTACCCTTACTGTACCCGTCTGCCGCAGAGGTACCCTTACTGTACCCGTCTGCTTCCAGAACGCCCTGTAACTCCGCCTGCAACGAAAAAAGAAAACATTACAACGTTCTACGTACTTTGCCTGCCAACCCCACGCCGGGTAAGCGGAAGGGTGGGAGACGGCGTGTCTGGCGCTAAGAGGACGCCACAGAGGCGGAGGGAGGTATAAGTACCCTCCCCCGACCTCTGTGCGCCGGAAGTGACGCGCCTAGTGCCCCGAGGTGAAGGACTCCTACCCTGAGTCCAACCACTAGACTAGGAGGGGTGGCGTTTGTGCCCAAATGGCACTAAAGGGCCGCCCTTTTAGGTGGCCCCCTGCGGGGCCGCGGGCAGCCGCATAGTGCCATTATTGGCAACATCCCCACCCACAGTCTGAGCATGCATGAATAAATAAATACACAAGACAACTTTTGTTATGGGAAAATATTGCTGCAGGTTTATTCCATACAAAAGTATGCAATATGGTGGGTTATCTTACGGGCGATCCAAGGGCAGGCAGCTGTACCAACCTATGCTGCCCCGCCCGCCTGATGAGCCAGCACTGTGGGAAACCCAATCAGTGCTACACCTTGTGTGATCCTCCTCCGGATCACGTGACACATTGGTCCCTTATTACTCACGCCCCTTTCAGGGCGGAGCGTAGCAGGGCAAACCCCGGTTGGTCAGGCCCCCAACCGCCCGAAGGACTAACGGGGCGCCGTCGCGGTTTTCCAGGAACCTGCCCTGAGGCTCCTGGTCTTTGGCTCTGGCACCCCTATTGTGCCGTGCAGAGGTACCCTTACTGTACCCGTCTGCCGCAGAGGTACCCTTACTGTACCCGTCTGCTTCCAGATCGCCCTGTAACTCCGCCACAGCTCTGGAGGCGGCCACCGTCGCAGCCAGGGCCCCCACCAAAACAGCTCATTTCTCACCTGTAACCTGCTTTCTAGGGCCTCCTGTATGTCCAGTGAAACGTGTCCATGCTGTGACAAATGCACCCCATGTTTGTCAACTTAACCTTAGGCGTACGCCTGGATGGCCAGTGCCCTCAAGACAGCTGTCTTCTCACTTGCCACCTCTCATTTCCAGGGCCCCCTGCAAGGCCAAGGGACAAATCCATACCCAATGGTGACAATAAACACCATGTTTCAAAGTAGCCCGTAACCTTAGCCTCAATCAGCTCGTGTCTGATGAAGCCCAGACCCTCTGGTCTGTGAACTTACGCCCTGAACAGTTCACTCTTACAGGGCTGTTCAATGGCCTCCTTTGACTTAGCCCGTGCCACACTCTGCGGTGAATAATCTCAGGCCACCAGAGCTCACATTGAACCATGTCTATGCTGATCTCACCTAAGTCAGCCTTCATTGCTTGCAAGGATGCCCCCTTACCCACGGCAGTGAGGTCATTGCCTCCTAAATGGATCACCAAGATGTTAGGGAGACCTACCCCCCCAACCAGTCTCTGCTCCAATTTGTTCAGAGCTGCTCCATCTCATTCCGGGGGACCCCATCCAGACAAACTGCGTCTGGGAAAACCGCTTGGAGCAATTTATCCTACTCCGGGAAGAGCAACTGCCTCACACTACCTGTAGGAATGTGATGGCCTCCCAGGAGGGAACTCTACTCTTACCATGGCTAACTTACCCTTGAGGCTAATGTAGGCTCCCACCTCCTGCAACCTGTAGTTGCAATCTTCCAGTATTTTTTGTGCTTTAACACCCTTTCCCCCCAATTTGTGGGACAGCATCACCCTTGTTAGATGACCGCTTCCACAACCAGCCTATCTACTAGGGCTACCAGGGCAGAGAATATAGTGCTTAACTGAATCAACGCGAAACCTGCCCTTAGGGCAGGGAACCCCTACTCTGTTGCAGTTACCCAGACATTTGCACTGGACCCTTTGGCTTGCTTTAACTAAAGCTCGATCCCGTGACCCTTGGAGCTCAATTCAGCTATAGACCTAGTTCACCTTGGTATCCCTGGAATGATTGCCTTCCACAAATTCAAGTCTGCATTCAGCTTCCCTTCTAGTCACCTTAACTTGCAGGATGGGAAATACAAACCCCACAAGACCAGGGGGTCAAGTGTATGTTACCAGTGATACTATCAGAATCTAAGGTTCCCAGTTTAAAGTATTGCCGCAGCCCCCTATTGTGGGTCTGCTGAGACCACACTGCCTCACAGCACGTTACCTTGCTACCCCATGCAGCTCACTTAATGCCCTAGTGTGTCCCTGAAAACACCTGACAGGTGAACTATCTGATGAACCAGGAATAGTGATAATAGCAAGTGTGTCCTCCTGTACTTGCCATGAATCCCTCCTGTCTTACAGAAATCCCGCCTGTTCAGCTCCTTCTGGGGGACTTCCCTTTTGCTTAACTGCTAGCACTGTGTGCAGTCGCGACATTCATGGGTAACATCCCGGTTTGCGCCCACCTTAACGTGCCATGCTGAGAGCAACTAGGTACCCCACATCCCTCTTCTCTATGAAGAGATAGAACAGCCGGCTGAATACACAAGACACAGGAAGTGTGCCCAATGAGAAACCCACAGTTCTGCAAGTTTGTGCCTATCCTTTCGGGGGGACTAGGCCCTCGTTTGCCCTTACTTGGATGACCCCCAGTGCTGGGTACAGGCTGATGAGTGGAACAGTTTTCCATGCTGCCGGGCAGGAGTGCCGTACCTTTGCCCAGGCAACTTATGACAAGGTGTGCCCTACAGGCAGAAGTCGGGAGATCTCCAAACCCACCTTACTAATACTCTTACAGTTTTCTGTGTATTGTGTTTATTGGAGCATAACATAATTGACTATTTGTCAAGCGCGCGTGCTCCCGTAGCCGAAATGGCACTGAATACCGATCTGTTACCCCACTCGCTGATAATTATGTACCAACCTCTGCCCTTTCTTAACTTGGGGGAATGCTGAATGCTTCTAAGAACTGTTGCCTGGGGGCAAAATTGGGTCACAGCACACAATTAACAGGCAACCCCCGGAGTGTGTGGTGAAGCTGGCCCTGTCGCCTCTGGCGGGGACTTGAACCCTCCCTTCGAGAAGCCCATGACGCCAAAGCTGCAGCCCGGCCTTTCGGCCCAACAGGGAGTGATCCTGTGAAATGAGGTAGGGGCCACCACCACCACCACCACCACCACACCCCGCATGTGAATCAGTCCAGGTTTACTTTGCCATGTGCAGTAGTGCAGCCACAATTCGCCGGCATCTAACCTGTGCAGTGTCCTGCTCTGTGCAGTCCCCCTCATGCTTCCACTGGGCACCTCTGCCTGATGTGTGTGACCTGGGTACATGGTCCCCTTGCATGGCAGCCTGCCAGTGAGATAATACATCACATACCCCATAAGTACCGCTACCTGCCTTGGTTAGAATCTTGCCTGGCATTCCTTCATGCCCATATATACCAAGTGACAATGGCAATACTCGGTCAATTGACCCGACCACACATCAAACCCCCAGAGACAAGATGCGGCCAGTTAACCTGCCCCAAACTCTGCGGAAACAACAAATAAGCAGGATCTGACATAAATGAGGGGATCCACGGTTGTACTTGAAAGTTTCGTACTGCCCCTACCCGATGTGCCCCTTGGAAAGATACCACAACCGCTTTGGATTTGAGCCTCACCAAGCACAACCTTTCATCCAGGACCTAACTCTAACATGACGTGTATTTGAGCGTGCTGTCACCCTAGGGGTCTGCTGGCTCTGACAGAGAAGTGACAAGATGAAGCATGCTAACTTGCCCCCAAACTCAGCAGGACACCCAGGTGTGCGAGCTAACCACCAACGTCTGCAAAAGCATGCCAACCCCTATAGTGTTTTACTTCCCTTTGCTCAAGGGGGGGGCAGTCCTGTCCAGAGGTGTGTCTATTGAACAACATGTGTCCTGGAAGTACCTATGATTTGAGTACAAATGTCACTACTTCATAGTACCTGGTGTGTTTAATAAAACTAATAACAGGTCTAACAAATCCATCATGCCCTTAATGATACGTGACATTCTACAAGCACTGCACAGAATTCCCCATGACCACTGGAGACTCCTCTGGTGACGCATGCCCCAGGTGGGGGTGAAGGGCTCATCCTTTTTAAAGAGTCAGACCTAGTTATACTGCGAAAGAGGCACGTGCGGCACTCGAATGAGACAAAATAACTATTCTTTGCCAAACAGAGCCTGTCCGTGACTATTGTCTATATTGGGACAAAAGATGAACCATGATATCACTGATCAAGTCTTATGTCATGTTCGCTACCTCTGGCATATTCTCATAAATCGCGATATATGACTGACACCGCACTCATCCTATGCTTTGTGTGATCTTGGCCCACTTTAGTGTGAGCAGAGCATACTTGGCTTCATAGACGATAATGCACAAGTAAACTACCCCCTCCCATCAAGTTTGGTTGTACAGTACATAGTAAGGGTTCAGTGGGCTAGTTACTGTACTGAGGCCCCCATGCCACTGCACTTGCGGCACTAATGAAAGCTTTGTCGGTTTGGCAGTGTCAACTTTGTTGCCTGCGCCACCCTACAGCCCCATGGAAATAGTGCTGAACTCTCGCTTACTACACTGCGGAGTGAGCCCACTGTATTCACCACAGTTCTTCACAATTTCCGCTTCTGACTAATTGGGAACACGTTCACCCCATGGTATCTTGGCGCTGCATAACATGTTTATTGTTACTCAACTCCATGGTACTCGTTTTATCGACCTCAGAAGGATAAATGCCGAGTGGACCTACCAGGATCAGAACCTGTGACCAAGAGGTTGAAACAAGTCACTTTCTGTTCCGCCGCTCCCCAGGCCTGTGAATAGTCACCCCGGGCCGACGTCTGGCACTTGAACCCTTACTTGGACAGGCCCGAGCTAGAAACCCAGATCTAGAAGACCCGCCAACCGGCTGACCACTTCCCACACCAGTGTCACGCAGCCACTCCGTAGCCTGGATACTAAACCAGGCATAGATGTATCGGAAGACCCATATCTTGGCGCTTGCCTGCCACAAATTTCACTGCATGTCCTAGTCTGTTAAAACTCGGGCGCAGGGTAGCCTGCCCAGCTAAGCCCACGAAGAAATCGCAAGACACCTCCAGCCAACGCCTGGCCAAGCAAACACTACTGGCCACCTCACCCCCGTTACGGTACCTCTCGTTGCAGTCGTTGCGTGAACCCAAGTCCACAAACATGCCAGCACAGGTTTGCCCCCAAATGGCAGTACAATTCACGATGGAAAACATGAGACTGGTGAAAAGAGAAAACACCACGCCCCCCGCAACACATACTTCCATGTAATGCCCACCGCGATGGAGAGCACAAGTTCCCTGTTGCCCAAGCAATGCAAAACAAGGAAGGACCCATATCCCGCCGTTCTCCTGACAGTACCGCCCCTGTGCCAGGGAGAGTACGCGGCAACCGAGCCCATGGGCCAAAATGAGCCAAGATCACCGGCCCACCCATAAAGGCGCGGAATCGCCGTCAACAAGCACACCAAGAGGACATTTGTCAACAGTGAAAGCAAAACCGCCCAGCGAAGCAGCGAAACTTCAAACAAGTCCACAAATCTCCCGGCCCTTGGGAGCAGCAAGTGGCGGAGCCCGGGCTGTGGCATTAATAGTGCTTGATACCTGCACCGGTGAAAGGAGACAATATTATAAGCAAGGTGTGGACTTGTTACTAAACATCCTAGCACGTGGCCCACGGAGCACCCTTAAAGAGGTGCACAAAATTTCACATTTGTGAGTTGGAAACCTACTAAAATTGGAACAGGTTGATGAACAATCGTGCAGAACCACCTTGTGGCCTAAACAGTTTGTGCCGGTAGGGGAAAACATGAACTAACTTCTCTTACGGCAATTCTACCTATTGTGCCATCCAACAATCCTGTAAATTATTTACAACATCACTCAAGTTGAGGTACAACATTTATGTAAAGTTTTAATCAGTAGCGTATTTCGGTACACAATTTATTGTGTCTTTAACATGCCTGTACTTTGGAACAACATTTACGTTGGAAATATTTAAACCATACCATGGTTTCATACTGCTTGTAACGTTTACAAAATATTACATGACACGCTACCAAGTCTCTTTTGCCACAGTAGGCTAATGGGCATAAATGATTGCAAAACTAAGGCCACTGTGAAAGCCCAAAAACATGTGCCTGCCCAACCCAGGCCTCATCCCACGGCCAAAACCGGCTCCTATACCCCGCTTAACCCCAAGTACAACCACTGGACGTCCTTACACTGGGGCCCGGCAGCACAATGAATCGGGGCTGCGAATACACTGGTCCCGCAGGACCCATTTCCACTGCTCTGGAGCGATGGTACTGCAGTAGTTGCGCCACGCTCATCCAGGAAAAGGGTCAACCGACCGGAAAGGCGCCACCCCGGGAGAAAGAACCATGGCCCCCAAAGAGCCCCCTACTCCCTGCTCGGAAGGCAACAGCTCAGGCCCTACCTGCTACCTTCTTCACCACGTACTACGGCTCCTGAGGGCCCACAGTGTCACCTGTTCCCCGCTGCCAACAACCACTCCGGAAAGGGGGCCGGGGCAGCTGACTGCACCCCCTCGTGCCACGGCTAAAAGTTATTTGCCCCTAGAGAAACAGGCGGGTCTGGGGTCATGCACCACCAGGCTGGGAAGATAATGCAGGATTTATACCATTGGGGGGGTGTGCATTAGCAGTCGCAGTCCCACTGAGCACGCCAGGGTGGAATATGTCGACTTGCCCAAGGTCACAGATGTTGTAACACGCGAGACCCGCCAAACTCTCCTGCACTAACGTCGGCTGCTCCTGGCCCTGACGGCACCATCTCTCCGACCGGACCCTATGCCAGCAGCAAATCAGCATGCAAACTCCTGCCCGCACGTAACCGCGCCCCTAACACATCGCAGGCCTCGGAGCTCGGGACATGTAGCTCCAGTATTAGCCCCCCCCCCCCAGCAACCACTCTCTGCTCACCGGGGCCGACCCTCCCGCCTGCCTCGCCGCAGGGGGACTCTTCAGCCTGCTTCTCATTACCGTGTGCGGTGACGGTCGCTCTTGGGCCACTGGAGGCCCCGCCGTTCAGGCCCGTGCCCCGCCCCGCTCACACAGACGCTGACCTCCGCTCCAGCAGGATCTGATTACCCAATCAACACGCGCCAGATTAATGAGTCTTCTCTGCAGACGGCCGGGTACCTGTGCTGGAGGCACTCCCTTCGCCTGATTTGTAACCTCATCCGCTCTCAGTCTGCCATTACACCGAGAATTCCCCCCCCCCCCGCACAAGCAGGCTCCCACAAGGAGGTAGGATCCCAACACAGATGAGGGCAAAACTAAACAGTGGGGGTTACAAATAAAGCCCACGACTCGCCGAAACAAACGACGCCCGCAGCATCGCCAGACCAGGGGACAGGACAGCATGACCAGCCGGGGACAAACGTCCACTGCACTGCGGCTCTACGTGCCCCCAGGTAGACGGGCCCATACCACCGGACTAGTGCCCGATCACCCAGTCCGGACCAACAATAACCTCACCGGAGCGGTGAGTGCCACCACACTGCGGGTGACCGGGGCAGGCCTGAGGCCCCTTCTGACGGCGCCCGATCGCCCGTGGCCTTAATTGACTACCGGGTCTGGCACTAAATAGCTCAGTAGCAGAAACAAGCACACGCCACCTATAACTATTCAATTAATCTATACAGTGCAAATATAACAGGTGTCTCTTTAAAAGCAATGACAATCCTGCTACAAACAACTCCAATCCTGCGCCTACCAGAAAACGTGAAGCTGTGGACATCAAGGGGTGCAGGGCAGGGGCTTTGCGCACCCGGACCCTAATACCTTACGCTCACCTCCTAAACGCGATTCACGCGGCCCGTGACTCGGCCTCTCCACCCCCGATGTCCACTATACAGACGGCGTGTCTGGCGCTAAGAGGACGCCAGAGAGGCGGAGGGAGGTATAAGTACCCTCCCCCGACCTCTGTGCGCCGGAAGTGACGCGCCTAGTGCCCCGAGGCGAAGGACTCCTACCCTGAGTCCAACCACTAGACTAGGAGGGGTGGCGTTTGTGCCCAAATGGCACTAAAGGGCCGCCCTTTTAGGTGGCCCCCTGCGGGGGCCGCGGGCAGCCGCATTCCCTAGCTGGAAATCAAAAGTTCACCCAAGATGGCCGCCGTTGCCCAGGCACCTCCACAAAAGGGGAACACACCATGCGTCATTCTTTCTGGCGGAGGGGAGAAGAATCTCAAGCGTGAGGACTGCATCCAGGAAGATGGATGAGGAGGTAAAGCACTGTGCTGGCAAGCGTACCATTGAATACTAATGAATCAGACATGCCCCAAGAGCTTTAGTGTAGGTTGACTACAAAGAGCCATGTAGGGGAGAATCAAGGCCTTCTCACACATGGGCCTTTCCATCTGTCCATGTGGAACAGTGTGCAGCATTGTTTTCATGGACATGTCAGATCAGGTCAATGAAGGATAATGTTGAAGCTTTAATTGTTTACCCTAACTTATTAGTACACATAAAACCCTCTACACAGTGGGCAGTGACACTCATTTTTGAGCACAGATACTTATTTTTTGTCATCAGCCTTTGAAAAATGGCAAGAAACAGAAAGGCAAAAGATGAAAAAGGGAGGAGGAAGAGAAACTTAGGAAAATTGTGACCAAGGGAAAAAGAAAGCTGCAAAGATGTGATAAGGAGACATCCTAGGAAACACTTAGAGCACTTATGTTTTTACAAATCAAGCACTGCCTGCATACAAATGTTTATGGCCTTCGTGTGTAGTGATGTAAAGGGTCTTGTACTGCAGAGAGGACACACATTGTTTTTCACAAGGTCAGAAATCCTATAGGGGCTAGGGGAAAGCATAGAGACCTGTGCATCAGCGTCGATAAGTAATGCTCAAATATGTAACTGCCTCACCTTGACCCTGCCTACATATGCACTCTTTGATGTTATGATGTAGATCACTAGCAAGGTATTTAGTACCATTGTGATAAAGAAGCACTTTTATTCTGCATGGCTTTTATTCCTCGCTTTGTCTATTCTGCACCATCCGTGTTCACCGAGATATACTGTTATTGTTAAGAGAATTCAAGATGAAATAACTCTGAGCTCTGCATATCAGTGCCATGTGTCCTTCTGAATCCATGTGTCTACATAGGTCCATCTAACCCTTTCATATGTTTGTATCTGATCCTGCATTTCTGCCCCTTTAACTTTAATGTCTATAGACTTCATTCATTGAGCTATTTGCATGTGTAAGTTAGGGTTAGATGTGCAGATAACTTTACCTACCAGTGTGAAACTACTTTTCAAATTCAGAAAAGTTGGTTTTACACTCATATGTGGATTTACTCGCACAGAGGTTTCCATGTGAGTAAATATACTTCTCCTGTTTGTGGCAAGTTAAATGGTGGGAACGTTCTGTCTTTCACACAACAAATATTTGTTTTTATGATTCCTTGCCACTCAGGAAATAATCAGAATTATTCATAAAGCAGTAAATCCACTTTATGAACGGAAAGGAGAAGGAAACATCCCCAAATTGGGGGAATTTTATGTCAAGACCAGAGGCTCCTATTATGCTTTTCTAATCTTGCTTTAATTCAATAGCAGCCAAGATAAACAATAACAACTACACCTCCCAGTAGGCCAAGCAACAGGTTGACCAATGGGGGAACATGGAATCCAGAACAAGAACCGATGAGTAGACAGTCCCATGTATAACGCTTACTCTGACTGTGAACAGCCCTCTTTTCTTGCTGCTCGCAGTCAAGATAAGTACATGTGCTCCTTATTTTCTTCATGGTTTGCCATATTTGTTTAATTTATGTTTGCCGGTAATTTTAATTAGGTTACAGTGCCTTCTCTGTTCGCGCTTAGCGCTCCTTTTCTGCCTCCCACGTCTAGTGCTCTTTCCCTGCCGCTCCCACGCGTTGACTGTTTCCCTCAACGCGATGCGAGGCGGCCATTTTATACCGATTCTCACCTCAGCTGCGTTGTTGTCGGCATATCCTCCCAGACGCTCTTCAGTCCTGTTGTACACCGCGCCGGAGCTTGGGTTTTCCTTCGTTCTCTTTCGCTCTCTCTCCAGTTTGCGACCTGCCCCTCTGGGTGTGGTTTCCCTTTGTGGTATTGTTTCCAACATTGCTCTCACGCTCAAGGGCGGGGCCAAGCTCCAGAGTTTCTGTTAACTCTTCACTACCTTGTCTTTTGCCTGACTGCAATTTTCTGCTATGGAGATTGATAGTTCTCCAGGTTCCAACATGCAGAATGAAAAAGGTGAGGCATTTAAAAATGATTTGAATATTTTCATTAATTCTTCAGTAGAACATGCTGTTGAGGCTTCTATGAAAAGATTTTCAAAAGATATGGAAAATTCTATGTTATTTTTGATGTCCAAAGCTTTGGCCCATTCTGCGGGGGATAGCAGAAAGAGAAAATTGGTACCTTCCAGCACTAAACACAATGTTTCAGACAATGATGCGTCACGAATGTTAAGTGAGGTTTCCTCACATAAGGTTGAGGACAATGTGCCTCCCAGGCCTCCTTCTAAGGAGGGGATTTCTATTTCTGCTGGTAAATGTAAAACTAAGCTAAAAAATCCTGAGGTACCTAAAAAAAACTGGTGCTTTCTCAGATTTTGGACACAGATGATGATTTACGTGACGCAGATGATGTGTTTGACTTATTTGATGCCAATGACCCTTCTTTTTCTCCTCCGTCTAAGAAGTCAAAAACTGATTCTTTTTGCTCCAGGCCTCTACTGGATTTGGAGGGTTCCCCTGTGTTTGATCCTTCTTCTATTCGCCATCCTAATTCCACGGAATGGTTCCCTGCTTCTCTTGTTGGCGACTATAACTCCGCTAGACTACGTCTGCCTTTGGACAAATCCACCAGGTCCAAACTCAAGTCGGAATGTCCTAAACCTTTCCTTTCTTCCAATATTACTGCTATGCCGGCTATCGACCAACCTTTGTTAACTTTCTTTTCCAAATTTGGTAAGAACCCCCGTAAAGGGGTGGATAAGGCCTGGTCTACTTGTCAGGACAGTTATTGGATGTTGTAGGGCCCCTGGCTCGCATTTTTGACATGGTGAAATCTGCTCATTTGGGCGGCACAGACTTGGCTCCACAGGACATTTCTTTATGGGTTCAAAGAGCTTTTTGTCTTCTTGGCAATGCCAACTCGGCGATTATCCATGAACGCCGTAAAGGTCTCCTTATAAAGCTGGATCCCAAGTTGGCTAACTTGGGTGCCCTTGACCCTGGCATTAAGGCCGATGGACTTTTGTTTGGTGACTCTTTTGTAAAGGACTTAAGCAAGTTTGTCACCACCTTTGCTTCCATTGATAAGGCCCAACAATCTTTAAAGAAAGTTTTCTCTCAACGGGTTTTTGGACGGGCCGGTAAAGGCGGGAGTCGCTTTGCCAGCCGTTCATACCACAACCAAGGCTCCAGAGGATCTTTTAATTCCAACTCCAACTATCAAGATTTTAAACCCCAGTTCTACCCTCAAAGAGGTCGAGGTTTCAGAGGTCGTGGACAAAAGAACTTCAGGAATAATTCCCAACAAGCTGAGTCCCTTAGATCGCCCTCCCCCATAGGGGGTCATTTAAGTCTGTTCCTTCCAAAATGGCGAACCCTGACTGCAGATCCTTGGGTTCTAAACTCTATCCAAGGCTATCTTATAGAATTTTACGCTCCACCTTTCCAAACAGCTTTTCCTCCTCCCCTCGTCTTTTCAACCGACATGTCAAATCTCATTTCAATAGAAGTTCAATCCCTTCTTCAAAAATAAGCGATTCAAATTGCCCCTCTAGATCCTTCAGGTTTTCTCAGTTCTATCTTTCTGGTTCGCAAGAAAAACAAGAAAATGCGTCCTGTCATAAATCTGAAGTGGTTCAACCAATTTGTGGTTTATTGGCACTTCAAAATGGGAACCATTATTCATCTCAGAGACTCACTTCGTTTACACGATTGGATGGTCAGAATAGATTTACAGGACGCATATCTCACAATTCCGATTCATCGCGCTCACAGAAAATGTCTCCAATTTCAATGGCTAGGAGTAACATATCAGTTTTGCTCCCTCCCCTTCCGTCTGTCTTCAGCACCTTGGTGCTTTACAAAGATAATGAAACCGGTTGTGACGTATCTGAGGTCTCTCGGGGTCAGATTAATTATCTACCTCGACGACATTTTGATAATGAATTTAGACAAACAAAGTCTGTTGTCACATTTGCACATCACTCGCTCATTCCTTTCAGAGCTGGGTTTCCTTTTAAATCCCGAAAAGTCTATGCTCATTCCTTCTCAGCAAATCGAGTTCTTAGGTTTTCTCGTAGATTCTTCCACCGCTTCTCTGCACCTACCTCAGTCAAAAGTCTCAGCAATAAAATCCGAAATCTCTCAAGTGCTACGAAGCTCCTTGATTTCCCTCAGGATTTCCCTCAGGTCACTCGCAAGAATCGTAGGTCGGTTGTCTGCCTCCATTCAGGCAATCTTTCCAGGGCCTCTTCACTACCGAGCCCTTCAACGCCAAAAAATACGCCATCTGCGTCAAGGGTTGGCTTATTCAGACCTGATTTTTTTAGATTCGGAATCTCGTCTAGAGCTCCAATGGTGGATAGACCATTTAGATGCGTGGAACGGCAGAACAATCTTCGCCTCAGTCCCAGAGCTTGTATTAGAATCAGATGCAAGTCTGTCGGGCTGGGGCGCCCGTCGTGGTACAATCTCAACTGGAGGTACATGGTCACTCGAGGAGTTGAGATTGCACGTAAACTGTTTAGAGATGCTGGCAGGTTCCTTTTCAATCAAGAGTCTCGCAAAGGACAGAGTTCGCTGTTCTATCCTCCTTCGCATGGACAATGTTTCTGCGGTTCGTTACATAAACCATCTAGGTGGCCCCAAATCCAAACTCCTTGCGGAGTTAGCAAAGAGCCTCTGGGAATTTTGCCTTCTCAACAAGATCTCGGTCAGAGCAGAATACCTCCCAGGCAATCTCAACTCCATCGCAGACTGGCACTCTCGTTATCTACAAGACTCCAGCGATTGGAAGCTTCTTCCATCCGTCTTTCAATCTCTGTTTCAAAAATGGGGCCCTTTGCACATCGATCTCTTTGCCTCTCGCCTCAATACCCAACTTCCACAGTTCTTCAGTTGGCATCCGGATCCTTTGGCTTTGGCGACAGATGCTTTCCTCCAAGATTGGTCACCTCATCTCAGTTACGCCTTCCCTCCTTTTATCATGATCAACAGGGTCCTTGCCCAGACCAGACGACAACTAGCCTCTTTGGTGATAGTGGTCCCCTTCTGGCAGTCGCAGATTTGGTTCCCATCTCTGTTAGAGATGGCTGTGGATTTTCCAGTTCTTCTTCCTTCTTGCGACAACCTTCTGTAGATCCCTTGGGTCATCCGCACAATCTCATTCTGGACAACTCTTTGATTCTGTCCGCTTGGAAAATATCGAGTCTAACCACTCTGACCTCCTCATTTCACAGGAAGCTTCTCTCTTCATTAGCAGAGCCTGGGCTCCAGGAACAACTAAAGCTTACAAATCAGCTTGGGCTTTATGGTCAAGCTGGTGTTTGGGAAAACATATCGATCCCTTTTCAGCACATTTAAATTACATTGTCAATTTTCTGGCTTCTGAAGCCAGCTCAGGTAAGTCATACAGAACGGTTAACCTGTACAGATCTGCGATTTCCCTTAACCACAATACTTTTGAAGGCAAGACAGTTGGTGAACACCCTCTAATTTTTCGTCTCCTAAGAGGTGTAAAGTTCTCTAAACCTCCTTTAGCAAAGTACTCTAAGTTATGGGACGTGAATTTGGTACTCAACTTTTTTCTGATTGGCCAGGTAATGCAGATCTTTCCTTAAAATGCTCTCAGCCAAACTTACTATGCTTTTGTGCTTGGTTTCTATCAAACGTGTCTCTGATGTCAAAGCTATGGATGTTTCTTCTCGTCAATTTACTCCTTCTGGTGTAATGTTTCAAATTAACAAGCGTACAAAAACTAATTTCTGTTTTTTATCCGTATTTTCCTTCTCAGCCTAAATTATGTGTAGTACAATGTCTCAAGGTATATGAACAACGGACCTTTGATCTCAGAACGTCCTCAGATTCCCAACTTCTCATTTCTTTCCGTAAACCTCATAAACCTGTTTCTTCTGCCTCTTTAGCCCGTTGGGTTCGCTGGGTTATGTCCCTTGCCGATATTGATGTTTCTGTTATTGGGGCCTATTCCACCAGGGGAGCCATGGCTTCCAAAGCCTTTTGACAAATGCAAAAACAACAGTTGATGGACAGAATGCAGAACAATGTCATACATTCACCCCAGTACAGAGATCTGGGCCTAAATCAGTCTTGACCCTGTGCCTCATGGGAACAGTCCAGCCCGAATTGCCAAGCCAGGTCCTCCCTGGACTGGAAACAAGCATCCTAGGACCGGTTTCGGGTTTCACCCCTCTTCAGCCAGGATAGCTTGATTCCAGTGGCATGGAGAGCACGGGACCCACGTCTGGGCATACCCGTCCCACTCGGGTGACAAATGCAAAAACAACAGTTGATGGACAGAATGCAGAACAATGTCATACATTCACCCACCCCAGTACAGAGATCTGGGCCTAAATCCATCGTTTTTTTGCTCACCATGCCATTCCAGTTTGAACCCAGCCATATGCAAATCAGTCTTGACCCTGTGCCTCATGGGAACAGTCCAGCCCGAACTGCCAAGCGAGGTCCTCCCTGGACTGGAAACAAGCATCCTAGGACCGGTTTCGGGGTTTCACCCCTCTTCAGCCAGGATAGCTTGATTCCAGTGGCATGGAGAGCACGGGACCCATGTCTGGGCATACCCGTCCCACTCGGGGTGACAAATGCAAAAACAACAGTTGATGGACAGAATGCAGAACAATGTCATACATTCACCCACCCCAGTACAGAGATCTGGGCCTAAATCCATCGTTTTTTTGCTCACCATGCCATTCCAGTTTGAACCCAGCCATATGCAAATCAGTCTTGACCCTGTGCCTCATGGGAACAGTCCAGCCCGAACTGCCAAGCCAAGTCCTCCCTGGACTGGAAACAAGCATCCTAGGACCGGTTTCGGGGTTTCACCCCTCTTCAGCCAGGATAGCTTGATTCCAGTGGCATGGAGAGCACGGGACCCACGTCTGGGCATACCCGCCCCACTCGGGGTGACAAATGCAAAAACAACAGTTGATGGACAGAATGCAGAACAATGTCATATATTCACCCCAGGCCTATTCCACCAGGGGGGCCATGGCTTCCAAAGCCTTTTGGGCAGGCTCCAGATTGGAGGACATTCTGAGATCGGCTGATTGGTCCAACGACAATGTGTTTCGAATGTTTTATTGCAAACCTGTTATTACTGCTGCTTCTTTGGTTGTTGATATGCTTTGAACAAGCATAATAGGAGCCTCCGGTCTTGACATAAAATGTTGATTTTCCTAGTAATTTATGAAGGAAAGTCTTAATTTTATTAAAGACACGGAGGCGAGTATCATCCCACCGCAACACCTTTTTAATATGTGTTCTTCTCCCTCCCGACAGCGACTCCAGCTTTACCACCCACTTCTTCCTGATCGGGGCCATCGTCCTCAAAAGGATTCTGTTCTTCTACGTCCTTCTTCATCGTTCAACAATGGACCTTCGACCTTCGTTCCTGCTTCAAGAATGACTCTTTTGGATCTTTGTCAAGAGATTTCTGTTTGGACTCTGGCTTTTTGTATTGTTCTCTCTATTTTCCCCTTGTTTACTGACAATATCTAATCTGCTCGCTGAAGAAAAGAGGGCTGTTCGCAGTCAGAGTAAGCGTTATACATGGGACTGTCTACTCATTGGTTCTTGTTCTGGATTCCATGTTCCCCCATTGGTCAACCTGTTGCTTGGCCTTCTGGGAGGTGTAGTTTTTATTGTTTATCTTGGCTGCTATTGAATTAAAGCAAGAATAGAAAGGCATAATACTCGCCTCTGTGTCTTTAATAAAATTAAGACTTTCCTTCATAAATTACTAGGAAAATCTACATTGTACAATTACTCCACAGTGAACGTATTTTTACAAGCTAGAATATAAAAAAATGTAATTCTCGCGTGCAAAGAGAAATTCACAACACTTTTCTAGGATTATGCCTGGATAGCTGTGACTCGCAGAGGTTTCTATATGTAACCTGGAATGGTTTTGTTAATTCTTGAAATGTAAATATCTGCACCAATGCAAGGTAGAAACTCTCCTGGAACTTTCATCTCAGAACGAGGCCTCATGTGTTTATCTGGGTACCCATGAACCTATGTCTGTAACTGTGTTCACCCTCTGTGACCTTTCACCATAAATGCTTCTGTGCCTTTTATTAATTCCTGCTCCATCCATGTTTGTCCAATGAATCTGCATCCTCATGGCCATTGCTTGACCTTCACTGCAGCAGTTCCTGCGTGGTTCTCCCATCCCCGCCTGAGTTAATGGTAGTGGGGAAAGAAAAGTGAGAGCACTTGTTATGGGAGTATTGGTCCCCAGGGTTTCAAATCAAGGAAGCTGGTGGTGCACACTTCAATACGTCTACAAGCCAAGCTGGTCTCAGAGACCTGCCAACTGTTATTCTCCTCTATTGAGCATGTTATGGAGGTGTGGTGGAAAGGGGCTACACCTGAAGGAGTTGATACTGGAGTTAATGAGACAACACCACTCATTGGCTCGCAGTCAGAGCACAAAGGGCACTAGTGGCCAGTAGTTGTCTCATCTACAAAGCTGAGCTGGTATGGCAAGGAAGATGAAGCAGGGGTGGTCTGCAGAATTTAAGATCTTCCCCATTTTTTTAATGAAACAAAGTATTTTTTTTTAATCTGCACAGCTCTAGGAAAAACAAGTGATGGAGCATGTTTTTTAGGAATAATCATGCTTGCTCAAGTCTGCTCATAAGTGTGTCATTAATGAACTAAACTAATGGTGTGAAAATTATTAACATGTGAAACTTTCAAAAGTACAACGCGAAAACGTGCAAGAAAGACACAACACGTTTAGTAATCAGAAGCTGCAATGAATAAACGCGCAGAAAGCATGGAAAATATGAGATTTTATGGAACTAAAATAACACGAGAGAAAAACTTGCTAAATGTGCTAAGCAAACTTATGAGTAGAATGTTGAAAATAATGATAATGAAAATGCTTTGAGTAAAATGTTTCGTGATTATATTTACTTCTTCATAACAAGAAAGTAATTGATTATTAATAGTTTACGTTTAGAAATTTGATTATACTTATGAGTTTAATTATAATAACGAACCCTTGAATATTGTTTTTCTTATGCATTTTTCTCTATTTCTTAACAGTAGTATGTCTTATTCTTCAGAAAAATGACGATTTATGGTTTCTCTATGAAGGCCTCAAACCTGCTAGAGTTATTTCCTTTTTCTAACGTAGGCCTCAGAAGAATGGAATTTGTCCTTCATTATTTCTAAAATGCAGATTTATTATTTAGTGGTGCACAGCATATCACTAGAATTTCCTTTCTACGGTTAGAGTATTTCTTTCTATGAAATATTGTGTTGACTATGTTGCAAGCTGATGTGGAAGCGAGCGTGAGGACATGAAGAAGTTTCAATTTCTTTTCCTACTTCCGTGGACTGATGATGACATCTAAATTAACAAAGAACTGAATTGAAAAAGTTCGGGATGAACTAGTTTGGAGAAAGATCACCTCATGAACTTAACCAATAGAATCGAGTATAACTGTGAAAATGAAACATTTGGGGGTTGGAATTGTGAACATCGTGGAGTATAATTATTTACGTGGGAAAAGAACTTGGCAGTAGCTGTTTCTATGAGAAGAGAGCCTTTTGCTGCTGTGCTCTCTATGCTGCTCTGGCTGGCTATTATCTTGCAAATCTGGGCGTGACATGCTGTCAGTCCAAATTCTGAATTTCCCTTGAAACTGAACCTACCTGTTTCTTTGCACTTCATCGGCTGGTGATGTTGCTCAAGCTATACCATTTTGGCTGAAGGGTTAGCTACTTCTGACTATTGCATGCTGTGCATTAGTTCATTGATCTTAGGTTCGTATGAATCTTGAATTGCATATTGATATTGCAATGTATTATTTCTTATCTCTCTCCTCTTATACTTGTTATTGATTTATGATGTATTTGCCATGAACTGTATTTCCTTATTGTGATTTTGCCTGTAACATTGAATTAACATAGAATTGACATTTTATAATGTATTTGGTGTATTGACCATTCATATTTTGAATATTAGATAAAAGTGACTTAAGGGGGCGTGGCTAAGCCAGCAATGATGGCAGACGTGCTCGGGTTGAGCTCCGTCGGGGTCTCGCTGTTCTGGCCGCAATTCTCCGCATTCAATACTCCGTGGTGGATGCAAATTGGCGGCGAGGCACTCAGGCATCCATTGAAGCCCCGAGGTGAATTTTTGTGCACATTGAAGACAGTGCGCAGCGCCGTAGCTCTCGGCTCTGCGAAACGCCGGGCGAGCTCACAGCGAGCTGGAAACGAGGTCCACGCAAGCCCGCGGCTGAGCCCCGCCCACAAGGCCGTACCGAGTGGCGTAGTTGTTGGGCAGAGATGCTGATACACGGAACTGAGGCCGCCCTGCGCTGCTGTGTACACACGGCACCCCGACCCCTTTGTGCACCCTGGCCGGGCAGATGCAGCGCCACAGACTCAAGTGAGTAGCCCTAGACAACCGGCAGCAATCGGAGCTCAGCTGCTTCGCAGAGGCACACGGACTGTTCCACCCGCACGCTGCGTCCCAGACTCTGGCGCAATTACCCCGAGGACCCTGTTGGCGGCTCCTCACACAGCCCGCACTTATTGACTTTCACTGCACCGCTGGGACACTACCTTACCCCGCGGACTGCAGCGGCTGCCCTGGGCCCCCGCTGAGGATAGCGGGGTGTTTTCAGTCGGGGCTCCCGCATTGGAACTGGCGGCCTACCCTGGAGCCTGGTGAGGACGATGTTGAGCGGGCGCGGCCATTCGTGTATAATTGGAGATTGATCCCGCCTGTTGGGCCTTGCACAGTGGCGCGCTTCGCGCAGACTACCACTGGCTGAGCTGTGGCGGCTGCTCTATGCCCTGCCTCGGCCCCGCTTCTGAGGAGACTGCCGCCTACTGTTTACTACCCCGCCACCAGCCCCCTGCTGGTATAGAAGACCCGACCCCCTGCGCATCTGGCAGAGGTAAGAGCTGGGGGTCTGCGCGGGGCCGTGATCGAGGCTGGAACCGGATGGGTAATGGTGGCTGGCGCTAGGGACTATCTGGGCCCCTCCAGGTGCGCTCCCATGCTGGAGGCCCCCATGTGAGCTGAGACCTCTGTGGCTCTGGGGCCCCGTTGAACTTTGATCTAGTGTGGTGTCCCCTGTGGCCGGACTTTGCGACCTCTACTGGCGGAGGCTTGGAGGGGTGGAGCGGCGGCCGCATATGGTTGCGAGTGAGACTTGCGGCGGCTGTACATGTAGCGGAACCCCTAAAGTCCATACAGGGGCAGCCATAGCAGTACTGTCCTATGCCGGCCCGGCTGGGAGGCACGGAAGCACACTGACATTGGAGGAGCGCTTGTGATCTGGCCTTAGATGTCTGGCCCCGGAGCTGGTCCTACTGCCTAGCTGAGTAGTATCCTCACGGCTTAGATACAATAGAAGCCTGTGTTTTGGCGGCTGTGGAGAGGAGCGTAAATGGGGGCACAGAAGTAGCCGCTGGGTGCGTTTCGGCCGGGGACGGCCTCTGGGTCGTGGTGGAAGGACCTCCATATATTGCGGCTACCAAGTTGGTTGTCAGACAGTGAGATACTAGCCCAAGCGAAGCGTCACCCCTAGATCGATGTCGCGGGGCAGGCGACTCCAAATAACCATGCCTGACACAACGGCCCGCCTCCGCAGACAAGAGCCAAGACGGGTAAGATGGCAGGTGCAGAATCACAAGTCAACATGTCCAGTAAACTAGATGCGGTCCTGGCCGCTGTGGAAAAATTGGGGGAAACCTTGAACCACACCCGCACTGCCTTGGAAAGTAAAATAGATAAAGCAGTCATAGATCTAACGCTGTTGCACGCAGATCATCGCAAGCTGGCAGACCGTACCGATGTGCTTGAGGTCGCGGCGGCGGAGATGTCACCTCGTGTGGCGGGAGCGGACAAGCATATCCAGCAACTCCTCAACAGAGTGGACTTTCTTGAAGACAGGGCAGAAGACGCGGAAGGGCAGGCCCGCCGCAACAACGTGCGAGTGGTAGGATTGCCGGAAGGAACGGAAGGGAGGAATCCTGTTGCCTACGTAGAATCTTGGATACGTGATCTCCTACCGGAAGGAACCCTCTCCCCGCATTTCGTGGTGGAGAGGGTGCACAGGGTGCCGGCTAGACCCCTGCCGTCAGGGTCCAACCCTAGGCCGCTTCTGATCCGGCTGTTGAACTACAGGGACAGGGACACAATTTTGCAGGAAACCAGGAAATTGCACGATATCCAAGTGGACAATCATAAAGGTATGTTCTTTCCTGACTACACCTTCCAAGTGCAAAAGCAGAGATACTCGTACATGGCAGTGAAGAGACGCCTCCGGCAATATGACTTAAAATATTCTTTATTATTCCCAGCACGATTGAGAGTTGTGGCAAATGAGAAGATGCACTTCTTCAACACTTCCGAGGAGGCTGAGGATTGGCTTGACAGGTACGCTCCAACAGGTACTAAGCCCTTGCCCGGTCTAGTAAGCAACAAAACAGCAGGCGAGGTGTCACGCCGTTGCCGTCCCAGGGGAAAGAAGTCGAGGCACCTACCACGCTCTCCAAAGATAAGCCCGGATCTGGACCAGGTACTGCAAGGACAGCAGGGAGCTCTTCAGGCGGTGGCAAGTATCAGCGGAACACAGATGGAGGACACTGAGTCCGTCTCCAGTCAGCAAGGCCAGGCCAGCGATGCTGATGCTGCGGACCTATCGGATGACCCTCTTACCACGCAAGACTCATATGAACTGCCGGAAGTCACTCCCCAGACAGCTGATAATATTGTTTGATGTACATTGCTGGCTCAAGCTATTTGAACTTATCCATTCCTCACACCTGTACACGCAAGTATATAGCTATATGTTGTGCACTGTCATGCATCCTTAGGTGTGCGGGTAACATATTATTGTATGCTTTATCTCATTGTCGCTAATTATGATAATGGTTTCCCCACTATTTAGCGTAGTGGTATTCCTCATATGACATACAGCGCCTCTGAGGCCCTTTTGCTGTTCTATTTTAATGGATGTCTTTCATTGCTGTTTTATTGAGAGTGACTGGGAGCCTTTTCTGGTAGGCACAGAGTTGACATATCCATGATTGGTCAGTGACTAGGGAGCCCCGAGGAGACTCTCTTCTCCCTTAGACGCATTTAGATTATAGTGCGCAGCACACCCCCACTGAATTAGATTGTTAGATGCTCTTGCATATGGTTTGGACGATTGCCTGTTGCACATTCGCCCTTTTGGTATTCTTTTTTAATTTGGGCATTTGCCTACTACACACTAGTATGTGTGGCAAGTTTATTTTATTCTTTATTCCTGCTAATTATCATTTTTGGGCTCATTATGTCATATTTCGCGGATGGAGCTGGGACAGTTGTGATGATGTATGCAGGGGGGCGCACTTTGGGGTTACACACGGATACACTGTTCTTCCCCCTCCCACTGGTGGGGTTGGCCAGGTCGCACTTCAGACTAGCTTACAAACGATATGGCACCTATCAAGATAATGACCTAGAATGTGAGGGGCATCCATAGTCCGTCACGCCGGTACCTTATTTATTCATATCTGAAGCGTCATCATGTCCAAATAGCACTGTTACAGGAGACCCATTTGCATAAGTCAGAAATACAGCGCCTGCATAGGCGCTGGAGGGGTCAATTGTACGCAACGGGCTACTCGGCATATGCACGTGGGGTGCTGGGGTGGGTCAAGCCAGGGACCCCCTTTCGAGTGGAAGACTCCCATATAGACACAGAGGGCAGATACGTTATAGTCAAGGGTATTTTGGACGGAAGGCAGATATTGCTGGCTTCGTTGTATGCACCTAACACAGAGCAGGCAGCTTTCCTGGACCTGATCTCCCTTAAATTGGCCGGATGGCACGATATTCCTTTGGTATTGGGTGGTGACTACAACTGTGTATTGGATGTGTCACTGGACCGGTCTTTCCCCCCCCTACCAGGCACGACTACACACACTGCTGCGAAGGCACTCAACCACTGGGCTGTACATTGGCACTTGTCCGATGCCTGGCGCCACCACAATCCGCAGGATAAAGCATATTCTTATGATTCGGGGGCGCACGGGCTCCTTGTGCGCCTAGACCGCTTTATGGTATCCAATGATCTTCTCCCGAGCATTTTGGGGTCCTCCTATCTGGGACGGACGCACTCGGATCATAATCCGCATATAACAGAGTTGGGTTGGGAGGACGTGACACCGCCAATCCCCATATGGCGACTTCAGCCGGACATCCTCCTCGATGCACCGTTTCGGGACTCCCTAGCTACCAGCATGGCTCAGTACTTTGACGATAATGCGGGCACCACATCGTCACTGCTGGTGGAGTGGGATGCCCTCAAGGTGGTAGTTAGGGGCCATTGCTTAGGTGCACAGGCGAGCATCAGAGTGCAGCTAGAGAAGGACCTTACCGCTTTGGAGAGGCAGTTGGCAGGTCGGGAGAGGGAGGCGATTGAGGGGTCCCAGGGGCAGCTAGATCACTGTAGAGAAGAGCATGCACGATTGCTGGAGAGACTGCGATGCCTCAATTATGCTGCACACTCGGCGCGGATGCACCACATGGGAGACAAAGCTGGAAAATTGCTAACGTGGCTCATCCGTCAGGAAGAGTCGTCGTCCCCTATCACGTCCGTGCGGACGGCGTCAGGTAACACAGTATACACACAGCGAGATATCCATACCGCGTTCGTGACTCATTATCAGGGTCTATACAAATCTCGGGCACAGGCCACGCCATTGGAGTTACAGCTCTACCTAGAACAGATAGTATTACCACAACCCACACGCGCGCAGACAGAAGACTTGAATGTTCCTCTCTCTGGGGAGGAAATACGTGAGGCCATTTTCTCATTATCTAACGGGAAGTCGCCAGGGCCGGACGGTTTACAGACCGAATTTTATAAAGCTTATGCATACATATTAGTACCGCAGTTGCTGAAGGTGTATGAGACTGCTCTAGATATGTCCTCACTCACTGATACGCAGAATGAGGCTCTGTTAGTATCTCTCCTGAAGCCTGACAAGAATCCGGAATCCCTGGTGTCCTACCGCCCACTGGCGCTTCTCAATACTGATTACAAAATCTTTGCATCACTACTTGCAAGGAGACTATCACCTCTAGTGAAAACATTGGTGCATCCAGATCAGAACGGTTTCGTTCCCACCAGGAATACCTCACTAAATCTCCGCCAATTTTTTCGGATACAGCAATACACGCTACATAGTTGGCCTCGATCTGGTTGCCTGGTACTAGATTTGGAAAAGGCCTTTGATTCTTTGGAATGGCCCTACCTGGCGGCAGTACTTAACAAATATAAACTCGGAGATCATTACCTCAGTATGGTTCAGCTGCTATATCAACGTCCTACTGTCCGGGTTCGCATTGGCAAGCTCCTATCAGATTCTATCAGAGTGGGGCGGGGGACACGTCAGGGTTGCCCGCTGTGCCCGCTGCTCTTCTCCCTGGCCATGGAACCGCTGGCGATGCTGCTCCGCGGTAGTGGCGAGGAATGGGGCATACTGCTAGGGGACGGGACTCATACTGTGTCCCTGTATGCAGATGATTTATTGTTGTATGTCCGTGATATCGCTGCTATCCCCACGTCCATTGCGGACGTGTTGAAGACCTTTGAGGTGATGTCGGGTCTCCGTGTTAACTGGGCCAAGTCTGGAGTATACTCCTTTGATGCGCAAATGGAGGAAACTGACGTGCTCATCAATGGCTCACAACTCCCGTGGTACTCCACCACCTTCCGCTATCTAGGGTTATTTATTTATCAGACGCCTGAGGATTTGCTAGAGGGCAACTTAATGAGGGCGATATCAGCGGTGCGGGCCCAGGTACAGTTTTGGAAAGCGCTCCCATTAAATGTTATGAGCCGTATCACCCTGCTGAAGATGATAGTCCTTCCCAAGTTGCTATCTTACTTCTCGAATCTTCCGATCTATGTCCCAACCAAAATCTTCCGCGACTTGGAGAGCATGTCCCGAGACTTCATATGGAATAAGGGCAGGCCCTGTGTCGCGTTGTGGAAACTACATGCGCCTACCAGTCAGGGGGGGTTAGCAGTTCCCAACATGGAGCTATATTATATAGCTGCCCAGCTGCAGTGGGTAACAAAATGGCAGCAAACTAGATGACACAGCGACCTTGCAGCAGCCGTGGACTCATACCCAAATCTGTCACCTGTTTCATCCTGCGGCCAAGTCCCCACGTCCGTCCCAACTACATTTAGGATTAGCGTACAGATGTTATAGGAGGAGCTTGTATCTCACCCGCGCGACTATTCCACATGCCCCGACACTACCACTTCTGGGGACACCAAGAGGGAGGGCGGGCACTTCTGAGGAGGCCCTCACACATTGGCGCACGGCAGGCGTAGATACTCTGGGCGATTTTTATAGAGATGGTGTGCTATTAACATTCGAGGCTCTGGCAGACGACACTGACTTACCAATAGGGCAGTTCTTACTGCACGCCTCTTTAACGAGAGCCCTATCGACTCTTTGGGGGGATCTGACGACTGAACTTCCAATGCATTTTTTAATACAGTATTTACATGTTATGGGGGCGGGCTCGCATATAGTACATTGGCTGGTGACAGCCTTGCTTACACACACACTGAAACCGATGACATCCCTCCGTGCCCGCTGGGAAGCGGATCGCGGTCAACCTTGGACTGACAAGGAATGGGACAATGTCCTGTCCGGCCCCACCTATATACCGAGAAGCTCCAAATTCAAACTAAAACAAACTTACATTTTACACAGAGCGTATCTCTCTCCCGCTAAAATTAACAGATATTTCAAAATTATTACTTCTGAGTGCCCGAGCTGTGGACGTCCTGATGCGGACCTTTTGCATATGCTATGGTCCTGCGTTTCCCTCCAAAACTACTGGCGCAAAGTCACCGCATCCCTAGCGCTCTGCACTGACACATCCCTGCCGGAAACATGGGAGGTTTGTATATTGGGGATTTATGTGAGGACCAAAAAAAACAAAGTAACATCACGATATAGAGACTTAGGGTTGATAGTTGCAAAACGCTTAATTACGAAGAGGTGGAAACATGCAGACCCCCCTGAAATGATTACCTGGAGAAGATCACTTGCGGTCTGGGCCCAGGCGGAAAGTACAGCGTTGCACAGGGAGGAAACTGCGGGGCTGCGTAAGTTTCCCATTGCGCAAAATTGGGACACTATACTTTCAGCCTTCAACAACGAGGGGAATGAGGACGAAGTCGATACTCATCCGGTTGACAAATAATATGTATAATGGTGGCCCTGGGTCACGGGGGACGCGGTATCAGGGAATGGGAATCACCAACTGTTAGAAGCCGCTACATAGTTGTAGCCCGAATTGAGGGCCCCTCACCCCTTCCTACCAAATTATTCACTGATACACAGCTGCCCCTCAGAATTTTTGCGAATCCAAGCTCCACCCTGGGGAACCCCTTCACTGTGAGGGTAGAGATATACCGATCATCACACAGTCCAGCAACGGCTATTACATTTATTTATAAATAGCAGCCTCCTCTTTTTTCTTTATTTTTAGCAGGTTGTTAGTAGACGTTTCATAGTTAGCATATGTTTTATTGGTACATCTCCATTTCCTCTCTCCTGTTTCTTTTGCGAAACCCCTCTGTTAGGGTATTGCTGCATTTGTAAATTGATCTCCATTATGTCTACAGACGACATATACACTGTATGTCATCGCACTGTTTAGGAGGCCTCATGCTAGTGTAAAGGACCAGTGAGTTAATTCGCGAGCTGGCAACAATAGTGCGGAAATGTGGCAGGCAATCATAACGTGGCATGGTTTACTGCTTGTTGATGCTATTTGTGAGCACTATGACATATCCAGATTATGCTCCTGTAATGTACAGTGTTGAACTGCATAGTGCTCTAATGAGGTTGTATAACACAGGTTTATGTGTTGCTTTTGATTAATCTGTATTGTCATGCAAAATGTAAGCAGAAGCAATAGAAAGAAATGTAAGAAACAACCAATAAAGATATTTTTTTTTTAAAGTAACTTAATAAGTAAACAAAGTTTGTCTTTATTTGACATTGGTGCATACTGTGACTATTATGGTTGTTTACAATAACAAAAACAAAATACCTCTGACACCATCAATTGATTTTTTCTTATACCTCAGTGGTCCTTCTAATTAACCCTGGGCTATATTTATTTGTAAATTCATTCTTCATTTTTTAATTGTCAAAAATGAGGTTCCTGTCACTTTACACATTGAAACATACACCTCTATTTTTTATATATATACATCAGTGATTTCTATTAAAACAACTAACAAAGACAAATAACATAGACACTTTTTACATGACATATATATGTGTGCTTAATGACCACAAAAAATCATACAACTCGTGCACAAAACCTACTTGTGATGATCCTTACATTAATATCCAAAGGTAAACTTTCATATTTACATAGGTCCTACTGCTTTATGAACAATATTGGGACTTTTAATTTTATTTTGCCCTCAATATGCTTTGTTATACAGGTCCTAGAGAGGTCAAAGAATTGTTTACAAACTCTAGTCGCGAGCTTCACTAGTTTAGCTCGAATGCACCTATTATGGGACAAGCTGTTTTTATTCAGTTGCTCTGAACCTCTCTTGGGTGGGAGCCAACGCGTTTCGACCTTCAGTGAGTGGGACCAAGGTGAGTGTTTCATATGAAGGTCTTCATCAGGGCGAGGCTTTAATCTGGTAGGACATGGGGTGCCAGTTAGTACTTGCACGATGTAGATTCACTTCTACAGTCGTCTGTTGAAGCTTTTCTTTGAGCTTTCTGTTTCGTTTAACGTGGATTCCGCCTCATGTTCGGATTTCCTTCGTCTCGTTGCACGGCACCCCATGTCTGAATAAAAACAGCTTGTCCCATAATAGGTGCATTCGAGCTAAACTAGTGAAGCTCGCGACTAGAGTTTGTAAACAATTCTTTGACCTCTCTAGGACCTGTATAACAAAGCATATTGAGGGCAAAATAAAATTAAAAGTCCCAATATTGTTCATAAAGCAGTAGGACCTATGTAAATATGAAAGTTTACCTTTTGGATATTAATGTAAGGATCATCACAAGTAGGTTTTGTGCACGAGTTGTATGATTTTTGTGGTCATTAAGCACACATATATATGTCATGTAAAAAGTGTCTATGTTATTTGTCTTTGTTAGTTGTTTTAATAGAAATCACTGATGTATATATATAAAAAATAGAGGTGTATGTTTCAATGTGTAAAGTGACAGGAACCTCATTTTTGACAATTAAAAATGAAGAATGAATTTACAAATAAATATAGCCCAGGGTTAATTAGAAGGACCACTGAGGTATAAGAAAAATCAATTGATGGTGTCAGAGGTATTTTGTTTTGTTATTGTAACTATTGATTCCAACCTCTGAACTCCCTGAACTGAATCACTCCCCTTGTTTGTAATTGCTATTATGGTTGTTTAGGCATTTTCTTCATTATAGGTCCTCATGAAGGAAATAGCATCTGTCTCTCATTATCTGAGTCCCTATTAGCTCTCCCAAAGATCTATCAGAGGACCAGATGTTTATAAGTGGTTATTGAGTTTCCATGGGCCCAAACTCTTGATTATAATAAAGTTTCTGTTCATTGTTATATTGGTGTTATAGTAAATGAGTATAAAAAAATTATACCGCATCCACTGGATCACAAGTCAGGGTAGGATAATTAAGGGCCAGTGAATACTTTAGATGTGATTTAAATATAACCATGATTCTAAGCCATGACATAAGACATATGTGAAACTTACGGATCCTGACTATGGCTGCTGCACTTTATCATCTGCTGAGGAGAAAGCAGGGTACTGCTGATGCTCTCACTGTATTTCCTTGTGATACTCCAATGTGTCTGAAATGTTAGGTATGGAATATCTTTGTTAGTTTTATCCGTTGATTTGGTCTGGGGAGAATATTAAACTTCATGCTTCTGAGTTTGATGCTGCTCGTGAATTTTGAAGAGTTATAGAGAAGCTGGCCAAGACTTTAATTAGATGTTGCCTTTCGTTTTGTTTTCTATAGCTTGACATATTACTGGAAAGTAAATACCCTAGAAACTCTTAGAACTATTTTGCCCAAAGGCATGCTGAAATACATCTTTCTGCAATGTCTGTACATATGTGATTTGCAAAATAAATATATATTCCTATATGTGTTGTACCTCTTGCACATGGTTTGTGGATTCTTTATCCTTAGAAAAATACTTGTTGTACTGGGCCCATTCTGCAGGGTCACCCCAGAGTTTTGCCTCCCTTTGCTGAACCTGTTTTTGTTGGCTTTTAGGGCCCTGCACACTTTACTCCTGCTAACCAGTGTGCTCTGCCTTCTAAACAAGGTAAAACTGGCCTACACCTGATTGGATTATTTAATTTAAGGATAAGTCCCTAGCATATAGTACTACATGTCTGTAAATTAAATGCTACAAGTGGGCTGCAGCACTCATTCTGCCACCCACTAAAGTATCTTGTAAAATATGTCTCAGGCCTGCCACTGCAGGATATAGTGCAGTTTTTTTAAACTGCCTTTTCAACCTTGCAAAATAAACCTTTTGCCAGGCCTAAACCTTCCTTTTTAATACTTATAAGTCACCTCTAAGGTAGGCCCTAAAGGCTCATAGGACAGGGTGCATGGTATTTAAAAAGCAGGACAGGTGTATTTAAGTTTTACATGTCCTGACAGCGAAAAACTCCTAAAGTAATTTTTCACTGTAACAAAGCTTTCTCTCCCATAGACTAACGCTGGGCTACCTTAATACACTTAATAAATGATAGCTTCAGTTTGGGAACAGAAAGAGAGATACTTCTTTCACCCATTTTTATTGTAATTTAAAATCCTGTTTAAAGGTAAAGTTGGATTTCAAGTTACTATTTTGAAAATGCCACTCTTAGGAAGTTGCCATTTTTCTGCCTAAAGCTAATGTGCCTTTCTACCAGTGTCCACGGTCACACGATTGTGAATGGATCTCCAGTGGTGTTTTGCATTCTCTTTCCAGAGCAAAACAGCTTTGGGTGTGGGGGCAGGGTGTTGCTCTTCTGAGCAGGATGTCCTGTGGGCTTTCCTGAGAATTAAAGGGTAGCCTCAAGGCTTTCCCACCCCCTTCCTGACTTCTAAGGGCTGCCGCCCTGCCACTGACAAATGCAGCCACGCCTAGACCTGCCTACTCTGTTTTGTCCTAGACAGTTTGGAGTCAAATCTTGGAAAGGAGGGAAAGTGAGACAAAGGGGTAATATCTCATTCACAGGCTGGAACTAGGTTTAAGAATGGCAAACTCAGAACCTCTTATCAGAACGGTCCTGGACCTGTTGTTATATTCCATATAGGTACCCTATATAGGCGCAGGTAACATCGCAACCTTTCACCTACATCCGTCCCTACATTACATACATAACGGTTCTTAGGCACTGACCTTTTACCTAGATATGACACTGCATTCAGAACGCGGGTTTTTCCCTGGTTCGATTCTCATACATTATGCATGAGGCTTCTTGGAAGCACAGCAGGACTAACAGTAGGATTACCATCTCCTGTATAATATCTCTGTAAAAAGTTCAGGCCCAACGACATCCTTTAGGCCGACACAGTAACACAGCAAGGTAGGACCCCTGGGGAGACCTATGGGTATATATACAACACATCTTGCTTAGGAAGATAGAGGAGACCGTGACTTCCCAGCTGACACACTGACCAGAGACCCTGAGGTTCCTGCATGCAGACGCTCCAGCTAGCAGTGGTCTAACATCCCTCGCGGGGTGTCCAACTCGAGACCAGGACGGGGTCCTATATTCACTAAACTCTCAGGTAATGAGGTGGACTAGATCCTAGAGGGATTCTTGGCATAACACCTACACAGATGCTAGGTACATTTAGGTACATCTAGTTAGGGAGGCATCGTAGGAGTACGCACTTTTATCATGTGTTTCATGTACTTGTATATATTTATGATTTCTGCAAGATGGTAGAACTATACCATCCCTTTGCTTTCGTAGTATTGCTAATCATATATCTCTGCTATGTCTAATGGTTGTTGCAGGTCATCTATTATACCCCTGAATAACAACTGTTCAATAAATACTTATTGAAACGCCCAGCTTGTTTATTCTGTGTAACTCTCTGAGGCAAACTAAGTGAGCACGAGTGACTGAGCGAAAAGTAGTATATTGTTTCCACGATCCTGGGGGATCAGGGTTGTCATGTTCTGATGTTGCCAGAATCTATTCTCTCCGTGATAAGAGGAGATTATAGTGGCACTGTGAGCTAGCTAATACAGACAGGCTAACGTATCCGGTGGGGGTGCACGGAATCCGTCTGCCACCAATCCCACAGTTTATGTTATCCAAACGCGCAGATCCTGTATAGGTAATATAGGAACTACACGACATGGCGCCGCCAACGTTGGTTGGGTACTTATTTAACAGTAGAATCTGAGTAGTTCAGTCATGCTATTTTCAGAAACCCCTACTCACAAAACACCAGAGACGTCTGGAGTGGGTGGGCACAAACTCCACCACAGCTGAGTAGGCTAAGAAATCCTATTTATTGGCTGTTGGTTAATCAAGCCTGAAGGACACATAGTTCCTAAATTGTGCAAAAACACCTTATCTTAGTTCCCTTGAAAAACTTCTTTACAAAATGACTGAGGACAGTAATAACGAAGAATTAGACCCAATGCAACAAAATCTGCCCCTCACAGACGAGGACGATGCAGACGCAACACAAATTGCACCAAACTTTAGAAATACAGTCACCCTGAAACTACTAGCGCATGGTTTATCAGCTAGGGGTGGCATAGTAGTTTTCGTGATTGAGGCACACGAATCAAACAAAACAAAGGTATTTTATTCATGGGTTACATTCCCAGCAGCAAATGCACGAACAAAAACATTTCACTCCTACATGGAAGGAGATGCACCAGCGGAATATTATCCATTCGAGGATATAGAGGTTCCGCTCACGTACCAGGAACACTTATACTGGTTTAAAGGCGCCCTACCCCACATAAGAAGAAGAGTGAGACTAGGCCCGCTCGGAAGAGAAGGGGCAACATGGCCGATATTAGTGGCCTACACACCACATCCTGACATTGACACAATGCCACCAGGAGACTTACTCATACAACATAAAGATTTAATTAAAATATACAGAAACTTGACGCAATTCGTCATAAGGATACTTACAGTCCAACCAGCAATAGTTGCAACAAATGGAACTCAAATTCAGGGTACAGCAACTAAAATTACACCACAAACATTACACGCGGTAATGGGTAAAATGCCGACAAAACGTGAACAAATACCATTCTGGGTAGCTCAAAAAATAACGCAGCTAGAGGCAGTATTCCCGAATACTACTCCGTATGAAAAACACAGAATGCTAACAATCTGCTTGCCCAGGGGGATAACACCACAATTAGAGGATTGTACCACTTGGGGTACAGTCTTTGCTGCCATTTATACCAGAACTCATGTTATCCCGTCATTAGCAGTAGTACCTGATGTATTGAGACAGATACAAAATGAATACGGAGCAGAACCTACCCTAAACTTAGGGATGAAGTTACTAGGTAACTTGCCCAGGTATCAGCCATAATACTAGCTAACATTAAGGGGGAAGCAGCTTCAGTGGCCATCCGCCAACGCCTGAGGGAGTTCGATCCTTTAGAACAGGAACACGAACTACCCAAAATAATTGAAACTGCATATGCAGAATTAGGCAGAGACAGTTTGGGTGGGAAAGATTTAAAACCACAACTGGTGGCCAGTCCTGAAAAGGACACTTCCAAGCACACACCTGCTTCAACAAAGATGAAGTGGGACAATAAAAAACAACAAAATTTTAAAGGAAACAGATCTCAATCCCGAGGTAGATCTCCTCCACAGGAGCCCTCCGAAAAGAGGTATAACCTTAGGAATAGGGATAATATTAGGAAACCTGACAGGTATCAGGATACTGATACATGTTCCTCTCGTTCCTTTCAGGGTTCATCGAAAAACTCCGAGAGGGAAGGACGGTCAGAAAGACAAGAAGAGCGTACAAAGTCCAGAGACAAGCAGCTCGCTCAAGATTACACTTCTAAAAAAGAAGAGAAGCCAAAGCAAAAGCCACAGTTCAAAAAGAAGAAAGTTGCAGGTCTAAAGATCAGACATGCCCAGAATTCTGAGGACTCGACTACTGAAAGGGGAATGGGCTGTGACGATGCTAGACAGTGCGGCAGAAGTAACAATAGTTCGCCAGATCCTGATGGAATTTCTGGTGACAGCGGACTCGAATGATTATATCACTGTAGAAACACCTGATACTAGGGTAAGTGGCCCACATAAAGTATATGAAATAACGCTCCAAATGGAGGGGGACAAATGTAGAGCAGTGAGAGGTCTCTTTTGGGAGAACCTGACGTTTGGCTATGATATTTTATTAGCTGAACAAGATTGGCCGCCAGCATTTGTCATGGATTGCCCTAAAGGAGAAACGGTAATTCTTCCGGCTTTCTCAGACCATATTCCCAGGCATTTGCAACACACATATGTGCAGGAGTGGGCGGTAGCCCAGGCTCCGGCATTATACAAAAACCATGTTGGATGGGATGAGGATTTAAAAAATACTCCAACTGCACAGAGGCAGTATCCAATAAAGCAAGAAGCTAAAAAACAGGTCAGGGAGATCTTAGATCAACTTGAATACCAGGGGGTGATTGAAACTTGCACCTCACCAATGAACAATCCTTTCTCTCCTGTCATGAAACCTGACAACACATATCATCTAGTTTTAGATTACAGACATTTAAACACTTGCACTAAGACATTTGCAGTCCAAAATGAAAATGCACACAGTGCCACATTAATGAATAACATTGTGCGGAAAAAATATAAAACAACACTTGATATCTCAAATGGATTTTTCTGCCAAAATATAGCGCCTGAGAGCAGGTATCTAACAGCCTTCTCAGCGCTAGGTACCCAGCGTCAATTTTGTCGACTCCCCAGGGGTATAAGAATACCCCGGGGTTGTTTTTGGCCAGAATAACTGAGTTACTTCAAAATTTAGACGAAGAGGCATTATCCTATGTGGATGATATTTATCTAACAGACGATGACCTAGAGGAACACTTGAACAGAGTGAATACCATAATTTGGGGATTTGCATCTGAGGGCTACAAATTCAACTTTAAAAAATCAAAAATTGCCCACCTCAGCGTCCTGTTTTTAGGATAAGAGCTTTCAAGTGAAGGAAAAAGCCTGGCAGCCAATTTTTATGAAAAATGCGGGATGCTCCAACCTCCAAAATCATTAAAAAAATTACATCCAATCCTGGGATTCCTAAATTTTGGTAGAACATACATATTGGATTACGCGGAAAGAGTAAAACCTTTCTACGATTTAATAAAACCTGATTTTTCAGTAAAACAATGGACACAGGAACATACAGATACACTTCGTTCCTTACAAGCTGACATGATAGCTTCCAAACACTTACAGACACGCGTAAACGTATGCAACCTGGTGATCCGTATAGTTGCGGGTCAATCTGGGTACACCTATCTAACATATAATGAAGGTGAGACAGTACCAATTGCATACAAATCACATTTGTACACGAATGCTGAAATGTGCTTCGCATCTACAGAAAAGATTCTGACAGCAGTACAGACTGCTGTAGTGAGAGAAAGAGCACTGGCTCAGGGGAAACGAATAATAGTAGTAACTCCGGTTCCAGCCTTAGAGGCTGCGACAAAGGTAAGCGTTCCTAATGCTAAAGCTTTACATCCGAGATGGATACAATGGGCTAATTCTCTCACTGCAACAGATGTAGAATACAGGTACGACCCAAATTTAAAGACACAAGCATTTCTGCAATACGAACAAGAATATCCTCTTCCAAACGAAATAATGCCTCTAGATCAGTATGAATATTTCATTTACACTGACGCATCTGCTCAACCGGCCATAGGGAGTAAGCAACAATATACCACAGCATGTGCAATCGTTAAAGGTTGCATGCGGGATGGAAAATTCCACCCAAGTTGAACAAAGACGCAGTCCCTAGAAGACTGCACGGCGCAGTTGGCAGTTAAAGCGCTGATACTGGCACTGGTAAATACGGATCGAGAATTCCCCACACTACTTGTGTGCGATTCCTTTTACTGTGTGCAGTCTTACAATGAATATTTGCAGTACTGGGTTCAAAACGGGTTCAAAGATGCAAAAGGTGGCACAATTAAGCATAAAATGCTATGGGAACAGGTAGTGGAGTTGAAAACCGAACTACCAGGGCTCACGTGATACATACACTGAGTCATCAGCGTGATGGCATTCACGTTGAAGGGAATTCATTGGCTGATGAAGCTGCAAAGGGGGATGTACGCACGGCTTTCGTAGCTGCAATCACTCGTTCTAAAACGAGAATAGACGGTGAGATTATGGTAGCTATTAATGCAACCCGTAAAAACAGCGGAGCAGTACCAAAAAGGTTTCCACTCAAGTACTCCTACAAGTTAGATGCCAATAACATTCCATTTGCTCAGATTCCTGGAGTGGGGGATAGAGTAATTCCAAACATGGATCGTAGGTTAGGTTTAATTCTAGCATCACACGAAGGGATGGGTTCTGTACATGCAGGAGCTGCGGCAACAGTTTCTTATCTGAAACAAAGCTATTGGTGGCCAGGATTAACAAAGCAGACCAAAGACTTCGTCTTAAACTGCGATTTCTGTCAACAGATAAATGGAGCTGCCATAGCTTGCCCAGCACAGGTCCCATTATTAGACAGCATCAGACTGACCATTCGCGTGCACTTACCTGGACCACTGCGACCCCTTAAAATGTGAGGGGGCTTACAAGTATATCATGGTTGCTGTGGATTCCTGCTCGAGATCCCTATGGGTGTGGCCCCAGCGCTCAGCTGACGCTCGAACTGTTATAAAAGATTTGCGAGTCTTCATAAGGACATACGCAATTGGCACATTACATTCTGACCAGGGCCCTGCATTTAGCTCTCGGGCTTACAAGGAGGCCATGCGAGGATTGGGTGTAGCATTGCGGTACTCATCTCCGTACCATCCCGAGGGAAATTCGGTAGTGGAGAGAAAAAACCGAGACTTAAAGCAATCTTTAACAGCTAGAGTATTAGGCACGGGTGAAAGTTTGGTAAAACATCTGTATGGAGTCCAGCGTTCTCTTAACAATATGCCAAGAAGTTCTCTAGGGGGTGTCACTCCATATGAGGTCCTATTTGGGACAAGAATGTGGGTACCTGATCTTGATTGTGAAGGCACAGTGGTGGATGAAAAGCCTTTTGACATCCATGATCGTTTGGCTGTTTTACAGGATCTAAATGAATCCAGGACACAACAAAGTAATGTCCATCTGAAGCAGACCGCCTCTGGGGAAGTCAAATCAGTCATGGCAAGACCTGTCTGGGAAGTCGGGGATCTGGTCAGAGAGAAAATTAGCGGACAAAAATAAATTTGGGCCATCATACAGAAAACCTGTACCGGTCCTAGCAATTGAAGGAACAAGAACTGTACTTCTACCGCCTCTTGCCGGAAAAAAGGAGAAAAGATTTGTCTCAATTGACCTAATCAAACCACACTATGTGGCCGATACAAAGCAGTAGGCCACATGGACTCCAAAGTAGCAGGCGCCCTCCTCTCGCTACAATCCAAGAAGTTCAAACGGAAAGACTCATCACGTTCGAAGAGCCTCCAACACGGAATGAAGGACTAAGCAACAATGCTATGGAACTGGTTCCTCTTGAACCTGAAGTTCAAATTCAAAATCAAACTCAAAATCAAAACCAAAAACAACTTGCTATTCGACCGAATACAGATGCATACGTCAACATGCCTCAACAAGAGCAAACCACGATTTCTACAAATCCTGATGCAATACCAACAATTGATCGAACTGCTTCTGGCTACTTCATAAACTTTGATACGTTTTCTTTGGATCCAAGCGAACCGGAAACGACGCCAGCCAAAAATCACGCAAACAGCAAGTTACAGACTTTATGCACTTTCTTAAAAAGACTTACCTGGTGTCACTATGGATAATCACCGGGATACTTTTCTTTCTTTTCTGGGTAGGCTTGGTAATAGTTTTTAGTATGCTTATTAATGGGAAATACTTCTGACAAAGCTCTGCAGCCCAAAAGGTGAACTTACTTTTAAAACCACACCAATCATCTCATCGAGAACAAAGAGACTTGTCATCAGTGAACATTACAGCAGTTCCTATACCTGATGGTATAGTGTGGGACAAGGTTGATTTCGATATATTTGGTCCGACTGAAATTTTAAGAATTCCTCATTTATTTAAAATATCATTGAGTGATATCATTACCTCAAGTACATTTTCCGATGATTGGGATTTTGAAACTGTTAATAACATGTTATCTGATTTAGAAAAATCTGCTGCGTTTTCTAATAGTGAAACATAGGAAAGCACATCAGATTTCGAGAGTATGTATTGTTATCAACATTATGGTCATCATTTTCTACATAAATCTGCTAATCCTAGAAATGTGTTCACATACCACCAGTGGGAACATTGTCCAACACCGCCGAAAGGTAGTTCAAAAACATTTACACAGAAATTTCCATATTTTTCAGGGTTTAATATGTCTGACCCAGCCTCATACTATTATAAGGTTGCACCAACATCAGCACAGAAAAATATGTTGACAAACACCAAATAGATTTACTCTGCTTCCTTTATTACCCAGTTGTCTGAACAAGGTTTCGACTTGTGGAAAGACACCATAGACCTAAAATCAGTCTGGGGTACTAGGGAATGGCAGGTACAGGGAGCAGAAGCTTTGTTTAGAGCATGCCTCATCCCTCAACAAATCATGTTTTTGAACGAGACAGTGCAACAGACGTCTTGCCTTGGACTAGCCAAGAACAAAGACTTGAACACGCCTCGGTTGCCGACCCCAGCACACACCGAGGGTAACAAAACATCACAGGAAGAAATTACATTATACAATACAATAGATCAGACCCCGATTGGAGAAAATGGTTGATTTGGCCCACAGACACTAATAGTTGTCAGGCAAGATTCATGGGTAAAACCGAAGGATTTAGTATCCTTAGGCCAGATCCACGTTATGTACAGAGACAATATCCAGGGGTAGTGACATCCTACAGTGTTGGGAAGTTGTGCCTTGATTGGCTAAAAACCTCAACACTCACACAGGTGAAACAACACTTATCCTTACTATCACAGGATGTGGATCTTAGGGATTTTCTAATGGGTCCCAGGAAGCCACGTCAGAAACGTTTCTATTATGCTGTCTACAATGAAATTTGAAAAATATCCCAACAAGAGGCCGCAGAGAGGTTACGGGAAATAGACCGTATAAATCTAGAAAAATCTCTAGCAGTGGTAGACAATGGGTTAACCACATTGACCTGCAGGATATATTCCTTAGGCAACATTGTATCTTCTGCTATAGACATACTGGAACAAGATTTGGCCATATTACAACATGGGCAATCACAGTTACGTTCTACTATGTTGTTAAGCTGAACACTGCAATCTTAACATGCAGGCTACGTGCCATGGTGTTTTATCAACAGCACGTCTCTATTTTCTGAATACAATCTAACAGATAAACAGATAGAAATGGCACAAAGGGGAGCAAAATATACAATGCTGCATATCGAAAAACTGGATGGATTACCATTCACAGTGGCAGAATCACCGTCTACAGAATGGCTAATCCATGGCCACATAACTCTACTGGTCACTACTTTTCAGTTTCAATATTGCCTTGAACAAAAGCAGGCAGGCAGATATGAAGAAATGGGTAAGGACCACATTAAGGAATCTTGGGAATTACCATACAGATTTCGATGTCGGAGTGGGGATCAAGAAGTGTTTCTGAGCTGTACAAACTGCCAGAATGCTTTAAGTGGATCACTCATATGCCAGGATATAATGTTGCACGGAGCTTGTAATGGTTCTGTAGCAAACCTGTCCTGTCATTTGAAGGGTGCCCCAGCTGCAGTGATTACTCCAGCATTCAGGCTACTTTCAAATGGAAGTTACTTGATGCTGAACAGTCAAGGCTGCTGTGGCATTCTCCCGGGCATCGCATATCTGGTAACAGTGAGCTCCAGGGTTACTTGTTGTATACAAGTATTGTTTCCACCGACACATACAGTCAGGGAGGCGCCATTATGGCCTTCACTGAATGTTTCCTTAATACGGTTTGATACTCTAAGCAGAATGAAAGCCATGCTTCTACAGAAGTCTGTGCCCTTAACCTCCGCTCGAGAATCTTTTGATCTCCAGATCGCAAGGTCTTCGGCAGAGATACAGGTGCTCATTCATACCAATTTCTTTTTCCATTTCTCAGAAATGGTTAATCATATCTTTAACATGTCTGATACGACAGGCTTTGTCCACCTATTTAAGACCATAGGTTCTGGACTTCTGAGCACCTTTCAGACGGTACTTGGAGTTATAGCAAACTTCATACACTCCGTATTCGGAAGCATCTTTGGAGGACTTCCGCTGATCCTGTTTCTAATAGCAGGTATCCTGATTGTTTTTTATTTGCTACGCAATGGACGTCCCAGTCACCAAGGCGATGGAAAGAACACTCCTGGAGCATAAATACCGTGACCGCATGGTACAACTTCTAGGCACGCCTCGCCTAAGAGAACTAAGTGAATCTTGGTTCTTGTCATTTCGACCTGTCTGGATAGACTGCATCTTACCTGTCCTCCGATGCCTGTTTTGCGGAGAAGAATGCGTGTTAGACCTTTGTTTGACACTACCATCATGTGTGCCACCGGACATGAATGCGTTACTGGACCCGATAACGGCCCATGTTCTGCAGTGTCCTCAGCGTATTCCAATGTTGATGGCGGCATTCCTTGAGCCCCCACGGGTAGTTACAGCAGCTGTTGGTATGAACACTGGCTCCTCCTCTGACACCCAGGCTTTGGACGGCGCACAGGCTGCCCCAGCACCGGCTGCGGACAGCGTGGAACATCTGTGCTCAATTGATGTGCTCTGCGAAGTGCTACATGGGCCGTCTACTGCGGAAGCAAGCAACGAAAATGTTGCGTCTACCAGCCAGGACACAAACATTTGAACTCATTTGGCTCGTCGTGTGCTGGGAAAAATTCACCCTTTTTTAAACAAGCTCAAATTTGGAACTATGGAACTAAATTGACATCCCTTTCATTTTTTGGGCATACATGGCTTTATAAAGCTTATAGTGATCCGGACTATACCAAGGGACATTTTAGAGCTAGGGCTTGCACATTTTTTAAAACATTTTAAAGTTTTTTTAGAAATTTTTAGAAGTTTTTAAACATTTTAGTTCAAAAGATGCTTTTATAAACTTTGTGCGTACCACTATCTAGTAATGTTAGGAGTATAGTAATAGGTTACATATGTCGTCCATTCGGAAGAGGAGTGGGTGTTATATTCCATATAGGTATCCTATATAGGCGCAGGTAACATCGCAACCTTTCACCTACATCCGTCCCTACATTACATACATAACGGTTCTTAGGCACTGACCTTTTACCTAGATATGACACTGCATTCAGAACGCGGGTTTTTCCCTGGTTCGATTCTCATACATTATGCATGAGGCTTCTTGGAAGCACAGCAGGACTAACAGTAGGATTACCATCTCCTGTATAATATCTCTGTATAAAGTTCAGGCCCAACGTCATCCTTTAAGCCGACACAGTAACACAGCAAGGTAGGACCCCTGGGCAGACCTATGGGTATATATACAACACATCTTGCTTAGGAAGATATAGGAGACCGTGACTTCCCGGCTGACACACTGACCAGAGACGCTGAGGTTCCTGCATGCAGACGCTCCAGCTAGCAGTGGTCTAACATCCCTCGCGGGGTGTCCAACTCGAGACCAGGACGGGGTCCCATATTCTCTAAACTCTCAGGTAATGGGGTGGACTAGATCCTAGAGGGATTCTTGGCATAACACCTACACAGATGCTAGATACATTTAGGTACATCTATTTAGGGAGGCATCGTAGGAGTATGCACTTTTATGATGTGTTTTATATTCTTGTATATATTCATGATTTCTGCAAGATGGTAGACCTATACCATCCTTTACTTTCGTAGTATTGCTAATCATATATCTCTGCTACTGTCTAATGGTTGTTGCAGCTCATCTATTATACAATGGAATAACAACTGTTCAACAAATACTTAGTGAAACGCCCAGCTTATTTATTCTGTGTAACTCTCTGAGGCAAACTAAGTGAGCACGAGTGACTGAGCGAAAAGTAGTATAGTGTTTCCACGATCCTGGGGGATCAGGGTTGTCATGTTCTGAGGTTGCCAGAATCTATTCTCTACGTGATAAGAGGAGATTATAGTGGCACTGTGAGCTAGCTAATACAGACAGGCTAATGTATCCGGTGGGGGTGCACGGAAACCGTCCGCCACCAATCCCACAGTTTATGTTATCCAAACGCGCAGATCCTGTATAGGTTATATAGGAACTACACGACACTGTCAAAGATTCAGAAGATGGACTTCCCTGCTGTTTCAAGAATGAAGACTGGACCTGCTTGCCTTGATCCCAGGATACCCAGAAGTGACTCCAAGGTACAGTTGGCTGATCTCCTGTTTGAGTTACAGGGGCATAGGTTTCCAGAGGCCTTCTCTGCAAATCCCTAGCTGACCAGCACCACCTGGACCTGCCTGAGCCTTGTTGCTGGCCTCTGCTGGAGTGAGTTTTGATCCTCAATAGGCACCCCCCCCCCCAGGTCCTGGATCCTTGGCTGACATCAGAGTGTACTCCTCCTGCCTCAAAACTGAACTCTATGTGAAAATCCAGAAGACTGGGGCTCTTTGAGACTGCGAGTGAGCTCCTCGCATCAGCAATGATCACCAGGTCTCCCACCAATGCGACGTTCCAATGGCGACCTGCTCTGCGCACCAAACAGCGACCGCTCAGATCTCCCACCAGCATGATGGTCCAGTGTCCACCTGCTCCTCGTGCCGTCAAATATCTCTTCATGTTGCCCCCCCCAACACAAAGCTCCAGCTAAGGCTGCTCATGTGCACTTGGAGTCAAAGAAGGTAAGGTAGCCTGTTCACAGAGACAAACCTGGTCCCTGTATTTGACCCACGCTATATCGCAGTCGGCCTGAGCTTGTGACTTTGACCCAGTACAGTGCAACCAGATACCTGTGAGTGATGCTTTTTGGTGCTATTTTCCCCTAGAACATTAAAAATGCATAATTCCAGTTCTATCTATTGGATTTTTGTCATCTTGGTGTCATTTTATTTATTAAATGGTACTCTATTCTTCTAAATTGCTTTGGAATGTTTCTTATGTTGTGCTTTCACTTTAATACTGTTTGAGTGCTGCATAAATACTTTACACATTGCCTCTAGGTTAAGCCTGATTTTGTACCAAGCTAACAGAGGGTTAAGCACAGGTTTATTTAGTGACTTTTGTGGTTCTCCCTGACAAAAACTGTGTTTGTTACTTGAGTGGGGCCTCCACCCCTCTCAACTTCTTAACTAATAACCCAATTTCCTACACACACCACCTGGCCTTCTAATAACAAACAACAATACAATAAATCAAATGTATTACTTTGTAACTTCCTGTTGAACATAGTTTTGCTCAATAATCAAAACCTTTAGAAATCAGAAATATTTTCTTTATCCAGTAAAAAAAGAGGGTGTAAGAATAAATATAAAAGGGACAGATTCAATAAAACAAGAACATTTCAGAACTTTAACAATAAATTTAGGAATGTTTGCAACACAAACTGATCCTCAAGAAAAATATTTCACAGGTGGTGCTCAGGAGATAGTTGAAATGGTGTGACCACGTGGTTAAATTAATAATCAAAAGGACAGTCACTTTATTTTAGATGTTTTAATGACATTTGTCAGATTGATCAGATTGACCCTTTGCCAGCAACATAAGACCCTATTGAGATTGCAAGCAGGAATAATTTGGTTGCTGAAAGTTACTCTGCTTTACCTCATATCTTTTTCTGTCTCTTTTGATGCCCACATAGTTACACTGAAAGATACATATCTAAGGCCAAATATAGCTTATGCAGTCAATAATACTTAAAAAATGTCAAACTTAGAAAATATCCTCTATATGTACTAAATGGGGAGGGTTGTGTCTACCCTCTAGTTATAAGGGCTTGCAGGCTCTAGAGTTTTTTACCCTCTTTTGTCTCACCTTTAACGTGACTAGTCTTATATGAGCTATTGTAAATGCTTCTAGTTTTAGCCCTGTTGCTACTGTCCCATACATGTACTTTCCCCAAATTCTTCATAGGTGAATAATTATTTTGTTACCTAAATTACTTGGAAACGTTGTTACAATTGTACTGTGGTTTAAGAAGATATTCCTGAATTTAATTTTTTTGCTCCCACTAACTTTGCTTCTTTTTCTGTCTTGCTTCAGTTCATTTTCCTGTTCCAAACATTCCATTTAGAAGAAACACAATTAATGTGCTTCTAATTGTCCTAAATATATATTTCTTAGATGTTTTGACAAGTTTTCTTGTTACATCTTATTTGATCTGAGCATAATGAGACCTGTTACCAGGGCAAAGTTATTTACATAGAAAACAAAATTTAATTGGTAAAAGGTGGTCAGAGCTGACCATTCTGAGAATGTGTGAGTAATGTCACCTTCTTGCAGAAATATTCTTGGAGAATGATCTTTTTCTGAGGAAAAATGGTTAATTGAAATTAGATGAAAATATAGATGACACATTGAAAAATAATGCATCAAAATGTAGTTGCTTCACTCGAAGGAAGTTTTGATTCGATTGAGCCTTCACTCATGTTAGTCTTGTTTTTTATTTCGTCCTTCTGCCAACTTAATAAGCTTTTCTAAATTGCTTGTTAATTCAATTAATTACATATCTGAGCTGTGGTTTATCCAAGTTAATACCCTATTCTTGAATGCCGCACTGCTGTTTGAAGTCAAAGATTCGCATAAATGGTCTCAATAGAAAGAGGTACTGAATTATGACCTTAGCAAGAAATGTGCAAACTCTGAGTTTGTCATTATTACCAAATCCACTATTTCCTTCTGTCTTTAAGATACCCACCCAATTAGTTAATATTTTAAGGGATTTAAAGCCTGGGAAGATATCATTATTCCAAGTCTCTGAAAAGTCATGTATTGAGTAATGTTAATATCATTCTAAACATCTCCCTATAGCTCACAAGTATCTTAAATATTTTATTGTCAAACATTTTGAATAACCAGGACTAGTTGAAGAACTGTAGAAGGCCATTAGGTCTGTTTAATGATACTACAGCTTGTTAGTTTCGAAAATGTGTTTTTCAGCATGCTGATTCCCTTACAATTTGTACTTGATGTCAGTAAGTAGCCCAGTACTACTTGTTGATGTCTAGACATGCCAACCCTGCTGTCTTTTCGGCAATAGAATGCATAAATGGTTTATCGCCTACCTAGAAAATCGATCTCAATACATAAAAGTGCTCAACTCCACCTCAACTCCACCTATATAAACATGCCACTTCCACAAGGAGTACCCCAAGGCTTTATCATCTCTCCCACTTTTTCAACCCCTATATCGAACCTCTGGGTGCTCCCTTAAACAACTTCAATGTCTCATACCATTTCTGTGCAGATGACACACAGCTGTACCTAAAGCCCTTTTCACCCAAGATAAAAGAGTTCCTCTCCCTGATACCACGGAAAAATAGAATCATTGATGTCCCAACATCACCTAAAACTGAACCCACAAAAGACAGAATTCTTACTGATCTCACCCCCTCCCACAGCATTACACCAGTTCAAAAATGGCTGAAAGCCAGCAATATCCTCAACTGCAAACCATCTATAGTAAACTGCACAGCTTCAAATAAAACTACTACAGGGCATAGAACACTTCCTTCCTCTTGAGAACTTCGGACAGGTGGTTCAATTTCTCATTCAATCAAGACTAAACTATAAAAATGTGCTTCTCACTGGGACCTAAACTCCATCTTGCATCCCTTAAAGCAGCCCTCCACTCCATAGCAATACTTGTATCAGATTCAAGAAAATATGGTCACATCACACCATCCTGATTTCACTAAGTTGGCTACCATTTGAAGACAGAAGTATCCTAAAACTAACCTACATCATTCGCAATGTCCTAGACACAAAGATCCTGATCTATCCGGCTAAGGATCTGACCAACTCAGGAGTTCAATGCCTCTTGCAGAGCACCAATAACCTACTACTTGAAATACCGCGCTGCAAAAGGAAACAAAACATCAAACAAGGTTCTCTGGATGCACTCCCAGGATCTGGAACAACATTTCTTCTTCTATCAAAACCAACCGCTCTCTGGAAGTTTTGAAAATGGAGATGAAAAATGTACTCTTTCAACAATTTTTCTTCAAGGACATCTTTTTGTAGCTAAGAAGAAAAGGGACAACCCATGTTATGAAGTATAGCCTGTCAATTGAATAATTATAGATAGATTTACAACTTCTATTCATGCTGTCATGTTCACGAGAGAACACCACTGATCTGATAACTACTTGCACGAACATGGCACAAACACGAGCTGAAAACTCTCTAACCTCAAGGTCCCATCCTAACAAATGATGACTTTTACTACTATAATGGCACAAACACAGCGCGAGTCTCATTAATATCGGGTCCACACGAACAAGCTGGACAAAATTGCAACCAACACCACCCAGCCATAAACAGGAAAAAGACAACAATCCAAAAAATACTACCAATCTACACTGAAAATTATAGACCTTTTTGTCTTCATAACTTGCTTGCTTATGGACCTCCTGGAATAAGAAATCAGTGTATTACTTATAGACCTCATAGAACAAATGAAACTTTCACCAATACATTAATTGCGCACCAGTGTATATTTTGAAACTGTAATTTTTACATATGACTATATATAGCTTACAAAAGAAATGTTGTGAAATCTTTATTGTATCTGGAAAGCGCACTGACATCCCTTGCGGGTTAATAGTCTGTTCTACATAAAAACCCTCAAATAACTAACAAACTAAATAAATAAATTATAACTCTTGGGAGCCAAACAGTTGCATATAAATCTAGTCAGCCTTTCATCCATTTTTTCAAAGAAAGATTTGTCTCATAATTGGTGACACATGAGGATGTGTGTTTTGTTAATAAAATTATTTTCTAGAAGTTAATTATCTCTAGTAACTGTATGTTCTGATTTCGAGCAAAAACAGTATTAATTTCTTTCTATATCGTTTGACAATAGATATCAGCATCATTTTTTTCATACTCTCTAGGAAGATAACACCACGTGTTTAATTGTTGATGTCTTAATCATTCTGTAAGGTAAAGTGCAATGCAAACATTAACTTTGCATCTTGATATCCTCTTGTGTTTTTGGTATCTTTGACCATACTTTATCCGAATGGGCAGTTACCACATTAAATAATTTATCTACAATATACTTTTATATCTGACCTTTTTAGGTCTCGCCTGAGCCAGCGCGCATGCGCTGCTCTGCAAGGCTTCTAGTAAGGACTTCCAACTCGGACCACACGCTCGTGCATGTGGTTTTTTTTTTGCTCACACGCTGTTGGCCTTTGCGTGCGTCTTTTTAAGAAAGACAGCACGCAATTGGCCAAAGGCGGGTGCATGTCCCGCCTTCTCTCTCCCCTGGCCTAGGGAGCTCGGGAGCGAGCAGCGGCCCCGCACTGTGCCTGCTGCATTCCTTAAATTCTTTGCAGTGCGCGCGCGCGCACCACTCGCTGGCTTTTTTTTAAAAAAATTTTAGCGCGCGCACCACTCCCGGGCTTGTTATAAGTTGAATGGCTGCTGGGATATGTACATAGTAGAACAGTGACTGCATGGGCCTGAAATAAAAAGATCTCTCGCTCGTGTCCTTGGAAATGTTTTAAGCGAGCCAGCCTGCCGTGTTTGAGCCCCACATGAAACAGCTTTTCCTCTTCATAATTAACTAATTATGTTCTAATCAATAGTCGCGATCCTGATTCCACAATGTAAATCAGATAAACGAGGTAACGGTGGAGGGAGGTCAGCTTCATTTTATTACAAAGCCCACAACACTTGTCCAATTTCATTCCGGAGCGTCTGGTGGTGCAGGGGGGAGTCTTACCAGCGGCCCTGCAGACGGCGGACCGAGCACGGGGAGAAACGGGGGGCGAGCACGGGGAGAAACGGCCGGTACTTACCTGGCAGAGTGGGCAAAGCAGAGGGCGGCCACCGCAAGCGTTTCTTTTTTATTGCCTGTCATGTAAATTTACAAAGAGCTGACTCAGGCTCAAGGGGGTAAAAAGAGGCTGTTTGGCATTCATGAGACGGCAACTCTCCTCTACCGCCATAAAAGCAATTACCTAGAAGCCCCCAAAACACAGCATTAATAAGCTAATCTTTAAATACAACTTCAAAGAACATTGCTTCAGAGGCAGCAGAAGTCTCTCGCCCCGACTTGTTTCCACGTCAGTGCACAAATGCCTACACGGACACGGGGAAAGGTAGAACATGCTGTCCCTCCATGAAACGAAGGTAATCAGAGAGAAAGGCTAACATACACTGTGAGAGAAAAGGCAGCTACCTATTCAAATACTATCATATGAACCACTGAGAAGAGAAAATAAGAAATGTTATTCAGATCTCATTAGAAATTATTTCAGTCACAGCATTACCCGTGTTCTATGGTACTTTACATTCTCAAATCTTCTAGTAAGTGCAACCTTCCTGGCTTTGCAAAGTGCTAATGAGCCACATTTGCTGAAGGGCACCCACGTGATCAAATATCTATCTTAACTGACAAATCAGCATTTGACTGACTAGTATATTTGGTTAACCGCTAGCCACTCCCAACGGATGCCCCATTAACCAAGGTTGTATTACATGCAAACTTGAGTATTTAAGTGTGCCAAAGACATTACTTTATTATTATTTAAATTTGCTCTACACACATTAGAACAGAATATACAATACCCACACTCCGCCGGAAGATGGCTCTCTCACTGCCACTGGTTGCCATCACCGCAGAACACACAGAGAGGGAACACCTGTTCACAAACACTTTTAACTAGTGCTATGTGATGTCCTTGTGGTACTTTAAGGCAGTGCTTGGTGCACACCACCTTTTACCACAATATTATGATAGCAAGTTTGCGGAGGTGGTAATGTGACAAAGTGAGTATTTTTTGTGTGGCATTGTGCTGTAGGTGTGATGTATTCTGTTGTTTTTTTGTGCTGCAATATTGCAATGTGATGAGCTGTCTTTTGGCTATGCTGCATTCTGTTTTTGTTGGGGTCCGTTACGTTTTAATTGTGCTATGCTGTTTTTGGTATGTTATGGTATCGGCATGTTACTGTACTGTGTTCAGTTGTTCACTTGAGATATGCCAACAAAAGATGCAACGTTTCCAATCAAAAGCAGCAGCACATTTGTGTGTCAATCAACCATTTACCACAGTCTAAGTTGGTACAATACTGCTCAAGCCCTTCAACCTAGTGTAGCCCAGTTTATATGATATGGCCCCAACTAGTTTCACATTCTACTCTGCACATCACCATCTACCCACTTTCAAATAACTCTCTTCATTCATCTACTTCTCCCCCCTCCATGTGCTCCCCTCCAGTCGACCCTCCTCTGCTTGCAGTCATGTTGCCCTGCAACCAACCTTCCCTCCTTTGTCCATGTTGCCCTCCCACACCCACTGTACCTCCATTGTCTGTGTTGCCCCCCCAGGCCGCCGTCCCTCTAGTGTGCATGTTGCCCCCCCACCTGCTCTCCATCCATCCATTGTCCATGTTGCCCTTGACACCTGCCCTCCCTTCATTGTTCGTGTTGCTCTTGCCACCAGCCCTAACTCTGCTGCTCACCATAGCAAAAAAAAAAAAACATTATGAAGCAGCCAGCACTGGCCACGTCATTTGGCTTTTTTCCCCACACCCTCAGTTGTCCATGTTGCCCCCCGCAAAGGCCCTCCCTCCATGTTGTCTCCTGCTCTACCCACGCTCCCTCCAAAATAAGAAAAAGTGCTATGACGTAGCCAACGCTGGCTGGGTCATAGCACTTTTTTTTTTTATCTTTCAGCTGTGCTGCTGTACAACATGGTTACAACCACGACAAAGCCACTACTTCACGTAGGGTGACCTATTGGCTTTGTGTTCCAGTAATGCCAGATGAATGTCATTTTTAGCTCGAGCATCAGCGCGCATCTGTCTGCAAGACCTGGTGTCATCAATAATACCACTCTATTCCCTCCTGCTACTCACCATTGGTCAGACTCTTGCATCACCCTTCTTTACTGACTCATAATTGGTACAGCCCACAATACGTCACTTCCCTTGTTCAGCAGAGGAGCACCGGCTAAGTACGGTATTGTTACCCTTGCCGTGCTTTTCTATTACTTTAAGAGCACTACTTTTTTTTCCACCCGGTGCTGCTTTTCGCCTGGTTTATTTAGCAACACTTTTTAGACAGACTCGTTCATTTATAATTATTTTTAGGAATGGGGAGATTAAGTAATTTGTCAGCAATCACAAGATGTTTGAGCCTCCCGCCTGACTCGAACCTAGTTCTCCAGCTTCAAAGTCGTACGCTTTGGCCATTAAGCCACATCCTCGCTAACTCTCTAAACAAGCATTTGCAATGCAATAGATCTCGCATTTGCGGGAGTTTGAGCTATTAGCATTGTAAATGACAATGCCTTTTATTTATGTTTTAAAAACCAGAACGGAAATAAAAGGCATTGTCATTTACAATGACAATAGCTCAAACTGGCGTAAATACGAGATCTATTGCATTGCAGATGCTTGTCTTTTAAAGACGTCGTGATAAGGCGCGCTGTAGACCGTCTCCAGTGGACGAAACGTTCACGCTGGTTCCAGACCGGACTGTCATCATCGGACTCGTGCATTTAATCTGTTGACTGAATTATTAAAAGCAGAACCAGACCCGGTGAAGACAGGCTCCAAACCGTTGCCTTATTTCGTTACCCACTTGCTTTAATCGCAGTTGAGCTCTAGATTCCTGGTCCTCTGTGATTCGCTTTTTAAGAGGGCCGGGACCGCATTGAAAGACTATTTGAAACTGTCCTCATTGTGCCGGGAATTTACTTCCTTAACATTACCGGCAGGGATGGTTTAAGCATGGTCGGATTGGTAAAGCAGCCCCCCCGATTCTGACAATGAGCTGGTCTCTGAGAAGCAGCGCAGTGGCCAGAATGGGTGATCTGCCTGTGCTGTTCTGTTCAGATGCCGCCAGGTTCTGCCGGGCCTTTTGGCCGAACCTCCCCTCCACCCTTCCTACAACAAGAGTCTGAGCTCATGGGTGGAGGTGAGATTTATTCATGGTAACCAAAGACGACGTGCATTAAAAACAAGCATTTTCAATGCAATAGGTCTCGCATTTGTTAAAGTTAGAGATGTTGGTGTTGAAAATGACAATGTTTTTTTACTTTTGTTTGTTTATTTGCAGTTGAGTAATTATATTTGCATAGTGCTATTGTCATTGGTATAAAAAACAAAAGTAAAAAACATTGTCATTTTTAACGCCAGCAGCTCTAACTTTAACAAATGCGAGACCTATTGCATTGCAAATGCTTGTTTACAATTAGATGTTTAAGTTCATATAAATTGAGTGTAATGGAGTTTAGTTCTGTATTGCATCTCCCACTGGCTACAGCATAGCCTGTATTTAAATGGCATTACAGTCAATATACAGAGCAGGACCATTACAAATGTTGGGGGGAGCTAACAAGTACTACTCTCCAATGGTCTCTAACGTAGAAATGTCTGTCTGTACTACAGGAATCAAGTTGTACCTCACTGATGAGTCTCAATGAGGCTGAAACTGGCCTGCGGTTGCTTTTTCATGCATGCAAAGTGGACATGGCCTGGTGGTCTGGGCTTCACTACCTAGTACAGTATTCTGGAGGTTAGCAAAGTTCTATAATTCTATTGTAGCTGAATAAATAAATCAATGTTCACCTTTCTAATATAGGTACTCAGATGAAACTTGGTCCACTAACTGATGCTTTCCATACAGTCAAGGACTTCTTCTTCTTAAAGGCTTAAAGGAGGATTTCCTGGACAAGATAGAGCCACCCCTAGCTAGACGTCTGTATCTGCAATTCCGGTATGGGACAATGCCCCTCCATTCTAGGAGGCCTAGGACTGAGGACTGGTGGTGTTCATCTTGTGGCGACCCCAAAGAAACCATTGAGCATGTTCTGTTCTTCTGCCCGGCCTGCATGAGCAGTAGGAGGTGCTGGATAATCCCGCTGTACCGGAATCTGGTGTTAGGGAGCCCAAGGAGGCTCTAAGAATTTTGAGATTAGACACTAGCAAATCGATGATTTTTGCACTAACTCTATATCTGATGGTAATGTGGAGAGTTAGGCAAAAAGTGTGTGCTTTCCTTGAGAAATAAGCCTGTGGCGATTCACCTGGTGTGCAATATATTTTAATATCCTCAGCCTGAGTATTGTATGACCCAACCTGAATGATGTATGAATTTCACATAATCTTATATAGTTTTAACTTATTCATCGCCTACAGATTTTTAGGGGACATTTATTGATTCAAAAGAATATGCTTGCTGATTCTTTGTGGAATTATAATGCTTGGACCAATTTTGTTCTTATACGTTTTTATGTAATGATCTTTTTATGTGCTTTAATAGCCAATGCGCCAAAATAAAGATCTTTGATTGATTGATTGATTGATTGAATATAGGCACAACTTTTTTGCCACCAAGGCACTCAATTGTTTTGACATCGACAGATAATTTAATTACTATGTGGGTGTGGCAGGCAGGGCAGTAGACACGTGTTGTTTTTAGACTGTCTGGAAAAAAAAAATTCCAGATACTTAAGGAAGGGCACACACCTTTATCTTCTGATGACCACTTCTTTTTAAAAGAATTTGTGGTCAGAGCTCCATGAGCCGCTACAGAAAACTAACTAGAAGATCTTAAATCCGATCTTAAATCCACTCTTAATTCAAGATGCTTTACGGTGCAGGAGTACTGGCAAAACCACAGACCCAGTTGCAAAGAATGTTTGGTTCACTCAAAAGGTAAAAAAAAGATATAGAAAAATATGCCCATTTGCATCCACCAGCACTGCAGTAACACAGCATTTTAAAAAATAGCTGTTTTTCACATAGGTGTTATCTTCACATTCTTCTTCCCTTATTTTGTGTACACCCTTTGCATATTGAGACAGCCTCCTGTAGTGTTCTTGTAAACTCTGTGTTGTATCTGTGGTCATGTTTTATTGATTTAGACAAATAAGAGAGATACCTCTGAAGTACAACAGCCCTCCTGCTTTTTATATTTTTAATTTCAAACAGGAAAGCATCCCTTGCATTTTCCTTAGAACTCTCAGCCACATACCACTGTGTGGCATGCTTCATCCTTGAGTTCACGTCCAGTCATTTAGTACCTCCGGAAAGGCCCAATCCTTATCCTTTTACAGATGAGAAGGGGAGCTCTTTGATTTATATTGTGTGGAATCCAGTTTTTTTAAAATGGCCTTCCGATCCCCTAATACTACTTTTATTCAAATCATATGGCGATGTAAGTGGAGAAAGATGTATCTCCCACATCTAAATAAGTCGACATGTTTCGGATTCACAAGTGCCCCTAAGGTTCAAACAGCTTTTTTCAGGACCATTAGGGATCCCAAGAGATTAGGCTCTCTTGGAGTCCTACACCCTTACACACTTGTGCATTTGTTCTGACTGTATCATCCACACGCATACAAACCAACACTTTGGTTGACTGCACTCAGTAATTCCTGGCATCTGTTACCTGCAAAAAAACAAGGGAACAACATAAACATATCTTTAATCAAACTCAATGCCTGATTTGGCAAACTGTGTACCACTGTATACTCTGTTTCTTATGTTCTAGGTCCATAGCCTGGCCACTCTGTGTTCAGACATCTTGGACTGCTATGCCACCGCCAACTAAAGTTAACTTTACTACTCCAGTATGTGTCATGCCACTGAAACTCACATTCAAAGTTATGTGTGTTCTCTTAATATCTGATTGTGGTATGTGCTTAGGAAGTGAAGCGCTTACACCATTCCAAACTTCATAAAAAATTAGGGCTGTAGTGGTATTATGTGTTTTAGTACAACCTTTTGTGTGCCATAGTTTCCCTGGCAGTCTCTGCTCACAAAATTAAATGGGATATAATCTCAGGTACATATACATACACTTAATGGAGTTGGCTATTGCTCCATAGGAGAGTGTATGTGGGCAGGCACAGGTGTCACAATCTGGATGAGAACATAGAAGGAAAAATCAAACAAACTCATCAATAATGGGTGTCTTGGTTAGGTTTTGTCCCCCAGTCCCTTTTGACTCAGTACTCCATGGGGTTGCATGACTCCTTCACCTGTGTTATCCATGCACCTCATGTATTGGTGGGATATTCTGAGGGCGAGCATTTTAACATCTGCCATGGTGGGGATGGAACTGGTGCATGGCTGGCTCTTCCACATTTGGTACATGGATGGCCTAAATGGTGGTGGGGATGGCCTCTTATTAGAGGGGAAATGGGAAGGGAGTTTGGATGATGGAATATCTTTTGGGATCTTCCTCGTTTACATGCCAATCTTGGTAATACCGCTCAGCATGGCCACCCTCCCCGAGCCTTCTCAGGCCCTGGGGACCCCAACACTGTTTTTAAAAAGGGAGGTGGGCAGCGCAGTCCTCCTCCCCGAGCCTATTTTGGCCCCAGGGGATGGCCTCCATTAATAAAAGATGGGTTGGGGCCGTGGGGGAAGCCACAGGTCCCCCAAGGCCACAGACGGCTAACGCCTAGTGCGGGCGCTGGCATTTCTTCTGCCCGGAGGGAGCAGCTGTTTTTTGCATGCTCCCTCGGGCAGGAGCATTATGTGTTTTGTTTCCCTGCATGCATCAGTGCGGGCAGGGAAACAGAACATAAGTCTGCTCCCAGCTGGTGGGAGCATGTTTAAAGCTCCTGCTAGCTGGGAGCAGACTAAGGGCCTGATTGCGACTTTGGTGGTGGGGCACCGGGTCCGTCCCGCCGCCACAACCCCAAAGCCATGGTCGGGCTGCCTGCCAGATTAAGAGTTTCCTCTGTCTGGCGGACTTTTTTTTGGTGTTCCCTCGGCGGTGCCTCTAAAAATGGGCACCGCAATGGGAACGCCAAAAACTGTTCCTGCACGGCATGGACTGAAAAGTCCATGCTGTGCAGGAACTGGGGTGCATGCACACAGGGGGCAAATATTGTGCCCATCTGCATGCAGCCCTGGGCGCAGAGGCATAAGGGGGCCCTTTTGTTTCTTCTCGGCCAGGATTTTCATGGAGGAGCAACCGCCAGTAAAACCATGTCGGAGAGGAAATTCGTAATATGCTTGGCAGGACTGCGGCGGTCCTGCCAAACATATTGATGCCTCCTGATTGCCGCAACACCGCCAGGGAATGGCGGTTCCCTGGCGGCTGCGGCGGGGCAATGGCAGTCCGACCTCCCTAATTCTAATAGGGTGGTCGGGAGACCGCCGCTCCCCACTAGTCTGGCAGTCTGTGGACCGCCAGACTCGTAATTGAGCCCTTAGTGTTTGCTCTCATTTGGCAGGAGATTACAAGTGCTCCCGCCAGACTGGAGCAAACACAAGCTTCCCAGCTTGCTGTAGTGCGGCCAGGGCAACTATTACTACTAGTGTGGTAACTGCCCATTCAGATAAAGTATGTTCAAAGATACCAATAACACAAGAGGATTTCAGGCTGCAAAGTAAATGTTTGAATTTTACTTTTCCATATAGGAGTGGGCTCCTGGGACACAGTTAGTGTGCCGGGCCTGAGGAACGGGCTACCTGGAGCCATTTAAGGTTCGGGGAGGGGGGCCGCATAGACCCCTCCCTTTTTTTTAAGTAATCAGCCACGGACGATGGGATCCATGGGGCCTTTGAAGGCTTAAGGATCGGGGCCGAGCAGCCCCCCTCTCCTTTACTGCACTTTTGGGCCCAGGGGAATGGGTTCCCCGGGGCCTATAATGGCTCAGGGGCCACGCAAACCCCTCCCCTGAATTAAAGAATGCAGCCCCAGGGAATAAACTCCCCAGGGCCTATAATATAGCTCGGGGAGGGGAGGCGTGTTCCTCTTCCACTTAATAAAAGAATGTGGCCCAGGGGATAGGCTCCCCGGGAACTAGAATGGCTCAGGGAGGGGGGCGGTGAGCCCCCCTCCCCTTATGGAATAAGGCCCTGGGGGATGGACACCCCGGGGCCACCATCAGCTCAGGGAGGGATCTTTGTGCCCTTCTACCCTTAATTAAAGAATGCAACCCCAAGGAGGGGGCATACTCATGCCCCCTTCCCATATATCTATATATATAATAAAGTAGATGGCAACCGCCATTTTCTTTTTTTTCCCACAATCCCATGGGAGTCTTGTGGGACGTGGAATAAACCGCAGATTTTTATTTTTTTTGGGCCGGGGGGGAGGGGTCCCTCGGGGTCTCCCCACATGACATAGGGGGCAAGGTATACCTACCCTGCCCCCTTATATCATTTTTTTTTGTCAGTAATATTTTTCTCATGTTGCTGGCAGCCAATCAGAGTGCTTGCTCCTGCAGAAGTCTGACTCCCATGGGAGCAAATTGGCCCAAGGGAAAAAAAGCTCCCTGGACCAATCAGAAGACTCTATTTTTTAGAATTGGGTTCGAGGAACCCTTTCGACAGTCCCTCGAAGCCAACCATCCAGGAATACAGATATATTTAAACCTTAATATCTGAAAAACTACTGAATGGATTTACACCAAATGACAATACTTTCTGGACAAAGATTTAGCTTCCTGACAAATTGGGTGCAATTCTGTTTAGCAGTTTTTGCAGTAGCACTGTCTAAAATAGTGTATGGAAAATACATAGGTATTTAGCATTTTGGGACCCCCCCATTTGTCTCGTCCCTCGCTTGACAGATCACCCTAAAACTCTCCATGCACAAAGTAGGCAAAAAAGAGCACCTTTTGTTAAAGTTTTGTAAAGATTGGTCAAACGGCGCCTCAACTTATTAGCAAATCAAAAGACATTTCCTATGGAAATGCTGTTAGCTGACCTAACTATAACTACCCAGTGGCGACTGGTTATATATAAAATGCAAGAATGTGTAGTGTTTATTCTTTCAAGGTACTCTACTTCAAAATCGTGTCAGAAAAAAGCAGTTACGCATGCGCAAGACGCACTACCTTTCCTTGTCACACAAGGTTGTCGCATCATGATGTAGCACTGCATCGCTAATTTGAAATATGTCATCCCATCCTAGTTCGAGAGCTGTGCATTTGTCAGATTTAAGATATGCTGCATAGATTTGTAGCACAAATGTGACAGAAATCCGTTGTGCATACATTCACCGCAGTCATGTGTTAGTTATGAGCCTCAGAGAGGCTTTGCTTCTTGTGAACACATAAAAGGCAATCTTAACTCATGAACGTTAGAATTTTATTTCCTTCCAGAATTCCATTTGTGATTCATATATTCTCCATCCGCAGTGAACATATACGATTTGTTTATGCACATCACTACAGCTAGTCCTCTTTAAGTCCACACCTTCACTGTAACCATCTGAAATGAACGGACCGGGGCTGCCTCTGAAATGCAAATGAAAACAAACAAGCAAATCCCCCTGGACGGTGCAAATCACACAAGAAATGAACTATTTATCACATCAGCTTCTTGATGTCCTCCTTTGAGCGAAAAATCTTTCTGTACTAAAGAGAGATCACTGAAGTACAGTAACTAGAAAGGTGGTTCTCCTGGGGCTGCGCAGGTAACGGTGCCCCCGTTCTGCTTTCGAGAATTTAGGCTCTCTTTTTTAACTTCTGGCATGGTAAAGAGGACCTGCTCTGCATCACGTGAGGCCTAACTCAAGATGGCGGCCTTATTCCTTACTTTACCTAGAAATTAAAATGGCCTCCCTATAACAACTGCTGCCGACTGCTTCCCCCATCACATTGAACATAGCGTGCTTGCCTCACCTCCTTTACTTAACACAAGACATAGGTAAGTGATACCCAGATTTTTCCATGCCTTTCATAAGCGAGGAGATGAGATTAATCAATTACAGCTAATTTTCAGTGCTGACGTTTTACCGTGGAACAAACCAAGGCATGTAATAAGCTCAATGACCATGGCTGGAGCCTCCTACCTGTGCCTCCCACATATATCAGTGTGTTTAATCTGTAACCTACAGGTTACACAACTCACAGGCTGCACACACATCTCTGGGTGAGGCGCATTAAACTATGACCTCTCTTACCAGCGCTGGAACCAGTGACCAGGGCCGGACAGGCCATAGCGGGCATCAGGCTTTTCCCCGGGAGGCTGGAAGGGTGGGGGCCGATTTTGCAGTGGAGAGGGCCATTTTTGCTACTGGGGGCTGGTTTTTGCAACGGTGCTGCTATATCGGCACCCAGTAACAAAAGCAGCAGGGGGGCTGGTCCGTCAAAATTGCCAGGGCTGCTCTGTGTTCCCAGTCCGGCCCTGCCAATGACCTTACCAGGGTTGGAACATGTGAACTACAGTTTTAGAGACAGATGTTTGCAATCGGCACATTCTGCCTCTGAACCACCTCACAGGGACTGTAACCTGTGGTAACATGTGGCATAAACTGCCAAGGCCTTCTGATCCAGGTGGTTGGTGTCTGTTACTCATGGCTTGTGGGCTCTTGCCTACAGAAAGTTTCAGATAGGCAGAGTGACAGAGTGACACCCAAGGCTCATGCCGGGTGTCTCAGGGCTCCCCTTATGCTCATATACTGTGCCAGCATCATGACTTTGATATTTTAAGAATGCAACTGCTTTGTTGAATCAATCAGCGTTCTTATAGAGCGCAGCTAATCACCCGTTAGGGTCTCAAGGCGCTTTGTTGTGAATAGTTTAGTGGGTTTCCAAACCTTCTGGATATGAAATGAAGTGACTACATGAATTTAACCATTTGAAGGCGGGTCAGATGACTATGTAAGTGTACAAACATTTTGTAAAGATAAGCCCCGGTGCAAAAAATGAAGCAAAAACATGTAGCACCTTGTTTTTTCTTCTTGACTGAAAGGTAGTGGGGTAAATAGATCTAAGAATGGTCTTGATGTTTTACTCCAGATGAAAGAAACATCCACATTGTTTTGCACCAATTTTACTTTTTTTGTAATAATAAACGAGCAAGTAACAGTTTGCTCCAATTTTTAGGTCTGGCGTTAACCATGACCTTTTCATTTTAGTAAAATTATAAACAGAATATACTTTACTTGCAGGGGCTTTTAGCCAGCCCGTTTAATCAGTGGTCTGTTGTTTGTCTTCCACCAAGAACACAGCAAGAAGCAATGGGTCAGCTCACTTTTTGATTGGCTTGCCTCACTGTGATTGACAGCATTCCACCCTTTCACAAGGAGTGCATCCACAACCAATGTAGTTCCATTCTGTGCCATGGACTACTATGACAATATGTACTTTTTCAGAGCAAAACAAATATTTTTGCTTTTGTCTATTTTTTTCTATTGTTAAGTCCGGCAGCCTTCGAAATGTTTTATAAAAGCCATGGCAAAACAAAAGAAGCATCGACAAATCCAAAATGCTGGCAGTCAATTCCAGACCAATTGGCTTTGCCAATGCTTGTTTGAAAATGGGCCAAGTTTGACATGAAGCTATTTTTTATATTGTTAGCATGCAAATAGTGCAAAATGAATGTGCACTGATTTTTCTCCTTCAAAATTCATTTAGAAAAGCCAACTTTTCAGATGCTCTAGGACCCATTAGTTTGTACTGAAATGATTTGCCGTAAAATCCTCTATTTGTTTATAAAACAGCAATTTTATTTGACCTCTATTAAAGCAATCATTTGGAAAGCGCCTGAAACACTAAAAGGATTGAATAATTTCCTTTGAATTTGCGGTTTTACGTTTATATTTCAAAGAGAAAATATAGAGGATTTTGTTGATTTTTGCCCAATGTTTTAGCCAGTCCCAATGTTTTAGCCAGTCCCAATGTTTTAGCCAGTCCCAATGTTTTAGCCAGTCGTGAGATGAAAATAGAATTGTCGCTAAACTATTGTGGCGGTGACACCCCTATATGCGTGTGCAAACCTTTCAAAACATTGAAAAACATGTGGAAACACCTCCCAATTACACTAATGAGTCAACATCACAAAGTAAATTAATTGGGAAATAGTGCAGTGAAGAGCAGACTTAAAAATCATACACTTCACTTGTGAACACTGTACCGTCTTGACCTTCCGCCTATTTTATCTCTTTAGAGTCTAGGGGCGTAGAATGATCTTTGTTAGCAGTGAGGCACAAGGAGTAAGAATAGTTGACTCATGGGGTAAATCTCTCTACTTACATAAATCACATTACTTAGGACTGGTGACTGTGTTCCCATGTGTTCTCCTCTGCAAATTGTATCTAAAAAGAATCTGTGCGGCATTGTTTTCTTAAGCCAATTAGGCTGTACTGTGGCAATAACATGAAATGTAACATTTGCACCAAAGTGATAAACCTGCAAATGAACATTTATTAGCACACTCCTAGTAAATGCCATGTTTAATATAGACAGAAATACATAGTATAAATAAATTAACTTTTTTGAACAGAACATGATGTGTTGTCCATGTTTACATTAAAGTTTTACTCTGAAATGATTTTTAATTAATTAATACATCACCAAGATCTTTCACCTGTCAAGATTTCTCAGCTGATGTGGTAAAGATACAGCTACGTTTGCAAGTAGAAAGTCCATTAGTTGGGGCACAGTACAAACTTCACAATGTGTAAACTTCAAAATAGCATTTTAAATACTTTGGGGCAGATTTATCAACATTTCACGCAGCGCCGCAAGTCACCTTGCTGTGCTGTGCTACATGAAAGAGAAAGGGCACAAATGCACCGTATTTATAAAAAATTGGCGCATTTCTGTCCTTTCTTTGTGCTGCCTTGCGCAAACGCAGGCACTCGCACCATGGTGCAAGGGTGCCTGCATTGTAAGCAGGATTGTTTTTGTGCAGGAAGGGGCACCTTTCTTCACTAAAACAATCCTCTGAGGCATGTCCTCAGAGGATGCAGAATGCAGCACACATGGAAAAAGTGAAAAACAAGGAGAAATAAAAATATTTCTCCTTGTTACGTCTCACCTGGGGTCGGGTAGCATTTTGACGCATTCCCAGGTCTACCAGTAATGGTAAATTTGGGAATGCGCCAAAATCCATGGGTGAATGTGTTAACGCGGGAAGCTTTTACTCTCATGACCTTAACCTCAGCACTTCTACTTGGTCCATGGAGTAGGATTTAACTCAGGCTCAATACTTCACCTCAGAGGCGATGGTCCTCCGATTAACGTTTCTCTTTCGTAGTGAGGGGAAGAGAAACAAGATGTCCAAAGGTCATATACCCCATGAGGACCATTAATTGGTAGCCAACTCACAAATTGGTAATCAGGTTCAGGTAAATTATTCTCACGACCATGCTATAGAAATGAAGTATGTCAATTGGTAGACTGATCCTCCTGAAGAAGTTTATGCTAACAAGAATCATGCAAACTAAAAGCTCTGCTGTGGCTACACAGAACAAGAGCAAACGAACCTGATGTTCTGAAAGTAATCTATGACTGTCTCTATTATACATTTAGAAATTTGCACAGTTTCCGTAAAATAACTTTAGAAACAATAAGACTCGGGCAACTTTAGATAATTTGGTTATTGTATTAAAGATCCAAAATCAATGCATATAAGTAACATTTTAAGAAGTTCAGTCATAAATCTAACAGTTCGGAATATAAAATCACACATCTAGTTAAAATAATCTATCACTAAATAGAAGAATCCATAAGAGAATGGTTTTTGGTTAGCAATACAATCTCTTCCACCAACAAAGCAAGAAGGTGGTTCTCAAAGGTTCTGTAATCATGGGCAAAGGGCTCAAGTTAAAGTCCACTAGGGGCAAGGGGGAATGGAGCATAAATCAGGAAAGTTCAAGTATGGTATCTCACTAACCTGCTCCAATTCGTCCAATAGACAAGTTCATCAGCAAGGGCAAAAAGCAAAGCACATAATAAAGATAGTTCGCAGGCAAGTTGGAGGCAAGGAAAAATGTCAAGGGGCAGCCTGAGCTAAAGTGTAAGGTCTCCTCAAAAGGCGGAAAAGGGCAGTGAGGGACCATATTCCTCCTCCTGTGCATTGTGGTTAAATAGTTCATATTTGTAATCATAACATCAATGGTCGGTCCACAATGGTTTGATCATCACGTGATCATTCTTCTATCTTCCCAGGTACAAATTGCTGCTCCAACATAATTTCCAACATAAGTCATGAGAAACTGATCAAGTGGTCTGATGTCAGACCTCTCCTTTGTCTCACACCCAGAGGTTTTAGAGATGCCCTTTCCAGATATTCCCATCTTTAATGCCTTGCTTCTTTACTCTTTCTAAATGGTGGACTTTCTTCCACATATTTCAAAATGTGTTAGGCAGAAGGGATTACCATAAACACACAACCGGACAACACAAATCTCTATCCCCTTCCCAGCAGTGTGCTCAGTGGTGTGAACTACGACAAAAGAGTCCCTATGATACCCCGACCACTTAAACCTTGAACTGCATCCAACAGTGTAGTAAGTATTGGAAACCCCTTAAATATCCGATACCATATCATCACCCCCATCTTCGCATCACACCATCATGCCATCTCTAGTTGAAGGCTCTATATACTCCGATGATTTAGCCCCTGGTCCAAAGTCTGCTCTCTTCATCTGTCATTCCTTCTTGACTTGACTTCTCTAACGGAAGTGTAACCTGTCTGGAGGTGTGAGGAATCACACTTTCCTCCAACACTGGGTAAATATCAGCAATAACCTCAGTATTGTCTTTCATTTCAATCCAGAAATCCTCATAGATATTGGTGTCTGTCTGTCCGTCCATACGTCCATTGGACCATCCATTCCACCATCCATCCGACCGCCCATCCATCCATCTCCAAATATATCCCTGAAAAATTTTCATTTAAAGGAATGTTACTGCTACGCTCTAAAAAGTAAATAGCAGTTTTGTGGAGACTCACAACCTTAAATTTCCTTCCCGTGCACTGAGTGTGACCACTCCTCGAGTCATGACATATAGCATCACCAATGACATGAAATATGATATCATACTTCACCAAGAGTATAACCTATGAAAGCACTGATGGCAGCGAACTATCGCAGGCTTCTTGTTTCCAAATAATGTAGTGTCACTCTATCTGAAGTATTGTCCTCACTGTCCACATTGCTTTTTCTGTCATGCTCTAGCCTATGGAATCAGAACTAATTTGGAGGTCACATGTAGTCTGTTTGAGAGAATGATATTTAGCATAGGAAGCACTGAGTTTTAACATGACATAGTGAGTAGACTGATTACTGGCTGTGAAGGGAACTAAGTAAGTAACTAACAGGTTAAGTAGATCAGTGCACAACCAGGTAACTTTGCCATTCTAGGAGTGACTCAGCATTAGGGATTGATAGAGTCCTCAACTAGAGGGAGGTGAAGTGATGGTGTATGTGAAAAAGTAACGGAAGACACAGCAGCGGCTGGTGCAGGTAAGTGCGGTGGGGTGGGCGGTGGGGGATGTCGGCAGACGACGCAATGGGATTTATTTATTAAATTTGCCCTATTCCGTCGTCTGTCAACACCCCGCCCCGCCCTGCCCCGCCGCGCTTACCTGCACCAGCCGCTGCTGGTAAGACACCAAAGTGAAGGTGTCATCAAAGAGCCAAAATTACTGTTAACTGGTGATAACCTCCACATGCACTGAAAATGCTGTTTTGTTCTCATTTCATTTTCCTAACATAGTCCATCACATAGCAAAGTTGTGCATTCCTAATGCTATGAAATGCCTTCCTGCGATTTGGAAATGGCAAGATATGCACTGGAAATTTTAACCTCAACCCTGTAAGTTTAATGAAGGTCCCATAAGTGCAGCTTAACAGCCCAAAAAGAAAATCATTAACTTTATTACCATCATCCTAGGTCTCTGGTTTAATTATCATGTGCAGAACTAGTGCTAAATGTGCCCTAAAAGACTCGTTTTATTCCTTCAAAGAGTTCTGACGTGTCTCCGGGGAAGCATTAGATTTTTATAATGGTCACAAACTTTGCTTTCTTATCTCGGCCATGGAGATCAAGTACACCAAGGTGCAAAAAGTGGTTACAAAACGCCAATTGCGCATTTAGACAGTAGCGGCTCCTGGAGGGAGTGCTGCGGGGCGGTGGGGCGGGGTGGGGGAGGGGCGTAGTAAAATCTGGCTTATGGCCGAACTGAGTTAAGTACATAAATAATTAAATAAAACGAATTACATTGCGCGCACTGCATCGCCGATTGCGATGCAGCGCCCACAATGTAATTCGTTTTATTTAATTATTTATGTACTTAACTCAGTTCGGCCGTAAGCCGGATTTTACTACCCCCCACCCTGCCCCTGCCCCACCGCCTCGCCCCGCCGCCCCGCAGCTCTCCCTCCAGGAGCCGCTACTGCATTTAGAATTTGAGCTGATTTACCTCTGAGTTTTTGGACTGAATTTAAAGGTCTGTACTAAAATTGGGGAATAACAGTACCAAACATTTTTTTCCCATTTTACACCCGTTATGATTACACTTTCAGTTTCTTCTACTTGATTTTGCAAGTATTAACTAGAGGTAAAACCGAGCACTAAAGGGCTGCAACCGGTTCTAAATAAGTCACGATATCCCCAAAAGAGAAGTTTTATTTATTTTATTTATTTTTTTATTTGAAAAGTTTTATATAGCGCTGGCTAAACCCGGAGGTATCAGAGCGCTTTACATGGGGAGGTACAATTGCATCAAAACATAGTTACATAGTTACAACAGTTTCAGGTACGTAGTTACTGGAGATACAAGAGTTACAAAGGGATGGCTCAGGTATGGGGAGGGAAAGGCCGGCAGGGGAGAGAGATTCGGTGAAGAGAGGGAGGGAATAGAAGAGGAAGATAAGGAGTGAGGGAGGACAGAGGAGAGGGCGGGGTAGGAAAACACAAAGGGGCGACAAGAGAAGAAACAGTGTCTGATGCTCTGATGGGTAGGTGATGGCCAAGGGGGGAACCAGAGCCAACTCCTCAATAGCTGCGTAGGGCAACTCCACCGGTTATCAGCTCAAGGTTGCTCGGTCGCCGAAGTACATCAGAGGGTTGAGGTATCAGCCTGGGGGAAATTATCAAAAGGTTTCAAGGAGAGCGCCTTTCACGGTGTGAGGTTCCAAGCGATAATGGGAACATTCCCAAACCTCCGCTATGTGACGAATCCCTTAACACTGTGGACTCTCTCAGAGGGGTGTCTGAGACTCCAGCGCATGAATGCTAGGATCATTGTTGGCTTTGGTTAAGTTATTAACTTCTATTACCAAGTCAAGGGTGATACTGAATATATTTGTGATGTCATCAGTGATGCCACGTTTGAGATCATGATCAGAGAATGGCAGGTGGCCCAGTTATAGCTGCATAGGTCACCAGCAGGTGCCAAACATAACATCTCTTAACAGCACTTTTCAGTGAATTTGGTTGGCTTTGTAATAATGTGCTATTGATTTGGCACACAATACATTGTACCATCTAAACCCTGCTCCAAATGTAAACTGGCACCACCTTTGGCCAAACGATGTGCCCAGTAAGCCTGCTCATGTGTGGTCTGATCATGGCCTGTAGTCTTGCCATGCAAGCACTGAGCTCCTTGCCTAAAGACTTCAGACACGCCCTGCGCCCTGGCGTGCATCTTTAGCAACAAGGGTGGTATGGTGAGCAAAAGAACGATGGATTTAACTCAGATCTCTTGACTGGGGGTGAATGTTTGATTTGCTCCGCATTCTGTCCATCATTTGGGTGTTTTTTGCTTTCTCGCCCTAAGTGTGCCCAGACGTGGGTCCCGGGCTCACTGTGCCACTGGATTCAAGCTAGCCTGGCTGATGAGGGGTGAAACCCTGAAACCGGTCCCAGGAGGCTTGTTTCTGGTCCAGGGAGGACCTGGCTTGGCAGTTCGGGCTGGACTGTTCCCATGAGGAGCAGGGTCAAGACTGACTTGCATATGGCTGGGTCTGCACTGGGGTGGCATGGTGAGCAAAAGAACAATGGATTTAACCTAGATCTCTTGACTGTGGGTGAATGTTTGATTTGTTCCACATTCCGTCCATCATTTGTGTGTCTTCCTCTTTCGTAGCTGGACACTTGCATTGGGTGTCGTCTTTCACAATACGCTGAGTGTAATATCGCTAACTCAAGTACCTACTTGGCACGGCATGAAGCACTGCCCAATACCTAGTGTTCAGTTACCAATGAGCATGAACTTGTGTCATAGCCTCTGGGACCACTGGGTGTGGCCCTAGCCAAAACCTGCACTCATTGGTCTTGCCTCCCAGATTTTGTGGCCATTTCCAACAAGCATTTGGCATGAAGCATGGCGAGCAGCCATATACTAGGCCTGCAGGCAGTGGCATAGTGAACCCCACACTTAAGGAAGTTAAGAGGGGGCTGCCACTGAGGCCGATGGGCTGGTGACTTGGGTTCCACTAAGTAATTGGTTGTTTATGGGCTGCTTCTTTTTCCAAACAAAATGCTCGTAAATAGCATTATTAGGGAATTCCATGACAAGTTGTAGGAGGTAGACTGACAGGTCTATTGAAGGAGAGAAATGATGAAATGATGCAAATAGGATAAACAGAGCGAGGCAGAGATAACCAGAAAAGTGTGTATGAGAAAGAAAATCAAGAAAGAAAAACAAGAAAGAAAAAGAAAGGGTGAGAGCCAAAACAATGGTTGGAACAGGAAACAAAGAACATGAGGTGAAAGGACTAAAGGAAACAAAGAGGAAAACAAGGAAGAGAAGTAGCATGGAGTAATGAAAAGAACGAAGGGCGAAAGAATGCCTAGAAGAGTGATAGAATGTATAGATTGAAGGCTGAAAGGATGGACTTGAAGAGTGAAAGGATAAATAGGTGAACGGATGAGTGGACGGGAGGATGGCAGAATGGACATATGGGAAAGAGAAAAGATGCATTGGATAAAGGATGGATAGATGGGTGCAAAAGATGGATGAATGAAAATATGGTTGTACTGATGGGAGAATGGACCTGTGGATGGAAAGGAGAAGGGATGGACAGATGAATGGATGAATAGATGGAAGAGTGAAAGAAAGAATGGGTGGATGGATGGAAGGAGGATGAAAGAGTGAATGAACTCTCCTAAGGAGGGTCAGGTTTGCTTGCTTCGCGCAGGCAGTGTGATTACAGGCATAGTTGATGTGGGGGTATTTTCATTTTGTGGCCTCTCTCTTGCCTGCACGTTCTGTAGCCCGGGCCCGAAATTGCTCAGACCAGTTTTGAGATCGTCTATAATAGGTGCGGTCACCTACTCAATACCTCCTAAATGGCACCATCCTGCCTGTTTTAGGCATAGGAATTGACTCTATTAAAGACAGAGCTGAAGCTGAGCTAATACTGCACCAACTTGACTGCGTCCTTTATTTTTTGTTAGCGTTTTCCAGCTTGTTAGCTCGGGTATTTTGATTACATTTTGTGCTGTGCTGAGGGATTCTTCGAAAAACCACTGGCAGAAAGAAATATAAAACTGTATTTTTTAACTGTTATTTTATTGGTTTTAAAATAACCTGTCAAGCCATACGTCGAGATCATGCCCCGACAGTATATCCCCCTAAAGCACGAAATCTAGTGTTTGGCTTTTGATAGCTCTATGCATCTAATTTAGAAAAGATGACAAACAGAATCATGCAGAACAACTTACATTTTACTCTCTGTGGAGTCTCCTGCATTTCTGACCTATTTAGACTCTGATTTTGAATTTGTACAGAAAATATAGTGCAGAGGGCTGGTCTCGTTCTAGCATTGCCAGAGCACAGGCTGCTACAGGAGGAGTGAAAGCCTCTATACTTGTGAGTGAACTGAGGTGATGATATCATGCATTTACCATAATACATCTGGGAGAAATGTGTGCTCCCTCCCCTTTGTTTTTAACAATACCGCCAGCCACTTTGGCAATATGTTTAACATGGACAAAGATTTTGAGGACTAGCCAGTGGAAACATTGGGCCCAGTTTAGAGTAGAGCTGACATATAAGCTGTGAACAGCAGAAAAATACAATATCACAACCTCAATAAGAAAGAACAGGGAGGATTAAGAACACTTCAGGACAGAAAAAACATAGTGATAAAACAAGCAGACAAGAGCGGGGCAATAGGCATCCAAACTACTATCGTGAAACATGCATGACCCTCTTAAGAGATGGAAGGGATTACCTCATACTACACACTGACCCTATCAAGAATCTACAAAAAGAAATCAAGGCCATAGTGAAGGATGCTAAATATCATGACTATATAACAAAGAAGGAGGGTGAATTTCTGATAACAGAGAAACCCAAAACTCTAAACTTTTACACATACATAAAATACACAAACATAGGAACCCACCACTCGTACGACCCAGAGTATCGGGAATTGGCTCTGTGCTTGAACCATTAGCCACCTTTCTGGATTAATTCCTACAACCTCTAGTGACACAAATGAGGTCCGACAGACATTTACGGCACTCTTGATGACGGTAAGTACTATGATTTATGCTGTTTGGTGAACACGCTCCATGGAACACCAAGCAGCAATTTGGTTGTTTCCTTTATGCATACTGATGTTTTCTTAGGACTGCACTAACTATTTATTGTCCCTTCAGTGTGTGACTACAGGTGCATGCCTCCCCTTCCATATTTGACACGAAAGTTCCCACAAAAGTGTAACACAGATACAACAGTGAAGTGTTTTCAACCATTTACGACTTGCTGTGTATGTGCCGTTAAACATAACGAGTGTTCACATTTCATGTTTACCTGTTCTCACGTATGAAAACCATATATAATCCTACTAGGAGAGAACACTGCATTCACTTGCATGTTTGTTTGCTGTGCTTTATGTGTTGATTTGGATACAGAAACCTGTAATCAAAGGTGATAATATAAGGGTGGTATGATACTACAATTAATTTCTGTGATATTTTTTACAGGAACCTTCATCCATGCAAAGAACTGAGGGTAAGTAGACACATTGCATGTTTTGCATTGTCTATGTGTGTCCAGAGACAATAGGGAAAGGACGACGAAGGGTGAAAAATACACAAATATTATCTCTGGGGCTATTGTTTATAGTCCTGATTAAAGCCTGGAACCCTCAGTGGCCGATAAGTAGAGGCTGAAACATATAGACACTAGAAAGGGTGTAGGACCTTTACACCCCACAGACAGCTAACATTTTTTTGTTAGTCATACCATGGATGCCCACTGCTAAAGGGATACCTGGGGGTTCACTAGCTATTTTAAAATTACAATCTAAAATCAATATCTTGAAGTGCTCCCTGGAACATGGTTGAGCCCATCCTGGTATTTAGAGACCAGGATGAGGCCCGATGATGAAATATGCCACTAATAGAGTGGATGAGGGTCCTTTATAAAAACCGAAATAGGTGTTCCATGGGTTGCATTTCATTTTTTTTCCCTTGAGTCCAATAAATAACCTTGCTTAACATTTGTTGTAGGATAGCTTGTTGTGATAATTATTTGATTAGTGAGTCTATATCCAGAAATTCTCTATCCCCTTCCCGGCCATACAACAGATATTGGTGTTTGGTAGTAGGTGTTTGATGTTTGTAGTCAGGTGAAACCACAAGGATACAACCATTCACATTCATGACACCTAACTACCCTGAAATGGCCTCTCGTATTGCATTGTGAAAGATTTCTGTGATGGAAAAAACTCCAAAGCTGATTTGCTTGTACGTTTGTAGGCAGAACTGAGTGGTGAAAGTCATGATGTAACAAAACTGTGGTTATCGCTTCAGTTGACAATATCCTGCATTAAATTAAAGATATGAGAAAAAGCAAACACTACTGAGCTCTGCAATGATATTGGAAAGGGTTGGGGAGATGCGCCATCCACTGGTGATGGCTTTCTTGGGAAGATCCACATCGATGTTCGGGTGGATTTTCCCTAACGTTTGATATTCATGGCGGGAAAACCACGGAGTAGAATCGTCTACTTTCTCAATGGTGTCCAGCATCTCCAGCTTTTGAAAGTGGTGCATGTAAAATGGCATTTGCCATTGTTGAAGAACAACTGAGGGAATGCTGAACTCAATATGGAGGGAAACCTATTTGTTCTTTAGTTTGCAAATGTTGAGAAATAGTGTTTAGAACATGGATTGCAGTTACTGCACTGGATCCTGGAGAACTTTGTTGAGTATGTAGACCAGGTAAATCTGTTTGGCTGTGAGAAATCATAGGAGTGTGTCTAACCCACAGTCTAATATGTGAAAGTTGGTAGGGTAGTGTCAGATAGAAGAACTATTAGGAAATTGTGAACTGTTTTAAATATGATTTGCTTTGCTTGACGCAGTAAATTCCTTAATGAGCCAATTGTAGCGCTGGACTAATCCTTGTTCTGGCTACTTTAATGACAAAGTGTTTTGGGTTCTGCACACGACCTCAAGCAGAGTTTGGAAGTAGCTAGCACACAGGACTGGGAGCCATCCTGAAGAAACAGTTGCTTTCGTGATCTAGTTGTTTTTACATGGACTCTGTTTAAACTTCCAGGACAGTAACTATGGCTCTTCCCAATCTACTATGACAAGTCACCAGGATCTTCTCTTTGCAGATCCTGTTGTTTGTTTGCGTGGTTGCTGACTTTGGGGCAAGTTTTGCAATATTGTTTGTGTTTTTCAGTCCACTTGCTCGAATTTACAAACATAGCCTTCGAAGATTTGCTCATTTTCCTTTTGAGCTATTCTTGCAGATTTAGTGATACAATATTCAAGGTTCCAAACGTCTGGTGAAAAAAACAGCACGTAAATTGAATGACGATTATCTGTCAGTTTTGACTTCTTTTACAATCCAGGTTTCTGATTAGGGATTATTGATTATTCAAGTGAATTATGACCCCAACTTCTGCCAGTGTCTACTTTTGAATCGTATAAATTATTAACTGAATTGAGGATTTGCATAGAGCAATTGAATATAATGAGCTAATTAAGAGATTCTGAAATGGAGTAATTGTTTTATCTCCTCGCGTAAGAAATTCGAGACTTTAACTCATTGCAATGATAAAGATTCTTATCTCTCTTTAGTTTGAAAACAATCAACTTGAAATACAGTGCGCAGACAACCAACCAATATACAGCAGTAATAACGGTTATTAGAAATTTAGGGATCCTGAGATGTGTTACAAACAACTGACACCAACTGAGTCGTAATTGAATGTTCTTCACCTGCTATTCTTTTACGAAACAACCAGCGACCAGTTACTATCCATTGATTAGTTGCTGCATCACTTCCCATTCCCCTTCTCCCCTAGAGTCTTCCATTCTAGTAGCACTGGAAGTTGGCGTCTCTTGAGAAGAAGGTGTGAAATTCGAAAAGTAATCCATGAAACGTCTGTGGTGGAACTGACAGGTACTGCCATATGTGCACATGTCTGCGTGGGACTTGGCAAGAGGAGCATATGGCTTTAATGTCATGACACCAACAGCCATAATATTTACTGATGCTAATGTGTCTGTTAGTTAGGGCACTGGTCTGACATTGTCTGTACTGCCTACATGGGGCTTCACAATATGGGCCCTTCTCATATCAATCAGAGGTTCACCTGGTATGTACCTAATAGGACCCTTCGGCCGGCATGAGCCAGAACTGTGGTTGTCCCCAGATTTAAAAAAGCTAACTGGGGAGGAAGAAGTTTCTTCACTGGCACAGTCAAGGCATGGAATGAGTTACCCACCTCCATCTGTGTGGCTAAAAAGAACAAAATATTCTTTAACTATTTTGTTATTTTCTTGCCTCCACTTAACTGCATATAAAATAACACACAATGAAATGGAAAAAAATGCAATTTAAACCTCGCATGATCACTTTATCTCCCCCTATAGGCAAGATTAATGCACTTGAGCATTCCTTAGGCACTTAATCTGCCTAAAAATATGACTGTAGCCTTGTGTAATGTAAATGATGCTCATATAAAGCGCTCCAATACCTTCCGGTCAAGTTTGAGCTATATAAAACTACAAAAAAAAACTTATCAGTTGTAAATGTGAAACTTGAGTTGGTTAATGTAATCACTGCAGATGTCTATGTGTGTGAGATCAGAAAGGCATAGAAGTGAACCTTAGTTGGTGCAGTGTGGGATGGTGACGTACGTATTTACAGTACTACACTGTCGCAGCCTGTGACAGAAAGCACTGTGAATATGTAAGTAATTATTTTAAAATAGTATTACACACAGTAAAAGCTATGCTGCCGCACATTTTTTTGGGGAGTTTTATATAGCGCGGACTCAAACCAGTCAACCAACAACCCAATTGCTCACATTGGTGATCAGTGGTGAGGATTAGGGCTTGTGTTTGTGCAGTGCCATACTGTGACTTTGTGTACACTACCATCCCATATCTGAGGCCAATTCGAGTTTAAATTTCCCTTGATTGGCCTGCAAAGATGGAGTTTGAGCTGGTCAACATGGATGCCTACACTGTGGCCCAACTCAATGAGTTCTGGAAAGAGAGGGGACTTCCAGAAAAGAGCACCACCAGGAAGGTGGAGCTTCAAAAGGCACTGAGGGCCTAGACAGACGTCCACCAGTCACTGGTTACAACAACAGAAGGAGATGATGATGTGGACAGGCAAGGGGAGGAGCTGGATACCAGTCCTGAGAGGCAGCAGCCTGCTGAGGGGAATGAGGTACCTCCTGAGTTGGAGGAAAGAAACTGGCCATAGAGGAGAGACTGGTCTTAGAGTGACTGGCTTATGAAAGAATCGTCAAAGAGCTGGACCTCAAAGCCAGGTGGGCAGAGTCCAGCAGTATTGGTGGCAGCATATCTGCAGTGTTCTCAGGAGACAAGAGAGTCCATATTCCCAAAGGTCTGGTGATTGACTTTACTGTGGCAGAAGACATCCTCAAGTGATTTGAAGCATATGAGGTGGCTTTCCATATGCATAAGATCCCTGAGAAGGATTGGACTGGTTAGCCTCTGGAAGCACATCTCTAGCAAGGGGAAGGACACCCTACTGGCCTTAGATAAGGGGGACAGGATGAGGTATCCCCCATGAAAGACACCCTTGTCAGAAAGTATGGACTCACCCCAGAGAAGTACAGGCAAACGTTTAGGGACAGACAGAAGCAGCCCCAACAGTCCTGGGTGGATTGTGTGAACTCCTATTGCAAGGCACTGGATGGTTGGGTGAACGGCAGTGAAGTAAAGGATTATAAGAGGCTGTACAATATGATTGCGAGAGAGTACATGTTCAGTCTTTGTTTTTCAGATCTGCACCAGCACCTTAGTGACACAAAGCTCACTGATCCTAGGGAGCTTGCTAAGGAGGTAGATCACTGGCTCAGCACCAGGATCCATAAGAAGGAATCTGGGCAGGATCACCACAAGGTTGGGTAAGATCTCCACCAGAAGAAAAGGGGGGGGGGATAAGCATAAAAAGAGATAGTTCTCCAAAGGTACCAAAACTAGCTCTAAGGATTCAGGACTCCCAGTCTCCACTTGAACAGAAGAAGATATGGTTCCCTGATAGTAAGTCTTCGGGGAAGGCACCCCCTAAATGCTATCTGTGTCAACACGTTTGGCACTATAAGGGGGAAGCCAACTGTCCCAAGTGGACACAGCCCCACTCTTTGTGGGCAGAGACCAGGATTATTTAGTGTAGTGTTTGGGGAGGAGATTGCCCCAGATAGTGTGGAGATAGCGTAGAGGTTACCCTAGTATCCCTGGGTGACGGTGAGCTGGTGCAGAGAACTCACATGCCTAGTAACACTAGGAAATACAGGCAATGGGTCAAGATCTATGGGCAGAGAGTGCAGGCTCTGAGAGACACTGGAGCCAGCATGACAACTGTCAGATGTCATCTGGTGACCTCAGAGCAGGTAGTGAATGCATTCCACCAGGTTATTGCAGCGACAACCATGAGAGTCACTACCTAGTGGCTCTGCTTCCCTTTGAGTGGGGGCAGAGGGGTTCTCAGGTTTCTTGAGGGCAGCTGTGAGTTCATTCATATCTGTGGATTGTCTGCTTGGCAATGACCTCAAGCCTACCATCTGGAAGAAGGTGGAACTCAGGCCACTCTTGGAGATGTTAGGGTTGCCTGAGTGGGCGTGCCTGACCACATGGTCCATGGCCGCCCGAGAGAGTAGTCAGGAGGACCTGGAGCCTGGAAGAATTGCCCAGGTACCTGCAAAAAAGAGGAAGGGCAACTGGTGTGGGATACCCACTCCTGAAGCTCTCATGGTCCTGGAGAAGGCTGAGCCTGAGGGCAATACCCCGACACCTACAGAAGGATGGTCTCCTGTATAGTGAGCCTAAGGTTCCTGAGCCTGAGTATGCTGGTTGTTCCCCAGTGCTACAGGGCCTTCCTATTGGAGCTGGCTCATGTTGCTCCCCTGGGAGGCCATCTAGGTCAGGACAAGACCTTTGAGAGGCTTGTCACCCACTTTTACTGACCCTGGATGAGGATGGCTTCAGATATGTTCTGCAGTTTATGCCCTACCTGCCTGGCAAATGGTAAGTCAGGAGGGAAGCGCAAGGCTCCCCTGCAGCCATTCCCTGTTGTTGGCACTGCCTTTGAACGGATGGACATCAACATTGTTGGGCCTCTGGACCCCAAGACAGCCCTTGGCAACAGGTTTATCCTGGGCTTGGTTGACCATGCCACAGGGTACCCAGAGGCTATACCTCTGAGATCAGTGACTGTACCCGCGGTGGACAGGGAACTGATGGGGATCTTTGCCATGGGGGGTTTCCGCAAGGAGGTGGTATCTGACTGTGGTACCAACTTCAAGTGGAAGGAGTGTGGGGTAACCTATAAGTTCTCCACCCCCAAACTAATGGGCTTCTTGAAAGGTTCAATAAGACCCTCAAAGGCTTGATCATGGGCATGTCAGACCCCTTTAGGCGGAAGTGGGATGTCCTCCTACCATGCCTATTGTTTGCCTACAGGGAAGTACAGCAGAAGGGGGTTGGCTTCCACCCCTTTTAACCTATGTATGAAGCAGGGCTGGGAACAAGTTCCCAAGAAGCCCCCCAGGCTGTGGTCAGCTGTATACTGGCACTCTGCACCCAGATGAAGCACTTCTGTAAGAAAGCCAAAGAGAATCTAGAAGCCAGCCAAGAGGTCATGAAACAGTGGTATCACCAGAAGGCCACTCGGGTCGAGTTTCATCCTGGCCAAAAAGTGTGGGTGATGGAGCCTGTGGAGCCCAGGCCCCTGCAAGACTGCTGGTCTGGGCCCTATGAGGTGAGAGAGCGCAAGAGTGAGATCACCTACCTGGTGGACCTCAAGACTCCCAGGAACCCTTTAAGGGTTTTGCACGTCAATAGTTTCAAACCCCACTTCGAGAGGTCTGAAGTAACCATGCTCCTGGTCATGGATTATGCAGTGGAAAAGGAGAGTGAAGCTCTCCTCGATGAGGAGCAGAATGGGTCAGTGGAGGGTGTCACCCTCTCCCTTACACTCTGACCCTAGAACAACAGAGAGACTGCCGCCAGTTGTTGGGGCAGTTTGCCTCACTCTTCTCCCTTACCCTAGGCACCCATAATATTGATACTGGGGACAGCATGCCTGTGAAGACTAAGATCTACAGGCTGTCTGACAAAGTCAGACCCAGCATTAAGGAGAAAGTCTCCAAAATGCTGATGTTAGGGGTTATTGAGCCCTCAAACAGCCCTTGGTGGAGCCCAGTGGTGTTGGCCCGCAAGGCTGCTCCCTCCAGGTGCCAGCCCAGAATTTAGGTTCTGTGTGGATTACCGGGGACTCAATGTGGTCACCAAAACTGACGCGCACCCCATCTCCAGAGCTGATAAGCTCATAGATCGGTTGGTAGCTGCCAAGTTCCTAAGCACATCTGCCTTAACATCGGGGTACTGGCAGATTTCCTTGACCAAGGGGGCCAAAGAGAGGTCTGTGTTCTCTACCCCAAAAGAGCCCTTCCAGTTCAGGGTAATGCCCTTTGGGTTGAAGAACACTCCTGCCACCTTCCAGAGGTTGGTCAACCAGGTCCTGGCCCAGTTGGAGAGTTTCAGTGCCGCCTATGTAGATGACATTGCGGTCTTCAGCACTAGCTGGGAGGACCACCTCTGCCACCTCAGGGAAGTGCTTCAGGCTCTGCAGATGGCAGGTCTGACTATCAATGCCAGAAAGTGCCAGATAGGGCAGGGTTCAGTGGTCTACTTGGGACGCCAAGTGGGAGGAGGCAAGGTACAGCTCCTCCAGGCCAAGATTGGGAACCCAGCAAGACCAAGACAGAGGTGAGTGCTTATTAAACCTCACTGGCTATTACAGGAGATTCATCAAGGGGTATGGCATCATTGTTGCACCCTTGATGGAGCTGACTTCTAAGAAGCAGGCCAGACAGATCATCTGGATGGAGGCATGCCAGAACGCTTTTGTTACCCTGCGTGCACAGCACCCGTGCTCAAGGCACCTGACTGCTCCAAGGAATTAATTGTCCAGACGGACTCCTCAGAGCATGGCGTAGGGGCCCTGATTTCACAGCTGAATGAACAGGGCCTGGATCAACCTGTAGCCTTCACCAGTAGGAGGTTACTTCCTACAGAGGTGGAGTGCAATAGAAGGGAAGCCTTTGCAGTGGTCTGGGCACTGAAGAAGCTGAGACCATACTTGTTTGTCGCTCACTTCTGGGTTCAGACAGACCACAGACACCTCAGATGGCTAATACAGATAAGGGGGGAGAATTCCAAACTGTTGAGGTGGTCCATCTCCATACAGGGAATGGACTTTATGGTGCAACACCGTCCTGGAACAGATCACACCAATGCTGATGGTCTCTCCAGATTTTTCCGCCTTAGTGAAGAGAACTCCCAAGGGGTTGGGTAGTTCACCACATTTTCAGCTGGGGTGACACGTTAGACTTGGCATGGTTTACCCCTAACTTTTTGCCTTCAGACCTCCTGTTTTGCTGACTTTGTTTTTGCTGGCCTTTAACTCTGCACACGTTACCACTGCTAACCAGTGCTAAAGTGCTTGTGCTCTCTTCTTAAAACATGGTAATATTAGCTTATTCACAATTGGCATATTTCATTTACTTATATGTCCCTAGTAAGGTGGCACTACCTGTGCCCAGGGCCTGTAAATTAAATTACTAGTGGGCCTGCAGCACTGATTGTGCCACAGACTTAAGTATCACTTTAAACATGTCTTAGGCCTGCCATTGCAGGACATGTGAGCAGCTATAAACTGCCATTTCGACCTGGCAAAATAAACCTTTGCCAGGCCCAAACTTTCCTTTTAATACATATAAGTCTCCCTTAAGGTAGGCCCTTGACAGCCCAGAGGGAAAGGGGCAGTGTATTTAAAAGGTTGGACGTATACTTTTAAGTTTGACATGTCCTGGTAGTGAAAAACTCTCAAATTAGTTTTTCACTACTGCTATGCCTACCTCACCCACAGGATAACATTGGGATTACATTATTAGATTTAATAAAAGATATAACTTTCAAATGGGAGCAGGTAACTCATTCAAGTTTGATGTCTTTGGAACTGTAATGAAAAATCCTATCTTACGGTGAAGTCAGATTTTAAATTACAATTTTGCCGGGACACCTTTGTGAGGTAGCTGTGCGCTTTACAAATGTATTGTATTGTATTCAATTGTATTAAATGCCACTTTTAGAAAGTTGGTATTTACCTGCCTTACCAGCCTGAACTTGTGACTTTGTCCCGGTCTGGTGCAACCAGATATCCAAGGGTTGGCACGCTGTGCTTTTTGGTGCAATTTTCAATGAAATCTTTACAATTGCATATCTCCAGTTTTACTGATGGATTTTTGTCATTTTGACCTTGTATTATTTATTTAAAATAACTCTATTTTTCAAACTTGGTGTGTAGTCCTTTTTGTGTGGTGTTTTTCACTTTATTACTGTTTGAAGTGTTTCACAAATGCTTTACACATTGCCTCTAAGTTAAGACTGACGCTCTCTGCCAAGTTACCAGAGGGGTGAGCACAGGTTAAATAAGGGTTGGGTTGTGCTTCACCCTGATGAGGACTGTGGTTGCTGCTTGACCAGGGCTCACACCTCAGTCAACCAACAACCCAATTTGTAACAAAAACATAATACAACACAACAAAAGAGAAAAGATCACTACCAAAATACAATCTCACTCAAAAAACATGCACAATCGTTTTGTCTCACATTACCATCTCAAGAATTCTGTTTTTACATTACGGTATTAAGAGGATTTTGGAGAAAGCACAACATTACTTATCACCAATGACATGAAATAGCACCAGTCAAAAATGTTTTGTGATCCTGCCCTGTATGTTTAACTATTGGTCTAACTAAACTGAAACAGTATCCAGCTTGTAACTCTGGAATCTAGACTTCTACTCCAAAAATATGACCTAATTCACCCCCACTGCAGTTTATGGCTTCTTCAGGTCATTATAAAATATTCACCTTCAACATTTTATGAACAGTTTCAATTGCATCAGACGAACAGCCGTTTAGAAATCTTGCAATTTGCTTTGTGAGCAGATACAAATGTTTCTAAAAATGTTTGTCAGCTAGCTGGCTCAGACTCAATGTCTTAAACATAAGCTGCACCCAGGGACTCCCTGAAAATATGTAGTTTGACTAAACTCACAAGCAACCGCCTTTAACAGTTAGTTAATCCCACCCATGAAAGTCAAAAGTATGAGGTGAGACAGGGTATTTGTCAAGACGCAAAAGTCGACATAGTCAACAGCAGCTACGATCATCAACTGAAATGTTCATGATGTTCCTATGCTTCAGACCCAAACAAGAAGAATGGTATAGGCCCAATCGCGCCTACGCTACTTTATGCCATTGGAATCATGGTGTATATGATTTAATATAAAGCAAACTCATAGAAATTCAATTCAAAGAAATCATTTTGGTGTTAGACAGAATATCATTTCCAAAATATCCAGGACAAAAATATTGTGAAGATAAGTTTTTATGGGTAAGCAAACTTTTACTATACTTAATTCCACATATATGTACCTTGATGATATATATATATATATATATATATATATATATATATATACCAATTACACCACTCCACCTGCCGCGTACCACGCGCCGCGGGTGCCGCTCACCGCAGGGTGGACTGCGGATTCAATTCCCAAACCGCAACTCTCCCGTCCTCGGAGTTGCTTTAAAGTAACGAGCGCACTCTGGAGCAGTAATAATTTAAAGTTCTTTATTCCTCAACAGCGGAATACCAGACAAACGCGTTTCGGCGTATTTGCCTTCGTCAGTGACAGTAGGAAGGAACCAACGCCCAAACAAGTTCGGAAGAATGTTGTGTCTATTTAACTATTTAATTGTGTTTGTGTATGGCATACATTTCAAAACCCACCTGCACAGTGAGACGACGACACCAGCTGTGAGCAGACACACTCTGTGATTTCTATCCCGTTTCATCCCTGTGGCCTACTGGTAGGCATTCTCCTGGTAGCCATATGGTCCAGTGCACTTATGGGTGAAATGTGGTCCTCTTGTCCTCTTGCCCTGAAGAAATTGTCAATAAATAGAAAATGGCAATGAAACATGTTGGCCGTTCTGGTAAAATGGTCTAAACATGGTATGTCGTTTTTAATCATGAGTACATCATTAATAATTAAAGACAGTTGCTTATGGGCTTTCACAACTCTTTTAACCCTTTTTCTTGTGAGGAACAACTGTCTCCTCCCTTTATGAGGATCCAGGGGGGTGTCGAGATGTGTGCCATACACAAACACAATTAGATAGTTAAACACACACACACAACATTCTTCTGAATTTGTTCAGGTTTTGGTTCCTTCCTATGCATAGGAAACTGCTGATGATGATAAAATGAGCAAATTGGTGAGAACCTGCCAATTGCTCTTTGGTAGTTGCTTACGTGAGGCTCTTCCTATCCTTTATTCAGACTTACTCTTTATTTCTTTTTGGCACTTGACCTTTTTCTTTTTCTAAACATAACACACACACATGAGTATTCCTAGATTAATACTAGAACCAGTCCCGTCTTTAGTATAGGATAGGGGGACCACCTACTCTAGAAAGCGTATTATTAGTGTGTATCATACCAAGGGCTTTTTTGCTTTGTTTGCCATTTTGAGTGGAGGGCACCTTTGGTGTGTACCCTCTTGAGCTCCTCTTTGTGGATCACCTTAATATTTTTGACACAATATTCTGTCAACACAACATTTTTGCATCGATATTCTATCAGACAACCAATCATTTCACCTAACTAGTTTAGTATGAATTTTCAAAATAAATAGCATTTACCATTTGGTAGAAATCCATTCATGTAATGCATTTTTTAAAATGTTTGTTTTACATACTTTTTTAAAAGATGTCATTGATCTTGGAAATAGGATCTTTCAGTTGTTTTTTTCTGCAAGGTTTGGATATATCTCTTTTTTCTTCACCCCACCTTCCCACGTTCTATCAGTGTATGACATTTCATTTTTTTTAAATAGTTGCTAAGTGAGCTTACTCCTGAATCTCCAATTGTCTCTTCCAATGGTTTTTCCATCCCACCTTCCACTTTGCCTCCCTTTTTTTTTTTTTTTTAGTTGGGTAACTTTCTCAACACCCCTCTTTCACCCATTTTTTTTAATTCTTTTATTTTCCTGTCCTGAGTCTCTACCGTTTTTTTCCATTTTTTGTGGGGTTCCCTTCAGCAGCCTGATTCTTACTCTTAACTCCTTCCCTACCAAGATTCTCTCTACCTTTGTTTCCTTAGCCACTTTTTTCTGTTTTAGTATTTAAACTCCAATCCTTAACCAGGATTCGCCACAAGGTCCAAATTTCATCATAATATTTTTAAATAACAATGTTAATTTACAGTTAACTGTTTCTGTTTATTCTATATCTTTGACCATTTTGTTTTTCCATAAGATGGTTAACTGATGATTTGGGTTCCCTAAAGAAAAACATGGTCCAGGTCTCAGCAGAGTCCATTCTCCAAGGTAAAACTCTGGCTAGTAAAGAAATCTTGGCAATCAGTGACAGGAAAATGTTTGATATCTTACTAACTGACAGTTAAGAAATGTCACTTTTAAACACCTTGCAATGCCAATTCACCTCCTTTATTCCACAAGTTCCCAGAATGCACCTGTACCCAATCACTTGCTTCATTTCCAGTCACCATCCACCCCATTAAAAATATAAATATTTTTTTCAGACTTTGGTTTTGCATTTTTAAGTGTTTCTATGAGGAGCTGGTGGCAACATCTCAATAGCATTCAGATTCCTTTGGCCCCAGAACATATGCACAGTCTTTTTTAGAGCTTGAAAAACAATGTTGGCACTCCCCTATCAGGCCTCTTACAATCCCGAGATCCATCTGCTAGACAGTGCCCCACGCACAGGCCACCCTTCATTCAGGCAGAATTAGAAATAACCAATGCAAAAGTCTGTAATATTGACCATATCAGGCAAAAATCTGTATGAATGAGCCTATTCGTTATATGCACAGACAAGCACTTTGAGACTCTGTGACTCTTGCTTTTCCTGGTGGCAAGGTTATGATGAGGGTGCAAACTGCTACATCTGCTCAGGAAGCACCAACTAGACTGGAAGACCTGGTGCCCTGGATCTCTCTTTTAGCAACATTCATCACTCCTCTGCAGCTTGCCTGCCCGCCCTTCTGCAAATCGTGATGTATGCACCCACCTTGGAAGCACTTTGAGACCCTCTGTTTTGAAAGTCAGCCACCTCCATTTCCTAGCAAATAGGTGTGAGGAAAGTATAAACCTCCACGCATACTGTTGTTCAGGCTGAGAGCCTTAAGTAGAGCCAAAGGTAGACTGGAGGGGCAGACCAATGTTCAGAGATAGCGCTGACCAGAGACTGGAGGGCTTTGTCATCTGATCTGCACCTATAAAGTGTTACACGCTCAATGTTGCACAAAGACGCACGAATCACAGCAGCATGCTGCAGAAACATTAGGCAGTTTGGGCAGAGAGCTGAGATCACATAGCCCATGATGGCTGGCTCCCTAGTGCAAACAAGAAAGAAAATTATACTTTCAAAGAAAAGGTGAGTCATGATAAAGATGGCGGCATTGCTATAGTGGACAATTCCCGTAAAGCTGCCCAGGCTCCTCATGTCAAAACAACTTTATTGAGTTGTTTTTCTAGTACATCAATAACATCTAAGTTTCCTCCTATGAATGATACAGGTCCTTACAATTTGGTAACAACGCTATCTGTATTTTCTTTTGGACTGCTACCCAACATATTATAAATCCAGGGAGTGTGAGTTAAAAGTAAAAACAAGGACCCAGGGTATGCAGGAGGGGGAAAGTGGGATTCTATTTTGGTAATTCACTCACTCTTGCCATGCTTACAGACTGGACAGCAAGAGTCACAGCATGCTAAATTCAAATCTAATATCCCACATCACTGGATATTGAGGCGCAGGAAGGGTTCTGTTCAACCATTATCGGAAGGAATGTAATTACAATATAGTCCTCCATGGCTGTGACCATGTGGTCTACCATAGCTGTGGCCATGGTTTGGTAGGCGATTAAAAAGGAGGTTTTGATCTCCCAGCTACAAGAGATAGCTACTGAAGTAGCTAAATTAGAACATGTTTGCTTCAGGTTGTCAGAAATTAAAGACTAGGTGGGTCACCTTTATGAAATTATACAACAAGAACAATATCTGTCAGGCTCCTATTGAGTAGACCCAATGAAAGCCCCTGCCATCCCTGAACACCTCCAGAGATTGAAAGCTGAATAACACACCTGTAGAAATGGGGGAGAACAGGGAAAGGGAGTGAGGGAGAAACTCTGGGCTGCACCTTATTCTCAAGATGGATCATCATAGAATGGGGACAGCATAAGAAAACCTTGATACAAGTGGAAAGGCACTTCACTGCACCACTGTAGAGCAAACAAGCGAACAGGAGACCGCAGGTAAGTACAGGATATAACTTGGATCAAACTCGATAAATGTTTGAGCAAAGTAAGCTTACTACTTTCGGCAGAAGGTATAGATATGAAGCCACTGCACAGCAGCCGAGAGCTGAAGGAGGTAAAAGAAAGAAGACCCCTGAGGGTATCAAACACAACCAAACGCATAGGGATGAGGAGCTAAAGGGCACCTAATGCAAGGGAACAGAAAAGGGAAAAACAACAAATGTGATGGATTAGTATATGAGTGAGAACTGGTAAAAGGGAAGAGCCACAACAACTAATGACAAGCTACCGGCACATACTCCACGTTGAAGTTGTCTCATATACTGTTACTATCCCAAGTACCCCAAATGTGTACAACAAACTAGTCACTGAATATCCAATAGTATTAGTCAGCTAGATGTTTAGTGTTCATCCTGTTTTTAGTTTCATCTGTCCCGTTCTCCACAATCTTAAGCCGTGACTAGGCCTACGACTGATTCCATGACTCCTCTGATGCTGAATCCCGACAGTAGCCCCCAAATCCCAAAGGGACCCCCTAGGATCAAGTGGTTGGACCAGAATTTTTAGGAAAACTGCTTATGGAACATCCTCACCAGACAATGGGCATAGACAAAATCTGCATGCTCCCACGATCCTTCAGAAATATCATAACCCGTCCATGCCACAAAGGTTTGTAATTGGTCTCGATGTAGTCATCAGTCTACAATCGGCTTTACCTCACACTCTAGAGATCCATCTAATGAGACTGGAGGGGGAGAGCTAACTACATCAGAGGTAGCAGCCTTTACTCTGGATACATAGAATACCCTGTGAATACGCCAGTGTGAGGGGAGTGCAACATGTACTGCAGAAGTGCCCACCTCTCCTATGATCAAAAAGTGGCTGACAGAACCGAGGCGTGAACATTGGATATGACCTAAGAAAATGTGAGATGTTTTATGGTCAACCAGACCTTTTCCCCTTCTGATATGAATGGGTTTCACTCCAGTGACAATCTGCAAAGTGTTTGCACTGAGCTTTGGATTGCAGAAGGTGTTGATGTCCAGCCTTTTGAATAGTCTGATTTTGTTGCCGAACAAGTGTTACTGCAGACGCTGGAGGTGAAAATCATGAAGGGCTACAATGCAGGACATAACAGAAACAGAAGGAAGGAGACCTCACTAATGAAGTAAGTAGTGAATTATTATAAACAAACTATGCCAGTGCAAACAAGGTGTACCAGGCATTCTGTTGATTTAGCAAAAGAAAATCTCAGATATTGCTCTAGGAATTGGTTTAAAAGTTACTTCTGTCCATCCATTAGCATATGGTAACTAGTGCACTTAAAATATCTAGTACCCATTCTACGCATTCGTTCTTTCCAGAAGAAAATGGTAGATTAAGTTTCTCTGTGAGGGATGATGATTCCCAGAAGGCTCTGTAGATGAAAGATGTGCATCAAAAAGATAGCTCTATGGCAGAAGGAAGCTTCTTGAGGGGAATGAAATGCCCCATCTTAGTGGAATAATCCACTACTATCAACAGTGTTGTATATCGATCAGATGGGGGTAATTCTACAGTGAAATCAATTGAAATCATGTTAAAGCTCAGGCAGAGTGGGTAGAGGTTGCAAGAAAGTTTGTGAAGACATGGCTTGTGCGCGTTTAGTATATTTTTAATGTGTTCTTTGACCGATGCTTTGAGACGTGGCCACCAAAAAACTGACTGATCATCTCTAATATCTTTCTTTCTCTCAGGTGTCCAGATGCTAGTAATTAATTACACCATTTCAGAACATTTTATTGTGTAGATTTGCAAGGAATAAAAAGAATTTCTCTTCAATATCAAAAGCCATTCTGCAGAGATCTCTTATCAGGTTCTTTCAGAATCCATTGCTGAGTCCTGATGCTTTGTTTTGTCTTCTTGACTGGATCACAGAAACTAGAAGGGTCTTTTACTGATACAGCCACGATGCAAGGAGAGGTAGTGATGGTTTCTGAGTCCTCAGTTTATCTTCCTTCAAAGGTCATTGGATTTACCATGTCTGTTTCACAGTCTGTGTATAAAACTATAGTTAAATCAGGAAAAACAATAGAGTTCACCAGGCATGACTGACATTTGCACACTTCATGGTGTATGGTACAATAGATTCTGTTGTTCCATGTTCCATATCTCCAATCTGAAAAAACCTTTTTTAAGAGCCAGTGGTACCTAATCTTAGACAATATAATTATTTTCTGTTTCTGAAAGAGCTCATCAGTAGTATATTGCAGGGTATCTTTTGGGAGTCTTGGGATCATGTTCTGATAACACAGCTCCTATTGCTAAAGATGGGGCATTGCTTTCTGCGACAAAAGCCTGAAGTACATCATGATGTCTCAGAATTGGTGCCAATGTAAATTCAGTCCTGAGTTTTCTTAAAGGCTTGTTCTTCTCCCCAAGAAAAATGAATTTCTTTCTTAGTTAGCTGGACGACTGACTGAATAAGAGTAGAAAAGACTCGAATGAACTGCTGACAGACGCTTACAAAACGATAAACCTTTGAAATTCTTTTACTGATTAAGGAATTGGCCAATTTAGCACAGCATGCATCTTGGATATATCCCTACTGATTCATCATCCACAGATTTCAAAACCTAAGAATGTGATTGTTGAGACTTCCAATAGACAGAAAGAGGAAGGCAGGACCCTGTTTATTGTGGAAAGAGGAGTCATTTGTGCAGACTTGAACCCAGTTGTCGGAGAGCAGATTGGCTCACCCCTCAATAATGGAAAAGGGAAGAACATTAGGTTAATTGATGTGTCCATTATTGATAGAGCACAAAACTACTTGCAAATAGTTTTGACAGCTGCAGGAAGTTCATTTACTCCCCTTATCTTAGTAGACTCATGGGCCTCTGGATGCTTTATGGATTACAAATTCTAGACGGGAGTCTAGATTCCTCCTATCAATATACATGAAAAGAGGAAATTCAGGGTTTTATAGGAATTCCATCGGCAAAGAACCTCAACCTCTACTGATGGCCACTCAAGCTGTTCAGGTAGAACAACTAAGATTTGATCTAATCGATACTCCTTCTTTTCCAATTATTTCACAAATAACATTACTGAAACAACACAATCCTCATATTAACTTATATGCTCAGTCAATTTCTTTTTATTCTCATTATTGTACAGAACAATTCTTTCAGATTCCAACTCAAGAAAAGACTCAGCCATTATCCTGTTTTGCTCTTCAGAAGCAATGTCCAGAATCAAAGTAGGAAGAAGAGGATGATACATAACTGTACCACCACTTTATAGAGTATTTCTGGACATCTTTAGTAAGAAAGAGCCAATATACATCCTCCCCATAGGGGGTTTGACTGTCAGGCAGACTTTTTGCCAGAAGAATACATTCCTCATGGAAGACTCTTTCTCTGACAGTTAAGGAAGAGGAAATTCTGTTTGAATACTTAAAAGAACACTTGGAAAAGGCTTTATTTGACATGCAGTATCACCTGCTGGTGCTCTGATCTTCTTCATTACTAAAACGAGTGGTAAATACCAGCTCTATAGATGACGGAGAGTCAAATGCACTTATTATCCGAAACTGTTATCCTCGCCACTTCATTTCAATCAAGTCAAGACAGCTAAAATGTTCACCAAACTTGACTCCAGAGGAGCGTACACTCTGCTGAGAATACGTGAGGGGGACAAATAGAAAAGGGCATTCAACACAAAATATGGTCCCTTTTAGTATTTGGTGATGCCTTTTGGCCTATGCAATACTCCAGCTCCCGTCCAACATTTAATTAATGACATTTTCCATGCCCTCTTGGATGTATACATGATGATCTTTAAAATGTAAATCCATATTTGTAAAGCGCGAACTACTCACCCTTATGGGTCTCAAGGCGCTGGGGGCCGTCGTGGAAATTAAGTGAGCTATTGCCCAGAGTCGCATGGTGCTGAGCTGAGCTGCCGTTGGAGCCGGGGATCGAACCGTGAGCCCTGTGCTCCGCAGTCAGCTTCCCTGGCCACTGCACCACACCTCTCCACTTCTTTGTGGATGACATCCTCACATACTAAGAAACTCTGGAACAACATTGTCTTCATGTGAAGGATATTCTACGTTAACTAAGGAAGCACTCTTTGTATGGCATGCAGAGGAATCCTGTGGAAATCAGCTTGACATTCAGGTCCCGGCCAGCCCTTTCCTCCTAAGCTTGGATGCTGCTCTTCCAACTCACCAAATACAAGAAAGACGAGCTGCAGTAAGCAGTGGTTGGGGAGTCATAAGTGCAGCAAAGCAAATAAATGAGGATTGGGGGAGAGGGAGACCATGTTTAGCAAAGATTTCAATGCAGGGAAGTCACCTGTGCACAGAATGTGATGGAGAATGTTCTGTGTTAAAATGTCCTAAAACCTCTGAACATCAAGTGAGAGGTTGGAACAGACAATGGGGCTTATTTTGAGCAGCGCAGTGAAAGGAGCTGGAATTACTACTCTGGAATCACCAAGTGCCTTGGCCTAGAATGGGATCTAACAATGCACAGACCAGAATTACCGTCCACTTTTTTGCATTCAGATTCCCAATTCCGGTCTGCTCCCGTACAGGAATTTCTCCTGCTTTTGGCAGGATGAACTCCTCCTCTGATACATTGTAGGAAACATTGGGTGATCATCTGCACCTAGTGTACCTATATGGCAGGGTAGTATCCTCCATGTATATCGCTCCACCCAACTTGGAATCAGACCCTTAATTTTGTACAACTAACTGCCTTCATTACATTTTCAGACTAAGAAAATGCCCACCACCTGTCATCATCTGCCTAGAAATAGGTTGTCGAGCTAAGTAGCAAATTAAATGACGAAGGAGCTTGGAATTATTTTTCTGTCTTCTAGCAGCTAACATATAGCTGCAAACATCATAAGATCTCTTCTTAGGATGGAGATTTGCTGTACAAAGCTAATGTTCATTCCATGCATTATAAAAATTCATAGCTGTCATAAGATCTTGAAGATGCATAGTTAACTTTTGCTTTTCAAAAGTAGGCTTCCAGGACATACGATCAAAAACAAGAAAACATAATTAATTTCAACATGGACCACTCAACGGCTGAAGGTTCCGAAGCCGAAGAGATCTTATTAGTTATTGTGACTCCATACCATAGCCCCACCGCCAAAGCTTACTTGAATAATTTCGAACTACGAATAACATGCAGTACTAGGTACAAAACAGGACCTTACGCAAAGGAGGTATTTGCACTATTCAAATAGTAGCATGGGACAATGAGGGGCCCAAGGGAAGCAAGGCTTGAAGGCCTGTCTCCCAATCGGGGGAGTAAGACCTGTAGACCTGCCTCCCTCCAGGCTGATTCAGGCAGGTGGCACTGGCCACTGAGCTCAGAAGGGGATAAGCTAGGGCTAGCTAGACTGGCATGGTTAAGGTCAAGGTTATATAGGGTTGGGTTAGGAGTTCAGCCATCTTTGACTGGCTCCTGATCCATGGGCTGTTAGTGTGGTGCAGGAGCTTTTAATTTGGTCCTCTCACCTAACACGTCCATTTTGGGAGTTACATTTGCCACTTTTAGGGAATCATTGTTTATTTTTGGGAATGTAAGTTTTTTATATACGTGTTTTGAAAGTTAATGTGGGATGGTTGCTTGGAACGGTTCTTTTCACCACTGTAGAACAGGCAGCAGCTTGCAGGCCATGTGGGTTGCAGTAGTTGGGGGGATGGTGAGTCACAAGTAGGCGTATCCACCCCTCGAGGGGGCTCAGTTGAGGGCTGGGGTAGATGCTTAGGAGAGGTGCAGCAGGGTAAGCTGGGATAGCTTAGAGAGGTTGGAGACTTGCTTGGGTGAGGTGGTTGTGGAAAGAAAAGCTGTGAGATGGGCGAAAGCAAATATAAGTGTTGCGTTTGAGTGAGTTCTTGGGGGTTCTTTGACATTTTTGGGGAGTGGGTGAGTTCTTGGGGATTCTTTGACATTTTTGGGGGGGTTGGTAGACTGCTTGCTTTGTAATTGTGATTCTTGTTTAAAATGTTGCATTTGACTCTTACTATCTGCAAACCTGTCCTAATAAATGTAGCCTTTTTTGCTATATGGAGGTCTTTGGTTTATGTGAAATCTCGTCCGAAAGTTATTTGGCATGAAGTCCTCTATATTTTCTCACTATCACAGTGCTTTTCTGTGGTTTATTAATCCCTGTACGCAACGTCTACATTCAACTGCACGATTGCGTCTGCCCGGTACAAAAACATGTTTCTGATTTAAAATAATGCATATTTCACTTTTCTGAAAACAATGTCAAAGCATAATGTTGTAATCCGCCGAGACACGCAAAGTGGAATGCTCGAGCTCTGAGGTCACATGCATAGGGTGTTCATTGTGCAGCACTCTCCCTAGAGGGAACTACACTTCGAAATGGCTAAATATTTAGAGTCAGAAAAAAGAGTAGACTTCACATCGAAATGCACCAAAAAGAACACACAGGGGCTTATTTACAAGCCCCTTGCTCCGCCGATGCATCACTTTTTGTGATGCACCACCGGCGCATTTTGCTGCCCCATATTTACAAGGACAGGAAAAGCCATACTGCGTGGCTTTTCCTGTCCTTGTAAATATGGCCTCTTTAAACGCAGCACTTTGCGTGAAGAGGCGTTCCATGGGTGTTGCAGTGGGTGTTCCCACGCAACACCCATGGAACCTGACACATTTCCAGTTTTAGGAGAAATCATAAACCTGGAAATGCGTCTGAATGCTACGCCTCCCCAGGGGAGGCGTAGGGAGGTTCAACGAGGAGAAATGTATTCATTTCTCCTCGTTTTTTAGGTCTCGCCTGAGCCAGCGCATGCGCTGCTCTGGCGAGAGTTTTAGTAAGCGGGTTTTGGAAGCGCAAACGGTGGCTTTTGCTGGCGACCAGCTTGCGTTCACGCGAGCGTGCACGCGCGATCAGGCGCCATATGGCTTCCCTCGCCATCTGGACGCTCGCGATTACTTTCACTTTTACGGCCGCGCGGCCGTGTCAGTTTCTCGGCCGCACGGCCAATGCTTGATATTTCTGTTGTCTGAGAACGCTATTTCTTTGGGTCACCACCACAGTAATTGCATGCCACATTGCACTTCGTTTGAAATCCTCGGTGTTTCCATGATGGTAAGATATTTGTCGGGAACTTATTTTTGCAGTTTTAATCACCTTTATAGCTCCTTACTATTTTTTATAGAGACATTTCACAGCACATATTGGCACGTCTTATCGAATTGGGATACCATCAGTTCCTGTTAAAGTCAATGCATTAAATTCCTAGATTATCTCAGACTGCCTGCGATCTCTCCATTAGGTTGAACCCTGGCAGGTGTACCGGGCATGTTGATAGTGGACCTTGAAAGCAACTCCACCCTTTGGCTTTTTGTTTTGTCACTTTTTTCTTTCTGTTCGTTTTAATCTGTTCATCTGGTCTCATGGCAGTATACTTAGGAGGGTGAAATAATTAAAAGCAGACGGGTTAAGGAGAGAAGTACTGGTTTCTCATGAGTGGAAACTGTACCATGGAGTTCTAGAGAAATTATTTGACAGTATAAATGCCACTAATAAAAAATGATTTCCCCTCTTTGGTACTGTATAGAGTTTTGGGGCTATCATGTGAGAAACTCTTTCAGACTTATTTATAAATCCTTGATCTACTCATAAGGCATCCATGCAACCTTGGGAAACTGCTTTTTCATGCCTACCTCTGGTGCTGCTTTTTTAGGTCTCGGCCTGCACCAGCGCTTGCGCTGGTCTGGCCGAGAGTTTTAGTAAGTGGGTTTTGGAAGTGCAAACCCACTGGCTTTCGGCTGGCGACCAGCTTGCGTTCACGATGGGCGTGCACGCGCGCAGCTGCCATCTGGGTTTCCTATCTCTTCCTCATTTCCTCGTCATGGCTCATTAACTCTCTGGACTCTGATGTTTCAATCGCAGCAGCAGCTCACATTACCAACTGACGGCCCTGGACTACAGTCCCATGAAAAACAACAGCGATTAGCATTGAAATGCAAGCTTTTTTTTGTCTAGTTAGAAATATTGCTTCGGTGGGTTGATTTCACCTTATATCGCTATTTGTTTTATATTGGGAGTCACAGCCTAATTACCAGTATTTTTGTCTCACTCTGTTTTTTTTTTTAATATTTATTCGCGCAAAGCACAAAGCTATATTTAAGGTTACTTTTTCCGCGTCACTTCTTCACTCTATTTAAACTCCACACCCCCACTCTTATTGTCTCTCTCCTTCTCTCTCTCTCCCCTCTCTAATCTCTCTCTCTACTTAATTAACTCTCCCCTCTCTATCTTTTTTAGCCTTTCATTCTCTCTCACCCCTTTATCTGTTTCTCTTTCAAACTCCTTCATTCAGCATCGCTCAGCACCACCACAGCATCGCTCAGCACCACCACAGCATCGCTCAGCGCCACAACAGCATCGCTCAGCGCCACCACAGCATCACTCAGCGCCACCACAGAATCACTCAGCGCCACCACAGCATCACTCAGCGCCACCACAGCATCACTCAGCGCCACCACAGCATCACTCAGCGCCACCACAGCATCACTCAGCGCCACTACAGCATCACTCAGCGCCACTACAGCATCACTCAGCGCCACCACAGCATCACTCAGCGCCACTACAGCATCACTCAGGGCCACCACAGCATCACTCAAGGCCACCAGAGCATCACTCAGGGCCACCAGAGCATCACTCAGCGCCACCACAGCATCACTCAGGGTCACCACAGAATCACTCAGGGCCACCACAGCATCGCTCAGGGCCACCACAACATCGCTCAGCGCCACCACAGCATCGCTCAGCGCCACCACAGCATCGCTCAGCGCCACCACAGCATCGCTCAGCGCCGCCACAGCATCGCTCAGCGCCGCCACTGCATCGCTCAGCACCGCCACTGCATCGCTCAGCACCGCCACAGCATCGCTCAGCACCGCCACTGCATCGCTCAGCACCGCCACTGCATCGCTCAGCGCCGCCACAGCATCGCTCAGCGCCGGCACAGCATCACTCAGCGCCACCACAGCATCACTCAGCGCCACCACAGCATCACTCAGCGCCACCACAGCATCACTCAGCGCCACCACAGCATCACTCAGCGCCACCACAGCATCACTCAGCGCCACCACAGCATCACTCAGCGCCACCACAGCATCACTCAGCACCACCACAGCATCACTCAGAACTACCACAGCATCACCACAGCATCACTCAGTGCCACCACAATATCACTCAGCACCACCACAGCATCACTCAGCACCACAACAGCATCACTCAGCACCACAACAGCATCACTCAGTGCCACCATAGCATCACTCAGCGCCACCACAGCATCACTCAGCGCCACCACAGCATCACTCAGCGCCGCCACAGCATCACTCAGCGCCGCCACAGCATCACTCAGCGCCGCCACAGCATCAGTCAACGCAGCCACAGCACCACTCAGCATCGCCACAGCACCACTCAGCGTCGCCACAGCATCACTCAGGGCCACCACAGCAGCACTCAGGGCCACCACAGCATCACTCAGGGCCACCACAGCATCACTCAGGGCCACCACAGCATCACTCAGCACCACCACAGCATCACTCAGCGCCAAGACAATATCACTCAGCGCCAAGACAATATCACTCAGCACCACCACAGCATCACTCAGCGCCAAGACAATATCACTCAGCACCACCACAGCATCACTCAGCACCACCACAGCATCACTCAGTACCACAGCAGAATCACTCAGCAAGACCTGAGTATCATTCAGCATCACCTCAGCATCGTCTCCGCAACAGTCACCACTACCACCACTACCACCTCAGCATTACTCAGCACCACCTCAGCCTGCTCTCGGAATCTGGCATCTGTTGATTCTCCCCTAGCGTCTGGCCGCTGCTAGTGTTATAATACAGGTACTAGTTCCCAACCTTCACCCTCCGATTGTTTATGCCCCCTCAAAAAAAAGCTTTAACAAACAACCATTGCAATAGGCAGAAACAAGTTGCCAGCATTGCAAGAACAAAAGAAAACTGAGGAAATGTTTTATTGTAAATACTTTTTTTAATATGGTCGTTCAGTTTTACATAATGCCTTCTTGGTCATATATAAAGTAACAAAAATGCTTCTGACACTTTTTTATTATAACTTTTCAGCATGCTGCACAGCAGCCACACTTCTCTACAGCACAGCTTGAAGACATTGGCAAAGTCAATAGCTCTGGCTAAACACTTATAAGGCCCCAAAGGCGAGACCTATTGGCTATGCCAATGCTTGTTTTCTCTTTCTATGCATGCTACATTATGCAGCACACATAGAACGAGGAAATCACCTCTGGTGATTGTTTATGTGCAGGAAGTGTCCCCCTTCCTGCGCATAAACAATCGTTAAAAAAATGACGTCTTGCAAGTTCTATATGTGCTAATGCAGCACACACACATAGAAGTTGAAAAATGCCGTTTCAGATTGTTTATGTGCAGGAAGGGACACCTTCCTGCACATAAACAAGCATCCCCGTGACGCAGGCATCCTTGCACCATGGTGCAATGGTGCCTGCGTCGGCACATGGCAGCAAGCTATGCGCCAGCGCAGGGGAGAGCAAAAGGATCCGTCATATCCTTGTAGATAAGACGCATCCCTGTGCTTTGAAAGTGCTGCAGTGTGGCGCAGCCAAAGGGCTTGAGGTGCCACGCTGCGGCACTTTCTTGTGAATGAGGCCCACAATTTTTAAGTGGCAGTGAAACAAAGGAGATTCAACAAACTGATCGTTTCACTTTTTGACGCAGTAATCCTAGGGAAAATAGCTGACCCCTGGAGGACAAAATGCATATTGGATGTCACCATTGATCGAATACATCCAGCGAGAAATGATTTTGCATACTCAAGTGTCATACCTCGGGTGCCATTGTCAAGATTCTCTCAGCTAACACCGACAAAAAGCATCTTTTTTTTCCCTCCTTGGTGCCACACCATTTTCTTTTTCAGTTCTGTCACCCACTGTTCCCTGCCATGGCGGTCGGCATCTCCACCCCTCTCCCCCTTCTTGGACGAGGATAGCTCGATGTTTCTTAAATGTTTTTCTGAGTAAGGATCTACCAGGAACCATCACATTCCCTGAAAACATCCGGTTCATGATGTGGTCTGTATGAGTCATAAAACCACATAAAGTGACATTGTCTTTCACAAGCACAGCCTTGTTTTGCATCATATTTACCTTACAAAAACCCGCATGATAAACAGAAGTACAAGATCCTTGTCGTGTACTAACATAAATTAACAGCTTCTATGAACCATTAATTTTGTAACCTGAAGCTATAAACAGATGACTTTAAATTAAAGATGGCAAAACAAGCTCTTGGATAATGCTAATATACTGTCACAATTGTTGCTTCAGGTTGATTGCATGCTATGCTTGATTTCTGACTAGGGGAAGAGGGCATCCATTATTTCAGTTGTGGACAAACTCCATAGGTTTCAGACACTCAAAGGGCATTTTTGATGTTTGGTGCACTGAGCAGTGAAGATATTAGGCCCTTGTGACAACATGTACTCCCCATTTCAGAACACCATACACTGGTTGCCGATACTTTTCTGCAGGGAAGAACATTAGGACCCGGTGAGTAGGTATATACAGGCAAGGGGAGGCCCGACTCCTGAATAGGATGTATGCTTCATCAATAGGGACAAGCAGAAATAAAAGAAAGACTCATCCTTCATAGAGCGGTCGGAAAAGAGAGACAGAAAGTGAACAAAAGTGAGGATGGAGAAACACTCTGCCGAACCGGATTCCCAGCAGCAGAAAATCGAGGAGATGGAGGCAAGAGGGTAACTGTGCCAAAAAAGAAGCTTGTCACAGAGAGACACCAACCTCTCCCCCTGCAGGGAGGTGAACAGGAATCAGAGATACTGGCTCATACCTAGTCCATCAAGACACAGACAGCGCCTAGTTCTTGCGAGGAGCTGGCTACTGACTCTCCTGACACCATACACCTTGGTTGTGACTTAGGCCGAGGATTGACAGGCTGGTGGCGGCACAAGAAGGGACGGGAATTCAAGAGTTGGTGGAATACATTGGACCAGTGGCGATTAGGACAACTTGGGGTGAAGGCCCTAAGGGGGCTAGATGGGTCGAAGCGGAAACCTCGCCAAGGGCCGGACAAAGGGAGCACCCAAGAAAAGGGCCCAAACAAAACAGGAAATGGCACCCCCCAGACAAGGGGGTACACAAGGGTGTCAAGATTGCCAGTATTACAAAAAAGGGTGCAAACCTCAATCAGCCAATGGAAGGCCAAAGTGTGATTTGAATTTGGCCCCTGTGGGGTTTTTGGGGAGTTAAAAGAAGCTGCCTCGGCTGGACCCCTTACATTCTTCTGGAGGGCCGGGCAGCGCATTGACTGAAACAGGAGGAGGCCTACCATAACATTGAGCAGGCGGAGACGAAGTCCAGCAGTGGAGGAGGCCAGTGAGTGAGAGGAGCCCAGCAGCCAGGCAGCAGTGCCCAGAGGAGCAAGGTAGCCCAGAAGAGCCCAGCAGCTGACAGGGCCCAGAAGAGCCCAACAGCAGAGCAAGGGTGCCTCGCAGAAGCCCAGCAGAGTAGAGACAGTGCCCAGCAGCTTGGTGAAGGCAAGCAGAAATAAATTAAAGACTCATCTTTCATAGTGCGGTCAGAAAAGAGAGGCAGAAAGTGAACACAAGTGAGGACGGAGAAAAACACACTGCCGAATCGGAGTCCCAGCAGCAGAACATCTAGGAGATGGAGGCAAGAGGGCAACTGCGCCAAATAAGAAGCCTGTCACAGAGAGACACCAATCTCTCCCCCTGCAGGGAGGTGATCAGGAATCAGAGACACTGGCTCACACCTAGTCCAGCAAGACACAGACAGCGCCCAGCTCTGACGAGGACTGGCTACTAACTCTCCTGACATCATAAACCCTGGTTGTGACTTAAGGTGAGGTTTGACAGGCTGGTGGTGGCACAAGAAGGGACAGAAATTTGAGAGTTGGTGGGATACTTGGAAGCAGTGGAGATTAGGACAACTTTTAAGAGTGTATGTTTTAATCCTACTGGCATCCATGTGTTGGTTTCTCATTCCTTCTCCGGTTTGGGATCTTGGGTAATGGGAACTTACCAGTCATGAATTCCCTCTCCTCTTTCCCATTATAAAAAGTCCTATAAATCCAGTCAACAAACTATAATTGAGCAATCCTCCATTTGTTCTTTTTATTTTCCCAAAGGGAAGATGATCATATTAGCCTTCCAGATGGTGTTGAAGGGAGAGTAGAGAAGTAAGCAGGACTAAGACTTCCAAACAACTTTGGCTTTGATTTCTATGACATTATTAAGTACTGTTTAACAGATATTTTCCTCAAAGACCAAACTGGTAGCTGTAAGAAAGTGGATAATAATTTGGTGTGGGTGACTACACACATCAAGGAATAACGACAACACTTGTCAGAGGGAACCCTTAAATTCCTTTAATAAACCTAAGCTAAATCTTCCAGTAGTTATGGCATAGAGTAGACAGGCTAAATTTAGGGCAATATGTCAAGTATTTATGCAGTATCAAAACAGTAAAAAAAAAAGCAAAACAATAAAAAGCCCAAGCCGAAATAGAAAAATAGAGTAAAATTTAAGAAACAAATTGACAGCAAATGATAGAAATCCAGTAAACGGAATTAGAGATTTGATTTTTTGTAAAGAGATAGCACAAAAAAGCACAAAGGACCAATGATAGTCAATTGTCACAGCAGACCAGGGCCTGGGCGCAATTTAAGGCTGACCGTGATGGATCGCGAGTCGAATACAGCAACACGTTCATCCTGGTCAAAGACTTTACCTTCTGACTTAGTCCCTTTAAGTCCCAATCCACCACAGGATTACACTTGTAAAGCCTGCCAGGACCTCATGGGAGGCACTTGGGGACTCACAGAGTGCGAGGCAAAGGCCAACTGCAGGGTCCATTCCCAGTCCAGTTGTCACTGGTCAGATATCTTGCAGGAAAAGGCCTCTTGTAGTTTGTTGCATCCCTGTAGCTTGAACAGGAAGTCAACTTTATGACCCTTGGAGTCCAATTCTGTGTTACAAATACAAGTATGAGCAGGTCCAGTCCTTCAGGGCTACTCTCAAGTCAAGGACAGCAGATCCAGTCCTCTCATGATCTTCCGCAGGTCCAGGGAGTGTTCTGAAGTGGGTCCCGGAGGTGCCACATTTATGCTTGGCACTAGCTAGTGTGTGGGAATGACTCCTGTTCATGCCCTCAACAAATGGGGTAAAGGTTCCCAGTGCCAACCCTACCCATACTCAGCATTTTCAAGAAGGCGAACGTCTTCATCCACATTAAACTTGGGCTCTGAGGGATGGGGGATGCGGGGGAGTGTACTATGCCAATCTCAGTATCCTCCCACATCTAACATTAAAGTCCAGTTCAAAGCAGCCACTATATCCACAAAAAAACCCAGAGACAGGCATCTGGTAGGACAAAAGCAGATTTCTTCAGCAACCAGACAGTGGATCCACAAGAATTGTTTTCGGATCCTATTTTCTCCCCTTTTGAGTGTGTTCCAATGGTTATATGTGAACTGAGCAGACCAGTCAAGAAGGATTTAACACTGTAGTGTCAAAAAGGATGCCCACAGCTCCCACCCTGCATATTCAGTGGAATTCAGAGGAGTCATCTCAGCCTCTTCAGGTCAGCCTATCGTTTGCTCCTGGGAGGCTCTTCACATCTATTCAATGCTAATTACTGGGTGGAAGAAGCTGGAGAGCAAATACAAATTAGCCTTCAGGAACTTCAGGCGGGGAAAAGGTAACTTGTTTAAAGTTACTTTTCCTTAATATTTATTAAAAATCTGACTTCACTACTGAATTGGATTTTAAATAATTATTAAAAATAGTTGTTTTTATTATTTTTCCAGCTAAACACATTCTTGAGATACAGTATTAATATTTTAATCTGTATTATGATTTACTAAATAGGACAGCTAGGCCTGCAACAGTGAAAATAGCTTTTGGGTGTTCTTTACTGCAAGGACATGTTAACATTACATTTCTACAACTCTTGCTTTTAAATACCATGGCTCTACTTTGTAAATGACAAGGCCTAAATATGAGTGACTTAATATTTAAAACTGAGGTTTTGACCTGGCAAAAAGGGTTTATTTTGACAGGTAGAATTGCAGTTTTTACACTGCTACAGTCAGGCTACAATGGTATGCCTGAAGCCATGTTTGCACTGCCACTGTAGTGGATGGCACAATAGGTGCTTCAGTCCACTAGTAGCATTTACCTTCCAGGCCCCTGGTACACTTTGTACCATATACTAAAGATTTATAGGCAAGCTAGATATGCCTTTTAGGAGTACATCTATTCGACCGTGTTTAAAGGGGGAGTCCAGGCACTTTACTACTGGTTAGCAGGAGTAAAGTGCACAGAGTCCTGGGGCCAGCAAAGGTGGATTTCCCACAGTAGCACTATCTGTCATCCAGTGGCTTATTTCCCACTACAGTGGTGTCAGATGTTAAATAATGAGAACCTACATTACAGGCCCTCTAACTCTAGGGGAAATGGTGCAACAACTGGCCAAAGGACAGGGTCATCTCTGGCTTGACCTGGAAAAAAGCATTCAGTTAGCCCGACAAGATGGGGAAGCTTTTCAGACAGCTCTTCTAGACCAGGCCTGTCTGTTGACACCATTGGAAAAAAACAGAATTCAGCTAATCTGTGCCTCACAGATGTTATAGCAAGCTCCTGAATGCACCCCAGTGTCACTCCTCTATACTACCAAAATTCCAATTGGGGGATATTTTTTACAAACTTTGAGTGGGGAGTCACCAGAGCACCCTTGCACAAAAGCAATAAAGTCAATATGTGGCCTCACTTCTCTCTGGAGATTTATAAGCCACTTACCAAGCTGCAAATCCTACTTGCCACACACCCTTTATGACAAGGTAAAAATGGGTGTCTTGGAACGCTATTGACTACAATCTGAATCCTCGCGTTGTTGCTTCTAAAACGATAATGGTCTACCAGGGAAAGACCAGGTCCCTCTGCTGTTTTTGAAAGATCTCAGAAAGAGATGGCTTCAACCCACCTCAAATTCTCATAATGATATCACTAACATTTTTATACTGTAACATTTACAGGGGCTTTCCCTCTGAATACTTAATCCTGGATTAAACAACACCATAAACCCAACTTGATGGATACAATCAAAGTGGCCAGTACTTGCCATCAAGCTCCTGATTTTAAACCCCCAGATCTATTCCTGTGAGGTTTAGATGAGGGTACCAAACAGACTACTAATTCACATATAAATATAAAAATACAAAGATCCAAAAAGGGCATTCCTGCGTCTCCAAAACCCAGTTCCTCTTCCCGCGCTACTACTCTTCCCCTATCCAACCCTAATATCCCTTAGAGGTTTCAGTGCTATGGATGTGGGTAGTGATGGCCCAGTCAGGAATTGCGCCTGTAAAGCACTAGGAGAAACCATGGATATAGGATACACTCAAGACTCTTGTTATTATAGTGGGGAAAAGATCATCCCCTACAAATGTAGAATATCTGCTAATGGTATATATGTTGAGGCTGCCTTGAATAAAGGTGGGCAATACATGGTAATACATAAAAATTGGGCTGATCCAGCTTCCTACAAGAACAATCCAGTAGTCTGGATCATCTGGGGTCCTGGAGATATATTAAAATTGTTACGAAAATGCTGTAGAACTTCTACCAATAGGATCCTCAATAATTTGCACTGGAAAAACAATAATTTCTTTCCTGCTGGAAGATTTTATTTTAAAGGCATACAATCATCACTTCCAACAGTATTTTGAAAATAAATTATCATAGAATCCCTGTGATACTTTGTGGGTGGAAGACACGTTGAGTAAAGAAGATTTACAAAGAATGAACCCAAAACTGTGAAAGGCAAGAAGGAAAGCCCACTCCCTCCAGCCACTCAAGCGTCCTTAGTTGGGCAAACCTCTACCATGCACGCCTTTCATTCCATTCTGAACCTTTTGTGTACAGCTAACCACTTGTGGGCAACGAACAGCATATGAGTGGACAAGTAACAGCTATGCAAGGTCTGGCCTGTCTCCATGCAGTATGGCCAATGCCACGCTGTGAGCGGTGGGGGTCAGCCGACCACAGGGAGGTGGATTTGGTAATAACATATTACTTTAAGTTAAAAAAGAAAACTAAATATTAATTAAAAAAGCCAAAGGTTATAGTGATCTAATACTAAGGTATGGTAAAAATAGTCTACTGTACATTTTAAAAAATCTCAAAAAATCCCAAAAACAAAGGTTAAAATTACCTTATAGTTAGGTGAAAATGTACGTTAAAGCACAACATTTTAAATTTAAAAGAACCACTGAAATTCACCAGTTATAATTAAACAAAGTAACTATAACTTGCACATGCACTGCTTATGACCGCAAATATTCTGCCACTCATGATGACTTGTTCTGTGATATCATTGATAATATCGCTGCTCCCATCTGAAATGACATCCTTAATGCCATCAATGTGCAGCCATTTTTCAGGAATTCAAGTTCAAATTGTATTGATATCTGGATAGTTGGTATTGCAGGGGTACAGTGGTACTTCCGCAGTACTGTGAAATAAAAAAATAGAGCATTTGATTGGATGAGGGAGCTTTTTTTTCCCTTTGGCCATCTCGGTCCTGAGCGATCTGATTGACAGGCCGCAACTTAAACAGAGATGTTGCAGCCACCATTACAGTACAGGGTCCTGAAGATTTAAAAAAATGAAGATATATGGGGGCAAGGTAGTGATACCCTGACCTCCTTACAGCTATGGGCAGAGTGTCCTAGAGGGACCACCCAACCGCATAAAAACACTAAAGGCCTGTGGGTCTCGCAGTACTCACGCAAGATGCAACGCAGACCTTCGTGTGGTCCTGTGGGACTCCTGTGAGATCACACAGGCTCCGTGCTTAGTCCCATAGGAGTACCGCAAAACTACTAAAAAAAAATACCCAACCCCCTGTAAGCACAACTCTGGAAACTAATTCCCTGCAGACAGACAAGACCTGTTCATTAGGTGGCTGAACCCACACTTTGCATGGCCTTTCTCCTATGCTATTTGCTTTGCAGACAGCCAGCCCCTTGTGGGTAACCAAGTGCATACGGGTTGGGAAGCCCCTGCTGCACACAGTCTGTGCTCTGTGCATAAGCCCTCATGGACAGCCTACTTCCCCCAGACTACCAAGCCTCCTTAGGTGACCAAACTACTTCTACGCACAGCTTTCACTCTGTTCTGATCCCTTTGCGGATAGCCAACCTCTCATAGGAAATCAACCAACCATGGGTAGGCAAGTCCCTGATGCGCAGGTCTTTGTCCTATGCATAACCCCTCACAGAGAGTGCACTTTCTACAGACACCTAAGCCTCATTAGGAGGTCAAACCCTTACAATGCACTGCTTTCACTCTATTCTGAATCCCTTGTGGACAGCCAAACCCCTGTGTTCAGCCAAAAGCACATGGGTAGGCAAGCCCCTGTCTACTCCCTCCACACACTTAGGGCTTCTTAGGAGGCCAAAGCCTACTGTACACAGCTTTTTCCATGTTGGCAGACAGCTGAGCCCTTGTGGCCAGTCAAATGCACTTGAGTGGACAAGTCGCTGCTGCACTTGGTTTTTTGCCCTGTACACAATCCTCACGGAGAGCCCACTCCCTCCAGACACCTAAGAGTTTCTGTATGTGTGTAACTGTTTGTAACTACCACACACACACAGAGCAAAAGCTATGAAAGCTAGTCAACCCTCAGAGGTGCAAACGGCTATAAACCTCATGCATGTCCCTGAAGTCTGTTTTGTTGTATATTGGACATTTCACACTTGTAACTCTCTAGTACAGTGGTACTACATGTACCTTGGGCCTGTAAATTAAATGCTACTAGCGGGCCTGCAGCACTCATTGTGCCACTCAGTAAAGAAACACTTTAAAACCCCTTTAAAATCAGGCATGCCATTGAATCCTGTAGTGCAGCCTTAAAACTGCCATTTTGACTTGGCAAAATAAACCTTTTTCCAGGTATAAACTTTCTTATGTAGGTCGAATCCTCCCATGTCTGGTTTGCTAAAGACATCTTGGGGACATTCAGAAAGCTTCCCAGGGAATGTATTCCACCTGGTGCTTACCATTGGCTTTGTGGTTTGTAACTCACATTTTCTGGCTTTCTATTTGACTGCTTTATTGGTTGTAGGCTGTCCAGGTTCAGTTCATCCCTCTCAAGGAGCAAAGCCTTTTCACACTACCTGTCCTTGTATTCTTCCACAAGTTCTCCTTTATTTAAACAGGGCTGTAAATCTTGTTCTTATCTTGTCACATTTACTTTGCATTCAAAGACAGAGGTCAAATGTCAGGCTCTGTCTTCCCAGGTAGTTTGGTGTTTACTTTTCTTTCTCTGACTTCAAAGTGAGAGAATTTATGTGACAATCTTGCTGGATACTGAGAGTAGAGGAAATGTGTTTTCCTATAACACAACATCATTTAAATGAACTGTGCAAGTATTTCAGAACATATCAGAATAGGCAAAGCACAAATGAAGCACATTTTTTGTTAATTTTGAAGTGTGTTGGAAACAAATACTTCAATGTGATCAAAACAAATCAATACACTAGGTGATGCCATTTCCACACATTATCATTTGTGCACTGTATAGTTTTATTAGTAAAATGTCTGTGCAAATGTAATGCTAATTTCAATTGAAAATGTTTTGTCTGTAACGGCAGTGTGCTACCACACCATGCGTACTCCACTCTATGCCACTCCACTCTACTCTGCACCCCTCCATGCCACTGCACTCTACTCTGCACCGCTCCACTTTACACCGCACCACTGCACTCTGAGCCACTGCACTCTATTCCACTCTGCACCACTCCACTCTATGCCACTGCACTCTACGCTACTTCACTCTACACCTCCCTACTCTACTCTGCACCACTCTACTCTTTGCCAATGAACTGTATGCCACTCTACTATACACCACTCCAGTCTAGGCCACTCCAATGTACTCTGCACAACGCCACTCTACAACACTGCACCTACACTACTGCACTATATGCTACTGCACTTTATGCCACTCTACTGTAAACCACTACACTCTACACCCCTGCACTTTATTCCAATACACTCTATGCCACCACACTCTACTCTGCACCACTATAGTCTATGCCACTCTGCTCTACGCCACTGCACTCTATGCCACTCTTCACCACTGCACTCTACGATAGTCTACTCTGCTACACTGCACTCTCCACCACTGAACTCTATGCCACTCTACTCTACTGCACACTACACCACTTCACTCTGCAGCACTCCACTCTACTGCCATGTACACCACTCTACTCTACGCCCCTATACTCTACATCACTCTACACCACTACACTCTATGCTACTCTACTCTGCACCACTGTATGTCACTGCAGTCTGTCACTCTACTCTATACCACTGCACTCTGCACCAATGTATTCTGTGCCACTGCCCTCTATGCTACTCTACTCTGCACCTCTCCACTCTGCACCATTGTACTCTACTGTGCACCACTCTAATCTATGTCACTGCATTCTACGATGCTGCAGTGTACACTCCTGAATTCTATGCTTCTGCACTGTACGCCACTGCACTCTATGCCACAATACTCTGCAACACTCCATGCCACTTCACTATATGCTAATGCACTCTACGTCACTGCACTCTCCTCCGCACCACTGTAGTCTATGCCACTTCTCTCTATGCCACTCTGCTCTACGCCACTGCAATCTATGCCACTCTGCACCACTGCACTCTACAGCAATCTACTCTGCTACACTGCACTTTCCACCACCAAACTCTATGCCACTCTACTCTGCTCTACTGCAGTCTACGCCACTGCACTCTGAAGCACTCCACTCTACTGCACTGTACGCCACTATACTCTACTTTGCAACACTCTACACCACTGTCAGTGAGACAAAGGGGACTTGGTGTAGGTAGGATGGGCCATACTGCGGGGATGGGTGGGGTGAAGCTGTTACCTGCTTCACTTACATTTAGAAGGGCTTGCCTCAGCACACAATCAGGACCCTGACACTAGTCTTTTGTCACTCCAGGCTTCTTGGAGCCTTGGCAGGGAAAAGGAAAGAACTATCCAGAACCAGATATGGGGTAGCCTTGGATGCCCCCCCCCCCACCACCACCCACTTCAGAGGTTGGCATCAGGTATAAATATTGGACCCTCAGTACTTCAGTACACTCCTGACCTGAAGAGTCACTACAGAAGGACTGCCTTATTCCCCAGAGGGCTGCCCTGCTGCTTGAGGCCTGCCTTGTTCTCCAGAGGACTGCCCTGCTGCTACCAGAGGACTCTTCTGCTGCTTGAGCCTGCCTTGTTCCCCAGAGCACTGCCCGCTGCTTGAGTCTGATCTATTCTCTGAGAAGAAAGACTGGATAGCCTCTTCATCCTAGGCTACCCTGAGTGACTCCAAGGGTCAATTGACTGACATTCTGTTCTGAGATACAGGGACACATCAAGCTCCAGAGGCCTCCCTGCAACTTTCCTGTTGACCTACTGCAACTGGACCCGCCAGGACCTGCCCAAGCCTTGGGCCTCTTCTATAGTGAGTTCCAGATCCCCAAGAGGTGCCTCCCCAGATGCAAGAACCCTTGGTTGCCATCAGAATGCACTCTTCTCCAAGAAAAGGAGAAATCCTGAAGTTTTGGGCTCTTCACAACCACAAATGGGCCCGTTTGTGCTGAATTCCTGGTCTCTGCTACAACCGCCAATGCGAACCACCTGTAAATCCGACTTTTCGCACTACAGTGACCACCAGCAATTGTCATGTGTTCAGTGCATGGCCCATTGTAGTTTTCCCTATGTTAGCCTAACTGTGCATGATACAGGCCGCATTTGCTTTGCGCACGTTACTATATAAACACGTTTATCTTTGTGGCACATTGTATTTTCACACAGAACTTGCAGCTGTTTTTGCGTTCTGTTCTTTCTAGGGATTTAGTCTGAAAACAGCAGACAAGGTCAAACAACAATGTCCCTTGTTATTTCATTCTGGTCAGGCTCTAGCACCTGGACACAACATATGAGTGCAGCTGTTGTTTGCGAGCACATGCGCCTTGTCATATAGGTATGCACAGTAATGTAACATACATAGAGAGAGACTTTCTGAGAGAAGATCACGGCTGTACCTGAGATGTAGAACTTCCACCTGTGTATGCTAAAGTACAGTGTCTGCTGCTAATCCCAGAGATCTTTGTTATATAATCATTCCGCTTCTGTAGAAGGGGAGGGGGGGTTAGGCTAATCTGTTTTATAATATGACAGGGCTTTTCATAATATATGGTTTACTGACGATGCTGACGGTATGTTTTTTAAGCATTTGCTTTCTGATTGTGGCACGAATACTGCTTTCTAGATCACAATAGTTTAAATAAACATTTTAAATTCCTTCATGTCTCTGTTATATCTTATTGTGGAAGAGTAAGAGTGTGAACAAAAGGGGGTTTCCTGTTACCGCAAACCCTGAGAGGGTCAGGAGTGTTGTATTCTGGGGTGTCAATTCACTCGTCTCTCTGGAAATGGTTAGGAGGGCAAGTGAGACACTATAGCTAGTCGAACTTGGGCTCATGGGTATGGAGACTCAGTCCCTACCTACTGATGTTCTATTGTCCCAACATAGTTCTGTTCCTGAGCAGAATCCCTGCAACACGATGATCAGCAATGCGAGATCTGCACTCCGTGCTACAGTGACAGCCAGTGGTGACCGCCAACACGAACCTACAGCAACAGCCATTCACAACACCAAGCTTGCTCTTCGAGATACAGCGATGACCATCCACAAGGCTCTCACTTCTCCTCGCAGCCTCCTCCACCGTGAACTGGACACTTCGCTCCAGACTTTGAAAACGTAACTTTATCAGCGGGACTAACGTGGTGTCAGATTCTCACCTGATATTCCGCAGGAGCGACAGGAAGCCACTATGCTAGGTCTCAACCTCCCTAAATCCAAGTTAAGCCAACAATATGTCAAAGCCATACCAGATCAAAGGGGAGGGGAAGAAAAAAAACAAGATTGTCCCATGAAGGTTATGCTGTAGTGCGAGTGCCGATCTGGGCCGTGTAAGACTCCTCCTACATGAAAGAAAAATAAAGAATGTATCAGAAACAACCTCTAAAGCCTGTGAATTCCCTTAGTAAATATGAATATTTACATATAACTAAATACCTTAGCAGTTCCACTCTTCCATCTACTAGTAGATACAGTGTCAGCTAGTGATGTGTTATTTATCTAGAGGGAAAAGAAAGAGTGGTTGTATATGAATAAGAGGTTAATAGGAGAGGTCATGTAATATACTCATTTATTGACCATAACATACCTTATGTTGCACTGTTCCTATCTTTAAGTAGGCTCAAGTGAATGACTAGAATGCATTAAAATAGAATGAAAGGAAAAAGCATATACACATACTATGCATTACTACATCCTTCTCAGTCCTCAGACCAAGTCAAAAACAAAAATATAAAGAGTCTTAAAGTGAATAGAAAAATGCAACAGTACTAGGAATCAAAAGCATGAACAAATTCAGTCATTAGGAAAAAGCACATCATAACATAGCATTTCTCTGTTATTAGGTTTTTTCGTCAGAGGCATCACTGTATGCTGAATCCACGAGCAAGTTGCATAGTCAGATAAGTATATGTTAGTTCACTTTAAGCATGCGAGCGCATATAGCGCATTACCCAGACTGGAACTTGAAGAATTGCGGGTTCTTCAAATTGTATCTCTTTCTTTTGCAGGATTTACAGGATTCCAGAAATGGAGTGCAGGATCAAAGAGTGTAAATCCAAGGAGGGGGACGAAGAGGTGCCCAAACGTGAAGGAAACCTGATGAGGAACCGCCGGAGAACGCCGCAACAACTAGGAGGACCCAGAAGCAAAGGTAAGGTCACCGACGGCAGGGATTAGCTACAACACCAAGCAGCTTCCTGTCTGTCATCGCTGGTTTTATTCTGGGCGTGCTCCGCCCCTGCCGCATCCGGAATACGGATCACGGGTGGCGTGACAGTAGACCCCCCCCCAATAGCACCCCCAACTGGCTTAGGGTTATCTGGAAGCCGTTGATGAAATTGTCGAAGCAAACAGGGGGTTGGAGAGGACCAGCAGGCTTCCAAGTGCGGTAGTCTGGGGCGTAACCTTTCCAATGATTAAGATAATGCAGCTTACAGTGTATTCTCTTGGAATCTAATATAGCCTCGGTTGCAAAGTCATCCTGTACCCTGGGCACCACCCGACTTTTTGCTGACTGGTACTGGTGGTAACTGACTCTGACTGACCCTGGGCTCTGCCTAACCAGGCCCAGGGCCAGTGCTATGCTGAAAGCCCTTAGAATACAGTGAAAACACCTACATACACTAGGGTACACTAAGGGTTGGGGTACTCCTGTGATTGGCATGACCTACCCCATAGGGCCCTAGTACTTATAGGGCAGGGAGATTGAAACTAACTCTCAGTCCCTAGTATATAATAGGGCATGGTAGTTTGGAGGCCAGCAGCCCTTTTCTGCACTTGCATGTGTGCACTGCTGAGCCTGAGGTCAGTTTAAAAGTAGCCCTGTGCTGCAGGACTGCCTTTAAAAGTAAATTGTTCCCAAACTCAACTTTTGTGTTTGTGGCACTTAAAATGGTTAACTTACAATGTTTGAGCATATTAGGTACCCCCAGGGTCTCCCCTAGGTGTCCCAGGGGTGGGGGGCCAGGTATCTATAAGGTGGACCCTTATAAAATGAGTTTTATATTCCCTGGGTAAAGTGAAATTGGACATTTCACTCCCCACATTGTGATAAAGTGCTGTCCAAAATCGACTTTGATGGTAGGAGCACTGTGGAGGGAGGATCTGCAATATTTCTGCATATTCAGAACCCCTAAAGTCTCCCCTAGGTATACCAGGGGTGGGGGCCCTGTAGATATAGGCATAGTACTTATAAAATATGTTTTTATAAGCCCTGGTGCTGGAAAAATGGCCCAAGTCATTTTTCCTATTGCAAACCCCCTGCCACATAGGTTAACATTAGAGGAAGTTATTAACTAATAACTCTTCATAGGGGAAGGCTAAAAGTGCCAAAGACTTCTCATAATGGTATTAATAAATCCAACAATATGATTTTGTTGAATGTCTCCTAAAATGTACATACAAGAAGTTATAAGACTTTCTTGTTTGTAAGTCCAAATTCAGCATTCCAGTGGTCTGTCCTGATTGGTCAGAGTTAAGGGGATTAGCTAGGCTTCTTTGAAGAGGTGATAAAGAGCCCCTGGGGTTGAACAGATCTGCTGGGAGGGCAGTGTCCTGTTGCACAGGAATGCCAGAGCAGGGGGAGGAGTCGTAAACAATGGACTTCGAGAGAAGGGGAGGACCCCAGTGTCATTTACAACCTTACCCTGGTGACCTCCAGCCAGATGCTAGGATTAAGGAAGGAATGAGCAGATGCAAGGGGGAGAGACTATGGAGATTAGCCACCCAAGGGGTGTGTTTAGCCAGCTCTTCTCTCCCTGCTGGAAAATGAGCCATTATGAATTTGGAAGAATTGGTGCACTCTGGGACAAAATAGTACCCCACTCTGCAGGAAGTGGTCAGACCTTTAGGTGGAACCCTGCAGCCCATTGGACAGGAGTGACCTCCTGCTTGACCCAGAGACGTTGGAATAAGTATCTGAGAAGGGCAGAGCCCCTCATATCTGCTGCTTGAAACTTAAGAGAATCAGAAGGGTCTAAGCTGAAGAGTTTGATGTGCATTTCCAAAGGCCTGCACTCTGAAGATTGCGCCTTTTGCACCATCTGAAACTACAGCCCTGTGGATCAAACCTGCTTCAAAAGGACTAAAGAGTGGACTCCCTGCAAGCTACAGGTTAACAGAGCTCACCTGGACCATCACCACAAAGAATCCCCAGCCTGGAGTACTACCAGTGGATTTGTAAGGGTTTTGTCCAAGTGGATTGTGGGAATTGAAGTCTCACACTTTGAAGGACCCTCTTGGAGATTCCAGAACCTTGGATTGTGTGTTGGATACTTTGGGACCCGCAAGAAGAACTTCAGGAAGGAGTTCTAACAGGACCCAGCCTGCTGGATGGGGCTGCACAAGACTGGTGAGAGATCCTCCAGAACAATTGCTAAATGTGAATGTGTCCTTGTCAGAGGCAACAAAGTGACCAAAAGGGGCACTGTTGGTGCCTAAGCACTAGAAAATGACTAATCTTTAAAAATTCATATCTCTGGTTCCCTACAGTTTTTTTTTCGTTTTGGTGTCATTTAAAAGATTTTTAAAAATCCTATTTTTATAAATTGGTGTTGGATTTTTATTTTGTGTTGTGTCTTAATTATTTACTCAATTGGTGTTTTTAAATGCTTTACATACCTGTCTTTGAAGTTAAGCCTGCCTGCTCGTAGCCACGGTACCAAGGGTTGAGCAGAGGAATAATTTTCTAAGACCTATTCTGAGCCCTATACTGTGTTAGTGGCCTTATTGCCAGTGGCAGATATATATTTGACCCTACTAATAATCCACTTTCCAACAGCCTCAACCTCAAACTCAGGTTCCTCATTTACAACCATGGGTAAAGGCTTTGCCGGACTCTGAGTACCAGGCGTGACGGATTTCAACAGAGAGGCATGAAACGCAGGATGAATTTGTAACATAGATAGCGACTCCAGTTTGATAGCGATAGTGTTGACTTTCTCAATGATTTTATAGGGCCCAATAACACAAGACTTAAATTTGCATGACCCCTTCAAGGCAATGTTTTGTGTGGATAACCATGCCATGTCTCCGATAACATAATCTGGACTGGGTCGACGATTTAAGTCAGCATATTTCTTGTACACTTCCTTAGCTTTTTCTATGTTCTCCTGTGCTGTTTGTTGGATGTCATGTATATGATCAACAAATTCATGTACAGCAGGAATACTCGGTGCAAGAGAGGAAGGAATTAGTAAAAGGCAAGGATGAAGACCATAATTACAATCGAATGGAGAAAAGTTAGTAGAACTGTGTACGCCATTATTGAAAGCAAATTCTGCAGCCCATAAGTATACATCCCAATCAGTGGCATTATGCAATAACTGACATTGTAGGTATTGCTCAAGTCATTGATTCACCCATTCTGTTTGACCATCTGTCTGTGGATGATGTCTAGAAGACAGACGAATGTCAATCTGTAATGTGTCACCCAATCCTCACCAAATTGTGAGACAAACTGAGAACCCCGGTCTGAAATGATAACAGATGGAAGGCCATGAAGGTGTAAAATGTTTTGCAGAAAAACAGTAGACATCTCTTTAGAGGTAGGCAACCCTTTCACAGGTGGAAATGGGACATGTCGGTTAAAAAATACACAACAACTAGAATTGTGGTAAAACCTTGTTAGGTTTTGGCATTCCACAATAAAATCCATAGAAATAGCATGCCAAGGTGCAGTAGTGGGTAAAGGTGTCAGTAACCATGTGGGTGCCTGATGAGAGCTATTGCTTTGTGCACGTGCTGCATTTCTGTATGTATTGTTTAGTATCAATAGAAAGGACAGGCCACCAGAAGCATCTCCTAAGAAGGTCTAGGGTTTTCTTTATGCCTGGATGCCCGGTGAGTATATGCGAGCAACACCATTCTAAGGCCTGTTGTTGTAAAGGGACAGTGTGAATAACCAAACCCCCTTGGACGTACATCAAATCATGTACCTTCTGACCATTATGTTTATGAGCAATGACATCTGCTTCTTTGGATTTCTGTGCCTGGGACACTTCGTGAGTGAACTGCTCTTCTGAATATAAAGCCCCTAGAATCCGATCACCCGGAATTATGTGTGGACGTTCATTTGGTTCTAGTATCTCATACCCCAAACGTAAGAGAGCATTGGCCTTTCCATGGTGTCGGCCGGATTGGAACTGGATAACGAAATCAAAATCATTTAAGAATTGTGTCCAGTGCAATTGTCTCATAGACAAGGCACGTGCAGACTTCAAGAACTTCTAATTCCTGTGATCAGTCAAGACGATAACAGTATGTAGGGCACCCAACAAGTAATGACGCCACTCATCAAAAACTCTTTTTATAGACAACAATTCTCTATCCCCTACTGGATAAATTCATTTCTGCTAGACTCAATTTATGGGAGAAGAATGCAACAGGATGTAAATTCCCAGACTTCCTATCTCTTTGGGATAAAACTCCTCTTACCGCTACCTGAGAAGCATCTGCTTCTACAATGAATGGTTTGGTTGGGTCTGGATGTTGTACGATAGGAGCACTAGTAAAAGCTGCTTTTTGATGTTGAAAGGCCTTTTCTGCTTCCTCAGTCCACAATTCCCTTACGTAGTAACTGGGTAATGGGTGAAGCTAAGGTAGAGAAATTATTAATGAAGCAACTGTAAAAATTAGCAAATCCCAGAAAGCTCTGCACTTCCTTGACTGACTGGGGGGACTGCCACTCAGTAACGGTTATCACTTTCTGTGGGTCCATGCTAACTCCTTCTGCAGACAAAACATAACCCAAACAGGAAAGAGAAGGAACATGGAATTAACATTTTTCCAATTTGACAAACAGCCTGTTTTACATCAGTTTCTGCAATATGGCTCTAACGTGTTTTGTATTCTGGTACAAAGGAGGAATAGATCAAAATGTCATTGATTTAGGCAATGGCACAAATATAGAGATATTTCCTCAAAACGTCATTTATAAAAAAAACTGAAAGGCAGCTGGAGCATTACAGAGGCCGAAGGGCATAACCAAGTACTCCTATAGCCAAATTTGGTACGAAAGGCAGTTTTCCATTTGTCTCCTTCTTTAACTCGTACCAAATTGTATGCTCCTCTTAAGTCCAGCTTAGTGTAGACATTGCCACTTTTTACTTGATCTAGTAATTAGTGTATCAGAGGCAAAGTGTAACGATTTTTGATGGTTACATTGTTGAGGGATCTATAGCCAATGCAAGTTCGAAGGCTTCCTTCCTTCTTGGGTAAGAAAAATAAAGGCGAGGAGGCCGGTGTTACCACCCTGGAGTGCGGGTCCCTGAGGGGTCGCGGGCAGTCCCCTAGCATGTTGTCCCTCCAAAGTGGGTAGTGATAGTGTAGCAGACATACCTGGGGACACCTACCTGAGCTGAGGATGCATGAGGCGTTCCTTTGCGCCCTTCCCTGTTTGTTTCTCCGCTCCTTTCGCCGTAAACTCGTACTCTTGTGAGAATACGTCATTTTAATTTCCTATGAACACGCCCCCTATCACGTGGGAGACGCGCACCTATACAAATGCACATCTCCCAGGACCAGACGCTTGACTTTGATTAATTCCTTCCGGGTCAAAGAAGACGGACCCAGACAGCTTCCAGGCCTTGGGGGTGAGCGGCGATTGGCCGCGTTCACCCTACTTCATGACGGGAACCGCTGGAACGGTTCCTTTGCTTTATGAGCTATCTTTGTTTTTGCCTTCTTGTGTGGTGCTGCACCTCTTGGGAGAGGACTGCAGGAGTGGTGCCTCTGGAATACCAGCTTTCCGTCCGGCCACACATGAAACCGCAGGAGCGGTTACCAGTGGCACCTTTTCGTGTACTCACGGCGTTCCATCGGGCACACTTAAATTGTCCTTGTGAGGACCGCAGGAGCAATACCTCAGGGTAGAAACCTTTTTCAAATACAGCATTTCAGCTGCGCTAGCTTCCTCTTGCAGAGGAGAACCGCAGGAGTGGTTCCTTCGAGGATTTACCTTCTGTCTTGGCGGGAACTACCGGCGTAGCTCCATCCTGGTACCTCATGTGAGCTGGGCAGTCAACTGCTCACCACCCCCCTTCACTCCTTGTTGGATGCCCTGAAGACAGCAAGTCTGCACGCCAGAGCTGGTGATCTTTTTTTTGTTCCTTACATCATACCTATGAGTCTTCCTCTTGCAGCAGGTACTTTATTTTGTTTATAGTTTTTTTAGGTTCAGTGCACTGTCCTTTGGACTATTAGAACTACGTAACAGTGACGGGGATTGTTCTTCTCTGGTGGGAGCTACCAAAGGCCAGCTGCAGGTGCTGTTTTTGCCATTCATTGGATCTCTTGCTTTATCTACATCTCTACTACCTTGGGCACCTGTCCTCTATGATGTGCAATAGGGGAAGTCCCCTACTCAGCCCCTTTCCCTTCCCGGGATAGTCTATTGGCTGGTGAGTCATTTTTCTTTAGACAGAGGGGAGGAAACCGAGGGGGTAGGGAAGGGAACAATACTGTTTTCTTTCAAGTGGTAGAGGTTTTCTAGTTACTCCCCTGTGTCCTGGGTGAATTGTGTTTTCCAGGGAGTGTCGACACCTCCAGTCTCAAGACCAAAGACCAACCCCATCCCGTGTTCTGATTGTTCCCATGAGTACGCCTGTGGTCCTGCTGTGTTGACAAATCCTCCCACGTTCATGTCATCCCTCTCTCTTCCTTTTCCCCTTGGAACTAATCGCCCGTGCTACTTGATTAGCATGGAGGGTTGGTCTGGAGGTGAGAGGGAGGACTATATCCGTTTCCGCGGCCCCCTGGCATTCAGGTGAGTGGAATCTTGACAGCCGGAAAGTGAGAAGGTCTAATAAAGCCTATACTGAGTGTTTCATCAAGATAATCATGGAGATGAAGATTCTCTTTCTCCATTAACTTGTATATTCGACTACAAGGAATTTGAGCCCCAGGCACCTGATCAGTTTGACAGTCATAGGGTCGATGAGGGGTACGAGCAGTAGTTTTTTTTTTATTAAATACATCTGCAAGGTGCTGGTAACATGAAGGTAAACTTGGAGTAGCAACTTCCACGGTTGCCACCACCTCTTTCTGGGCCCCATTATCTTTCATACAACATTTTATGCAAAAATCAGATAGAAAAGTCAGAGAGTGTTTAACCCAATCAATGTCTGGGTTGTGTTTTGTGAGCCAAGGAATGACTAGCATTGCTTGGAACTGAGGAGCTTGTATTAAATCAATCTGCACTCCTTTCTTATGGTTGTCCTGTATGAATAAAAGGAGATCCTCAGTGGAATGAGTAATAGGCCCTGAACTTATAGCCCTTCCATTAATGGTTCTTACTTCTTCTACCACATATTTTGGAAAGGTGGGAATACCAAATTGATCGGCCAAAAATAAGTCCATGAAATTCCCAGTAGCACCTGAGTCAATCATTATCTGTATTTCGCTGGAATGATTTCCGCATGATATACGAGTGTGGACAAAAAAATGATGATAAGAATGTATAGAAGTAACTTGTGCGAAAAGTTTGGAAACTGTAAGACCCGAACAACCAAAACACTGATCTCAGCAGGTTTCGTGGACATCAGTTTCCCAACTTCCCTCTCTTTTGGCTTCAAGGTACAGTCAGTTAAAAATGACTTTTTTCAAAAATATAAACACAACTTCATATCTAGCTGTCTTTGTCACTCTTCCTTGCTTAAAGGTCCTTGTAAACTACCTATTTGCATAGGTTCTAGCTCTTCTGTAGTCTTTTCTGGTTCCTTTCTCTGTATCAGAGTGTACTCTATCTCTATGCCATTCAGTGAGTTTATGATCCAATTTCACCACTATATCTATTGTCCCTGCAGGATTCAGGGGGATCTACTACTTGGGCAAAAAGATCCTTTAACTCGTCTCTTAAACCCTTATAAAACAGACAACTGTGTTTGGCTTCTGGCCAACCTGCTTCTGAAACTAGTCTGTTGAAATTGAATATGTAAATCATATGGTCCTTGTTACCTTGTCGTAAATTCAACAACTCAGTGTCCACTGATTGCATAAAAGAGTGTCGATCAAATAATCTCTTCAGCTCAGTCTTGAAAGCATCATAATTATACAACAAAGGATCATTCCGTTCTACCAATGGAATGGACCAGGTGGCCGCAATGCCCCCTAAGTATGACAATACAAAAGCTACCTTTGATAGCTCTGTAGGGAAGCAAGATGCCTTGCACATAAAGTGTAGTTGACATTGGTTGATAAAGGTAGCAAATTTTGCAGGAAACCCTGAGAACCTTTCAGGAAGGGCCAATGGAATGGAGTGAGGAGTAGTAACATGTATTACCAGAGCTCCCAAATTCATGCTGATTCTAGTGGTAGTGGATATGGGAAACGTGCCACCCGAAGGCCTTGCTCTAGTTCCTAGTGCTTGACTAGCAGTCCCCATACTCTGCAATGTGTCAACTCTCTGTGACATTGCTTGTGTTTCCATTTGTAGGATACTTATCATGTGGGCTAGGTCTGCTAAGGTTATGTCTCATGCTTTCATATCGCTCAGGCGGAAACTTGGCTTGGGCTTGGAGTTCAGTCAGATTCTCACCTGATTTTCCGCAGGAGTGACAGGAAGCCATAATGCTAAGTCTCAGCCTCCCTAATGACCAAGCTAACTCAAAAATATTTCAAAGCCAACCCAGATCAAAGGGGAATAGGGGAAGGGGGGAAGGGAAGAAAAAACAAGAATGTCCCACGAAGGCTGTGCTGTAGTGCGAGTGCCTATCTGGGCCGTGTAAGACTCCTCCTACATGAAAACAAATAAAGAATGTATTGTGGACAAGAATGAGTGTGAGAGCGAAAGGGCATGTCTGCTTACTGTGATCCCTAAGAGGGTCGGGAGTGTTTTGTTCTGGGGTGTCAATTCACTTGTCGCTCTGGAAATGGTTAGGAGGGCAAGTGAGACACTATAGCTAGTCGGACTCGGACTCATGGGTATTGAGGTGGTATGGTGACTCAGTCCCTACATACTGACGTTCTATGGTCCCAAGCATAGTTCTGTTGCTGAGCAGAATCCCTGCAACACGATGATCAGCAATGCAAGATCTGCACTCCGTGCTACAGCAACAGCCAGTGGTGACCGCCAACACGAACCTATAGCAACAGCCATCCACAACACCAGGCCTGCTCTTCGAGTTACAGCGATGGCCATCCACGACACTCTCCCTGCTCCTCACCGCCTCCCCCACCGTTAACTGGACACTTGGCTCCAGACTTTGAGAAAGTAACTTTTTCAGCCGGATGAACATGGTGTCAGATTCTCACCTGATTTTCCGCAGGATCGATAGGAAGCCACGATGCTAGGTCTCAACCTCCCTAAATCCAAGTTAAGCCAACAATGTGTCAAAGCCAAACCAGATCAAAGGGAAAGAGAGGAGGGGAAGAAAAAAAACAAGAATGTCCCATGAAGACTATGCTGTGGTGCGAGTGCAGATCTGGGCCGTGTAAGACTCCTCCTACATGAAAGAAAAATAAGGAATGTATCAGAAACAACCTCTAAAGCCTGTGAATTCCCTTAGTAAATATGAATATTTACATGTAACTAAATACTTTAGCAGTTCCCCCTCTTCCGTCTACTAGTAGATATAATGTCAGCTAGTGATGTCTTATATATCTAGAGGGAAAAGAACGAGTGGGTGTATATGAAGTAGAGGTTAACAGGAGAAGTAGTATAATATCCTCATTTATTGACCATAGTATACCTATGTTGTACTGTTCTCATCTTAAAGTAGGTCGAAGGAAATGACTAGAATGCGTTAAAAATAGAAGGCAAGAAAAAAGCATATACACATACCATGCATCACTAAAAGCATCTCAGTTCTAGTCCTAAGACCAAGTCAAGAACAAAAATAAAGAGCCTTAAAGTGAATAGCAAAACGCAACAGTATTAGGAATCAAAAGCGTAAATAAATTCAGTCATTAAGAAGAAAGCACATCATAACATAGTATTTCTCTGTTATTAGTTTTTTCATCAGAGTCATCACTGTATGTTGAATACATGAGCAAGATGTATAGTCAGGTACGTATATGTTAGTTCACTTTAAGCATGGGAGCGCATATAGCCCATTACCCAGACTGGAACTTGAACAGATGCTGTGTCTTTAAATTGGGTCTCTTTCTTTTGCAGGATTCCAGCATTCCAGAAATGGAGTGCAGGAGCAAAAAGTGTAAATCCAAGGAGGCAGACGAAGAGGTGCCCAAATGCGAAGGAAACACAATGAGGAACCACCGGAGAACACCGCAATAACGAGGAGGACCCAGAAGCAAAGGTAAAGTCACTGACGGCAGGAAGCTGCAGGCAGGGATCAGCTAGGACACCAAGCAGCTTCCTGTTAATCATCACTGGTTTTATTCTGGACATGCTCCACCCCAGCTGCATCAGGAGTATGGATCGCAGCAGGCATGACACATGGTCCCTGTATCCGGCTCGAGTTCCATTGCAGTCAGCCCGAACATGTGACTTTCCCCCAGTCTAGCACAACCAGATGACCGCAAGTGGCACCTTAAGCTTTTAGGCGCTATATGTACCTAAGACTTTAAACTTGCAAATCTCCAATTCTACTGATTGGATTATTGTCATTCTGGTATCATGCTATGATGTATTTGAATTAATGGATAAACTAAAACTGAGAAACCCAAAATTACATTAAACTTGGGTGTACTTGAGGGGTTTTGGGGTTTAGAGATGGGTAATGTTTAAGGGAGATGAGAGATTATAGGGGTTAGATAAAGGTGGAGTTCTGGCTTAGAAAGTGGCTTTTAGGGTTCAGCAATGGGGTATATTTAGGGGTGGTGAGGTTTTTTTTTTTTTTAGAGTTCATGGATGAGTGGAGTTTAGGGGTGTGATGTGCTTTTAGAGTTTAAGGATGGGTGGAGTGTAGGGGTGTTGAGGGGTTTTAGGGTTCATTGGATGGGTAGAGTTAAGGCTGGTGAGGGGTTTAAGATTCAGGCATGGGTAGAGATTAGGGGTTGTGAAGAGTTTTTAGGGTTCAGGATTGGGTGGAGTTTGGGGTGGTAAGGGCTGTAAGGAATCAGGGAATGGTGTTTAGATAAAAAAAGGTTTTTTTGGGGTTCAGGGTTGCTAGAGTGTACCCACTTGCCAGACCCAAACCTTCCCTTTTCTACATGTAAGCCACCCCTAAGATATGCCCATTGTAGTCCCATGGGCAGAGTGCAGTGTATGTGTATGTACTGGTGTGTTTTACATGTCCTGTTAGTGAAATACTGCCAATTTCGTTTTTCTCTATCACAGGGACTATCTCTCCCATTGGTTATCATTTGAGCTGCCTTGTAACCTCTCTCTTAAAAGTGTAACTTCCAATTGGGAAGAGATAGAGATTTGAAGTTTGGAGTCCCTGAACTCACAATTTAAAGATACATCTTTTAGTGAAGTTGGTTGTTAAATTGCGTGTTTGACAATGTCGCTTTTAGAAAGTGAAAGACACAATTGATGGACGGAATGCAGAACAAATCAAAACATTCACCCCCAGTCAAGAGATCTGGGTTAAATCCATCATTATTTTGCTCACCATGCCACCCCAGTTTAGACCTGGCCATATGCAAATCAGTCTTCACCCTGTGCCTCATGGGAACAGTCCAGCCCGAACTGCCAAGCCAGGTCCTCCCTGGACTGGAAACAGGCATCCTAGGACAGGTTTCGGGGTTTCACCCCTCATCAGCCAGGATAGCTTGAATCCAGTGGGACAGTGAGTCTGGGACCCACATCCGGGCATACCCGGTGCACTTAGGGCGAGGAAGCAAAAGACACACAATTGATGGAAGGAATGCAGAACAAATCAAAACATTCACCCCCAGTCAAGAGATCTGGGTTAAATCCATCATTATTTTGCTCACCATGCCACTCCAGTTTAGACCTGGCCATATGCAAATCAGTCTTGACCCTGTGCCTCATGGGAACAGTCCAGCCTGAACTGCCAAGCCAGGTCCTCCCTGGACAGTAAACAAGCATCCTAGGACCGATTTCGGGGTTTTACCCCTCATCAGCCAGGATAGCTTGAATCCAGTGGCACAGTGAGTCCAGGACCCACGTCTGGGCATACCCGGTGCACTTAGGGCAAGGAAGCAAAAGACACACAATTGATGGACGGAATGCAGAACAAATCAAAACATTCACCCCCAGTCAAGAGATCTGGGTTAAATCCATCATTATTTTGTTCACCATGCCACCCCAGTTTAGACCTGGCCATATGCAAATCAGTATTCACCCTGTGCCTCATGGGAACAGTCCAGACCGAACTGCCAAGCCATGTCCTCCCTGGACCGGAAACGAGCATCCTAGGACCGATTTTGGGGTTTCACCCCTCATCAGCCAGGATAGCTTGAATCCAGTGGCACAGTGAGCCCGGGACCCACGTCTGGGCATACCCTGCGCACTTAGGACAAGGTAGCAAAAGACACACAATTGATAGACGGAATGCAGAACAAATCAAAACATTCACCCCCAGTCAAGAGATCTGAGTTAAATCCATCATTATTTTGCTCACCATGCCACACCAGTTTAGACCTGGCCATATGCAAATCAGTCTTGACCCTGTGCCTCATTGGAACAGTCCAGCCCGTTCTTTTTGCATTTGTCACCCCAGGTGGGATGGGTATGCCCAGACGTGGGTCCCGTGCTCTCCATGCCACTGGAGTCAAGCTATCCTGGCTGATGAGGGGTGAAACCCCGAAACCGGTCCTAGGATGCTTGTTTCCAGTCCAGGGAGGACCTCGCCTGGCAGTTTGGGCTGGACTGTTGCTATTGGGCACAGGGTCAAGACTGATTTGCTTATGGCTGGGTTCATACTGGAATGGCATGGGGAGCAAAAAAATGATGGATTTAGGCCCAGATCTCTGTACTGGGGTGAATGTATGACATTGTTCTGCATTCTGTCCATCAATTGTTCTTTTTGCATTTGTCACCCCGAGTGGGACAGGTATGACCAGACATGGGTCCCGTGCTCTCCATGCCACTGGAGTCAAGCTACCTGGATAATGAGGGGTGAAACCCCGAAACTGGTCCTAGGATGCTTGTTTCCAGTCCAGGGAGGACCTCGCCTGGCAGTTCGGGCTGGACTGTTCCCATTGGGCCCAGGGTCAAGACTGATTTGCATATGGCTGGGTTCAAACTGGAATGGCCTGGGGAGCAAAAACACGATGGATTTAGGCCCAGATCTCTGTACTGGGGTGAATGTATGACATTGTTCTGCATTCTGTCCATCAATTGTAATCTTTGCATCTGTCACCAAGATTGGGACGGGTAACCCAGACGTGGGTCCTGTGCTCTCCATGCCACTGGAGTCAAGCTATCCTGGCTGATGAGGGGTGAAACCCCGAAACTGGTCCTAGGATGCTTGTTTCCAGTCCAGGGAGGACCTCGCCCGGCAGTTCGGGCTGGACTGTTCCCATTGGGCACAGGGTCAAGACAGATTTGCATATGGCTGGGTTCAAACTGGAATGGCATGAGGAGCAAAAAAAACGATGTATTTAGGCCCAGATCTCTGTACTGGGGTGAATGTATGACATTGTTCTTCATTTTGTCCATCAATTGTTCTTTTTGCATTTGTCACCCCGAGTGGGATGGGTATGCCCAGATGTGGGTCCCGTGCTCTCCATGCCACTGGAGTCAAGCTATCCTGGCTGATGAGGGGTGAAACCCTGAAACCAGTCCTAGGATGCTTTTTTCCAGTACAGGGAGGACCTCGCCTGGCAGTTTGGGCTGGATTGTTCCCATTGGGCACAGGGTGAAGACTGATTTGCATTTGGCTGGGTTCAAACTGGAATTGCATGGTGAGCCAAAAAAACGATGGATTTAGGCCCAGATCTCTGTACTGGGGTGAATGTATGACATTGTTCTGCATTCTGTTCTTCAATTATTCTTTTTGTTTTTGGAAAGTGAGCATTTTCTTGCTTTACCATCCTGTGCCTCTGCCTGCCTGTGGAGTCCACATCTGGTTTAGACTGACAGTTTGGCTGTTTGTGCATTCACTCTAAACAGTCACACAAAGGGAGCTGAGGTCTGCCCTGCATATCTTGAGGGACCAACACCAGGCTGATGGGTCTTCCTGAGCTAGAGTGCTGGGAGGAGTTGTCACCGACACCTGAATAGAGCCGTGCATGTCCTCACACAAAGCTGTCTCCACCCCCCTGTAGTGTGTCAGGAGCCAGGTCAGGGAAAGGCAGGGTCTTGTGCACTACAAAGACTTTCCTTTGAAGTTTGCCTACTTCAAAGGCAGAAACTGGTATAGGTACTGGAGCTGTGATACCATAACTTCAGAACACTTCTGGACTAAGAGGAGATTCTGCCAAGAAGAAGAGCTGAAGAAGCTGTAGGTGGGGAACTGGCACTCTGCTTGTTGCTGTATTGGGCTGGCCTGCTGCATCCTACTTCTGTCTTGTAGAGTGAAAGGCCTAGACTTTGCTTTTTGTATCCTGCTTGCCAAGGTTCTCCAAAGGTTTGTGTTTGTTTGCCTCCTGTTCAGAAGTCTCAGGGCCATGAGACTTCACCTGCAGCCCCTGCACTCCTCTGCTGAGAGTTCTGACCTGCCAAGTGATGCCACTTCAAGTTCTGGGCCCTTGCGATTGGAGGTGGTTTTGCTGAAAAGAATCCCAAAAATCCATGCATGACCCTTCAGCACCTGATTTTCCCGCTGCAGTCTTGCCGTGCAGTTGAAAAACCAAAGCATCGCTGTGGTGCGGCTGAAGAATCGACACAGCTCCTGTCGTGTGGCTGAAAAGATCACCGCAGCCTGAGTCCTGAGCACTGTGTCTCTGACGTCCGAGTCACCCACTCCGACAACGACGCAGGCTCTGCTGTGCGGCTGAAGAAATCGACCCACCGCCTGCTCGCGGCTGGAAAATCACACCTGTGCACCAAGTTCTTCATTGCCGTAGCCCAGCAGTAAGGAACCGAGGCCGCGTGTCTGGAAACCGACGCATCACCTCCCCTTGCAGTAAGGAATCGAAGCATCACCTCCCCTGTCAGTAAGGAATCGACACATCACCTCTCCTGCGCAGCAGTAAGAAATCCAGGCATCACCTCCCCTGACAGTAAGTAATCGATGCATCACCACATCTGCGAGTAAGGAATCGACACATTGCTGTGTTTTCCGAAGCTTCATCTCCCATGTGCCTGTTTTTCGCTTTTCATTTTGACTCATCCCAGGTACTTTATGATAAAAGTGACGCATCCATAGATTTCTATGGACTGAAGTATTTGGAACCTTTTAACAGTGATATCTTGACTTGTGTGTGTTGGATTTTTGTTGTTCTGGTCTTGTTTTATTCAGATACATATTGGTTATTTTTCTAAACTGGTGTGGTGTCCTTTTGTAGTGTTTTCATTTTGTATCGCAATGTGTGTTTAGGTACAAATGCTTTACACATTGCCTCTGAGATAAGCCTGTCTGCTCGTGCCAAGCTACCAAGGGGGTGAGTAGGGGTTATCTAAGCTGTGTAATCCCCTTACCCTGACTAGAATAGGGGTCCCTACTTGGACAGGGTACAAGCCACTGCCAACTAGAGACCCCCATTTCTAACACCAACTATAGCCCAAAGAAGCCCAATGTAGGCTGGGCTGTCATATTGTCCCAAACTCCCCGGGGGGCACACCTCTCTTCGGTTGGCTGCCCCCCCCAAAGCCCATTGGAGCAAGGAGCAGCTCTGGGTCTGCTGGTAGACCACTATTCGCATACCTACGCACAGTGGCGTAGCAAGGATGGGGTGGGGGGCGGTCCGCCCCGGGCGGCATGAGTTTTGGGGTCAGCGCCCCTCGCTCTTACCTGCGACCGTCGCGGGGCGGCAAAGCAGGGATCGCAAGCACCCACCCCCGCCACGTTCTTACCTGCGGGTGTTACGGGGCGGCAAACACAGGGACCACCACGGGTGGCCAAAGTTCTAGCTCCACCACTGCCTACGCAAAGCGAAACTTTCTCTTGCGAGTGTTTGATGGCATTGGTAACTTGCAAGCATTTTTAATGTACGCACATAACTTGCTTAGAGTTTGTCGCGAGTACTATGAAACCACGCCACACATGTTGCACAAGAAGTCTGCATGTATGCATATGACTTATCTAGATTTTTCTCACGGATATTCTAAAAACGTGTTGCGACGGTAACTCACTAGCTTTGTGTGAGTCAATGCACATGCTTATTTAGCTCCTCACCAGTGACAACAGAAATTAGTCTCCTACAAAATACTTGCGAAGTCCAGATTTTCAAATTAAAGTCCAACTCACATGGAATTTAGCGACGTTCCTGTACATTTTGAAGTCTTTGCGAGAAATATCCAGAGTTTGTTAGAAAAACAATTCGTAATTTCGCGCACCCCTATTTCGTACATGGTTCAGCACTCTTGCGGTTCTCCGTGACCTTGCCTTCCTTTGTCAGTTTATGCTTTTCTGAACACCTTTTCAAATCCACAATTTAAAAAAAAAAATGGTACCACCTTGGCAGCTTGGCATCCTTACACTTCCAAGTGGCAAAGGGGAAGGTGTTCGAGTGGCTCTGCCAAGTTCAAAAGTTGAAACAAATGAATCCCCTACACTTTATGCAAACACAAATCAGCATTCTTCTGTGGCACAAAATTCCTGAAAACGCCTGAAGGAAAAGCAGGTGTGATGTGCTCCCTGTCAGCTGAGGGCGCTGATAAGCTCGCCATGGCCAGGCTCTGCTTCTTCTCAAACATGCCGCTACGGTGAGGGAAAAGAAAGGCAGAGCAGAAATAATTGCTGGAGCTCCGAGTTAGCGAAGCAGGCCTGCAGGCGAAGATCAGCGCGGCTGATTTCATCCCCTTGCCTTTATTTCTATAACCTTAAACGTTCTGCTATTATAAAAGTCATCGTGTCAGCTTTCCCTCAAGCCTCTGCAGCTGTCCCTTTTTAAAATTGTATCAATTGGAGGAGCTCGTGGCCGGGGCGTTTTCATCTTGATTTGTGATTCCGGCAGCTTTCAAGATGAAACAAACTCTGCTGAAGGCTTCGAGAGCGCGCGCGGCGCGCTGTCTGCGCCATGTGCTAGTCGTCGAGCCCACAGACGCTATTTGGGCGCGAAAAGTGTTTTTATAAATTGAACATAATAATTCATGTCGGGAATAATAATAATAATACCTGGGCTGTTGATCGAGCAGCGTTAATTATACGCTTCTCTAAAGATTTCTGTGAATTTACTAGCTTATGTGAACGTAGATTTACCACTTTTTGGAATTCACAAAAAAAATTCTAGGAATACGCATGGAAAGCTATGCTGTGTGCAGCCTTTAGTTGCCTATTTCTGGAAAGATCATGTGACATTTCCTGCAGGATCTTGGGGCCAGATGTTGGAAGACTTTATGCATTCATACATTTTCTGATGAGCAGAATTGGGTCATTTGCAGGTGGAAAAAAGCATTTTGATATGTACGAACCACAAATGCGATTCAGTAAAACATTACTGAATCGCAATCTGGGTTTGGCACCCAATACCAATTCGGTATTTGGAAGGGGTGTGTTTAGGGCATCCCCTCCAAATACTGAATCTGAATTGGATGTATTAATATTTTGTAACCGAATTTCAGTTGCAAGACAATAATACTCTACCAACTACAAAAAATGGAGTGCTAAGCCATTCGGGACCCCAAGAATGATGGAAAAAAAATATTTTTTTAAGTAGGCAGTGGATGGGGCCATTGCCTACTCTTAAAAAATGTTAGTTACTTTTTTTTTCTTTTAAATGTATTCAGTTTTCTTTGAGGAAAAAATAAAAGATTGCATTATTTAAAAGCAATCACGGACATGGTGGTCTGCTGACCCCAGCAGGCCACCATCGCTGAGATGGCTGCAATTCCCAGTGGGTCACAAACTGCGACCTACCTCATTAATATTCATGATGTAGGTCAATTTGAGACCCACTAGGAATCTGTATTTTGCGAACTGACAATTAGTACATAGGTCAGTTCTCAAAATAACTCACTGGTTGCAAAAATTCTGATCCCAAATTGCAACTGGTATTTTGCGACCAGTGCTTCGTACATATGGCCCTAGTACTGCTCTGCAGAGTTCTCCATAGTGGAGTACGCCCCACAGGAGGAATAGGATGTACTATGCAAACTCATAATTCTATTTTGTTTCTCTCCACAGGGAAAATATTTTTCCCCACTGCAGAAACTCCTTTGCCTACACATCCATCTAATCTGGGGTAATCTGTTCCCTTTTCCGTCATGGAAAGGAAATTACACTAGCATTTGGCTGGAGTAAATCTCCGACCCATTGCAGGTTGGAAAGAGGAAGGAGAGTAGTTTGTGAATGGCAACCAACAGCTATGTTTATGGAGTTCAAGACTTCCAAGACAAATCACTCCTTGTAACCGCCCTTTCCTGGACTTTATGGCCAAATCAATCTTCGTGAGAAGCCCACATACATTTACAAATAAAGCAGCCATTTCCTGTTCAAAATCCCACGTTCATAGATTTAGGACTAGTACAATTTTTGAAACGCAATGCGTGGTTACAATGGTGGAAATTTTACAAGTATGGTGTAATTTTCATCACCGCAAGCTTACTGTGAGGGTCAGGAAGGAGTATTACCAGGGTCAGGCCGCGCAAAATGTAGTGAACAACCACAAATGTGCATGTTTATGGATATTCATAAATATTTTACGGTCGATTTCCCAACCTGAACAAGCAGGGAAAGTGAACAAAACAACTCAATTTAATATGTGGTTTCAAGTTAAGGGATTTTCCATTGCAGGAAAAAAATTAATTAATGTGGAGAAAATGTAAAACAAAATACGAGTGAAGATTATCGCTGGAAACTATGGTTCTAAAAATATTGATAAATCTGCATAAACCTTATATGTAAATCCAAGACTCGTAGATGCAATTTTTTTTTTAAATTAGGCCGCAGCAATGTAAGAAAATAGGCGACGAGGAGAAAAAGGGAAAAGATGGTTTTCAAGTGCTTGCTTTTCTTCTTTGCTTAATAACAGCGCCGTTTTCACGTTTGCCCCCTGGCCATTGATAACTGTTAAGTTTGGAATTAGGCAAGCAATAAATCAACTCACATAACTGAGAGAAATGTAATACCGTGGCCTTGCCCCTGCACTTGTGTCAAAGTAACTCAAAGACATAAGATCAGGGGGTGAAACTAATTGGAAAAAATAGTGTTTTCTTTGCTTTTTTTCCCTTTGGCATTACTTCAAAACTGATCAAAAGCAATTGCACAAATTAACCATTTCAAAAAGTAGGGAGGCGTGCGGCACTTACAGGCTAATGCCTTCTTTTGAATAAATGCAGGGTACAATTTGGAGAACAAATTATCTAACTGAGCCAACAGTTGACGTGAGACTTCAGGATAAACGGTACTTTTACATACTTGCCAAGGATAACAGCTCCACTTTGAGTTTAAAGCAAAGCAGAGAATGACAGTTCTGTTTGGCGGTTTTGCTGGATGTCATTTTTGCTTTCTTCTCACAAACCAAGGGCCTTGTGTAGGACTTGGCACACTGAATACTCCACCCCAAACACGTCACATGTCCCTTTTGTCTAATTACAAGTGCATTGTGGTCTTTGGCACCTGTAATATGGCGGACAGGATCTCCTTCACGTTTTGACAGTGTCCCGACTGCCACACTCTGAATAAGGTCCCATGTCACGATATGTATAAAGCTGGTGCAAATATTTTTACAGCTCTAGGTGAAGGGACATATTGCTGTCCACATAACGATGATGTAAAAGGGCCACATTTGATGCTTGAATGGATATTTTGACACTCATCCCTGCTGATGCCACAGATGGTCACCTGGTATTGCATTATCTGGGAATTGTTCCAGGGCACATGAACATTAACGTTTCAAGTAAGTTGAGCAATTCGTTCAAATTAAGTGTGCATTATATCCAAAGCCACTTGAATTATGCGACTTGCCGCTCTTGCCACATCACTCATCATCTTCTGTATGATTTGAAGTTTAAAAAAATATATATATTTTGCTTCTATCAGAAACAGAATAAAAGTTACCAAAAACGCTGCCACGTGAGTTTTTGCACAGTGGCAGCTTTTTGTCACACAGGTCTCCTGTCAGCTGCTGATTGTTCGATTCAGGTGTTAAACGGATACTAATGAGGTGAACCTCTTTCCCTAAGAGTGTTAACATGTAAAAGTGGCACAATATATAACTAATCCAGGTTCAAAATGTGCCACATTTCGCTGAATAATTTGCATTTTCTTGCCACACAGTGTAGTCAACCTTGCCGCATACTTTTGTCCTCCCCTGGCACATAATTTCAATGGCCCTGATTATATCACAGTTTACACTGCATAACGTATATGGCCAGATTTCTTTTATTTTCATAGGAAAACATTCTGCCTTAAATACTATTCTCATTGATCCTCTGAGAAGGCCTTTTGGAGTCCCTGGAAGTATTCACTCACCAACTTCTAGGAATCCTCAGAAGATCTTTTTGTGTACTTTAAAAACTGTGCTACATTGTGTTATTTACTTCGCTAGACTGCTTACACAGTTCCAAGATGACAATTGTGTTTCATGTGCGCTCTAGATAAAATATACATCAGCCTAAGAAAACTTATAAAATACATTCAACATATCAACGAAGCTAGCTTGTGCGAATTTCTGGGCCTAGAATTGATTGCCAGCATGTTTGCCCTTTGCTCACCTTGTGACCGGATAGAGGTGGGTGCTTGAAACCTAAAAGTCCACTCAGCCTGCACAATGCATAACACATAATATATACAGAAAATGTTCTAGTAAGCACACAACTATTCATATGTTACTGACTTTCTGTATCCCAAATCACTTGTCTCTGTGTTTGATGATGTTTTCCTTCCAATCACCACATTACCATCATATCTACATCAGACACCAAGTAGCCACTTCAACAGTACTCTCTTATAAATATTCCCCAAATTTTCTCATGAAGCCTCCCCACCTTAACATTCAATCGGCTCTAAACTTCATTAGGGGTCAATCCATCATTGGGATGTTGTATTTTGCCTGCAGAATACCCACTATATATGTAATAACACCACAATTACTGTGAATTACTTTGACTTGGGTGTCAAACATTCACTTTTTTGGCATATCATAGGCTTGGATTGGCCCTAAAGTCACAGCCACACCAGCTGATGACAGTCATTCTGAGTCATCTTCCTTCAGACACATACCCAGAATGGAGCACAATGGTGGCAGGGTCATTCCCTTCATAAAACAACCCCTTTCCTGTGCACCCTCACTGCCCCAAGACAATCAGCCATACCATGCTTGAATAGATTGTCATCACAATAGTCTTCTCTTTAAAGCTCTAAATGGAAATGAAGTCCTCTTTGAGGATCTTAATTGGATATTCTGGAATTTGCAAGCTCCTTCACACCTCTCATTGACTTGAGTGACTTCACCCTTGGCATGAACAATGTGGCACTCTATTTAGTCAACTCTTCTCTGATTACTCAGCAACAAAAATCCACTCTTACCTCACTAACTCCTATAGAACCCCCTTGTTGGAAAATGGACCTCTCTGAAGAGTCACCCCAAACGTTTTGCTTTCCTCGTCAGAAAGGAGTAGCTGCATCACGTTTTATATCTTTGGAATGGTAATGATAAATCCTCTTTAAAGGTAAAGTTGGATTTAACATTACAATTTTAGAAAAGCCACTTTCAGAAAGTGGTTACGAACAACAGGGGCAACCCTAGAGCCTGAATCAGGGGTTAAATGATACTGGAATCCACACAGTGATTCAAGTACTACATAAAGAGCAAGAAGGAATTTGGAAACAAGAGAAAATGAATCCTCAAAACATTTTTAAATAAGAAGAAAAAAGAAGAAAAACCAAAAACTAGTGCTAACCATATAATGAAACACCCAAAAACCCCATGTACATGGAATCACTTCAAGTTTATAAAATTTATTTTTAGAAAAAGTTTGTTTTATATATAAAACAGTAATGGCGCTCACAGAGTTACACAAACAATGTTACAGTTAGGGACAATAACATGTGTAAACAAACAGAACGTGGCTGAGGAAAATACACCAACATGGTTCAAAACAAAACAGAAACACACAACAAACATTGTATCCTCTTCATTTCAGGCACATATTGGCGTCGACGGAGTTTCGACCCAGAGTTAATTAGAGGGTCATCATCAGGACATAGCAGATATTAGAGCGTCCACTGGACACATATGATTTGCCACTTCTAAATATGATGTGGTCAAGTGCCTGTTGCTAAGCTAGTATTGCTTGCTGTTTGAATGTGGTTCTTGAGCAAGCCTTGCGTTGGGGTGGAAGTTTACTTCCAGCAACTGCAGAATGTTGTATCCAAGTCCCTTTTGTGTGCATTCTGCAGGTCTTCTTAGTAGTTATTTAGTATTAAAAAAAGCAGGCAGCGCAGTCATGTTTGGAGAATAATTATAAATCAGCTTCTACAAAAGTACTTTGTTCACCGGGGCCTACATGGGTCTGTAGCCGGCCCGCGCTCCATCGCGGTCGGCCCAAACTTTGACTTTGCCGCGGTCCAGCGTGACCTCAAATAACCATTAAAGCGCTATTTGCTTCTACCTCAGTCAACCAGGGATTCCCCCCCCCTGCTGAAGAAACCGTCCGCCGACCCGACAGACCTCAAGAACTTCAGACCCATCTCCCTCCTCCCCTTCACAGCCAAGGTCATCGAGAAGGCCATCAATGCCCAACTCTCCGAGTTCATCGAAGAGAACCACATCTTGCACACCTCCTAATCTGGTTTCCTAAGCAACAACAGCACAGAGACCGCACTCCTCACTGCCACCGATGACATCCACTCCCTCCTAGACAGGGTCGAAACCACAGCCCTCATCCTACTAGACCTCTCGGCCGCCTTCGACATCGTCTCCCACCGCACCCTAATCACGAGACTCCACGACGCAGGCATCCGCAACAAGGCACTGGACTGGTTCCACTCCTTCCTGACCGGCCGAACACAGTCAGACTACCCCTATTCCTCTCAGTACCTACAGAGATCAGTTGCAGAGTGCCCCAGGGCTCCTCCCTGAGCCCCAACCTCTTCAACATCTACATGGCTCCCCTTGCAGCCATCATCAGAAGCGATGAACTCAACATTGTCTCCTTATCCGACGACACCCAGCTGATCATCTCTCTCACCAACGAACCCACAGCTGCCAGAATCAACTTTCACAATGGAATGAAGGCAGCTGCTACCTGGATGCAAGACAGCTGCCTCAAGCTTAACTCGGACAAAACCGAAGTACTCATCCTGGGACCCACCCCCTCAGCCTGGGATGACTCCTGGTGGCCCGCCGCACTAGGAACCCCTCCCACCCCTACGGACCACGCACGCAACATTGGCATCATACTAAACTCCTTGCTCTCAATGAACCACTAAATCAATGCAGTATCCTCATCCTGCTTCCACACGCTCTGCCTGCTTTAAAAGACATTTCGATGGCTCTCCACAGAATCTAGAAAGACGGTCACCCACGCACTTAACAACAGTAGACTGCACTACGGCAACGCACTCTACGCCAGCATCACCCCGAAACAGCTCAGGAAACTACAGAACATCCAAAGCACTGTAGTCAAACTGGTCCTCGACATCGCCCACCGCAGCCACATGACAGAACACCTCAAGCTCCTCACACATGCCTACAAGGCTCTTCACGACAGGACAAGAATATCTGAACTATCACCTCACTTTCCACACACCCGCCAGACAACTCCACTCAGCCCAACTCGCCCTGGCCTCTGTCCCATGGATCAACAAGACCAGAACCGGAGGAAGAGCCTTCTCCTACCCCGCAGCCATGACCTAGAACACCCTGCCCCGCCACCTCATGCAATCCGCGTTGCTGACCCAGTTCAGGAAGGACCTCAAGACCTGGCTCTTCGATTAAACCTCCACACCCAGATGGCTCAGCAGCCCCCCTCAGCGCCTTGAGACCCTCACGGGTGAGTAGCCATGCTTTACAAACCCCTGATTGATTGAGTGATTGATTGATTGACTGCTAAGCAACCCATTATACTCCACTCCTCCCTCCCACTTGTTCCCATAGAACTGATCACTATTGTCCCATCAACCAACACTTCCTTGCTTCTTCTGAACCATTCTGCCTCATACCATCAACCAACCTGCTCTTGTTTTAACAGTTTTACCCAACCTTTTCTATTTCTTCAACCACTCTACCCAGGTTATTTCATGTTAACAATCATTCTACCCCCAGTAAAAGACATTATGGCTACCCACCTTCCTCTCTGCCCAAATATTGCCCTGTAACTCAATCTTCTACTTCTCAAAAACCCTGGCTCATAGACTACCTATCCTCCCACAACCTGTTTCACTTACTGCAATCTGGCTTACTCCACTCAAATAGTCCTCCAATATATATTCAGTTTTCTAACTTCTGTCTGCAATAATCACCTCGCCTCAATCCTCATTGTAATGGTTCTCTCTTCAGCACTTTATAGTGTCAACCACTAGACCATGCTTATGACCCTCACCGCCATAGGTACCACATTAAAGTGGCTTGATAGAAAACATTTAAGCATCTACACTGGATTAGCAAATAGTAAATCCATTCAAAGGGGCTCTGAGAAACATTTGGACAAGCAGGGATTGTGTAAAGAACATGGACATACAAAGAGTTGATTGCTATAAGGAGAGATTGTGTTTTGCTTAAAGTATATTAAATGCAAAAGGGGCAGGATTTAAATGAGTAGATTACAGAAAAGTAACTATTTTGTTAAGATTTAAAGTTATCTTCAGTTAAGTAAAGAAGTCACTGGAGTAGTCCAAGAAAATAAGCACAGGCCCATTATGGAAACGGGAGGAGTGTCCACTTATCTCTTCCAGGCAAATTATTTGATATAAGATAAACCATTTATTTTGTTTAAAACATACCTTATACTTTACCCTTAATACATTAATAGAAAGCGTGACAATTCACTCAAAATACACATAATCTCCATAAGGAATATTGCATCTCCTCATTCCCAAAGTGGCAAAACCATTACTCTGACCCTGCCACACCATCATGTCTTAATGGTCAGTGGTTCATTTAATCCTGATTAATTAGACTCTGCACACTTGCCAAATCTCCAAGAGGCTACATTTTGAGCTGAATATCTCTGAAAACACAGCTCTGTCTCATTAACACATATGTGATCTTTAAACAAGGCTTTATGAGATGATGACCACGCCTGCAAAGGTGTATCTTTCAAGCCATTGTGACCTAGCCTCCTCCAAGGGTCTACGTATGCCTGGATGATAAAAAAATTCTGAAAATCAAAAATTCTGATGCCCCACAAAACACACCATGTGTGACCCATCAACACTACAGAGGCCATTTACTGTTCTTTGAGTCACAATCCTCCAAAACCTGAGAATCCATCTCCTGTGGTTCTTTGCCTCTTTCTTTCCCTCCAATCAACCAAAATTCTTTTTAAACCTCATTTGAGAACTATCCATTGGGATGTAAGAGTTGCACCTCTGTTGGTACATTCATGCTTCAAGTCTGCATCTTACCACTTCAATTACCATGTTCTTGAACTCAGTCTAGTACTGATCGACAGAGGAGGAGGGCCATTTTAGGTGAGTGAGCCCCACCAGAGAATATTTGTGCACAGAACCAGCATATATGAGTATGATGTATATTTCGTGTAGTCTTTCAGGGGTGCAATTTGCTCAGTAAATATCTTTACATTTATTATCCTCAGTCTTGATCCCAGAGATATGCTTCAAATTCAACTGTGACTTATTTTCCACCCCTCATTTTTTTAATGACTTTACAGTTCTAATTCACATCTACATCTCGCTGAGAATCGTTGAAACATGAGGTCATTTTGTACATGAATATGAAATGAAAATATAATACCAACATTCCTCCCATTGGAGCATTCTAAATGTTTCAGCAGGTGCCAAAAATGTGTTCCTTTTTCAGCAATGTATTCCAAACACTGAAGTATTGCAGAACCCTCAATCTCAAGTTGCTTGTTCCTTTTATAAATCTTTTAATAAATAATACATTCACAATCAGAGAGAAGATCACAACAGTGTGGCACTTCTTTTCCCAGGCACAAGTATTATATGGGACAGTCACATGGAAAAGCTCAGTCTGGGCTGATGCCAAGTGAGGTGGTGGTTTAGTGAAACAAGGACTCATCGACAATGATTTTGGAAATCTGTCTTTATACCCAGTTTTAAATTCCAGATGTTCTATGCTCTGCAGAGTGGCTTAAGTTGAGCCCATTAGTCCAGCATTAAGGGCCAAGTGGCATTCCCCAGCGCTATTTCAATGTACGGTACAGATATACCTTGCTAAAACTAATAAACTACATACTGTAAAATGTGTGCAAGATTATACACTGTAGGTACAGGTCAGGAGCTGTATATGCCCAGTGTGTATGCCCATCATCTTCCAGATGATCCAACAAGACCCACACGCACCGAAGAAATTTTCATGTTTAAAAAACTTTATTTAATGCCTATAAATACAGTAATATAAAAAGAAGTACTTGATAAATAAACAATCATCAATTGACATACTGTATTAAGAACTTGAGAGAAACAGTAAAGTCATTATAATTTTGTAAGGGTAGGAAAGTGAAAGATGGAAGGAAAACCATAAAGGATAACAAATAAAATAAGTTTTCTCATAAATATGTTGACCGAAGAAATACCGTTCTCATGTACATCTTAATATGAATTCGTGAAACAAGAACTGCAAAACTAAAAATGGCATCTTACGATCAAATTTAAAAAAAATTCGGACAATACCGGAATAGTGTTTAATATAACATTGTCAACTTGGTTAAGAAATGTAGTAAGAGGTAACCATAATAATTCAGCATTATGAGAAGACAAACACTGAATGGTGTGCACAGTATCCAATTTATGATGCGATCATACTTCATCTCACCAAACCTTGTAAGATAACTTAGATGATGAGTTCCAATTAAAAATAATTTGCTGAAAAGCAATTGCTAATAAAATATCTAATAATGTATTTATAGGGAAAGATGAGAAAGGGAATTGGTTAAGGAACCTAGAAAAATATAAAGACCATTAAAGGAATAATCTAAACCAAAAATCTTCTTAATCTGGGACCACACCTTATGCCAGAAAGAAAGTGTGTTGGGACATCTAAATAACATATGATTAAGATCTGCCTTAGGAAAATCACAAGACCAACATCTATCAGAGCTATCTAAACATAATCTGGAGCAGTGTAGGGGAGTGAAATATAATCTAGGATATATGAAAAATAGGGGTTGAGTAATACTAGCTGATCTAGAAATTCTATATATTCGTGCCCATATCTTATTCCAAAAAGAAACATCCCAAGTAATCTTCCCATAAAAAACTCTGACTTGGACTTGGTTCGAGAGGGATTTGGAAGAGGAAGATATACATAAATAAGAGGGGCTTTAGGACCGGTTTTTAAGAAATCAGTAAAACCAGAAGAAAAAGAAACTAAACTTGCGGAATGTTGCAAAGAAAAATAAACATCAAGAATGACATTCATCAATGCTAAAAAACGAGAATAAAAATATTTGGGACAATGATAACTAAGACAAAATTGAGGAAAAAAGATAGGAGAATTATTATGAAAAAGTTGAGGTATCCACATAAGACCCTTATCCTTCCAGGTACAACAAAAGAGAGGTCTATTATTGATTTTAATTAGAGAATTATACCATATTGGCATTGTCAGAAATATAGAAAAAGTGAAAGGAGTTGGAAGAAATGTAGATTTGATCAATGAAGCCGCTTTTTTCAAAATAGAAGAATCGAGAGGTAACTTTGTAGAAGAGAAAGATAACACCTCTTTGAAAGTGAAAGGAAAAGAAAGGCTTTTTCAAGCTCTAGCCACAACGGAGAAAAGGCTGAGGTTAATTCAACAGTCCAAATGATAATCATAGAAATTCGGAAAATTCACACCTCCAGCTAATTTTAATTTTTGTAGAGTGACTAAAGCTACTCTTGGTTTTTATTATGCCATAAACATTTGAGAAGAATTGAGTTACTTCTCTTAAAGAAATACTTTGGAATATGAACTGGCAACATAGAAAGAAGATATAATAATAGTGGGGGGATCATAATATTAATGGAATCCAAGCGACCCCACCAAGACAAAAATAAAGGATTGCAAGATGACAGAATATTCTCTATTTTGGCACTTAATTCTTTTAAATTAATTTTGATACGATCTGGAATGGAGTTGGTGAACCAAAGGCCTAAATATTTAATCCTAGCAGAATTAGACCATTTATAACCCGTAAGATGATAAGAATGATTGAAAGTATGTTTATTCAGCGGAAGAATTTTCATTTTTTCTCTATTTATTTTATATCCCGAAACGTTTGAAAATAAGGATATTTCTTGCAAAAGCGGCGGTAAAGAACTGTCAGGAGAAGAAATAAATAAAAGATATCATCCGCATACGCAGTTAACTTTAAATGACAATGTCCATAAGTAAAACCAGAAATATAAGAATTATTCCGAATGCGCGAGAGAAAGGTTCAAGTGCTAAACCAAATAATAAAGGAGAAAATGGACAACCGCTATAAAGGGGGAAATAGGAAGAAACGATACTATTGACCAATACTGATGCACGAGGATTACAATATAAAAGGGAAATAAGAGCTATAAACTTAGGGCCAAATGCATGCCATTTTAATGATTTAAGCATAAACTCCCAATTTATTCTATCAAACGCCTTCTCAGCATCAATTGTTATGGCTGCAAGAGAAGATTTAAATTTAGGGGCTTTACTAAGAACATTAAGAAACAATTGAATATTATCCAATATAAGTCTTCCTTTAATAAATCCTGAATGTTCTTTCCCGATAAGATGTGGAAGAAAGGACTCCAGATGAAGAGTTATGAGTTTGTCAAACATTTTATGTTATGTTATGTTAAGCTATTTGTAAAGCGCAACGTATACCCGGAGGTGTCTTGGCGCTGATCCTGTAAGCAGCTGTGGGCAGAAGAAAGGACCTACTGATTGAAGAGCCAAGTCTTCAAAAGTTTCCTGAACTGGAGCAGGGAAGGAGCTGACCTAAGATTCAGTGGAAGGAGATTCCAGGATGTGGCTGTTCTAACCGTAAAGCTGCTACCACCCCATTTAGATTTTTTTAATCTGATGGGATTTATTCTGAAGGAACCTGCAGATCTTAGGTTTCTAGTAGGACTATACCATGATAAGGCTTTCTTCAGAAAGGAGGGTCCTGAGTCGTGAAGGGCTTTATAAGTAAGACAGAGGGACTCAAACTTAATTCTGTTCTTGACTCTCAGCCAATGAAGATCCTTAAGAGCAGAAGAAACAGAATGGTGCCTAGGCAAGTCCAGTAGGAGTCTGGCTGCGGAGTTTGAATGATCTGAAATTTGTCCAGGTGTTGAGCTTGTAGGCCAATGTAGAGGCCAGTAGTCGATCTTGGACAGTACCAAGGTGGAAATGACTGATTTCCTGACTGAGATGGGCAGGAAGATTAATATTTTTTTTAAGTATTCTCAAGGTATTTTACGAAGAGGAGATCATTGTGTTGATTTGATTGCCTAGGAGTAGGCGATCGTCAATCATGATACCTAAACTCTTGGCTTTCCTGGTGGGAACAGGAATGGGGCCCATCTCAGCTGGCCAGCAAGGAGCAGTCCAGAGGAGAGGGTTATTGCTGAATAAAATCACCTCGGTTTTTCCAGCATTGAGCTTAAGGCTGTGTTTGTTCATCCAGCCATAAATAGATTTCATGCAATCATGGATGCGAAGATGCGTATGGTTGACATCATTGGAGGCTGCTAACACAATTTGCGTATCATCCGCATAGGAGGTGAGGGAGAACCCGAAGGATTCAACCAAAGGAGCCAGATCAGTGACGTAAATATTAAAAAGAGTAGGGCTGAGAGAGGATCCCTGCGGAACCCCGCAGGGCAAACGGAATGAGCTTGAGGAGAAGGCATCAATGTTGATTGTGTTTTCTCTGTCCGATAGAAAGGATGAGACTAATTTCAAGGCCAAATTTTTTATGCCTCTTGCTTCCAAACAGTGGATTAACGAAGAGTGATCCACCGTATCAAATGCCGCAGACAAATCCAACAGGATAAGGGTGGCTGACCCCCCCCCCCTTATCCAGGATGAATTTAAGCTCATCAGTGACCTTGATCAAGGCAGTCTCTGTACTGTTTTCGGATCTGAATCCGAATTGAGTGTGATCCAGGCAGTTGGAGTCCTTAAGGAACTGAGTTAATTGGGTATTGATCACCTTCTCGACTATTTTCGCAGGGAAAGGAAGTCTGGAAATAGGCCGATAATTTGACGGGTCTTCTGGGTCTAAATTAGTTTTTTCCAATAATGGCAATATGGAGGCTCTTTTCCATTGGGATGGAATAACCCACATTTAATAAGGAGATGGGCCTATAATTTTTACAATATTGTGGATCCTTACCATCTTTGTGGATAAGACAGATAGTCACCTCTTGAAAAGTACCTGAAGTGGAAGAGGATTTAATAAAATAATTAAACAACCGATATAAATAGGGAAGGAGAAGATGAGAGAAATGAAGATAAAATCCCACCGTAAAACCATCAGGGCCTTGTGTTTTCCTTAACTTTAAAGATTTTAATGCTCCAGAAAGTTCATCAGAGGTAAGATCATCCTCTAAAGAATCAAAATCCAGGTCAGGGGGAACATGATGTGAAGTTTGACTTAAATATTCTGCAAGTAAAGATGACTGGGTCTCTAATTCTGGAGTATATAAGGATTTATAAAATTTAACAAACTCTTCTAAAATAGCTTGATGGTTAGTAATAGACTGCCCTTGCGAAGATGATACCGAATCAGTAATATGTTGTTCTTTCCTTACCTTTAAATAATTTGCTAGCAATTTACCAACTTTATTTATCCCACCATAATAACGTGCATTTTTCCTAAGAAGTATAGAATTGGCTTCATCAGTGGAAATAGTATTAAACTTCAATTTGACCTGCAACAAATTATGAAGATCAGAAGACAATTTAGAAGAGAAATATTGTGTTTCCAAAGATTTGATCGATGATGAAAACAATGCATTATGCTCTATGGTTCGACTTTTCTTTTCTTGGAGACATAGTTTAAGATAAAATCTCGTGCAGATGCTTTAAACGTGTCCCATAATAAGGAAGGAGAGATATTCGAATCCTCATTAAATGAATAAAAGTCCGAAGCAAAAGAAATAAAGGACCTAGAAAATTGGGCATCTTGTAGTAAAGAATTATTGAATCTCCATCTATGGGAAGGAGAACTGGGGGGAACCAAATCCAAGTCAGTGACCACCATGGCATGATCAGAAAGTGCAATTGTATTGATGGGAGATTGTAAAGGTCACTGTGAAAGAGATTTGGAGAGAAATATGTGATCCAATCATGAAAGTGTACCATGAGAGGCTGAATAAAAAGTTTAATCTCTGACAGTAGGGTTAGACAATGTCCATGAATCTAACAAGGCACTTTTAGAAATAGCAGAATGAAATTTTTTGTGCATTTTGTGTGACAAAAATGGAACTGAGGACTGTCTATTTAAAAAGGGATCCAGAATTTGATTACAATACCCACCCAGAATAAAATAAGCATCATGATACTGTGTACATTTTCTTGCAATAGAAGGCCAAAAAGTACAATCAGTTTGTGTAGAAGCATAAACATTCAATACCTTATCTACAAAAAGGTTAACAATAATCCATCTACCCATTTCATCTGTATCTTGTGAAACCACCTTAAGATTAAGAGATTTTTTACACAATACCACAACTTTATTCTTTTTATTCACTGAAGGAGAAACAAAGACATGCCCAACCCAGTTTCGTATAAATTTCAATGCTTCATATTGAGTAAGGTGAGGTTCTTGAAGAAGAATGAGGTCAGAATTAGATTTACCTAAATGTGATAATACTCTCTGTCGTTTAACAGGATTCAGAGACCCTTTCATATTCCACGATATTACTTGGAATTATAAAAAATAAGTAGAGAATAGATTTTTTGAGAACGTTAAACCTACTAAAAAAGAATACAATAAATATCAAAAGATAGAAAAAGAACAATGAAGTAACAAGATAAGAAAAGAATAAGAAAAGGAAAAGAATAACAAGTAAAGAATAAAGAAGTCCAGGAAAGGCAAAAAGGCAAGATAAAATGGAGAAATGAGAAACAAGAAGAAGAGACAGTACATATCCAAAAAGGATGACTGTAAAAACATACCTGAAGAAATGACAAAAGGAAAAGAAACGGGGTAGTGATGACACATGAGATGATGACACACCCAGAAGAGGAGGAATCCACGTCACATCACGACCATAAACACTTAAGAGGAAGGACCACACCATGCAAACATAGAAGATGAATCCGTAGAGAAAGAGAAGGACAACATGTTAAAACAAGTAATACAACATATTAAAACATCATCAAATTCAAGCAAACCGTATTAGACCATCAGAAAATCCTAACAAGGAGGAAAGAAAATCAACCAGCAGAGGGACCAGCTGTATCCATAGTGACCAAGGTATGCGTTTCTATGAATTATTTAAGTTCAGCTGGGTCCTTCCTTCTGGCTGCAGTGACATTGGAAATATCCTGAGAGAAGAAAATTCTATGACCCAGCCGAGTGATTTTATATTTAGCTTTAGCCGCAGAAAGAACAGTCAACAAGTCAGTAAACTTCAAAAACAGTATAATGACTCCCCTTGGTTTGACAGAAGATGTAGACAATGCTGGACGAGGACCAAGCTTGTGCACCCTTTGAATATTCAGCGAGGTTGAGGAAGGCATATCTAACAATTTTGGAAGCAGGGAGGTAAGAAAGGAGACAGGATCAGACCCTTCCAATGCCTCAGGCAGGCCATAAATGCAGAGATTATTCCGCCTATTCCCGTTTTCCAAATCCTCTGTGTGTTGTTTAAGCAGAAAAACCTCCTTCTTCAAACAATGAATTTTGTTAGTTTCATCACACAATCCACAATCTGATGTTCTGCATAGAAACACGACCCTCCATCGTTGACCATTTGTCATCCAAGGGTTGTATCCTGATATTAGTCTCCTCAAAGAAAGGACTAAGGGAGTCATTACGATGGCGGAAGGACCACCACCGCCGGGCCGGCGGTGGCGGTCCTTCCGCCATCGCACTGGATCTTCCCAACGCCCAATTAGGATGGCGGTGGGTACCGCGGCAGACGGAAAGTCCATCCGCCACTTCACCGCCAAAGGCAATTGGTCCGATTGCCTGGCGGGCGGTGCAGGGTGCCCAAAATGGTGGCGGTGCCTAGCAGGCACTGTCCACCAAATTAGGATGTGTGTTTAAACCGGCCTTTCCATGGCGGCGGTGCCGCCATGGAAAGGCTGGCGGGGATTGGGTTTGGGGGCCCGTTGCGGGCCCCCTCTGTGTGGGGGGAGGGTGGTTGTGCACTGGGGGGATTTCCCTGCACAAAGTGGCAGGCACCGCGTGGTGCCTGCCACGTAGTGCAGGGAAATGCACTACGTGGCATTTTCGCATTGCAAACGGTGCTGCAGCCAGCAGCACCATCCGCAATGTTCAGGGCCCTGAATGCGCCCGCCATAATGGCGGGCACATCCTAATTCACTTAGTGGGACGGCCGCCTTACCGGCGGCCATCCCCAGCACCGCAACGATGGCGGGCGGACTGATGTCCGACCGCCATCGTAATGTGCCCCTAAGTGCCCGAATTTCTTCCAACAGTAACTCTAAAGAGATAGGTGACAAGGACTTCTCAGGCGAAGGAGGATCCTGGTTCAACCTTTTGGAAGAAGGAGACTGAGCCTTACTTACAGAGTACTGTAAGGAGACCATAGGAGGAGTAGTAGAATTAGCCATTTCACCACGGGAATCCAACTTGTCTGTTGTTAATACCTTTGAAGCAGAACCAGCACTCAGAACAGAGGAAGATTGTACCTTGGGACTAAAAACAAAGTGCGGCTTCCTTAATTTTCCCATAGAAGGAAAAACACAGCCTGTCAATAATGCCAAACTGAAGGAGAGTTGAAGTATTATATTGGCACTGCACTTAAGAATATGAAGAAAGTCCAATAAATAGACCAAGAAAAAGCAAAGCCATATAGCCACTTAGAAAAAGAAGATAAAAACTTCAGCGCCAGAAAAACAGTTCCATATAAATATTCATAGCTGTAAAGCTGCCTTGTGAAACACAGTCAAGGCAACATTAGATGAAAGACATTCCAAAGTGCATAGCGCGCTGGATGTTTCACTTGTGTCAGCAAGGAATAAAGCAGAAAATGTCGGCCGCTTGTGAGGCAGCCGCCTCAGCGATAAAAATATAGCGAGAGAATCGCCGCACCTTCAGCAGTAGCAGCGCGCCAGCATCGCTCCGCTTTTTGCCGTCTCCACAGCCCAACACCTCCGTGAAAGTGGCGCCAAGAACGCCGCAGAGCCCGCAACCGGTCCACAATGCAACTGAGCCTCTCCGCTAAGTGGCCATCTTAGATGGCGTTGAAACCACGCCCCTCCTCCCCCCACCGAAGAAATTTTAACGTAACCTTTTTAAGTCTAGTAAAGAAAACTCTGGAAATTATTAAGTGGATCATCTTGAACCGAAATAGGATTTTTTAAAGGACTGTTACTTTCCTTGTAGGGATTTTCCCAGACATCAAAAGGAGAAATGTATTCTAGTATTTTATTATACTGAACAAACAAATTAAGATTATCAAGGTTTTTTGCATATTGTGACTTGAGACCCTTACATATTACTATCCCCAGGCACCTATCCTAATCAGTGCAGCTACTAAAATCTAATTCTATTGGGATCCAAGTAACGTTTGGAGCAAAATGATTCTAAAAACGAAGAAATGCCTTTACATAGTAACATTTGGTAATTGTAGGTGGTCCACGTTTGGGTATCTGATTTACAGCAGCGTCCCGTTCGCTTAGAGAGATGTAATCTCAGTCTGATTTTACAAATGTAATGCTTTGTGCCTCTGCATATTCCATATTAAAGCAGAAAGTGGTTGAACTGTTGGGACAAGCAAAATTGGTCAGATTGCATTGCGCTGTCACTCAGGAAATGGTGCCATTTGCCAGATAATGCCACTCAAATGTCTTCATTGCATCCAATAGTACAGAGACTATATTCTGGTCAGGAGTTATCAAATATAACAGGTAGGAGCCTCCTGAGACCTAGCTGCAGGGTGACTCAGGATGAACCTACCTAGTCAGTGTGTACTGGGTTAGGCACATGCTTGAGCATGATAGCGGTTGCGTTGAACTGTGTTTGACAGGTGGATTGGATATTGTTTATCACCACCTCACAGATAGAGTCATATAATTCTGTTATGTCCATTGTATGGATGTAGAGTGCTAAAAATCGTGAACCACAAAGTCAGCTTATTGCACATAAAGCTCAGCTGTAAGACCATTTCAACCATGAAATTTACCACCAGTTAAGTCTAGAACATGCTTCATTTCAGGTAGGTGAGGTGGTTGCCCATAATCACCTTATTTAGTTCATCAACACAGGACAGTTTTACATGTGATTGTAAATCATTTGTTTTGGCATTTCTCCTTCTGTTCTTGAGGCTGTGTAAAGTACAAAATTCTAAGAATGTGTTCTTTTATCTCAAACCAGATGCAGTAACTTTGCTGTCACTCTCCAAAGTCTCAAGTATCATGTTCTTGTGTCTCTCATTATTCACCAAATGACATGCTCACTGTGCAATCTTTCTCATTCTCCATATTTCATCATTGAAACGTGCTTCTACAAGAAGGTTGGCTCCCTAAACAGTTTCATTAAATTCACCAATTTTTTCATGGATTCCACTTAGTATTTCTTAGAGGGGGACAAGCCTCGGAAAAGTAGAGCCAGGCTCAAGCCATAGGCCCAGCATTGGCTCAGTTCTACTTGGACCCTTGAGCCCAAAATGAGCCGAGCTTTCATGTGGCTTCTGCGTGCCACCACGCTCTAACCTCATGAGCCAAGAATTGAAGAAAAAGCATTAAACTTTTAAATAAAACAGGAGAGAGAGAGAAAAATACTCATCTAGTGGCTAAACTGCACAATGTGAAATATGAAAAACTGTGATCAATCCCAGCTGCCCTGCTTGCAATGTTGTGAAGCTAGGCAAATAGTTTATTTCACGGAACCACCTTTTTCTTCATTATCACATACGAGAGCACCTTCAAATACATTAAATCATGACGTGCACTGAACAAAATCTGCTTGTATTTGATTTAATAGACTATAATGTTGCTCCATGCATAATACGAAAGTAGGCCATATATAGTTTACACATGACAGCTGACTTCTCTCTTAGTCCATTAATGGCATTGACTTCAGGGCCAGGGGCAGGAATGTTTCCAGGTATATACTTGAAAATTATCATTTATAATTAATATCTTTAAAGACGGAGATACCATTGATGTATACTTTGCCATATTTTTGCATTATGTTTGTTGCATAATTTATATAGCAAATATTTTTATGGCTCGGCTCGTTCATGGTCTCTTAGAGCCAAGTCAGACCCTTGGCTTGGTTCTCTCTGTTAATTTGTTGGTTTGCCCAACTCTAGTATTACTTTCAACTGTGGTGTTACATATAGTCTTTAGATAATTTTCTATCTCTGACTCATTTCTGGAGATGACTCTTTGGAACACCTTGAGAACTTTTGATACCTTCGTCAGGCAAACTCCAATGATGCACAATTTGAACGTTGCTATACCATTAGCAATATATTTACTGATGCCATAGCTGTCTTGAAGAAAGCATTGATGTTGGACCCCACATCTTTCCTGATCATGGGTTCTTTGTTCCATTTGAGTTGGTTGGGAATAGACTTAGTGCGTAGGGATACCAGCCAGCTCCACATCACCAGAACACCATGTTCTGGCCATTTACTTAATCTGTTATAGGAGTTATAGTTATGAACTGCGTCTGCTGAGCCATTTCAACTGGTGTATTTGATAATAATGATTTGTAACAGAAAAGGCCAGGTATGCACACAAGGTGTCTAAAAGGTTGAAGCTAAGGGGCAAACCTACCAGTCCCTGTCAGATCTCAAGTCTAACTTTGATTGGCACATGGTCTAACAACATACATATCAGTACCGCACATGCTTAGAGGATGGGATCACTTTCAAATATCTTATTAGGGTTTTCATATGGCAACATAACATCAACAAGTAACTGTTGGGTGAAGCATGAGCACGGTGACATCTTGTATGCTGTCGCGCTCGCTTTTGTGTTGTGTATATTTGTAAAATGATGGGTATTCTACTAGCACGAGCTTAGCACTGCTGTGCGGCTCATGCAAGAGTTTGAGAAATGGTAGGGCAAGTGTTTGCAGGCCTTGGAAGTTGGGTGGTGTTTACCTTTGATGCGGGAGCGTGCTGGTGGCTGTGGGAAGGAATATAAGTTTGGGCAGTGGAGGATAACGGTATTCATTGCTGGGACGTGCTCGCTTGAACCTTGCTGCGATACAGGGAAAATAAAGCTTGTGCACTGAGTTATGGCTGTGGATTTATTTGAGTACTGTTTACATGAATTTCCTCAGGATACTTTCTGTACAGTAACATCAGCAGGTGCATGTTGCAAACCGTTCTTGTAGAATGGGCAATTCACTGAAAGCTCAAGAAAGACTTGAGCCTAAAGCCTGGCTCAGCTTGAAGTCCCGATCGAACCTCAAGCCCATAACGAGCCGATCTTTCAAGTGGGTTCTGCCTGCCATCCTCCCTTTGCAAAGGATGTGGCATTCTGGCCAGAGCTGTAGGCTTTGGAACTGGAGAACCAGGTTAAGTCTCCGTGTCGACTCACATCCTGTGATTCTGGTCCAATCACTTGATCTCCATGTGCCTATAAAAATGAATGTGACCTTGTGTAATCTAACTGGGGCTCATATACAGCACTCCAGTACCTTCTGGGATCGAGTTTGTGCTATATAAAACTGCACAAAGAGGTAAAAACAAAGCGGAAACATAAAAAAGGAAAGACAAATAGATACTCACGAAGTCGCTGATTTGTATAAAGGCAAACCAGGAAACCTGGATAAATCGTGTGACGTAAAGCAAATATTTTATTTCCCGAAAACTTTTTTTTCTTCATTATTCAAAATGAAAGCACTTTCAAATATGAGTTCAGCACACCAGTTGTACAAACACCTATTGTGTCTGCTTTAGTTGACTATAATGTTCCTCTATATTAATCGGTGCAACATACAGGGTTTACATGACAACTGTCTTGCCTTTTAGTTCACTAATGGTTTAGGCTAAAAAAATAGCACTTCTAATAGGTACTTCTCAGTGCAGTGCTGTAAGGTGACAAATTAATGTCAAAGCTTCCATTTGTTAAAGAAATACACTTTTTTGAACTTTGAAGAGACTATCATGTTATCATGGTTCATGCACATGCTCTAAAAGCCGAGCCAGACCCCTGGTGGCTCTCCCTTTGAATTTGTTGGGTCGCCCACCTCTAAACTCTTGTTCCATGAAAAACAGCTGAGACATCAAACTTCAGGGCTCAAGGAAGACGCAAGGAAGCAGTAGGACTACGCAAAATAAGGCTCTCAGTGATTTGCCCAGAATCACAGGATGTTGAGCCGATGCCTAGTTCCAAAGTAACCAGCTCTGGTTGTTGAACCCGGTAGCCCAGTTCCAAAGTCAGAAGCTCTGGGTGTTATTTCACATCCTCTCCCCTCTGCTTGTCAGCTCTTGACATACTTTCAAGCACAGTTCCTAGAAAGCCTATGTACAGAGAGGTCCGGGCGCTTCACGTGAGCAAAAGGCAGCGAATTCCCCATCCCCAGCCTCAGGTGAGCTGTGACCCCCTGTGCTCCGGTCTAACAAAACTCACATGCCGAGCTTTCCGCAGAACAGTTTAATGGTTCTTCCTCAAGGTCAGGCCGAGGCAGACACTCGAGGCCTGGCATCGCCCAGCTCTCCCTTGACTGTCAGAGTGCCTTTGAACACACTCCTTTTGAACACGCGGGAAACGGAACCGAGAGGAAACAAATGCCTAGAATCATAGAGAGAGGCAAGTACACGAGCAGAATAGACCTCTCTTTCAAGTGCAGAGGCTGGCTCGTGAACAATGCCAGCATTTAAAAGTGGAATCCTCTATTTTATTTAAGATTCCGTGCCTTTGTTTCGCTTGTTACGCCTGTACTTGTGTGTATATGTGCGTGCATGCCATTCATATTTGAGTGCTGGCATTTTGTGCTGAGAACAAACAAGAACCAGTTGGAAGGTATGGTGCGCTGTGCCTTATAAAATATTTAGCAATGAAATAACGACTCCCTGGGCAGCTTAAGGAAACTACTATTATATTCAGGCAGAAAGCCACGAACAAACAAAAACAGAACAAAAAACACAAAGAAAGATAAAGGTGCCCCTTTCGTCTCGTCTGTCTGTCCAATAATGCAGAGAAGCTTGATCCACACGTGTTTGTGAAAAATCAAAGCGCCTGGACTATATTAATAGCGCCGACTTGGATGACTGTATAATATCTTCCACCACACCGCTGAAGAATGCGCCTGCCAGTGCAATTTAAGGAAAACATTCTCCCATTTCTAAACAGCAGCCGCCTGAGAAAAGAACTAGGCCTGTGTAACACAATGACACAGGGCGCCCTAACCCTGCCCTTGAAACGGATACTTTGATGAAAGTGAATGCCTCCTCCACACCTTTCATGCTGTCTGCCCCGTTCCTACTGAAGCTGCTGCAAGGCACATCCTGTCACGTTTTGATCTCTCCGACCAATCATGCTCGTGGCTGAAACCGGAGGAGATAACTTTCAACAGGCGCTGACGTCGTCCCTTAATCTCCCGTAATGATTCCTGGATTGGTGGACCAAAAGGCAGAGCTAATTTGCTGAGGCAACATGGCCGCCAACGCCGCGTGCTGGGTCTGTGCTTTGCAAACAAGCATTTTATTGCGCGCGGGCTCAGTGTAAACAGAGCTTTCCTCCTTTCCCCATAGAGTGCTGTAGTAGTTTCTCTGTATATTGCCTGGAGACCTCGGCGACCGCCCTCTGCTGTATTTGTCTTTTCTGGCACCCTTGAAGTCCCAAGCAGAAAAATGAGAAGCCTGTGCTGCTGTCGCATCTTTTAAAATTACAGCTCGTGAAACTCTGTGGAATATGAAACAGACGTGCAGTGTCTTGTGTGGAGAGACATTTGTCCCAATAGAAAAAAACCACAAAGGTTCAGCAGCGCCGATGGTCTTAGCTGCAACCTCACATATTCGCAGTGTGGCTGCCAATCAAACTTAATACAATCACCCTTGTCGTATGAACAAGCAAAAACAAGTCTTTGCTTTATGCTAATGTAGAATTTCCAGAATTCACAGTTCCTTTCCTACTTTGATTATTTTAAAAGCAGCAAGGAGGAGTTTGTTTTTTTAAATATTTAATGCCTTTTTTGCCACAGCCGTCTTCCACTTTCCTTGACTCATAGATTGATTTATTCTAACTGTGGTTTTCACTGAAAACACAAAGCCCTGCAACATTTTAAAATTCTATATTCCCTTGGGTGCAATGTTGTATTTGCAAATATATAATTAGCATAGTGCAGAGCAAACGAATTCTGGGCACTTCCCCGAGCAATATCTTTGAGATCTACTATATTAAAAGAAACAATGTGAAGGGGCGTGGCTTGAACTCAGATGGGGTAGGACGCACGCTGCTGGTGCTCTGTCCTCCGGGGTCGGTTTAAGGCGCTTGGGGAGCAACCTTCGGCACGGGGGGCACAGGAGGTGTCCCCCCCTTCCTAAGCAAATACTCCGCGGCAGCTCCAGACCTGAGGTGGGGGCCCTCTGGCTCGTACACGCCAGACAGTGGAGGCAGTACAGAGAGCCTGACCGCCATCTTGACGGCGCAGCGGAGCGGAGGCCCGGAGGCGGGGGTGGCACTGGAGAGCGAGGCTGCGGAGCGGTCGCTGTCCTGCAGGTGAGAGGAGCCGGGCGGCGTACCGAGGGGACCCTCGGCTGAGCGGTGTGGGCGCCGAGACGGTGGTGGACTCCGGGGGCCGGGCGGGTTAGCGGTGCGGAGGCCCGGCCCGCCATTTTGCAGACGCGGTGAGGCAGAGCCCGGGAGCCGGACAGACGCCGGCGGACAACTGATGTGCCCCGAGTCTGGCGCATAGCAAGCTCCGTGAAGACGAGGTACCGGGCCTGCTGGGTGGCTCCGCTGCTTTCCTGGAGCCCGGGGCCTGGCATCAGAGCAGTCCACCGGCCGCCGGGTGCCTGGAGGCGGAGGCCTGAGAGCTGGAGAAGGCCCTGCAGTAGGCGGCGGCTACCTGTGGAGCCTGGTGCGGAGTGCAGAGCGGCCCGGGGGCAATCCATTGTGACATATACAACTTCCCCGGAGGTGCCCCGGAATATCTGGAGGTGAGGTGCGGGGGGTGCAGATCCCGGGGGAGGAGGCGATACCATCCTGTTGTGTGACTGAACTGCCCCCGGGATCGTAGAAGGGCCCCAAAGTGGTGGATGCAGGCCTGTTCCCCCATCAGCCTACGAGGAGGTGGCGCTATTTCTGGAGCGGGACATAACGCGCAGGGGGGCAGCTGAGGCCTGCATGGGCTGGAGTCCCCTGCCTCCCTAACCCGGATCCTGCCCATTCTGAGTGTGGTTGGGAGAGTCTTGCATCTTGGGCCTGGAGTGGCCTCCCATCCCGCATAGCCGCTCTAATGCGTACGCAGCCCACGGTCTACGAAGCTACCGTATCGCAAAGCTGGTTCGAGGGACGAGGCTGAGGGCGCGGCGGCGCTGGTGGAGGGAGCAGCCCTTTGCGATCCTGAGGGCCCTCTATGGGGAGACCCCCGAGCTGACCTGCCTGGCTGGGCGGAGCCCGATGGTGGGTGCTATCTTTGGAAGTCCGCAGTAAGGAGCTGGCCTGAGCGGAGCTGAACCGGCCGCCTATCGCTCCTGAGTGTTCCCTGGGGCCTGCCCGCGCGCTGGAGAAGGGATCAGTACTGGGCTACACGGCGACATCTGCGAAGGCCGCACTGAGTCCGGCACCAACAGCATGACCAGGCTTCGAACGGGGAAGCCTGCAGCGACCCCCGCCACCAAGGACACCTCGGTCAAGGAGCTGTGGCACAAGCGCACCCAGTCACCCCCGCCGGAGGCCTCTGAAATGGCGTCCGCCCTGACGGACCCCGAACCGGGCACTATCACGCAGGCGGTTCTGGCCACTTTCCTGCAGGAGATAAAGTCGGAGATCTCTTCCCTTAAGACGGAGGTTAAAACCTACCTGACAGATGTACGCCGGGATGTCACCGAAATCGGCAATCGCGTTGACGATATGGAGCGCACCATAGACTCTCGTACTGAAGACCTCGAGGATCTCCGCCGCAGGGTCCAGGCGCTTGAAGAGCAGAACGTAGAGCTCCAGATTAAACAGGAAGATTTAGAAAATCGGAGTCGCCGGAACAATCTCCACATACGGGGGGTGCCACGGGGGGCGGAAGGAGCAGACATACTCACTTACGTTGCGGATCTCCTCCACGCTGTCCGAAGTGACGACGATATCTCCCCCCAAACGTTGGATCGGGCGCATCGAGTGGCTCCCCCGCGAGGCAACTCCAACCTGGTCCCTGACATCCTGACCAGAGTCCACTTCTATGCGGAGAAAGAGGCAATTCTCAAGGCCTCCAGGGCGACCGAAAAGCTGGAATATGGAGGCCACACTATTCAGATCTTCCAGGACCTCTCGCCTCTCACTCTGCGCCGGCGTCGAGACTTCCAGCCAGTGACGGCCAAGCTGAGGGCGTCTAATATCAAATATCAATGGGGGCACCCTTTCGCTTTAATCTTTCAATTGGAGGGAAGGCGACGGTCCCTACGTTCATTGCGGGAGGCACTCCAATTGCTCCACCTTTCGCAGGATTCGCGGCCTGCCTCGCCCTCCCATGCCGACTCGGCCTCCCAGATATCGCTGCGCCCTGAATGGTCCAGGGTGAAGCGTCACGGCTCAGGATCATCTGTGACCCACTCGGCCTCTAGTCAAGCCAAGCAGGACATAATCCGCCATTTGAAAGCATTGGAGGAGCCCCAGCTGCCATTGGAGAAGAGGCCTGGCCCCGCGTCCCCTTTGCCTTCGGGCCCAGGTGTTGGCGAATGACTAATGATCACCACCCATGTATCCCGTCCTGCCGGGCGGATTTCCTGACCGCACACGCCCCCCTCCACCGGGAGACAGAGCCTGCCCCTGTCCTGCGGCCACCCGGTCCTACTTAAGGCCCGGGCACTGGATGAAACGCCTATGTACTGTACACCGGAACTCCTCCGAAGGACACTCCTGGGGGCTCTGAGGAACTCCGGGGACATCCTGGACTTGCCTTTCTTGGCAGGTCGGCCCTTCTACGATGTCTCAGTCAATGATTGAAGGTTGACACGCTATCTATCTTTTGCAAGGCTGGTTTTCCTGTATCATCTAACTTGAGGCAACGCAACGTTTCTTACCAGTAGGACACTATGATACCTACTACCATGTTTTACACCCGTTTCTACAGGACTGTAAGAATACCCACCTGTGTTCACTATGGCATAAACAGATTCCTTATCGTAATGGTATTAGCCTCTGGGCCTCACTCTACACCTGTTGCCTACATGGATTCTATACCTTTGCACTGACTACCAGAAGTGCGTCTTACATATTGGGGGACGCAGTGTATAGTGGTTAGGCTGATTCAGGGTCTCGTTGTTATTGCTTGAATTCACCATATTCCCCGTACTTGACTCATAACCTAGCAATGTCTGTGCAGTTGTGCTTTCTCCTCTGGCGCTACTCCAAGACCACTGTCAGCAAGTCGTTGTGCTGCTAGTAAGCAAGCTTAGTTCTTGTTCCTATTCAGTGCTGAGGGTACCCACAGGTGTTCCATCTGCCGGGATGGGCCTACTATGCCACAATAATACCACTTTCTATATCATACCTTAAACCAGTAGCCCATATGGGCTATATGCTCCCGCACTAATTGACAGACGACGGCCGCACACACCTGACGGGGCAGTAAGTACCTTTTAAACTGCTCAGGGCACAGGTGGTATTGTTTGAGCTCATTCCACCTATCATGTTACCCTACTACCCCTGCAAAGTGTGCTTCCATGAGCTTTCCTCCCTGGCACGGCTTAGCGCTCACTCCCAGCAAGTCTCTGCACTACCGGATAGCATGCTTAGCTTATGCCTTTATCTGGCGTTGAGAACACCCTTAGGTGTTACTTATACCGTATCAGGCCTGCCGGGCTACATTAGTACCTGTTGCTGTGCGTCCCATACTCCAGTTATCCCAGGCCGCAACTCTGACTCTATAAATTGTTACCAATACCCTAATTGGATACGGTGAGCAGCTTTTTCTTTCAGCCCGGACGGGGTGAGCCTGTCCTGCACTTTTGGTGCTAGTTCAGGAGGCAACCTATGATTCGGCTGACCACTTGGGCCGCGTGTCTTCGCTCCAGCTGGCGAGGCATGGTCAAACCCATCTGGAGCAGGTGGCTCCGGACCTGACTGTCCAAGCACCCCTCGGGCTGCTAGACGGGCTCTCGGCCTCTCCCGCTCCTTGCTATCCATTGAGGGTGTTATCTCTCCCGGCATAATGCGGGCGGAGAATCTGCCAGGCTCCCCGTCCTAATACCGCAGTTGGGTGAACAGACTGACCCCCGGGGGGCGGCGGCTGCCCCCATGTCCTTAGTCCAAATGAGGAGTGACTTCCTCAGAGCCGCCCTGGTTCTCACCACTGGGCCGCTCCAGGGCTGGACTGGCTTTCTATGGCCCAGTTGGCCACCATGTTGCTGGTTATTTTGTATTCTCTGTGTCTATTTTCTTTTCCTCCCTCACCCTCTCTTCTTCTTCTCTCTCTGGTCCTGTGGGAACGGGGCCTGTATACGGGGCTCCACTATGGTTCATTGGCCGGACTCCTTGAGACAGGTTCGGGTGCCAGGCGTCCATTTAGGAGGGAATGGCTTTGGACACTTACTCTGCTCCCCGTCGAGATCCATACCCTCAGGGGGGAGTTTATATGGGACACGGGCAGGAGGCGAGGGCGAGTTTATGTCAGAGCGTGCTCCATCCTACTTGACCAATGGCGCAACTTAAATGTCTGTCCCTTAATGTTCGGGGCCTAAACTCCCCGAACAAGCGAAGACAAATTTGGAGATACCTCCTTTTAAGCGACCCCGATGTTATTTTCTTGCAGAAGACTGACCTCCTTCCTGCAGATACCTCGCGCATGTCCCACCCTAAATATCCTACGCAGGTTTGGGCCCCTGCACAAACTAAGACTGCGGGGGTGGCCATCCTTTTCAAAGCTGGTATCCCAATACAAATCATCCGTAATACGCGAGACAGGGAAGGTCGATACCTTAAGACGGTGCTCACGATCCGGGGCAACCCTCTAACGTTACTTAACGTTTACGCTCCTAATCAAGCACAGGATGTCTTCCTCCGAGATCTTCTCCGCTCGCATTTATCCCAGGAGGACGGACCCGTCATCATTGGGGGTGATTTTAACTTAGTGTGGGATCCTGGCTTAGACCGCACCGCTTCTTCGTATCAAGGCACTGGGGCCATGTCCGCGACGCTCAAGCAAGATATACAGGCCCTTGGCCTAGTGGACGCTTGGCGATACCGGGAGCCCGACACGCGAGATTACTCCTTTTATTCCCATGTCCACCGATTCTATTCCCGCATCGATTATTTTTTTATTTCCCAAACACTCGCTAGAGCCTTGGATTCGGCGGTGATCTCGGACATATCGGTTTCTGAACATGCCCACGTGGAAATCACCCTGACGGGATGGGCAGACCTCTGGGCTCCACACCCCGTTGGCGCCTCCCTCCCCAAGTCCTGCGCGATCCGGTGGACGTAGACGAACTGAAACAAGCTATACACTCCTACTTCACCCATAATGATCTCCCGGAAACCCCTATTTCTCTTCTGTGGGATGCCTTTAAAGCTACGATCCGGGGCACCATCACCTCTATTTCCATAGCCTGTAGAAGGGAAGCCCGATTGGTAGAGGACAACCTCGGCCGCGACATTAAAACACTGGAGCGGCAAACCCACGCGACACCCTCTCTACAGGCGAGGAAGAAGCTTGCGTCACTTCGGGGACAACTTAAAGCCCTTCGAGTGAACAAGGCGGAACATTCCCTCCTCGCCTTAAAGCAGAAATTCTATGGAGGAGGTAATAAGGTGGGTTCTATGCTAGCACGCCACCTCCGCCTTCGGGTATCCCGTAATCACATTGCAAAAATTACCCTGCCGGACGGAGGGTGGGCTATTTCAGAAAGTGCCAAACAAAGGGAATTCCATGGGTTCTTTTCTGACTTATATACTGCGGGTGACACTTGGGTGGACCAAATAAACCCCTTCCTGGATTCTTGTCCCTGGACATCTCTAGGCCCCTTCCACCGGAACCAGCTGGAAGAGCGCATTACAGTGGATGAATTATCAAACGCCCTAAAGAGTATGCCGATGGGGAAATCACCCGGCCCTGACGGCCTGACACTGGCCTTTTACTGCCTCTTTCTTCCAGAACTTCAGGCACCCTTGCTGCGCCTTTTTAATTCGTTCGCTGAAACTGGCTCTGTGACCCCGTCGATGGCTGAGGCGGAGATTGTACTCATCCCGAAGCCCGGGAAAGATCATACTGCATGTGCATCGTTCCGACCGATATCTCTCCTAAATGTTGATGCCAAGCTTTATACTAAAATCCTAGCCCGACGCTTGGCTCCCCTCCTCCCGAGCCTAATTGAACCCGACCAAGTGGGCTTCATACAAGAACGTCAGGGAGCGGATAACCTACGGAGAATTGCCCATCTGGTACAAAAGGTTCACCACCACGCCATGCCTGCCTTCTTACTCTCCCTTGACGCCGAGAAGGCCTTCGACCGGGTCGACTGGTCTTTTCTGCGGGCGGTCCTCCACCGTATAGGCCTAGGACCTCTCATGATAGCCCGCATCATGGCACCGTATGCTGACCCTAAGGCGCGAATTCGTGTGAATGGGCTCCTGACTCCTTCCTTTTCCATCCGAAGAGGCACTCGCCAGGGTTGTCCACTATCACCGTTGCTTTTTGCACTTGCCGTGGAGCCCCTGGCGATTGCCATCCCACAGTCGGAGGATGTTAGGGGTATTCGCATGGGTGGGGTGGACCATAAGATTGCCCTCTTCGCTGATGATCTACTTTTGACGCTCACGGAGCCCGCGACCTCCCTCCCGGGCGCTCTTGGACACCCTTTACCAATTTGAATTGGTGTCGGGTCTCAAGATTAATCTTCCAAAATCGCGTGCACTCAACCTCACTCTCCCTCCCCAGCAGTTAGAAGGGCTGCAGACAGTCAACCCCTTCCAATGGGCCTCAAAGTCTATCCGGTATTTGGGTATCAATATCACAGCCACTCTCGACACTTGGACGCAAGCCAACTGGCCTGCATGTAGAACCACCGTGCGAGAGGACCTCCGCCGTTGGAAAGCACTACCCCTCTCTTGGCTGGGGCGCCTTAACGCAGTTAAAATGTCCATACTTTCAAAGGTCCTATATATATTTCAAGTGCTCCCGACGCCAATCCCCCATAGAGATATCCTGGGCCTCCAAAGAGAAATAGTTCCCTTCATTTGGGGCGGAGGAAGGCCGCGTCTATCCACCAGAGTCCTGATGCTACCGCAAGATCATGGGGGCCTAGCGTGTCCGGATCTTCTGGCATACTACTGGGCATCACATCTACGTTATATATCGGAGTGGTCGGTTCGGGCCAGTGAAAAACGCTGGTTCCACATGGACCGGGCGGTGGCCTGTCGCCCGTTGTGGGATCTAGCTTGGCTGAAGAAAAGCGCTCGACATCCCAGTGCTTATATCACCATGCCCACGCGCACGGTATTGGAAATATGGGACAGAATCGCGGTACCCGGGGCCTCACCACATTCCCTCCCCCTCACTCCAGTGGCGCTAACGCAGACTTTCCTCCAGCTTCTAGCACACCCTCTTTTCGAGCGTGGGAGACAGGGGAGTGCCGCATCATTGAGCAACTCTTCGAGAAGGGGGTTTTCAAGTCGTTTGAACAGTGTCAGGCAGACTTCAACCTCCCTGTGACCACTCGGTTGGAATACTTTCAAATCCGCCACTGGCTTCGGGCCCCGTCCTATATGGAGGGCGCCACGCGCCAGCTTACACCATTCGAACTTCTGGTTAGAGCATTTGATGGGTCTAGAGGACTGATCTCTCGGACCTATAAGGTTCTTCAACACTCACAAGCGGTCTCGCCCCACACCTATCAACGCCAGTGGCAAAAGGATGTGGAGAATGAACTTCTCCCTGACCGGTGGGCGCAGCTCTGGCGGGACATTCGGCGCATACTTAAAAGTACGATACAACAAGAATCGGCATATAAACTTATGACGCGCTGGTACTACACCCCTCTTAGACTGCAGAGAATGTTCCCTGGAGTTGCCCCCAATTGCTGGCGTTGCTCGACGGCTCAGGGCTCCTTCATTCATATCTGGTGGGAGTGCCCACTAATTATTCCATACTGGTCGGAGATACTGAACCACATTAGGGTAATAGTGGGGTTTCCCTCCCCAAAGATCCGGGAGTTATCATCCTGGGCCTCCGCCCCACCACACTTAAAGCAATGACGCATATGGACTGGCGTCTGATATTTCAAATGCTTACTGTTGCAAAGCAAGTCATCGCGTCTCACTGGAAAAAGGCCTATACTCCTCCCTCCGCCATGTGGTTTTCGAGAATCTGGCAGGTCATGGTGATGGAACTCCTTTCCCACAGACTGGCACACACAGATGCTAAATTTCAGCGCACTTGGCAGCCCTTGGTCCAGTACCTGACCCGGTTGGAGCACGCTAGATTGATACCCCCTCGACTGCGCGCCCTTCAACTCTTTGATGACCCAATACTTCCCAGAGGGGACGCACAAGATGCCAACACAGCCTAAAAAACGAGAACTCCATTTACTTTCCTGACGCTTCACGCCAGAAAGCCAACCACCGGTCTATTATGGATTGCCTCCACACATGCCCCGGGCTCCTCTCTCTTTCGTGCCATCTGACCAGAGAGATGTTTCCCCCAATCTGCTCCCTGGTTCCCTCTTATCTTTTTCTTTCTCCCTTTCTTCTTCTTCATAAATCTGCTTGTTTCTTCTTGGTCGAATCTACTTTGCGAAGTCTGCAGACCAGCATGTCAGACCTCCCACATATCATCTTCTCACACACAACGCGAGCATTTACCAGTGGCGATGGGTCTGAGAAGACTAAATGCGAAGTGCAAACATTTTCTCCAGCATAGCAGCTGAGACAGCCCTCTCGTACTTCGTTAATGTGTTGACCTATAACGCCTACCATAAATAGTCCGCAAATCCAAGGGCCCATGTTCTGTTGCAACTGTATATTAGTGGGTTCTACATTACGCCTGTATGGGTGTAGTACAGTTATCGTATACTGGCAGGACTGCTTCTACCCAATAGCTGATGATTATTATACTGTACCTGCAAACATTTATTGCCCTACTGTTCATAGCTCTCTCTAACGTGGCCGGCCCAAAGTGGTTGTAGGCGGCTTGCTGTGTATCTCCCTTACCCAGTCTTAAGAGTTACTGATAACTTGCACTGCCGGCCCTGTTGGGGATGTAGGCGGAATGCTGTGGAGATGACCTTTACTCTTTAATAAAGATCTTTAATAAAAACATTACAACTCTCCAAGCTGAGAATGTATTCCAAGAGGTAGGTAGGGTTGAACATCAAGAAGTGGCAGGCAGTTTGAATAAAAGGTTTGAATGTTCCACTCTTGTGCTGGGGGGTGGAAGGCTCTGGTTGGGTTTTACCATGAAACTTTTTTCAAATTTTAGCTTCATTTCTCCTGGGGATCCTGCTTGTGAAACTGTGAGGAAGCCGTAAAAGGTTCACACCGGGAGCTGGTGAAGATTAGGGCAGTGGTGAATTTTATTTTGCCTCAGTTTTGCATATGGACTAGCTGTTTATTTTGCTTACAGAAGGAGCTTTTCAATACACCCTCAGTGTTGTTGTCACCACTGGGAATGTCGTCAACTGGATGAGGTGCTGTTTTGTTTTCCTCAAACCAATAGTCAACATTTCTTAGTCACCTTTGTCTGAATTACTTTTCATTTCTACAACATGGGAGTTCCCTGAGGCAATCACCATTCTGCCATGTTGTGATTAAGTCTATAATTCCACAGTGCAAATTACCACATTTAGCTAGCCTTTTGCTCGTTCTCCAGCCCCCTTGTAGCCTTGCAATATTAACTCCAAGTCAGCGCACAGCCATCTCTACCATCACCTCACTGCACTCACTATTCTATCAAACTGTGACAGTGGGTCCTTTTGATCAGGGCCAGTTCTCACCTGTGCTGTAGTACCAGAATACCCCTAGAAACAAACTATAGCCCATTGTTAAGAGAGGGTGTTAGAAAATTGTCACTTTGTATAGTTTTTAGACACAATGATTAAGGGCTATCAAGGATGAATAAGGAAATAAATCGTATTCTGTATTTAGTATCCCTAGGTGGAAAGGCCAGGTCTAGTTTTTCTGGACGAGGAAGCCTCACCCATGTAATATGGCATGCCTCATCAAAGGCTTCCTCACTCCACCCTGGTAAGATGGTACTACATGGCGGACTCAACCTCATAGGGAGTTCTTGATAAGTTGTAATTCCTGGATAATTGCAGGAACCCAGATAAAATTACCTTAGGGTAACCCTATAGGATATTCCTTTATTGTTAGATACCCTAGGTATGATTAAAAGAGTATAGGGGGTTGTTCCTGGGCACTATGACCCTCACATCTATTTCCTGATAAACTAGCCTATCATACGGTCTTGGACATTCATCAGGGCTAATAAAGGCAGAGATAAAAGATCCCTCCTAAACTAGAAAAGCACCTCTACATGCAGGTGAAATGAGGACTTCCTACCTTACTTGCATGGAGATGACAGCCTAGGAAAGGGGCATCATGGCAAGAATTGTTGACAAAATTGACATGGTTAATTCATAGTGATGTAAAATCAGCACACGTGGCCCTTAAAGTGATACTGCACAGCAACACACGCTACACCTGTGAGACTGTGGTTCTCTGGCAACAAAAACATATGCATTCAATCATGCATCCTGACTTACCCAACTTTGGTGAGTGCTTTACAATCTGGTCAGAAGCCCGGCTGGATGGCTCCTGTAGTCACACATTATTAGCATTACATTGTTATTGAATGGTAACAGTCAGAATAGAAACCAACTCGTAAGAAAAATATAGTTATCTTTAGTGACCGGTTGGTCATGATTGCTCAGAAGGATATAAAATGCTGCATTGATCAGAAAAGTGAAAAGTAAAAAGTAGTGCTATCTAGTTTCTTAAATAATTTGCAGGAGTTTCTCCACTAATTCAAATCATGCCTGTTAGTTGTCTGAGTGTATCATAAAACCCCCCCAGAAGAACAAGTAACAGTACCTAGTGCTCATATAAGCTCAACAGAGGGCTGTTAAGGACACTCAATTCGTCACGAAGCGGCGTCCGTCTATGTACCTACATCGTTCTCCCCCGGTCTGCCGGATACTAGGAAGAGACTGAGGGAGATGCTGTTAAAGGTGACGGAAGCACCTTATTGGGACCTGACTAAACCCATGTTGTCCACCAATGGCATCCACCGATGCAAATATAGTGGCAATCTATTGGATGTGGTGCCTTGAAGTGCCAAAGGAATCATGGGGATGTCGTTTTCTAGATTGCGCCCAATTGGAGCGTGATTATATCCATTTCAGGAGCATTATTAGTTGTTTAAAAGGGGACATTGAGGAATTCAATTGGATGTCAGGATTTTAGACTCAGGGGAGATCATAGAAACTGTATTTGTGTTCTAGGTGTACAATGAAAAATGCACATTATCATTTTTGACATGAATGGGAGTTCATTTATCATTCAAAAAACAGAGGGAAGTAAAAAATACAATTAAGGCCCTTTGTGTATGGCTACTTATATGTGCACAAAAACGAAAACATTTTTATGTGTGTAGCAAAACATTTTTTGTGTGACACCACTGAGGGGATCTAAAGTGTTGTTGAGTCCATCATACACAACATGTTCAAAGGTTTTGATGCTTGAATAATGTGTAATAAAAGTTGGATCATGGAATACTCCACACTTGACTTAAGGGTGGAAAGACAGTTTAAATGACCACCTAAACCCATGAAAAAAACATGAAAAAATGAAAAAACATAAAAAAAACAGACTTCTATAGAGACTTCCAAGGATCGCTAGTCAAGACACAGTTCTGTTCAGTTGACCCCACACAATATCTTCATTTTAGTCTTATCTGTCACCAATATGTAAATCCAGCGATGTTCGTATAGTTACAGTGGTGTGGTTATAGCTGGGTGCCGTGTCAGTCGTTTTTCAATAATATCCCTTTCAATGTCATTTGCAGTGTTTTTTGTCAAGGAAACGCTTAGTGAATTTTGTGTTGTCCTTATTGCATCGGATGGTGCTACGATGTTTACTAATCCTAGTCCTTATCTTCTGTGTTGTCATCCCAATGTATGGGAGCTTACAGGGACATTTAATGCCATAGATTACATTGATGGAGTTACAATCCATGAACCCTTTCATTTGCCATAGTGTAGTAAGACCTAGATCCAGTTTCTCTGTCTTTTTGGTGAATGGACCCAGGCTGCAATTTCCACATGGGAAAAGGCAATTACTTGGGGTTTTATTCCAAGGGGTTGATGGTGGTGTTATTTTATCTTGTTTTTCGGGCGTGTGTACCACAAGGTCGCACAGACTTCTAGCTTTTCGAAAAGAGAATATGGGTTTCTCAAACTCTAAGTTACCCGAGTTAAGTATTCTCTAGTGTTTATTAACTGTTTTTTTAATTCAAGTGAACTAGGGCAGAAAGTTGTTGCACAGATTAATTTCCCCATACTCCTTTTGACCTGAGGGGTGAGTAACAGTTCCCTATTATTGTTGGCTGCCTGTTTCTTAGCTTTTTTGATGATTGCATCTTGATAGTTCTTTTCAGTCAGTTTCTTGCTACGTTTCTCATCACGTTTCCCAAATAATCTTATATCTGTGCAATTCCATCTCAAACGTAGGAACTGGCCTGCTGGAAGATTTTTCCTTAGAGAGCAAAGTTGGAATCTATTGAATCGTAATAGGCTATTCCCATTGGTGGCTTTGTAAAAAAATCTCCATTTTCGATATTCAATTTTCTGGGTAGATTCTGTGATCAAGAAAGGCCAAATTAGGTTTGCCCATTGTCATAGTGAAATTCAGCCATGTGTCAAGGGCATTTATCCAGTCTCCAAATACTCTTTCTTCCTCAACTGTGCCTTCCAAATGACAAAAATGTAGTCATATTATTTTCCATAAGGCAATGTGTTCTTTAAAAGGGATTATATCACTGTAAATGAATTTGACTTCAAAGGAATCCACATACAGACACGCCAGACTCGGTGCAAAGTTACTTCCCATGGAAGTACAGTGGGTCTGTAAGAAATATTCCCCTTAAAATTTAGAACAGTTTCAGGTTAAAGCCAGGTGAGTACAGTCAAGTATAAACTCAGGTGGAGTGATTGAGTCCCATTCGGTGTTATTCAGAAGTCTTTCAGTCACCTGTAAGGTTGATTCCTGGTGGATACTGGTATATAGGGATTCAACATCTAAGCTTATCATCAATTCTTTCCGTGAGTCAAATTCAAAGTTGCTCAACAAATTACATCTCTTGTATCTTTTAGATATGATGCCATCTTCTGAACCAAAAGTCTTAAGAAGAAATCACAACATTGAGAGAGTGGTTCTAATGCTGAGTCAATACCCAACACTATTGGTTGCCGGGGGGTTGAGAGGGTACTTGTTCTTGTGGACTTTCTGTAGTATGTATAAGTACAGGACCCTAGGTTGTCTATTACCCAGAAAATCTGCTTCCTCTTTGGTGAACCAGTGATTGTCCAGTCCATTACTTACAAGTAAGGCTCCTAGTTTTAAGTTTTTACTGATTTTTACAGATAAATACAGACAGAAAGCACTGCGTTTCTTGTCTGTATTTATTTTTAAACGCGGAAAAATACAGACAATTGTGCTTTTGTGAGTGACTTTCCATGCTGTCCTTCGTGAATTCCAGGCCAACAGCTGAACAGATAGACAGCATAGGGACGTAAAAAGTAGGATGAGATTTCCTTAAAAACCGGCATATGTTAACATATATCTGTATTTAATGTTAATATTTAGTTGTGGGTGTAGTGTTTTGTTGTACATGGCTGCCTAATTTGCTAAAATGCAACAGGTATCAAAGTATAAGTGCATGTTTATCAGTTAAATAACATGTTTAATAATTAAATAATTGTGGAAATATACCATTTTACAACTCCATGTATCCTCAAAACACAAAATAAATATGGATATATACTAATAACATGGCTAAAAAATAAATTTGGATAAATACAGACGGAAATGATAAAAAATAAATACCATAAAACCGGGAGCCCTACTTATAAGGAAGGCCATTTCTTCCATAATCTCTGGAGTAGGGTGTCTTTGAAAACATTTGAAATTGCATTAGTCATTTAAGAGACAAAGGCAATCAGTATGATATATTGCTCTTGGAGAAATAATCACCACGCCACCCTTGTCGGCTTGTTTGATGACAATAGAGGGATCATTAGAAAATCTCTGAAAAGCTTCTCTCTACTCCTTGTTGATATTATAAAATGTTTTCTTCTTCCTTAAGGTGTCAAGTTCCGAATTGACTGCTTGTTTACATACCAGTACCTCAGGAGGCATTTTGTGTGTTGCTGGTGTGAAGGTGGATTTATTACATAAGTCAATATTCTTGTCAGGTGTATCTCCCATATCATTCACCTCCGATTTGCGGTAGACTACTCTTAACCTGAATTTCCTTAGAAAATCTGCCAATTCCATCTTAAGTCTAAACAAGTCATCATTTGGCGTTGAAACAAAACGCAAGACTCTATTAAGGATTTTACTTTCAGCCTCGCTGATGTTTTTTTCACTTAAATTGATCACAATATCTGTATTAGGTACTTTGACTCTCTTGTTCTTGGAGTTGGATCCCTCTGTTTTGGCCCGTTCAGATCCTGATCTTCGTCCTTCCAAGACACCCTCCTGTCTTTTCTTTTCCCTCTTCTGTTTAAAAAAGAGGGGTTCTGATAATGCAATGAGACGGTCGGGTGGGGTGGGTAGGGTGAAAAAACGTATGCCTGTCGACATCCCCAATCCTGGTGGGGCTGTGGTTTGGGTGTGTAGTTACCCATGGAAAAAATAGACACCAACCTAGTCTATCTTTGGTCATTGTTTTTCCATTCAGAGAGCTATCAGAATCGGAGGATATACTGCTCCGTGAAGATGAATCAGAGTAACCTGGTTTCTTTATCTCATAGTCCTCTTCTGCATGTAGAGATGCTATTGTAGTTTAGGAGGGATATTTTATCTCTACCTTTATTAGCCCTGATGAATGCCCAAGACCATTTGATAGGCTAGTGTATAGGCAGAAACATGTTGGCAGGAAAATAGATGTGGTGGTCACAGTGCCCAAAACAACCCCCTTGGCAGGAAAATAGATGTGAGGGCCATGGTGCCCAGAAACCTCCTCCTTTCCTCTTTTAATCATACCTAGGGTTTCTAAAAGTAAAGGTATATCCTTTAGGGTTACCCTAACATATTTTTATCTGGATCCCTGCAATTATCCAGGAATTATAATCTGTCAAGAACTCCATCGTACTTGTGACGTTGAGTCCGCCCTGGTAGTACCATCTTACCAGGTTGGGGTGAGGAAGCCTATGATGAAGTCTGCCACATTACATGGGTGAGGCTTCCTCATCCAGAAAAACTGCATCAGGCCTTTCAGCCTAGGGATACTAGATATGGAATACGATTTCCTTCCGTATTCATCCTTTATGCCCCGTACTCATTGTGTTTAGATGTGTTAACTTTTCGGAGGATGTACGGTGTGCACTTTATTTCCCTCTTGATCTCCTCATGTGATTTCATACTTTGAATAGTGTGCCAACAATTGACTCATGAAAGGCAAAGCCTCGAGTAAATCATGATGCTCCTCCCACCCTCGCTCAACAATGGTAATAAATAGTAACTAGCATATTATACCTTACATGGTTTATGCCATGCTTCATGTGTATTTATTTTACCAAAAATATATTTCACCAAAACCAGGATGTAGGGTTTACATTTATGCAGCAAGTTAAAATCTCACTTATGTGACTATTAGGAGAGTAGTGTTTCTGTGTAAAATAATTGTCATATGTCATTTGTGAGGCAGTGAACAGCATTTTTCTCATGCCAAGTTTGCTGTACTGTGGAATTAACTAAAATTTGACCTTTGTACCACAGTAATAAATGTGTGAATGTACATTTAGTAGTACATTAGCTCTAAATAACATGTTAATAGGCCACATTTATTTTCACTGCCATGGCATATATGTCTCTCGCTTCATGTGCCCCTACTTTTTTTTAATTACCTGTGAAACATTATGGCATCCAAAATAGAGGGATACGAAATTGTGGCAAATCCAAATTCTTGGGTCCAAAACAGTTGTAATCTGAAATTGTGCAAATATACCTTCAAATTACTTCTTCAGTTCAATACATTTGAATGCGAAGATTGGTCTGTATCAATTTTCATTACCATGTTGACTGGAACTAACTCCATTGGCCCATGCAACCATCATAGCCTGCCTTACTGCCCCTGTAAAGGGTGCTTTAATGTTGCCATAGTATGCGTCTCCTTCCTTCTAACTTGAAAACAAATGCTTATTTTTAAAGTTTGCATTTCTTCTGATATTCTGTTACGAATAGTCTTTCTAAATGTTGCTAAATGCCCAGCCTCTATGATTCTTGCGCCATCCTCTCTTTGACCATCAGATTAAAGACAGTGGTTGATAACTGAATGCATCTCATTTCTCAGTGCTTTAGAGATGCCCGTCATCTGAAGTGGGGGTTCAGAAAATGTATGTTACATGAGTTGGTCTAACCACCTTTGGAGACCCATTTGGTTGATGGGATTACCACCAATATTGTTTTATATTCTTCCTCAGATGGATGGTTCATTCCAAAATCCAGTTATACAGATTTCCAGTCAGTAAATGTCAGGTAAAGATAATTTGTCTTTGCTAGAAGACAAATGTGTCATCAGTTATCAAGTCAGGAACTTGTGTGGACTTTGACATTCCACAAGGTATTTAGCTTTATGGATCCCAAAATTCCTGACCAGTGTGGAATAATGATATCACTTCATGGCCTATTCTAAAACGTTCTTGCCTGGAGGATAAAAATGTTTCCATTTGAAGATACCCTACCAGTTATGAACCAACTCCTAATTCTTGTGCCCAGTGGATCAAACTTGTCACTGTGCAATGCTTCAGAATGGCAGATTTTAAGCAATCGGCACTGATGGCAGCAAGAACTCAATTAAGGGGCTGAACGTGTCCAGGTGATGCTTTTGGTCTGTCAGTATTGATATCTGATTATCTAGTCAATTTGTTAGCCTTCCTTTTCCCCCACGTAGGTCGGAATTTAATGGTCAGAAAATCACAAACTAGAACACATCCCATCTTACGCCTTGGATATTAAAATGTGTAGTAAATTGCAGTTACACCAAACAGTTGCCATATTTGTGGGACACACTAATTAATGCTGCCATTATCATAAGGCCATCTTAAAACAGTCTTAACATTCAATAGCTCTTTAGCTGTTATTGTGGAATTGCATTCACAGGGCATATAGATGCATTAAGAAAGGGCCACCTGACGGGAAGCCAATGTGGTGGGGTCGACAGAATTCTTGCAATATCCCCTTAATAATCATTTGCGTTAACTACAAAAGATAAATTAAATGTATCAACATGAAAGCAACAGTGTATGCCTTATTCTAAGTTAAAGGAGTACTTAGCTCCAGGAGTCTTTGCAAGTGACAGTCCTATCCAGAACAATGCAGTAATATCAGGGCTACTAAAGGAGAAAACCCTTTAAAGAACCTTCTATTAAAATGTAATAACCCAAATAAACTTGAACTCATTAAAACAGGTTGGTGGTTGACAAGGTATCTACAGTGGGATCCTTCTTGTGCTCCATCATTACAGATATTAGTGATATAGAGAGCCTTGGATTTCAAATTGTGTTTAGAAAACATATTAGTTGTGAAGCCTTCGATATACATTATATTCTCCTACAATCTGCAAACCCAACAACTCATGTATGTAGTGGTCAGCTTCCTTACCTGGAAGAGCACACATGTTGTCTATGTCAAATAAAACAAGCAAGGTTAAATGCACAAAGAAGTAGAAAACACATTCCAACTAGCATAACTGTTTTTCCTATAATCAAGATCTTGTCTCAATAATGGTCTTCTCCTTGTTCCCCCCTAAACCAGACTGAGTGGTATGCCCCACATAGAGCTATCTTAGTGTATACACTAGAGAGCTCATATGCTTTAAAAGGACAAATATTAAAGGTTATGGTTGCAATTTTTATAATGTTGCCTTGTGGGAGTCATAGTAATTCAAACAGGTCCTCCATGCGCAATTTACCATAAAGATAAAGAAAGAATTAAGTTGGCATGTGACCTGAAATGTCAAAGAAAACCATTCTCACTATTTTCCATTCCATGGATCCGCAAATATTTGTTTTCCACCTATGTCAAAGCATTCGATTTGCTGCAACCTATTACTACATCTGATATTATATATAAGCAGCAATCAAAACCAAAATATCTATGCATCTGTGATGCCTCTGTTTTTCACTGAACAGGTCTTCTGATTTTGAATAAGTGTCTGATAACATGATTTCCAGTGAGTTGGTAGACCCCAAAGAATGCTCACAAGCAACGTCTTTCGGTTGCAAACGTAGAGTTTGTTACCCTAACAAAACACTTGTCTAAATTAAATAGGGACATCAAGACTAGAGAATCTTTGCACATTTGTTGGAAATGGCCCTTTTTGCAGGGTTATCCCCAAACGTTTTGCTTCTTCCTCGTATCTTTTCCTGACCTGTTTGTGTTGGTTTTAGGACTCTGGGCACTTTACCACTGCTAATCAGTGCTAAAGTGCATATGCTCTCTGTGTAAATTGTGGTATTGATTAGTGTTTCCATGATTGGCTGTTTGGTTTTCTTGTCAGCCCCTAGTAAAGTGCACTGAGTGTGCCAGGGCCCGGGAATCCAATGCTACGCGTGGGCCTGCAGCACGGATTGTGCCACCCACGTGAGTAGCCCGGAAAAGGTACCTCAGACCTGCCATTGCAGAGTCTGCGCGCAGTTTGTAACTGTCATATCGACTTGGCCCGTGCACACACTGGCCAGTCCCTAACCTTCCCTTTTCTTACATGTCAGGCACCCCTAAGGTAGGCCCAAAGTACCCCTGTGGGCAGGGTGCAGTGTATGTGAAAGGTAGGACATGCCCTGGTGTGTGTGGCATGTCCTGATAGTGAATTACAGCCCATTTAGTTTTTCACTATTGCAAGGCTACCTGTTCCCCATAGGACAGAATGGGAAGTTTGTTTATAACATTTTATAAACATAACTGGCCCTGGGAACTAGGTAGGAAAATAAAATTTAGTATGCCTGAACTCAGAATCTAAAGATGCATCTTTTAGTGAAGGTGATTTTTACGTTCTGTGTTTGAAAGTACCACTTTTAGAAAGTAGGTATTTTCTTGCTCAGTCATCCCGTGTGCCTCTGCTGGAATGTGGATTGCCTGTCTGGGTTTTGGATGACAGATGGCTGGGGGAGCAGGAGGGGCTCCAGATAGTGTAGGTGGGTCAGGAAAGGGCTGAATAGACCTGGGCTGCGATGGGGGAAGGGGGAGGAGATTTCCTTGCACCTCAAAGGGCCTGGTCTGCCTCTGACAATGCCGTCTCCACCCCCTGCCAGGAAATCACACCGGAGAAGGCAGAACTGGTTCTGGCTGGGCACAGACACCCTCTGCCTAGAGGATCAAAGGATTTTTGGATACAAATACTGGGGCCCAGACCCCTGAACTTTAGAACTCTTTTGGATCAAGAAGAGTGCGAAGAAGAAGAGCTGGAGAAGCTGTGAGGAGGGACTACCACTTTGCTGTGTGCTTTGCTGTGTTGGCCTGCAGTGGCTGCTTCTGTCTTGGGCAGTGAAAGGACTGGACTGAACTTTCTGCAATCTACTTTGTGAGTTTCTCCAAGGGCTTGAGGTAGAGCTTGTCCCCTGTTCAAGAAGTCTCAGGAACAACAAAGACTTCAAGCTCTTCTTCCCTCAGCACTGGGGACTGTGTGTTTTGTGCTGCAACAGAAGAAAAGCAACCCGACGATGTCTACGACGCTGCTGCCGACTCTGTGTCCTGAAGGCACCGCAAAGGGCACCGCCGCAACGCCGCACCGCGACCCTGGTCTCACCGACAACGCCTGCTGACGCCGCCACCGAGCCGCTGCTCGCACCGCGACCTGTGGGCACCGCACTCCGCACCGCTTCGCTTCACGATGACGCCTTGGCACCGCAGAGGGCACCACCGCAACGCCGCACCACGACCCTGGTCTCACCGACGACGCCTGTTGACGCCGCCACCGAGCCGCTGCTCGCACCGCAACCTGTGGGCACCGCACTCCGCACCGCCTCGCTTCACGGCGATGCCTTGGTATCCCCGACGATGCCGCTCTATGCCGAAATCGACGCCGCTGCTTGCCCCATGGTTCGAGGGCACCGCTCGTAAAGTTACACGACGCACCGCCCTCAGCCCGCACCGCAGCCTTGGCCTACTGACGCCGGCGCCATCGACTCCAGTTCGTCAGCCGACGACAGCGCTTCAGCAACGACGATGCCGCGGCTTGCACCGTGACCTGCCAGCACCGTGACGAGCACCGCTTTCATTTCGCACTGTGACCCTGGTCTCACCGATGACGCCATCTGATGCCGCCACCGAGCCGCTGCTCGCACCGCGACCTGAGGGCACCGCACGCCGCACCGCTGCACTTCGCACCGCAGCACACGACGCCGCCGACGCCAGCGCTCCTGACTCCATCAGAGAGGAGATCGACCTGCAACGCATGTGACTTCGAGGGCCCCGACAACTCCTGCACCGACCTCCGGAACCGACGCCTGCGGACGCCGTGTTTTCGGAAGCTCAGCGAGAGGTCATCGACGTCCTGCATTTCTAAAAGGTACTGTTTTCGGGTCTTCCCGACACCGTAGCTGGCCCGCGACGCCGCGGTCAGCCAGAACTGTTTAGATTTGTTTGCTCACGACACCGTGATAGCCCCGGACGGAGCTATCGACATCAAGGAACAGTTTTTAAAGCGTATTTTGATAACTGTGGATTTGTAAGTACTGTATTGTGGATTTTTATCGTTTTTGGTCTTGTCTTAAGTATATAAAAATATTGGATATTTTTCTAAACTGGTGTGGTGTCCTTTTGTAGTGCTTACACTGTATTACTGTTGGTTATGTGCAAATGCTTTACACACTGCCTCTAAGATAAGCCTGACTGCTCGTGCCAAGCTACCAAGGGGGTGAGCAGGGGTTATTTTAGGAGTGTAACTCCCTTATCCTGACTAGAGTGGTGGTTTCTGCCTGGCTTTGGCACATGCCCTAGCCTGCTAAAAATCCCATTTCTAACAACATTCCATACAGGGATTATGGTTGGCAATCCACAACCAGGCCAGTGTAAAATAACATCATAGATTGTCAATAAGATCAAAGTTTGGAATGAGATCAATAGAAACAAAACTTTGTTCTTTGATTGGGAGCCTGTCAGGTCTGTGGATTTACTGCACACCCTCTTTCAGCCTTAATCTTAATCATAACAAGTATCTCGGATTGGTATGAATATTTGACATCATTTAAGTTTTTAGTTGCCCCTTAGGTTATCATGGTTCTGGCCTCAAGTGGGACACTACTAGTCTGCTGCCTGAAACAGTCAAGACCAACACCATAGTCTGGATGATGCTAGCTTTTTTGGCTTTGGATGGTGACTCAATGGCACATAATTGAGCTGAGAAAATTCCTGAAAGGTTCCTCTTGGATTTATTGATACAGACCACATAGTGGGCAGCATTCCCAAACCATAGACAGAGATTGGTTGTTCTCTTTTTTTATCCTTCCATGGAAAGTGGACCCTTATAGCACCCTAACTTCACAGCCTCTTTAATGCTCTCTATCCGTTAAAAGAGTAATTTTTTTATTGGACTGTCAAAACACAAAATAATTAAAACACAAATAAAGAATTAATAAATCCAGATACTTTGGTTAATTAATCAAATATTTCTCCATTATTATGATCAAATATATTCACATCAGTTCAAAACCAAGGTAAATATGTCAATTACTTCATTAAATTAGATATTCTCCAACATTTTTACAAGCTAATTAGCGTATAACTCTATTTGTATTGCAGAAAAAGAGGAGGTTATCAAACATTTACCTGATGGTAAAGCAGCTGGAGAAGACGGGATTCCCTCTGAATTTTTAAAAATGTTTAATGAGTCTTTATCTCCATGTATCACTATTTTGATTAATGATCTTCATTCAAAGGAAGCACCCACTACCGTCCTAAATTGTAAGAGAGTAAGTTTTGTGTTAAAAAGATACAAATCCTCAGGGTGTTAATTCCTGCTGTTCTGTAACTGTTCTTAAATCCGATTACAAAATAATAGCTGAATAGTTAGCTAATCCAGTTTCCAGAATAGTTCATTAAGACCAGAACAGTTTTGTAACAGATAGACAATACATATAGATCACTTTTCTTATAATTCCCAAATTCTGGAAGCTATAGTAATGTGAGACACAGAGAAAGCTTTCAATCTCATCTGCTGGGATGCAGCATTTGCTACACTTATATTTTTTGAATCTCATACTCCTTTTTTACGTTGATTACCAATTTATTTACCAGGGCTATTGCATCCATTGTAGTAAATAATAACATAGTGGACTCCATTGTAATTCTTATGGGAACCAGACAGTGATGCCGAATATTTCCAATCTTATTTGCCCTGTTCATTGTACCTCTTGCAATCTCAGGTCTGGATATCTCACTTCCAGTGTACAACCTACCTGAAATAAAACTTTGTGCACCTGATATTGCATTGTATTTAAATGCTAAGCAGCAGAAAATCCTCAAGACATTAGAGAAAAATCATCAGAAATTCACCACAATTGGAGGCTACACAATAAACCATTAAAAAATTAAATGTTGCTGTTTAATTGCTCCAGTGCCATACTTCCAGACTCAGTGAAAGCAGGTTACTCACAACGTCCCAAAAGACACATTGGTATTTATGTCACAGAAAACTGTCAAGATCTCTACACACTTAACTATCAACCTAGAAGAGAAAAATTCTGTGGCTTGAATGTTGAAATTTGCTTCCAATAACTTAATTGGTGCTTAGGATGTGTTGAACATTTCCTCAGCACTGGCTCTCAGGTGCCAAGGACGTGTCCAACACGCCCTGGCATTAGAGGCAGGAAAAAGAGGGTTTCTATTTTTTCATCTGGCTTGACAACGCAGCTTTCGCCACACACTTATGTGAGCATCACTAGAGAGGGGCTATGGCTCCACCCACATGTTGGGAGCCAGGAGTACATGTTTTGATTGCGCAGAAGTTGTGTGCTTCCCCAAAAAAGTGTGGGCCCTCTACACAGCTGTGTAAGCTTGGTTTATTCACCCTGGTGCCTAAGCTTGAATTTTCAGGGACATATGCATGACACTGTAATGCTATGAAAGTGTCTTAGATTAACCTACATTGATGTTTTGGTCAGGCTTGACAGTGCAACTGTCACCTGACCTTTTAACCTACACCAATATTATTCTGCTGTTCTTGCTTCCACACAAATTCATATCCATTCCCATGCTATTTACTGGGTATGCTTCACAATACATACAACATTACCTTAAAGCCAGACCTGTTGAAATTGCCAATGCTTGTTGAATATTCAGGTCGGGCTGCTGGGGAACAGCTTTCCCAGCAGTCCAAGGTTGTTTTTTGGAGGGGATAATGAACTGCGTGCAGAGCTGGCTAAGGAAATTACAGTAAAAGTAAAAGGAACACATTGGCTTATTTTACTTTCAATTGCATCACTGCTTGTGGGCATTTCCCAGCTACCCAAGCACCAATTTAGATGGGGGAGGTATCCTTGGGAAGAGACAAATCTCCCCTTTCCAATGGCATCTCTTCCTAGTGGATGCCTCAGGAGGGTGACCTCCAAGTAGGAATCCACCCACTAAACACTACTAAAATATGTTGTGCTCTGCAGGGTACAAGATCAAATGTCGGAAAAGACAGCACAGACTTCCATCCCCCAGAGGTTTTTAAATTGAGTACCAGTAAATTTGGTACTAGTAGCACTTGTTATTCAAAGTGCTTTGAAACAGCATCAGTGCAGTCTGAAGCGCTACTGAAAAAAATATTTTAAATAAAATTATTAGGGTGGGGCATACACCACATCAGGGTTGGACTGGGAACAGCAACCAGCCCTGGCAGATTTCTGCTCAGACCGGCCCCGGGAGGGGTGAGGGGTGGGGGGATGGATAGGGTGCTAGTGAGAAGCACCGCTCCCGCTTTTGTTACAGGGGACTGATACTGCAAAACCGGCACCCAGTAACAAAACCCGCCCCCATGGGTACAAAACCGGCCCCCATCCCTCCGGCCCACCGGGGAAACGCCCGGTGCCTGCTATGGCCAGTCCGGCCCTGCACCTCATATGCCATCAGCTGGTCTTTAATTTAATATACCAAGGGTTGTTTCAACTCCATTAAAAATATCCGCCTATCAGAGAAGCCATTTTTTAATTCATTTTGCTCTGCTCTATAATTACAAACATGGACGCGAATCAGGCTCTACCGTTTTTCGCTTTTACTACATGGGCAAGAGTTCAGCAGAGAGAGGTAAATCACAACCTGACAGAGAGAGAGAGAGACCCGGTACATCCCTGCGATGGTAAACTACAGAAAGAATCACAAGTCACAAGGGCACAGTTGTCATTAGTATGTACATTTTAAAAGCCCGGTCAAAAACTATCAATACATCCTACTTAATTTATCACGTTGGGAAGATTGATGCTCGCAAATGTGAAACATTGATTCGGAGTGCCCTTTAAAAAAAGGCGATGACGAAAATACTCAAGGACAACTTCCGCAAAATGCATAGCCTAGAAATTAATTATTGTATTTTTATCAGATCTGCAACTGCCTGCTCAGTCCATTCTGGTTGATTGCCATTTTAATGAAGGAAAGGGATAGACCGTTTATGTAAAGAGACACTTCAGAATTGATTAGATGTAAAGATAGATTAGAATTTTTGCTTTATTGACAGAAAGCCATTAACCAAGCAACCTATAGACACGGTCACTGAAAGTTAATCGAAGTGCATAGTAATTCGGCGGTGCTTTGCGCGACACTCATACGAGCGTAGTGCTTCTGTTCATGGGTTTTTGGTTGTAAATGGTATTGAGTGTGCATTAGGCCACCGTGTGTAGTGCTGTTAGCAGGTTCCCGTACTCTGCTGTGATTAAAAAGAGAAAAGGGAGCGACGCTTAACATCTCATAAAGCTCTCCAGAAAAGGCACATAAAAGTCATTATGAAGCCGGGATGGTGGGTAGGCGAGTGGAGCGCTCGCTGCTGACAGCTGGTGTGATCTGAGGTTCACCAGTCCCATTTCCCACAAGGCCGACGCATCCTCCCACCATTTCGAGGTTGGTAAATTCAGCACCAATAAACTGGGTGAGGGTAACGTGTTGTTTTGTGAGATGTATTTTAAACACACTTCGGGCCGTTGGTGCCTCAGTAAAGCTAATATCAAGCATTATACAAAGAAGGAAAAGGATAGGTGAAAATATTCAGAATAAAATAATATCTACTGTGTTGAAGTAAGGAGCCAAGGCATGGCTCTATGACATGATACACTCATGTGGAATGTTACTAGCTGTATTATAAAAACTGAAAATGCAATAAAAATGAGTTTAAAGAAAACATTACGAATAAAAATAAGGAATATTGCTTAGACATGCTAAGTGGCACTCCTTTTTGGGAGTGAAAAACCACAGGCAAGTACAAATTAAATAAATAGAGGAAAAGATAAACGGATAACGGTTTTAGATCATTGGGAGCCATTCGGCATATGTTCTGTCCTCGTCTACGTTTTTGTTTCCATAAGGCTATCACTGCAGCAGTTGCTTCAACCATCCATCAACTGATGAGCGATTAACAGGGAGCACAAGGTGGGATTAAATATACAATCTGGAAAGCTTCTCTCAAAGTGCGTGCACATTTCTTAATATACATTTGACTACATGAAAATAATCATGGTATTTAAATCAGTGAACATCGACAGCTTTTATAGGGTGCCCTGTAGAAGATAGGATCAGATAAAGAAAGTTGCAAATTCTAAGACGATTTGAAACCTCTACTGAGTTCTGGCTGTTGTCACATTTCTCTCAGTGTGTCAGGTAAATTACTGATACTGCATCCTATGACAGTACAACCAGTCAATGGGCTCAGTTCTTCAATGACACCCTTCTGAACACCCAGAAGTCAGTCAGTTTGATCATCCCTTGGCACATAGTGCTTCTAATCAAATTTTGTTTAGCCACATGAGCTTTTAGCAGGGAGTAAGTCTTATGCCTTAGCATTCAGTCAGTGGGTTCATATGGTGGGCCTTTTACTTGGCACAGTTGCAATTTGCAGTTGGTGGCTAATAGAGGGGCAGTCACTGGCATTCATTCCTTTATCTTGCCCCAAGGGCCGGCTGCTCACTTGTCGATCAACAGACGAATTAGGAGAAGCTTCACAACTGTGGAATTTATCAATGTCCTCAGGCAGAGTGGGGGAAAACTTTAGGATTTTGGGATGCAGAAATGACATTTTCTACATTCATAAGATGGGATCCCCCTGCTTTTATGCCATTAAGTGGGCTTCATGCAGGCTGAAGTTCTTGTATGCCAATGATCTCTGACTGACTCAGTTGCTATGGACAGCTCAGACAGTTCTTTCCTTGAGGTGGGCTACTTCAATTGCCGGAGTTTGGACCTTTAATGCCAGAGATTCATACAATAATAGGTTGGTATGGACATATGATTCTCCTATTTTTATAACGAAGGATCAACATGGTGATCCCAAATAAACATACTCACTAAAATATCAGTAGCGGATTCTATTGCACCTGGGGTGGCTAATATATTTCATTCGCCCTTCTCTTTCTTGCCTGGCTGAGACCTCTCACCCAGTAGTTGCTCTGGCAACTAAGTTACAGTTGTTGAAGCCCAATGCTCTTCCACACCTCTCTCTTGAAAATTATGAAATTTGGTTGAAATCACAGAGAAGGGTCTAAGACAGAATCTAGGATGTTTGTACTCAGTTTGCACACTCCAGTCCAGGGCTAAACCAAGAAGGTCAAGCAGGAATATATTACTTGAGTGGTGCTATGACAAGTTTCATGGAAAAATGATTAAGGTGAAAGACAGCGGAGAGGGGGACAAATTGGGGCATAAGTTCCAGTGGTAAAGAAAACAGGCAATGTGGCACAAGAATTGAACAAGGTGGTTCGAAGGCTAGGAAGGCGGAGTGAAAACGTAATTGTAAAATGCGAAAATACAAGGAAATTAAATGGGTAGAGGAACAGTAAAGACATATGGATGGTAATAAAATGAAGCATTTTCTTTGCTTGATTGAGCCATCAATTGATCTCAGTGTTGAAAATGTTACAAATGTTTTTCAACTTTGTGGGACAGAATTGAAGAGTACCTCCAGTGCACATGCGTAAGTTTCGCTGTGGCAGATCTTTCTTGACCAGGTCAAGATCGGGAGTTCCAGTATATGAGAATATTGGAAAGGTGACACTTCGTAAGAACTTGCTGGAACTGTGACTATTCCTGCTAATCATGTTGTCCCTCATTTACAAAATAATATGTGTATCTAAATTACAGTGTAAGGGCAAGTGATTTATTGAATCAGGATCTTTGGCCATTTACATCCAGAAACGGAAGGTACGACCAGGTAGCATCTTTAAGTAGGACAGATTTTCTGAAAGGTGGACATTGTAATTTAAGGATGGGAACATGGGTAGAGGGTATGGGATAATACTCACAGATTTGTAACTTTGGAAGTGTTGCCAAAGAATCCCAATGCACTTTTTTTACCCTGTTGGTACACATGCATTTCTTTTCAAAAAGGTTGGGGGTGTGTGTGTGTGTATGTAGGTATATATTTCCATGCCTTTGTCCCCACTGTCAAGGAACACCAGGACAAATCCGGAATGCTTATATTTATTTAAGCAATGCTGCCTCATCAACGTATTTCAGCCATAGCCTCGTAACGGTGAACAAGGCTATGGCTGAAACGTTGGTGAGGCAGCATTACTGAAATAAATGATATAAGCATCCCAGAGTTGTCCTGGTGCTCCTAGAGGGTGGGGACAAAGGCGTGGACATTTTTGAGCTTCCAGAGCCCGACCAGGACCAAAGCGTCACGCAGCCCTGGGTCTCCGGATTTCGTTGTTGTGGAATGTGTATATATTCCCAGTGATACTGAGTCAGAAAGAAGTGGTGACTCTGCATCCGTAACACGATCTACAATGGGCCCCCTTACATACGCTGAAGAGATGGATTTTATCAGGGAGCAGAGAAAACAAACATTACGACCGAGGAACACAAGCGCAATGTCAAACAGAAAAGGAACATCCGAAGACGCGAAAGGCGTAAATGCCTCCGGCTCCAAAGGCAGGGGAAATCAAAAGAAAACGTGGCAGCGTCGATAAATACAATTGATAGAACCATCATCAATTTGACACACATTGAATGCAGCAGAAAAACAACTTCTAGCATTGGGTTTAAGTTTTTGCCCAGAAAGTAATTTTAACTATAGTGAAACTCGAGTTGACGTGTATAAGTTTATTCGCAAACTCAAACTAAAAAAGTTTTTCACAATTAAAAATCATGGAGTCAATCGTAAAGAGCAATCAAACCAGGTACTCAATACTGTGCTAACAGCTGGCGAGATACCATTTCTTACCACACTACATGCATTACATGAAGACCAACAAGAGAGTAATACATCTGAAATGAGCACTCAGTCCATGGCAGAAAAAGAAGGAATTAACATATCGGCACCGGGATTGAGTCCGTTCAAAGCATCATCCACCTTTGTGCCAGTTATGCCTCGTGATGCAATCGATATATTCCACGATAGGGTAACTGAGGAACTAAAAAAGCTACACCGCAACACCTTTAGAAACACAAAAAGAAATGCTAACCACCAAGCAACTCAGTATTTTCAACTTATGAGCAAACTTAAAAACAACAAGGCTGTGATTATTAACAAGTCAGACAAGGGTGGTAATATTGTGCTTTGGGGAAAGGAGGATTACAAAGCTGAGGCATACCGGCATCTTAATAATCCAGACTGCTACTGCACAATAAGCGCATTGGATATTAAAAAGATCAGCATGAACTACAAGGATGACCCTTTTTCCTGGAAAAAAGATGGATTAATTACTAAAAATGAATTTGATTTCCTCAACAATAAATTTCCCACAATACCGACTATTTATTTCATCCCTAAGGTCCATAAAGGAATAGTCCAAGTGCCTGGGAGACCTATCATTTCAGCAAATAATGGTATTTTTGAAAGCACAAGCAGATATGTTGACTATTATTTACAGGAATTTGTCACCAGCCTTCCAATGTACATACGGGACTCCAGTGATTTCCTTCTCAAACTTAGTACACAAACTTGGTCCACCGACTACATGTTCCTTACCCTTGACATAACTGCCCTCTATACAAGCATTCGACACGATGATGGGATTAAGGCAGTTGATTTCTTTTTAAAGAAGAGACCAATTTCTATGTATAAACATAACATCATGTTACTTAAAATGATCAGATGGTGTCTATGCAATAATGTATTTACGTTTGATGGAAAGTTTTTTCAGCAACTACAGGGGGTAGCTATGGGGGCATGCTTCTCCCCCAGCTACGCGTGTTTGCACGTTGGCTGGTGGGAGGAGCATGTCCTAATAACACAAAATCATGATGCTTGGATCAACAATGTAGTAAAATGGTGGCGATACATCGATGATGTATTTATAATTTGGAAAGGAACCCAAACACAGGCTGAAAATTTTGTAGATAACTTGAACTGCAACTAAATGAATTTGAAATTTACATCACACATTGACTCATGTACTACCAATTTTTTGGATATTACTGTATACATTAAAGAGGGTCAAATTGAGACATGCTTATACAGGAAACCTACTGTTGGCAGCGCATTATTACACGCAAACAGCTTCCATCCACAGCACACAATCGCTAGCATACCATACGGTGAGTTTCTACGCATCCGACGAGCATGTAGCACACAAGAAGCTTCAGAGTTGCACCTTACCGCAGCCAAACAAAGGTTTATAGAAAGAGGCTACAACCCCATTAATCTAGATAAAGCCCTGATCAAAGTCAACAGCAAAAACAGGCAATCCCTGTTAAGTGGCAAGACAACTGAGGAAACCACAGAAACTCTGGCACGTGACAATGACAGCACTGCCAACGAGATGGGCAATGGTCAGTGTAGACTTATCACCACCTACAGCAAACAAAGTAAGGCCATTAAAGCTATTATTAATACACAATGGCCCATTGTGTTGACTGATGCCACACTGAAACCTATCCTGTCCACCAGACCCACGTTAACTTTCCGCAAGGCATATTCTATGCGTGACGACCTTGTGAGAAGTAGCCCGGAATGTGACAACGCAACTAGCTGGTTGTCCCCCAGACGAGGTTTCTATAAATGCAGTACTTGTCGGGCTTGTAAATTTGGAATCAATACCACCACATATTCCACAGCTTTTTCTGATATACCTGTTAAACTCATAGGCCATTACACATGTCGAACGGAATTTGCGGTCTATGTGTTACAGTGCATATGTGGGCTACGCTACATAGGTAGCACTAAGTTACAAGTCTATGTATGCATATTACAACACCTTCGCACCATAGTAAACTCTGACCCTGCATATCCCGTTGCTCGACATATCAAATTTGAACATAACAATATCCTTAACTGTCTCCAATATTTTGTGATTGACAATGTTCCAGCCAGCAAACGGGGTGGTAATCGAGAGAAAAAGTTAAGACAACTAGAGAGTAAATACATAGTTGAACTCGATACCAAGTCTCCACATGGTCTGAACTTATGCGAAGACTTACATAACTTTCTATAATTATATACCTGACAGTTATGCTTTACCGCTACCTGTAGCCAGCAATGCACCACATACTGAGTCAATTCAATTTACCGTACAATGTTATAGTCTATATAAGCAAAGACACCACATTTTAGAATTATATTAGCTATATATTTGGATCGGAGTATTAGGGGGCTCCCTTATGCTTTTAACCTACTAATATTTAAATGCAACATATAGTTCAAAAGCTAGCCATTCGTAATAATTTTTTCTACGTTTTTAACACACATATGCACTTTAGACACCTGGTATTTTATCATCTATTTTTGCACTTTACTAGTCAGCATGGCAATCTACAAATGTAAATTTTGAGAACATGTTTACATATAATATACTTCTTTTAAGTCGAAGATCTTTATTTTATCATACTTGTATTTGCACATGGTATTTATTTGACTTAATATTTAATGATAACCGGTTTTAGTGATTGTTTACATATTTATATTCTGCTTTTATTAAATCATGTATTATTAATACCATTTTAATTCAGTGCATGGGCATCTGTGATAAATTGCATTCATGCATCCTATTAGATAGCCTTATGTTCTTAAAATGGTGGTATTATTATTTATTTTTTCATTAAATTATTTATTTATTTATAATATATTGCAGAATGTATAATATTTGTCAACTTACATTGACATTGGTCACTATCTGGTATTTTGCCTGTTTCATTTCTTTATGCTTTACATTTATATACATTGGATGTTGTTCTTACTTTCAAATTGGAGCTAGAATAGCGATTGCATTGGTGCAGGCAATTATGTATATTCTTTCCAAAGAAAATTCTTTATATAAATTCTTTAAACGCAATGTGTATATACTAGTGGATCGGGTACCAATGTTTTGACCATGAAGTAATGTCAATGTTTACATATTCTAGCCGGTTAAGCTAACAAGACATACGTAGATCTTTAGTATTTTCTCTATGCCTATGCTTTAGTGCTGAAGTTGGTGTCACATGTTCATTTTTTTCACGTATATAGTATCACTTGCACGTAACGCGATCATGTGACCAAGGCCACTGTGTTGGCCGAAACGCGTAATGATCGACTGCACTGAAGACTCTAAATAAAGCGCAACATTGGCAATAAGCTTATCAAGTTGCCCGTATCTCTGGTGTGTGAGGACTGCACGAAGGAGTGGTAATTCGATATATATATATATATATATAAACACCAGCTCCAGTTTCCCTCCAGTTCCTGGATACCGACACAAGGACTCGGGTTTCAATTTTTTAAAAGACTCTCGCTTTTATTTTCTCTGGTAACGCGTTTCGCCTGTCTCCGCAGGCTTGCTCACACAATAAACGCCGCTGCCATACCATCATTTTAAAATCACAAGCTCCCTGATCACATGGACCGCTACTTCCATTGCAATGGAAAACAGACTTTCACAATTCGTGATTAAAACAACATTACATTTGTTATCGTGTTGATCCTTTTTTCCTCATCTTAAATTCATTATTTACACTTTTAATTCATTGCAAAGCCTGTTCAATGGATATCGAAAATTTGGAGTCTTTCATTTCCTGTATATACAATATGCAGTCCATGACAGAGGTTTTTTTCTCTTTCTTTGAATTTCTTTAAACTGAGGATTTAGGCAAGTGCCTGTTTCATCTTGCAGCTTGTGATTAAACATACACATAATATAAATAATTAAAATGTGCATTCAAATTCTAAAAGAGTTTCCAATATTAAAAACACAAAAGTACATATTAAAATCATATGCATTTCACATGTTTCCAAAATTTAAAACCTCCAATAAGAATTTTCAATAAGAATTGTTCGGCAGGTCAACTCGAGTAAGGTGCAAGTGCATCGTAAACAAGTTTCTTCATTCATATATTGTCTGTAAGGGTGTTGGATAAATATATAAATAAATAAATAAATAAATATTCAATGTTGACTTTATGGTCATTATGTTGGAAGTAGTATGAAATAAAGTGCAAGTGCTTCTTTCAATCTCTACTCTGAACAATAAATTCAGACTTAAAGTCAATACTGTACAAACGATAATAAAGTGCAAGTGCTTAACCGATAAATTCATTCTTTATCATCAATTTGGCTATATTGAGCCCCTAGACTTTATGAACAGATGCTAGTGCAACTTTGAATATGTTTTCACTGTGACCTTCTCTCATAATCTCCAATGACCCTGCCTTTGAAAATATATATATACACTCGTGAACAAGGGACTTCTGTTCCCGAAACGCGTTGAGTGGAGCATTTGCTGAAATAAAATCTGCTTGAAGCAATTGGGTGCCGTGGATCATTGTTTTGGATGCAATAATGAAATATGGATATATATATATATATATATATATATATATATATATATATATATATATATATATATATATATATATATATATATATATATATATAAGCAAGAAGATGCCGACGCCTCTGTTTTCAGGACAAACTTGCGCTTTCAAAGTGGCGGCAAAACACTCTCCATCCTGACGCGTTACGGCTTTCCCTAAAGCCTTTTTCACAGGTGAGCAATTTATACCATGTCATGTGACCTCGTGCCCAATTGAGCAGACTGCTCAATACTTTTGTAGTACTTCGGTCATCCATTTACCACAATGCACCTCGTTGATCAAAGTCAAATGCACATCCAGGCTGCAGTGCGATATGGTAACTCAGTGTATAATACTTCAAAAAGCATTGCAGTCACGTATAATTCATTTTATTTCAGTGCATTGTGCTAAAAAATATGCGAAGTGCCGCCACACAGTACTTGCAATGTCTCTTACAGCGCAATTGTCCTGAACCGGCAAGAGAAGGTGAAATACCCCTCTCGCTCCCTTACACTCCTCCACTTACAGTATTTATCTTGGGTTAATCCGTTTTCAGAGTGGAGGAGGCGGGTCAGTCTCCACAACTGTCTCCAGAACATCAAAATCCTCCGCATTAGGAGACAAGGACCCTGTAAGGGCGGCATAAGCCAATGTGGGAACAGAGCCTTCCGTTGTTCAACATGAAAAGAAAGAAGATGCCAACGCCTCTTGTTTCAGGATAAACTTGCGCTTTATTCAGCATTCAAAGCGGCAGCAACACTCTCCATCCAGACGCGTTTCGGCTTTCCCTAAAGCCTTTTTCACAGGTGAGCAATTTAACCATGTCATGTGACCTCGTGCCCAAGTGGGCGGACTTCTCAATACTTTTGTAGTACTTTGTTCATATATTTACCACAATGCACCTCGTTGATCAAAGTTAAATGCACATCCATGCTGCAGTGCGATATGTTAACTCACTGTATAATACTTCAAAAAGCACTGCAGTCACGTATAATTCATTTTATTTCAGTGCATTGTGCTAAAAATATGCGAAGTGCCGCCACACAGTTCTTGCAATGTCTCTTACAGCGCAATTGTCCTGAACCGGCAAGAGAAGTTGAAATACCCCTCTCGCTCCCTTGCACTCCTCCACTTACTGTATTTATCTTGGGTTAATCCTTTTTCAGAGTGGAGGAGGCGGGTCAGTCTCCACAACTGTCTCCAGAACATCAAAATCCTCTGCATTTGAAGGAGACCGGGAACCTGTCAGGGCAGCATCAGCCAATACGGCAATGGAGCCTCCCATTGTTCAACATGAAAAGAAAGAAGATGCCGACGCCTCTTGTTTCAGGACAAACTTGCGCTTTATTCAACATTCAAACCGGCAGCAACACTCTCCATCCTGACGCGTTTCAGCTTTCCCTAAAGCCATATATATATATATACACGAACACATATAAATAAATATATGCATATACATCATACATATATATATATATATATATATATACACACACACATATATCTATTGTTAGAAATGGGGGCATCTAGTTGGCAGTGGCTTGCACCCTGTCCAAGTAGGGGCCCTTCTTTCTAGGCAGGTTAAGGGAGTTACACACCCAGATAACCCCTGCTCACCCCCTTGGTAGCTTGGCACAAGCAGTCAGGCTTGTCTCAGAGGCACTGTGTAAAGTATTTGCACATAACATACAGTAACACAGTGAAAACACTACAAATGGACACCACACCAGTTTAGAAAAATAATGTATCTTTAACTAAACCAAACAAGACCTAAACAAAAAAATCCAACATACACAACTCAAATTATGACTTTTACAATGTTTCAAGGGGCGTGGCCAAGATGGCGGCTCGGTAGGACGCGAAACTCCGCTCCTCCGGCCCCGCCGATCCTCAGCTTTGTATATGCCCCATCCCCTGGCTTGTAAATTGCGGAACACCGGCTGGCACCGACTTGTGACTCCTCCGGTGTTGCTGTGAGGACATACGCGGGCCGCCTGGGCGCTCCTGACGGGGCTCCTGCTGGGACCGCGCTGGAGCTCCCGCGAGCGAGGCGGCGGCCGCGGAGATAACGCTGGTGAGACCTTGGTGCGCTTTGCTGCAACGCTGCCGGAGTGGGCCCCGGAGCACCCGATCCTCCGCGACTGCTGCCTTTACCGCCGGACAGAGGTCCCAGAGGACAGGCGGCCCCCGCTCCGCGGGACTACAGGTGCGGCCCGGAGCGTGGCCTGCCGGGCGCCCACCATTTTGTCTCCTTCTTTGCTCCAGCCTGCCCGTGCGCTAGCGAACGCCGAATCGGCGGCCCCATGCTGCGCCCTGGAGAACTCTGCAAAAACAACAGTTGATGGACAGAATGCAGAACAATGTCATACATTCACCCCAGTACAGAGATCTGGGCCTAAATCCATCGTTTTTTTGCTCACCATGCCATTCCAGTTTGAACCCAGCCATATGCAAATCAGTCTTGACCCTGTGCCTCATGGGAACAGTCCAGCCCGAACTGCCAAGCCAGGTCCTCCCTGGACTGGAAACAAGCATCCTAGGACCGGTTTCGGGGTTTCACCCCTCTTCAGCCAGGATAGCTTAGCTTGATTCCAGTGGCATGGAGAGCACGGGACCCACGTCTGGGCATACCCGTCCCACTCGGGGTGACAAATGCAAAAACAACAGTTGATGGACAGAATGCAGAACAATGTCATACATTCACCCCAGGACAGCGATCTGGGCCTAAATCCATCGTTTTTTGCTCACCATGCCATTCCAGTTTGAACCCAGCCATATGCAAATCAGTCTTGACCCTGTGCCTCATGGGAACAGTCCAGCCCGAACTGCCAAGCCAGGTCCTCCCTGGACTGGAAACAAGCATCCTAGGACCGGTTTTGGGGTTTCACCCCTCTTCAGCCAGGATAGCTTGATTCCAGTGGCATGGAGAGCACGGGACCCACGTCTGGGCATACCTGTCCCACTCGGGGTGACAAATGCAAAAACAACAGTTGATGGACAGAATGCAAAACAATGTCATACATTCACCCCAGTACAGAGATCTGGGCCTAAATCCATCGTTTTTTTGCTCACCATGCCATTCCAGTTTGAACCCAGCCATATGCAAATCAGTCTTGACCCTGTGCCTCATGGGAACAGTCCAGCCCGAACTGCCAAGCCAGGTCCTCCCTGGACTGGAAACAAGCATCCTAGGACTGGTTTCGGGGTTTCACCCATCTTCAGCCAGGATAGCTTGATTCCAGTGGCATGGAGAGCACGGGACCCACGTCTGGGCATACCCGTCCCACTCGGGTGACAAATGCAAAAACAACAGTTGATGGACAGAATGCAGAACAATGTCATACATTCACCCCAGTACAGAGATCTGGGCCTAAATCCATCGTTTTTTGCTCACCATGCCATTCCAGTTTGAACCCAGCCATATGCAAATCAGTCTTGACCCTGTGCCTCATGGGAACAGTCCAGCCCGAACTGCCAAGCCAGGTCCTCCCTGGACTGGAAACAAGCATCCTAGGACCGGTTTTGGGGTTTCACCCTCTTCAGCCAGGATAGCTTGATTCCAGTGGCATGGAGAGCACGGGACCCACGTCTGGGCATACCCGTCCCACTCGGGGTGACAAATGCAAAAACAACAGTTGATGGACAGAATGCAGAACAATGTCATACATTCACCCCAGTACAGAGATCTGGGCCTAAATCCATCGTTTTTTTGCTCACCATGCCTTTCAAGTTTGAACTCAGCCATATGCAAATCAGTCTTGACCCTGTGCCTCATGGGAACAGTCCAGCCCGAACTGCCAAGCCAGGTCCTCCCTGGACTGGAAACAAGCATCCTAGGACCGGTTTCAGGGTTTCACCCCTCTTCAGCCAGGATAGCTTGATTCCAGTGCCATGGAGAGCACGGGACCCACGTCTGGGCATACCCGAAACACTCGGGGTGACAAATGCAAAAACAACAGTTGATGGAAAGAATGCAGAACAATGTCATACATTCACCCCAGTACAGAGATCTGGGCCTAAATCCATCGTTTTTTTCCTCACCATGCCGTTCCAGTTAGAACCCAGCCATATGCAAATCAGTCTTGACCCTGTGCCTCATGGGAACAGTCCAGCCCGAACTGCCAAGCCAGGTCCTCCCTGGACTGGAAACACGCATCGTAGGACCGGTTTCGGGGTTTCACCCCTCTTCAGCCAGGATCGCTTGATTCCAGTGGCATGGAGAGCACGGGACCCACGTCTGGGCATACCCGTCCCACTCGGGGTGACAAATGCAAAAACAACAGTTGATGGACAGAATGCAGAACAATGTCATACATTCACGCCAGTACAGAGATCTGGGCCTAAATCCATCGTTTTTTGCTCACCATGCCGTTCCAGTTTGAACCCAGCCATATGCAAATCAGTCTTGACCCTGTGCCTCATGGGAACAGTCCAGCCCGAACTGCCAAGCCAGGTCCTCCCTGGACTGGAAACAAGCATCCTAGGACCGGTTTCAGGGTTTCACCCTCTTCAGCCAGGATAGCTTGATTCCAGTGGCATGGAGAGCACGGGACCCACGTCTGGGCATACCCGTCCCACTCAGGGTGACAAATGCAAAAACAACAGTTGATGGACAGAATGCAGAACAATGTCATACATTCACCCCAGTACAGAGATCTGGGCCTAAATCCATTGTTTTTTTGGTCACCATGCCATTCCAGTTTGAACCCAGCCATATGCAAATCAGTCTTGACCCTGTGCCTCATGGGAACAGTCCAGCCCGAACTGCCAAGCCAGGTCCTCCCTGGACTGGAAACAAGCATCCTAGGACCGGTTTTGGGGTTTCACCCCTCTTCAGCCAGGATAGCTTGATTCCAGTGGCATGGAGAACACGGGACCCACGTCTGGGCATACCCGTCCCATTCGGGGTGACAAATGCAAAAACAACAGTTGATGGACAGAATGCAGAACAATGTCATACATTCACCCCAGTACAGAGATCTGGGCCTAAATCCATCGTTTTTGCTCACCATGCCATCCCAGTTTGAACCCAGCCATATGCAAATCAGTCTTGACCCTGTGCCTCATGGGAACAGTCCAGCCCGAACTGCCAAGCCAGGTCCTCCCTGGACTGGAAACAAGCATCCTAGGACCGGTTTCGGGGTTTCACCCCTCTTCAGCCAGGATAGCTTGATTCCAGTGGCATGGAGAACACGGGACCCACGTCTGGACATACCCGTCCCATTCGGGGTGACAAATGCAAAAACAACAGTTGATGGACAGAATGCAGAACAATGTCATACATTCACCCCAGTACAGAGATCTGGGCCTAAATCCATCGTTTTTTTGCTCACCATGCCATCCCAGTTTGAACCCAGCCATAGGCAAATCAGTCTTGACCCTGTGCCTCATGGGAACAGTCCAGCCCGAACTGCCAAGCCAGGTCCTCCCTGGACTGGAAACAAGCATCCTAGGACCGGTTTCGGGGTTTCACTCCTCTTCAGCCAGGATAGCTTGATTCCAGTGGCGTGGAGAACACGGGACCCACGTCTGGACATACCCGTCCCATTCGGGGTGACAAATGCAAAAACAACAGTTGATGGACAGAATGCAGAACAATGTCATACATTCACCCCAGTACATAGATCTGGGCCTACATCCATCGTTTTTTTGCTCATCATGCAATCCCAGTTTGAACCCAGCCATATGCAAATCAGTCTTGACCCTGTGCCTCATGGGAACAGTCCAGCCCGAACTGCCAAGCCAGGTCCTCCCTGGACTGGAAACAAGCATCCTAGGACCGGTTTCGGGTTTCACCCCTCTTCAGCCAGGATAGCTTGATTCCAGTGGCATGGAGAGCACGGGACCCACGTCTGGGCATACTCGTCCCACTCGGGGTGACAAATGCAAAAACAACAGTTGATGGACAGAATGCAGAACAATGTCATACATTCACCCCAGTACAGAGATCTGGGCCTAAATCCATCGTTTTTTGCTCACCATGCCATTCCAGTTTGAACCCAGCCATATGCAAATCAGTCTTGACCCTGTGCCTCATGGGAACAGTCCAGCCCGAACTGCCAAGCCAGGTCCTCCCTGGACTGAAAACAAGCATCCTTGGACCGGTTTCGGGGTTTCACCCCTTTTCAGCCAGGATAGCTTGATTCCAGTGGCATGGAGAGCACGGGACTCTGGCATACAGCGGACCGCCTAGACTGAAGGGACAGACTGCGAGGAGGATCACCACCCCATGCATCGCAAGCACAGAGGACCTGCCTGGCGAGGGGGAGACCTTCAACTCGCCATCTTGTCTCCTTCTTCGCCTCTGATCGAGGGACTGCAGGGCCTATGCTCCAAGGCCCTCTACACACGGCACCTGAGTGAGCGACCGCCCGGCGGCCCATTCGATCCGGAGCAAGGTTTGGCCTCTTCACCACTGTGGGCTACCTGGAGAGAGGAATAGCGGCTGGCTGCGCACCGGTGAGTGAGATCCCCGCCCCGAACGCAACTCTGGCTGGGCCTACTTGACACCTGCGCATCGCAGCAGCGGCGGCCCCCGGGGCCTGGCGGGTCCAGGGGACGGAAATCTAGCAGACCAGCGCTCTCTTCCCCCCCAGGCTCCACAGCTGAGTGAACGCAAGGGCAGAAAGATCTGGCCCGCTCTTCGTGCAAGGTGGCCATCTGGACCCCGACTGGGCAAGGGAGGGGGCTGCCATAGACGCTGCTGCCGGCCCACAACGCCACCCAATCTAGCATAAGCTTGGGCGCCCTTTGACGCGGTGCTGGGAGCTTCTCTGCCAGACGACGCCTGCGAATGCACCACGGCCTTCTGTGAAAGCAGCGTGGTCCAGCGGCCCCCCACACACACAGCGCCGCCCTGTTCCACACCCCGGCCGGGTCGCCGGAGACACACCAGGATATAGACAGTTGCGAGACGACTGGTTTGCGAACACTCCCTAATCACCTTCTACGCTTTAATGTGCAAACATGGCCTCAGCCCGAGCGAGAAGGGAGAAGTCCCTCAAAGAGCTACTACTAAAACAACCCGGGGGCCCAGATGAATCCCTGGGAGCGCCCAGAGACCAGGGGCACACAGACGCAAGCGACGGGGCGGACGGCCCGGCCACGAAGGCCTTCATGATGGAGCTGTTCTCCGCCATTAAAGAAGACATCCTTGACCTGAAGGGTCAGCTCTCGGCAGATCTTAAAGAAGTACGCCGAGACGTGGACGAGGTGGGCGAAAGGGTAGCCGTCCTAGAAGAGCATGAATTAGCGAGAGAAGAAGATCTGCACCAACTACAACAGGAGGTCCTCCGGCTGCGGGACCAAAATCTAGACCTCCAGGCCCACGCGGAAGACTTGGAGAACCGATCACGGAGGAATAACATTCGCATCCGTGCGGTGCCCTGGAAGGCAGAAGGCGATAACCTCAGAGAATATGTCCTGTCTCTCTTCCGGCAAGTTCTGGGAGAAGATGGCCCGCAGGAGTATTTCCTGGACCGGGTGCATCGGGTCGGTCTGCCCAGAGGTGGGAAGGCCCCCCCGCCCGATGTATTCGTTTGTGTACACGACTTCCAGCTTAAAGAACAGATCTTACGCAAAGCTAGGGCAGCTCAGCCGATCCAGTTCCAAGGGCACACACCGGCCCTCTTCCAGGACCTAGCAGCGTCTACTCTAGCTAAAAGAAGAGAATTCCGAGTGGTCACTTCCTACCTTCACGACAAAGGGATTCCGTACTCATGGGGCCATCCCTTTCGTATTATCTTTAAACATCAAGGGAAAATGCGACAAATGCGCTCCCTCGCCGAGACCTTGGATCTGCTGGGGTTGGATGCTGACACGAACCCGGGCGAAAAGACAGTCCCACAGACCGGGTCATACGAAAACGTCCCAGATGGCAGACAGTTGGTAAACCGTCGGTCTCCGCAAAACCGGCCCCTGAGGAAATGGCGAAGGAACGTGAGGCAGTGATTTCAACCCTATCTCAGCCCCATGACCGTCCGTGTTCCCCTTGAAGCATTTCAACTTACCTCGAGGGGATGGAAGTAATGACACGGGGCCGGAGGGGCACAGGAGTGGACCGCCTTTCCTGACTCACTGGACTCCCCTCTGCGGCCCGTAGGTCGACAGGTACTTTGTTTTGTGACATTCCGCCAAGGTCATGTTCCCCTTTGATACTTCAAATCAGACGGACTTACGTCTCTTGTTTTTCTACTGTTCTGAGCTCTTGAGAAGCGCCTTCTGTTCTCCCTACAGGCAGACTCATGGCTACTGTTTTCTTCTGGGACTATGTCATGTTGGGATGTACTTTTTGGGTTGTATTCTTGCTGGGTTTTCTTTTGGGGATTTCCCGTATCAGTCACTGCGATTATTACCCCTTCTTGCTGGCCCCCGCATGCTCCAGCCCACCATTCGCGCAGCGCACCCGAAGACCTGGGAGCCCACCTGGCATGCTCGCCTCCGCTGGCTATGCCTAGAGACCTGAAAATTGTGAGCCTCAACGTCCGAGGCCTGAACCACCCCACGAAACGCGCTGCGATTCTCTCCCTCCTTGAGCAGTCCAACGGCGATATCTGTCTGCTTCAGGAGACTCATTTACTTGCTAAAGATACTCCCCGCATGTGCTCCCGGCGCTTCCCGCGCCAATACTGGTCTTCTGGGGTGGCGAAAAAGAACGGGGTGGCCATTCTATTGGGGGCTAAATTCGAGGGCAAGGTGTTGTCTACCTTCTATGAGTCCAAGGGAAGGGTCTTAGCTCTTAGGATTCAGTGGGGATCCACTGTTTTCACTCTACTCAATGTGTATGCACCCAATGCACATCAAGAGGCCTTCCTTCGCAGACATACAACGGAGGGTCTGGCTTCCCCAGATTCTGCACTGGTAGTGGGCGGGGACCTCAACCTAGTTATGGACAACGATAGGGACCGGTCTGGGCAGCGCCACACGCAAGTGGGAGCCATCTCTTCCGAAGGGCAGCACTGGCTAGCAGAGAATGGCCTACACGATGTTTGGCACCTTCAGCATGCAGACACGCGCGATTATACCCACTACTCGGCAGCACACAAGACATACGCACGTCTAGACATGTTCCTGGTTTCTAGTGCGCTTCTCCCTAGGGTACACGACGCCTCCATAGCCACACGCTCCCTCTCTGACCACGCACACATCTCCCTCTCCCTGCGTCCTGATGGGATCGGTCATGCCCCTGCTAGATGGCGTCTGCGCGTAGGCCTCTTACACTCCCCCGATATCGTTAAAGAAGTGCGTGCCAAGATTGTGAATTACCTACAACATAATGATACCGGTGAGACTTCCCTAGCTACTGTTTGGGACGCTCTCAAGGCGGTGCTACGTGGGGAATTCATGGCTATTTCCTCTGCTGAGGCCCGTCGACATAGGGAAGCCCGCTTGGATCTTGAGCAGGAGGTGGCAGAACTGGAGGCGATACATAAGCGCACGGGAGCCCCGTGGGTATGGCGCGCGCTGGAGAAGAAGCGAGCGCTCCTCAAACGCCTCGACCTCGACAGGGCCGAATACGCCTTGATCCGCCTCCGGCACAAGTTCTATTTGGGAGGTGATAGATGCGGGAAAATGTTGGCACAGAAGTTGCGTGCCAGAGCAGTAGCAGGGAACATCCCTTTCCTTAAATGCTCCACGGGAGAGGAACTCCATCTGGACTCCCAGATTGTCGAGGAGTTCCGTTGCTTCTACCGCACCCTGTATAGCTCCGACAACCCAGACACCCCTGAGGTCCAGGATTACCTAGCCTCTAGCAACTTCACCCGTCTCCCGAAGGCGGAGGCAGATCCTCTAGAGGACCCTATCCGCTTAGAGGAGGTTATCTCCATCTCTAAACTGAAGCTAGATAAATCGCCTGGCCCCGACGGTTACCCTGCCCTGTTTTACAAAAAGTTTTGTCCTGAATTGGCTCCCCTTCTCACCCGCCTCTTCAACTCTTTCCAAGACAGTGGGGCACTGACGGATTCGATGGGGGAGGCAGCGATCTCTGTCATCCTTAAGCCCAATAAGGACCCAGGACAATGCGGTTCGTATCGCCCGATTTCGCTACTCAACATCGATGCGAAACTCTTCACGGGCATTCTTGCTTCCCGGCTGAATCCCCTAATGGCAGGTCTCATAGATCCTGACCAGGCAGGGTTCATCCCCACCCGTCAGGGAAGCGATAACACCAAACGCCTTCTCCACCTCATCGATAGTGTTCACCGCTCTCAGGTAGGCGCTGTGCTATTCTCAGTCGACACGGAGAAGGCGTGCAACAGAGTGAGCTGGGCATACCTCTTCGACGTCCTTCGGAGCTTCGGTTTTGGCCCCCGTTTTATCAAATGGGTACAGTGCATATATCATGCCCCCCCGGCGTTTGTTAGAGTTAACGGGGTCTCTTCATCCCTCTTTGAGATTGCCCGGGGCACAAGACAAGGGTTCCCCCTTTCGCCCCTTTTATTTGCCCTTTACATGGAACCCCTCGCGCAGAAAATCCGTGATCATCCGGGCATTCAGGGCCTCAAGTTCGGAAGCGACATCCACAAGGTCTGCCTGTACGCCGATGATGTCATTTTGTCCCTTGCGCAGCCTCTTTCCTCCCTCCCCGCACTGGTTGACGAACTCGAGTCCTTTGGCCGGTTCTCTGGCTTCAAGGTGAATCTTGGCAAGTCTCAGGTCCTCAATCTGTCCCTACCACAACTACAGGTCCAGGCCCTCCAACAGTCTCTTCCCCTGCACTGGTCCTGCGACCCAGTCCCCTACCTGGGCATCCTTCTGACTCCCTCGCTCCCACGCACGTTGGAGGTGAACTACACGGCTCTGGTAGCGCAGACGCGAAGGGCGCTAGATGGGTGGGCCAAGCACAAGTTGTCATGGTTTGGGCGCATTGCGGCGGTCAAGATGACGATTTTGCCACGCATCGTGTACCTATTCCAGACCCTCCCGTTGGTTCCGCCGCCTAACGCCGTGCGGTCGTTGCAGCTTGCTCTGAACAAATTCATTTGGGGTAATAAGAAGGCGCGGCTTTCGGTGGCGCAGCTATCGCGCTCCAGGGACGATGGAGGGGTGAGGCTGCCGTTAATTCACAGATATTTGCAGGCTGCACACCTGCGGTATGTGCTTGAATGGAACCGTCCACTTTCGGAGAAGCACTGGACCTTTATGGACCAGGCGGTAGCTGGTGCGAATGTCTGGCGCGAAATCTGGCTTCCCCGCCGCCTGCGCTCTTGGGGCCTTTACTCTTCTCCGGTCACGGCAGCCACCATGAACGTTTGGGACAAGGTGGCACTTGCAAAAGGCCTCACTACCTTCCCCTCCCCGATGACTCCACTAGTGGATAACCCGGATTTCCCCCCGGGTGTCAAGACTGCTGTTGCCCAACGATGGAGGGAAGCGGGCTGCAAGCGCTTAGGCCACCTCTTGGACCTCAATGGCATCATCCCGTTTAGCCGCGTGCGCCTCGATCTTTACCTTCCTCGCTCAGATGAATTTTATGATTTACAACTACGACACTGGGCCACCTCTAGGGCCTGCCTTCCACATGCCTCTCGGAAGCTTACCCCTTTCGAGCAATGGATAGCGAAGAAAACAGATGATAAGCACCTCATAGCGGAACTATATGTACTCCTCACTCAGAGCCAGAGAGGGACTCGCACTCGCGGCCAGTTCAGGTGGGAGGTGGAGCTCTGTAGGGTCCTCACGGATAAGGAGTGGGACAACATCCACTACAGAGCACATCACACAGCATATAGCACCGCAGGGACTGAATCCACGTTTAAGGTCGCATCGTACTAGTATCTTACCCCAGCCAAGATCCATCAATGGAACAAAAACCACACTGAAGAATGCTGGCGAGGCTGCGGCATGTCAGGCTCCCTAGCACACCTTTTGTGGCATTGCCCGAGGCTAGAGCGATTCTGGGAGCGGGTCCTAAATGACATTGATGAAGCATTTGACACGAGATACCTCGCTTCCCGGCCTACACCCTACTAGGGCTATCAAACCCCCTCACCTTCCCATTACGGTCACTGCGCGGCATTCAGATGGCATTGGCTCTCCTCGCAGCGCGACAGGCGATACTAGTGCATTGGGGTACTGCTACGGTTCCAGATCACTCGGCATGGCTCCATAGGCTCTGGATGACCCTGGCAATGGAGCGACTCTCGCTGATCCAAAACCAGAAAGGCGAGAAATATGCCGAACTTTGGGCTCCTTTTATAGCATTGTTATCAAAAGATCTCCGTGAGGTCACTTGCCCCAAACTACTACAAGTACTACATTTGATACCTCCTACCACGGACTGAGATGGGCCCCAGATAGGCGAGCGGGAGGGAGTGGAAACGGGTGGGTTTGGTGCTTAGGGTCATTATGCAGCTCTTGAAATCTAGATACGGGTTCCCCTTTTGTTTTACGTTCCTTTTTTTTCAGGGGTGGGTGGGTGGGTGGGAGGGATAAGTTTTTCTATTGTTGTTCCCCCCTTTAGGTGGACTCTCGTTTAGGACCGGCATGGCCCTTTGAATATACAGGCCGTTTTCACCTACTAGCCTTGATTCTATTTGTAGCCAGCCTCCGGGATGTCGGCCTTACTAAGGTAAACCATGTACACCCTTAATGCATTGTATTTAGCCGCCGGCCCCTGTGGTTGTAGGCAATCGGCTGTGTGCACCTAATGAGTCACCTACTTAATAACCTAATAAACAGATTTGTTACATAAAATGTTTCAAGCAATTCTGTTCGTAGAACTCTATGGATGCGGTTATTTTACACAAAGTACCTCAAATGCATCAAAATCTACAGGGCAAAACAGCTGAAAAGGAGGGAAGCATTGGAAAACACAGCGATGCGTTGGTTCCTGAGTCCTTGGGAGGCAATGCGTCAGTTCTGCTGCACGCAGGAAAAGTGTTGCATCGAATCCAGACTGTAGGCGGAAGCGATGCCTCGAAATCAAAGACAATTCTGGTCTGTGGCTGATGCATTGGGAAACCTGTCGCACAAGTGCGATGAGTGGAATTCTGGATGGACTGGAGATCGATGCGGCGGTGGCAAACAGGCACTGCGTAGGTTTCTTCAGCCGCGGTCCCTCGATGTGTCGATCTTGTCAGCTGCACAGCAGGGCCTGCGTCTGAGTCAGTGCGATGGTCTCGGACTTCAGAGACAAGGGGAGCTGAACTTGGGCTGTGGCGGTTTCTTTGGCTGTGGGCAGGCGCTGCGTCAATTTCTTCAGCCGCACTTTGGCGGTGTGTGGAAGTTTCTCCAGCGCAGCAGTGCTGCGTTGGAAAAGCAGGCGCTGGATGGGCGATGCGTCAATTTTGATGGTTTCAAGCAGATATTTGCAGCAGGAAAAGACTCCCAGGGTGCAGAACTGGAATTTGCACCACTCTATAGGTTAGAACTCCCAGCAGTGGAGTTCAGGGATGCTGCAGGTGAAGTCTTTGCTGGCCCTGAGACTTCTTAACAGGAAGCAAGCACACACAAGCCCTTGGAGAAACTTCACAGGCAGGATACAAAGCAAAGTCCAGTCCTTTCCTTTCCAAAGCAGAAGCAGCAACTGCAGGTCAACCCCGCAAAGCTACACACAGCTCTTCAGCTCTTCTCCTTGGCAGAGGTTCCTCTTGATCCAGACATGTTCTAACAGTCTGAGGTTTTAGGTCCAATACTTACACCCCTTTTGGCCTTTGAAGTAGGCATTCTTCAAAGGATTGTGTTTGTAGTGCACAAGTTTCTTGTCCTACCTGGTCTTGGCTCCAGGCACACTCGGGAGGGGGGGAGAGACAGCTTTGTGAGAGGTCAGGCACAACCCTATTCAGGTGTATGTGACAACTCCTCCCACCACTCTAGCTCAGGAAAGCCCATCAACCTGGTGATGGGCCATCAGGATATGCAGGGCACACCTCAACTCCCTTTTAAGTTACTGTCTAGAGTGAATGCACAAACAGGCCCCTGTCAGTCAAAACCAAACGTTGATTCTACAAGCAGGCAGAGGCACAGCATGGGTAAACAAGAAAATGCACACTTTCTAAAAGTGGCATTTTAAACACACAATTTAAAAACCGTCTTTACTAAAAGATGTGTTTAAAAGTCTGAGATCAGAGAGCCCAAATTCCAAATCTCTAGCTGTTCTCAATTGAAAGTTACACTTGTAAGATGTTACAAGGCAGCTCCAATAATAGCCTATGGGAGAGCTAGTCCTGGCAATAGTGAAAAACTAAATTGGCAGTATTTCACTATTAGGACACGTAAAACACACCACTACATGTCCCACCTTTTATATACACTGCACCCTGCCTAATGGGGTACCTTGGGCCTACCTTGGGGGTGCCTTGCGTGTAGTAAAAGGGAAGGTACAGGCCTGGCAAGTGGGTGCACTTGCCAGGTCGACATGGCAGTTTAAAACTGCACTCACAGACACTGCAATGACAATCCTGAGACAGTTTATAGGGCTACTCATGTTTTTGGCACAACCAGTGCTGCAGCCCCACTAGTAGCATTTGATTTACAAGCCCTGGGCCCACCAAGTGAACTTTACTAGGGACTTACCAGTAAATCAAATATGCCAATCATGGAGAACCAATCAGAATTACAGTTTACACAGGGAGCACTTGCACCTTAGCATTGATCAGCAGTGGTAAAGTGCCCAGAGTGAACAATGATCACACATACCCAGTGGCGAGACATTTCAAAGAGGTCCACAATAACAATCTGCAACATCTGAAATATTTCGTTATTGACAATGTACCCATGTCTAGACGTGGCTGCAACCGTGAAAAGCTCCTTAGACAACTTGAGTCACGGTACATACTTGATTTCAACACCAAGACACCGTGGGGCCTCAACATGATTGAGGATTTGTACAAATTCCTATAATGTACTACATGAACCTACCATAGTACACATGTTCCTCTGGCTTGCTGCAATCAGCCATTTGATGTGATTTTTAGCTCTGATCTAATTCTCAGACACTGCTCTCCCGTCTCTCTCTTCTCTCTTCTTTCTCCTCTCTCCTCTCTCCGCTCTTCCTTCTCCCCTGTCCCCTTTTACCTCCTTCCCTATTTCCCTATATCTGTTCCTGTCTTCCCTCTTGTTATCTTCCCCTTGACAATCTGTATTTATACAATAATATATGTGTTTGATGTCTCATCTGTACACTCGTCATGCTATCTGATTGTGAACATAATTGAATGTTCCTCTGCATATATGCCTCGCACTGTATATATTTACACAGCACCTTGTAACCCTTTCCCCTATTTCTTACACTGTCACTTTGTGCACAATAACTCTGCTGTACATATATCACTAAACTCAGCGACACTCTTTCACTTCACACTATGCACGCCGGGCACTCACACACTTCCCATGGTCGTGATCTGCAGCACATTAGACCGACATACATAGACTCAGTGATACAGTTTACGATTGTCACGGGATGGCGCGATGATCACTACACGCTCGATCTCAGCTGTATAGCCACGGTATGGCCTATGAGACTCACACATTCATTTCCTGCATTTAGGCAGAGATTTAGTAGTCTATATATACGAGTATTTTTTTACTCATTACATAATACCATTAGGCCCGTTGGTATCATATTGCCATTTTACCACACCGATTGAACGCCCAGCCGCGGTACAGTAACTCATTATTTAGAGCGAATGATTTTTACCTTACATCCGCGCAATCTTGGCCGACAGTGACATCGCCACAAGTACACATAACTTCTATGTCTACTCTTCACATTTGGTGTGTTGTAGTCTGTCTATGTTATCCATGACCTACGTGATATCTGTCATGCAGTCTTTTTTACCTAGGGGTTGAGAAAAAGTCTCTCTCACCTGTGCTCAATCTAATTGTTAATTATGTTTGTGTTACAACCTTGTAACCTATTTAAGCTCTTCATTTGTATGTAGCGCGTTATGTGAACAAGGCCGCAGGTCGGCGGCCGAAACGCGTCATGTGGACCATGTCTGTTAAATAAATCTACTTTTTCACTCAACCTGGTGTCTGTGCCCGAGCCGTGATTCTTCACATTGATACTGCAAGTATGTGAAGATTTAAAATACAGTTAATCTATTAGGATGCAGTATGCACTCCCCAAGATATGAAGGCTACACTCTTATTTGAGAGGTAGATCACATAGCTATCAGAGTTGGTCTTATGCGGGACTACACACCGTCTTTGGCTATTACGGGGATTGAGGCACCAACATTTGTACAGGTTAGAAAAGGCATCCCTGGCCACTCAGTGTAGAAACACCACTTTCCAGAGCACCACAGTTTTATAGTACTTTAATAGTCTGTAGGCCATGGCAGCTTTTAATATGGTTCTACCTTATGTTTTCCCTAAAAATATTGTGGTATTCTAACTGTCTAGGCAGGAGCAAAAAAACGTAGAATGGAATGTTACAATATTCCAATCTGCTGTTTGGAGAGCCAGTGATGCTCCTTTTGATTGACTTTGCTCCCTCATTGCTTACATATCACTTATGAAAAACTAAAATATGTTGGTAATGTTAACATCGGTGGATAATGACTGGGTAGTAGGCGATCATGTCAATAAACCTGAAATAGAATATCTTCTTTACAGAGTTACAGAAAATTGTTATGTATTTAAAGTTGGCACCCAATGTAACTAACATATTTCTGTCACTTGCAATAAAGCTGTGCCAAATCATTGAGCTTTTCCGCCTGCTTTGACTGCTAGATCCCAGATGTGGCTGCAATATAACTGGGTGCAAAAATAACTTGTGCGAGAAAAGCGCCCAGCATTTCACTTGAAGGGGTTCCACACAATGATAATATATAAACTATTTTAATAGTTAGAGGGACGATGTCCTTCCATCATGGATGAGAGAATAAGGTGGGCCTGAGATATATTTATGTTATATTTTTTACATTTGTTACATTCAGGAAATTTGCATTTCATGAAATTTGCTAAATTTCACCGAATTTTTCAGCTGGTGTAGAAATTGTCTCATCTAGAGATATTTTGTGCTTGAACCAGTGTCGTGTAGGCACAATGCATAATTTTTTTTTTGCCAATCTGTGCTCTCTTGTGTAAAACATCAGGTGAGATACTGCCAAATCCCTTTTCGTGTTAAAGTGTAAGTTCACTAAACTTTGTAAACTTTTCATGAAATTTTATGAAGAAAAATGCAGAAATGTCTGTACCCCTAGACTAAGCCTCTACACACCATGACAGGGGATCCCTGATGTACATATGAGGCTGTTTTACCACCTTCGATCTGACAGTGGCTTCGCTGCTCGACAAATGCTCAAAGTATTTGATCCCAGATACAACAAGTAAGGTTTCTTAAAGCAATCCTACAACACTGTGAGTTATATTCCAGAGTAACCTTCAACAATCTCTGCTTCTTCCCACAAGCTACTAAACTCCTCCTGTTTACCGATCTCCTCTTTACACTAGGTAACAGAACACGATCCCTATCTGTTTTCAGGGTGACATACAGAGACGGATGGTAACGCATCAGAACATATGATGATGTCGTCAAAGGGAGGAGCCTTACAGGCCAGCAGGGAATGTTTAGAAAGTCCAGAAACTCACATTTTGAAAAAATGCAATGTTCATATACATATTGAGTGCACTTTCAATGGAAGTTGACATCAGGACCAATAATATGTAAAAGGTGCACTGTCCCTGTTTGCGGCACAGCGCACTTTTAAACAGCGGCATCGGCGCAAACAGGGACAGTGCGCCCTATTATAGTCAATTCGCTGCCCCCAGGGCAGTCGCAAACTTTCACCTGCCATGAGGGCAGCGCATTAGTGGAAGATGGACCAGCTGCTTGAATCAGCCTGCACTTCAAAGGAGGACAGACATCCCCCCCTGCAGGCGGGTGCAGTGAGTGACTGCACCTGCCTGCAGGGGGGATGTCTGGGGGGTCATTGGAACCCTCATCAGCCCATCCGGAGGGCTGCCCTCAGGGGGCGCACTGACGGTACACCACATTTTTGTTGCACAGTCAGTGCGCCGTCTGAACGCCTTTTCCTCTGCGCTCATGTGTATATTATGATTAAGGCTCCCTGTTTTCCGTTTTTACTGATTTTTACAGATAAATACAGACAGAAAACCATTTATTTTCTTGTCTGTGTTTATTTTTAAATGTGGATAAAAACGGAAATTGGGTACTTTTTGACTGATTCTAAATACACTTCGCCATGACTGCCAGGCCAATAACTGTGTGGATTGATAGGTAAGGGGATTAAAAAGAAAGTAATTTTAGTAAAAGGCTTAACAGCAGTAGCTATGCACAAGGCTGATACTGAAATGTGCATATTTTCATATAAGTGCATTGATTTATCTTCTGCGGGTGTTCATATCACTGAAACCTGGCAGGCATTCAAGCATGACTGCATATTTATTGGTTAAATAAATGTGGAAATATACCAGTTTCAGCTTTACTTTTTTCACAAAACCCATAATAAATATGGATAAATACAGATAAAGTTGACAAAAAATAAATATGGATAAATACAAATGGAAATGACAAAAAAATAAATAGCAAAAAACCGGGAGCCCTAATTATGATGGGGACGCAGAGGCAAAGTGTTGTAGTCAGTTGCATGGGGCCACGCTCCCATGCAAATGAGGGAACACTCCATTGAAATAGCGCCAGTGCTGCATGTGCCCTGCGCTATCGGTATTACAGTAGGGGCCACAGACGCTTGTGCGGTCCCTACTGTTATAAGGGGTTGACATGTTTCTGCCACTTCCTTACTTTATGCTGGATGTGTTCTACAGCGCCAACAATGTCACAGGTTGTGTTTTCATGCAATGATGTTGATATTACTATCATTTGATGTAACTTTCTTGCAGCTGATCTTTTGGGGGTGATACTGAACTGTTGATGAAATATTAAAGACCAAAGTCTTCAAACCCAATTGAAATAGGGTGGTGAGGACCCTAAAGAAAATGCATTCTTGTAAAGTGTTAATGGTTCACTCAACCTGCAACTAGAAATTTAAAAGGACAAATATAGCCCTTATTGTAAGTTAATTAATTTAATTTTGAACAATAGGGCGACTTATTTGATGTAGACTGTTGACCTTTCCAGATATGTTATGTTATGTTAACGGGTTTATTAAGCGCAACAGCTGCCCCAGCAAAGAGGCGTCCCGGCGCTAACTAGCAGTGAGGTGACAGAAACCTGAAAGGCCCTGGGACCTACGGAATGGGGAAGAGAAAAGTTTTTAGAGATTTCCTAAATTCGAGGTAGTTAGTGGACCCCCGAATATGGGCCGGTAAGGAATTCCAGAGGATGGCTGTTCTATTCCGAAAGGAACGACCACCAGCACGAACCCTCCTAACTCTAGGAACCACCACCAGATGTTGTCCCACAGAACGGAGCTGGCGAGAGGGGACATAAGGTGAGAGCAGGTCAGTCAAGATTTTGGGAGATGCCAGTTTCAGAGGTTTAAAGGCTATACAAAGAGCCTTAAACTCGATGCGCCTAGCCACAGGTAGCCAGTGTAAACGGCGAATGGCGCTTGTCACTGAGCAGACTCGGCGCAAACCAAAAAGGGATATAAGTTGTAATACTCTACAAATAGAGTTGAGGTCATCATCGGTTTTCATGCAATATAGAGAATGTCTGATTCTTTATAGAAACTTTCAATCCATCCTTATTTTCCTGTAAAAGAATTCGAGTGAATATATGTATTCTCCCACTGTTTCTAGTCAGAATTGTGCCCGAAATCTATTTGTTTATTTTCCCAAAGTTATGCAGAGTTTAATTGGCATTGGCATTTGGCGGTTTAAATTGGCACCTTAAGTGTGATGAGAAATTTGGAGGCCTCTTAACTGGTCATGGTCCAAAGAGCTTAACCAAGACCACTTAAAACACGGTGTGCCCTATATTACTAAAGGTGAGGCCTCTCACATGTGGTCTGGAATCCTATTCTACACAGATGCATCAATGAGCGTTATTTTACAGAGAAACAGAAATCGGCGTGCAACAAGACACTTAACAATGTATGTAGAACCTTTATCTGGAGAAATATATAGGATAAAGGCACAATTAAAATCTAAGCAGTGCAATATATTCAAATCGGTAGCATTTACTAAAAGCAACATCCAGATTATAAACACCATGCATGTGAAAAAGGGACAAACCCGTTTTTGCCACCTATTTTCACACGCACTTAAGATATATATTGTTGAATACATGACACATTTGTACTTGTTTTCTTTCCATGGCGTTTGTTAGTAGCGCCTTGCTGTCAACTATCTCTGTAAACCTTAGGCGCTGTTATTACCCAACTCCCCGGTACTCCTTTTATCAGGTCTTAGAAGATGAAAGGCAATGTTGACCTCATTGAGATTTAAACCTTTGACATTCAAATTACCAACAGATTTTCATTTTATGGACATTGATCTTTAGACTCCAATATGGCCACTGCCATCGGCAAGACCTTCCCAGATTCCCATCCTTTGGTTTCAATAAACATTCCTGTAAGTTAATAGAACACCATTAATTTACAGTGCTTTGAAGGGCGTAGACAAGGTGTGAAGCACTATTTAAAAACGGTGCATCGTTATTTATTGAGCCGATGATCAGGTGCATCAACTGGTAAAATAGCTGAGTGGGTAAAGGCACCCAATGTCCTGAAATGCGTTAATTAACCAGGTCCGAGCCTCCAGTGGTGGTAAAATAACTCTGGTGGCAGTGCACATTTTATAATCTGCAGGTGAAAGGTATCAATCCATGAAGATTACTGGGTGGCTTTATACATTTGCTTCCGACATTCATGTGTGCCAGCAAGTCACAGGTTCCATTCCTAGTAAGAGAGTTCATTAGGTTATGCAGACATGCTTCAAAGAACTGCAGGTAATACAGAGGATATCAGTTTGAAGCTCTGCAGGCAGGGGGGAAACGGCAGTTACAACGCGGGCGATACCACATGTTCCGTTATCCCGCAAGCCTTACCACGCTTGTCTTTACCACGCATATGAGTGGTAAAGGAAGTCAGCGCTCTAGATTCAGAGCAGATGGGCGGGGAGATTGCGCGGAGGAACAGCAAGGATCGGGACAGGAAGGATCGGGACGCGCCTTGTTAAGTAGGGTGGCAGCCGGGTTTTAGGGCTCATGGCAGGGGGGGTGGGGGTAGTTTATTGGGTTCAGGGCCAGTTTTAGGGCTCAGGGTGGGAGGCTGGGGTCAGGCTAGTTTTTAGGGCTTAGGCTGGGTTTTAGGGATCAGGGCAGGGGAGAAGGGGCTTTTTTTAAGGAAGGATGGGGATGGTTTTAGTGCTCAGGGCAGGAGGGCTGGGGTCGTTTTTTGGGCTGGGGCCAGGTTTTAGGGCTCAGGGTGGGGGGTCAGCGTAGATTTTAGGGCTGGGGCGGGGTGGTTTGCAGGCCTCGGGGCTGGGTTTCAGGGGTCAGAGCGGGGTGGGATGGGGTGTGATCTTTACCATGCATATGCCTTTACCAATCATGTCTTTACAACGAAGTTCGCTGTAAAGGTATATGTGGTAAAGGCATGCATAGTAAAGACTGCTCAGCAGAGGTCCAAGAATATACCTGATGAAGTATTTTATATAAGACTTTTTCTAATGTCAGATTTTGGCACCAAAATTTGATGACCATTATATATCAGACACCTCTTAGGCTGGCTAACATATATCACAGTTTTAACTTCAACTGTCTGTGACGTAGGAAGGTGAATGCTGGTTATACATAATGTTTTCCTACTATACAGTGTTAGCCTCATTTTGGGAACAATAGGGCACTACCTTCATAATATTAACTAGGCTGTCAATTGTGAATAGTGGATGAGGCGAGCCACCTCAAACTTTTAACTTTGGATTAAACAACTATTTTATGTAACTAATATGAAGCTAGTAGTTGCGAGTAACAAGAACATTTATAAAAAAACAATGGACTTCAATTAATTTCTTTTTTTTCTTCTGTTTTTTAATACATTTTCTTTTTTCGGAGCAGATAGAAATCACAAAAGAAAAAGCAGAAAAGTACATAAGGTAGACTACATTATTCCTCCTGCAAGAATGAATCCGATAAAATTGTATGTTGCATCATTTCCTTCATAAATACATGCTAAGAGTAAGGATAATCTAAGATGTGAAAAATATCAGAGACAAATTAATTTCATTTACACAGGGTTGCCAAATCAATTGAATAAAAAACACCTTACCAACACATTCCAAAACTGCATACTTAGTTAATTAAGGGGCCCCTACAACTCAACAATGACCCTAGATGAATCAAACCCCAATTGGGTAAAGACCATTCATCACATACTATATCCCCATGATGTCCCACTCCCAAATTCTCTAAAATTTCAGTGCTGCCCCAGTTCGCAACGCATAGAGTTCTTCTCTTGCTTTAACCTGACGCATCTTGCATAACCATTGTTCAAAGGAAGAAACTACTCTTGATTTCCATTTCTGTAAAATCAGTGACCTGGCCACCAAGGACGCAGTAAAGTTGTTTGTGATGAACCGTCAGGTTAACCGAGTTGCATATCTCAAAAAGGGCTCCCATAGGTTCCGGTGCCTCTGGGATCTGAAACTTGGCCCCTAACCATTGGAATACCCTACTCCAAAAAACAACAAGTGCTGGGCATGTCAAGCTTATGTGAAGCCAGACCCAGAATCAGAATAAAGTTTATTGTTTAGTTAATCAAAACCATAACAATGTGCCAATAAATCGCGATGCATAGCACCATTAAAATGTACATTAAATTTTTTTTATGCTTATTAAAAAAGAGAAAAACAATTTCTTATCACAGAAGTTTGCTCTACATCCTGTTACAAATAAGCGAGGCATATGATAAGAGTTGACGAGTACATAAAACATGGTATCTAAAATGCCATTGTGCTACTCTCTTAACATTATATGATATTATGTTCAGTAATAGTTAATTTATTAGTTACATTTGCACAGATCTAACTTGGTGAACAGAAAAAGCTGGCCGCTTTGCCAGGCCACTAGCCTTGTTTTAATTCTTCCTCGTGATTGGATAAAGCCAGACCCACTTCTCAGCCTCGCATCTAAAACAGGTTCCTGACACAGATGGAAACATCCTGTGCAGTTTGGCTGGCGTATAGTATAATATCCACTTTGTATAAAACACCATCAGCTTGAAATTAGGCCCTCTGATGGCTTTGTGGGCCTATAGGTTAATTCCAAATTGAGGGCTCTATTCAGCATCCAGTAAAGGCCGCAACTTTCTCTAATGCAGCAGGCACTAACCTGGGATTCAGTTGTTTCAATAGGGTGTCATACCATTTACCAACTCCAATTAGCCCCACAATATATCACTCATAGCTGATCAGAGAGGGTGGTGGATCCCTGGGGGCTGGCTTTCATGGAGGAAATGTTGCATTTGAGGGTATGAGAGAAACATTGAATCCAAAATTGAAATTATTTGCAGACGACTTGATGTTGTATCTGCATGCTGAGAAACTCAATAGCAAAAGAACTTTTGATAAAATCAAAGTCTTCTCCGAATTGGGGGGGTATAGAATTAACCACTCCAAATCCGAATTCTTGCTATTTAACAGCCCCAATAATGTATTACCTAGCGAATTACAGTGTCAGGTTTATGTGTCGTGACCTATTAGATATTTAGGCATTTTTATATCCCGCCATCTCTCCGATCTCTTTCATCTTAATTATGTCCCCACGTTAGTGAAAGCCCGGAAACTATTATCACAATGGCAGCACTCTCCGCTATCCATTATTGGGCCAATAGCATTAATTAAAATGATGATTTTCCCTCTTTTTCTTTTTTCTAATGTGATCATAAAAGTCCCTCAGAATTTTTGGGTAAAATTGATCAGGCATTGAGTCATTTTATTTGGGCTGGCAAAAAACCTCGTACTAAGCTGGAAAATCTACAGCAATCAATTGAGGATGGTGGATTAGCAGCCCCTCATTTTAAGAAGTATTTTCAGGCCTCTCTCTTAGATTGGTGTGTGTGGGCAGCTTCCTCTAAAACTCCTGCGAATCATTTTTATTTGAATCTTATGCTGAGAGAAGTCGGCATCAAGCTTTGCCCTTTTTCAAAAACCCAAAATTGCCGAAATGTTTCAGGTATAAATTTCCTCTGGCGGTTGCCTGGAGATTTAGACATCTGAGGAAAGTGTGTGACTTCCCCCAATTTTATCCAGATATGACATTAAAGGATTGTGAGGCGCTAGGTCTTTATTTAGGAAATCTGTGTATTCAGAGGTGGGAGAAAGCAGAAATTTGGCACCTCAAAGACGCTCTAGTGGCAGGAACTATGAGACCCTGGAGGCAGCTCCAAGAAACCAACTCGGCAATTTCAATTAATTTCTTAATAGCTAACAGTTAAACATGCTGGATTCTAGTGGTGGTGAAAGTGCTCTTTTCCTCCTATTCTAAATAATCTGGAAGAATGGGGTTAGGACCATACGGGATATGATTACTTGTTATTATCAACAGATTTGTGCATGGATCATTGGGTATGGTTGGCAGTAGGCCTTCACTAATGCACATTATATTTCAGTCATTCATGTTGGATGCTTAGTGGCCACATAGTCAAAGGGTCACTAAGGTATTCTTTGGGTTAGGTCATTGGTCTATCCCTGTCTCATGCTGCTTCTATTTTCTTGGGGATTATGTTATTTCTTTCTTTTCTCTTTCACTGCTATCAAAGGATGCCTAATTAGTAAATTGAAGACATTGGATTAGGCTGACACCTTGGGCCAAAGCCTGGTTATGTACTGTGGATACAAATCTATCATGTATGTAGACATAAATAAAAGAAAATTGAAGATATTGGAAAGTTCTCCTGGTTCAAATAAAACTCCGGGTCATTCAATCAAGAAGAGCAAGGTTTTGGCCAGCATCCTTTGAGACACTTTGAACTTTTATGTATCCTAGGATTCCTGAGCATTGGCTACCTTTCCCAGTTTCAAGAACTTCTCAATATTAATTCAAAACTGCTCATCAGTTATCACTTCAGTCCTAAAGCAGGAAGGCTGGTTTGTGGTCTACAGCATGATGTAAGAGCATCTAGATATTTTCATTACCACTGACTTACCCTCATTTTCAAGGTAGAGATAACAGTTTCCTAATATATCACATTCTGTGGTATCCCAACTCAAATGTAGTGATCAAAATCTTCAAAGAGACCGTATCCAATAGATAACTGTTTAAAATCCATTTTATTTTATACTCTGGATATACCAATCCAGTTTTTGTCACAATTCCTGGTGAGCCTGGTGAAGGTTTATACAACAGTATACCAGGCAATCCAGTGATAAACAAGAATGGAGATTGTTTTTTCCTGGTTCACACACTAACCAAAATAGAAGATGATCCCAATGTCCCAGTAATAATGCGTACAAAGCTGCCGGATATCACAGTGTTCTAAATGCAAATGAGGGTAAAATGAAAGCTAATTTGTGGAGACATTATATAAAAGCTGTTTTGAGCCCCACCAAATATACGCCCTCCGGGTGTCCTACCTGAAACAAAGGAAGTATGGTAAGATTCCTTTCCCCGCATTGTTTCATTTTTACCCCTAATTTTCATTCCTTACCAATAATGGATGTGGAAACTGGGAGGAAATTTAAGAAAAGTAGGAGGATTGTGCCTCCTGTAAATCAGAAAGAGCAAGGATCTCTGGGACTCAAAGAAAAATATTGGGTTTACATGGAGGGTGAAGACAGAAGGCTAGAAAGTAGTGGGCCTATTCAGTCTTGCCCTTTCAGAGCAGCAAAAAACACATGTTTTCTGTCTCGACCTCACAGGCAGGGTGCCAGTCTGGCTAGAATTTCAACCATAACTAGAAGATTTTTGGCACGACTGGGGCTTGTTTGCCATTGGGGAGAATGAGAGTGGCTTGGGGCATGGACTCTGCTGCAAATACGGCCTCCTCAAGCCAAGCTGGAGTAGATGAAGTCTGGGCCGTTAAACGTTGTGTAGCATCGGCTCAGGTTGCCAACTTAGATTGCATTTTCCCTTCTTACCTCTCTCATGATGTGTACATGAACAGAAATCTGCAGTATACCTAAATTTAGAAAGCTGCATGCCGCCAACTTCATTTCAGTTCCAACTATTACTTACCTCATTTGCTGTCCCTCTGGCTACATCCGTACTATGTAACGCCCTGTTCAACAGTGCTTCTAGTGGTTGAACCTTTGTTTGCATCTGGGTGTACCCGGAGAAGCGTAGTTTTACGCTTTATGCTTTGTTTCAGTCTTTCTTTTAATAGTTTCCCTAGGAGTGCCTTATAATCATGAGTAGCCCGCACTCATGTGTATTCTGTGTGACTAATTTAGGACTGAAAGGGTTTATGCTCAAGATGTCAAGGTCTTTTTCTGTTCTACAATAAATACCATGGATATTAGAAATGTAACGGACAACTTCACACATCATATTGACACCCCAGTATAATCTATCCTTTTATTGTGTTTGTGAAATAGTCTTACAAAGTTGAGGGAACCAATTTCCGCGCTAGCAGACCCACAGAGTTAATCCAGGTTTTAGACAGTGCCTTATGGAGCAGATTCTTTTTCACTTCCTGTGAGACTCCACCTTTCCAAATGTTATGCCCTCTACAAAAGCCACAAGCTTAGGAAACTGACCACCCCTAAAGTGGTGGGTATGCACAGCTGTATCTATTTTGCACTCGTACCGCAACACCTCACTTATTTGTACGGCGACATAAATGCGAGCTCCTGGCTGCTACATGAAATGTCTGTTAAGTGACTCACTCACAAGTGATGGAGATTGTGGTAGGTCATAATAGCAGCCAACAACGCAGAGCACGCGCATCAGCAATGTTATCTGAATGCAACATGTATCAAAACAAATAATGCGCAAAAGAGCAAGCAAGAATCCTAGAAAATAAAAAGCGGAATACTGGATCATTCTGGGAAAGAGGTTGGCTGGGATCTTATGGCCTACGCTGCAAGCTGGATTTGAAAAAAAGATCTAGGGATATCCGTGTCCCAGATGAAGGAAAAATGGTAAGAACGGAAAAGCCAGGATGCTCAGAGGTACAGCTAAGCAAGCTCACACACCCTGAGAAAGGTCACCCTGACCTGCAGCTGTTGCGCAAAATAAAATCATCTATGCTTACCGCAAGCAAACATCTTCCTAGCTTCTTTATTAGCAAATGACGGGAACCTTGACCCAGCCTGAAAAAATTTAATATTTTCCCTTCCGAATATTTAAAACATTTATTCTAGGGCCAGGCTGGAGTCGCCGAGTCTGCTGGATGTAATTTGACATCTGAATTATTTCAAAGCCAATATGGAAAGCTATTCAGAGGGTTATTCGGGGATGTGTCAATCAAGACAGCACTTGTGCAGCATGGCTCTACTCAGAAAATGCAGACTGCTTTTGGAAAGTTAAACCGCACAGGAAAACGCAACCAACAACTCTATTTTTTTGTGTCAGCGAGTCTGGCACACGTTGATAATGTTGAGAGGTGTTCTCTTGTACATAGAAGCATAATTGCAATTGTGTTAAAGATAATAAAAAAAACAGAATACAGCATCCAATGCTGTCCCTGCTAATTGTGTGGCGCTGATTAAGACTTTCAGGGACGCTTCTCAATTAAATTGTCAGGCCTGTTCACAGTGATGGAGAATTAAAACCCCCTCTCATGTTGGGTTGTTAAAACAAGTGGCCTTTTAAGACTCAGCTTCAGTCAAGGGCAGGCAATATTAAACATTCTTTCATTCATTTTAAATGAGAAGGGGATGATTCAATTACCCTCGATTGTCCATGAGGCGCGACTCAAAATAAAGCGCCCCCGCCTCACACCTAGGCCCCGCCGTAAGGTATTTCCCTGCAGACGGAGTACAATGTTAATCACCGTTATCATAATCTAAAAAGACATCAGACTTATAATTATGCAAATTGGAGGCCATTTTGTTGGAGCATGCAAAATAAGCACAGAAATTGCTGCTTACGTTTAATCGGCGTAATGAAAGAAAAACACATTAGCTATACTAATTCCTGTAATTTGTGCAGGCTGTTAAGTGGTAACCTGTGCATAGCAACTACCGAACATAATAGAGAGAAATCATTCGGTTTTTAGCAACAGTGGCGCGCAGGGACGTGCTTTACTGGTATTTTTTTCTTCTTTTTTACTGTGGGAGAAATAGACTGCTGCATTATTGGTATACGATGAGATTTAGTGACTGTTTTAAGCAATATTTAAGTAATATTGACCGTTGAACCTAAGTATTCACAAATTTTCGCATTTATAGATGCTTTGTTTGCATTGTAGCTGGGCTTTATGACAGCGGCGGCTCCTCACTATGGCGGAGGAGCGTCGCCTCACCCAAAAACGGCAGGAAAGAAAAATAAAACAACACTCATTTTATTTTGCCTTTCCTGCCGAGTCTTGGGGGCGGGGCCTGGTAGTGACAGGCACTGCGGGGAGTGGTAGTGCACTCCCACCACTGCGCATGATGGTTTGGCCGCTATCTGAGGCCGGCCAAACCATCATGCAGCTCTCTCCAACCCAGCAACGCAGCTGGGTTGGACAGAGCAGGCACAGACTCACAGTCTGTCCTGGAGTGCAAATCGAGGGCGCTCAGGCCAATCCTCAAGCTGCTCTCATGCACGTGAGCAGCTTCAGGATTGGCCACAGGGCATTCTGAGAGCCTGTGTCTTCCTGCAGGTAAGTTTATTTTAATTTTTTTATTTCTTTTATCCCCCCCGTGACCAATAGTGCCCCTTCCCCCTTTAGCTGTCCGCCCGCCCCCCACCCCCGCTCCTCCAGCATACCGGCCGCTCCTGCTTTATGAGATAAACCAAGGTGGCTTAACACTGCTCAATGAGGTCCTGCTGAATTGAGCAATGCCGAGTTTCACCCAGCTACAGTCCCCTGGATCAGAGGAGTGTAAGGTACAGTTAACATCTTATGAAACTCACTTAAGGCATTAGCACCATGAAGATGAAATTCAAGCATCATCTATGGCACTTCAGTGCAGTGCAATGTTAAGTGGATTTCTGCAAAGTTGAAGACATGGGCAAAACAAGGCATCTATGTAATCTCACCACAGTTCATCAGGGCTGATAAACTGGTGGTAACATCATCAGAACCACAGGCCATTTTCCAGGCATCAGGCTGCATGCCACTCTTCAATCACTCAATTCAACGTGTCTCACAATACCATGGCCAGACGAGCTGTATTGTCAAGACAAACTTAAATGAACAATTTTAATTACAAATACAAAGCCAGTTTGGGCACTGGCTGTACTGTCTGTAAATACGACCAAGGATCACACACGTGGAACACGGGTGTGTGAATGATTATATGATCTAACTGCTTAAAACAGAAACCTGATGAGCTAATAATTAAAAATGGTTCCCCTACCATGGTCGGGGGATGGACACAATAATTAATTTGCCATCCTCAATTCTACAGTCTCATGCTTTTCTGAGATCATTCCCATCTTCTGTGTTGTATTCTAATATCTCAGTGAAGGTCAACTTCAATTGAGTTTAACCCTAACTCTCTTAAATGCTCAAAAAGTTTTCATAATGAATTTGTTTCATTTGTATAGGACTTCATACCCCTGAAGAAAATTGTGTTTGGTTGGAAGAGTGTGGTTTAAAAGCATGGCATAGGGCAGAAGTCTCTATGTATTTTGGGTGATGACCAGATTTGTGTTCTTTAAGTGTTATGTGTCACTGTGTAACTATGCCTGAACTTCTAGTGGAGCTATAAGGAGTGAGTGATAAGGTGCTTAAGCTTGTAAGGCAATGTTGTGTCTGGTTAGAAAGTTGCGTGTACATGCAAGTGACGTATGTGGGAAGTTTTTTGGTCTCAGGTTTGATTGCCATGGTTGATTTGATTGTGTTGCTGCAAATGTGTAGCCTTGTTTATAGAAGGAGTTGATCAAAAGAATGAGATATAGTTAGTCATGTGGACATGCAGCCTATCCTTGTGAGAAAGTTTCTTAAAGCTATATGGGTGGGTATGCTCCTGAGTCCAATGCAGTCAAGACACACCCTGTAATGATTAATGGTCCTGTCACTTGCTTGTTCCATTTTTCACATGTTGAGGAAGAATCAGGTCTTTAGAGCCTTCCAGAGTTTTAGATAGTCTTAAATGTTTGTTGTCTTCACCAAAAGAAAGTTCTGTAATTTTGCTACCAGTACAGAGAAGCGGGCTTCACCAATGTGTGTCTTCTTGTAGGGAGAGACAACCAGCCAAGGTGTCATTTTGGAGTGACAGGCCCTCTTCTGTCAGTATATTTGCAGTTTTACTAAGCTGAAGCTGGGCCAGTGCCATAGATGGCCATGTGGCCAATGCAGAGTTACTTGATAGCGGAGCACCTGGCCATATAAACATTGGTGTTTCCCAGTTGCAGCTTTTAAGTGCTTTGAAGTCTTCAATTAGGTTGAGTCAATTTGTATAGTTTATATGAGATATGAACCAGGCGCTCTTGGCTTGTAAATTCTGTGCAACACTTAGATGATCGAAAATGTATCCAAGCACTTGCCTAGTGAAGAGGGCATGTCTTGTGATTTATTTCACTTGGGGACCAGTGATAAGCAGAAGTCAATGACAACACCCAGGTTTTTTACTTCAGTTGATGCTGATGGTGGAGGACCGAGTACATAGGACCAGCCAGTTGTTGGCTTGCAATTCTTCCGTTCTCTGCTGGTTAGGATTCCTGTTATGGAAGTGTTACATTTCCTTCAAGTGTTTCCACTGCACGCATGAGTTGATGGCCCAGAGACAGTGGTCCGATTCCGACAGATTTTTCAGCTCTTGTATGATCTATGTGTTACAAGCTTAGTTGCAGCACATCTGGTTAAATAACTTGAGGTTGGTGGCTGGCTGTAGAAGCCGTTAAAGAGGAGGGGTGAAATGAGAGAATTTGAGGTGTGGTTGAGATGGTGCTGAACGAAGAAGATGTAAAAGGGAGGAGCGAGATGACATTAGATTTGTTACCCAGTCTAGGATGGCTCCTTGGCTACCCATTGTATCTACTGAGTAGTAGTGAGTGGTGGTGGAGTGTGTAAAATGTGACATACATGTCCAGGAGTAGAGCAACTACATTTCTGCCTATTGTAGGCTTTAAATCATCACACATGTAGGTTGGGGTGTATTTGACGCCTCTGGGGAAAGAGAATTCTGTTTGATGTGTTGGAAGTAGTTTGTTGTCTTCTAGGATGGCTCTTATTCTTGGTGTGCTGCCTAATGTAGAAAATTGTGAGGTTGACTGGTGTAGGTATCAGATGATAGAGAATTGCTGATGTGGTTTCTTGCAGACGTACAATGAACTTGAAGATTAAGCAGGGCAATAGTCAAAAAGGAAGAGGGATGGAAGAAGGCTAGTGCTTGATGTCTGGTAGCTTCCTGTGGGTGTAGTCCTATTAGTTTTGATCTAACTAGACTGGATGTTGGGACTTTCATCTGGATGTGTTGTTTCAGGTTCTTTGTTTTTCGAATTTAGGTGGTCTACTATGTCACGACAGAAAACTTGGGAGTGGGGTATCTTCATGATGGTGTATTCTGTATTGCAGAATTCTGTGAGGATTCTATGGCGTTCCCTGTGAGGACATTTGGCGCTGGTGATCCATTGGGAACAGTGGAGATCTTTTGTCTTCTTCATAGGTGATTTGTAGCTCCTGATGAGGCGTTGGAGGCATGTTTTATCATTCTGGTTGTTATATTTCTTCCACTGGCATTATAGTACAGTAATTTGTGTCTTCGTCTTCTTAAATTATTCTTTAGGTCTGGGTTTTTGCAAGTCTGACAGCCCTTGCAGAGGTCTTTCTGTGTGTAATCCTCTCTACCACTGATCATATTTTGGTTGACTGTAAGCTGCTTGTAAGCTTGACAGTATGTGTAAGGCTGCAAGCCTGATAGCCACTGTGCCTTTGGAATTCAGACTGCCTGCAATCTTGTCGCCCATTTCCTGTTCATTCCAACATAGCTCTTTTGGCTTTCCTTGCATCAATTCACACTAACTGTGAAAGCATTTCCTGTTCTACCAAGGCAAGAGCAAAAATGTCTGCCACCTCTGTGACACCTATGCCTACAGACCATCAGAAACATTTATAACTTGGAGTGGTCAGTCTGGCACCCCATGCAGAGCACCTGATATACCTTATCAAGTTTTGCCTTTCCCTAGAAGCAGCCATTTGCTAAAATCTGTTCTCACGCTTTTCCCTTCTCTATGTCTTTAGCTTATTCTAAGATGACAACACCTTTTTAATTCACACTGCATTGAAAGGGCCCTTAATAAATGCTGGTATTTCATAACACATAAACAATAGAATTGTATGCTATTTAAACAGATCAGTGCCATTTCCAATTAGGCTGGTGTGGCTAGAAGAGGTCGCTGAATTTTCTGTAAGCGTTTTTATGATTTCTGAGAAAGCCAGTGATCTCTTTATTTGCACACTAGAGTTACTGCTCACAGTAATGTAAACTGTACAGGTTCAGTCTTAAAAGAGGTTTATGGTAAATGTAATCCTTAAAAGCGGCATGAATGTGCAACAACAAAAGGCGCGCGTGAATGCAGGGATGAGGCCAGCCTCTATGCAGTTAAGGTCCACCTCATGGCGCTGGTCAAAATACATTAGACTGGACTACTTTAAATAGCCTCAAAATAGAGAAATGAGGAAATTTGGCGGATTAACAGTTCCAAGCATTTGCCAATATGTACTGACCTTTCCATATAGACTTGTAGCTTAACCAGCTTACCAATGTGAACTCTCTCACCTCGTCTGGCTATGAACTCGGTCATATTTGAATTTGTAATCTTAAATAGTAAACTCAGTCTCTCCGGTATTAAAAAAAACGTGTATATTAAGGGCATGCCTCACACTGACTTCCCTTTTAATATTTACCAGGCAATGCATGGTGCCCCCTCTGTTGACTCTGCTAAGTCCAGTAATGCCCCTCAGTGGCACCCGTATTATTATATTTGATGGAAAAACTGCAGTATTATGAGTCATGAGCCAGGAGAAATATTGCTTGCATTAAATGAAAGGATCGCCTGTCACCTGCTCAGGCAATGGATTCTCCACAAAGCGTCTGAATTTAAAATGCGTGGCAGGTTAATTGGTTCATTTTTTAAAAATATTCCTAAATATATCATATGGAGGTACATGTTTTTTTTTAAAGTTGTAGATTCTTGATTTGTTTTCCTAAATACATAGTTCATGTAAACTAGTTTGGTTTTCTCCAAATTTCGTGAAAGTTTCACAAACAGCATGCAATTTTAGATCATTATGTTTTACTCAGATTTTAGGTAAAAGTTATGATTTAAGGTAAAAGTTATGAACCGACTATTTTTTTTTAAGGTTTAGTATGTGGAGTCATGTATATGTAAACCAGCTACTTACCTTTATGTCCTAGTTTTTTCCTGCATAACATAACTTATAAAACTACAACTCCCTGTGGGGAAAGTTGTGTTGTGCCACGTGATGTGATGTTATGTTAGGTTGTATGTTTGAACAACGAGTTCCCCAACCAAGACTTCCCTAACAATGAGGTCGCAACCACGACCTCGTCTAAACCACGATTTTTTTTACCACGCATTCCTTTACCACAATTTTTCGTGGTAAAGGAATGCGTGTTAAAAAATGCTTTCCAACTAGTACCCCGATCCCCCACCCCTTAAAAACTAATTCCCCCACCCTAAAAATAAACACGATCACCCACACACACTAAACTAATTCCCTCCCACCCTAAAAATATACTCGATCACTAACACATCTTTAAAACAAACATGATCACCCACACCCCTAAAAACTAACCCCAAACCACCAACCCCTAAAAACTAACCCCAAAACCCCCCTTACCCCTGTATACTAACCCCAATCCCCCCGCCCTCTTAAAACTAATTCCCCCACTCTAAAAATAAACACGATCACCCACAAACCCTAATAACTAATTCCCCCCTCCCTAATAATAAACACGATCACCCACACACCCTTACAACAAACACGATCACCCACACCCCCTAAAAAATAAACTCAACCCCCATAAAACAAATTCCCACTCCCTAAAAATAATCACGATTACCCCCACCTCCTAATAACGAACTCAACACCTTTTAAACTAATTCCCCCACCTTAAAATTAAGTACGAACAACCATACCTAAAACCATACCATACCCCTAAAATCTAATCCTAAACCCCTCCACCCCCCAAAAATTAACCCCTCTTACCTGTTCCTCTGCGATGCTCCTCCGAATTCCGCCCTGCCCGAACACTAGACCGAATCAGCCTTAACCACGTACATGCGTGGTTAAGGCGGAGTCGTTGTTCGGGCAAGTCGTTGTTCGGCTTGCGTGACTCCGGAACTCGTTGTTCCGGAGTCGTTCTTCAGGATGTTTCCCGTTATGTTAACATCAGGCCCAGACAGGCCTTTTATTCCACTGGGCATTTCCCCGGTTGGCTGGAGACCCTGGAGGTTTTTTGTTTTTTTTAGGGCTGGGCGGGGCAAACCACTGTCATTTTCCCCAGCTCCTCGAGGTTAATTGCAGCAGGCAAAGGCAGGCTTCAAGGGAGGGAGAGAAAGAGAAGGAGGGAGTGGGGAGGTACAGAGAGAGCGATCTGAGTGGGAGAGGAGAAAAGGTAAGAGAGAGAATGGATAGAAGGAAATAGAGAGATTCCACCAGGAGACAAAGAGAGCAGGGCTGGTGAGACAGTGTTTTATGGGCCCACTTTCTTACCATTGGTCCTCCTCCGGACCTTTTTTCTCTGACTGAGAAGTGATGGGAGTTAACATTGACATTAATAAAATTCAATTAACAGTGCAACCCATTTGGCTACACAATGAGGACCAGGAATCAGTTGCTAGGGTTAAAATCAAGTTAAGATACACAACTTTTAAAACCATGCTTTTGAAGTGCAAAATAGAAACAGGTAGTTCCAACCTGCGGAACAAATTGAGGCGGACCAATATAAGACAAACAAGCAATTAAGTCACAGCAATACAAAAGATCAAAAGAAGTATTTGGTGCTCAGAAAAAAATCACAAGTTTTGTTGTCTATGCATGGATAAATCTAAATCACCTATGGTAGAGTTCCAGCTAGAACAATTGGTTCTAGAAACTAAAGAGTCTCAAATTCAGAAATTTCCATAAAGGTAATTAAAACCAAGCACGGGAAAAAATAAGTAAAGAAGTTGTCAGCATTTCAGAAGCTCGGGCAAGAGTCTTCTATGGGTCAAAAAATAAGTGTTAGCCTAAGCCACATTCAGCAAAGAATCAAAGTAAGCACTGAGGTCTAAACCGCTGAAAGACCACAGGAACATGCAGTAAGGGAACCTGAAGATGATCAGGAAAGCATCTGAAAGAAGCCTAAAGGGCATCTGAATCGCCAACAGTGTGAACACTAAAGTGCAACACACAAGAATCTTCTAAGTAACACCCCCGTGTACGCATCATCAGGGGTCCATTGTTCACGTCCCTTTCTGATGTGGCAGACTGCAACATAAGGGGAAAATCTCACACTGGACATGGGAACGATATCTCGTTCTCACGGACAAGTTCGACTGCAACATTGCTGAATAGGATTTTCAGTTGACGCTTTGGTTCCCCATGCTCTTTCATCAAGGTCTTCTCCTCAGGATCTGTCCTCTGTCACTAGTACAGTAATGTATCTATTCTCAACCTAACAATGCATGTGAATACCTGAAAGTATCAGAAAATGGAAAACAGTATTTATGCAGCATGGTGAAATGCAGGCCTAGTCAGGACAAGTTAAAGCATTAACTCAGTGATGCACATTTATTTATTTATTTTAACAACTTGTAGAGTGCACAGATACCCGTAGGTGTCTCAGAGCTATGAGCTGGAAGGGTACGCAAAAGCTGGCGGGAAGCCTGTCGGTTAAAAAGCCAGGTTTTAATTTGTTTTCTAAATAATATCAGCGTGGGACTAGCCTTAATCTGCAGGGGAAGAGAATTCCACAGTTTGGATGTGGCAACTATGAAACTTCTGTCACCCCAGTTGGCTTTCCTTGTTCTGGGGACGATCAGAAGATTGGCATCTGCTGAGCGCAGAGATCTGCTGCTGGGCGTGTAAGCCCGGAAGGCTTTCTTTAAACATTCTGGTCCAGTATCGTGAATTGCCTTATAGGCAATACAGAAAGCCTTGAATTTCGTTCTTCTTCTTATGGGCAGCCAATGGAGCTGTCGCACCACATTGGATATGGGCTTGAACTTGGGGGTACCCGACAATATCCTAGCGGCTGCGTTCTGTACCAACTGCAACCTGCCAAGAACCCTTTCTTGGGCATTGATTAAAAGGCTACTGCAGTAGTCAACCTTCAACATGACCAGAGCACAAATTTGCTTTCTCCCGGTACTGGCTGGGACGAAAGGTAACAGTTTCTTTATTATTCTTAAAACATAAAAAGATGAGGAGACCACTGTGTTAGCATGATGTATGAAAGATAATTTATCGTCAAAGATGACACCCAAGTTTCTGGCCTTCTTAACAGGGATTGGGGGTACTCCCAAATTCTCTGCCCATCAGGTTGGGGACCATCCTGGGGCAAGGTTACCAAAGACCATTACCTCTGTCTTGGCTGAGTTTAATTTAAGGCAATGATTAGACATCCAGGTACTAATGGCCAACATGCCATCATGAAAACTGGCCGCTACTGTGTCTCCATCTTTATGCACCGCAAGCACCAGTTGCGTATCATCAGCATATGACGTAAGTCCCATCCCAAATGATTTAATTACTCGTGCTAAGTCAGTCACGTAAATGTTGAACAACATCGGACTTAGCGACGATCCTTGCGGAACTCCACACAGGAGTGAGAAAACTGGTGAGTTGAAGTCACCCAAACTGACTGACTGGGTGCGATTAGATAGAAAAGAGGACAGAAGGGCTTTGGCCTTGTGCCCAATGCCTATGGCTGAGACACGATTGATAAGCGTGGCATGATCAACCGTGTCAAATGCTGCCGATAGATCCAATAGCACCAGTATTGCGGCACCATCTTTAATATGTATGTGCACATTTAGACACAAATGAATATACATTTCTAGTGCATTAGACTCTCATTACACGTAGCACACAATAAATCTTTGAAAAAATCATTTATAAGTATGGCTAGGAACTACATTTAAATCAAATATGTGTGTAACATTAGTGCACACATTACATAAACCTTTTATCGTTTTAAGCAATATCACATTCTACATATATCAGAATGGTTTATATTTAGTTTGTTAATCAATAAATGTCATTCATTGTATTAAAACACGTTATGAAAGTTGAATTTCATCCTTATAGTAAGTACATTAGCTAATAAGTTAGTACGGTTTGTTTCATCAAGACTTCAAATAATATATTATTCATGTTATGGCAAAACACACAATTTGAGTATCCTCTAATCCTACAGTAAATGCACTCTTTAATAATGATATCAAGTGCAACACTTTACATTACTTTGTTAATTCACGCAAGAAACATGTGCTAAGTGCACATTCAGGTCATGTATCTGTTAAGTATCTGTGACGATTTTGTGACGTATAGAGGGTGGGCAATTTTGCACTGAGCCGCTAGTTTTAGTATGTTTGTGATTTATACTTTTGGTTCCCCAGCCTGGCCCTCGATAACATGTCTTCTTTGCATTGTAAGTATCCTTGGGTAGCTAGAAGTCTCAAGGTCTACAGCCCCAAACCATTAGCAGCAACAGCAAATAGAAAATATGGGTGGGCATATTTCCAATGTGTAATGCAGATTTTTCAGGGGAAAATGCAGGTTCACTAGTTCCCCACAGATGTCTTAATCCCCTGTTGATTTTTGACATTTTGCAACATTTTCAGAGATTTAGTAAATGTTGGCAATTACTTGTGGATGTTGGATCTCTGTGGGGATTTGTGTTTAAATGCAGTATGGGTTTTAAACCATGGTAGGAGTTCGATAACACATGTTCTATTCCTCCTTTAGTACGGCCATATATATTTTGAAATGATTTGTGTTTTCTGACATGACTGAAACACATTGCCCTTTTCTGATCTGTCCTGCCGAGTTCCTGGAGGGTTTTTAAGCTGTTCGTTGAAGGAGATAGTTCCAAGTCTCTTGACCCTGCAGCTGGCTAAACCACACAAGACTCCTTCCAGGTCACTGGACTGGTCTTACCATGTTGGATATCATTCCTTTCTGACATGTATTTTTCTAGTCTGAGAACTTCTTTTCTCACAGTATATCTTTCAATGTACGCCGGAATGTGTCGATTGGGGACCTCATGTGAAGTCTTGGAATATTGAGCTTCAACACCAGTTTCAGAGGTAGGAGTATTGTTTTCTTACTTTCCTGCTCTGATGCAGACAGAGGGAAGGGAAGGCAGAGTAGAGAAGATGGGATGGAGTGAAAAGTGGAGTGAGAAACAAGAGAGGGAAAGAGCAAAGACAAAGCAGGGATATGAAAATAAATTAGTGGTGACAGCAGGAATAGTGGGAGGAAGAGAGGAAAATCAAAAGCTCAAAAATGCAGGATGGAAAGCAGACTTTAAGAAAGAGTGAGGGAAAGAAAGGAGTAGAAGAAGGTACAGCTGAAAGTGAATGGGAAGAAGAGGAGGAAAAGTGAAGGGGGAGAGCAAAATGAAAGAATGAAACCAATGAGTGGAGGGAAAAAGAAATGTATGCACATTTTATATACATATGGAATGTCAGTGCAAAAGACAGGTAGTAATAAAAACAAAAGTCTCTGTAAACACTGGAAATACACAGTGACTGTCATTCTTACTGGTACAATTTCTTGTAAGTTTGAAAACCACTGTGAACTCCTATGAGAGTCACAGCAAACAGAAATTGAAAGCAGACAACCGATACATTTACATTCATGTTTCAGACTATATACCCTGACTTCAAGGTCTAGATAAGATCCATATAATGAAGAAAAATAATGCCTGTGGAAGAATTTCGCTTAAAAATAGGTGTTGACGGATTTTCTAACTGCAACACCTACACCTTGCTACAATTCACATCCGTTTCAGACTCTCTTTCTTAGAATTTCACCAACTTCAAGAAGATAGTGAAAGAATTTAAAGTACTGCCCAATGCAATAATGGCAAACACCCTCTTCTAAAGAGGCCACTTAATTCCCTACACAGCAATCTTGGACTACAGCTTAAGGTAAGGGCACATAATTAAGCAGCACAGGCAATTAAAAGCTGTTAATGCCCAGCAGCATGTAAGTAATCCACCACATTAAACACATCGGATACAGGCAGACACAAGTCGACTGCCCCTTTCTGCTTCATGTCCCTATTTCCCTCTCTCATTGATCCTGTAAAGACAAACAACAGTAGTTGATGCGAGCAAGAGATAGGCAAGGCACAGGATTTAATGGGAATGGTGGGTTGCGGCAGGGCGAGCCAAAGCAAGACATGTATCTAGCTTGGCCTAAGACCCAAAGTACGAGCTGAGCCATCAAAGTACCCATCATGTCTGCCAGACATATTTTCAGTTTCTTGTTCTACATTTACTTAAAACTGGAAGTTATGTGTGAGTATTAAAAATACACACCTTGTATTTTATCCATGTTAAAACTGAGTTTTAGTAGCTCTCCTACACAATGCAGGACATTGTTTCTTTGTTTTCTTCTGCCAAACTGTATTAATGGAGGAGGGATGAGGGCAGTGTCTTGGCTTGTCTGTAGCTCAACCTTCAATTGGGATCAAGAGCTGGGCCAGAGCCACACTTTTGGCTCAGCCCAGGCAAGAATGTGCCTTGGCTCTCCCACCTTTCATGCCAGCATTCAATACATTTTTCGAGACAATCCTAAAATTCCCTGGGGGGTGCTAATATTTGTTTGTATATTCTTTTTTTTCAGTACATTTGGAATTTACAGCAATTAAACCATTTGTCTTGTAAGAGTTATTCCAAGCCAATATCATGCGAAAGTTGTTTTATTATTCCATTCCTACATCCAAGTTATTTAATCTGTGCCTTTAAAGTATTATTAGACATTGTGAGTTCATTTTTAAGTTACCATAGCCAACACGTGCTTCATATCTTTGGCAGATACCTCTTCAAAGGTAAATATGAAATCACCTCATCATTACAATTAGTCATTGTCCACATTTTATAGTTATAACAAAAAACACATTTTCCATTACTAGCCAATAGTTTTGCACACCTCAGCACAAGATCGTCTGCTGATTTTGATCTGACATTCAAGTTATTGCTCATTTTGCACCATTAGTGGATTGTTTGTCGAGGCTTCATATCAGTGGCGGTTGGCAACATTAAAATATGGTGAGGCTCGATGCCCAAAAAACTCACCATATATGTTGCATGGAGCAACGTTCGGTGTCTCTCTCCTCGGCGTTGAATCCAGCAGGCAGCAGGAAAGGGAAGCACTTCCTCCCTTGTGCAACGTGATTCCAACCAATCATGGAGCTGGTTGGAGCAGGCTAACCTAGCACTCATTTTGCGGCTGGGGGCCTGTGGATGCAATCCCTCAGCTGTTCCTCAGCCCTGGAATTGTGTAGGCTGAAGTGTGCATGTCAGATTGGGTGGCTGTAGGCAGCTGGCCAATCTGACTTGCACACTGGCAGGGTCTGCAGTAATTGTGTAATTGCACAAATCAGCACCACCCTCTGCCCTCAACCTTTAACAGTACGAGCCTGTGACCAAAATAAAATGGTATTTATTACCATTTTATTAATGTGTGTGCCTTCTGCTCTCGCAGCAGGCGGGGCGCCATCCTCCGCCAAACGGGGGAGCCGCTGCTGCTTCTTATGAGACCAGTTGTGCATTTCAATCTGCCATTATTATTCAGAGAATTACAGATTAAAAAGCTGCAGAAACCTCAGATTAAGCCTTGAAAAAGCATTGTTTAACAAGACAAAACCGGTCAGATGAACTAAATTCAAAGTGACGTTTTTCTCACTCAAATGTACATCAACGTAAAGCACTTCTCCTTAAAAATAAACCAAAGACACAAGAAACATAATTCACTGTTGGATTTACAGCTGAACGACACACGTGTGGGTATGTGGGTAGTTAAGTTGGTAGAAAGATGGCTTGGCAGCTATGGTATATGGGTTAATAGTGGGGGTCCATGAATGTACAGAAAGTGGCATGAAGGAATAAAGAGATATTTTAAAAACAGGAAAAACAAATGTTTGATAGTGGCTAGGGCCAAGATTTATCAAAGGATTGTGTTGCCCTTGCAGAGTGACGCAAGTGCAAAGCAATCCTTAAGTCAAATTTACCAAGCCACGCAAAGAAGCGGCATAACGAAACTTGAGGGGGGGTGGCCTGCAAAGTACTTGGCACCCCCTCCCCGTACTCAGAGAGGAGCTCTCAGGCCAGGGGCCCGCTGTTTGTGCAAAGTGCCAGAGGGGCCCCTTGGAGCTCGGAGGCTCCCCTACACCGCGGGGGCTGCAGTGGCTAATGGTACACCACTGATGCAAAGCCACCTTGCATGGCCCTGTGTGGCTTGGTAAATCTAGAGTAACACAAGGCAGCGCAAGCCGCTGCCTTGCGTTATACTGCATGGTGGAGGCGCTGCATGGGTGGAGCATGGGTGTTCCCACACATCCACCCATACTTTTTGCCAGATTCCCAGATTTAGCAAGAGTAGTAAACCTGGGAATGCGTCAAAATTGTTTGCCTTCCCGACAGAGGAGCAGGGAGGAGAAATATTTGTATTTCTCCTCATTGTTTCCTCTTTCTAAGTTTGCTGCATTTTGCAGTGCACTTAGAAAGAAGAAAACGCCTCTAAGTATTGTTTTTGTGCATAAAGGTGCATAAAAACAATCTTACCTGGCACAAGGGTGCCTATGTTGGCGCTAGGCAGTACAGTGTGCCAGCACAGTGAGAGAGCAGGAATGCGGCATATGTTGAAAAATATGTCACATTCATACACACTCCATTTGACAAGTTGCCTTGCTGTGTTGCGCTGCATCAAATAATAATAAATCTGGCCCTCAGTGAGCATTTTTATATACCATACAAAATAGACTGTGCTGCCTCAAATATTGGTGGAGGTAAGATGTTTAAACAGATGAAAGGATGAATGGGCATATATGGTGAGACTATGGCCACAGGAATAAATAAAGTAACTAATCTAGGTCAACTGGAGGTAAACATCTGAATAATTGACACTGTCATACATGAGGCCTTGTGTAATGTAATGCACCCTATTGCCATTAATGGGCTCTAGATGGTACTCTATCTGTGTTTTTCCAATGCCTGCCTTTCACATTTCTAAGATTATCTTGCTATGTTAACCTCATCTACTCAGCAGCCACTGATTATCCTAAAATTGAAGATTAGAAATAACTTTGGGACCCTGATATTTCATATATCTGTTGGAATGTATTCCACTAACAAAAAAGTGGCTGAAGTTAGGTGACCATTTTTCATGTGTGTATCATGAATGTTTAACTATATGCGGCTGATAATGCTTCTGAAGAATTTCCAGCCATTTTTGGTCAATCTCCGATTCCATTGTATTCCATGACAATTATACCTCAACACCTATCAGGAATTTCATATTTCCCTTCTTCAGGAGCATACATTTAATTTTTATACCTAAAAACTAACACAGCAAAATACTTAGTAGCTATTTTATCAAACACTCAAATCAATAATTAACTGTATTATATTGTGTCACAAAGTGTAATCTTACTGTTAACCCTAAGATGTCCATTTAAAATGGATACAACCTCTCAGACATGCAGTCCACCATTAAATATCGCAAAGCTTTTTGTTCAGATATCAAATACTTCACTTCCACTCTTTTACATGATAATTTGCAAATAAATGTCTATAAAAATTGCAAGCTTCTTGATCAACTTAAAGCATTCAGCTAGATTGTTTGTGGAAAATTAGTCAATCATGACTTGCTTTGTCGTAATTTATGTTTGATGTCCCCATTTCTTTGAATGACCCAAACCACCTGTTCAAGCCATTTAGTCAAGAATTGTTTTTTTATTATATTGCAATGTTTTCTTGCAATCTCAATGATCAACTTGTTTGCCTTGCATACGGGATTACTAATTTTATTTGATCTTTTCCCTGTTTGCGTTTGTTTCATATGATTTTAAGGCTTACTCTTGAGTCATTTTTTGCAATCTCAATAAAACCTTTGTTTAATTCCTCTTGTGAATCGTCTTGAATATTAACTTTTGCATTTTGTGTTCCTACTTCCTACGGGTACTTTCATCTAAGACTATTCTTCTCAATCTTAAAAATGGATTATACAGAATACTTACTTTGATATTTGTTGGATGACAATACATGGTATGCAGTGCACCAGACTTGGATAGTTTGTGTTCTGGTCCAGAGAGGTCCTGGGTTGGCAGTTTGTGCTAGATTGTTCTTATTGAAGTGGGATCAAGGCTGATTTGCATAAGGCTATGTCTTATCTGAGGTGGCATAGTGGGGAAAAAACTGTAGGTTGGAACGCTACCCGAGCAATTGACTGTATCTACACCATTTGCAAGCATTTCTCTGGTCACTTTTTGTGTGTTTGAAACCAGATTTCATAATCAGGCATACTAGAGTTTCATGACAGACACAGCAAAACAATCACAACTCTTATCAGTTATATTTTTATGCCAGTCCAAAACATTCTGATTCCATAATTTGAGAAGGCTATTTTAGCTTCTCTTCAAACTCTTACACTGATTCAAGGCTTCCATTATAATGGGTTCTTAGCCTTTGATGAAATTCCAAGTAAAGACTTGGTACAAACAGGTACTTATACATTTGATGAACTAGCATTACATTTCAGAGGGAATAATCGTCACAGTCATCGCTGCTAAAAAGTTGAACTAAAACTAAAGAAATATGACAGAATAAAATTGTAATCAATGAAATTTATACTTTAACAACAGAAAACATTTTAGCACCAAACCGACGACTCCTATCAAAAGTGCTATTAAATGCTAACAGTTAGTTCTTTAGTGAAAATTATATCTTTGAGAGCCAACTTTTGAAATGGTACATTTAACATAACCCCCTTCCGGAATCTTGAATGCCTGTATTGAAGGTTCTTAAAGATTATCTAATTCTTCTAGATCCAATTTCATATTCAAATGTCTCCTCACAATAATTGGTACCTTGGAAAAATTAACTGAAGAGCTGATGAAATCTACCTTTAATTTTCTCAGCGCCTCACAGACCATATCATGCTTCAAAATGTTAAAATTAAGATTAACTACAATCAGTGAGCCATGCTGATCTATACTTTGATTTTACACAACTAAGACATTCAATCCTCTTTCAAAAGACATACCAAGCCTGGAATAGAATATGCTCACATCTGTTGATACTAGAGTGAGCAAATCACCTGAAGGCATCCCTCCACTCTGTCCCAGAGCAGGTAAATACATATCAACTTATCCCAGTACCTCTCTATTATTTAGTAATTAAATCTCATAAAACAACAATATTTTATGATCCCTTAATATTGAATTAAATGAGTTAATCTCTAACAAATGTGCCAATACATGCACAACCTATACTGCAATTTACAAATGTCTTGCCTGACACTGATGATTAGGAGTGATAACTACAGCTAAGTTATTTCAAGGTTGTGGGTAACCTTGAGGTGCATGCTTTAAACAGAGTAGAGCCTTATTCTCTAGACAGCCTTTTTTTCCTGAAGGACTTTATCAGTCTATCCAAAAGATACGACTACACAATTAAGCAAATGGGAAGGTTAATTCATATAACCACTGTAAGGTTTTGTGTTATCCATTAATGCTATCCTTATTTTGTGAATTCCTCAGTAACCTTCAACATTTCAGGTATAATTAGTTTAAAAGAGATAATTTGGGGAAATAATTTTATGAAATATTGATAACATTCATTACCTACTTCAGAGTTTCAATTTTTCATATCAATAAAGATCACATCATGACTACTGAATGCTGCGATCTACCATTGCTGAAAGTGGATGGAGAACATAGGGGTAAGAGATCAAGAGTATTACAAGTCACTTGCTTCATGGTTATGAGGTTCTCCCTTGGTTCCACCAGCTATTTCTGGCATCAGCACTTATGTCAATGGGCTTTTTATACCTAGAGTTTAATCCAGTGGTTAAGCTTTTCCCAGCATCAAGACTGGTATCTACAGTCTTTTTACAGTTCTGGTTTTAATCTGGAGGCAGGGATGAGAGGGCATGTCCAGCAGGTCTCTTCAATGGCACCAGTGCCAGGACATGAAGCCGCTTGGTCTCAGGTAGCCTCCAAGCCCAAAGTAACAGCTAAAGCTCAGACCCACTCTCTGCTGCTCCTTCAGAGAGCACAGTGCAGATAAAATAGAAGCAATCAAGTAAACAGTACACTGTTGAGGAAAAGAATGCCACTATTGAAGGTGATGTGGGTGGGCTGGGATAAAAGGGTGTGTCCAGCAGATCGCGTCCCGGGCCACATATCTATCTTACTAATTGCAAGAAGTGCTCCAGACCCACAATTACATCTAAAAATCGAATACTAGCTAAACATAAATTGCAAGGAGACGCAACAGTACACCATATTTTAGAAATAATGTTCTTAAAAATTTCCGATGCCTAATTATAAGAAAAGGGCAATCAATTAGTACATAAATAACAGTGCATTTACTTTGGAAAGTGCATATACAGTAACCTTTAATTTCTCTAATTGTTTCAGCCAAGATGGAGATAGCCATAAGAGGATTAAAGCTTATTCTGAGTTTTAAAATTTCCAAATGAAGTAAATAGTCTGGCAAATAAAAAAAGGAAATGGATACATATCTGAACTGCCCAATGAGGACATCGTGATTTGGACTGAAAAGATTTTGAGATAAGTACACTTTATCTTTTTGATAGGACAAAATCCAAACAGCTTCCTGGAGGAACTTCTTATGCAGGAAGGACTCTCAACTAGGAAAGACATCTGTGGATAAAATATGATCTTTACAATATTGTACATATCTCAATAGCCCAATCCCATTTTAGCTCAATATGTTGGGCTTCAATCCAACATACCTGCGCTATCCTTTCGGGACTATCTGCCAGAGCAATGTTATATAAAAATTCAAAAAACCTGTTCCTGCCATATCTGCCCAAGAGATCAGCTTTAATTCACATCTAATAATCTGTATAATAGACCCTTTTGGAAGATTTGAAACTCTTTTTATACACATATTTTCCACCGGACCTAAAATATCTCCTTTATCTATGCTTAATATTTCATACCCATAAAGTGCATAAGGAGGGATTTTGTGCACAAACGCTTTTAAAAGTGATGTGAATGACAAACCCCCATACATACCATTAAACTTCAATTGGGATAAACCAAGGAGTCCACCTGTAATGAAGCCCTGGATCTTATTTCCTGCAGGTGCTCATTCCACTTCAGCTGGGCATTAAAGTGCAGCCCCAAAGACATATAAGACGTAACTTCTTCAATTTTCATATTACCAATATACCAATGGAAGTTGGGTACGTTTTTCCAAAAATGAGGACCTTTGCCTTATGTAGATTAATCCTCAACTGATTTAGTGCACAGTATGCTGTCAGTGCATTCAGTTTCTTCTGGAGACCTCTAAGTATAATCTACAATGAGGTTGTCCGCATGCATCAAACAAGGAATGTGAATTTCACCCATTTTTTGGTAAAAGGAGTATGATTCATTTAGACATGTTGGGAGGTCAGCCACATAAAGACCAAAAAGGATTAGGGCTAACACGGAACTTTGGTGTAGGCCATAATTAATTTCTATTCTTTTAGTTGGTCTACCTGACCGATCCATCTCCACCTGGGTCCAATTTGAGGTATACAACACCTGAACCAAAAACAGCAGGTTGTTCGAGGCATTCCAAGTGCACAGTTTGTTCCATAATCTCCTTCTCTCCACCGTATCAAAGGTGGTACAGAAGTGCACGAAAGGACCGCACAATCTTTGGTTTATTTCTATGGATTTGTTAATTAAAGCCCAGAGGGCAAAACAATGATCCGTAGCGGAGTTTCTGCCCGAAAATTATTTATCAGAGACCTAGATATTGAGCAATATTTTGGCAAAAATGTTTGCTGACACATCCAAAAGACTAACCTATAATTTGCTGTAAGTCTACCGTCTCCTTTCTTTAATAATGGTTTTATCACAAAGCCCTTCCAGGACTCCGGAACAATTCCTATTCCGGCTATCCATCAATACAAATACATCAGATTCTCTGTCCACCAATCAATGTTGAATTTTAGTGCATTTGCTGGGATGTTGTCCGGTCCAGTGGCCCTGCTTAACTTGAACCCAGTTATTGTCTTCTTGATCTGTTCTTTAGTAAATAACTTAGGAGTATCTTTATCAGTATTATAAGAAAATCTCAGATCATTTACAGAGGACGGGCCATAAAGACGCCCAATCCTCTTCAGAGATCATATAAGAAGGGGACGCTGCATGTGAATCAGCTATATTATTCACAACCTCCAAAATGGTTTCTGATCCCCTGCCTGGATAAATGCCAACATTTCGCTCAATTGTTTGTCATAGAAGCTGACTTTCTTGCTTTTTACACTCTTCATCAAACCAACCTCTGGTATGTTTGGTTACAGAGCTATTACTCACTGGCACTAAAAAAGTACGAAGACATGTGAGCACAATATCCATTAGGGATGCAAACCAATCTAATTTATTAGAGAAAAAGTCAAAATTTGCACCAGGTTTAGACGAAATGTGAAACTCCCTATGCATTTGTAATTGCTATGGGCCAGCCGCGTGCTTCATCTGGGGGGTAAATCCATACCTTAAGGTAATACTTTTTCAATTAAAACTGCTTTCTTTAATATAATGGCCATCTGTAAAACCCAATGGTCACTCTGTCCATGGTGTAGTATCTTTCTTTTTAAGTTTGAAATGCTTTATTGAAAAACGCCAATTACAACAGAAAACAACAATGATGATAAAACATGTATACTAAAACAAAATAATGATCTAAAATAGCAACAAGAAAAGAAGCTTTTTACCTTTTTGAATGACCAGGGAAGAAGGTATAGAGGGGTAAAGAAGAAAATATCTAAACTGAAGACCAAATCGCAAAATTGGAGAATCAATACAAAATAACTAGAATTAAAAACAATATCCATTAGGGATGCAAACCAATCTAATTTATTAGAGAAAAAGTTAAAATTTGCACCAGGTTTAGACGAAATGTGAAACTCCCTATGCATTTGTAATTGCTTTGGGGCCAGCAGCGTGCTTCATCTGGGGGGCAAATCCATACCTTAAGGTAACACTTTTTCAATTAAAACTGCTTTCTTTAATATAATGGCCATTTGTAAAACCCAATGGTCACTCCGTCCATGGTATAGTATCTTTCTTTTTAAGTTTGAAAAGCTTTATTGAAAAACGCCAATCACAATAGAAAATAACAATGATGATAAAACATGTATACTAAAACAAAATAATGATCTAAAATAGCAACAAGAAAAGAAGCTTTTTACCTTTTCGAATGACCAGGGAAGAAGGGATAGAGGGGTAAAGAAGAAAATATCTAAACTGAAGACCAAATCGCAAAATTGGAGAATCAATACAAAAGAACTAGAATCAAAAGAAATGGTTTGTAAGGAAAACTAGAACAAATTCAGAGAATTTAACAGATTATGGCAGTTTAAAATATTTTGAAGAAATACAATTTGTCTGCTTCTTAACAACAGTATCTAGAAAATTTGTCAGTGGCCAAAATAACACTCTATTTACATACGGAAGAGACAAAGAAGCAAAAGCTGTATCTCATCTATGATAATGACAAACATTAAACCACCAAGCTTTGTATGAAATATTAAAGGAACGTTTCCAGTTAATTGCTATTTGTTCAAAAGCTAAAGCCAACAATAGATCCAGTAACTGATTATTATGAATGAGCGGGTTGGTATCATTAGAAAAAGTTCCCATAAAACAGAGGAAAAAGGACAATGTAGCTTAAAAATTGTTGTAAGCTGAGACCAAACTTTTTGCTAAAAAGATACTGTGGGCGGACAATGAAATAGAAGGTGCATAAGATCACCGCTGGGATGATCACAGGACCAACAACCATCATTAGTATCTTTGGAGAATTGAGCTATTCAGGTGGGAGTAAGGAAGAGTCTGTGAAGAATAATGTTTCAGTAGTAGCCATTTTGGATACCTTATGAATTTTATGCCATATCTCATTCCAGAATGAGGTAGACCAAGGACATTTCATATTGGATTCCCAACTAAGCTCCTCCTTAGTTTTAGATCAAGACAGATTAAGAGAGAAAAAATGTTTATATAAGGGAGGCTTTAGGGTTAGAGGCCAAAATAGTGTATACATCAGACTTGGGTACATAAGGAGTTGGAACCATTGGCAACGAATGAAGAACATCCAAGATAATATTTATTAAGAGAGTAAATTTGGGCAGGAATGCGCGAGGACAATTAAAGAATTTCTGAAACTGAAGGACGGACTTTGGGGCTTCATCATAGATTAAATCCCCATCCCCTATAATGCCTTACTGCCTCTAAGACTTCCTAAAAAAACTGGCTTATTGTTAATGGTAATGAGATTATTGTACCATAGAAGAGACTGCAAAAAAACTTTCCGAGTTATATTTTGTGTTTGGTTACAGGGCTTCCATAGAATGTAAGTATGTTTAAACAGCGGTGAAGATGTCTTTGAGGAAAAGGAAAAGGACTTCCCTGAGAGAAAAGGGAGCAAGCAAGGAATACTCAATATAAAGCCACAGAGGTGTAAATGGTGAAGGATACTTCGAGATTCACAGTGAGGCCTGTTTTAAACAAAGGGCTTTATGATAGTCGTGAAAGTCTGGAACATTTGTACCACCCTCCTATTTAGCCCTCCTGAGCTGTGTTAACTCTATTCTAGATATTTTGTTGCCCCATAGAAATTTAGAAGGTATACAGTCAAGTTTTTTAAAATAAGAAAAATAGATATACACTTGGATCATTGATCAAATACATAATAAGTAAGGAGGAATCATCATTTTGATGGAGTCAAGAAGATCCCACCCGGAGAGAAATAGGGAGTTCCTGGAGGAAAGAAGATTCTCCATCCTGTTTAAACTTTCCTTCAGATGTACTGCTACAAAGTCCTTGATAGAATTGGTAAACCAAATTCCCAGATTTTTTATCTTAGATGTGTTCCAATGAAAACCAGAAGAATCAAAAGAATGCTTAAAGCAGAATTTGGTAATAGGGATAACTTCAGTTTTATTAGAATCAATCATATATTCCGAAACAGAAGATAAATCAGAAAATTGTTTAAGTAAAGCTGGTACTGAATGTTCCGGGTTTGAAAGAAAAAGAAGGATGCATAAGCGGATAGTTTCAAATGTTTTTCTCCATATTTAAAACCTACTATTAATGGGTCAGTGCGAATTCAGGAAAGGAAAGTTCAAGATCTAAAACAAATAAAAGGGGAGATAAAGGACAACTCTGATGAACACCATGTTTTAGTTGAAAGTACTGGGAAACCTTCCCATTAACTGAGACAGAAGCCATTAGAGATTTATATAATAAAGAAATAAGCAAGATTATATTGGGGCAAATTCCATGCCAAGCTAAGGAATTAAACAAGAAGAACCAGTTGATCCTATCAAAATCCTTTTCTGCATCAATGGCAACCACCACCAATGAATATTGAAGAGATTATTTTATTCAAGACATTAAAAAATAATCTAGAATTATCTGATTCTAGTCTGTGCTTGACAAAACTAGATTGTTCCTTACTGATTAGATTGGGCAGGAGAAGTTCAAGGTGTAGTGTCAAGAGTTTGGCCAAAGTTTTGTAGTCAACATTCACAAGAGAGATCGGTCTATAATTTTTACAGTGTGTTGGATCCAGTCCTTCTATATTAATGAAACACATTGTGGCTTCCTGGAAAGTGCCCCCTGCGGAACCAGTGGTTGAGAAAAAATTTAAAATTGTAATAATTTTGGAACTAGTTTGTTGAAAAAGTGGCAGAAAAACTCAGCCGTAAAGTCATCAGGACCCGGAGTCCTACTCTTCTTAAGAGAATTAAGTGCCTTGAGTATTTTTGATAGAGATATCTCTTTGTGAAGATGGGAAAACTCAAGATCATCATGATCAGGTTTAGTAGTGCCCTTTAAATAAGAACTAATGTGAGATGGATGTGTGGGAAATTCAGGACTATAAAGAGTCTGACAAAACTTCACAAATTCATCTAAAATGTCACTATCTTTGAACAAGCACCGGCCCAGGGAAGATTCTATAGACTCAATATTAGTACATTGTTTCCAGACTTAAGTAAGAAGTCAAAAGCTTTCCCATTTTAATACAGCCACCGTAATAACAAGCACTACCACAGAGTAAAATGGAGGAAGCATTGTCTGTAGATATTTATTAAAATGTAATTTAGCCTGAGAAAGTTTTTGTAAATAAGTTCTAGATTTTAAAGAATAATATTGATGTTCTAGTTGTTTTATAGTAGTGTTAGATTACCACTCACCTGAAAACCAGGTTGTTTCCTTGGGGAGATGAGACGCTGAATCCCAATACCCCCAAGACCCTGCCTCCGCAAAAGCGGTTTAAACACTCTATGCGAAGGGAGAATCCCAGGGGAAAGGGGAATGGGATAAAATAAAAAAAAGAGAGAGAAGAAACACTGCGGTCTCTGGTCGTCATACTTCTGATGACCTGACAAGCTTCTACCTTCATGGTCCAATGATTACACCAAGGTACCAACAAAGGTGCGGGTCTGGATTGGTTTACAGACCAAAGCAAATGCAGTGGCCGTGGGGTGCACAGATCAGAAGGGCGGCTTTACAAAGTTTTGCAGACGCTTTTTGGTGATATGAGGATAAAAAAATAAATAAAAAAAGCTTCTACCTTCAGCACTGTTTGGCACTGTTCATAGTACTGTGCTTTTATCTAAACAACAAACAATATGCAACTGTTAATTCAAAAGTTCTGACTGCTATTGTATCAACTAGTGAAGATTTCAATGTACATTCAATATCTACAATCTTTATACCTTTCAAAAATCAGTCTGTGACTCTTATAGATCTTTTCTGTTCTTCCAATAATTGCTGGAGTTATTCTTTAAGTGGTATCTCTTAATTAAATCATGTACTAAAGAAAGAAACAAAAATGTCAACTTTTATACAAGCATATCTGTTCGCTATAATCATCGGAGAATTAATTGTTAACAGCTTACTGTCTTTAGACAATGTCCTGATTCAAATAACCTTCCTGCTTTAAAAATGACAATCTTTATATTCCAAAGGAACCTGAATCTGATTCTTTTATAATTCTTGTCCTTGGTTAAATGTTCGTCGATTGAAGTCCACTATTCAAATATTAAATAAACAAAAAAGTACCTGATAAGGTCTTGAGACGGAATTCGCAAGACACAAATGCAGAGAAATACCTTATCTTGACTTTTGTCCTTTTTCTTTTTCCCGTTTGTTAAATGCCGAGGAAATCCGGAAGTGATGCAGGACTCCGGCAGGTTACCTGGGCAACCGGAGCCAAAGATGGAAGGAAGCCTGGACGGGAAGACAAGACCAGGAACCGGAGCCGAAGAAAATGGGAGGGGGAGTACTCAACACGCTGGAATGCAGGTAAGCGGGAGAAATAACGAGGCCAAGTGTTTCTGTTGTTGAGACGCCCTCTTTATAATTCTGGGATGGGCGGGGTTTACACATGCAGGGTGTGTGTGATTCATCGCCAACCAGCAAAGTGCAGCACATGGAAAAGGGGTGTGACAGCACACATGGGGGAAACCTGAAGGCTTTAGTCATGCTTCCAAATAATTTGTTTATCACGTGAATAGTATTTCCAATTCCTTTTTACAATACACCAATGTTTAGGCATAAAATATAAAATAAAAATAAAGCAGATATAACAACATGTTTATTCCCTAATGTTTGTATAATTCAAATTGTGTGTGTATGACCATAACTTTAGCCCAAAGGTCTGGTTTCCTGTAATCTTTATGGTTCAAGAATTGGTAAAGCTTCATGCGCAATTCCTTACAGTCACCCCTCTCAAAGAACGTCCCACAGGACGTGGTTTATGGGGACATCTAAGATGAAACTGGCGTATCAACCTTGGTGCATTAACAAAAGATGCTGGTTCCCATGAATTCTCACTAGCATCATAACCTTTCCAGGCTATTAAATAATACAAACGACCCTGTAATATTTTTGAATCAAGAATACGTTGGACTTCGTATTCCAAATGACCTTCTACTGGAATTGGTGGTGGAGGTGGTTCTTTTCTTGTTTCAGGATTAAAGAATTTTAATAAGGATACATGGAAGGTAGGGTGTACAGGGTATTCAGGAGGTAATTCCAATTGGACTGTGACTAGATTAAGAATCTTTATTATTGTAAAAGGTTCAATATATCGAGGTTGTAATTTTCTTGGGCCTTTAATTTTTAGATGTTTTGTGGAAAGCCAGACCTTGTCTCCTATCTTATATTTTGGGGTGGGTTCTATTTTTTATCTGCTTGTTTTTTCATGCTTTCTTTATATTTATTTAAATGGATTTTAGCCTGCTCTTGAATATCTAATAATTGTTGTAATCGATCAATGACAGCAGGAATGAAAGAAGTATCAATGGAAACTGGTAGAGCCTTAGGATGATGTCCTGTTAAAAAAGTAAAATGGTGTACAATGAGTAGTTACATGGGTACTGTTATTGTAAATGAACTCTGCAATGGGTAAGGCTTTATCCCAATCACTAGTGATAGAAGCCAGAAGACAACGAAGGATCTGTATAAGAGTTTGATTAATCCGTTCTGTCTGTCCATCTGTTTCTGGATGGAAGGCAGTAGATAGTGCCACTTCCATGCCTAAGTTTTTACACAATTCCTTCCAAAATTTTGACGTAAATTGACCCCCACAGTCAGATATAATTTTAGATGGTAAACCGTGTAGCCACACTATATGATTTATAAAGACATTGCTGAATTCAAGTGATGTAGGTAATTTACGTAATGGAACAAAATGCGCCATTTTAGACAAATAATCTACTACTACAAGGATAGTAGTGTGACCATTAGCTGGTGGTAAGTTTGTAATAAAGTCTAGACTAATGGTATGCCAGGGACTGGGGGAAGTAGCCAAAGGCTGTAAAAAACCTGCAGGAGCTTTATGCAAGACTTTACTTCTGACACAGATTGGACATGTCTCAACATATTCTTTAACATCCTTAGTTATTGATGGCCACCAAAATTGTTTTTTACAATTTGCTAAAGTTTTTTGATTTCCAGGATGTCCTGCTAAAGCAGAGTCGTGATTCCAAATCAGAACTTGTTTTTGTAATTCTGGAGAGGGTACAAACACACATTTTTCATGATATAGTATTCCATCTTTGATTGTGTTTTTTGAATGTGATAACCATTCGTGTATATCTTTTTTTAGACTTTCTTGTTTTAATAAAAGTAGAAAGTCTTGTTGATACGTTGGTGCAATAATTTTGTCAGCAGGTATAATCGGAGGAATAGAACCCTCGTGATTAGAGTCTGCTGTATGACCAAAACGTGAGAGGACATCTGACTGTACTTGTTTGGAGCCTGGCCAATATGTTATTACAAAATCGAAACCGCTAAATAAATGTAGCATCTCATCTATCGAGGTGTTAATACTTTTACTGAACTCAAAAATTGAAGATTTTTTTGATCAGTAAATATGGTTACTGGATGTTTAGTCCCCATTAAATGATGGCCCCATTCTGTGAAGACCAATGTTATGGCTAAGAACTCTCTCTCTGCCATGGTATAATTTTGCTCAGCAGGGAGCAATTTCTTTGAATAAAAGGCTACTGGGTGTATTTGTCCATTGATTGGATTTCTTTGGGAGAGTACACCTCCTACGGCGACCTGGGAAGCATCAGCTTCAACAAAAAAAGGAAGATCTGGGTCTCAATATAGGTGCAGATGTAAATTTCTGTTTTCATTTCTGAAAGGCCTGTGCAGCTTCTTCTGACCAAAGAAAATATTGTCCTTTTCATAGTAGCTTTATGATAGGAGAGACGATTTCCGAAAACTGATGAATGAAACGTCTATAGAAATTTGCAAAACCTAATACCTTTTGAACTTCTTTAACTGAACTAGGTTCCAGCCAATCAAGTAGAGCAGTTATTTTCTTGGGGTCCATCATTATTCCTGTTGGAGACAGAAGGTATCCTAAGAACTCTACAGTGTCAGTGTTGAAAGTGCATTTTTCCAATTTAACAAATAGGTGATGTTCTTGTAATTGTTTTAGCACTGCTCTGACTTGTTGAGTATGTTCTTCTCTATTTTTAGTGTAAATAAGAATATCATCGATGTAGACCACTACACAAATGTCAAGAAATTCACTTAGTACTTCATTTATGAGGTACTGGAACGCTGCAGGGGCTTTACACAGGCCAAAGGGCATGACGGTGTATTCAAATAATCCAAATTTTGTTCAAAATGCAGTTTTCCACTCGTCACCCTCCTTGACCCGTATAAGGTGATATGCCCCACGCAGATCCAATTTTGTGTAGATAGTTGAATGTCGTAATTGATCCAAGAGTACGGGAATCAGTGGTAATGGATATTTGTTTTTAATTGTTGCCTTATTCAGTCCAAGATAGTCAATACACACACTCAAGCCTCCATCCTGTTTTCCGACAAAGAAGAGAGGCGAGGAAACAGGTGAAGTGGAATGACGAATGAAGCCTAGTTCTAATAACTCATCTAAGTACTGTTTTAAATATTGTGTCTCGGCTTCAGTGAGTGCATACACTCGACTATTAGGTAAATTGACACCTGGATATAAATCGATGCAGCAGTCATACAACCTATGTGGAGGTAGTGTAGTGGCCTTCACTTGATCGAAAATATCTCTAAAATCTTGATATTCGACAGGTATTGTATCTAAAGAAGTTGTGGTATTAGCCCAATGAAGTAAGGCCGTTGACTCTGTATGTGCTTCTTGGTAGCAATGTGTACGACAATATAAGGAGTCCAAAGTAACAGTTCTTGCTTCCCAATCAATTTTAGGATTGTGGGAAATTAACCATGGAACCCCAAGCATGACTCCAAAAGTGGGTGTGTCAATTAAATCAAAACTGATTTGTTCTGTGTGACCATTCTGTCAAACTAATGTGATAGGACTCGTGTGATTGGTAATTAAGCCGGAAGATAACTCAGAGCCATCCACAGCACGGACTGGTTCAGGTTGTGTCTTTAAGAGCGTGGAAATACCCAATTTTTTGGCTAATTGAATATCAAAAAAATTGCCTGTAGCCCCAGAGTCTAAAAGTACCGAAATTGTGTGTCTTAGTTGAACATTTAAAATGAGGGTGACCTGAATAGTGAAATGCCGTGGAATACCCGCTACGGTATTCGCCAAATGTTGGGAGATCTGTGAATCTATTCCTCTTGACAGGGCGACCTCCTCTCCTGACGAGATTTCTCATTTTCCTGAGTCATGGTAGCCACAACATTGACCTTTTTGACACCCTCTTTAAGGAACAATCTCGGGCAATCTCGGGCAAAATGTCCAGACTTCCCGCAATACAAGCACAAATTTAGGCTTTAGTCATGCTTACAAATAATTTGGTTTTCGCGTGAATAGTATTTCCAATTCCTTTTTACAATACACCAATGTTTAGGCATAACTTATAAAATAAAAATAAAGCAGATATAACAACATGTTTATTCCCTAATGTTTGTATAACTCAAATTGTGTGTGTATGACCATAACTTTAGCCCAAAGGTCTGGTTTCTTGTAATCTTTATGGTTCAAGAATTGGTCAAGCTTCGTGCGCAATTCCTTACAAGTAGAGAGCAAAGACTTATGTTGTTTAGCAAAATGTTTCTTTTTTTGTAGAGACAAAATCAATGATGTGACCACGAGTAGTAGCCTTAAATGTGTCCCATAATGATTGAGGAGAAATGTGAGAATCCCAGTAAATTACGAAGAATTCCTCGGCCAATTATTATTATTATTATTTTCAGATTTATACAGCGCATAGCTGCCCCAGCGACGGGGCGTCCCAGCGCTACCCCTACAATGCCCGTGAGTAATAACAGTTCGGGAGAAGGGAAGAAAGTTATGCTGGGAAAAGCCAGGTCTTTATGGCTTTCCGAAAGGCCAAGTGGTCTTGGAGCCCTCTAATAGCAATCGGGAGGGAGTTCCAGAGTCTGGCGGCCAAGACTTTATAAGAGCGACCACCAGCCCTGGCTCTTAGAGCTCTGGGGATGCATGCCAGCCCTTGAGCAGCTGACCGCAGGCAGCGACTCAGAGCATACGGTGTTAACAGGTCGGATAAAACCGGGGGGGCTTGTTGCGTCAGGATTTTATGAGCGACGCATAGCGTCTTGAACTGAATTCTCTTCTCTACCGGTAACCAATGTAGTTTAGGTAGAGACCTGGACACGGAGCATGTTCTCGGAAGCGCCAATAGAGTGCGGGCTGCTGCGTTTTGTATCCTCTGTAAGCGTTGAATACAGGATTTATTGGCACCTAAGTAAAGGGAATTGCCGTAGTCCAATCTAGATAGGATTGTGGCTTGTATTATAGTCTGCCGGACTTTAGGCTCAAAAAAGCAGAGAAGGGGTTTTAATCCTCTTAGGAGCCCAAAGCAAGTCCCTGCAACTACTTTGGACTTTGGATTGGGCATCGAATGAGAGCCCTCTATCGATCCAAAATCCCAGGTTCTTAACCACCTCCTTTGGGGTTGGTGCTGGTTTTAATTGGTCTGGCCACCATTGTTCTGACCACATATCGCTATCTCTACCAAATAGCAAGATTTCCGACTTACTGGCATTTAGCTGTAAACAGTTTGTTGTCAGCCAATTGGCGACTGCCAACAAGTCCTCTTTAAATGGACAAAAGAGGAGGAGAAAGTTGAATCTTGGAGAAGAGAGTTATTAAATCAACACCTGCTCGACTTGGGATATACTGGAAAGCAGATCTAAATCAGTAATTACTGGGGCATGGTCAGAAATCATGATGGTATAGCAAAAACAACAGTGTCTCAACCGGTAACCATTAGCAAAGACAGTTACAGAAAGTGTATAAATCACTTGAGAAAGGGAAAAGAAAGAGGAGGGAGACCAAGAGTAGTTTTTTGAAAAGGTGTTATTTGTAAGTAGTTATAACAGCACTACAATACAATTTAATTTAAAGTAACCATAGCAACCAGGTGTGCACTGAACGTGCTGGTGTGAGTGAACGGCGCAGTAACAGAGGTGAAAAAACAGCGTGAACGGCGAAAAAAACAGTAAAAACAAATCGTTCTGGGGTCAATAATACAAGATAGGTCAACACAAGTTGAGTATTATGATTTATGCAGGATTGATTGACCCTGTGGGAGCCGCAATTAGCGCTGCGTAGTCGACGGCATTTCGACCTGTTCAAATTCAGGTCATCATCAGGACGATGGTTACTAATTCACAAATAGTGCTGTATAAAAGGAGAAAGAGAATAAGAAATTTTGAGAGTGAGCAGGCCCTGGATACAAGTATTAGAGGTAAAAATTGTGTGAAGAGGTCAGGGAAGTGATTCAGAAGTACCTGGGAGCACGATGTTGCAGTAAGTAAGACTGCAGGGTTGAAGGATGAAGAAATCTGGCGTGGGGTGGTGACTGAAGGGAAGCAAGGAGAAGAGAATCAATAGTGGTGATTCACGGGTTGTAATGGCCTGGCTGAAACAGTAAGGCGACAGGGGCAAGCGAGGAAAGGTACCTGGAGAGTATTCAGATCGGGAATGGGCAGTGGATGGATCCTGGGTCAGTTCGGTGAAGTACAGGATACAAGCTCGACCTGGAACAGGAAGAGGGGATGAGGAAGTGTCCGGAAGCCTAAAGAACTCACGGGGAGCAAGGAACCATGAGGATCTTACCTGGGCGCTGAGGCGGTGCTGCCCAGAGCGGAGCAAGAAGGAATTTAGGGCGAGCGGTTGATAATCGCTGCCAAAGGAGTCGGACGGGCGAGGCGTCTGGAGGCATGGAGGTGCGTGCTGGAGGTTGGAAGAAATCCAGGTGCAAGTAAAGGAAGTAAATTCCGGACGGACGAGTGAAGCGTCAGCAGTCACGGCCAGACGTGCTCAGTGGTGACCGAGGTTTAATGTGGAAGGCAAGAGAAATTGCCGATCATGTGGCCACGGGAGCACTAGAGCGATGGAAAGAAGGCCAAGGCCAGTGCCCAGGGGGGATGAGTCAGGGAAAAGCACCAGATACAAGATGGCGATTAAAAAAGTGAAGATACCGAGTATAACGTGACAATAGTTACAGTGGTAATACAATTAACCCTGGGCGTAGTTCGCAAAGTAGCGCTACGCGAAGTGCACTTCACACTACGCGAGCTACGCGTAGCACTACGCGAACTGCGTAGTGCGCTGTTCGCGATGATTGCACAGTGCCGGATGCTTGTCCGCGCTGTGCAATCATTGAAAACGGCATCTTGCACAGTGCGAGCTGTCTTTTACTGCCGCTCGAGTAGATTTTTACTCGAGCGGCAGCTTTCTCAACGCGGACTGGTAGTTTCTCATTGCGAGCGGTCGCGAGCATACGCGACCACTCGCAATGAGAAACCTGACCTCCCCGCGTTGAGAATCTCGCCGGGAGGTTTATTTTCCACGCTCGCAATCGGCAACTTGATGTTGCTGATCGCGAACGAGGAAAAAGTCTCGCCGGGATGTCATTTTGCTTGCTCGCGGTCGCCAACTTGACGTTGAGGACCGTGAGCAAGCAAAAAATGACCGCTGCACTACGCTACGCTACGCGTGTTTGCACTGTGCTACGTGCAATTCACGTAGTGCGAAGTAGCGCAAACTTCGCAAACTACGCGAGCGTAGCGCTTTGCCCAGGGTTAAATACAATGCCTAAAGTTAAACCATATTCAATACATTGGAGAAAGGAACAATAATAAATTCAAAATAAATAAAAACGGCATAAAATAATAGGGCAAATGGTAGGGCACAAATAAATTCGTAGATGTGTCTTTAATCAAAGTACATAAAACACAGTCATAGAAGTTTACTTAGACAAGGTACATAAGGACTGTGTTAGCGTGTTCGGAATTGCTGCCTAATAGTTAAGTGCACAGGAGAAGTTCGTAGGTGTGTCCTTAGACAAATTACATGAGACACATTCATAGACGTTTCCTTAAACAAAGTACATGAGGATAGTATTAGCGCGTTAAGAATTTGCTAATACATGAGCATGTGAAACAGCGAGGGTGAGGGAGAGGGGGTGGGGAGGGGGAGGGTGTTGGAGGAGGGGGGCAAACAATAAGTGATACAGAAGGAGGGAAGGGGGAGAAGGGGGATGGGGGAAGGTGGAATGTTGATGGAACATAACAGTAACTCAAGAAAAAGAAGCGAGTCAAGGCAAAATACAAAGAAGGTTATTATCAGCATACATAGAGGGTCATATTCAATACACATAGAGAGACCGGGCAGAATCAAATAAGTAATGGGTGTTAAGATGTCGCAATGACAGTGTTCCAGTCATCTAAGGAGTTAAGTCCGTTAGTCACAGAGTTGCACCGAGCGATCCACCTGCACTCACATTTATTCAAAAGGAGTTGTAAGTTGCCACCCCGAATAGGTAATTCAGGGCGGTCAATGACCTGCCATGTCAGGTCTGTTTCAGAATGACTGTTCTTTGAAATGTGCAACTAGCGGTGCCGTCTCAACGTTGCATCTGATGCGGCTCTTATGTTGGGCGATGCGTTGCTTCACCATCTGGGTTGTCTGGCCAATGTATAGCAAGTTGCAGGGGCAACGTATGGCGTAGATGACGTTGGTAGTGCGACAATTGGAGAATTGTTTTAGTTGGGAAGCGTGATCAGAGGTGAGGAACACTTTAGTGTTGCTGGTAAGATCACAAACGGTGCATGTCTGGCATTTGTAATGGCCTATGATGGGAGGGAGCCCCCACATAGAAGTAACAGTTGGATTTTTCTTTTCTTTCTGTGGCCAGGTGATAGCGTGGACCGGTTTGTCAGAAAGGTTGTTGCCTCTTTTGTATGAGAACAAGGGCGGTTCTCTGAAAGGGGCATAGGTGCGAAGTATGCACCAGTTTTTCTTGATCACCTTACTCACCGTATTGCTGGAGGGACTATAGGTGGATACAAAGGGTATGCGTGAGTTGGTACGTTTGGGTGATGGTGAGAGGAGTATTTCCCTGTGGCTATACCACGCACGTTTTGAAGCCCTGCTAACCAAACGTTTCGGGTAGCCCCTGTTGATCAGTTTCTCAGAGAGGATGGCAGCCTCTTGGAAGTAGTCTTTGCGCCATTTACAGTTCCTCCTGATGTGGAGGAACTGTCCGTAGGGTAAGCCATCTCTTAAACCACGTGGGTGATAGCTAGAGTACAATAACAAGGTATTGCGCTCTGTGGGTTTGCGGTAAAGTATGGTGCCTATGGTGCCGTCCTCTGCGTGGAGGGTGAGGTCGAGAAATGGAAGATCATTGTATCTCACGTCGGATGTAAAGGTGAGGTGAGTTTGGCAGTTATTGAGCCAGGAGAGCAACAAGGATAAATCATCGTGTGTGCCATGCCAAAGTAAAAGAATAGCGTCAATGTAATGACGCCATAACGCGATGTGGCAATGTGGCAATGTGGAGGAGGTCCATGACAAACTCAGTGGGGATGCAAGTAGGCCTGGGCCGTGTATCCAAAAGTTGTTTTATGACAGCAAGGCCTTCAATGTGGGGAATGTTGGTATATAGTGATTCGATGTCGAGGCCTGCCAACATTCCCCACATTGAAGGCCATGCTGTCATAAAACAACTTTTGGATACACGACCCAGGCCTACTCGCATCCCCACTGAGTTTGTCATGGACCTCCTCCACATTGCCCTGACTAATAACTATTTTCTCTACAAGGACACTTTTTATCTCCAGATCAAAGGTGTCTCAATGGGCGCTTGTTTCGCCCCCAACTTTGCAGTCCTCTATGTATACCACCTTGAGACCACACATATTTTGTCCATCCAAAACCCCTTTCTGAGTAAAATCGCGTTATGGCGTCGTTACATTGACGATATTCTTTTACTTTAGCATGGCACACACGATGATTTATCCTCGTTCCTCTCCTGGCTCAATAACTGCCAAACTCACCTCACCTTTACAGCCGACGTGAGATACAATGATCTTCCATTTCTCGACCTCACCCTCCACGCAGAGGATGGCACAATAGGCACCATACTTTACCGCAAACCCACAAAGCGCAATACCTTGTTATTGTACTCTAGCTATCACTCACGTGGTTTAAGAGATGGCTTACCCTACAGACAGTTCCTCTGCATCAGGAAGAACTGTAAATGGCGCAAAGACTACTTCCGAGAGGCTGCCATCCTCTCTGAGAAACTGATCAACAGGGGCTACCCGAAACGTTTGGTTAGCAGGGCTTCAAAACATGCCTGGTATAGCCACAGGGAAATACTCCTCTCACCATCACCCAAATGTACCAACTCACGTATCCCCTTTGTATCCACCTATAGTCCCTCCAGCAATAGGGTGAGTAAGGTGATCAAGAAAAACTGGTGCATACTTCGGACCTATGCTCCTTTCAGAGAACCTTCCTTGTTCTCATACAAAAGAGGCAACAACCTCTCTGACAAACTGGTCCATGCTATCACCAGCCACAGAAAGAAAAGAAAAATCCAACCGTTACTTCTATGTGGGGGCTCCCTCCCATCATAGGCCATTACAAATGCCAGACATGCACCGTTTGTGATCTTCCCAGCAACACTAAAGTGTTCGTCACCTCTGATCACACTTACCAACTAAAACAATTCTCCAATTGTCGCACTACCAACATCATCTACGCCATACGTTGCCCCTGCAACTTGCTATACATTGGCCAGACAACCCAGATGGTGAAGCAACGCATCGCCCAACATAAGAGCCGCATCAGATGCAACGTTGAGACGGCACCGCTAGTTGCACATTTCAAAGAACACAGTCATTCTGAAACAGACCTGACATGGCAGGTCATTGACCGCCCTGAATTACCTATTCGGGGTGGCAACTTACAACTCCTTTTGAATAAATGTGAGTGCAGGTGGATCGCTAAGTGCAACTCTGTGACTAACGGACTTAACTCCTTAGATGAATGGAACACTGTCATTGCGACATCTTAACACCCATTACTTATTTGATTCTGCCCGGTCTCTCTATGTGTATTGAATATGACCCTCTATGTATGCTGATAATGACCTCCTTTGTATTTTGCCTTGACTCGCTTCTTTTTTCTTGAGTTACTGTTATGTTCCATCAACATTCCACCTTCCCCCCCTACCCCCTTCTCCCCCATCCCTCCTTCTGTATCACTTATTGTTTGCCCACCCCCCGCTGTTTCACATGCTCATGTGTTAGCAAATTCTTAACGCGCTAATACTATCCTCATGTACTTTGTTTAAGGAAACATCTATGAATGTGTCTCATGTAATTTGTCTAAGGACACACCTACGAACTTCTCCTGTGTACTTAACTATTAGGCAGCAATTCCGAACACGCTAACACAGTCCTTATGTACCTTGTCTAAGTAAACTTCTATGACTGTGTTTTATGTACTTTGATTAAGGACACATCTACGAATTTATCTGTACCCTACCATTTGCCCTATTTTTTATGCCATTTTTATTTATTTTGAATTTATTTTTGTTCCTTTCTCCAATGTATTGAATATGGTTTAACTTTAGGCATTGTATTACCACTGTAATTATTGTCACTTTATACTCGGTGTCTTCACTTTTTTAATCGTCATCTTGTATCTGGCGCTTTTCCCTGACTCCTCCCCCCCGGGGCACTGGCCTTGGCCTTCTTTCCATCGCTCTAGTGCTCCCCTGGCCACGTGATCGGCAATTTCTCTTGCCTTCCACATTAAACCTCGGTCACCACCGAGCACGTCTGGCCGTGACTGCAGACGCTTCACGCGTACTGCCGGAATTTACTTCCTTTACTTGCACCCGGATTTCTTCCAACTTCCAGCACGCACCTCCGTGCCTCCAGACGCCTCGCCCGTCCGACTCCTTTGGCAGCGATTATCAACCCTGCTCGCCCTAAATTCCTTCTTGCTCCACTCCAGGCAGCACCGCCTCAGCGCCAAGGTAAGATCCTCATGGTTCCTTGCTCCCCGTGAGTTCTTTAGGCTTCCGGACGCTTCCTCATCCCCTCTTCCCATTCCAGGTCGAGCTTGTATCCTGTACTTCACCGAACTGACCCAGGATCCATCCACTGCCCATTCCCGATCTGAATACTCTCCAGGTACCTTTCCTCGCTTGCCCCTGTCGCCTTACTGTTTCAGCCAGGTCATTACAACCCGCGAATCACCACTATTGATTCCCTCTTCTCCTTGCTTCCCTTCAGTCACCACCCCACGCCAGATTTCTTCATCCTTCAACCCTGCAGTCTTGATTACTGCGACATCGTGCTCCCAGGTACTTCTGAATCACTTACCTGACCTCTTCACACAATTTTTACCTCTAATACTTGTATCCAGGGCCTGCTCACTCTCAAAATTTCTTATTCTCCTTCTCCTTTTATACAGCACTATTTGTGAATTAGTAACCTTCGTCCTGATGATGGCCTGAATTTGAACAGGTCGAAACGCCGTCCACTACGCAGCGCTAATTGCGGCTCCCACGGGGTCAATCAATCCTGCCTAAATCATAATACTCGACTTGTGTTGACCTATTTCACCTCTGTGTCACTGCGCCGTTCACTCACACCAGCACATTCAGTGCACACCTGGTTGTTATGGTTACTTAAAATTAAATTGTATTGTAGTGCTGTTATAACTACTTACAAATAACACCTTTTCAAAAAACTACTCATGGTCTCCCTCCTCTTTCTTTTCCCTTCCTCAAGTGATTTATACACTTTCTGTAACTGTCTTTGCTAATGGTTACCGGTTGAGACACTGTTGTTTTTGCTATACACTTTACCCGGTCTCAACTGGGTCAACGGGTTTACTCCTGTACTTTGTATCCTTTTCAGAAATCATGATGGGGCCTATAGAAAAATTGATAATTTTCTGGGATAAAAATTTACTAATAAAAATATGATCTAGTCTAGTGAGGTAAGAGATCCATGAGGTGAAGAGAAAAAAGAATATTCTCCTATGGAAGGATTACAGAGTCTTAATAAATCAGCTAAGGTTCTTTGTGAAATACTAGAATTAAATTGTTTATGCATTTTATGCAGAATGAATTTAACCTGTGATTGGCGGTCAACAAAAGGTTCCAAAATTTGGTTACAGTCCCCCTTGCATAATGAAAAATTCATCATCCTACTGTAAACATTTCTTGGAACCATCAGGCCAAAAATTGCAGTCTACTTGAGTAGGGCCATACAAGTTAAGGGAATGTTATTAATAAGGAATTTAACAATGAGCCATCTGCTCTCAGTATCAGTCTCCCGGGATGCAATTATACAGTTTAATTTTTGGTGATATAAAATAATCACCCCCTTCTTTTTATTAGATGTTGGTGATACAAAAACCGAGCTCACTCAACCACCCAGCCACGTTTAAGCTTTAAAGCCTCAGTTTCTATTGGGTGAGTTTTTTGGAGAAGAACTAAATCTGGATCATAGTTAGTTAAGTGAGATAAAATTCTCTGCCTTTTAATCGGAATAACAAATCCTTTAACATTCCAGGAAATTACTCTGAATGTTGCAGAAAGCAAAGGGGTAAGTGTCTAAAAGGTCTTCAGCAGCTACAAAATACATTAACATACCTGAGCTGAGAAACAGAAAAAAAAGATTGGAAATAAAAATAAATGGGATAAATGGGTAGCAATGCATAGCTAAAAAAGAGAAAAGACAAGAAAAGGCAGAAAGACAGTAGGAAGAGATAATAAATGAGGGAAAGAGGTCAAATAAATGATGACTGAGAGAACATACCTTATAAAATTGAACACAAGGGTGGGGTCAATGACAGCACAGGGTGCAGACGGCGCACCAAGGGAGCAGAACGCACCAACGACAGAGTGGACTGGAACAATTGCAGATGATACAAGAGACAACAGAGAACTTGAAAAAAATAAAAGAGATAAATTAGCATATAACAACAAATATAAAGTACAAAGAATGAAACAAGATTAGTGCCAAAGTAACAATACAGGCAATAAAGGTAGCATTTTCATACAGAAATCATCATAAGTCTTCATCTTGTGGTTGGAGCAGAAGTATCCATAATACTAGTTGAATGCAGTCTTAGAACATTTTGGAGATCTGCAGGTTTATCATAAGTAGTAGTCTTATCACTATATGTCACTTTGAAAAGGCATGGGTGGATCAATCCAAAATGAGCACCGAAGGCATGAAGTTGCAGACCAAGATCAAGGAATTCTTTCCTCCTGGAGGCTGTTGCTCTGGACACATCTTGCGAGAGGAATATCTTTTTACCAACCAAAAGAGTTGGTTTTTTTACTTTGCAGCTTTGAGTAGTTTCAGTAGATCAATAAATTATAGAAAAAAAAATGAAAACGCCTCTAGGTTTGGTTAAAGAAGAAGTTGATTGAGGATGATGTCCCAGACGGTGAGCTCTTTGAATATTTAACACTGTTGATGATGGTAAATCCACTAACTTATTTAAAGTTGAATGTTGCTGATCCTTTGTTTCATTGCTGAGACTCTTGCTTCCATATTGGACCATTTGTCATTTAAACTTTGAATGCAACCGTAGGTCTCCTCAACAAATAGACGTAGAGCTCTGATTTCGTCTAACAAGAATTCTGGCGAAATAGGTGAATGTGATTTTACAGGAGAGGGCGGGTCTTGTTTGACATATTTATTTCCAGATATAGCAGTGTTGGTCTTCAATGAAGGTGAGGTTAAGGAGGACATCTTATCAATATTAGAAGGCATGAGATCTGTAGTAAAAAGATTATCCACCATTCATGGGAAAATTGGTTTCTGGTTTGAAGGTACCTCCTGATGAGAAGATAATTTAAATTTCCTAATTCTACCCATACAATACGAGTAACTATATGTCAGAATGGAAACAGAAAAAGAACTCACTTATACACTCATACCATGTAAAAATAGAGATATAAAGAACAATCAGGAAAGTCAGTGTGGTAATAGTAGGCAGTCCACAAAGTCAACAGGATAAAGATTGGTACTATAAGAGGAAGTAGGAAAACACATCTCAGGTATGCCTGAACAGTATGAGCAGTACTGAAAGTACTCACAGACTATGTCTCATGTATGACTGAACAGTATGAGTAGTACTGAAGGTTCACCCATAGGAGAGGAGCAAAGTAACAATGAGGCAAATAACCTTTGAAAGTTGCATTCAGGGTGTTAGACCTGTCATCCTTAGGGTGGTCTTCCCCCAGACATTTTACCTGCTTACCTCCTCTTTTTGCTGTATCTTTTTGTTGGCCTTAGGACTCTGAGCACTTTACCACTGACCAGTGCTATAGTGCATGTGCTTCTCCTTTAAACATGGTGACATTGGTGTATACCCAATTGGTATATTTATAGCTTACTTATAAGTCCCTTGTAAAGTGGTATACCATATACCCAGGACCTGTAATCTAAATGCTATTAGAGGGCCTGCAGCACTGGTTGTGCCACCCACACAAGTAGCCTTTCAAACCTGTCTCAGGCCTACAATTGCAAGGCCTGTGTGTGCAGTTTACTGCCACTTCGACTTGCCATTTAAAAACACTTGCCAAGTCATAAACTCTCCTTTTATTACACATAAGTCACCCCTGAGGTAGGCCCTAGGTAGCCCTATGGGCAGGGTGATGTGTAAGTAAAAGGTAGGACATTTACTGGTACGTTTTGCATGTCCTAGTAGTGACAAACACCCAAATTCGTGTTTCACTACTGTGAGGCCTACTCCTCTCATAGGATAACATTGGGAATTCCTTAAAACACTTTAAAGCTGTTATTCCTGATTAGAAAGGAGTAGCTGCATCATGTTTCATATCTTTGGAATGGTAGCAATAAATCTTCTTTACTGGTAAAGTTGTATTTAACATTATAGTTTTAGAAATGGCACTTTTAGAAAGTGGACATTTTTCTCCTCTTGTTGCTCTGTGTGCCTTACAGACTGTCTCCAAAACACGCCTGAGGTGGATGTCAGCTACACTTTCTGCAATCTCTCCAGACATGCACAAACACAGGAAGGGTGGGTGTGTCATCTGCATTCATCTGCATTCTGATAGCTCCTCCTGGGCAGGAAGATACAGGGGAGCTGAAATACTTGAAAAGGCAGTGTCCTGTTTCCCACACAAAGGGCTAATTTATTTATTATTTATTTATTATTTATTTATCCCGGATCATTCATAAATCTCTCATTCAGGGTAGGATACCTGATTGCCTCAAGACGGGGCAAGTCACGCCCATCCCTAAGAAGCCCAACTCTGATTTATCTGATCCTAACAACTTCCGTCCTATCACCAGCATCATGACTCTAGCTAAATTGCTCGAGAAATGCGTCCACTCGCAATTATGTAACCACATAGAGAAATTTCAACTCCTTGATGCCTACCAGTCGGGGTTCAGAGCAGGACACAGTACTTAAACAGCACTAACGCACATTGTTGATGACGCCTTGAGATCCCTTGATCAAAATGTCCCTTGTCTCCTGATCCTTCTGGACCTGTCCTCAGCATTTGATACCATCAAACATGAAAACTTGATTGCTCTTCTGCAACATAGGATGGGTCTCACGGGCCCGGTCCTAAATTGGTTTGCCTCCTTCCTACATAACCGTACACAAAGAATCAAAGATAACCATTCCCTTGCAACCAGTACCCCTGTTACGATTGGAGTTCCGCAAGGTTCCGCACTCTCACCCACTCTTTTCAACCTTCTTATGGAACCACTTACCGTCATTCTGAACCACTCTAACATTCAGTACCACATGTATGCAGATGACACGCAACTGTACTTGAAGATCTCCTCTCAAGAGGACATAAGAACGCTAAATGATGCTCTCTCACAAACTCAACAATGGTTAGCCCAGAACCATCTTTTGTTAAATACTCTCAAAACTGAATTCCTTCTGATTACTCCCCCCAACCACTCGGCACCTACCCTGGACTGGCTTAAACAACTCACTGCTCTTAATTGCACCCCTCATGTGGTGGACTCTGCTAAATCGTTAGGCATCACCATGGACAAATACCTAAACATGCAAGAGCACATCAGTGCAACTACCAGGGAAGCCAACTTTCAACTCAACACCTTTAAGAAAATCAAGCCTTTCCTTCCCCCCGAAGACGTCAGGCCTGCTGTGCAATCCTTCGTTATCTCTCGACTGGAATATGGCTTGGTGACCCTTGCTGGGCTACACAAAGCTAGCTTGGCCCCACTCAGAGCTACTCTTAACGCATCGGCCAGGCTCATCACTGGCTCCAGAAAGCATAACCACATCTCCCCCGACCTTTTGCAACTAAATTGGCTATCTATTGAAGATAGGATACGCTTCAAGATAGCTTGCTTGACGCATAAAGCCATACACTACAACACCCCGGCTTACTTGGCTAATAAGCCGGAACTATCGGTTTCATGTCGGAACTTAAGAAGTACGTCTACCCTACTTTTGAAACCTCCCAAATTCAAAAAGAAAAAATCTTACAATCGTGCCTTCACCGGACTTGCTCCAAGAATTTGGAACGCTCTGCCTTCCGAGATCAGATCCAATCCTTCCACTGCATCGTTCAAGAAACATGTCAAACGGCTATTCTTGAGTGAACACTAACAGCATCAACTTGTTCTCATGCCCTGTCTACATGTTTGATTCCTATTCTACACCGTTGTTTCGATTTATTGTATTCTTGTCTGATAATTGGTATCTTGCTCTAGGGCAATCAATTCTTATTTTACACTGTTGTTTCGACTTACTTTATTCTTGTCTGTTAATTGGTATCTTGCTCTAGGGCAATTCTGATTAGGTACTGGTCAGGCCAACTCCCCATCTCCTGACCTTTATTGTTTCCCCCCCTGTTTGACAGTGTGTGGATTTATCTACACCATTTGTACAATTGTGTTTTATCTGTGCCTTCGCCACATCTATACTGCGCTCTGTTACCCGTAAGGGTCTCGTTTGCGCTTTATAAAACTTTTCAAATAAATAAATAACGCAGAAGCCAATCGACGACATCACTTCGACGTACTGCGCGGCTTGATGATGACGCAGTGCCTGCATCGTAAAGGGGTTCGTCGACGAAGCCTTCTTCGCCTGCGTGGATCGGAACTGACGTATCAAGTTTTTGGCACTTGCGCCATCCAAGGTACTTTTTAAGCAGAACCTGTGTGAGTCCTGTAGCCAAGCCTGCTCTCCATCATGGTCAGCCTAAACTTTAGATTATCCCCGGTGTAGCACAACCTCAAGTAACCCCTAGGCGCCATTTGATTCTATGCACTAGATTTCTGTTGTTTTGGTCTTGTTTTACTCATAAAAATATCATCTATTTTTCTAACCCTGTGTGGAGTATTTTTGTGTTTTTTTTTATTGTGTTACTGCGCGTGTGTTGTACAAATACTTTACACATTGCCTCTTTAGATACACCTGCCATCTCTCTGCCAATCTACCAGAGGGTGAGCACAGGTTATCTTTCAGTGTGTATCTAGCTTACCCTGACTAGAGTGGTGGTTCGTGCTTGGACAGGGTACATACCTCTGCCAACCAGAAATCCTAGTTCTAACACAGGGCGAGGAAATAGTGAAAAAAAACACTTAACATAGAGGTGGCCATATCACAGGACGAGAAGGAAAATCCATCACAGAGCACGGAAAGAGTCTAAAATGACTGTTGCAATGAGTAGATTAAGCACGTTTACGTGTGCGATAGCAGAGAAGGCAAGGCTGCTGAAAAGAAAAAGCACCTCTCTCACCCAGAGAGTTAGCAAGAAAGAATCTGCTACATGTAGGTGATTCTGATGCAGAAGGACTCTGTTGCTACTTAGAGCACTCTGACAAGGTGCGGAGCTCCCGACTTAAGCAGCCATTTTGTCTGGCGGTCCTCCATGGTGTAGTATCTTCAAATCCTTAAGCAACTTAAATTTGTCACAAGGGACGAAAACCAAAAAATTTGGGTGGGAGAGAGAGTCAAACCTAGAAGTGGCAACAGCTGGTTTGTCTAGATCTGAACGACCATTCAAACTTATTCGGCCGCTCTCACTCAACCAATCACAGGTTGCCCTTAAATCACTCCCTGCAATCCCAATTGGATAATTAGCTTGGGGAACATTATACATCTCCAATACATCATACAGTAGTTCATCTACTCTAGTATGATCTATCAACTGCTATGATTACAACACCCTCACTGAATTTCATTGTAATCAATAACAGCTTTGCTTCCAAACTTTCCAGAAATGTGGACAAATTTGACTTTAACTCCTTATGCAAATACAAGTTTGTTAAGATTAAAACACCCCCTGCATTTGTCCGACTGAATTTCAACCACTGAGGTATGAGCCCACAAACATATACTTTCTACCAGTGGTGATTTCTTTTACAGGGCACTGGGTCTCCGCCCACCCTATTTGCATATGTGTGTGGATGGTAATTCCAAATAGCAATTACCGGCATCCACATTTCTTTTCGAATGCTAAGTAACACGAGTGGCAATGTTACTTAGCATTCAAAAAGAAATGCGGAAGCCTTGCGCCAGTCCTGCTGCTACCTCAGGAATCTGACTCTTCCTGCGCTGCTGCCTGCCTGATAGATGACGCTCAGAGCCAGACATGGGCGTCAGACTGGGCAGGCAGGCAGTCAGGCAGATGTCTTATGACACATGCCCTAGTGCGCATGTGTCAAAAAAAGATGTGCTGATCTGCAAATATGGGCTGACATGGTGCTAGCTCTGTAACTCAATGTTTTGGGTCCCAGGCAGCATCGTATTTTCAAGCAGCACCGGACGGGTACAGAATAAGCCATGTACCTCCTGAGGCTGCTTATTCCGAAAGCTACAATGACGACCCCACCCTTTCCCAAGTCGTAACTGGATGGGGTGAGGCTATCAAGCATAACTGACCCCACCCATCCCTGTGATGAGATGTGAAAGAGTTGGGTTATTTATTATTTTTTACTGCCTACGCAACAGTACTACAAGAATCCCTGCACATTGTATTGTGCTGTGATAACTGCAGTAACACTGCATTTTGTAAATGCCCGTATAGGAGTTGGCTTAATTCGGCTGTGATTTGGTGTGTTTTTGGCTGAATGCGGCTTGTTTTTGAATGGGTGTTGTAGTGTTGGCGGGGGCTAGGCCCACATACTCGAATAAGGATCACACAGACACATATGGTTGGGGTGGATAACTGGCCCAGAGCACGTGCGCTCGGCCCCTTTTATTGTCAGGGTCACCTGACTGGTGAGGCCTGTGGTGGGTGGGTGTTCAGTGTGTCTTACAGCAGAAGCGGAACACTAGAACGTATCCAGCTGGATACTACATCCCTCCCGAACTTTAATGAAGGTCAAAACAAAGTCCGAACCTGTGGGAGAGAATACAATTTGCAAACAAAACACAATACAATAACGATGACTTCCACGGCGTCTCTTTCGCTGTTGGCCAACCGCTGACGATGGTGTCCTTGCCGCCAGGACCACTAGTTCTCCTTGGCACGATGTCAGGGTGCCCTGTGGATGTAGTCTTTCCTTGGACTCACAGCGTGGAAGTGTGCTCTACAGTCTCTCTCTTCCTGTTCCACATACAGTGAAAGTGCAGATGATGGTGGATCAGTTCTGTGTTATTTTCCACTGTACAGTCCTGGGTGAAGTACTTTCTCCATCTGGTGATTCTTTACCTCCAACGGGATTTGCAGTTGCAGGACGTCCCTCTCACGGATGTCCCTCTCTCGTGGGTGTCCCCTCTCACCGTACGACCCGGAGGCCCTTTGCTGCCAGGCTTCCACTGGACCGGTGGACTTCCGCCTTGTTGCTCCAATCAGGTTGGAGGAGTCGCTACGGGTCACCTCTGCGTGTCCTAAGTTCCACCTGAAAGGGTGTTGTTGGCACTTGCTCCTTTGCATGCTACCTTTGTCCTCCCAGGATTTCCAGAGCGAGCTTCAACAGTCCATCTCTCGTGTCGGGACCCGCTGCCACCGGTGTCCCAGAGGCCTCTGCCCCTTGGATATCCACGGTCCTGTGTCCGTTCCATCCCAGAGGTGGTTGTTGCCAACGGACCGGCTTGCTCGCCTCTGTCGTCGCCGGGTGATCTTGGGATTCTCAAGTAGATGTGTACTTCCAGTGATACTGCTGTTTTCCAGGCACCGTGTTCCGATGTTCTTGCATCTTTGCACTTTCTTCTTCTTCAGGTGTTCCCCTTCTGGTGTGTGAGTTGACTTGTCCCACACGTCTTTACTCTTCTCATAGATACGTTTCTTCTTCCCCATGGAGTCTTGCCACTCAACTTCTATCTTCTCTTTTCCTTCCTTCGCGACGCGGTCTGGTCTTCTCTCATGCCTGTTCGCCCTAACCAGACTTCTCCGTGTAGCGTGCACTCCACACGTTTCCCCCTGGTCTTGTCCAAAGACTAGGACACTGCCTTCACTTCGCTCTGTGACTGGACCTGTCGTCGCGACCTTCTTTCGTACAATTACTTCTGACTTCAAGTTAATGTCGGTAGACTTCTCGTCCGTCTCTTTCTGGTCCTCTTCGCGGACCTCTCCTGGGGTCCTCTTCATGGACATCTCCTCGGTCGTTCTCTTCACAGACCTCTTCTCCATTCTTCTTGTCGGACCTCTCGTCAGATCTCTTCTCTCTCTGACCTCTTCGCAGGTCACTGTGCTCTGACCACTTCACAGGTCACTTTGCTCTCTGACCTCTTGTAGGTCGGCGTCATCCTTGCGACCATCTGGCAGGTCGGCTTCTTCCTCCTTGCAACCATCAGGCGGGTCGGCTTCTTCCTCCTTGCGACCATCTGGCAGGTCGGCTTCTTCCTCCTTGCGACCATCTGGCAGGTCGGCTTCTTCCTCCTTGCGACCATCTGGCAGGTCGGTCTGGCAGGTCGGCTTCTTCCTCCTTGCGACCATCTGGCAGGTCGGCTTCTTCCTCCTTGCGACCATCTGGCAGGTCGGCTTCTTCCTCCTTGCGACCATCGGGCGGGTCGGCTTCTTCCTCCTTGCGACCACTGACCGGTCGGCTTCTCCCTTGCGGGTCTTTGTGTTTCTGGTGGTCTGCGCAACCACTCCTTCGTCTCTCCACAGTCGCATTGCTTCGGCGCGCTTATGACTGCGCCCTGCGGTCCCTTCGTTGGACGCACTTACTGCGCAGTCTCTTCAGTCCTTCCTTACTGGATTGTAGCAGCTGTTCCAGTGTTGCTGCGTGCTTGCCTGGTGCTGGGTTCCTGAATCACCCTTGTCTGTCTGGTGGTGCTCCTGCCTTTTCTAGCTGCTGCAGCGACAACCTGTGGCTACCAGGTACCGCTGCCCCTTCGTTCTCAGCACGTTCAGGCCGATATCCTTCTTGCTGTTGGTGGGTTCAGCAGCTTCTTTTCCTGCGCTGCCTTTCACCTTAGACGCTCCTTAGTGTTCTCTTGACACCCTGGGCTTGCTGCACGTGCTCTGCTCACTGTAAAGGTGCCACTGATCCTCTGTGTGCACAGATGCTTTGAGCCACTGATCCTCTGTGTGCACAGATGCTTTGAACTGCCGCTGTTGTGCAGTTCCCAGGCTGGGCATCATCTGTGTGCCCTAGGCACTCTTGGCTGTCTCCAGTTCTGCTGCACTTTATTTTGCATCGCGGGTGTGGTACTGCTAAATGGCCACTAGGTGGGAGCGTTGCTTTATCCTGTTCCCTTCCACTGTTCTCGGCCGCTTCCACAGCATTGCGGGCTTCGTGTGCTTTCACTTTTGGGCCGGCCCGGCACCAGGCACATTTGGGCTTGCCCCCGGGCTCCTCATGGTCTCGCATTCATCACCCCATGAGCGGGCACATCCTCAGACGGCCGCCCTGCAGCAGGACCCCCTCTTCCTTTGCGGTGAGTCTTTTATTATTTTCATTTCCCCGGGCCGTGCAGGGCACAATGCACGTTTATTGCTTGGGGAGGGAGATCTCTTCCCCTTCCCGCCTACGCAGCTCCCCGCTCGGCCTCAGTTTCTTTCCTCTTGCTCTGCCCCTCGCCACAGGCCCTCTTGCTTTCCGGGCTGTGTGGGGGCTCGTGGTGCCGCAGCTGCGGGTGGGCTCCGCTTTAGTCATTTACACCTGACAGCCCCTGTCATTGAGGGCCGCTTGGGCTGATTTCATCTCGGCATTGCTCCGACAGGCCTCCGCAGCTCTACACACGCTGCGGGCCTTTCTCTGATGCCTCTTCACTTTCGTGGCCACTCCTGCCTTTCCCCTGCAGCCTCGTTGCTCCGGCCGCGCTGGGACCCTCGGCAGGCTGGCGTGGCCTACTCTCTAGCGCCCACCGGCCACGCGCTCAGTCTTCTCTCCGGCGGGGCACTAACACTCCCGGCTGCGTGGGGCTTGAACCTGTGGCCATGTATGTGGGATGTGTGTACACTGCCCGTTCCCGGCCTGGAGGTGTCTTCCCTGATCGGCACCGCTCTCGCCATGACGCGCTGCCCTGCTCCCTTCAGCGTGCACGCTGGGTGTCTATCCTCAGTGCCTCATCGGGCCTGCCTTTGCACTTACTTGGCCCCGGTGCAGTAGGCCGTGCCGCCCTCGCAGTCTCTGCAGAGAACCCTTGGTGTCGCTACTCTGGGGCCCCTCAGATCGCCGGCTTCATTCACGCCGCACTCCGGGCTCACCTCACAGCATGTCAGGGTCTTCGGATGCGGGGTGGGCTCCCGCTCGGCACTTTCACCCCCGGGGCTCCTCGCACGCCTCGTTGGCTACCGGGCGCGTCCGGCGCCGCTTCACAGGGGGTGCAGGCACACCAGGTGCGGGGTGGGCTCCCGATCACCGTTTCTCACCCGGGGCTCATCACACGCCCCGTGGGCTATCGGGCGCGTCGGGCACCTCCTCCCAGGGGGCAGGCATACCTGCGGGGTGGGCTCCCGAGAACCTCCTTAACAGCGTGCGGGCCCGGGGCTCTTCATCTGCCCCGTGGGCCATTAGGCGGGCGGTGCGCCGCCTCGCAGGGGGTGCCTTTCACACGGCAGCTCTCTCCCCCTTTCTCTCCCGCTGCTGGGCTGCTGCACGCACGGGCACAGCCCCCTCGTCGCCATTGTAGAGTTGGCGGGCGCTAGGCCCACATACTCAAATAAGGATCACACAGACACATATGGTTGGGGTGGATAACTGGCCCAGAGCACGTGCGCTCGCCCCCTTTTATTGTCAGGGTCACCTGACTGATGACGCCTGTGGTGGGTGGGTGTTCAGTGTGTCTTACAGCACAGGCGGAACACTAGAATGTATCCAGCCGGATACTACAGGTGTGAGTTCGGGGGGGGTGTTTGGAGTGAAATTTGTACCTGTTCCAGTGATGGGATTGGGACGCAGCTTGTAGAAGTAGTTGGGGATGAGTGGGACTTGTGTCCCTGTGAGTTTCAAGAGGATCAGTCAAGTGGAACTGGTCAAAAAAGGCCTGTTTCTGTAGTGCCCGTTTCCAATGTTATCCAATGGGCAGATTTTGGAGGTTGTCGATACTAAGCTTTGGGGTGGTTCTGGATGCTCTTGGTGTAAGTGGCTTCTCTCCTTGATAGCTGGGAATGTCTGAGGTATATGTGATTTTTTTTGTAAAATCGATCCACCGGAAGGGTCGTTTTGGGCCTAGTTTGTAAATGCAAAAACACCTGCATTGGGGCCTAGTTAATCAAGAGGTTTTGCATGTTTTTGGATTGAAAGTGGAGGGTGTTCCCGCTGGTTCTGAGTGGATCTGGCTTGATAGGCGAGTAGTTGGGAAATTCTAGTGTACTGTGGCTGGGACACGGACGCCTCCATCTTCTACAGCAACAGGCAGCACACCAACCCAAGCCTCAGCTCATCAACTGGCAGGACTGACTGGGACAGAGCCTTTCAAACAGCAGCTGCCTGATAAGGTAAGCTTAAAATAGTAAATATTTTACTTTATCGATCTTCCTTTTTCTTCACTGTTAGTATTTAAGCACATTGTGTTCAGAATGCCAGCTGTACAAAAACATAGTGTATTTGATTTACTAGACCGTTTCTTTTGCTTTAAGAATCTCGCCCGCATACAGAGTCCACATGACAACTGTCTTAGTCTCTTAATGCACTAATGGCACTGTCACCAGGGTGGGGGCTGGAACAGAATGATTCTAAGTTCATGTTTAAACACTATCACTTTTAACAAATGCTTCTCTGTGCGGTACTATAATGTGACGCGATAATGTCAAAGCCTCCACATGTTAAAGGAATACACTTTTTGGGAATTTTGAAGAGTGCACTTTTCACATTTGCAGTCCTATCAAGTACCACGCATCAGGGGTCAGATTAGTGCTGGTGTCCGCATCACCACACTACAATGCATTATTAATACAAACTATAGCACCCCTGGACCCTGACCACCTGGTGCAGGAGCTGCATTTAATCAGTGAGCGTGCTGGCAGTAACTGCACAGTGGAGAGCATGCAGGTTGTCCCACTTATTTACTTTGCACTTGTCACAATCAAATTTGGGCGCTGCATGGAAAAATAAAATCACCCACCTCTTACGAAACTGGCTGCTGTCCTGAGTATATGGTCATAAACAAAAATAATTCCGGACCTGGTTGGCAGACAGTGCCCCACATGGATCCGGGGGGCGGCATTTTGCCTACTGTTGTTTTCTGGCAAGGCGCCAGACTATGGGTTGCTTTGAGAGTGTAGTGGGCTTGGTGCAGAATGTTTTCAACATTGGGGTCTGGTTGCTGAGGCATTATCACTGACTCATCTCTCTCCTGGCTCCCAGCCCATGAATGTTGCTATAGTGAAACCTAAACCCACCATCCCTCCTCTAATCACATGAGGCATTCCCCCTACTCTGCTCACTACACCTATAGGATTCTAGAGTTCGGGCCCAGCGACGATTTAGGTATGGCCCACATTTGCTTTTAATTGGCAACTTTTAGATTCATGTTTTTTGCACACAAAAAATGAAACCACCATTTTATTGTTCCTTATGCTCCTTGTACAAGCCTTTCTAAATGTGTTCTACTTTATTTATTTATGTTAGTTTATGGGTGCATAGTTGATTCTGTTAGTCTATTTATTTTCCTAATCCATGCCACTTGAATTCTGGAGTTGTGGCTATTTAGGTAGCGTGCTGCTGCAGTGCACCACAGTTGCCCATCCAGTCAAGACAGGGCAGCTGTGCAGTTTAAAAGGGGTATGCAAGTCTCAGCACTTGCAGAGTCAAATAAGTCTTGCCTGGTACTCTAACCCCCTTCGGAGGTCAGACTTGCATGGCAACCCAGAAATTCTATGAACTATTTTATGAGTTTTTCTTTATAAATGCCTATAAGAACTGTAATTATGGTCCATTGGTCACAGAAATAGTGCTGAAAATTGTACCAAAATACACCAATTTTAAAAATAATTCTGAGGGGAACCCCCCCAGATCCCCCTAATAAATGTCAGGCTCGCTCACCTGCTACCATTAATTGATTCATTTTTCGTACACCGCACCACTTAAAATTCCACCACCCGCCACTGCTTTCTACCCTTCTTACACTTCTTACAATTCTAGGGGAAACTGTTAGGAGACCCCCACACAATATGCCCTAACCCGTACATGACCAGATTTGCTTATTGTAACAAAGCCATTTATATTCAGATTCTCTCAGAGCCAAGTCTCCTGCTGAAGGATAACACACAGAAATCTTCTAAAAGAGGTTGTAAATGACCTGTTCTTACATATTGATCATAACCATGTGTATTCCAGCTGCAGAATTTTAAGCTCCTCGAGAGTTTATTATCCTATGCATAAGATAACTGGCTTGACCAGGAGGCACTTTCAATACATTCACTAAGGAGGGGAGAAATGATTGCTTACATTTAGGAAACTAGACCAACCCTCATTTATATGTCTTGTTTATGTGTCTCTCATTGGTATCCACAATCCTCTGATTCTCTCTAGACGTTTTAGATTGACTAGGCACACAAATACTCACATTTCTGGGGAAATTTTAAAAAAGGTTCTGCTGTTGATTAAAACAAACTTGGTTACCTTCCAACCCTTCTTGGCGACTCAACACCCCTTGTAGCTGCCTGCTTACAGGTTTTGTTACTGAACCCAAAGTCACTGATAGCACCAGAGAGTTCAAACTCTCTTCTGCCTTACAAACTGTATTAACTGTCAAAAGGTCAAAAGAGAAATAAAATCAACTTTGGTTAGTTCTCTTCCTTTAATTATATGTAAAAAAAAAAAAAAAAGATTTTATGTCCGTGGACTCAATGTCTGATCATTCGGGAATTTGCTTAAACAAGGAAAGAAGCTTTGCTTCGTTTAAGTGTCGCAGTTTCCTTGCTTTTTCCTTTTACAGAGAATATTAAATACTAAAGAGAAATTACAATGATGCTCCTGAATCCGTAGAGTCGGCCTTAAGGATTCAGAATTTTTTATTTCTTTCTCGAATTCCAGTTGTGGCTCCTGTCCTAGGTTTTAAGGCTTCGCCTGCACAGTGCTTGCGCTGTGCTTGTGAAATCTCTTGTATTTAATATATCTTAAAAGGGAGCTCTTATCAGTTCCCATTGCCGAATTACTGAATTCATTCGCTTTTGTTTGAAACCTTTTTTTGTTAACTTCCCCTGGCTGCACACATTTATGATACTTCTACTAAAGCTGTTCACACTGTTTAAGGACCATTCACTGTCAAGATAAGATCTCTTTCCACGGAAAAGGCAGACAGCTTCGAACAGTATGCTGGAATGCTTGCTTTTTATTACTTTGTTGTGTAAAGCAGATGCTTTAGCCTTAGATCGTTTGTGGCATTTCCTAATCATGCCTCAGTACCTTTCTTTGCACTTTGTGGGCATTATCGGATTAATTTTTTCAACTTAATCTATTTGGTCATTGTGTAAAGCAGATGCTTTAGCCTTGGAACTTTTGGGGCATTTCCTATTCATGCCTCAGTACCTTTCTTTGCCCTTTGTAGGCATTATCAGATCAGTTTCTTCAATTTAATATGTTTGGTCATTATGATCAAATTCTAAATGTTGCAATAAACATTGTGTGTTAAAAAATAAAGTTAATATATAAGAGCTATGCTATAATTTGCTACTAAACAAGCAGCTACAAGTGCTGTTACCTTGCAGACAACAAGGTCATGATTTGAATGGTGCAGCAGGTGCAGTAGCAGCGGGACCAAAAGCTCTAGGGACCCCACTAAACCCAGATTATTGCTAAAATTTAAAACTAAACAGGTAGTCACAAGTGCAGTTACCTTGCATACAACAGGGTCATGATTTCAATTGTTCAGCAGATGCAGTGACACCAGGACCAAAAGCTCTTGGCACCCCACTAAACATCTAAAATTGCTATCTTTTTCAACAAACAGGCAGTCACAAGTGCAGTTATCTTTCAGGCACTAGGGTCATGAGTTGAATGGTGCAGCAGGTGTCCTTCTCACTCATGGCGTTGGTGATCATGGTCATTCCCCTTTCACTATTGGTAAAATCCCGGGTATGCCCCACTAGTGGTCCATGTCTCAAGAGTCCACTGCGACTCTGATTTAAAGTCAATAGTGTTCCAGCGCACACATGCTCGATTTAGCATCAAGTCGCCTGGGGCCATCAGGCCCAAAACAAGTCTCAGCCTCTAAGGCAGGAGGGAAGGGTTAGGAGTCCTGGAGTGTGCCCTGTCCACGGACTCTTGTTGTGGCTCCACACAGAGTCATATGAGTCGGCCACACGCAGACTCAGCAGCGCCACTCATCGAGACCAGGCTCTCTCCCTTGCAGTCGTGCTCCTGCAGAGATTGGAGGTTTACTGCGGCTTCTCCTGCGGGGTAAGTGTTTACTTGTTTCCGATGGGGGAGTGGCTACAACAATCTGGTTCTTGGTGCAGTGGCATAACATTAGCCCCCGTGGTGTGGGGGGCCTCTGAGCTCCAGGTGGCCCCCCTCTGGCACTGTGCACGGGCGGCAGGCCCCTGGCCTGAGAGATCCTGACTGGGTCTGGGGGGGAGGCCCTCCATGTACTTTGCAGGAGGGCCCCCTCAAGTTTCATTACAGCACTGTCTTGGTGCCATGCTTGGGTAACAGTGCTCCCACGGTGTCCTCAGTTATCCAACGGGGTAGAACAAGTCACAGTCCTTGGTGCTTCCAGTGACCTCCTCCAATACATGGGGTCACCACTTCCCCCTGTCCACAGGCTCTGGCCTGGTCAACACAGCAAAATTTGCCACAGCAGCTCTCCTGGCATTAAGGGTTGGCACACCACTGCAGCGCAAGGCATCAGCCCTTACCTCGCGGCAGTCTTTCACCTTGGTAGCTATCTTCACGGCGGTTCTCTCCTGGCATATAGGGGTTACTGACTCAGCCATGGACACTGGCAAAAACCCAATTGGTGCAGAAGCAGTTTCCTCATACCTCACACCGGGAGTCCATTCGACAGGGCTCCCAACTGGACCGCACAGGGCACATTGGTCTAGGCAGGCAGGTGCGCATGCTCCAGGTTCCGGGGCAGGTGGCGTTGGATTAACTGGGTGATCTCCCCTCACCCAGCAGGGAGACTTGGCCCTCAGTCCTGGTCACAGGCAGAAGTCTTGCAGAGATTCCCTCCTTACGCAACAAGTCTGGCTGCTTGGCAGATGACAATTTTTGGGGTCTCAATCTCCCTTTCTTGTAGTCCTTTTCCAGACACCAAATGTGATTTAGGGTATGAGACTGTAGTTTTATGTTGCTGTTCTGCTTTTGATGTGCATACTCCTCTGCTTGATTCCTCCTGCTCTTGAAAGCATTCTGTCACAGCAGGGATGTCTCCGAATCTGATAGTCCCACAAAACCAGCCATGGGAGTGACTAGAGTTCACACCTGGATGTCAACCACAGTGATATGTGCATCAAAATAGTAGCCCAGGGCTCCCAGCCCTACTCTTTATGATTCTCTTTTCAGCCGCATCTCCTTCCTGGTATGTGCCCAGGCCCCTTCCTTGTGACCTCTTACTGAATTAAAGAGCACACTTTGAAGTGTAAAGGGGAAGCCTGGCCCTCCCCTCCCCAGGGTGTGTGTCCCCCAGCTTACAGGAATGCAGCAATCCTCAAATCAGTCTGGGGGATCGCTCTACCTCCACTCCATATTTCACTGTGCAGGCCTGGGTTTCCCAAAATGGAACTTCCATGTACTTTCCGATCCACAGACTCATAAATATCCTGTGCATCTATACAACATACACACACTGCACAGTACTGTATCCTCCATGCACTGTACCATTCAGATGCACGTATAAATCCAGCACTTGCATTCAACATGTACGCACTGCCCAGCACTGTATCCTTTATGATCTGTACCTCCCATAGACACACATACACCCAAGCACATTCACCTATCATGCACATACTGCATCCTTCATGTAATGTACCACTCACAGGTACACAAAAACCCAGCACATGCATTTATCCTGCACACACTGCATTCTTACAAGTATTGTACCATTCACAGGTACACATACAACCAGCACATGCACTTATCCTGCATGCATGGCACAGAACTACATCATTCAGGTACTGTACCACTGTCAGGCAAATGCACCTCCAGCACATGTGTACACCATGAATGCCCTACTCAGTACCGCATTATCCCTGTACTGCACCCTCCCCAGGTACACATACACCCAGTGTAGATACACCACTTCTGCGCTGCGCAGCACTTCACAACAACCTGATTTAGGCCAAGGGGTGAACAGCATCGGAACCTTTAAAAGAGTGTGGCCTGTAGGCCTCACTTCACTGACCCAAGTTAAAAAGGACCTGTACACTCCTACTGATCACCACAAGGTATGCTGCCACCACCACACTCTTGCTGCTTAACTCCCAGTAAAAGCAGTAGTCTTTCACCACTATGAGGGTAGTGCTATGGATGCCCCTCCTGATCAAACAAGACTGCAATCAGTTAGGCAGGCCTATGTCATGGCGCACACTCTGTGCTTGCCTATGACAACAAAAATCAGCATTAGGGATCTAGACGTCAGTACAGTTGGGCACTCAGGACAGTGATGCACGTCCATTACCACACAGAGGACTTTTCTGTCCTATCAACTGATGAAACAGCTTGTCTGAAGCAAGAAGCAACAGCTCATTGCGTCTTTAACTGTACGTGTATTATTTTCAGTGAAAGAATGCAGCAGGTATTTTCTCCCAAGTGAGATTACCAAAGTGGCCAAGAGGTAGGTGAGTGTCCACTAAAGAAGTTACTTGAGTGGTGAGGGAAAACCATTATGGTATTTAAGGTCTTATTCTAGCTATTCTGTTTTGTGTTTTTTTAAATCCAGAGCTGAACGTCTTAATAACCTGAGCACCACATGGTCTTCCAAACTCAGCCCTCAGGTCATACAAGTCAGAAAGATCTACAACATTCCAACCCTCTTGTTCTAAAAATATCTTTATCGTACTCTATGCATGTATTGTCAGAGAATATTATGGGAAAAAGGCAGAACACAGACCCATGTCGCAAAAAACACGTCGCAAAAAAAACATTGCAGCTACTAGTGGTTAATGGTTGCACCGTTCTGTAATTGTGACATATTAGGTAACCCAAAAAAAAAAAAGTAAAAATAATATACGGAAAAATAAACACTAATAATAAGGCTCTCCAAATGTTGCCTGCGTTACCAGCTAAAAAATGGAAGGCCCGTCTTGAGACTGAAAAAGAACGGAAAGGGGAAAACACAAAGAAGAGTAGGATGAAAAAAATAGAAAATGTACTAAAATATTCAAACCCACACAGGAAGTGAACCAAAGTTATTGCAGAAAAATACTCAAAACAACTGAAAAAAAAGCAGACCAACAAACCTTTCATGAAGTGAAGATAGTAGCCAATTACCACATAAGCGATACTTGCAAGATCTAGTTATTCATATCTCTCTAGGAGAAGAGACCCCAGAATACAAGAAAATATGGAGAAATGTATATTGTGTAATAGATTCAAACCCTGCCTAAGTAGTAATCCGAAGTGAATGAAGGTCTCACTTTGGAGCAGGCAACAAGAATAAGCGATAAAAGGATCAGGAGGAGGAAATTGTTTCAAAACTGATTTTCATAATTTTATCAATGGGCTGAAATGGGAACAGATATGTTAAAACAGAGGCAACATACTTTATTTGAGAAAGCAGTAGGAAAGACTTTCAGGCAGTAACTATGCCAATTACTAATCAGAGGTTATGCAAGGATGGCCAGGGAAGTGCAAGAAGGACTTGAAAGAGTGCAGGACACAGGTATACATCAAATGCCTATCTATATGATCAACAAAGGAAATGTGGATATCTAAAGGATATGTGAGCATTCAGGTGCTTCAAACAGGAGAACTATTAAGATGTTAAGTGTCTGTTCTTTTGAATAAGGGACTCTCAGGTTGATCTTTTACATGCAAAGTGTAGAGGGTTCCTATTGCTGTTGAATCTGGATCAGCAAGAAACAAATCCTATTACAATTTTCATACATTTCACTAATATTTTACTAAAATAAAATGTGGTGGAGATATCCAGCCCTTAGAAGTGAGCAATAAACCATAGCTCATCAAAAAGCTTATTCAGACCAGAAATAACATCATCAATAAAACATATGATGAGTTCATTTAATGTCAATTTCTGAGGACAACCTCAGAGTACAACTTCCCATTTCCCTGGTGTTATTGAGATGACCGATGTCAGTAACTCCAGGGAACAATTCGGGGACACAAATCAGGCACGCGTACCAAAGCCCTATGTTGAATTATATTATGTAGACAGAACGATGAGAGGGAACACACAAAGCACAGATTAATTGATTATAATGTCTGATCAGCAGTATTGATAACGCTGATTCTTATCTTATCTCTTTTAAGAATCTTCAGGTCGCCAGGATTTTTTTACCTGCTGAATAGTGTGAAAGGAAGAAAATCCTTTTCAGTTATACGACAAATTTTAGAATCTAGTTTACCTTAAAAGACCACTGACTCCGAATTCAATTTTGTGGATTTATTACAGCCAAGAATAATTGCACATGCAAGCACCTCAACACGAGGTTAAAGAAATAGATGGGCACTAATACAAATAGCATCCTACGCAGGAGTCTCATCCGACTCAAGACAAGAAGAATCGTTAGCTCCAGAAGTATTAGACAAGCGATAACTGCTCCAATCTCTATATTATTCTTCATTACCTAAATAAGGAAAACCTATTAACTGTCCCTACTCTATCACTAAGGTGGCATACCTACTTAACGAATATCCCCAGGCAAGAATAAAAGAAAAGGTGTCAGCTGTGAAGACTTCCTAAGAAGTACACTCACTTAGTACTTAAGCTCAGATTTTAAGATGCTCCTTCACCAAATCCCTCTCTGTCCTCCTCTCTGCTCTCCTCTACCTCTTCTCTGCCCTCCACCCTCGGGGCACTATCCCTAATACAAAACCCAATACAATTGAACACGCCTTTTGTTACGCCTCTTTGGCCAGGTCTTCTTTCTTGTACTTTTCCATCGAAAGGTTACTTCATCCTGGACGGTTGCGATGACCTTGAGTCCCAGGCACCTTCTCCGCTGAAAGTATCATCCCTAAATTCCATTGCACTCCCATCTTCATGCCTCCCATCGCTCTAACTTATGAAACAAAGAGCCAGTCTTTACTAACGAGGCATGTGTCCTTGCACCTGCAACAAAAGATACGTTCAACAGAAACCTTCTACTTGTGCTAATTAAATCTCATTTCGGTGCCCAGAGAGCCTTTCCAAGAGAACCTTCTCTGTCTGCAAAATAAGCTAACATAAGAACAAACAGGCCTTTCCCTGTCGTATATGCAGTCAGGCCTTTATACAATTTAAACACACAAATCTTAATCACGTCTATAAGCATTGGTTCATTATATTTCATATGCAAAAGTGAACTACACGTACAACTTATATGGTACACGTTTAAACTACTGCAGCTCGATTACACATGGGCTGATTCATTTTATGCATTGGTTTACACATGATTCAGTTAAGCGTTTCATTTGCATGATTAAGAATAGCACAATTACATTTCTTATTCATTCTGATAACTGGGTTATAACTTCATTTTGCTAGCCATTCATGGATATATAGCTGGATATATGCGGGTGCGAACTATCAGTGATTATGATGCACCCCTACAAATTTCACAAGAACATGGCGCTCTATCAGTTCCCCCCTTTGATGACTCCTGTCATCACATTTTATTCAACTCCCTTGGAGAAAGAACCGACCTAAACAGAACTCGTTGCCATTTTCCCTGATCTGTGATTCTCCATTCTCTTGAGTCTCTGATATTGACTGTCCCGCAGTCTAGCCATTCTCGTCTCATTTTCTCTCAGAGCTCTCTCAACTCGGCCTGCTCGATACCACTTGAAAGCTTTAATCAGACCCCACAGGCAAACCACACAAACCACCACGATCAGAAGAGGTCTCAGAACATAGCCAAGGAATCCCTTTCCCAAATTCGCGAACCAGCTTCCCACTTGACCAAACCCTTTTCCAACTTTTTCCCAAGCTCCCTCTTCAGTCAAGTCCGCTATCTTCGTGTGAATAGTAGTGATGTTACTTATATATTTCTCCAGATCCTTGCTGTGGTCTGGTATATAAGTACAACACTCTTGAACCCTCAATAATTTACAGACTCCGCCCTCCTTTGCCAGTAAGATATCCAAAGCAAGGCGGTATTGCAAAACCATCGTCCTTATCGACAACATCTCCCCTTCCACCAGTACCAACGATTTTGCTGTATTCATCGATAGTTCGTCTATCACAGTCGCCAGTCTCCGGATCTTCACATCATTCAAGATCACTCCAAACTCGGTATCATGACTCCAAAGATATCTCCCACTACGACCCCTGCACTCGCACCTCTCCTCACTCTCGAATGCTTTCCACCTTCCAGAAGTTCCAAATCCTCTGTATGGTAAATCTTTGGAAATATTATTCCCAAGTAACATGTACCATACCAATTCGCAGGTAACCTCACATAAGCATTCCTTCCACACACAAAATACACCGTAGGTATCACTTGTACAGGGCCCTGGAGAAAATTCTTAGCCACATCTGCCATAGTGAAAACATGATCACACGTACTCTGTCCCACAGGAACCTTTTCATAGTAGGTCTGATATCGTCTCACACACAGCTTTCCCCTCTGCTCTTTGTCCAAAGCTATAGGACCATAACTTCCTTTTGTCCGGTGCAATTTTTCCTCATCTGTCCAATCCACTTTACTATGCCCCGTGTCTCGTGTCTGTGTCAATTTTCTATACCTATCTTCTACCTGATCTACAAACTTCTTTTCTACATCTGATAACGAGCACGTCAAATTATGTCGGTGGGCATAGGCTGTGTCCAATTCCAAAGACGGTATGAAGAACTTCCTAAGTCTATCCTCTGTTTTATAGTAGTCGTACTTATTCAAATGTTTGTAAGCTGGGACTTCAGGAAGCACTGCATCGTAATTGGAAAAGAAATACTCAAACTGATCTCTTTCATAGAATAGACTAAGTAACAGACTACATGAAATTCCAAATGTCAGTGGAAGATGGTGATATCTAATACCCTCATCCACTGAAGCAGGCAACTGCATACACACATAACAATCTTTCGCATCCATCGCATCCACATACTCGTATAGCAGCTTGGCATAAGCATTAAGCTTGAAATCACTCCTAGACAAATCTACATGCAATCTACGACTTTCTTCTATCAGCAAAGCCTTGTTAGCTCCTATGGTTACCCCTTTTTGGCTAGGTGTAGTAGGTGTAGGAGTCCCTGGCACCCCCTGCACTGCTAGCTCATGTGGAAATGTATATGAGACTACAATTACTACGATGATAAAAAATATCACAACCCCTATGAGTATGCCTACAATCATTTTAGATCTACGGTTTGGATCTCCAACCTCCATGATTCCGGTCCTTCTCAAAAGTTCTCGGTTTCAGCAATGAACACTCAAAAGTCTTTGTTCTTCCACTCGTGTCTTGTTTAAACAGTTCAAACAACGCTTGAAACCTCTGGAAATCCCCTTTCAACAACAGTCTCTTATTTACATAGTCCAGAAAAAGACTTCCCTAGGTTTTCGTTCCTCTTCTGGGGAAAGTCCCTAAGTTTATTCTTCTTCCACTCGGATCTAGGTTATCTTCTTCTTTAGACTTTTATTTACAACAGGTTAGATTTCATCCATGATAAGATCATTAGTAAGCACTTCCAGAACGTGATACAAGAGTTCAAGACGCAGGATTATCATTTCGTGTGAAGACGGCTCAAACCCAAAAGACGGAAATTCGATTCGATGCAAAACCAGTTGTCGGACTTTACTCAGAAGCGGGGGATTCGGAACGGTGAGGGTCAGTATTCCTTCGACTTCGAGCCCTGGCAACAACAGCACCACCTTCACTACCACATTCGGGCTCTTGCTGACCACTTGCACAGACCTCAGTCTCCCCGTACTCACTACCCCCTGCATCAGTCACAGTGTAAGTCCACTCAGGGGTAGAGTATCTCCGGCAGGGTACTCTCGTTCTTTTTGACCTTCGCCTGCCCTCTTGAGTCTGCTCTTCGTCACTTGCTTCCGTCTCAGAGACTTCAGACACTGGAGCAAGATCTCTTTCAGGTGCCAACCTCAGATTCAGTCGCCTCTGTCTTTCAGGCCAACCTTCCTTGGTTCTGGTCGTTCTTCCGCCTTCCCCTGCTATACCCAGCACACCACTTCCTCTTTCTGCTGAATCTGACTCTACTCCACCCTCTGCACCACCTCTGTCTTCTGAGTCAGAGTCGAGGTTTGGGTTGTCAAAACCCCCTTCAGCTTGTTCTGGTGCACCACCAGCTGTGTCAGCGACCCTTACAGCTTGACTTGTCCTCTCATGTGGCCCTGCCATATCAGCTGGATTTTCAGTTACGAGAGGAGCTGTTTCTTCCAAGGGTGCTGAAACTCTGCGGGTATGGGAGGCATGTACCCAGTTTGGCAATCCTCCACACTTTACTGCTGTGTTCGTGACCAGTATCACCTGGTACGGGCCTCGCCACCGAACATCCAGACAACTCTTCCTCACGTGCTTTCGGACAAGCACCCAGTCGCCTGGACACAGGTCGTGGCACAGATCACTCGAGGCCGGAACAGCTGCAGCTTGTACCTGCTGGGACACAGAACGGACCACATCAGATAGTCCTTTACAGTAATCGAGAATCAAGTCATCAGTGATGTTTATCAAAGCTGTAGCTGGTACTGCTGGTAACCGCATTGCCCTCCCCATCAGGATCTCATGAGGGGACAACCCAGTTCTCCTATCTGGGACACTTCTCATGCTCATCAGCACGAGTGGCAGTGCATCCGGCCACTTCAAAGACGTTGACGAACACATTTTTGCCATCCGGGCTTTCAAAGTCCCATTAACTTGCTCCACCATCCCAGAAGCCTCTGGTCGGTAACTGCAATGGAGTCTCTGATCAATATTCAATGCGGCACAGAGTAACTTCATGATTTCACTGTGGAAGTGTCTTCCTCTATCTGATTCCAAAGAGGTTGGGATCCCGAATCTCGGGATGAGCTCCCTCAACAATAACTTAGCCACTGTGAGAGTGTCACACCTGCGTGTTGGGTAAGCCTCCACCCACCGTGAGAATACACATACCAGCACCAAGATGTATCTCAACCCATTGCACTTAGGCATTTCCACGAAGTCTAACTGTATCCTATTGAAGGGCCCTCCTGACCTCCCAATGTGACTTAAGGTAACTACTGTTTTCTTTCCAGCATTCATCTGCTGACACGTGACACACCTCTGACAAACAGTTTCAGCCATTGCACGAAATCGTGGATTATACCACGTCTGTCTAAACACACGCATCATAGCATCTCTACCAAGATGTACCGGTCCATGTATCAGTCTCGCCATCGGACTCAGCAGATTCTCTGGTAATACAGCTCTCCCATCACTGGAGACCCAAACATCCACATCCCCTCTTTCGCACCCTGCTTTGATCCATCCGTTCCGTTCCTGATCTGAGACTTCATCCTGCAGTCGCTTGAGCTCCTCCCAAGTGTCTGCCATGGCCAACATCATGTTGAGTTCGGTTCTCTCTTGGCTCTCTCCTGTGTAACCCTCTGTAAATATGCATCCCTGTTCTGCACAGAAGCGGGCAACTTCGTCCGCATAATTGTTTCCCAAAGACACAAAATCCTCCCCCTTCCCGTGTGCAGTGCATTTCACGACAGCAATTTCCTTCGGACATTGCAATGCATCTAACAGTTGTCTTACATGTTCTCCATTCCTAATAGGTGAGCCAGATGATGTCAAAAATCCCCTCTGGGACCACAGCTGTCCGAAGTCATGAACCACACCAAACCCGTATTGACTGTCCGTATAAATCGTGATTCGAATTTGATCAGCGGCCAAACAGGCACGAGTCAAAGCAATGATTTCAGCTACCTGCGCGGAGCGTACTCCTTCTAGGCAGGCCGCCTCAACCACTCCTGAAATGGTACATACAGCAAACGCTGCTCTTAGTTGGCCAACACTGTCTCTTAGGCATGAACCATCGACAAAGAAAATTTCATCTGGGTCAGTCAATGGTTCATCGACAATGTCAGGTCTTGGTTTGGTGCAAAGTTCAGTCACGTCAAGACAATCATGGTCCGCACAATCTTCATCATCCGCATTCGGTATGGGCATCAATGTCGCAGGGTTTAAGACAGAGCACCTTTTCAGCGTCACATTCTCTGCGGCGAGTATGACTTGCTCATACCTTGTTAACCTGTTATTCGTTAGGTGCTGCGTCTTAGTCCTGGTCATCAACAATTCAACCGAGTGTGGCACATGTACAGTCAAAGGATGTCCCATTACAATGCTTTCACATCTTTCAATGCTGACACCTGTTGCAGCAACGGATCTTAGACATCCGGGCAACGCAGAAGCTACTGGATCTAGAGTAGCTGAAAAGTAGGCAACTGGTCTACGGACACCTCCATGGTTCTGAGCTAAGACTGCTAATGCACATCCTTCTCTCTCACAACAGAACAGTGAAAAGGCCTTGTTGTAATCAGGCATTCCCAGAGCTGGGGCACTACACAACTCCTCTCTCAGTTTTAGGAATGACATCAAGCACTCCTCGTCCCATGGTACCGGATCACTCACCTCCTTGTGCGTAAGCCTCTGTAAAGGCTTTGCTCTCAAGGAAAAACTAGGTATCCATTGCCGACAATAGCCGACCATTCCCAAAAACATCCTGACTTCTCTCTGTGTGGTAGGCATTGCCATGTTCATTATTGCCTCAATTCGGTCTGGTGACACCTTCCTCTTGCCTTTTTCTAATCTGTGTCCCAAGTACTGTACCTCATTCAAACAGTACTGCAACTTATTTGGGGACACCTTGTGCCCGTTCTCTGCTAAGTGGTTCAACAGGGCTACCGTGTCTATTCTGCAAGCATCTTCCGTTTCCGAGGCGACAAGGAGATCGTCTATGTATTGCACAAGAACTGAGTTCTGCGGCAATACAAGACTCTCAAGATTCTTTTTCAGGATTTGGTTAAAGATCGACGGACTTTCTGTATACCCTTGAGGGATACGACACCATGTTAACACACGATTTTGCAGCCGGAATGCAAAAAGAAATTGGCTTTCCTCATGGAGCGGTATCGAGAAGAATGCTTGACACAAATCAATGACAGTAAACCACTCGGCTTCACATGGGATCTGAAACAGTATCACTGATGGATTCGGTACCACTGGACAACAAGGGACAACTATCGTGTTGACCTTTCGCAGGTCTTGCACGATCCTGAATTTCCCGCTCGGTTTCTGTAGTCCCATAATAGGTGAATTACAGGGGCTACCTCTAATCTCTTTCAGAATGCCTTTCTTTATGAAAGTCTCGATTACAGGTTTAATCCCTGCGATCGTTTCGGTCGACAGATTGTACGGAGGCGTTCTAGGGAACTCAACGTTCTGTTTCACCTGGATCTGCACAGGTTCAACTCCTTTAATTAGTCCTATCTCTTCTCCTGTGAAGTCCCATACCTCAGGTGACACGGTATCTCTCAAATCCGGTGGAAGTTCCTCCACTGTCACCATTGGATACAAGTCTATACACAGATGCTGATTAGCAACTTTGAAAGTAGCATCATCATCCCTCGTCTGAACCTCCACTCCCTTAGGCGTGCAATAAATCGTACAGTTTAATTTACATAACAGGTCTCTTCCCAGAAGACAAACTGGACTAGTATCGCACACCACAAACTGATGTCTGGTTTGGAAAGCTCCTATCTTTACTGGGATCGGTTCGGTCAGTGGACTGTTTATTCTTTTGTTCGCTACTCCAACAACTTGGATCGATTGTCCCGAGAGGGGTAGGTTGGGGACTACTGCTGATCTTACAGTAGACCGGGTAGCACCAGTGTCGACCAAAAGTGTGGTAGGATGACCATCAATGTCTGCCTCCACAAAAGGTCCTCTCTGGTCTACCTCCAAGACTGCTCCAAGAGTGCAGTCTTCCTCCCCCTCAGGCACCGTCAGGATAACGGGTCGGGGCTATACTCATCATTCCCTTCGAAAAGGGGCATTTGCTGATAAGTTCGTATGTTGTGCGGGATCCTTGGTGGCTGTGGGACCTGTACTTGTTGGTTTTGGGCCCCCCTTTCATCGATCTGGGCCTCATTACAGTATTGACTATCTCCGTCACGGGTGCCTGAACCCCTTCCGCCTCCTGCTGCACTTGGTTGGCTGGGTTAAAAGGGCACTCGCGCTTCCAATGCCCGATCTGGTGACAGAAATGACACGCAGTGGTCTTCTTCAGTGTCGCCACATCCACCCCCGTCTTGGGATCTATGGGTTTCCCCTTTCCCTGGCCTTGCCCATTCTGGTTCCCTTGGTAATTTCCCTGTCTTCTTCCTAAGGTCCCTCCACTTGGCTGGACCTGAGCTGTCTGCATCTGAACGAGCATCAATTTGTCCTTTAGCTTCCGATGCTTCGAGTCCACTTCATCGCTACAATACCTCGCATACCGCAAGATTTCATCTACCGGCTTATTCTGCCAACAGATCAAATGGTGCTGTATCATGAGGCTGACTTCTGGTCTCAGACCCAGCACAAACTTTGAGACAAACTGTCCCATATCCTTGGGATCTAATGCATCTAATCCACTATACTGTTTAAAAGCTTGCAAAAGTCTTTCGTAATATTCATGCACTGTTTCTTTAGGTTCCTGCACAGTTCGGTCTATCTTGACCCAATCTATATCTTGAGGCGAAATCTTCAGTTTCAACCATGTAATCACTTGCTCGAACTTTTTCATAACCAGGGGTGACGGACCATTCGTGACAGCATCCCTTTCAGGTTCAACAGTCGGCCACTCAACGGCGATTTTACAAGCTGTCCACAAATCTCCCGGCACCACTATGTCAAACAAGGTGTTCAAATCAGTCCACAGCACCTTTGAGATTTTAACAAACCGCTCAACCTGTTTGTACCACTCTACGGGTTTCTCCCTCAGCCGAGGAAAGTCATTTGTAAACGCAGCCAAGTCACCTCTGCTCCACGGCACATATACGTACCCTCCGTTCTGTACTTCCCGTAAAGGAAAGTTTCCAACACCCGTCGCCCCCCCTCCTGGAGGCGGCGTTTCTCCCTCAATTCTCTTGGCTATTTTCTTCTTTGACCACCTCTCCTCCCATTTGTCCAACAAATTCCATATGCGCATCCCTACAATCAGATCTTTGGTGTGCGTCCTTAATCCTGTGATCCTTTTCTCCTCTAATTCCTGATCACTATATTGCAACCTATGTGGTCCTTGCAATGTTTTTGTTTTATTCAAGTCTACCTCATATCTCCTGGCCAATGCCGTCAATTTCTCATGCGCTATCCTTGCTTTCCGAGTTACATCTTTTGCTATGAAAAGCAGCTCATCCGACCCATAAATTTCTATTCTTTCCAAAGGTAGACTTCCGCTAATCATTTCGTCTACTTCTGCTTTTAACCTTACTACGTCCAGCAACCTTGCCTGTACTGCACTCCTTAGTATCTCTCGACAAGCTGCGCCATTCTGCTCATCATAGTCACCACTTTGTTCTTGTGACTTGGTCTCTTCTATCGTATTCCTAAAGCTTGATCTGGTTTCGGACTTTTCTCGTTCCCTGTCACCTGGCATTCTATCACTTTGATTCCTTACTGTCGGTGTCCACATCCTCACAGCTGACTGAGATTCATGCAAAGACCTTGGTCTGACTGGTCTCTCGTCCTCCTGTCTAAAAGAGGAGTCTGCAGTGGCTGGTAATGGCGTACTTGTGTCTAGTGGCCTTGGGAAGTGAATCACTTGTACTCCGAACCCATTCCCACTAGCACTAGTTCCTTCTTCTCCTCTCGTCTGTACTGAACTTCCTTCTCTTACTCGGTCTGGATCATATACCGGTACTATAGGGCCAATGGTAACCGGTACTGTCAGGGAGTCTGGTAATCGGGTATTCCCTATGGGAGGCTGTGTTGCCGCTCCCTCTGTTCCTGTGGAAATTCTCCCCACTACTCTCATGTTATTCTGATTCTGCGTTTCACCCCGTTCCACTGCTGAAGTTGATTTTCCCTCTTCTAAATCTGGATTAAATGGAGGTGGTCTCTCTGCCAGCAACCTATCTAACAGACTGTCATCGGTATCACTGTCTTCTTCTTCAATCCTTGTTATCTTCCCACCTTTTATTAACAGTGGGTACAACCTATCTCCTTCGATCGTTTCCACTCTCCACCTTTTCTCCAGTGCATCCCACCTCGCATCCTGAAAGGCCCTGATCGATTTCTTCACCCTTTCCTGGCTCTTATCTCTTTTCCTGTCATACGCTGCCCTAATCCATGCGTGTATCGCCTCGAACTGTGTCGGTCTAGGCAGTGGTCGTAAAGAAGCCATTATAGTTTTTAGCTGGTACAATACCTCTAACCTGAAAGTGCCATAGCGTGGGAAAGTCAATTCTCCTTCCCCTTCTGTCATTTTATGCCAGTTCTCAAGCCAAATTATGGTATGCAATCCTACATTCGTAGCCATATAATGTGCCGGCGTATCCTCGGGAGGGGCTTCCTCTCCACCCCGAGTAATCACATGTCTGTCGCCTCTGCACAGTTCTCGTAAAACTTTAAAACATTTCATGGTAAAGCAGATTTCTTTTCGCGCACAAGATTTCGTTTTACTTCCTGATTTCAATCCACCAATGCCAGCGCGGCTCACACCAACCGGCCTATCGCAGCGCGGCACTGTCTGACGTCACTCTTCCTCCGCTCGCAGCAGTTCCCCTTTTGCTACTTCTCTCGTTCTTGTTCACACGTGTCCCACTCACACTCTGAAGCAATGGTCCGTACTCCCGAACAATTACCTCTCTGACTGTCGGTCTTCCAATGACCGATCAGCCTCTCGAAATTGCTGACCTCAATTTGGCAACCGTCTGTCCGCGAAACGACCGGACAATCACCTTTAATCCAATCGATAGGATTCAATCGTTCTAAATTCTGCACACAACAACCCACGACCAGCGTCGGTTATTCACACACTCACACATTTGCTCCCTATCTTCGGTGGTTTGATCAATGACGTCTCGTGATCCCCACCATCTCTGGTCAACAATCTCTATTCTGGGTGTCTTCTACACCACAATATCTCTCGGTCCCGCGCGCGCTCACGGTCCGATCCTCAATCACACAACTCTCATTCCAACTCCGCAAAACATTACACAACGAGCAAACACCGGAATCTAACAACCATCACTCTTTTCATACTCACTCTACCAAGAACTGCTACTTCCGCCGCTCCGTCACTCTCCGTCAGTTTTCAGCGACCGCCGACGTCCTCCTTTTGCGATCCACTGGATCACCATCACTGGGGTTCTATGGGGCAACTAATCTCTTATCCTAATCTAGATCTCCCCTTACTATCAGAGATAACCATCCTACTCTGCTACCAACTGATAACGCTGATTCTTATCTTATCTCTTTTAAGAATCTTCAGGTCGCCAGGATCTTTTTACCTGCTGAATAGTGTGAAGGGAAGAAAATCCTTTTCAGTTATACGACAATTTTAGAATCTAGTTTACCTTAAAAGACCACTGACTCCGAATTCAATTTTGTGGATTTATTACAGCCAAGAATAATTGCACATGCAAGCACCTCAACACGAGGTTAAAGAAATAGATGGGCACTAATACAAATAGCATCCTACGCAGGAGTCTCATCCGACTCAAGACAAGAAGAATCGTTAGCTCCAGAAGTATTAGACAAGCGATAACTGCTCCAATCTCTATATTATTCTTCATTACCTAAATAAGGAAAACCTATTAACTGTCCCTACTCTATTACTAAGGTGGCATACCTACTTAACGAATATCCCCAGGCAAGAATAAAAGAAAAGGTGTCAGCTGTGAAGACTTCCTAAGAAGTACACTCACTTAGTACTTAAGCTCAGATTTTAAGATGCTCCTTCACCAAATCCCTCTCTGTCCTCCTCTCTGCTCTCCTCTACCTCTTCTCTGCCCTCCACCCTCGGGGCACTATCCCTAATACAAAACCCAATACAATTGAACACGCCTTTTGTTACGCCTCTTTGGCCAGGTCTTCTTTCTTGTACTTTTCCATCGAAAGGTTACTTCATCCTGGACGGTTGCGATGACCTTGAGTCCCAGGCACCTTCTCCGCTGAAAGTATCATCCCTAAATTCCATTGCACTCCCATCTTCATGCCTCCCATCGCTCTAACTTATGAAACAAAGAGCCAGTCTTTACTAACGAGGCATGTGTCCTTGCACCTGCAACAAAAGATACGTTCAACAGAAACCTTCTACATGTGCTAATTAAATCTCATTTCGGTGCCCAGAGAGCCTTTCCAAGAGAACCTTCTCTGTCTGCAAAATAAGCTAACATAAGAACAAACAGGCCTTTCCCTGTCGTATATGCAGTCAGGCCTTTATACAATTTAAACACACAAACCTTAATCACGTCTATAAGCATTGGTTCATTATATTTCATATGCAAAAGTGAACTACACGTACAACTTATATGGTACACGTTTAAACTACTGCAGCTCGATTACACATGGGCTGATTCATTTTATGCATTGGTTTACACATGATTCAGTTAAGCGTTTCATTTGCATGATTAAGAATAGCACAATTACATTTCTTATTCATTCTGATAACTGGGTTATAACTTCATTTTGCTAGCCATTCATGGATATATAGCTGGATATATGCGGGTGCGAACTATCAGTGATTATGATGCACCCCTACAAATTTCACAAGAACATGGCGCTCTATCAGTATCATTAACATTGAAAGTAGGTTCAACTAGGTCAATGATAAGATGGGTGCTGGACAGTAGAGATGAAAGAGATACAAAGTTTTATTAATCAGTAGAGACCAATACAGAATCAGCTAATTTAAATAACTACTGAGGTGCTTTCAATGGAATCTTTTGTAGGCACATTCTAGTCTTTTTTTTATGTCAAAAATAAATAGAGGCCTTCCTGGTAAATATGAGTAGTCCGAAAATTTCTTTACCATGATGCTTTAAGCATGCACTTCCCTCTCTGTATGATCTCCCCGTTTGTTTTATTTTGTAACATGATGCTTCTACACAATGTTGCTAATTGCTAAAGGGCGGGAGTCAATGCCCAACTATAGCACCATTGATTCTTTAACATCTACAGTGGTTTTGTGATATTAGTGGGATGTTACAAAATATTCCAAAACCTCACCTAATAAAACGATCCATCCATCATTCCAGTGGGCGACTGTATATTATTTGGTAACGCATGTGAAAGTGTGCAAACCTACCAGGTCATTAGCATTCTTTTGTTGTGCCCTTAACAATAAAAGTCTTTTATTTGCAAGGAGTGCAATCTTGTTCTTATGAATTTGTTTCTTTTGGATTCCAATAAACAGGGTGTGCTCTAAGGCCATCAGACAGGAGCAGACAAGTCTTTTTTTTGTAGTCCTCACATGACCTTTAAGAGTTCTTGTCTAACTAGTCACATAGCATCCCAAAGTCATCAAGAGTTTCCCTGAGACCTGGATATTACAAAACGTTCTTCTGGAGCAATCCCAGGGCGTGTATAAAAGGCAGGGTCTAATCATGGGACCATTAAGCACCTCTGTTGCCACTAACATTGCAGCTATTTGAAATAGAGGCCTTATTTAGAGTTTGGCGGACCGGTTACTCCATCACTAATGTAGTGGGTATTCCAACTGCCTTATATCAATTACCTTATATTCTATGCCACTTGAAACATGATGGACGGGGTATCAGCCACATTTGTGAAGTAGTAATTCATCTGCCAAATTGCAAATCAGGCCCCAGATGTGTGAAACAACAGCCAGGTCTTGATGCCAGCTTTCATGTATGGAATAATGTGCTTATATATGGCAAAAATGCCTCACAAGAATTTGCATTACTTTTTTCTCAAATAATTAATAAATATGTTTGGTCAACCCTCTGATTAAGGTGCATTCAGGTTTTGTTTTTAACAACTAAACATTGGTACCATTTCATCAGGTTCTGACTCTAATCTTTGAGTGGCGTTCAAAAACTACCTAACAAGGTTAAATATCCAACATATCCAGACAGACCCATTCTGATCGCACACAGCTTGAAGGTAAAGTAATCATCAGGACCTCTAGTTGATCTGGTATTAGGTTTACAGTTGAACATTGCCCATGAGGTAAGGATATGGAGATGTAGAAATCAAGTAGCCAGCCCTGTTACTCTCAAATTCATTTTAAAACACTTTCATAAAAGAGCAGCACAAGAAGAAACAATTTCACTCAAATGGTCACTTATATTACAGCTCCAGGGCATTGTTTTTATTGGCGAAATAAGATGTGCAAGTTAATATCAGATGTTGTATTGTTCTGCAGGCACTTGTGCAATTGTTGTCCTTTTCAAGAGAATCCTTGGGAGAATTTAATGTTTTTCTTGGTACTGTGTGGTCACTCTTTATTTTTGCTTAATACTTTATCAATAGAATGGATAATAGAGAACACCTACTGTACTCTACACAATAAAAGTGAGTTGCAAGCAAAACACTTTAGAGAAACAAACATTGTGACAGATGTACCACTATTTTAATCTGAACACAGGGGCAAGGGGCAAAAGGAGAAACACATGGGCAATAGAGAGCAACGTGGAGCATGGGGGAGAAGCACACAGGCAAGAGTGCAGGTGGAGGAACAAAGCATGGGAGGGAGACAGCTGGAAAACACATGCACTTTCAGAGTGCTTAAAGTAAAAGATAAAAGTAGGTCTCTAAAAGAAAGCAGAGGAAGCATAGAAGTCAGCCAATCAAAGAAATGTTACAGAGGCTATGCTTCATGGGAGGGACGACAAACACAAGACAGGCTGAAACAAGAAAAAACATCTAATAGAAAGCGAGCAAATAAGAGTGACAGTAAAGCCAACCAATGGTAAGCAATGACGGAGGAGGAGGTGCTGCAAGCCCACACTATGTCTTTTGCAACCAGGCAGCAACTTTCTTACTGCATCACAGGTGACATACACAGATTGACATCACTACCTAGTTCTGAAGCAAGATTGAGACCTGCATGAACTAGAAAGTCAAGACTGTATGCAGCGGTGGCAAGAGGCAGGCAGGTTCCCACTACATATCTCCAAACATACCCAGTTGCTGAAGGACCTACATTTATACCAGATTTATTACTTTTAAGAGAATAACAAAGCATCTCAGCATTATTCCTGAATGTCTACAAGAGTAGCAGATTTCGAGGATTACTCAAATGGCAAGATCAATCAGGTAGAGTTTCCACTGCCTGGAAAATTTGTAGAAGTAAAACTCTGAACTGTGCATTTGCACTATACTTTTTTTAAGATTCTCCAAATGGAAAATATAGCATAATACAAAAATGATGTCACTGGTTCCTGAGAAAGCCTGGAACACGGATTAGTGATTTCTGACCCTTACTTATACCACGTTTCAGACACCACAGGTCAAGCTCCAGGACTAGCTTCAGGCAATTCTTGACTTTTGCATATTCCTCCCAAATGGGTCAAGTCACACAGTCTTGAACCTCTTTTACCAGCTGGAAGGGGCTGTGGGGCCCCTTGTCACAGGAACTCAAAACAAAACGCACACACAAGGGAGAGGCTTCCCCATTCAGCTACTTCTCAATGTGTTGAGGGCAACACTTGTGCAGAGAAATGGAGCAGGAAGTGGGCAAGGGCTGCCCCAACACTTCAATTGGACCCACTGTTTCCTATCATTTACACCAGAGTCTGGTCCAATATAAAGGGCATTAGGAATGGTTGCAAGAGCCCTAACATTCAAATTGTGGTCTGGTAGGCTCCATCTTATGTACCACTCACGGGAGATCCAAAATTAATTCCAGGGTTCCAAGCACAGCACATGCGCTCCATGCTCATCCTACTGCACTGACATAGGGTACCCATACATGTGTCAACCATGTGCCACGTGGATGAAGCAAAAAATCCAGTAGCAGGAAACAGGAGATGACCAGTAAGCAGCTTTCTTGTGCAAGCAACAGGTAGAAAAACCTGCCCTGCAAATATCTATCGCTGCATCACTGTCCGTCCTCCATTGCCAGTGAGCTGGTGGTAGCCATACTCAGAAGAGGTGGTAGGGGCAAGTGTACTATGTTGCCTTATCAGACCACAAAGCCCAGCTCTGGGCTACATTCTGTGTCACAGATGTCCCTCAGCACGGAGGCTAAAAATAAAACATTAATTCCCTAGAGAGAGATAAAAGGAGGTTCCTTTCTCAAGTATGTCCTCCAGGACGTATAACAAACAAAAAGATACTTGAGGGAATTTGAGTAATCACTTTACCTATTGATTGATTTTTTTCTAGGAGTGGGACATCAAAAGATTTTTGAGAGGTCATCTCACCCTCAATTTATCGAGGCATGCTTCATCATTTGACGACCTCTCAAAAATCATTTGATGTCCCTTTCCTAGAATAAATCAATCAATAGGTAAAGTGTTTACTCAAATCCCCTCAAGTATCTTTTTGTGTGCTAAAAATAAAACATGACAAGATTCTTGCTAGCTGGGAAACTAAGGGCCAGGGTGCAAGTTCTCCCAAGCCATCCAAAGGACCTTTTCCATCCCAATAGTAAACATTCGTTCTAGCAGGCTACACCAAAGATGGAATCATTGGTGGGCAAATACAGCAATGAAGAGAGCTTGTCAATCAGTTTATCCTTCTTGACCATGGTCAAAACGTAGAAGTAGATGAAGAGGAAGGAGTAGAAAAAGGGCTAACTGGGTGAAAACTAAAGACAATTTAAAAAAAATGATCTTTCAGAGGGAGAAGAGTTAACATTTGACACAAGGATAAGAATTAGTGATATTCAAATCCCAGCAATGTCCTGATGTGTGGGTGGGGACACTCGGCTGATGGTAAAGCTTTAAGAAATTGAAGGAGTCAAGCAAAAATCTGACTTAAGTGTATCTGTTGGTCTGCCACGATACTGAAATCTAGTAAAATGTTGGTGGTAGAGGTCACACTGGGGGCCAGGAGGTGAGCAATGACTTTACTGAGCTGAGAACGGTGGGTGGTGTAAAAGACGACATAAAATGGAGCTGTGTGAAGAGAGTTTAAAGAGATGGATATCATTTCAGTTTAGCCGAAGTGAAGATCCACCACTGAGGAGTCCATATGGTTGTAGATTAAAAAAGTGACTCCAAAACAAGAGCAGAAGAGCAGTCAACATGAAAAATGTTGTAGCTGAATGGTGTGCCAAAAGCTAAGTCACTCCCAGAACCACCAGCATCCAGGTTTCAGCAGTGGCTAAAAGGTCCTTTTCTGACATTGCCTACATAGCAAGTCCAGTGAACGCTCCAATAGGAATTTACTAGATCTGGTAAATGATTTAGTAATGTTCAGCAGTGCATGTGTAAAAGGGAGCCTCCATTAAGCATTACAGCCTTGAAAGGGAATATTTGTGGAAGAATCCCTCAGTCTCAAGGGCCTAATATATTCATTATTGGGGCCATTTCACATAAACAGTTGTTTATTATGACCCAAGTTGTGTTGGAAAACTAGCCATTCTTGGATTATGAAGCTTTATGAGTAACAACATCACATTCAGCTTTCAGTATGAGTATTTCCGAATAATTTTGCCTGAGTATGATTGACATGTTTGTGTTCACCACCTGGCCTCTCTAACAAGCATGCTAGAGTGTATGTGCAAGCATTTATCTCACAGGCATTTTTTTCACTCAGTGTTGGTGTTGTTCTCTAGAAATGGAAACTTCTGTAAAGAAAGCAAAAGAGTAAGGTCAATTTGATGCATGTGTCAAGCAATAGGAAATACACACATGTTGAATACAATTAGATATTTTTTTTTAGTTTTGGAAGGTTATTATTATTTGTATGTCTGTATGTAGTATTTTTTATAGTGCCAATCTAGCCTAAAAGCAGTGGAGGGCTGCAGAGGTCAAAAGCAAGGATACAGTCAATTTGTGATTGGAGGGATAGTTGGGTCCTATAACTCGAAGTGGACTGTTCCTCTAAGATCACATTAACGCTAACCATCTCCTACACAACTACCAGTCTGGCTTCATATATACTGCAGTTCAGAGGCCGCTACCTTACATATCTTAGAACATGTCCTCCTGAACACTGATGAAGATGACCCCTGCCTCCTGATATTGCTGGTGCTCTCAGCTGCTTTGGATGTAGTCGACCATCCCATCCTCCTATGCAACATTGAATCTCAAATGGGATTCATCAGAAATGTCCTTCACAAGTTTTCCTCCTACTTTTCCAACTGACACAAGTTTTTTCACATGGGCACCTCAAGGTGCCAAAAGATACCTATTTCCTGCAGAGTCCCGCAGGGGACCATACTGTTTCCAATCATTGTCATATTCAACTCCTACACGGAACCTCTTGGTACTCTACTCACAGACGACAGCATCAAGATTCACCAATATGCTGATGATACACAACACTACTTGAAAGGATGCTCTGCGTAAGGCAACCAACACCTCAAACAAAGCCTGCACATCACCCAGACCCGGATATCCAGCATCTACCTGAAGCTCAACCTAACCAAGACAGAATTCCTGTTAGTTGCCATGAACAACAGACAAGAAATAGTACAAACTTGGCTTAATGACATGAACTTTGACGGCTGTGAAACAAACGTTTACTAATGCTAATTCAGCTGAATCCACCCTGGACACCAAACGCACCCTCATGGAACGTACTGCCAAACAAAGATGACCTTGTGCCACCTCTCTCCTCTAAAGAAAGCGAAACTGTTTCTTCCAGAAAGTGACTTCAGAACTGCTCTTCTAACCCTCGTACTCTTGTAACTGTATAGTGGTATTGCCCTGCTCTAGGGCATCCCAGACTTCACATTGGCACTCCTTAAAGGCATCCTACAGGCCACAGCTCGTCTCATCACTTGCCTGAAGAAGAATTATCACACCATCCCCATGCAGATGAAACTCCATTGGCTCCCATTGCGGGCCCTCACCGTCTTCAAAACCAGCTTTATCCTTTACAAAGCCATCACTACCAGCAGCCCTGCTTTTCCTGCATATAAGATCACCATCTCTGATGGTTTTTGGAACATCCACAGCTAGGACAACATCAAATTGTAGACTAAGAAGTGCAAAAATAGAAAAAACAAAAGCAGAAGGTCTTTTCCATCGATGCACCCAGGATCTGGAACAACATCCCTGTATCCAACAGGACCACCCAAACGCTGCTCCATATTTAGTAAAGAGTAGAAGATGCACCTCTTTAAAGAACACTACATCACATGCTGACAGATTTTACTTTTGATGAAAATTGTCCATGTTTTTAAATCAGGCTTGTGGTTTCTCATAGGCATGGTTCTAACACAGTTACTGCACATACGATTTATTTGCTAGCTATTTTAAATTTTTCCTATTCTTTTGTATTCATTAGCTCAAGCAGGAGGAAATGCAAATCATGCAGGATTGAAGAAACAAGCATTGGGAAAGCCATTAGGCCTGGCTTTCTAGTGTCAACACACAAGCATTTACAAAAGCTTTTACCTGCATTGCATGCACCTATGCTGATTATCACTTTAAATCCTGCCCTAGTGACTTTGCTAATGCTAGAAAAAAAGAAGCAAAAAGGATTGCTTTCCGTATAGAATGCATGTAGGAACTATAGAATTGAATGTGATAAAGTGTGAAGACTGAATGCGCTTTTCCGATATAAAATAACCTCTCAGGCAGGCCAATGGAGGGACTTCCTGGGTGCTATGAATGTACACCAAATAGCCAAAAGGATGACATGATAAAGTAATATTCCTCTGGGTGGAGCCAAAGCCCACTCTAGATATATTTAAAATAATTGGTAACAATGCCTTGCAGACATCTGCACTGTGAAAAGGGGTTCCTGTCTCACAAGAACTAAAAATGAAATCTGCACAGTATTTGTTTTTGGCACGAATCTAGCGTGTAAAACGAGTAACAACTTTTTGTATGTTAAAAGTTAATTCAATGAGTCAACTTGCAATATCTAAAAAATGCAAGGGTATTTGGCTTACATGCACAGCACTTCTACTCAGCGTTGTACATGGTAACACGGTGGCACATTAATCACAGGCAGTTGAACTGATATAACGACATAGCAAATGGAACAATATAAAGTTTACATTGTATAACATTACATATGTTTACAATTTTAGAGATGCAGATGTAGTGATGTCCCCACAATGTTTGGTCATGTGCCAAAGCTGGAATTAGAATGCAGGTCTCTAAGGTCAGCAACACATAGACTAGACAGCAGACCACCTACCTTCATTATCCCTTATTACCCAGTGACCTGAAGGCATTTTTTTAAATGTACACAGGTCAGCTCATGCAGTGGTGTCATTCCAGGAACATCTTAGGGGTAGTCTAAGTGCCTTTACACATCCTCAGAACCTCCTGACAATGTTACAGGACGTGATACCTAGGCACGTTTAATACCAAATGCAGGTGTTTGTAAAATGTTGATAAACAGTAATTAATAAGTGGCACAAACTTCCTGCTACCAAAACTTTGAAAAGCGAAAAGCTTTTTAACCTAGAAACAGAGACGTTCAGAGACTTTTTAAAGCATGGGCAAAGTGGGCACTGGCCCAGGGCCCCAGCCTTTCAGGGGGGCCCCTGATAGAGTCAGCTATGTTCTGTAGAGAGTCTTGCCCAGATGAGCCTGAACAATTCTTAAACAGATTGTTTCAAATGCTGTTTTCCTTTAATGTATTTTTAATGAGTGATATGACTGTGCAATATCCATATAAAAGATTGTTTTAGATCAAAACAGGACCTTGCATATGAGAAATGGAAGGGGGTCACAATGAATATTTGCAATATTAGTGAGCTGCTGCTGTATTATCATATTGAAAAAAACATGTCACTATGCCTGAATATTAGATGCAAACAGATTTAGAATTTGGGCAATGTGCCTGTGCACTGGCCAAAGATGGCATGGAAGAGCTGAAACTGAATCATTAATTCAAAGTTTTTCCAAACAGTGGCCCCCAAAATGCCTTTGGATCAGGGCCCCCCCAAATCCTTAAGATGTCCCTGCCTAGAAAGACCGTAAGTCAAGATCGGGTGGGTCACATGGTTTGTTAAATAGTCAAGATGTGTTGCAAGCTGCAATAAGCAATGTACCTCAGATGATAAACGCAACCAATAGCAAAGAGTGCTATTGATAGAGTTAGGAATATGCCACATTACAATAATCGTCCGATCTGTATCTACAATCAGAACAATGTAAAGCAGATGCGTCGAAATGTACTGACTGTAAGGATCAGTGTTCCTACCGCAGAGATCGCGCAGCGGCGTAGATGCAATTTCACCATAAACGAATCATAGAGCGCACAATACTTCTGCTACTCCGACTACTCAAACTATCAAACTATTTCCTTGCATCATTTTTCAAAGCAACATAAATTAAGTTCCACACATCATCTGTACAGCTGTAGGAAGAAATGAACTAAAAACTTGTGTATCTCTTGATGAAAAACCTAACACAGCACCTCCAGAATTTTCATTTCACCAAGTCTAGGTAGTTGCTTGCCCAGTGCAGACCTTTTAGTCCAATTTAGACTGCTGGAGCTCAGCTTTCAATAATTCGCTGTTAGATTACTGCCTCTGGAAAAGCACATAACACAAAGGTAACAAATGCCGGAAGCAGAATCTTCAATAACAGCTCTGTGCTGATGATAACTTTCCCAATTTTCTACATCTTCAGCACCTACCTCTTTGCTCTGGTCTGTAGCAGCTTGTTTCTTTATTGAACATCTGCCTTGGGATCCACTGTCATAAAAAGTAATAAACACATCAATCCAGAAGTAAAAAAAAAGAATATTGTGAGCCCCAGACTATTTAGCCAATCAAATTGGCAACCTGCAGTATGAAACTCAGAAGTACAAGCGGTGATGAACACGGCTAACGATATTACCCACCGGCGGCCATTTCCCACACCAATTTTCTGACAGATCGTAATAAGCCTATTGTTTTCGCTGACACTAATTCCACATTTTAACGTTGACTAAATCAATACCACCAGGCTTCTTAAAACCAATTCAAAGCCTTTATTTTGACCTGTTTGCTGATCGTTAGGTCTCAATTTATATCTCAATTATATTGCAACCTATCCTCTGTCCTTAATGTTTACTTAAAGAGGGGTGTAATTTGTTGTCAAATCATGTTCATCCATATTCACAAATATTCTCCAAAGCAGTCAATTACCTGCCAGTGGAGAAGGGTTGATTTTAGGGATGTGTGAAAGTGGACAAAGTGGCCTACACGAACTGGTGAAGATTTTTTTAAAACTTTGTCAGCTTCACAAATTTAGCAAAATCAAAAGAAATAACAAGTGAAGAATCCTGCAAAAAGTACGCTTGGTAGCAAAGAAAACCACAAAACCTTCTTTTTGCATAAGATTTCAACCACAAAACATTTTTGTTGGAAAAATATATTGAAAGTTATAACTGTGGGAAATTTCGCCCATGGGGCCAAGGAGGAAATAATTAGCAAATACATGGGGTTAGCAAGTTACTCCCCTTTGCAATCCCCTACCACCAGAATCATAATTTTTGCTCCTCCTCTTTTAAAAATATAGGGCCAGACTGAAGATTAATCAGCGCTTTGTGCTCTGGAATTGAGAAACCAGCTCCAAATCACGGATGTGACAATCAGCACACTTTGAGAGCAGCAACAAGCAAATCCCTTTTCACGAAATGGAGTATGCTATCTATAGCTTCCCAAAATCCTATCGTATAAGTTTGCTGACCAAAGGTCCATGTTAGGTGGACTCACATTCTTAGAAGTAGGAGTATCATGAGGAAGGCTTTATAAAATGACCTCAAGAGATCTCATCGATGACATTTCAATCGGCCAAATCCACAAAGCAGATATCTTAAAAAGGGAGATGGATTGCTAGTTTATTTTCCAGTCACAAAGGTAGATGGAATTCATGTTTAAACTTTAACTTGCTCTCACATTGGGTCTGCACAGAATTTTGAGAAGGGGCAGAACATGGCAAATAAAAGCAATCTCACTCTTGTTTCAGTAATAAAAAAATGTCATTTTCACACAGGTTTGAGATAGTCTTAATGAGGGCAGGAAGGAGATATGCTCACATTTTAAAATCATTAAACATTTTTTTGCTCTGATAGACTACAACACGTGTTCATGCGCTCACCCCGGAATAAAGGCACCTCAAAAATCCTCCCATAGGCAACCCCATTCAGATGCCGATCACAACAATCCTTTTTAAAACCAATAAAAAAACATTAATTTCCGACACCAGACATTCAGCAAGCAACCAATATTTTAAACCCAAGCATAATCATTCTGTTATGCCTCAGCTAACTAATAAAGACAATATTTTAAAACCAAATAGACTGATACCAAAATTAAGGACATTAAACGGATGTACTTATCTGTATATGAGCAGCAACAAAAGAAGGAAGATGGCTGCCAGTGCATGGGTTATATGCATGTTCAATGTTCTAGAGTTCTAATATGTTCTAGTTCTAAGATTCCTGATGCTGCTGTGTGTGGGAAGCAATAAAGGATTATGCATAATATTGGCCTCCGGGCCTTGCCATAAAATCTGCTATTTATGTAAGTTTATATATTTGAAACTGAATTTGTTTAGTTAGACCTTTGACCTTGTTTACTGGTGGTATGGAGCTAGAGTTGCAGATTGTGAGTCAGGAGTGCTGGAACACGCCTGCCTATTGATAACGTGCATAAGCAACATCTTAGGAACACTTACAGCATCATTATAACTGCAGGAGAAAGATCAGGCATAAAATGGAAAATGTAGAGCTCAATTCCAATTTTTCCTACTGAAGATGGGGACTAATGTGTGGAAACTGTCTTTGCAACTGGTTTTATAACACTGTAGTTCCCAGCTCTGCACTGTTTCGCCCACATAAATGTTTGTAGGGTGTTGAGCATGCAGAATCCTGGCTCCAAGCACAATATGCGTAAAGCCTGTGATTTCAAATCAGGCACCAACACAACTTGTGCCTGATTTGAAAGGTACAGTGGCACTCATATTGAGACCGTCTGCTGGAAAAATGTCAGGGAGACTTGAAAGTATCAGGATTTATATAAGCCCAATTGGTTGTCCGTAGTAACCTGTCAGGGTAGATACTGGTGCCGGGCGTGGCGGCCGGCACCATTATCCTTAGAGGTGGAAGCAATAATAGCAGAAAGTGGCAGAGAGAGATAGTGGGAACAGCGGTGTGAGTGTAACAAAGTCCAGGGTCGTTTCCCTACACATAAGACACACCCTGATGCAGTAAATGCTCTTCAACTGCTATGAGTTTTCAGGCAATCACCTGTAGCTGTTTAGTGCAAGATAGCTATTTTCTGTTAATGAGGTAGAGTTACCACCTCTGTCCTATAGGAGGGTGACAAAGCACTGGTGCAGGGATGTTTGGTGCTGTAGGCAGCTGATAACTTTGTCAAGCACACTGCACACACACCAATAGCTGACATCATTAGTGTTTCTCTCACAGGTTCAAATAATTTTCATTATTGACTGTTTCCTCCTGCATTGTTGTGTTGGTTGAATTACCGTCCAGTGACCACCTCTAATAAAGTGCATGCCCAGAACAAAATTAACAATCATAAATTGGCAAAAAAAGGTCAAATTGACCTAGAAGTGATACAAGCACGGGCGGCCATCATGGAAAATAAAGTATAACAAAAATCGTTAGAGGCGAGGAGTCAACAAGACAGACCCTTTACAAGTCAAACTGTTGGATGTTTAATTTCTTCTTGAAGTTGTCAGCCTTTTAGCTTTTTTGATTTATTGGACCAACCGTACTTGTTTAAATCCACTGTTGTGATGTGGTTTATCAAAGGTTTGACACCCATGTTCCGTACCAAACTGGTTGTGATGCCACGGTGGACTTTAACTTGGTCTTGACATTTCTCATGTGTTCACCCTTTGAGCCGATGCACAGGTGCTTATTGTGTCTTCTGACTCTAAAGACTGTGGGGCATATTTACGAGGCCCTTTGCATCACTCTTGCACCACGCAACGAGGTTCAAGAGTGATGCAAATGAAAAATGAGATTTATGAAGCCACACAAGGACACCGTGAGTGGCCCTGAGTTGCTTCATAAATCACGAGAAATGCAACTCAGCACAAATCCCTGTGTTGCATTTCTCTGCTCTGCACTAGGGAGGCGTTTCTAAGGGGTTGTATGACGGAACAACGCATTCCATTACCATGCATGCCGGTTCAATGCAGTCTTAACCACTCATGTTTAACTACGCATATGCCTTTACCACGCATGCCTTTACAACAAAATATACTTTGCTTAGGCATGTATGGCAAAGACATATGCGTGGTAAAAACTTACCAGGTAAGTGTAACTCCAATATATATATATATATATATATATATATATATATATATATATATTCACTGAAAAACCATAGGTTTCAGGGACGTTATAGTTAGAAATTAGCATTTAAAAAACCTTAGAATTTCACTGAAAAAACCACAGGTTTCAGGGATGTTATAGTTAGTTGGACATTTCACTCATACAAAACCAGAGAAATTCGGCCGTTATAGTTAGTTGAGCTAACAATAACTCGCGCCCCCGCAATCCACTGCTGATGACCTCACATATTACATCACTCATGACATGGTCAGTGACATCACTGATGACATCTCAAATGACATCACTGATGACATCATCCAGTGACTGTGTGTTTCTGTAAAGTTTAAATATGTTTTATATATACATATGCCAAGGTGTATTGAAGAATGAGTGGGTATATGAGTGTCTGAATGGATGATTTAGTAGGTGCATGACTGACTGTATAAGTGAGTGATTAAACGTGTCTTACTGAATGCATGGGTTAGTGACTAAACTGTGTGAATGTCTGTATCAGTCTGTCAGTTGGTGTGTAAGTGGCTGCATGGGTTGGTGAGTAGCTACATGAGTGTCTATATGGATTATTGATTGGTTGTCTGAGTATCTGTATGGGTGCCTGAGTGTCTGTGTGGGTGGGGGTTGTGTGACTCTGTGCATAGATGTGTAAGTGGGTGATTCACTGGGTGTATGGGTTCAAGAGTGCATCTGTGAAGGGCTGTATGGGTGGGTGAGTGTGTGTATGGGTGTGTTGGTGAGTGAATGGATGTCTCAGTGGTACATGTGTGAGTAACTACATATGTGAAAGGCAGTATATGTGAGTGTTGGATTATATAAATGACTATATGTGAGAGTGAGTGATTGTGAGAGTGGCTGTATGGATGAGTGTGTGCTTGTATCAGTGATTGTATAAGAGAGTAAGTATGTGTTAGTATCTGTATGAATAAGTGAGGTGGTGTGTGTATAACTGTGTAGGTGAGTAAATGAGAGTGTGATTGATTCTTTGCATGACTGACTTGGTGTGTGAGTAACTCTATGAATGAGTGGCAGTATGTGAGTGTCTGTATAGGTATATGAGTGCATATGATAGTGCAGTATTGATGAGTGACTGCATGTATGAGTGACTGTATGGATGAATGAGTGGATGTGTGTGTAGACCTACGAATCAGTGAGTGGGTATGTAGTAACTGGTATTGGTGTGTCTATGGTTTCGAAAATGGTAGTCTGTATTTTTGAGTGGATATATCAAAGGTTATATTAGCGAGTGAGGAGGTGCATCAGATTATCACGTGGATGATGTCATCAGTGATAATCTGATGTCACTGACCATGTCATGAGTGATGTAATATGTGACGTCATCAGCAGTGCATTGCGGGGGCGCGAGTGATAGTTAGCTCAACCAACTTTAACGGCCAAATTTCTCTGGTTTTGTACGAGTGAAATGTCCAACTAACTATAACGTCCCTGAAACCTGTGGTTTTTTCAGTGAATTTCTAAGATTTTTAAATGCTAATTTCTACCTATAACGTCCCTGAAACCTATGGTTTTTTCAGTGAATTTCTAAGGTTTTTTAAATGCTAATTTCTAACTATGCCTACATAGGTAGAACATATACAGAAAGGGGAAGAAAGGAGCAGAAAGAAGCAAGAGAAGTGCAGAAAGAGGGAAGAGAGGTGCAGAAAGAGGAAGAAAGGTGCAGAAAGAGGGAAGACGAGTGCAGAAAGAGACAACAGGGGTGTAGAAAGAAGCAAGAGAGGTGCAGAAAGAGGCAAAAGTAGTGCAGAAAGAAGCAACAGAGGTGCAGAAAGAGGGAAGAGGGGTACAGAAAGAAGAGAGAGAAGTGCAGAAAGAAGCAAAAGAGGTGCAGAAAGAGGCAAGAGGGGTGCAGAAAGAGGCAAGAGCAGTGCAGAAAGAACCAAGAGATGTGCAGAAAGAGGCAAGAGAGGTGCAGAAAGAGGCAAGAGATGTGCAGAAAAAGGGAAGAAGGGTGCAGAAAGAAGCAAGAGAAGTGCAGAAAGAGGCAAGTGAGGTGCAGAAGGAGGCAAGAGAACTGCAGAAAGATGCAAGAGAGTTGCAGAAAGAGGCAAGAGGGGTGCAGAAAGAGGAGAGAGAAGTGCAGAAAGAAACAAAAGAGGTGCAGAAAGAGGGAACAGGTGTGCAGACAGAGGCAAGAGAGGTGCAGAAAGAGGCAAAATAAGTGCAGAAAGAAGCAACAGAGGTGCAGAAAGAGGCAAGAGGGGTGCAGAAAGAGGAGAGAGAAGTGCAGAAAGAAACAAAAGAGGTGCAGAAAGAGGCAAGAAGGGTGCAGAAAGAGGCAAGAGCAGTGCAGAAAGAACCAAGAGATGTGCAGAAAAAGGCAAGAGAGGTGCAGAAAGAGGCAAGAGATGTGCAGAAAAAGGGAAGAAGGGTGCAGAAAGAAGCAAGAGGAGTACAGAAAGATGCAAGTGAGGTGCAGAAGGAGGCAAGAGAACTGCAGAAAGAGGCAAGAGAGTTGCAGAAACAGGCAAAAGGGGTACAGAAAAAGGGAACAGGTGTGCAGACAGAGGCAAGAGAGGTGCAGAAAGAAGGAAGAGGGGTACAGAAAGAGGCAAGAGGGAAGCAGAAATTTGCAACAGAAGTGCAGAAAGAACCAACAGAGGTGCAGAAAGAGACAATAGGGGTACAGAAAGAGGCAAGAAAAGTGCAGAAAGAAGCAAAAGAAGTGCAGAAAGAGGTAAGAGAAATGCAGAAAAAGGCAAGAGAGGTGCACAAAGAGGCAGGAGAGGTGCACAAAGAGGCAAAAGGGGGACAGAAAGAGGCAAGAGGGGTTGTAGGAGAGTAGGATCTGCCTCTTATGTTGCCCCCACTTTTTTTCTGATGTTAGCACTGGTTTCTGACTATAGTCTGGCTGGGTCCCTGCCAATCAGGGCCCCAGCCTCTCTGTTCTCTCTAAATGACATGGAGTGCACTCTAGGTGCACTAGTGATTGGATACTGTGGTGCCTTGTGAGTCCCTAGCATATGGTACCTTAGGTACCAAGGGCATAGGTACTTCACAGGCCTACCAGGGGCTGCAGCATGTATTATGCCACCCCTGGGCAGCAGACTAAATCTGACACCACAGGCCTGCTACTGCAGCCTGGGTGAGGTGGTGCTAGCACCCCTCACTGAGATATAGGTTTCCTATATCTCTCCTGCACACACATATAAACCTATCAGTCACCCCTAAGGCAGGCCCTATCAATCCTGAGGGTAGGGTGCTTGGCTTCTATGTGAGGGGGTGCCTCTGCTTGAGCAGGGCCCCTCTGCAGCTCTCAGAGTCTATTCCCTGGGGCTGTTTGTGGATGCGGTTAAACCATATACTCTTAAGTGCATTATATCCTCGCGGTAAAATGCTAACTTTGGAATGGCTGCATCAAAACATGTCGTGTTTGGTGTCAAACATCTTGGAATACTACCCCCCGCCAATCCTGGCGGCGGGGGTAGCATTCCACCCTTCTAGAGGGATAAGACATGTACCTGCTGTGGAAACGCGGTAGAATCCTGAAGAGCCCTGGCATCACAAAATGGATGCCACCAGTCACAGACACTGGGCTGCCCTCCTGCTGATGACCGAAACTCACAGTGGAGGAAGCCCAACAATAGGCATCCTGTCACAGGGAGGTGTAACCACCTCCCAGACAGGGTTTAGTGTATTGGGGCTGGGTGGGTGCACTCTTAGAGTGCTTTGAAGTCCTGCACTGGGGGAGCAGAAGGCTCCTCTGTGCATATGCCAGTTCAAACCAGCTCAGGGGCTACCTGCCCCTGCTCTGGCACGAAACTGGACAAAGGGAAGTGGGTGTAGCCACCCCTCCCTTGACCCTCCCATAGGTGGGGTCATAGAGTTAGTCCATCCCCTCTTTTTAGTATAAGAGGGGGAACCTTGCCATTGCAAAGCAGATAACCCCTGGACGACGCTCTACAGAAGAATCCTGGCCCTTCGACGTTCCACTACCTTTGGAAGACAGAAGAATCTCCCTTGGAGTCAAGGAGTGACTCCCCTGCTTGGCAGGCACCAAAAACGACAACGACGGTCGCAAACTACGCCGCTCCCGCCGGAGTCCGAAGTCCCTGCAGCCCAGGAAGTAGATTTCCTGACCTCTCCCAGGCCATCGTGAGTCCCCAGCAAAGCTGAGGCAAGTGGACCCCACGAGTAACGAGGAACTGCGACCCCTGGGTACCGTGCACTATTGTCAAGTGCAACCCCTTCACAACGTTCTACGAACCTGTGCTTTGGACCACGTATGGTCCCGACCTCCAGCAGGAATCCCTCTGAAGATCAGAGGCCTACACTGTCCCGAGTGACCGTGGACCCCTGTTGAGTGATTCCGCCCGAGGTGTCTTCGCGATCCCTTGCTTGCTGGCTTGTGGGTCCCCAGAAGACTTCTTAAAGAAACCAAAGGGCTCCCCTGGTTGCTCCAGGCCTGCCCTGACTTACCCTCGCTGGGTGAGTTCCACAGACCTTGCTGGTCTGTGCCATCGACTTTTCTTCATCTCCCCGAGACTTGCGGCTGCCAAGACTTGTTGGCTCCAATCGAGTTGCTGACACCGCAGTCAGCTGCAGACGTCGAGGGACACACCGAATCCAGCTCCTGGTTGTCGTCGACACCTCCTGGACCACGTGGCTGAAGAGTCAAGGCACCCGCAACCGACCTGAATCACTCGACGACGGTGGGCATCCATCTTCCTTGCCCCGAGTCACTGCCAAGTGACTTTGAACACTGTCCCCTCTGCTTTCAGGTCCTCCTTCTTCAGAATCCAGGCTTGTATTCCACCGGACACTTCTTCAGCTCCCGCAAGCAGCAAGTCTTCTTTGGTCGCCATTGAAAACGACGCCGCGACCCGACACCAAAGGACACCTATGCACCCGGCTTCCCTGGGTGAGGTAACTCCAGCACTACGGTGCTCCTGTGGGTGTGGGCCCTAGAACGACTTACCCTGTAAGTGACTTGCTTGTAGGTTCTACAGAAGTATCCTAAAACTCTTTATTTCCAACCGCGACTTGCCCCATTGAAGTTAACGGCGATCCGCGCCTGTGTATCTACACTGCACGCGTCCCCCGTGGGTCCTTTACTTACCTGCCTTGGGTGGTTTCGTGAGGCCCCAGCACTTCTGAAGGCCCTAGGCCTTGTCTCCCTGCAAGTCGTTGTCCCTAAGTCTCTTACTTAGTATATGGTCTGGTACGCCCCTAGGGCCCCAGCCATATTTTGTGCTTAACTTATTGTGAAACGTTGATTTGTGCATATGTTTGTCTTCTAATCTCATAAAGAGATTAGTAGAGAGTTATTTAGAAATAAATACATATATATGTGATATATATACCTGTGTGGTGTCTTTTCATTTGGTGATTCAAGAGATTATATGGTAAAACAAGCTGCTTTACATTCCTCCGAGACTTAGCCTGAAGGCTGCTCTCCACAGCTACCACTAGGATAGCTTTCTTTAAAAGGTTGTCTTAAACCTATCTACCATAAGAGTCGATTTGCCCTGGTGCAAGGTGTCCACTTTAATTAGTGAACAGCATATACCAGGCCAACTTCTCACATTGGTGGGCAGCGTGTGGGATTCCAGCTTGCCATTGTTTTACCAGAAAATCTCTATTTGAATTACTAACTGAAAACCATTATAGGTACTCAAGGTACATATAAAGTCAAGCTTAGTATCAATAAGTTCTACTGAACTTAGAGCTGTGTGCCAAGGGATAGCACACCCTTTCCACAGCTCAAGCTAGGATCAGTAGGACACAAACTAGTGTAGGTAGTACAACACTGCACAACACTAGAATGTCCTTAAGGGGTGGACCCAGTGGATCCACTCAGCCTCAGTATAAGGACATGGCTTTCTCTGACTTGAGAGCCATGTGTGTTGACAGACACCTGAGGCTAGGACAGAGTCCCTCAACACTACACCTGATAGATCTGCTGACAGCAGATGACCTTAGATTGGCTCTAGGAGCTAAAGGGTCTGAATCAGTGGGTGGGTCAGTCATAGTATCTGGGTCAGATGATGAAAATCAGAATGACCAAGACTCTGTGATTGAAGGGCCAAGCTTCAAGGGGCCTGAAAAGGACAGAGGAATTCTCCATAAGAGAACTGACAGAGAGGAGGAGAGGCACAGATCCCCTTCCAGGGAATCTGACCACTCTTATCACTCTGGCAGAGAATTTGTCCAGCAGAGGAACTCATACTTTCCCTTAAGAGAGACCTCCTCTGAGAGAAGGTGCAAACTGCTCCAGTATGAGGAAGCCAAAGTGGCCCTCAGAACCAAGCAGTTGGCACTGGATAGAGAAGCCCTGGAGATCCAGAGAGCTTCCAGAAGGGAGGGTTTAGAACCCCCTGGTGGCAGCAACAGTGTCCCTAGAGGCAGAGAATATGTCCCTGACCATAGGAACCTGAGCAAGGTTGTTCCTCCCTACCAGAGTGGGGATGATATCCACAAGTGGATAACTGCTATGGAGAGGGCCTGTAGAGTACAGCAGGTCCCCCAAAAGCAGTGGGCAGCAATCTTGTGGCTCTCCTTTTCAGATAAAGGTAGAGACAAGCTCCTCACTGTTAGAGAAGAGGATGCTGATGATTATGAGGTCCTGAAGAGTGCACTGATAGATGGGTTTGGCTTAACCACTGAGCAGTACAGGTTGAAGTTCAGAGATACCCAGAAGGCACAGACACAGGACTGGACTGACTTTGTTGATTGTGCAACCAAGGCTCTGGAGGGTTGGCTGGTTGGCAGTATGGTTACTGATTTCAAGGGATTGTATAATCTTATGATGAGAGAACAGATCCTAAATAATTGCCAGAACCAGTTGTTGCATCAGTACCTGGTGGACTCTGATCTGACCTCTCCCCAAGAATTGGGAAAGAAGGCAGACAAATGGGTCAGAACCAGGGTGAGGCAGAAAACCCAGAACCAGGGGGTGACACTAAGAAGCAAGATCCTAAAGGCTCTGAGAAAGGTGGGGATAAGTCAAACGACCAGAAGTCTTCACAAGGGCCCCAAAAATCTGCATCTGGTGTGGAGTCACAGTCCAACAAGGGAAAAGGCCAAAAGAAGCCCTGGTGCAAATTCTGTAAACAGAAAGGGCACTGGACTTCTGATTGTACCAAGTCCAAAGGCCAAACCACCCCCACTCCTGCCCCTAAGGCAACTGTTCCCCCTAGCTCAGCTACTGGTGGAGGTGGTACTCAGAATAAGGGTGTAGTAGGGTTGACCCTGGGTTCTGAAGTGGATTCTGACCTAGTCAGAGTGACCACTCAGGCAATGCTGATTTGTGAGGGAAACATTGATATGTCCTTCCTAGTAAGCCCCAGTAATCTGGGCAAGTACAAACAGCAGCCTTTGATAAATGGCAAACAGGCTTTGGCATTTAGGGACACAGGTGCTAGTGTCACCATGGTGGCAGAGGACCTAGTGGACCCTGGACAGATCATCCTGGGTGAAATGTACCAGGTGACCAATGCAAGCAATGTCCAGACCAACCATAGTCTGGCAGTTCCCCTCTGTCTCAGATCAAGGATTCACTTCCAGAGGGAGGTGAAGCAGAACCTGAAGAAGGAACTGCCCCAGAGGGACTTGAGCCTGACCAGGTTGAGTTCTTGGGGGCAGGGGGCCCTTCCAGGGAAGATCTGAGCAAGGAGCAACAGTGCTGCCCCTCTCTTGAACCCCTCAGACAGCAGGCTGCTGCTGAGGCTGCTGGGAGTGCTAGTGGGTCCCATAAAGTTTATTGGGACGAGGGACTCCTATATTCTGAGGGTAGAGACCCAGCCCCTGGAGCCACCAGGAGGTTGGTAATACCTCAGAAGTTTAGGGGTTCCTCTTGACCTTAGCACATGATATCCCTTTGGCAGGACACTTGGGCCAAAACAAGACCTGGGACAGGCTTGTTCCACATTTTCATTGGCCACATATGTCAGAGGACACAAAGGAGTTTTGTCGCTCCTGTGTCACTTGCCAAGCCAGTGGTAAGGCAGGTGGCACAACAAAGGCCCCCCTGATACCACTACCTGTGGTGGGGGTACCCTTTGAGAGGGTAGGTATTGACATTGTTGGTCCCCTTGACCCTCAGACTGCATCTGGGCACAGATTTATCCTGGTGGTAGTGGATCATGCCACCAGGTACCCAGAGGCAATTCCCCTGATTGGAGTTTTCTCCAGAGTGGGTTTTCCAAAGGAGGTCATTTCTGACAGAGGTACCAACTTCATGTCAGGATATCTGAAAGCAATGTGGAAGGAGTGTGGTGTAACTTATAAGTTCACCACTCCCTATCACCCACAATGCAATGGTTTAGTTGAACGCTTCAACAAGACCTTGAAAGGAATGATTAAGGGACTCCCAGAGAAGCTTAGGCGGAAATGGGACCTTCTTCTTCCTTGCCTTTTGTTTGCATACAGAGAGGTTCCACAGAAGGGGTTGGCTACAGCCCATTTGAGCTTCTGTTTGGGCATCCTGTGAGAGGTCCACTATGTTTGGTAAAGAGGGCTGGGAGTTACCTCTCAAGCCCCCAAACAAGATGTGATGGACTATGTACTTGGTCTCCGCTCCTGGATGGCAGAGTACATGAAAAAGGCAACCAAAAACCTGGAGGCCAGCCAAGAATTACAAAAAGCTTGGCATGACCAAAGGCTGTGCTGACTGTATACCAGCCAGGACAGAAAGTGTGGGTGTTGGAGCCTGTGGCCCCAGCAGCCCTCCAGGATAAGTGGAGTGGCCCCCATACAATAGTTGAGCAGAAGGGAGAAGTCACCCATCTGGTGAATCTTGGAACTCCCAGGAGCCCCCTAAGGGTGCTTCATGTCAACAGATTAAAGCCATATGTTGACAGGGCTGACATGGGCTTGCTCATGGCAACTGATGAGGACCAGGAGGAGGAGAGTGACCCTCTCCCTGACCTGCTCTCTCAGAACCCTGATGATGGGTCAGTAGATGGTGTTGCTTTGGCAAGCAGCCTCACTGACCATCAGCAAACTGAGTGCAGACAAGTTCTGCAACAGTTTAGACATATGTTTAGCCTGACCCCTAGTCAGACTTCCTGGTGCACCCATGAGGTGGACACTGGAGACAGTCTGCCTGTCAAGAATAAAATCTACAGGCAACCTGACCATGTCAGGGACTGTATCAGGACTGAAGTCCAGAAAATGTTGGAGTTAGGCGTGATTGAGCCTTCAGATAGCCCTTGGGCTAGCCCAGTAGTCCTGGTACCCAAGCCTCATACCCAGGGTGGTAAGAAAGAAATGAGGTTTTGTGTAGACTACAGAGGCCTCAATGCAGTCACTAGGACTGATGCCTATCCCATACCAAGGGCAGATGAGCTGATTGATACTTTGGCCTCAGCCAAGTATCTAAGCACATTTGACCTCACAGCTGGCTACTGGCAAATCAGATTAGCTGAGGACGCAAAAGCCAAAACAGCATTTTCGACCCCTGGAGGGCACTACCACTTTGTGGTGATGCCCTTTGGATTGAAAAATGCACCTGCCACTTTTCAGAGGTTGGTGAATAAAGTTCTGGCAGGGATGGAAACTTATTGCTCAGCTTATCTAGATGATATTGCTGTCTTTAGTTCCTCCTGGCAGGATCACCTGGTCCACCTCAGGAATGTTTTGGAGGCTCTGCAGAAAGCAGGCCTCACTATCAAGGCCACCAAGTGCCAGATAGGGCAGAGTCAGGTTGTGTACCTGGGCCACCTTGTAGGTGGAGGCCAGGTTCAGCCTTTACAGAGCAAAATCCAAACCATAATGGAATGGGTTGCTCCTACCACCCAGACACAGGTGAGAGCCTTCTTAGGCCTGACTGGGTACTATAGGAGGTTTGTCAAGGGATATGGATCTATAGTGACCCCCTTGAATGATCTTACCTCTAAGAAAATGCCAAAAAAGGTTCAGTGGACAGCTAGCTGTCAAAAGGCATTTGAAGACCTAAAGCAGGCCATGTGCACTGCCCCCATCTTACAGAGTCCAGACTACACCAAAAAGTTCATTGTCCAAACAGATGCTTCTGAGCTGGGTGTGGGAGCTGTACTGTCTCAACTGAATGATGAAGGTCAAGACCAGCCAGTAGCTTTTATTAGCAGAAGGCTGACCCCTAGAGAGAAACGTTGGTCAGCTATAGAGAGGGAGGCCTTTGCTGTGGTTTGGGCCCTGAAGAAGCTGAGGCCATACTTGTTTGGCACTCACTTCATAGTTCAGACTGACCACAAGCCCCTCCTATGGCTAAAGCAGATGAAAGGTGAAAACCCAAAACTTTTGAGGTGGTCCATTTCCCTACAGGGGATGGACTATACAGTGGAACATAGGCCTGGGACCCAACATGCCAATGCAGATGGACTCTCAAGGTATTTCCACTTTGAACACGAAGACTCAACTGGTCAAGGTTAGTTTAGTGTCCCTGCGTTTGGGGGGTTGTGTAGGAGAGTAGGATCTGCCTCTTATGTTGCCCCCACTTTTTTCTGATGTTAGCACTGGTTTCTGACTATAGTCTGGCTGGGTCCCTGCCAATCAGGGCCCCAGCCTCTCTGTTCTCTCTAAATGACATGGAGTGCACTATAGGTGCACTAGTGATTGGATACTGTGGTGCCTTGTGAGTCCCTAGTATATGGTACCTTAGGTACCAAGGGCATAGGTACTTCACAGGCCTACCAGGGGCTGCAGCATGTATTATGCCACCCCTGGGAAGCAGACTAAATCTGACACCACAGGCCTGCTACTGCAGCCTGGGTGAGGTGGTGCTAGCACCCCTCACTGAGATATAGGTTTCCTATATCTCTCCTGCACACACATATAAACCTATCAGTCACCCCTAAGGCAGGCCCTATCAATCCTGAGGGCAGGGTGCTTGGCTTCTATGTGAGGGGGTGCCTCTGCTTGAGCAGGGCCCCTCTGCAGCTCTCAGAGTCTATTCCCTGGGGCTGTTTATGGATGCGGTTAAACCATATACTCTTAAGTGCATTATATCCTCGCGGTAAAATGCTAACTTTGGAATGGCTGCATCAAAACATGTCGTGTTTGGTGTCAAACATCTTGGAATACTACCCCCCCCCCGCCAATCCTGGCGGCGGGGGTAGCATTCCACCCTTCTAGAGGGATAAGACATGTACCTGCTGTGGAAACGCGGTAGAATCCTGAAGAGCCCTGGCATCACAAAATGGATGCCACCACCAGTCACAGACACTGGGCTGCCCTCCTGCTGATGACCGAAACTCACAGTGGAGGAAGCCCAACAATAGGCATCCTGTCACAGGGAGGTGTAACCACCTCCCAGACAGGGTTTAGTGTATTGGGGCTGGGTGGGTGCACTCTTAGAGTGCTTTGAAGTCCTGCACTGGGGGAGCAGAAGGCTCCTCTGTGCATATGCCAGTTCAAACCAGCTCAGGGGCTACCTGCCCCTGCTCTGGCGCGAAACTGGACAAAGGGAAGTGGGTGTAGCCACCCCTCCCTTGACCCTCCCTTAGGTGGGGTCATAGAGTTAGTCCATCCCTCTTTTTAGTATAAGAGGGGAACCTTGCCATTGCAAAGCAGATAACCCCTGGACGACGCTCTACAGAAGAATCCTGGCCCTTCGACGTTCCACTACCTTTGGAAGACAGAAGAATCTCCCTTGGAGTCAAGGAGTGACTCCCTGCTTGGCAGGCACCAAAAACGACAACGACGGTCGCAAACTACGCCGCTCCCGCCGGAGTCCGAAGTTCCTGCAGCCCAGGAAGTAGATTTCCTGACCTCTCCCAGGCCATCGTGAGTCCCCAGCAAAGCTGAGGCAAGTGGACCCCACGAGTAACGAGGAACCGCGACCCCTGGGTACCATGCACTATTGTCGAGTGCAACCCCTTCACAACGTTCTACGAACCTGTGCTTTGGACCACGTGTGGTCCCGACCTCCAGCAGAAATCCCTCCGAAGATCAGAGGCCTACACCGTCCCGAGTGACCGTGGGCCCCTGTTGAGTGATTCCGCCCGAGGTGTCTTCGCGATCCCTTGCCCGCTGGCTTGTGGGTCCCCAGAAGACTTCTTAAAGAAACCAAAGAGCTCCCCTGGTTGCTCCAGGCCTGCCCTGACTTACCCTCGCTGGGTGAGTTCCACAGACCTTGCTGGTCTGCGCCATCGACTTTTCTTCATCTCCCCGAGACTTGCGGCTGCCAAGGCTTGTTGGCTCCAATCGAGTTGCCGACACTGCAGTCAGCTGCAGACGTCAAGGGACACACCGAATCCAGCTCCTGGTCGTCGTCGACGCCTCCTGGACCACGTGGCTGAAGAGTCAAGGCACCCGCAACCGACCTGAATCACTCGACGACGGTGGGCATCCATCTTCCTTGCCCCGAGTCACTGCCAAGTGACTTTGAACACTGTCCCCTCTGCTTTCAGGTCCTCCTTCTTCAGAATCCAGGCTTGGATTCCACCGGACACTTCTTCAGCTCCCGCAAGCAGCAAGTCTTCTTTGGTCGCCATTATAAACGACGCCGCGACCCGACACCAAAGGACACCTATGCACCCGGCTTCCCTGGGTGAGGTAACTCCAGCACTACGGTGCTCCTGTGGGTGTGGGCCCTAGAACGACTTACCCTGTAAGTGACTTGCTTGTAGGTTCTACAGAAGTATCCTAAAACTCTTTATTTCCAACCGCGACTTGCCCCATTGAAGTTAACGGCGATCCGCGCCTGTGTATCTACACTGCACGCGTCCCCCGTGGGTCCTTTACTTACCTGCCTTGGGTGGTTTCGTGAGGCCCCAGCACTTCTGAAGGCCCTAGGCCTTGTCTCCCTGCAAGTCGTTGTCCCTAAGTCTCTTACTTAGTATATGGTCTGGTACGCCCCTAGGGCCCCAGCCATATTTTGTGCTTAACTTATTGTGAAACGTTGATTTGTGCATATGTTTGTCTTCTAATCTCATAAAGAGATTAGTAGAGAGGTATTTAGAAATAAATACATATATATTTGATATATATACCTGTGTGGTGTCTTTTCATTTGGTGATTCAAGAGATTATATGGTAAAACAAGCTGCTTTACATTCCTCCGAGACTTAGCCTGAAGGCTGCTCTCCACAGCTACCACTAGGATAGCTTTCTTTAAAAGGTTGTCTTAAACCTATCTACCATAAGAGTCGATTTGCCCTGGTGCAAGGTGTCCACTTTAATTAGTGAACAGCATATACCAGGCCAACTTCTCACAGGGGTGCAGAAGAAAGCAAGAGAAGTGCAGACAGAAGCAACAAAAGGTACTGAAAGAGGCAAGAGGGGTGCAGAAAGAGGCAAGAGAGGTGCAGAAACAGGCAATAAAGTTGCAGAGAGAGGGAACAGGGATACATAAATTTGCAAAAGAGGTGCAGAAAGAAGCAAGAGCAGTGCAGAAAGAACCAACAGAGGTGCAAAAAGAGGCAATAGGGGTGCAGAAAGAGGTAGGAGAGGTATACAAAGAGGCAAGAGGGGTACAGAAAGAGGCAAGAGGGGTGCAGAAAGAAGGAAGAGAAGTGCAGAAAGAAGCAACAGAGGTGCTGAAAGAGGTGCAAAAGGTGCAGAAAGAGACAAGAGAACTGCAGAAAGAAGCAACAGAGGTACAGAATGACACAAGAGAGTTGCAGAAACAGGCAGGAAAGGTGCAGAAAGAGGGAACAGGGGTGCAGAAAGAGGCAAGAGAGGTGCAGAAAGAAGGAAGAGGGGTGCAGAAAGAAGCAAGAGGGGTGCATAAAGAAGCAAGTGAGGTGCAGAAAGACGCAAGAGAGGTGCAGAAACATGCAAGAGAAGTGCAGAAAGAGGCAAGTAAGGTGCAGAAAGAGGCAAGAGAGGTGCAGAAAATGGCAAGAGAACAGCAGAAAGAGGCAAGAGGGAAGCAAAAGAGGCAAGAAGGGTGCAGAAAGAAGCAAGAGAGGTACAGAAAGAAGCAAGAGAAGTGCAGAAATAAGCACGAGAGATGCAGAAAGAGGCAAGACGAGTGCAGAAAGAGGCAACAGAGGTGTAGAAAGAAGCAAGAGAGGTGCAGAAAGAGGCAAGAGAAGTGCAGAAAGAAGCAACAGAGGTGCAGAAAGAGGCAAGGGGGTGCAGAGAGAGAGTGCAGAAAGAAGCAAAAGAGGCAAGAGAACTGCAGAAAGAGGCAAGAGAGTAGCAGAAACAGGCAAAAGGGATGCAGAAAGAGGGAACAGGGGTGCAGAAAGAGGCAATAGAGGTGCAGAAAGAGGGAAGAGGAGTGCAGAAAGAGGCAAGAGGGGTGCAGAAAGAAGCAAGTGAGGTGCAGAAAGAGGCAACAGAGGTGCAGAAAGAAGCAACAGAGGTGCAGAAAGAGGCAAGAGGGGTACAGAAAGAGGAGAGAGAAGTGCAGAAAGAAGCAAAAGAGGTGCAGAAAGAAGCAAAAGAGGTGCAGAAAGAGGCAAGAGGGGTGCAGAAAGAGGCAAGAGCACTGCAGAAAGAACCAAGAGATGTGCAGACAGAGGCAAGAGAGGTGCAGAAAGAGGCAAGAGATATGCAGAAAAAGGGAAGAAGGGTGCAGAAAGAGAGAAGCTAAGTGCAGAAAGAGACAACAGGGGTGTAGAAAGAAGCAAGAGAGGTGCAGAAAGAGGCAAAAGAAGTGCAGAAAGAAGCAACAGAGGTGCAGAAAGAGGCAAGAGGGGTACAGAAAGAGGAGAGAGAAGTGCAGAAAGAAGCAAAAGAGGTGCAGAAAGAGGGAACAGGTGTGCAGACAGAGGCAAGAGAGGTGCAGAAAGAGGCAAGAGAGGTGCAGAAAGAGGCAAGAGATGTGCAGAAAAAGGGAAGAAGGGTGCAGAAAGAAGCAAGAGGAGTACAGAAAGAGGCAAGTGAGGTGCAGAAGGAGGCAAGAGAACTGCAGAAAGAGGCAAGAGAGTTGCAGAAACAGGCAAAAGGGGTGCAGAAAAGAGGGAACATGTGTGCAGACAGAGGCAAGAGAGGTGCAGAAAGAAGGAAGAGAGGTACAGAAAGAGGCAAGAGGGAAGCAGAAATTTGCAACAGAAGTGCAGAAAGAACCAACAGAGGTGCAGAAAGAGACAATAGGGGTACAGAAAGAGGCAAGAAAAGTGCAGAAAGAAGCAAAAGAAGTGCAGAAAGAGGTAAGAGAAATGCAGAAAAAGGCAAGAGAGGTGCACAAAGAGGCAGGAGAGGTGCACAAAGAGGCAAGAGGGGTACAGAAAGAGGCAAGAGAGGTGCAGAAAGAGGCAAAAGAAGTGCAGAAAGAAGCAACAGAGGTGCAGAAAGAGGCAAGAGGGGTACAGAAAGAGGAGAGAGAAGTGCAGAAAGAAGCAAAAGAGGTGCAGAAAGAGGCAAGAGGGGTGCAGAAAGAGGCAAGAGGGGTGCAGAAAGAACCAAGAGATGTGCAGAAAGAGGCAAGAGAGGTGCAGAAAGAGGCAAGAGATGTGCAGAAAAAGGGAAGAAGGGTGCAGAAAGAAGCAAGAGGAGTACAGAAAGAGGCAAGTGAGGTGCAGAAGGAGGCAAGAGAACTGCAGAAAGAGGCAAGAGAGTTGCAGAAACAGGCAAAAGAGGTACAGAAAAGGGGAACATGTGTGCAGACAGAGGCAAGAGAGGTGCAGAAAGAAGGAAGAGGGGTACAGAAAGAGGCAAGAGAGGAAGCAGAAATTTGCAACAGAAGTGCAGAAAGAACCAACAGAGGTGCAGAAAGAGACAATAGGGGTACAGAAAGAGGCAAGAAAAGTGCAGAAAGAAGCAAAAGAAGTGCAGAAAGAGGTAAGAGAAATGCAGAAAAAGGCAAGAGAGGTGCACAAAGAGGCAGGAGAGGTGCACAAAGAGGCAAAAGGGGGACAGAAAGAGGCAAGAGGGGTGCAGAAGCAAGCAAGAGAAGTGCAGACAGAAGCAACAAAGGTACTGAAAGAGGCAAGAGGGGTGCAGAAAGAGGCAAGAGAAGTGCAGAAATAAGCAACAGAGGTGCTGAAAGAGGCAAGAGAGGTGCAGAAACAGGCAATAAAGTTGCAGAGAGAGGGAACAGGGATACCGAAATTTGCAAAAGAGGTGCAGAAAGAAGCAAGAGCAGTGCAGAAAGAACCAACAGAGGTGCAAAAAGAGGCAATAGGGGTGCAGAAAGAGGTAGGAGAGGTGTACAGAGAGGCAAGAGGGGTACAGAAAGAGGCAAGAGGGGTGCAGAAAGAAGGAAGAGAAGTGCAGAAAGAGCAACAGAGGTGCTGAAAGAGGTGCAAAGGGTGCAGAAAGAGGCAAGAGAAGTGCAGAAAGAAGCAACAGAGGTACAGAAAGAGGCAAGAGAGGTGCAGAAACAGGCAGGAAAGGTGCAGAAAGAGGGAAGAGGGGTGCAGAAAGAGGCAAGAGGGGTGCAGAAAGAGGCAAGAGGGGTGCAGAAAGAGGCAAGAGGGGTGCAGAAAGAAGCAAGTGAGGTGCAGAAAGACGCAAGAGAGGTGCAGAAACATGCAAGAGAAGTGCAGAAAGAGGCAAGAGAATTGCTGAAAGAAGCAACAGAGGTGAAGAAAGAAGCAAGAGAAGTACAGATAGAGGCAAGTAAGGTGCAGAAAGAGGCAAGAGAGGTGCAGAAAATGGCAAGAGAACATCAGAAAGAGGCAAGAGAGAAGCAAAAAAGGGAAGAAGGGTGCAGAAAGAAGCAAGAGAGGTGCAGAAAGAAGCACGAGAAGTGCAGAAATAAGCATGAGAGATGCAGAAAGAGGCAAGGGGGTGCAGAGAGAGAAGTGCAGAAAGAAGCAAAAGAGGCAAGAGAACTGCAGAAAGAGGCAAGAGAGTAGGAGAAACATGCAAAAGGGGTGCAGAAAGAGGGAACAGGGGTGCAGAAAGAGGCAATAGAGGTGCAGAAAGAGGAAGAGGGGTGCAGAAAGAGGCAAGAGGGGTGCAGAAAGAAGCAAGTGAGGTGCAGAAAGAAGCAAGTGAGGTGCAGAAAGAGGCAACAGAGGTGCAGAAAGAGGCAACAGAGGTGCAGAAAGAGGCATGAGGGGTACAGAAAGAGGAGAGAGAAGTGCAGAAAGAAGCAAAAGAGGAGCAGAAAGAGGCAAGAGGGTGCAGAAAAATGCAAGAGCAGTGCAGAAAGAACCAAGAGATGTGAGAAAGAGGCAAGAGAGGTGCAGAAAGAGGCAAGAGAGGTACAGAAAGAGGCAAGAGATATGCAGAAAAAGGGAAGAAGGGTGCAGAAAGAGAGAAGCTAAGTGCAGAAAGAGACAACAGGGGTGTAGAAAGAAGCAAGAGAGGTGCAGAAAGAGGCAAAAGAAGTGCAGAAAGAAGCAACAGAGGTGCAGAAAGAGGCAAGAGGGGTACAGAAAGAGGAGAGAGAAGTGCAGAAAGAAGCAAAAGAGGTGCAGAAAGAGGCAAGAGAGGTACAGAAAGAGGCAAGAGCAGTGAAGAAAGAACCAAGAGATGTGCAGAAAGAGGCAAGAGAGGTGCAGAAAGAGGCAAAAGTTGTGCAGAAAAAGGGAAGAAGGGTGCAGAAAGAAGCAAGAGAAGTGCAGAAAGAGGCAAGTGAGGTGCAGAAGGAGGCAAGAGAACTGCAGAAAGATGCAAGAGAGTTGCAGAAACAGGCAAAAGGGGTGCAGATAGAGGGAACAGGTGTGCAGACAGAGGCAAGCGAGGTGCAGAAAGAGGCAAAATAAGTGCAGAAAGAAGCAACAGAGGTGCAGAAAGAGGCAAGACGGGTGCAGAAAGAGGCAAGAGCAGTGCAGAAAAAACCAAGAGATGTGCAGAAAGAGGCAAGAGAGGTGCAGAAACAGGCAAAAGGGGTACAGAAAAGGGGAACATGTGTGCAGACAGAGGCAAGAGAGGTGCAGAAAGAAGGAAGAGGGGTACAGAAAGAGGCAAGAGGGAAGCAGAAATTTGCAACAGAAGTGCAGAAAGAACCAACAGAGGTGCAGAAAGAGATAATAGGGGTACAGAAAGAGGCAAGAAAAGTGCAGAAAGAAGCAAAAGAAGTGCAGAAAGAGGTAAGAGAAATGCAGAAAAAGGCAAGAGAGGTGCACAAAGAGGCAGGAGAGGTGCACAAAGAGGCAAGAGGGGTACAGAAAGAGGCAAGAGGGGTGCAGAAAGAAGGAAGAGAAGTGCAGAAAGAAGCAACAGAGGTGCTGAAAGAGGTGCAGAAAGAGACAAGAGAACTGCAGAAAGAAGCAACAGAGGTACAGAAAGAGGCAAGAGAGTTGCAGAAACAGGCAGGAAAGGTGCAGAAAGAGGGAACAGGGGTGCAGAAAGAGGCAAGAGAGGTGCAGAAAGAAGGAAGAGGGGTGCAGAAAGAAGCAAGAGGGGTGCAGAAAGAAGCAAGTGAGGTGCAGAAAGACGCAAGAGAGGTGCAGAAACATGCAAGAGAAGTGCAGAAAGAGGCAAGTAAGGTGCAGAAAGAGGCAAGAGAGGTGCAGAAAATGGCAAGAGAACAGCAGAAAGAGGCAAGAGGGAAGCAAAAAAGGGAAGAGAGTGCAGAAAGAAGCAAGAGAGGTACAGAAAGAAGCAAGAGAAGTGCAGAAATAAGCACGAGAGATGCAGAAAGAGGGAAGACGAGTGCAGAAAGACAACAGGGGTGTAGAAAGAAGCAAGAGAGGTGCAGAAAGAGGCAAAAGAAGTGCAGAAAGAAGCAACAGAGGTGCACAAAGAGGCAAGGGGGTGCAGAGAGAGAAGTGCAGAAAGAAGCAAAAGGGGCAAGAGAACTGCAGAAAGAGGCAAGAGAGTAGCAGAAACAGGCAAAAGGGATGCAGAAAGAGGGAACAGGGGTGCAGAAAGAGGCAATAGAGGTGCAGAAAGAGGGAAGAGGGGTGCAGAAAGAGGCAAGAGGGGTGCAGAAAGAAGCAAGTGAGGTGCAGAAAGAGGCAACAGAGATGCAGAAAGAAGCAACAGAGGTGCAGAAAGAAGCAAGAGGGGTACAGAAAGAGGAGAGAGAAGTGCAGAAAGAAGCAAAAGAGGTGCAGAAAGAAGCAAAAGAGGTGCAGAAAGAGGCAAGAGGGGTGCAGAAAGAGGCAAGAGCACTGCAGAAAGAACCAACAGATGTGCAGACAGAGGCAAGAGAGGTGCAGAAAGAGGCAAAAGAAGTGCAGAAAGAAGCAACAGAGGTGCAGAAAGAGGCAAGAGGGGTACAGAAAGAGGAGAGAAGTGCAGAAAGAAGCAAAAGAGGTGCAGAAAGAGGCAAGAGGGGTGCAGAAAAATGCAAGAGCAGTGCAGAAAGAACCAAGAGATGTGAGAAAGAGGCAAGAGAGGTGCAGAAAGAGGCAAGGGAGGTACAGAAAGAGGCAAGAGATATGCAGAAAAAGGGAAGAAGGGTGCAGAAAGAGAGAAGCTAAGTGCAGAAAGAGACAACAGGGGTGTAGAAAGAAGCAAGAGAGGTGCAGAAAGAGGCAAAAGAACTGCAGAAAGAAGCAACAGAGGTGCAGAAAGAGGCAAGAGGGGTACAGAAAGAGGAGAGAGAAGTGCAGAAAGAAGCAAAAGAGGTGCAGAAAGAGGCAAGAGGGGTGCAGAAAGAGGCAAGAGGGGTGCAGAAAGAACCAAGAGATGTGCAGAAAGAGGCAAGAGAGGTGCAGAAAGAGGCAAGAGATGTGCAGAAAAAGGGAAGAAGGGTGCAGAAAGAAGCAAGAGGAGTACAGAAAGAGGCAAGTGAGGTGCAGAAGGAGGCAAGAGAACTGCAGAAAGAGGCAAGAGAGTTGCAGAAACAGGCAAAAGGGGTACAGAAAAGGGGAACATGTGTGCAGACAGAGGCAAGAGAGGTGCAGAAAGAAGGAAGAGGGGTACAGAAAGAGGCAAGAGGGAAGCAGAACTTTGCAACAGAAGTGCAGAAAGAACCAACAGAGGTGCAGAAAGAGACAATAGGGGTACAGAAAGAGGCAAGAAAAGTGCAGAAAGAAGCAAAAGAAGTGCAGAAAGAGGTAAGAGAAATGCAGAAAAAGGCAAGAGAGGTGCACAAAGAGGCAGGAGAGGTGCACAAAGAGGCAAAAGGGGGACAGAAAGAGGCAAGAGGGTGCAGAAGCAAGCAAGAGAAGTGCAGACAGAAGCAACAAAGGTACTGAAAGAGGCAAGAGGGGTGCAGAAAGAGGCAAGAGAAGTGCAGAAATAAGCAACAGAGGTGCTGAAAGAGGCAAGAGAGGTGCAGAAACAGGCAATAAAGTTGCAGAGAGAGGGAACAGGGATACCGAAATTTGCAAAAGAGGTGCAGAAAGAAGCAAGAGCAGTGCAGAAAGAACCAACAGAGGTGCAAAAAGAGGCAATAGGGGTGAAGAAAGAGGTAGGAGAGGTGTACAGAGAGGCAAGAGGGGTACAGAAAGAGGCAAGAGGGGTGCAGAAAGAAGGAAGAGAAGTGCAGAAAGAAGCAACAGAGGTGCTGAAAGAGGTGCAAAGGGTGCAGAAAGAGGCAAGAGAAGTGCAGAAAGAAGCAACAGAGGTACAGAAAGAGGCAAGAGAGGTGCAGAAACAGGCAGGAAAGGTGCAGAAAGAGGGAAGAGGGGTGCAGAAAGAGGCAAGAGGGGTGCAGAAAGAGGCAAGAGGGGTGCAGAAAAGAGGCAAGAGGGGTGCAGAAAGAAGCAAGTGAGGTGCAGAAAGACGCAAGAGAGGTGCAGAAACATGCAAGAGAAGTGCAGAAAGAGGCAAGAGAATTGCTGAAAGAAGCAACAGAGGTGAAGAAAGAAGCAAGAGAAGTACAGAAAGAGGCAAGTAAGGTGCAGAAAGAGGCAAGAGAGGTGCAGAAAATGGCAAGAGAACATCAGAAAGAGGCAAGAGGGAAGCAAAAAAGGGAAGAAGGGTGCAGAAAGAAGCAAGAGAGGTGCAGAAAGAAGCACGAGAAGTGCAGAAATAAGCACGAGAGATACAGAACGAGGCAAGGGGTGCAGAGAGAGAAGTGCAGAAAGAAGCAAAAGAGGCAAGAGAACTGCAGAAAGAGGCAAGAGAGTAGGAGAAACATGCAAAAGGGGTGCAGAAAGAGGGAACAGGGGTGCAGAAAGAGGCAATAGAGAGTGCAGAAAGAGGGAAGAGGGGTGCAGAAAGAGGCAAGAGGGTGCAGAAAGAAGCAAGTGAGGTGCAGAAAGAAGCAAGTGAGGTGCAGAAAGAGGCAACAGAGGTGCAGAAAGAGGCAACAGAGGTGCAGAAAGAGGCATGAGGGGTACAGAAAGAGGAGAGAGAAGTGCAGAAAGAAGCAAAAGAGGAGCAGAAAGAGGCAAGAGGGGTGCAGAAAAATGCAAGAGCAGTGCAGAAAGAACCAAGAGATGTGAGAAAGAGGCAAGAGAGGTGCAGAAAGAGGCAAGAGAGGTACAGAAAGAGGCAAGAGATATGCAGAAAAAGGGAAGAAGGGTGCAGAAAGAGAGAAGCTAAGTGCAGAAAGAGACAACAGGGGTGTAGAAAGAAGCAAGAGAGGTGCAGAAAGAGGCAAAAGAAGTGCAGAAAGAAGCAACAGAGGTGCAGAAAGAGGCAAGAGGGGTACAGAAAGAGGAGAGAGAAGTGCAGAAAGAAGCAAAAGAGGTGCAGAAAGAGGCAAGAGGGGTGCAGAAAGAGGCAAGAGGGGTGCAGAAAGAGGCGAGAGCAGTGCAGAAAGAACCAAGAGATGTGCAGAAAGAGGCAAGAGAGGTGCAGAAAGAGGCAAAAGTTGTGCAGAAAAAGGGAAGAAGGGTGCAGAAAGAAGCAAGAGAAGTGCAGAAAGAGGCAAGTGAGGTGCAGAAGGAGGCAAGAGAACTGCAGAAAGATGCAAGAGAGTTGCAGAAACAGGCAAAAGGGGTGCAGAAAGAGGGAACAGGTGTGCAGACAGAGGCAAGCGAGGTGCAGAAAGAGGCAAAATAAGTGCAGAAAGAAGCAACAGAGGTGCAGAAAGAGGCAAGAGGGGTGCAGAAAGAGGAGAGAGAAGTGCAGAAAGAAGCAAAAGGTGCAGAAAGAGGCAAGACGGGTGCAGAAAGAGGCAAGAGCAGTGCAGAAAAAACCAAGAGATTTGCAGAAAGAGGCAAGAGAGGTGCAGAAAGAGGCAGGAGATGTGCAGAAAGAGGTAAGAAGGGTCCAGAAAGAAGCAAGAGAAGTACAGAAAGAGGCAGGTGAGGTGCAGAAGGAGGCAAGAGAACTGCAGAAAGAGGCAAGAGAGTTGCAGAAACAGGCAAAGGGGTACAGAAAAGGGAACAGGTGTGCAGACAGAGGCAAGAGAGGTGCAGAAAAAGGGAAGAGGGGTACAGAAAGAGGCAAGAGGGAAGCAGAAATTTGCAACAGAAGTGCAGAAAGAACCAACAGAGGTGCAGAAAGAGGGAAGAGGGGTACAGAAAGAGGCAAGAAAAGTGCAGAAAGAAGCAAAAGAAGTGCAGAAAGAGGTAAGAGAAATGCAGAAAAAGGCAAGAGAGGTGCAGAAAGAGGCAGGAGAGGTGCACAAAGAGGCAAAAGGGGGACAGAAAGAGGCAAAAGGGGTGCAGAAACAAGCAAGAGAAGTACAGACAGAAGCAACAGAGGTACTGAAAGAGGCAAGAGGGGTGCAGAAAGAGGCAAGAGAAGTGCAGAAATAAGCAACAGAGGTGCTGAAAGAGGCAAGAGAGGTGCAGAAACAGGCAATAAAGTTGCAGAGAGAGGGAACAGGGATACAGAAAATTGCAAAAGAGGTGCAGAAAGAAGCAAGAGCAGTGCAGAAAGAACCAACAGAGGTGCAAAAAGAGGCAAGAGGGTGCAGAAAGAGGTAGGAGAGGTGCACAAAGAGGCAAGAAGGGTACAGAAAGAGGCAAAAGGGGTGCAGAAAGAAGGAAGAGAAGTGCAGAAAGAAGCAACAGAGGTGCTGAAAGAGGTGCGATGGGTGCAGAAAGAGGCAAGCGAAGTACAGAAAGAAGCAACAGCGGTACAGAAAGAGGCTAGAGAGGTGCAGAAACAGGCAGGAAAGGTGCAGAAAGAGGGAACAGGGGTGCAGAAAGAGGCAATAGAGGTGCAGAAAGAGGGAAGAGAGGTGCATAAAGAGGCAAAAGGGGTGCAGAAAGAAGCAAGTGAGGTGCAGAAAGAGGCAACAGAGGTGCAGAAAGATGCAAGAGAGGTGCAGAAACAAGCAAGAGAAGTGCAGAAAGAGGCAAGAGAATTGCTGAAAGAAGCAACAGAGGTGTGGAAAGAAGCAAGAGAAGTGCAGAAAGAGGCAAGAGAGGTGCAGAAAGAGGAAAGAGAGGTGCAGAAAATGGCAAGAGAACAGCAGAAAGAGGCAAGAGGGATGCAAAAAAGGGAAGAAGGTTGCAGAAAGAAGCAAGAGAGGTGCAGAAAGAAGCAAGAGAAGTGCAGAAATAAGCAAGAGCGATGCAGAAAGAGGCAAAGGGGGTCAGAAAGAGGAGAGAGAAGTGCAGAAAGAAGCAACAGGTGCAGAAAGAGGCAAGAGGGGTGCAGAAAGAGGGAGAGAGAAGTACAGAAAAGCAAAAGAGGCAAGAGGGGTGCAGAAAGAGGCAAGAGCAGTGCAGAAAGAACCAAGAGATATGCAGAAAAAGGGGAAAAGGGTGCAGAAAGAAGCAAGACAAGTGCAGAAAGAGGCAAGTGAGGTGCAGAAGGAGGCACGAGAACTGCAGAAAGAGGCAAGAGAGTTGCAGAAACAGGCAAAAGGGGTGCAGAAAGAGGGAACAGGTGTGCAGACAGAGGCAAGAGAGGCGCAGAATGAGGCAAAAGAAGTGCAGAAAGAAGCAACAGAGGTGCAGAAAGAGGCAAGTGAGGTGCAGAAAGACGCAAGAGAGGTGCAGAAACATGCAAGAGAAGTGCAGAAAGAGGCAAGTAAGGTGCAGAAAGAGGCAAGAGAGGTGCAGAAAATGGCAAGAGAACAGCAGAAAGAGGCAAGAGGGAAGCAAAAAAGGGAAGAAGGGTGCAGAAAGAAGCAAGAGAGGTACAGAAAGAAGCAAGAGAAGTGCAGAAATAAGCACGAGAGATGCAGAAAGAGGGAAGACAAGTGCAGAAAGACAACAGGGGTGTAGAAAGAAGCAAGAGAGGTGCAGAAAGAGGCAAAAGAAGTGCAGAAAGAAGCAACAGAGGTGCACAAAGAGGCAAGGGGGTGCAGAGAGAGAAGTGCAGAAAGAAGCAAAAGAGGCAAGAGAACTGCAGAAAGAGGCAAGAGAGTAGCAGAAACAGGCAAAAGGGATGCGGAAAGAGGGAACAGGGGTGCAGAAAGAGGCAATAGAGGTGCAGAAAGAGGGGTGCAGAAAGAGGCAAGAGGGGTGCAGAAAGAAGCAAGTGAGGTGCAGAAAGAGGCAACAGAGGTGCAGAAAGAAGCAACAGAGGTGCAGAAAGAGGCAAGAGGGGTACAGAAAGAGGAGAGAGAAGTGCAGAAAGAAGCAAAAAAGGTGCAGAAAGAAGCAAAAGAGGTGCAGAAAGAGACAAGAGGGGTGCAGAAAGAGGCAAGAGCACTGCAGAAAGAACCAACAGATGTGCAGACAGAGGCAAGAGAGGTGCAGAAAGAGGCAAAAGAAGTGCAGAAAGAAGCAACAGAGGTGCAGAAAGAGGTAAGAGGGGTACAGAAAGAGGAGAGAGAAGTGCAGAAAGAAGCAAAAGAGGTGCAGAAAGAGGCAAGAGGGGTGCAGAAAAATGCAAGAGCAGTGCAGAAAGAACCAAGAGATGTGAGAAAGAGGCAAGAGAGGTGCAGAAAGAGGCAAGGGAGGTACAGAAAGAGGCAAGAGATATGCAGAAAAAGGGAAGAAGGGTGCAGAAAGAGAGAAGCTAAGTGCAGAAAGAGACAACAGGGGTGTAGAAAGAAGCAAGAGAGGTGCAGAAAGAGGCAAAAGAAGTGCAGAAAGAAGCAACAGAGGTGCAGAAAGAGGCAAGAGGGTACAGAAAGAGGAGAGAGAAGTGCAGAAAGAAGCAAAAGAGGTGCAGAAAGAGGCAAGAGGGGTGCAGAAAGAGGCAAGAGGGGTGCAGAAAGAACCAAGAGATGTGCAGAAAGAGGCAAGAGAGGTGCAGAAAGAGGCAAGAGATGTGCAGAAAAAGGGAAGAAGGGTGCAGAAAGAAGCAAGAGGAGTACAGAAAGAGGCAAGTGAGGTGCAGAAGGAGGCAAGAGAACTGCAGAAAGAGGCAAGAGAGTTGCAGAAACAGGCAAAAGGGGTACAGAAAAGGGGAACATGTGTGCAGACAGAGGCAAGAGAGGTGCAGAAAGAAGGAAGAGGGGTACAGAAAGAGGCAAGAGGGAAGCAGAAATTTGCAACAGAAGTGCAGAAAGAACCAACAGAGGTGCAGAAAGAGACAATAGGGGTACAGAAAGAGGCAAGAAAAGTGCAGAAAGAAGCAAAAGAAGTGCAGAAAGAGGTAAGAGAAATGCAGAAAAAGGCAAGAGAGGTGCACAAAGAGGCAGGAGAGGTGCACAAAGAGGCAAAAGGGGGACAGAAAGAGGCAAGAGGGGTGCAGAAGCAAGCAAGAGAAGTGCAGACAGAAGCAACAAAGGTACTGAAAGAGGCAAGAGGGGTGCAGAAAGAGGCAAGAGAAGTGCAGAAATAAGCAACAGAGGTGCTGAAAGAGGCAAGAGAGGTGCAGAAACAGGCAATAAAGTTGCAGAGAGAGGGAACAGGGATACCGAAATTTGCAAAGAGGTGCAGAAAGAAGCAAGAGCAGTGCAGAAAGAACCAACAGAGGTGCAAAAAGAGGCAATAGGGGTGCAGAAAGAGGTAGGAGAGGTGTACAGAGAGGCAAGAGGGGTACAGAAAGAGGCAAGAGGGGTGCAGAAAGAAGGAAGAGAAGTGCAGAAAGAAGCAACAGAGGTGCTGAAAGAGGTGCAAAGGGTGCAGAAAGAGGCAAGAGAAGTGCAGAAAGAAGCAACAGAGGTACAGAAAGAGGCAAGAGAGGTGCAGAAACAGGCAGGAAAGGTGCAGAAAGAGGGAAGAGGGGTGCAGAAAGAGGCAAGAGGGGTGCAGAAAGAGGCAAGAGGGGTGCAGAAAGAAGCAAGTGAGGTGCAGAAAGACGCAAGAGAGGTGCAGAAACATGCAAGAGAAGTGCAGAAAGAGGCAAGAGAATTGCTGAAAGAAGCAACAGAGGTGAAGAAAGAAGCAAGAGAAGTACAGAAAGAGGCAAGTAAGGTGCAGAAAGAGGCAAGAGAGGTGCAGAAAATGGCAAGAGAACATCAGAAAGAGGCAAGAGGGAAGCAAAAAAGGGAAGAAGGGTGCAGAAAGAAGCAAGAGAGGTGCAGAAAGAAGCACGAGAAGTGCAGAAATAAGCACGAGAGATGCAGAAAGAGGCAAGGGGGTGCAGAGAGAGAAGTGCAGAAAGAAGCAAAAGAGGCAAGAGAACTGCAGAAAGAGGCAAGAGAGTAGGAGAAACATGCAAAAGGGGTGCAGAAAGAGGGAACAGGGGTGCAGAAAGAGGCAATAGAGGTGCAGAAAGAGGGAAGAGGGGTGCAGAAAGAGGCAAGAGGGGTGCAGAAAGAAGCAAGTGAGGTGCAGAAAGAAGCAAGTGAGGTGCAGAAAGAGGCAACAGAGGTGCAGAAAGAGGCAACAGAGGTGCAGAAAGAGGCATGAGGGGTACAGAAAGAGGAGAGAGAAGTGCAGAAAGAAGCAAAAGAGGAGCAGAAAGAGGCAAGAGGGTGCAGAAAAATGCAAGAGCAGTGCAGAAAGAACCAAGAGATGTGAGAAAGAGGCAAGAGAGGTGCAGAAAGAGGCAAGAGAGGTACAGAAAGAGGCAAGAGATATGCAGAAAAAGGGAAGAAGGGTGCAGAAAGAGAGAAGCTAAGTGCAGAAAGAGACAACAGGGGTGTAGAAAGAAGCAAGAGAGGTGCAGAAAGAGGCAAAAGAAGTGCAGAAAGAAGCAACAGAGGTGCAGAAAGAGGCAAGAGGGGTACAGAAAGAGGAGAGAGAAGTGCAGAAAGAAGCAAAAGAGGTGCAGAAAGAGGCAAGAGGGGTGCAGAAAGAGGCGAGAGCAGTGCAGAAAGAACCAAGAGATGTGCAGAAAGAGGCAAGAGAGGTGCAGAAAGAGGCAAAAGTTGTGCAGAAAAAGGGAAGAAGGGTGCAGAAAGAAGCAAGAGAAGTGCAGAAAGAGGCAAGTGAGGTGCAGAAGGATGCAAGAGAACTGCAGAAAGATGCAAGAGAGTTGCAGAAACAGGCAAAAGGGGTGCAGAAAGAGGGAACAGGTGTGCAGACAGAGGCAAGCGAGGTGCAGAAAGAGGCAAAATAAGTGCAGAAAGAAGCAACAGAGGTGCAGAAAGAGGCAAGAGGGGTGCAGAAAGAGGAGAGAGAAGTGCAGAAAGAAGCAAAAGAGGTGCAGAAAGAGGCAAGACGGGTGCAGAAAGAGGCAAGAGCAGTGCAGAAAAAACCAAGAGATGTGCAGAAAGAGGCAAGAGAGGTGCAGAAAGAGGCAGGAGATGTGCAGAAAGAGGTAAGAAGGGTCCAGAAAGAAGCAAGAGAAGTACAGAAAGAGGCAGGTGAGGTGCAGAAGGAGGCAAGAGAACTGCAGAAAGAGGCAAGAGAGTTGCAGAAACAGGCAAAAGGGGTACAGAAAAAGGGAACAGGTGTGCAGACAGAGGCAAGAGAGGTGCAGAAAAAGGGAAGAGGGGTACAGAAAGAGGCAAGAGGGAAGCAGAAATTTGCAACAGAAGTGCAGAAAGAACCAACAGAGGTGCAGAAAGAGGGAAGAGGGGTACAGAAAGAGGCAAGAAAAGTGCAGAAAGAAGCAAAAGAAGTGCAGAAAGAGGTAAGAGAAATGCAGAAAAAGGCAAGAGAGGTGCAGAAAGAGGCAGGAGAGGTGCACAAAGAGGCAAAAGGGGGACAGAAAGAGGCAAAAGGGGTGCAGAAACAAGCAAGAGAAGTACAGACAGAAGCAACAGAGGTACTGAAAGAGGCAAGAGGGGTGCAGAAAGAGGCAAGAGAAGTGCAGAAATAAGCAACAGAGGTGCTGAAAGAGGCAAGAGAGGTGCAGAAACAGGCAATAAAGTTGCAGAGAGAGGGAACAGGGATACAGAAAATTGCAAAAGAGGTGCAGAAAGAAGCAAGAGCAGTGCAGAAAGAACCAACAGAGGTGCAAAAAGAGGCAAGAGGGGTGCAGAAAGAGGTAGGAGAGGTGCACAAAGAGGCAAGAAGGGTACAGAAAGAGGCAAAAGGGGTGCAGAAAGAAGGAAGAGAAGTGCAGAAAGAAGCAACAGAGGTGCTGAAAGAGGTGCGATGGGTGCAGAAAGAGGCAAGCGAAGTACAGAAAGAAGCAACAGCGGTACAGAAAGAGGCTAGAGAGGTGCAGAAACAGGCAGGAAAGGTGCAGAAAGAGGGAACAGGGGTGCAGAAAGAGGCAATAGAGGTGCAGAAAGAGGGAAGAGAGTGCATAAAGAGGCAAAGGGGTGCAGAAAGAAGCAAGTGAGGTGCAGAAAGAGGCAACAGAGGTGCAGAAAGATGCAAGAGAGGTGCAGAAACAAGCAAGAGAAGTGAAGAAAGAGGCAAGAGAATTGCTGAAAGAAGCAACAGAGGTGTGGAAAGAAGCAAGAGAAGTGCAGAAAGAGGCAAGAGAGGTGCAGAAAGAGGCAAGAGAGGTGCAGAAAATGGCAAGAGAACAGCAGAAAGAGGCAAGAGGGATGCAAAAAGGGAAGAAGGTTGCAGAAAGAAGCAAGAGAGGTGCAGAAAGAAGCAAGAGAAGTGCAGAAATAAGCAAGAGCGATGCAGAAAGAGGCAAAGGGGGTCAGAAAGAGGAGAGAGAAGTGCAGAAAGAAGCAACAGGTGCAGAAAGAGGCAAGAGGGGTGCAGAAAGAGGAGAGAGAAGTACAGAAAAAGCAAAAGAGGCAAGAGGGGTGCAGAAAGAGGCAAGAGCAGTGCAGAAAGAACCAAGAGATATGCAGAAAAAGGGGAAAAGGGTGCAGAAAGAAGCAAGACAAGTGCAGAAAGAGGCAAGTGAGGTGCAGAAGGAGGCACGGGAACTGCAGAAAGAGGCAAGAGAGTTGCAGAAACAGGCAAAAGGGGTGCAGAAAGAGGGAACAGGTGTGCAGACAGAGGCAAGAGAGGCGCAGAATGAGGCAAAAGAAGTGCAGAAAGAAGCAACAGAGGTGCAGAAAGAGGCAAGAGAGTTGCAGAAAGATGCAAGAGGGGTGCAGAAAGAGGTGAGAGAAGTACAGAAAAAAAGCAAAAGAGGTGCAGAAAGAGGCAAGAAGGGTGCATAAAGATGCAAAAGAAGTGCAAAAACAAGCAACAGGTGCAGAAAGAGGCAAGAGGGGTGCAGAAAGAGGAGAGAGAAGTGCAGAAAAAGCAAAAGAGGTGCAGAAAGAGGGAAGAGCAGTGCAGAAAGAACCAAGAGATGTGCAGAAAGAGGCAAGAGAGGTGTAGAAAGAGGAAAGAGATGTGCAGAAAAAGGGAAGAAGGGTGCAGAAGAAGCAAGTGAAGTGCAGATAGAGGCAAGTGAGGTGCAGAAGGAGGCAAGAGAACTACAGAAAGACAAAAGAGTTGCAGAAACAGGCAAAAAAGGTGCAGAAAGAGGGAAGAGGGGTACAGAAAGAGGCAAGAGGGAAGCAGAAATTTGCAACAGAGGTGCAGAAAGAAGCAAGAGCAGTGCAGAAAGAACCAACAGAGGTGCAGAAAGAACCAACAGAGGTGCAGAAATAGGCAAGAGGGGTACAGAAAGAGGCATGAGAAGTGCAGAAAGAAGCAAAAGAGGTGCATATAGAGGCAAGAGAGGTGCAGAAACAGGCAAGAAAGGTGCAGAGAGAGGCAGGAGAGGTGCACAAAGAGGCAAAAGGGGTACAGAAAGAGGCAAGAGGGGTGCAGAAAGATACAAGAGGGGTGCAGAAAGAGGCAAGAGAAGTGCAGAAAGAGGCAGGAGAGGTGCAGAAAGAGGCAGGAGAGGTGCAGAAAGAGGCAAAAGGGGACAGAAAGAGGCAAGAGGGTTACAGAAAGAGGCAAGAGGGGTGCAGAAAGAAACAAGAGAAGTGCAGAACGAAGCAACAGAGGTGCTGAAAGATGCAAGAGGTATGCAGAAAGAGGGAAGTGCAGAAGGAAGCAACAGAGGTGCCGAAAGAGGCAAGAGAGGTGCAGAAACAGGCAAGAAAGGTGCAGAGAGAGGGAACAGGGATGCAGACATTTACAAGAGAGGTGCAGAAAGAAGCAAGAGCAGTGCAGAAAGAAGCAACAGAGGTGCAGAAAGAGGCAAGGGGGTGCAGAAAGAAGAGCGAGAAGTACAGAAAGAAGCAAAAGAGGCAAGAGGGGTGCAGAAACAGGCAAGAGCAGTGCAGAAAGAACCAAGAGATTGCAGAAAAAGGGGAAAAGGGTGCAGAAAGAAGCAAGACAAGTGCAGAAAGAGGCAAGTGAGGTGCAGAAGGAGGCAAAAGAACTGCAGAAAGAGGCAAGAGAGTTGCAGAAACAGGCAAAAGGGGTGCAGAAAGAGGGAACAGGTGTGCAGACAGAGGCAAGAGAGGTGCAGAATGAGGCAAAAGAAGTGCAGAAAGAAGCAACAGAGGTGCAGAAAGAGGCAAGAGGGGTGCAGAAAGATACAAGAGGGGTGCAGAAAGAGGCAAGAGAAGTGCAGAAAGAGGCAGGAGAGGTGCAGAAAGAGGCAAAAGGGGACAGAAAGAGGCAAGAGGGTTACAGAAAGAGGCAAGAGGGGTGCAGAAAGAAACAAGAGAAGTGCAGAACGAAGCAACAGAGGTGCTGAAAGATGCAAGAGGTATGCAGAAAGAGGGAAGTGCAGAAAGAAGCAACAGAGGTGCCGAAAGAGGCAAGAGAGGTGCAGAAACAGGCAAGAAAGGTGCAGAGAGAGGGAACAGGGATGCAGACATTTACAAGAGAGGTGCAGAAAGAAGCAAGAGCAGTGCAGAAAGAAGCAACAGAGGTGCAGAAAGAGGCAAGGGGGTGCAGAAAGAAGAGCGAGAAGTACAGAAAGAAGCAAAAGAGGCAAGAGGGGTGCAGAAAAAGGCAAGAGCAGTGCAGAAAGAACCAAGAGATTGCAGAAAAAGGGGAAAAGGGTGCAGAAAGAAGCAAGACAAGTGCAGAAAGAGGCAAGTGAGGTGCAGAAGGAGGCAAAAGAACTGCAGAAAGAGGCAAGAGAGTTGCAGAAACAGGCAAAAGGGGTGCAGAAAGAGGGAACAGGTGTGCAGACAGAGGCAAGAGAGGTGCAGAATGAGGCAAAAGAAGTGCAGAAAGAAGCAACAGAGGTGCAGAAAGAGGCAAGAGGGGTGCAGATAGAGGCAAGAGATGTGCAGAAAGAGGAGAGAAGTGCAGAAAAAAGCAAAAGAGGCAAGAAAGAGGCAAGAAGGGTGCAGAAAGAGGCAAAAGAAGTGCAGAAAGAAGCAACAGGTGCAGAAAGAGGCAAGAGGGGTGCAGAAAGAGGAGAGAGAAGTGCAGAAAAAGCAAAAGAGGTGCAGAAAGAGGCAAGAAAGGTGCAGAAAGAGGCAATAGCAGTGCAGAAAGAACCAAGAGATGTGCAGAAAGAGGCAAGAGAGGTGTAAAAAGAGGCAAGAGATGTGCAGAAAAAGGGAAGAAGGGTGCAGAAGAAGCAAGTGAAGTGCAGAGAGAGGCAAGTGAGGTGTAAAAGGAGGCAAGAGAACTACAGAAAGAGACAAGAGAGTTGCAGAAACAGGCAAAAAAGGTGCAGAAAGAGGGAAGAGGGGTACAGAAAGAGGCAAGAGGGAAGCAGAAATTTGCAACAAAGGTGCAGAAAGAAGCAAGAGCAGTGCAGAAAGAACCAACAGAGGTGCAGAAAGAGGCAAGAGGGGTACAGAAAGAGGCAAGAAAAGTACAGAAAGAAGCAAAAGAGGTGCAGATAGAGGCAAGAGAACTGCAGAAAAAGACAAGAGAGGTGCACAAAGAGGCAGGAGAGGTGCACAAAGAGGCAAAAGGGGTACAGAAAGAGGCAAGAGGGGTACAGAAAGAGGCAAGAGGGGTGCAGAAAGAGGCAAGAGGGGTGCCGAAAGAAGCAAGAGAAGTGCAGAAAGAAGCAACAGAGGTGCTGAAAGATGCAAGAGGTGTGCAGAAAGAGGGAAGTGCAGAAAGAAGCAACAGAGGTGTCGAAAGAGGCAAGAGAGGTGCAGAAACAAGCAAGAAAGGTACAGAGAGAGGGAACAGAGATGCAGACATTTACAAGAGAGGTGTAGAAAGAAGCAAGAGCAGTAAAAGAGATCCAACAGAAGTGCAGAAAGAGGCAAGAGGGGTGCAGAAAGAGGCAAGAGAAGTGCAGAAACAAGGCACAGAGGTGCACAAAGAGGCAAAAGGGGTGCAGAAAGAGGGAAGAGAGGTGTAGAAAGAGGCAAGAGAGTTGCACAAAGAGGGAAGAAGGGTGCACAAAGAGGGAAGAAGGGTGCACAAAGAGGCAAGAGGGCTGCAGAAAGAAGCAACAGAGGTACAGAAAGAGGCAAGAGGGGTGTGGAAACAGGCAACAAAAGTACAGAAAGAAGCAACAGAGGTGCAGAAAGAGGCAAAAGAAGTGCAGAAAGAGGCAAGAGAGGTGCAGAAACAGGCAGGAGAGGTGCAGAAAGTGGGAACAGGGCTACAGAAAGAGGCAAAAGAGGTGCAGAAAGAGGGAAGAAGGATACAGAAAGAGGCAAGAGGGGTACAGAAAGAAGCAAGTGAGGTGCAGAAAGAGGCAACAGAGGTGCAGAAAGAGGCCAAAAAAATGCAGAGAAAGAAAGGTGCAGAAAGAAGCAACAGAAATGCAGAAAGAGGCAAGAGATGCGCAGAAAGAAGCAAGAGTGATTTGCACACCATTAGTACCAATTTAATACCCACATTTAGCAATAAGTAACAGGTGACCATTCTAGGTTTGCAAAGGGCCTTCCACCATGCTGCAACACTTGTCGCTGCATTTTTGGTAATGTTTGAGCCGTTTGAGCTAGAAACAAGGTTTTTTTGTTCAAATCTGCAGATTATGCAGCAGATGATGGATTATGTGGCAAATGCAGAAAATGTATAGCTGTGCAAAAGTCGGTGCAGTCAAACAGTCGCATAAATCCAGTGGCCCTGCTCATACCTCTGACTAGGTCCAGAAGTGCTCCTCAGTGGTTCCTTCTTTTTTTTGTCTCATTGAGTTTATAGTTTAGCTTCTATGGAAACGAGGATGACTAAACCTGAGGTTACCACTCCACAACATAGACTACCATACCAAACAATTTCTCTCCATAACACCTAATCCCACTCTACATAATTCCTATACACTAAATACCACATACTTTCTATCCACTTCAAAGTCAAAGTCAAAGTCTATCCACATAATTCCACTGCACATCATACCACATAATTCCACTACACACAACATACATCCACTCCTCTCGCCAATAGCTCTAACTCTTGCAAATGTGAAACCTATTACATTGCAAATGCTTCTTTAACTAGTAGTCACGTTTGCAGAGAGGTGGAGAAAGGGGGCTGGGCTTCCGACCAGCGCTCAGGAATTCCACTGCGTAGGACTTACAGGAGGTACCAGGAGGGCTTCTTGGTCTCCAAAGTCCCTCAGGAGTAAAGTGGACTTTATCCCCCAACCAGTACTGTGCCTGGAGGCGCGTTTGCAGAGTGGTGGAGAAAGGTGAGTGTGGCCTCCAAAGACTTCTTAGCAATCCCACTGTGTGGGACTTAGTGGAGGTAACAGGAGGGGTAGTTGGCCCACAAGGGGACTCCTATTACCTCCAGTAAGTTCCACACAGCAGGATTGCTAAGTTCTCATAGCAGGCCATGCCCCCTTTCCCCACCACTCTGCAAACGCGCTCCCTGGCGTGCTCTTGGATGGGGATTAAAGTCCACTTTGCTGCTGGGGGTCCTTAGGGGCCAACTAGCCTACCTGATACCTCCAGTATGCCCCAGATAGTGGGATTGCTGACAGGTGGACACAGGCCACGCTCCCTTTCTCCACCACTCTGCAAACGCGCCTCCTGGCACGCTCTTGGTTGGGGGATGAAGTCCCCTTGCCTCCTGAGGGTCCCTGGGGGCCAACTAGCCCACCAGGTACCTCCAGTAAGCCCCACACAGCTGGATTGCTGAGAGTGGTCCGAGGCCACACCCCCTTTTTACACCACTCTGCAAACGCGCCTTCTGGTGCACTGCTGCTCAGGGGATGAAGTCTACTTGTGTCCTGAGGTCCTTAGGACACAAGAGGACCTCATCGCCCCACCAGCAGTGCGCCAAGAGGCGCGTTTGCAGAGTGGTGTAAAAAGGGGCATGGCCTCGGACCACCTCTCAGCAAGCCCACTGTGTGGGGCTTACTGGAGGTAAGAAATGGGCTAGTTGGCCCCTAAGGACCATCAGTAGGGTAGGGGACTTCATCCCCCAACATAGAACGCGCCAGGAGACACGTTTGCAGAGTAGTAGTAAAAGAGCAGGGGGCTTCCGTGAGTTGCAGGGCTTCTGTTATTTTATTTTTATTTTAGGATGGGGGGCCATGTGGCCCCCTTCCCCTGACCCTTTTGGGCCCCGGGGACCCCTTTCCCCGGGGCCTGGCCAACCTTTCTTTTTTTTATTTTGGAGGGGCGGGCCACATGGCCCCCCTCCTGAGGCCAATTATGGCCCCGGGGACCCCATCCCCCGGGGCCTAGCCAGCCTTCATTTTTTATTTTTTTATTTTGGAGGGGGGCTTTGTGACCCCCCCTCCTGAGGCCAATTATGGCCCCGGGGACCCCATCCCCCGGGGCCTTACGTTGGGGACCGTGGGGGGAGCCCCAATGCCTCCACAGTCCCAGACGGCTCCCCGTCTCCTGCGGGAGCCGGCATTGCTTTTGGACAAGGGGAGCTGCTGACATGCAGCTCCCTTGTCCAAAAGCAATTTTGCTTCGCTTCATGGAAGCGGGAGCAGGTTTCCTGCTCTCGCTTCCATGAAGCAAAGCAGAGTTTGCAATGACAGGGCGGGAGGCGTGCTCCCGCCCTGCCATTGCAAACTGAAATGTCCCGGGGGTGGGCACCCCGGGACATTGCTGGAGCCTGCCCTGAGGGGTGGCGGTCCCCAGGGCTGCAGGGGGGGCGTGAGCCCCCCCACATTTAATCACTGAAGCCCCGGGGAGGTGGCGGTCCCCGGGGCTTGGGGGGGCTAGCGAGGCCCCCCCAACCCATAATCTTCAAAGCCCCAGGGAAGTGGTGGTCCTTGGGGCTTGGGGGGCCAGCAAGGCCCCCAACCCATAATTTTCAAAGCCCCGGGGAAGTGGTGGTCCCTGGGGCAGAGTGGGGGCAAGAGCCCCCCCACGCTTTTAATGTTAAAATAGCCCCGGGGAGGTGGCGGTCCCCGGGGCTGCGGGGGCCTGAGCAGCCCCTGCATATATTTGCATATTGCCCCCGGGACCTGGCCCACCCGGGGACTTATTAAAACAAAGCGCGATAGACCGCGCTTCGTTCTTTTTTTATATTTTGGGCCGGATTCGCGCACCCAGCGCAAATTCGGCCAAAATTATTTTTAAAAATGCTTTTTTTGGCAGGGACCCCCTGAGCAGGCCTAGGGGGTCATGGTGTTTCTACCCTGCCCCCTTTCCTTGTTTTTTATCTTTGTTTTACTGTTTTCTTGTGACTCGGTTTTACCGAGTCACAAGATGGCTGCTAACACTTCTTGGTTTGGACTGTTGGCAGTCAATCAGAATGAAGCTCGTGATCGGGAGGGTTCACGAATCCTCCTCGGCCCTCAGATATCAATATTTTTTATTTTTAAATTTCTCAAGAACTACTGAACGGATTTACATCATTTAAAGCAGAGTGCACTCTGGACCAAGAGCTACCTCTCTGCCAAATATGGTGTAATTCCGTTCAGCAGTTCGGGTTGTAGCCGAGACAAAAGTTCCCATGGAAATTAACATTGAGAAAATGCGTTTTGGGACCCCCCCTTTTTTCTCGGCCCCCGCTTGACAAATCACCCCGAAACTTTCAAGACAGGAGCTGACCGGAGCGCCCCATTTGTTTTGAAAATTTCACGAAGATTCGTCAAACGGCGCCAAAGATATTGGCAAATCAAAAAACGATTTTCCTATGGAAACTAGGTCCTAACTATAACTACCTACTGGCGACCGCCAGTAGGACGGACGGACACACACACACACACACACACACACACACACACACTCACTCACACGCCCCTGCCCCCCGCCCTGAGCCTGAAAACGCCCCCAGGCCAAAAAACTACCCCAGCCCCCCACCCTGAGCCCTAAAACCGCCCATCAAGCCCAAAAGACTACCCCAATCCCTGCCCCCCACCCTAAGTCCTAAAATGGGCCCCAGGCCTAAAAGCTGCCCCTTCCTCCCCGCCCTGAGATCTAAAACTACCCCCCTGAAATCTAGCCCGCCTTGAAAACTACCCCCTCCTTCCTGCAAACCAACCACCTACCCCTGCCCGGAGTCCTAAAATGCCAGAGTCCTGAAAACTGCCAATACCTCACCACCCTGAGCCCTAAAACTACTCCCCCTGAAAACAAATCCACCCTGAAAACTACCCCCGTGAAAATTACTCCCTCCCCCCCAAGCCCTACTTACCAAGCCGTGTCCCGGTCCTTCCTCTCCTTCTGATCCTTCCTGTAAATCTCCCCACCCATCCGGTGTCTGGAACTAGACCAATGACTACTAACTGCCTTAACCACGCATATGCCTGGTTCAGGCATATGCATGGTGAAGGCATGTGCGTGGTTAAGGCAAGCAGTGTTCCAATTGTGTGGTAACAGCATGCGTGACTTAACCCGTATGGTTAATGCTGCTTCCCTTCCATTGGCGTTTCATGGGTGTTCCCATGCAACATCTACAGATTTCGATGCATTCCCAGAAGTGGTAGACCTGGGAATGCACCAAAAACCTATGCCTCCCCAGGTGAGGTGTAACGAGGAGAGATATGTTTATTTCTCCTCGTTTTTTCCTCTTTTCCTCTTTCTATGTGTGCTGCATTCTGCAGCACACATAGAGAGAGAAAAATGACTCAGGGGATCTGTTTTGTGCAGGAAAATACCCCTTCCTGCACAAAACAATCATCCTTACTACACAGGCACCCATGCACCATGTTGCAAGGGTGCCTGCATTGGCACTAGTCAGCCAAAAGGGCGCCAGTGCAGGGGAAAAGGCAGGAATGTGTTGTATTGACTTAAATGTGGTACATTCCTGCCCTTTCCCTTTCCCTGTCATGCAGTGCAGCTCAGCAAGGTGACTTGCTGCTCTGCACTGCATGACTTGCCCATAAATGTTTACCAGACTTCCTAATTGTGATCACCTCAGCTCATCGTGTGAGTGAGCTTCAGGCACTATCAGTGCAATGTCCTATACTACCCTTTTCCCAAACAAATTGGTGCTGATGACTTGGGCACCCTTCCTACTAAAAGACATGAATTGCTTTCACGTTCGACAATCCATCACTCTTACAGCATTCTTCACTGCCCCTCGAAAGAGGAGGAGAGGCTTCATCGGCTGGCTACAAAAAGGGCTTTTGCTTTTACATTGATTGTACCAAGGACTATGAGGTGGACAATCAGCTTTTTGTGGAGTTCTCTCAGGTGAGTAAGGGAAGGAAGTGCAGAAAAGGACCCTATCAAGGTTGATTGACCTCTGCATTAAGATCTGCTACACACCAGTCAAAAAGCAGCATCCGAAGGTCTGAGAGCTCATTCTACCGAAACCAAGGCTACTGTCACTGAGTTGGCATGCAGAGTGCCAGTTCTTGATATCTGCCAGGCTGCAACATGCGCATCAGTGCACATGTTCACATAGCACTACTGCTTTGACAACCAGGTCTGACAGGAAGGCCATTTCACCTGTTCAGTCGTGCAGGAATTTTTGGTCTGAGCCTACTCCACACACCCTCCACTGTGGGCAGTCTCCGCTCCATCAATTTTGGGGCAGCATGGAGTCAATGCGGAGCCGGACAGCGCCACCAATCGTAGTGAAAGCTTTCCAGACCAGTTTGGCACCTGGGGAGTATTCTAAGATAAGGATTTGTGGTTGGAGTACCCATCAGAAAGAGCGTTACCGAAGGAGGGTAACTTGTTCACTTGAACCAATCTGTCAACATTTTGGTCTGATAGGCGGCTGCAAGTAGGTTAGCATATGCAGCAAGCATCAGTGTTTTGGTATACAGCTTGCCGCATAAGTTTTCCTGTCGACTCCATCGTATGAAACTCAAACAAACCAGAAAATATAACACAAGTTTTGCCAACTGGGATATACATAGTTTTTGATTATTCGCAGACATGCATGCACAGAGTAACTACATGGTTTCTTTAAGCCTCTTGCGTTTCACATGAAAATGTGACTAATTTCATCTTTCTAAAGTCAGCTTGATTTCAACCTCTTATCTTCCCAAAAAGCAGACAACACAGCCAAGTACATGGAAAAGCTGGTTTCTTCAATGTGTGCCGGCTTTAAAAATGCGTATTCAGACGGATCTGTGAAATGGATTTATTGCTAAACCTCATTTCAGCTTTATGTTTCACTGTTTTTGAAGACACATGGCGTTTTCACAGTGATTTAGAATCCATGTGGAAGATGTTTAGGAAAACCATGGAAATCTGTGTACCATCCAGAGTCACATTTGAAACAGCTTGCTTGAATGAGTGGGCTCCACGGTCATCAGTGGAGAGGAAGGCTCCAGACTTTTCTACAACGAGTCCAATCCGTCAAAGGAAATACATTTAGCTTGTTCATAACAAGCAGAGTACTGCTGAATGTGCCCTGGCTCCTTTAAATGTAAGGTGACACATTTGGAGCCATCAAGCCTTATACTTTTATACTTACGGGTATATGTAGAATTAACCCTAAAATTGTTATTATTATTATCATTGTTATTGCCTTTGTTATTGTTATTAATATTGTTATTAATATTATTATTTTTGTAGTATTATTTTGATTGCTATTATTATTGTTATTATTATTATTATTATTAATAATAATAATAATATTATTCATATGCATATTATTATTATATTTGAAATCTTAGTAAAAACCAATAATATATTGTCTAGAGCAAAACAACACCATTATCGCTCTATTATAATTCAGGCAATTTATTTAATGTAAAAAAATGTTTTAATGCGGCATAACTTAGCACAGGTACTTCTTAAAGTAAGACTGATTTTTCAGGGGGTGGTAAATTCTCAAAGATTCTGGCATTTAGTCCCAGATAGGTAAATGCTTTCAGAGTCCTGGCGAGCGTATCCTTGGATACTAGGAGTCAGGAACTTAACGCTCATTATGTGATGGACCAATCAGCCGAGCTTTGTGATCGCTGGTGGTGCACGCCCCCTCCACTGCACCAGCTGGGCAATAAAACATATACATGGGGGACTGGCCCAGTTAAATGGCTTCCCAACCTTGCAAATGCCTTCCCGCTCCCCCAGCTCCACAATCTCCTAATACCAAGTTGGTATCAAAAAAATCACTGCAGCTGTGTGAAAGCTACCCAGGCTAGGACAAGCGGTTTTCCATGAAATATATTGAGATCAACTCAGGTATGTGCCAATTTGCACTGTGGACATTGTGTAAGCTTCACAAAAGGCAGCTGTAGACTGTGTGACAAATCATATTCACCTAGGTTTAGTGTGCCTTTGAGTGGACGAAGACACAGTGGGTGGCATTAAGCAACAGGCCCTGTGCCTAATTTATAAAAGAAGGAGTGCTGATGCCCAAATCTCTGCTCAGAAGCCCAAGGCCGGTGCTATTAAATGTTGGCGTGCCAAATGGGTAGTCTCAATCCACATCATGCCTCTTTGATCCACTACCAGACGCTCCCGGTCCCTTTATCTCACTCTTGCAGGTTCCTGCTTTCTTCCTTTGTGAAGGTTTTTCCACCTTTCTCTTCCTCCTGTGTGTGTTCTTTTGCTTTTGGTCAATATTTGATGAGGAAAAATAAGTGTTGGTCGTCCCCACCTGCAACTGCCGCCTCAAATTGGACAGGCTTAAATTTACACTGCTTACCATCACTTTCATGTGTGCGTGAGCAGCTTCTGGGCCCAAGCAATATGTAGAAGACAGCAAGTAGTGAAAGATACTGCTGATCACATACCAGCAGGCCCTTTGAAATATCAGCGGACACGTGGAACCTCCCTGTTGTTAGTACTTGCACTCCATACATTGTAAAGTAAGATGCTGTTTACTTCAATACCCAGGTCACAAGCATAAATCATACATTTTATATGATGTTTGCCCAGTAGATATACCTTGCAGCTCTAATGTCCCAATCTCTATTAACTAAACGTGTTCTAAATTCTGTCTATTCATTACGCTTGGAGTGTTATCAGTAAACATAACACAACTCAATAGGGCCCTCATCAAGATCACTTTTGTAGTTTCTTGACCGTAAATGCAACTTCACATAAAATGGTTTATGTTAGCTATCAATGGTGTTTTAATTTGGAAGCAGTTAATTGCAAAGTGCTTGATATTAACATCACATTCCACTATGCCTTTTTCATTGTTACTGGTGGTATTTCAATAACTAACATTGTGCATATCTAATTAAAAGAGCATCACAGACCAATTCAAATACACCTGACCCACATCTAATTAGGTGATACAGCCAGTACCAAACAAACACAAAACTGTTTATGTAATAAGGCTTTATATGTTTATAAATTTCCATACTGTCAGGAATATGTCATATCTTGTTTATGGACAGTGTTGAAGTCAAATCATATATCCATCCATGCCTTGTCTCATATTCCCCTTTTAGCAACATATTTACAAAATCTAAAAGATAATTCTGTGGCTTTGTTGGCTTCTCGTGATCAACATTATGTTATTATCATATACCAGTTCCTTCAATATTATTGCAGATCCATTTGTCAAACTATTTGTGTGGCCATCCAAGAGGAAGTGTAGACCCAAACTAGATTACTACCGTTTTTTAATATCGAGCAATTTTAGCTTGATTCGACCAAACAAGGGAATCAGATAGCAGTTCAATTGCAGGGTTCATGATTTGCTACCAAAAGGTGGCCAATAAAGGGTGGCAAGCGGTTATACTAAACAAGCACTGGTAAATGCATTAGGTTTCTCCTTAAACTCTCCACTGGGGTCTGCACGCACAAGATCACACATAGTGCGATAAAGTGACGTGACAGGGTGGTGAAAGAACAAGGCACAGAGTGAAAACAAGACACCACCGCCTTGGTATTCGGTGGCAGTGAGCTCCTAAGAAAACATATGGGCCCATGAATAAAAAAGAGTATTCTCACCGAGTTGGCACTTGCTTCATTGCCTGAAGCAGCATCTGAACTGGGAAATGCTGCGTTACATTCACAGATCTAAATATGATTCTCAAGCTATCACCAAGCCGTTGGATGGAAGAAGTTGTACTTTAGACTTGGAAACGGAAAGCAAAATGGTGCCACAAGACCGACAGCTCGTGCCTTATCGCAGTTCTTCATTTAGATGCTGAAAGGTGCGGGCGGAGGTGGTGAGAGAGAGGCGGCGTGCAATGGGGAAAAAGGAAAGGGGGGCCGCTCGGCCCCCCCGCACGTATGGCGGGGCGCCGGCCCCCTCCTCCCCTGCACTCTCGGTGGTGGGGCGTGCCCCTCCGCCGCGTCTTGATGACGCTGCGGGCGCGCCCACCGCCGATTGGTGCTGGCTCCTGCATTGACCCGGAAGCAATCTAATTGCTTCCGGGTCAAGAGGAGAGCCAGAGTGGGCGGACCAGTTGTAACTGGTCTGCCCCCAGAGGGTTTAAAAGGCCGGGGGAGCGCGGGAGGCGCCCTCTTGTTCCCGCGCTCCCGAGGCTTGCCCGCGCCTCGTAAGGCGCAGAATAATCTTTCTTCTTTTATTTTCAGGTAACCGGATCGGCGCATTGAGAGCTGCGGGCCCGGTTTTGGGTGAATTCAAGGGGAGAGGAGGTGGTCCGTCGGCTAGATTGCCGACTTTGGTGCTGGAAACCAAGGTTCGAGCCTCGAGGAGGAGAAGCGAGCGGATCGTGCTCCCTGCTGACCCGGCCCGCGCAGACTCTGCTTTTAGCTACAGAGACACAGTTGGTAACAGAGGGCGAAGCAGGGTAGGCAGGGGCAGCACATGGATGGGGGACCACAGGGGCAGATAGGCATTTTAGACGAATAATTGCAGGTGAGCAATATTTCGCTAAGTAGCTGGATTGTAAGGATTTTGACAAGGGTTCAAAGCCCATAACTTCTGTATTTCAAATTAAAAAAAAAAAAAAAAAAAAAAAATTGATGGTGATAGATAGGAGATGTGAGGGGTGGTGGCACTGTTTTAGGGAGGGGTGATCTGCTAGTAAGCACAAGTAGGGGTGGGCAAGGTATTTAACGGGGGTGTGTTGGGACCGGCTGCACACAAAAATAAGGGCCTTATTTGAAAGATTTGGCAGTGCTATACCCTAACTGACTTTTCACCCTAGGATCTCGGTAACGCGACTGAGCCAAAGGAGAGGGGCGCGGTGGACGACGCGATTCGGGAGACACAGGCAGGCCTGCATTTCACTGCTTCTGTTGGGCCGCCGGGCTAGAGTGCGCTCGCCCAACACCCAGGTTAGCTGGTGTGTCGCGGTCACAGTTGCGTGGTGCTTACGGCCAGTCTGTGTGCCTCCAACTCGGAGCAGGTAAACACCAGGCAGGCGCTAGTGGGCACTGAGACACAGCAGGGCTTTCAGTGTAGGGGGTAAGTGCAGGTGGTGTACCTGTTGCAGGGATGACTAGTGGTCGTGGCGCTAGGCGCTCCCACATGGAGCATATGCTGGAGGGCATGATGCGCAAGATGACAGCTATGGACAGGAGATGGGGGAAGGTTGACCAGATAGGCAAGAGCGTGGCAGAGCTCAGGCAAAGGTTCGACGAACAGGTTGGGCCATCTGGGAGACCCAAGCGAATAATTGTGCCCCCGCAGCCAAGGGGGATTTGGATGCGTTGCCCAAGCGGGTCAGGGCCAAGAAGGGTAGCGGTCGGGTCCCCAAGCCACACGAAGAGGGGGCCTTCTGGGGTGGTCCCTGAGGAAGGGCTTGGACCGCCGGTAGCTCCTATGCCCGCTCCCATAATCCCGACAAATCTACCGGTGACACCGGCTCCGGCCTCTCCGGCGCCAGTACCAAGCATAGTGCCTCAGGTGGTCCCAGCGATAGTCCCGGTGGTACCCGCGCCGATTCCGGTACCCGGCTCGGGATCCCCCATGCCAGTTACAGCACCCCAGTGGTTGGTCGGGTACCTCCAGAGCTGGCAGCGCAGATAGCGGCTGTACTGCCTTGGCTAGGGATAGGTGGGATGTTACCTTCTTCAGTGGGTGCCAGGGAGGTGGGAGAGGACCCCTCAGCGGAGGCTCAGAAAATGGTGGCAAAGATCATGATTGCACAGGGTGGCGGGGGGCCACGCGCGCCCTTTACTCCACAAGCAACAGGTTCGGGCAGCGACTCTGGAAGGGACAAGATTGGTGAACCAACGCGACCCGCAGAAAGTGGTAAGGAGGTGGCATTACCAGTGCTGGGGGAAGGGGCAATACCCTCCAGGAGGAAAAATCTGGCTCAACATGTGACACAAGAAGTGAAGGATTTGATCTGGGCGGGAAAATATGTCAATATGTTTTCCTTGCTAGTTGATAACAGAGAAATGGAGTATGCTAGGAAACAGAAAGACTGGATGTTGCCTAGCGAATGGCGGGAGTGAAATGGCGAGATTCAGGGTGGAGGAGACATTGATCAACTGGATTAGAGCCTTTTCTGTGTTTATGGCAATTACAGCCGAGCGCTTCCCGAATTTGCAGGCCGAAATGGCTTGTTACCAGAGTAGGATCACAACTTTCAGCGAGAAATATGGAGGGATGGGTGGAAGGAGTACGACACTACTTTCAGGAAGGCTAAGGAGTTTGACCACGCATTATCATGGGATAGAGTGGATTCAATTTCATGGTATGGCCAGTTTACGGCAGGGAGTGCGGGGCCAAGCTGGAGCAAAAGCTACCACTCCAATCACCAGCAGCCCTTTCGGTCACCTCAGGGGGTGGCACAGCCACTAAGACGGGGAGCAGTGGTGGGCGAAAAGGGGTGTGCTGGGATTTTAACAAGCGTACATGCACCAGGACACAGGGCACTTGCAAGTTCAGGCACGCATGTTCCATTTGTAACCATCCTTCCCACCCAGAAACAGTCTGCCGCAATAAAGGTAATGCCTCGGGAAACAGGGGAAGAAAGAAGCAGGATTAGGGGAGGAGGCCGTCTGGTAGCTCATTCACCCATTGACATTCTGGCTATGACTCCTTGGCTGAACAGGTACCCTGACCATGCCTCGGCGGCGATGTTACAGGAAGGATTTTGGCAGGGCTTTAGGATCCCAGCGGTGGGATATACCGGAACACCAGAATGTAGGAATCAACTTTCGGTTAAGCACAACCCAGATGTGGTGGCGGCAAAAATAGCTAAAGAGCTGCGCCTGGGTAGGATAGCGGGGCCGTTTAATGACATCCCTGTACCGAATTTTGTTTGCTCGCCCCTCGGCGTGGTCCCCAAAAAGGAGGAGGCGAGTACAGGCTCATTCATAACCTATCAGCACCCAGGGGCGCATCATTAAACGACGCCATAAATGAAGACATTTGTAGTGTTAAGTATGCGTCTTTTGACCAAGCAGTGGATATGTTGAGGGCTCTCGGACCGGGAGCCTTGATGGCCAAGTCGGACATAGAATCGGCTTTTCGGCTACTGCCAGTGCATCCCCTAGATCAGCATCTGCTAGGTTTCTCTTTTCAGAACAAATTCTATATGGATATGTGCATGCCCATGGGTTGTTCGGTTTCATGCGCCTACTTTGAGAAATGTAGTTCCTTTTTGGAATGGGCTTTTAGGCAAACGTCAGGGCACCTCCATGTCATGCATTACCTGGATGATTTTCTCTTTCTGGGGTCGGCGGGCTCACAGGAGTGTGGGTGGGCATTGCAGGAATTTTGCGTGCTCATGCGGGCTTTTGGGGTCCCGTTGGCACCCGGAAAGACGGTGGGCCCTGCAACCACATTGGAATTCTTAGGCATAGAATTGGACTCAGTGGAGGGCTGTTTCAGGTTGCCAAAAGACAAAATCACGAAATTTAGAGCAGCTCTCCAGCAAGGTTTGGTCAAAGATAGAGTGACGCTCCAGCAGCTACAACAGATTGTGGGACAGCTGAATTTCGCATTAAGAGTCATACCCATGGCACGCCCCTTCTCCCGCTCAATCTACGCAGGCCATGACGGGCCTGCGAGAGAAACACTATCACACTAGATTGCTGGCTGAGGTCCGCCAGGACATGCGTATTTGGATCGCATTTCTGGAGGGCTTCAACGGCAGAGTGGTGTGGTGCGGTCCCCCTACTACGTCTGCAGAGTTAGGTCTATGGACGGATGCTGCAGGCAGTGTGGGTTTTGGTGCCATACTGGGAAACAAGTGGGTGGCCCAACGGTGGCCGGTTTGGTGGGATGCGAGCGGCCTGACAGCTAATATTGGTTTCTTGGAGCTATTTCCAAAATGGGTTGCATTAACAGTTTGGCCTGATCAGTTGTGTAATCGATCTGTAATCTTCTGGTCAGATAACATGACGGTAGTCGAATGTATCAACCAGCAGGCGGCACGATGTAAGTTTATACTCCGCCTACTTAAGGAGATTGTGTTGGTTTGCATGAAACTCAATGTACAGTTTAGGGCCAAACATGTCCCAGGGGTGTTGAATAACGCAGCCGATGCACTCTCTCGCTTTAAGATGCAGGTATTCAGGGAACACCTACCATCCGCAGAGGCGACGCCTGCACACTTCCCAGCAACACTCTGGCAAATTGGTGCCCCCAGCTACAGAACCTCGTGGCAGCTAGCCTAGCGCCCAGGACAGCAGCTTACGAAGGGCGTTTTGTCTTATTGCTCCTTTTGGGACGGGACTGGGCAGAGAAATGGGAGCATGAGGAGAATTTCGCTAAGTACCTAGATGCATTACATAAGGAGGGGCGCTCAGCAGCGACAGCTAGCAGACACAGGGCGGCCGTGTCTTTCATGGCACAACTCAGGGGGCCAGAGATCCCACGAATAGTTTCGTCGTGCGGAAGGCACTAAAGGGGTGGCGGCGCCTGCAAGCAACCACCGCAGATTCCAGGCAACCGATAGGTTTAGACCGGCTGGCATCATTATTGAATGCCTTGTCTGACACCTGCAGTTCGTATGGGGAAGTACTCTTGTTCAGAGCCGCCTTTACTTTGGCCTTTTATGGGGCATTCCGGGTAGGGGAACTGGTGGCTAGCAGCAAGCAGGACATGCTGGGGGGTCTTCGACTGGAACACACAAAAATATTGGGCGAGGTGCTGTTGATTACCATACGTAAATCAAAAACTGACCAGGAGGCCCGGGGGACGGGCTGGTACTCCATCGGGCACGGGCTAATCCTTGCTGCCCAGTGTTCCACGTAGAAGCCTTTATCAAACAGCGAGCGGGCGCGAAGGAGGGAGCATTGTTAATGCATGCAGACGGTACCCCACTGACCAGGTTCCAATTCCAACGAGTACTGTCGATGGCAATGGACAGGGCTGGTTTCAATCCAAAGGATTTTGGGACGCATTCCTTCAGGATAGGTGCGGCCACCGAGGCGACTGCTAGAGGATTGCATGCGAGCAGCGTAAAAGGATTGGGAGATGGTCTTCCAACTGTTACAAACGTTATGTGCGGATGCACATGCTGTGAGGTGACAAGTAAGTTACGCTGACGCCTGTCTTGTTGTTTGCTTCTATTTCAGTTTCTCGAACCTGTCACGCAGGGCGGAAACTGTTGCCGAGGTCACCAACAGCAAGTACCTTCAGCACGGCGGTCACAGGAACGGAGGAAGGAGACACAAGTGGTATGGGTGGTTGGTCACTCATTTGTAAAGCGCGTTAAATCTGTTTTCTTTTCAGGTAGCTATAGACAGAGGGCGGAACAAGGAGGTTTCGAAGTTTCCTTTCATGGTAGGGGGGCCTATGCCTCAGTCAGTTTAGGGGTTCTTTACGGAGTTGCTCAATAGACACACCCCGCCGCCTGCAGTAGTTATCCTACACCTGGGGGGCAACGATCTGGTGAAATTGGGCAGGAGGGTCCTGATGGAGGAGATAATATCGGAAGTAAACTGGCTAGCTAAAACATGCCAAGGCTGCACCATAGTGTGGTCTCAGATGATTCCCAGGCTCAAATGGAGGGGGGACTCGGTCAGGGCGTTGAATCACTCGGTAAAGAGGATCAACAACAAGATAGGGAAATTATTTCGGTCACCTCAACTACAGAATATACCACATGGGTGTATCTGGGGGGAACAGTTCTTCTTGCAAGACGGGGTCCATCTGACTGGGGCAGGTAACCAACTTTTTCTGGAAAACATTTTGGCATGGCTGGGAGGTTCTAAGTAGGCATGACCTTTCGGAAGAGGAGGATAGGGAGGCCAGATAGTCGGTCAACTATGCTGGCCTGTGGCGGTAAGGTCATGATCAGTGAGCAGTCAATTTAAGGTCCTTAGGGGGCGTCACCATTCTTGAATGGGGTCGCCCAGGGGAAGGGGCAAGTGGTCTCTCCCAGAACTCCAGGGGCGGTACATCCGCTTGGTTGGATGGGTGCGGGGAGGGGGAGTCACGCTTTCTCTGGGCTGGTTAGCCACCCCGCACGTGCACGATGACGTCATTAAACGGCACAGAGTGCAAGGGCCCCCCTTTGGGTAATGGAGTTCATGGAGCGTACGGGGGTAACCGGGAGGGGGAAGTACCCTCTCGGTAAACGGGCCCTCTGCGCATGCGCACTCACACGTGAGGGCGTAGCTGGTTAATAAGGATTTGACACCGGTTAGCGACCTTGCCGTAGGCCCAAAACTAGGATATGCAGAAAAGTAATAAGTATGATGTTAGATTCGGTTAGGAAACACGCTGTATTAGACATTTGTTAAGGTTAGCCATTGATACCTGTCTACATTGATTGTAACCTAATGTCTAATTTTCTGCATAAAAATGCTTGTGTAAATATTGTTTATTTCAAATTTTAATTTGTTTTCATGTTTTAATAAATACGGCCGGGGGTCGCGAGACCCCGCCTTCCAAAGAAAACTCCTCTCATGTCCAATTGCTTTAATTGTTAACTGTGGTAATGCGCAGGACAGGGAGGGGGATTGTCGGTAGTCCCTGACCATAAGGAAAGGAGGGCCGCTCGGCCCCCCCGCACGTATGGCGGGGCGCCGGCCCCCTCCTCCCCTGCACTCTCGGTGGTGGGGCGTGCCCCTCCGCCGCGTCTTGATGACGCGGCGGGCGCGCCCACCGCCGGTTGGTGCTGGCTCCTGCATTGACCCGGAAGCAATCTAATTGCTTCCGGGTCAAAGGAGGGGGAGCCAGAGTGGGCGGACCAGTTGTAACTGGTCTGCCCCCAGAGGGTTTAAAAGGCCGGGGGAGCGCGGGAGGCGCCCTCTTGTTCCCGCGCTCCCCAGGCTTGCCCGCGCCTCGTAAAGGCGCAGAATAATCTTTCCCACCCACCAGCCCCTGAAGCAGATTCTTGCGTTTGTATGTTGATTGTATCATTTTAGGTTCGTTTTCACTGTAGTTGTGAGTTGGTGTGAGTTTTCCTTAGGCCTTTTTCCCGTTTACAGGCTCAAGTATCAAGCTATGGTTGCACAGTAAGGTTTTGTGTAAACTTCGTCCTTAGGCCTTTTTCCCGTTTGCAGGTAACATAATTGTCGTATTTATTGATAGTCCTTGGTCAGGCGGTAAGGTCATGATCGGTGAGCAGTCAATTTAAGGTCCTTAGGGGGCGTCACCATTCTTGAATGGGGTCGCCCAGGGGAAGGGCAAGTGGTCTCTCCCAGAACTCCAGGGGCGGTACATCTGCTTGGTTGGATGGGTGCGGGGAGGGGAGTCACGCTTTCTCTGGGCTGGTTAGCCACCCCGCACGTGCACGATGACGTCATTAAACGGCGCAGAGTGCAAGGGCCCCCTCTTTGGTAATGGAGTTCATGGAGCGTACGGGGGTAACCGGGAGGGGGGAAGTACCCTCTCGGTAACGGGCCCTCTGCGCATGCGCACTCACACGTGAGGGCGTAGCTGGTTAATAAGGATTTGACACCGGTTAGCGACCTTGCCATAGGCCCAAAACTAGGATATGCAGAAAAGTAATAAGTATGATGTTAGATTCGGTTAGGAAACACGCTGTATTAGACATTTGTTAAGGTTAGCCATTGATACCTGTCTACATTGATTGTAACCTAATGTCTAATTTTCTGCATAAAAATGCTTGTGTAAATATTGTTTATTTCAAATTTTAATTTGTTTTCATGTTTTAATAAATACGGCCGGGGGTCGCGAGACCCACGCCTTCCAAAGAAAACTCCTCTCATGTCCAATTGCTTTAATTGTTAACTGTGGTAATGCGCAGGACAGGGAGGGGGATTGTCGGTAGTCCCTGACCATATGCACCAACACTGGGAGTGGAAACCACGGCTATTCTGACACTGCCTGTTTCCTTTCCCTAGGCAAATCCTGGAGAGGCCGAGTCTCACAAGAAAGGGGAAAGGGTTTCCTGCTGTCTAGTAATCTGCAACATCGTTTGGCTACGTGGGCATCAGATGTGGTTGCTTCAGAAGCACTCGACAGGCCCAGAGTACGGAGATGGAGTTTTAATAAAGTGCGGCTTGAGACGGAGCACCGCGTACGTGCAAGAGGAACGGCGGCACAGGCCATGGATGTGCCCAGCTAGTGAACACCCCTCATTATACACATGCACACATATCTTCATAGCCCGAGGCTGGCAGTGTATTTTCTTTGTTTTCTGTTGTGCTGTGGCCGGCAGTGGAGTGTTAAAGGCCTAGCGTGCCAGAAGCATTTTGGTGGGAAGAGAGGGGCACACGGACTGGAAGGTGAGCTGGCACGAACTCATGGGCAGTGCATAGCGGGCACAAATCCAGCTCACACTAACCAGTACATCAAACTATCCCCTCGGCCCCTTTATTGGCCAAATTGTGCATGTGCCCTAGTTCAACCCGACAAATTTAGCGGAACACTCAAATCAGCTAGATAAGTAAAAGAAGGAACATTGCTCAGCAAGCAAGTATCATGTGAGTTGAAATGATGTGGCGCAATTGCCAGAGCTGCTGACTTGAGAGCTGGGGATCCCGGTTCGAGTCTCACTGGCGCAAGATCCTGTGATTCTGGGCAAATCACTTAATTTCTCCTGGTGATACGTTCCTCTATATAAGTCTGCTGCAAGATGAAAAAGCATTAAGAGGCAAAACTTTATGGAAAAAAATAGTTCCACCAATGCGGATGTTAACAGTATTTCGGCAACGGGAAACTGATAAGAGAAGCAGAGGAGGAACAAGCATTAGTAAATGAAGGAAAATATGTGACAGCCAATAGAAATGGAGTAAAAGAAAGTGGCAAGCACAGGAACCAATTAAAAGTCAGGAAAGCGAGGGGCGCGATGTAATTCCATTTTAAGATTTACATTCAAAACAATAGATTTCTCAAGCACAAGCGCTGTGCAGGCGAAACCTAAAAATCAGTAAGGGATCAATCTCAGCTTGGAGTGGTATGAAGGTCTGAGATCTCAGTGCACCCATACTATAGCTGATGCTGAGGATCAGTGGATAGTTTGCCAAGCTTGCCTTAAACTCATCAATTGTAAGAAGAGCTATTAAAGAGTCTCCCGACTCTAGACATCTCAAAATATTCCTCCAATTTGGCTGTTCTAATTTCCCATTTTAGAGCTCGATTGAAGGACAGAATACCTGCAATGGCAATAAGCCAGAAGTGACTTTCATTATTTTATTATGTGTAATGCTGACAATTGTTCCATCTGATTACTAAGTGAAAATAGTCACAAAATAATATCTCTAGGATTGAGCTTCCTTCATTGTTGTGTCAGAACTTAATTTACTGATTCATTGCTTTAAGACAGGGTTCTCCAATGTCAGTCCTGGAGGACCGGATCCATGCCAGTTGATTAAAATAACTACATTATCTAAATGTGGATTTGCTAAAAATCTGGCATGGGTCTGGCCATCTAGGTCCGACATTGGAGAACCCTGCTTCAAGACACTGAATTTACATCTGCAACCATGTGTCCTTAAACAATTTGTTTTATTTATTAGTTATAACAATAGCACAACGTACAATCATAAAGAAGTAATTCTCATTGTCCGTTACATCTTGTATGTGGTAGACAAGCAATTCTCGGGACATAGATGCACATAGTAGTTACAATTAAATAGGCAACATTTAGCGTCAGCAATCCAACCCATTGTTCTCAGAGGTGTCTTGCATGCAATGATCATTAGTTAGAATGCGATCAGCTCAATATAAAAGTTCAGCCTATATTGCAAACACTGAGGGGCCGATTCCGATTCGGGCCGGAAAACATATTGACCGACTCGGTACGGGAATTTAGTCCAACCGACTCGGACCGGCGCCGCACGACCCGGGTAGTACGATGAAATGCATGTGAAATCCGACAGACTCGGACGGAATACAGAACGACCGACCGAGCCGGACGGAAACAAGCCATCCGGCCGGGAAATCACACAAAATGAACCGACCGACACGCACTCGGATTGAACCCGAACGAAACGTACCCGCGAACTCCGACCCGCGTAGTACAATGCTGTGCGTGCAAAACCCGACCGACTCGCCCGGAGCACAAGCTGTATGACCGACACGCATACAAAACCCAGCCGAAGCAACCCAATACTACGCGACCGACTCGGACGCCGCATATGAAACCTAGCTGACACACAGCGGGAACGAGTCGGACAAAATCGCACCAGACAACTGCAGCGTTCTACTCGGACACAAGAACGACTCCTACATGCACCAAAAACACCAAGGAAAAATTTGAAAAAAAAGGGCCAAACAAGCAACCACAAAGCCAATAAATACAGGGAGGAAAAAAATGGAACAAGGACACACCTCCAACTCCACCTACATAAAGGCCACAAATCCCTACCATGATCCTTTGCAAATTCCACTGACCTGCCAGCACACAACACCATCACACAGCAACCACAGACACACTCACAGCTCATACATCACACAAGCCACACACCATTACCACACCCACATATAGCACCCTCACACACACCCAGCTAAACCTACATTCACACCCTCCCACTTGCACACACACACACATCAATCACCACCACCAGCCATCACCATGCCCCCAAAGAAGAACCATAAGTTCCTAGATAGTGAATTGGAAGTCCTGGTAGACGAGATCCTGAGGGTAGAGCCACAGTTGTTTGGTACATTGGTACAACAGACCCCCATGTCGCAGAAAACCAAGATGTGGGCGAGGATTGTCGACAGGGTGAATGCACAATCACCATGTTTGCGCACAAAGGAAGACATCCAGAACAGGTGGTATGATGTGCGCAGGAGGGTCCGGGATCTACTCAAAAAGGACTACCTCCTCAGCCAGCACACCGGCAGTGGCCCTCCTGCAAAACCAGTATAACTCAGGCCCTGGGAGGAGAAGGTGCGGGCCATCCTACCACCAGTGAGCGTATACGGACTAACAGACATCCCAGAGCCTGGTGAGTACACAACTAATATACACAATATGGTGTGACAACACACACACATCACAGTCAAGGGAATAGGCAAACCATGCACCCTTAGCAAATACACAGCAACCAAAAGATATTCATCCCAAGATGTGAATGCTAGTCAGACAAACACAATACCTCCCATCTCATAGTGATATGTAACTGTGTCATGACATGTACAAACCTAACAACAAATACAGCAAGGCAGTGGCACAAATAGAACCAACAAACACTCCCAGATATTTAAACACCACTAGAACACCACCTCACAGGGAAGCTCACTGAAAGGAAGGAATTCTGTGTATGCTGGTTAAGTCAGTGTAGCCAATAGCATGATGGGAGTGGTAGTCACAGATATTGCTCAGCCTCACAATTGGCCAATCAACACCACTCTCAACCATGCTCACATCACAGGGAGTGGAAAAGAACTCACAAGATGGCTGACACTGGGTACTGCTGGGGGGAGTGCAAGGCCCTGCTGGGAACTGTGCAACAACCAACAGCAGGACACCACTGACTGACATCCTGAAAGACAACTTGCACTCCCTGCAATGGAAGCACGTTCCATGGTGGGATATCTGGCTGGGTGGGAAGGAGGACTCACAGCACTGACCATAGTTACAAGGACCTCCCCTCACACACCCCTCAACACTAACTCCACATAACCCACCTGGGAGAATGCAATGCCTCACATCCTAACTGAAGATCCCACAAAGAACCACCACCCTGGGTTATGCTGTGTGAAGCACAGGGACACTCTTGGGACTTGTAGCCAAACAACTGCCAGGACAACACTCCCAGCCATCCTGTCAGCACAGGCACCCCACCCCACAGGGAAGCAGAGTCAAAAGGAAGGAAGGATGGGCATGCTGGGAAGGGGGTGGAGGCAATAGCATGATGGGAGTTGTAGGCACAGATATTGCTCACCCTCACAATTGGCCCATCAACACCACTCTCAACCATGCTCACATCACAGGGAGTGGAAAAGGACTCACAAGATGGCTGACACTGGGTACTGCTGGGGGAGCACAAGGCCCTGCTGGGAACTGTGCAACAACCAACAGCAGGACACCACTGACTGACATCCTGAAGGACAACTTGCACTCCCTGCAATGGAAGCACGCTTCATGGTGGGATAACTGGGCTGGGGAGAAGGAGGCCTGGATGGCAACCAAATACCACCAATGCTGGTCATGCACACACCTCAACATACACATTGACATGCCACAGGTTGGCAGGACAATGTGCTACACCAATATCACTCTCTGACTGTCACAATTTAGGAGAATGCAATGTCCTGGCCCACATCCAGAGGTACAGTCACAACTGTCAGGTGTTTGAACAATTGATGGCAGTAGAAACATAACATACAATCTGTGTCTCTCCCCAAAACAGGTGATGATGGGGACACAGCAGCAGACGAGGAGGAGTCCCTGTCCCAGGCTCCGGGGAGCACTGAGCTCACTGGTGTGGATCAGCCACTGCACTCCTCGGATGGCGATGAACCAGCTGGACCCTCCGGTGTGAGTCATCATGCAGCACCAGCAGGACCAACATCTGCACCCCTGCACCCACCCCTCCAACAACTGCCAACACACAGGCCACCCCTGCCAACACGGACAGACCAAGGACCACAGATGACAACAGCGCAGGGACCCAGGCCCAAACTGGAGCTGGTGACAACGAGCCCAGGAACAACACCCAAGTGGGCCCACGGTCACCTGTGCGTGCCACCGCAGGTCCTGCACGTGTCGCCAGGGGTGGTGGGAGGGGTGGTAGACATAGGTCGCTCTTTGCAGAGGGGTCTGGACTGCATGATGACCCACAACTGGCACGCATCGCGGATGCGTACCAGACTAGCACCGGAGAGGTCAGCCAGGTAGTGGGGATCCTCAAGGACATACAACAGCAGCAGGCTGCCCATCATGCCCGCTTGGACTCCCACATGTCCCGTGTCGACCACACATGTCACATGTCGAGACACACATGTCACGTGTCGAGACACACATGTCTGGCATGGAGTCCAAGTGGGACACATTTGAACAACTGACAGCGGTGCATAGGGACATACTGACATGCCTCCGCCAGATCAGCACCAACATGGCCTCACCTCCCCGTGTGCCCACAACAACTGCTGCTGAAACAACTGCAAATGCCACAGGGAGGGAGGAGGACTCTGGCAGAGAGTCCCCTGCACCGCCGCAGCCTGCACCTGAGGGTCCCCCCCCAAGAAGAGGGGCCGTCCGAAGAGGCCAAACTGAGAGGCTGATGGCCATCTACATCCCCCAGGAAGCCATCACATGTTCTGGAATTTTCCTGTGTGCAAACTGCACGCCCTGTCGAAGACAACCCAACTCTCCCACATGACATGGGGAGCCCTAGTTGGCCAAATTAATCAGATGACTGTGGACTTTACTCTGGATATTTCAGCTACCAAGACTTCCAATACACATGGGAACTTTGGATTCCAATTTCTATGTACAGCACCCACCATCCTGTGCACCATCCTCACACCTGTATGTAAATAAACTCACCAATACACCATATCTGCCTCTGTTGTGATTCCAACGTGGTTTTTGTCATGTAGATGGTGATCTGCTAAATGACACTGTGCATGCTAACTGCTACAGCAAGTCCAACACCGTCATGTCAGTCATGGCGACGTGACACATATGAGGGAGACACACCACTAGGGCCACACAACACATACACACCAGGGCCATCAGACTCATCACCTATACTGATGTTGCAACGAAATACAGTGGAATGCACAGACACGCCACCTATTCACAGTCACTGTCAACTAGACTACAGGTGCAGTAAGCAAATGTCAGTCAGATGTGTGACTACAGACAACGCACATCCCAAAGTGAAGCACAGGTTTATTACACATTTGCAACATGTTGTTTCCACTACAAATGCAAGCTAATCCAACCTGGCTGTGGCCACAAAGTCAAAAATTCAGAAGATAGAAAGTCCAGGGGTGTGTGGCACATCACCTGTAGGGAAACGACTGCTTCCACCTTGGAAGTCGAATCATGGATTCGGGGGATCCAAGTTGATCAGACAACTCCGGCAGCACCCTGTGAAGGACAGACATGACACACAGTCAAAACCACTGAAGAACAGCACAGAACGGCAATACTCATGTCTAATACATGTCACGAGATAACTACACAAAACCAAGTTAGCATGTCAACACTGTTGGGCAGTACAGACCACCTGCAAGGACACATCGCTGCACGCATCCAGTCAAGTAGCACATGGCCACACTCAAACAGCACCAGAGCACCACACACACATCATGCAAACTCAAATCATTCACATCACAACCCTCTGGAGACTCACATTCAGCTGAAGAAGTTGGTGATGAGCTGTGTGCGGACATCACCATCATCATCATCATCATCTTCACTGGCATCGTGACCCAGGCCAGGATCTTCCACAGGTGGCGGACGTTGGTCATCGTCATCCAGGATGAGAGGCAACTCCTTCCGCACTGCCAGGTTGTGTAGCATGCAGCAGACGATGACAATCTTGCACACCTTTGCTGGGGCATATGGGAGGGCTCCTCCTGTCTTGTCCAGGCAGCGGAAGCGGCTCTTCAGGAGACCAAAGGTCCGCTCAATCACCCTCCCTCGTCCGACCATGTGCCTCATTGTAGCGCATCTGGGCTGGTGTCACAGGGTTCCTGAGGGGTGTCAGCAACCACGGCATGTTGGGGTATCCCGAGTCACCTACAGACAGACAATTGCACATTAGCCGAATTGAAAATGTGTGCGGAAAACAACATAGCAGAACACACACAATGGTACAAAGTCAGTACACACCAACAAGCCAGGCACGCTGGTTCGGCATCTGTGACATCATCCTCGGGATGCGACTACTCCTCATCACGTAGGCATCGTGTGCCGAACCGGGGAAACGGGCACACACATGTGAGATGGTCATATCTGCAAGACATACCACCAGAGCATTGATAGAATGGTAATGTTTACGGTTCCGGTATGCCTGCTCATGTGCCTGTGGTGGTATCAAAGCCACATGTGTCCCATCAATGGAGCCAATTACATGTGGCATCCTCCCCAGGGCATAGAAGTCACTCTTGACGTCAGTGAGTCATTGACGTGTTGGGAAATAGATGTACTGGTTGAGGTATCTCAACATTGCCCCAAAACATCGCGTAGCACACGGCTGAACATAGTCTGTGACATCCCACCAGTAGTTGCCACAGTGTGTTGAAAGGTACCGGTGGCAAAGAAGTGTAGGGCTGCCATCACCTTCACCTTGGGGGTCAGCGCTGTAGGATACGGCCGGCCAGGCTGCAAATGTGGGTCCAACTGCACTGCCAAATCCTCAATCAGCTGCCTGGTGAAGCGGTACCGTCGGATGCTGTCACGTTCCACCATCGTTGCCAGGTCTGGGAATGGTCGATGGACAGCAGGAGCCCTGCAGTGCATAGGTGAAGAAAGCAAGATTGTCAGTCACCCCACCTATGTGCCGTTCACCATACTCAATTTCACATGATACATCATCAACAAACACAAGTACTTGATGTGTGTGTCGTTCCGTTTGGACATATATGGCACCTACATGGACATCATCTAACATCTCTGTTCAACAAGTGTTGACAACAGGTTCCAGGGTGTGCTATGGGACACCATTAGGCTGTGTCACAGTACCCATTAACTGCTCTCACGTTCCACACACATACCACAGTAACATGTCTGGAAAGATGCTCCACAGGCATCACAGCTCATTGACAGGTAGATTCCCAGGGACCCTGTCTTGCCACATGGACACTGGCATGACATGGCGTCTCATGTACACGTCAGAAGAACTAACATGACACCCACAGGTAGTGGCCCCTGTAGCCTCTGCAGGACAGACATGGACGTCTGTGACACACACACACACACCATCAAAGTTCATGCACAAACCACGTGGATGTGGAGACTGTCTCCCATTGTGCACATGGAGTCAGAGACATGTGATACACAACATGCACACAGACTGTGGAGGGACATCACTATTGTTGGAATGGCCCACCCTGTGACGTACATGCCTTCCCACATGTGAGCCTGGGGGTATGTGACATGTCATACACATACACAACCTGGAAATGTGACCATGACACATGCTCAGAAATGAAAAGTTGCACACCACAGTGGTCAGGTGCACAACACACAAAGGACCCTGTCCCCATGAACACGTGCACAGCCTGGGTGTGTCTGCCCCCAAGTGCCACCCCAAAATCCACATGTTCACCCCCATACACAGATAAGGTTATGCTGCCACATATGCCTTATATACAGTGTGGACTGGGTGTGGTGTTGTAGGTGTGCCCCTGAGTCCCTGGAAAGTAAATGTGGCTGGCATAGGTTCACCAGTGACCAGCATGGTGACATATGCGTGAGACCTGTCCAGGGATGCGTTGTAGAGCAATGGACCGATCGGTGTGCCCGGCCGGCCCATTGCATTGTATGTGAGCGGGTACGCGTTGTATGCCTGGTACGCGTTGTAGAGCAATGGACCGATCGGTGTGCCCGGCCGGCCCATTGCATTGTATGTGAGCGGGTACGCGTTGTATGCCTGGTACGCGTTGTACAGCAATGGACCGATCGGTGTGCCCGCACGGCCCATTGCATTGTATGTGAGCGGGTACGCGTTGTATGCCTGGTACGCGTTGTACAGCAATGGACCGATCGGTGTGCCCGGCCGGCCCATTGCATTGTATGTGAGCGGGTACGCGTTGTATGCCTGGTACGCGTTGTACAGCAATGGACTGATCGGTGTGCCCGGCCGGCCCATTGCATTGTATGTGCGCGGGTACGCGTTGTAGGGCAATGGACCGATCGGTGTGCCCGGCCGGCCCATTGCACTGTATGTGAGCGGGTACGCGTTGTATGCCTGGTACGCGTTGTACAGCAATGGACCGATCGGTGTGCCCGGCCGGCCCATTGCATTGTATGTGAGCGGGTACGCGTTGCAGGGCAATGGACCGATCGGTGTGCCCAGCCGGCCCATTGCATTGTATGTGAGCGGGTACGCGTTGTATGCCTGGTACGCTGTTGTACAGCAATGGACCGATCGGTGTGCCCGGCCGGCCCATTGCATTGTATGTGAGCGGGCACGCGTTGTATGCCTGGTACGCGTTGTACAGCAATGGACCGATCGGTGTGCCCGGCCGGCCCATTGCATTTTATGTGAGCGGGTACGCGTTGTATGCCTGGTACGCGTTGGTACAGCAATGGACCGATCGGTGTGCCCGGCCGGCCCATTGCATTGTATGTGAGCGGGTACGCGTTGTAGGGCAATGGACCGATCGGTGTGCCCGGCCGACCCATTGCATTGTATGTGAGCGGGTACGCGTTGTATGCCTGGTATGCGTTGTACAGCAATGGACCGATCGGTGTGCCCGGCCGGCCCATTGCATTGTATGTGAGCGGGTACGCGTTGTAGGGCAATGCACCGATCGGTGTGCCCGGCCGGCCCATTGCATTGTATGTGAGCGGGTACGCGTTGTATTCCTGGTACGCGTTGTACAGCAATGGACAGAACGGTGCGCATACATTGGCTGGGGCCTGGCATGGCAACGGACGCGTTTTCGAAGCTCCAACGAGTCTGATGCAGTGAATTCAGTTGGCCAGCCACAACAATGTTGCAAAATCATGGGTGTCATGAAGTTGAAGATTTGAAGGATGCTGTGGGCGTGTATTAGTGCTGCTATTCCATGGATTGGTCAAATTCAGAAGATGCAAACGACTTGGACCTATCACTTTGGACACATGGGACAGTATCTGCCTCTGCAGCACACATATAATGCTGGCTGTTCCCCTGAGAGCTCACTTGCCTGCACTACATGCTCCAGGACGACATCTGCCACCAACACTGCTGCTGTTTATGCATCCTCTGGCTCCTGCAATGGCACGTACTGTGGAGAGAGCCCCAGCCTTCAGCCTTGAGGAGAACCAGGCCCTGCTGGACAGCCTCCTTCCACAGTACAGCAAGCTGTATGGGAAACCAGGGGAGCAGGTGAGTGTGCTGTCCACTGCCTCACTAATTGTGCATGTTGTCTGACTAGCAGGGCTTTCAGTGTGCACACCACTGGCTAGCATGCCCACTGAGTGGTTGTCACACCCCAAAGTGTGTAGTCACATGCACTGAACTGGTACAGTGCAGTAACAGTGCATTCCAACTAGGTTTACTTCCCATGCAATGATACCATGTAGTGACTGCTGGCAAACTGTTCATAGCCATTGTTGCACAGCCTGTGTACATCATATGCCCCTGTGATTGAGACATGTATATCCAACTGTGTGATGCACGTATATGTTGCATGTGTAGTAATGGCCTTTTCACTTTGTCATCCTCACAGGTTGATGCCCACCAGAAGCAGGAAATCTGGCTGACCATCGCCCGGAAAGTAAGATCCGTGGGGGTCTACAGGCGCAGGATCCGCAACTGCCAGAAGAGGTGGCAGGACCTTCGTGGCTGGACCCGGAGGATCGCAAGGGTCCAGCTGAAGCTGTCGCCTCCTCGCAGGAGGGGCGGACACCGGACCCTGACCCCCACATGCTCCGGATCCTGGCGGTGGTCTTCCCTGACCTGGATGGGCAGCTGAAGGACAGACAGCAGCAAGGAGGGGGTGAGTCCATGACTGCACTGTGCACTTTGTCTGACATGCTATGTGCCCTCCTCTGGCCTGGTTAAACTTCCACAGTACATCAGTCATGTGGTCCAGGACCCATGTCCCTCATTTGTGACATGCCCACTTCTCCTCTGATACGCATATGTGTGGCCCTTATAGTCAGGAAATTGTGTCATTTGGGGACTGTGTCATTGCATTTAGCTTTGCTCAAGCTGGGGACAGCATTTGTTCCCGTGACTATGTTGTGCGATTCATGGGTGGGTCAATAGCTTACACAATGCCTAAGTTCTGACATGTAATCTGGGTGTAACTTTGATATGTGGTCCGCTTGCTGCTCTGACTCACCACATGTCCCTGGGGAATTTGGCACACACCCATGCTGCTGGTGGGAACAATGTTTGGGCCTCAGGAGTATGTGTATCCAGTGTGTCACACATGCTTAGCCACCTGCCTACTGTCCAGGACTCATCCCTCTTACAGGTGGAGCTGGACAGTCATGCCTACTCCAGGGCATGCAATGCACTCTGTACTCCCACTCCCGTGTATCATCTGGCATGTTGTGATCAGTGTAATGTACCCTCAGGTGTCTGCCTCTGTCTCATTGTGCTGTGTCTTCGTTGTCAGGACTACTGGTATGTTTATCGGTTAGGGCTCAGCATGCCATCTGAGATGTGACCATGATAGACGATACTTCTGTGACTTATAGGTGTCTGATCACTTGACTGTGCACACAGGTGTTTGCGACTGTGACTTTCAGTCAGCTGTATTGTCATTCACAGCACACTGTGAGGTGCTCATGTTCAGAGAGTTGTGTTTCATGTCCCCCATATGTCCAGTTGGTATGACGTGGACAAATAGTAGTACAGATGATGTGGTATTTGGGGGATGGACATGTGCACTTGTCAGTCACATAACTTGCATTCCCCATGCCCTCGGATTGTGACACAGTGCAGACTGTTGTTGGCTGGCTGCCATGGCCATGTGACTTGAGACAGTAATGTATGACTTTGCACGCATTCCTGTGTCATGGCATTCAACTTCCTGAGACTGATACTGCAGGGGAGTGACATGTGCAACATGCACCCCATTGTGGCATTGACTATCCGGAAATGGGTGCATCATGGTGTCTGGTGCTGGTATGCATCACATGGATTTCTATTTAGACTGTGGCCATCCCTTTATCCGGACACCTGCACTGACTCAGTGGCAGGAGATGTGATGTGTGCATGTTCACATACTTCACTGTGTTCCCTGCAATGTCCAACAACTGTGTAGGTGGTACATGTGTCCACACTGGGGTCTTACCATCAGACAGGCACCGGACAGATGGGTGCAAGGGCAGGAGGGGTGTGAGTCCCATGGTTGACCATCAGACTGACAATTGGCTTCCCCAAATCTGTGTGAGGACTTTAGGCAATGTTCAACTAAGGATGCCAGGGCTTGCTCTGTAATGTGCTGTACTTACTGTGGTGTGTGCGGTCAGTGCAGGTGACTGATGTTTGTCTGTTTCCCTAATTGTTTGCAGATACATCCACGGCCACAGGAGGGGACAGCTCCACGGACCAGGAGGAGCAGCGGAGCCAGACTGGGTCAGCATCCGAGGACTGGTCAGAGGGACCCAGTGGCACGGAGGGCGAGGGGAGCCACACCGAGGAGTCCTCAGCACCATCCACCTCAGCTGAGGACCACAGCAGCTCGGAGGATGACTCCCTTGTGGAGGCGGGTGTCAGCAGCCACCAAAGGCCAGCTAGTCTGTCTGGCCCCGCCACCACCACCACCACCACCGCCCTCCCATTGGCTCCCATTCCTGAGGTCCGTGGAGGCTCCCGTACTCGGGAGCGTGTCTCCTTCGTGCCAGGCACCGCAGCCCCTGCCCCTGTGTCCCCTGCTGCCCTGAGTGAGGAGTCTGTGTACCTCCTTCGGCAGCTCCATGTAGGGCAGACAGCAATGCTGAGTGTCCTCCATGCACACACCACTCTGTTGACACAGCTGGTGTCGTTCATGGAGGGCATCTCGACGGGTATGTCTGCCCTACAGAGGAGCAATAAGTCCATGGACTCCTCCCTGACGGCAGCAGTGTCCCTCCTCCAACAGTCCCTCACCCCTCCCACCTCTGCCCCATCCACACTTCCTGCCCCCTACCTGTCCAAAGCACATGCACACCTGCACAGTCACCCAAACACACAGACACGAGCAGCACAGACACACCCAAGAGAAAGGCAAGACGTGCACACAAGCATCCTCAGGGGACTGATACCACAGACACAGGGGATGGGGAACACACACACACACAGGCAACCACAGTCACTCCGCAATCCTCAAGATCCTCTCCTCCAAGACCCCTTCCCTTGCCTCACCTGCAACCCCACCTGATCAGCAGCTCTTCCTCAGTGACCTCGGCCTCTTCCCCTCCAATCCCGCTGATCCAGCATACCGGGGGAAGAGGAAGTCCACCCACACAGAGGGAGTGCCCCTCGCCCCGGACACCCTCCCCCAGGCGCAGGCAGAGTGAGCCCCCACCCGCAAGTCCCCCCGGTCCCGGAAGAGCAAGACCCCGCCACCGCCCTGCAAGTCAACCACCCAGTCTCTCACCTCCATCCCCCAGGCCACCACTCCACAGGTTCCACCACCACACCCTGCCCCAGGTTCCCCACACATCGATACCGCATCCCCAAACTGCTTAGGCCCTCCCCCCCTGCCACTTGCTCTTCCACCCCCAAACCAGATGCTCTGCCTGTTTGTGCCACTGGTGTGGAGACCGTGTCCCCCCTCTGTCCTGCCCAGCTCTTCTGCCCCCCTTCCACTACCTTGGAGTCATGCACTGCGGTGGAGTCCACAACCACCCCGTCTGACTCGGGCACTGCATTGGGGACCCAGTCCACTCCATCTGACCAGCCCACTGCAGTGGTTGCAGCACCAACACCATCTGACTTGAGCCCTGCGGTGGTGCCAGCCCCCCTGAGTCAGACACCTCCACTGCAGTTGCCGGTGACACTCCTGCACCCACCTCCCCTTCACTGCCTCCTTCTGGCATCCCCTGATCCTGTCCCTGCGGTGCCTGGCCTGCCCCTCGTATGCCCCTCCAAGGGGGATGTCCCCTGTCCGTACCTGTGCAGGCAAGCAATTGTTGACAAGTTGTCACACATCACCCTGTTGGGACTGTATATTTGGACTGGCCATTGGCCTTAGTTTATTTTGGACTTTTGATTTGAGTTGCACACTTGCTGAATAAAGCCTATTTTTGTTTACTTGTGGTTAATCTTTGGAGGTACATGATGTAGATGTGTAGAATCATGCATTTGCTGTTGTAATAGTGTTCAGATCAGGTAAATGAAGTTTTGCTGTGATGGGCTCCATGTGGTCCATGGGATATGTGTCCTAATCTAGTCTGGATCTATAGCATCCTTTGCTGCAGTCTGAGGGTGTAATGTTCAGCATTTGACACAGGGATGTACGTTTAGCATTTGTAGATTACCATCTTTGTCCTACACTGATGCACATCTGGTGGGCTTACCACTGTCCAATGTTCCTAGTACCCTGACTGTGTGCCCGTCTCCAATGGACATGCAGTTTAGCACATCAAATTTGGAGGACTCATCTGTGTACACAGTGCAAGTTGCTTGACACGTGTCTTGGGTGTATGCAGATGACTGACGTGACACTCCCGTGCCCAGGCTGATATGAGCAGAGCCTTCAGTGTGTTGTAGTTGTTGACTCACTGACCGAGTGTTCTGCTGACATGTTTGAGTCATGCACAGACAAGGTTTGGCACAGCTGACCTTCCACAGGAGTGGAGTGCCCTCATGGCAGTGCGTGATTCCGTGATATAGGCTGTGCCCATGTTGTGTGTTGTGTAGGCATGTCTGTGCGTGTTCCCTTCTCCTTTTCCTACACAGGCTGTGTCCCTACGGATGTTCCTGTTTGTGATGCTTGCTGAGTTGTTCTGTGTTCATCCAGCATCTTGGACCTGGTTACTCCGGGATGTGGGTGCATGGCAAACTAATGTTCATGAGGTTGTCATCCCTAGTTGTCTTTGTTGTCAGGGCTGGGGATGTGGGCAAACGCAGATGGGACACAGTCAGGATTCCTCTTGGCACTTGTTGGTTACACGAGTAATGTGATTTTCTGTTTGTGTATGCTATCAGTGATTGTGACACGTTGTGTGTGTGACTGCTGCCACTCCTCAGGGTCAGAGCTGCAATGTTGGAAGTTGTCTATGTGTGTCCTTTGTGGGTCAGCTTGGCTTATTCATTGGTGTGTGACTATGGCCAGGATCCCATTGTTTGGGGTGGATTTCACGTCATGCCCATGTACGGCATACTGTGCAGTGTGTCAGACATTCACAAGTATTGTTGACTGGCCATGTGTGATGGGTTTCTGCACCTTATTTCCCCACCACCCCTGGGAATGTCATGGGTGCATGTGCAATGTCAGCAGTCCATGTGAGCTTCAACGCTGCACATTGGTGGAGTTAAAGGTGTGTGGCGTTGAGTGTGTGCAAATGTGAGTTGTTGCACGGCTGGGGCACTACCTCCATATTTTCCTTGGCTGGCAGGCCGTGCTGAGTGCTTTGTGCTTGTATAGGTGTGATGGTAGTTTGTTGCTCAGGACACATGGCTGTGGTTCACAGTGTGGATGATATCTACCTTTGTCATCACAGTGTGATTGTCATGCAGGCTAGTGTCACCACAATGTGGGGTCCCTGGGGGAGTGCTGTGGTGGTTCGGTCTCTTGCTGTGTGTGTTGCTGTTCCTACAAGCTTGTGTGACATGTGTAATTTGGGCTCCCTCTCATCTCACAATGCCTGTTTGCCCACATAGGGGAATCCAATCCATGAGTTACTTTTGTTTGTGACTGTGTTGACATCTGTGTATCAGTGAATCTGGCCTCCTCATGGGTTGTGTGTTTGCCTGGGGACACTGGCACACAACCCCCTCACCTGTTGTGTATGATATGCAGTGTGAGTCTGCCTGTTTGTGTTAGTGCTTTTGCACCACTGCATTGGCATATCTTTAGTTTGCCATTGGCTGTATGTTGTTTGTTGGCTTTCCCCTGCTGGCCCTGGGACTGCTAGGTCATCAGTCAGCACATTGATCATGGTTAGTATGTCCCATTGCTGCCATGGTATGGTATTTGTTCACCTGACATCTACAGTCTCCACAGGATATCTACATTTGTGTGTCCATTGGTGCAGATATGTGGGTCTGCATTATGATGTTCACTTCTGTCATTGTGTTATTTGTGAATGTAGACAATGTGGGCCCCCATGGCTGATGTTTGTGTGCACATGGCCAGAACGATGTGTCATTGGCACTGCACTGCTTGCCTCACACAATCTATGTTGCTATGGGACACAAGCACTACAATGCCACTGCAGTGTTTGGTGTTGTGTGGCCAGGAATAATCCCTGCAGTTATGTTTTTGCATCTTTCACCAGGACTACACTTCCCTTTTGGGCACTGTGGTGATGGGGCTTTGGGCCCCATTGCCACACTGTTCAAAATGTGCTTCAGCTATGGAGCACACACTTCCCTTTTGGGCACTGTGGTGATGGGGCTTTGGGCCCCATTGCCACACTGTTCAGAATGTGCTTCAGCTATGGAGCACACACTTCCCTTTTGGGCACTGTGGTGATGGGGCTTTGGGCCCCATTGCCACACTGTTCAGAATGTGCTTCAGCTATGGAGCACACACTTCCCTTTTGGGCACTGTGGTGATGGGGCTTTGGGCCCCATTGCCACACTGTTCAGAATGTGCTTCAGCTATGGAGCACACACTTCCCTTTGGGCACTGTGGTGATGGGGCTTTGGGCCCCATTGCCACACTGTTCAAAATGTGCTTCAGCTATGGAGCACACACTTCCTTTTGGGCACTGTGGTGATGGGGCTTTGGGCCCCATTGCCACACTGTTCAAAATGTGCTTCAGCTATGGAGCACACACTTCCCTTTTGGGCACTGTGGTGATGGGGCTTTGGGCCCCATTGCCACACTGTTCAAAATGTGCTTCAGCTATGGAGCACACACTTCCCTTTGGGCAACTGTGGTGATGGGGCTTTGGGCCACATTGCCACAGTGGTCATGGTCTGCTTGCATTGTGTAGGCCACACACACAATTATGTGTGACACATGTGTTAGGGGTCACATTGTATGTTCAATGTCATGTTCAGTGTTGTATGCATTTGACACAGACCACACACGCTTGTCATGGTGTTGGAGGCTGGGATGTAATTTACAGACAGTCCTTATGTGGGAGTATGCTAGTTGTGTCATGCATTACCCGTCCTATGAGTAGGGGTGGTTGTAGTGACAGGCATCCAGCCCCCTATGGGTGGGGATGGTAGTAGTGGTAGGCATCCAGCCCCCCATGAGTGGGGATGGTAGTAGTGGCAGGCATCCAGGCCCCCATGAGTGGGGATGGTAGTAGTGACAGGCATCCATCCCCCTAAGGGTGGGTATGGTAGTAGTGGCAGGCATCCAGCCCCCATGAGTGGGGATGGTAGTAGTGGTAGGCATCCAGCCCCCATGAGTGGGGATGGTAGTAGTGACAGGCATCCATCCCCCTAAGGGTGGGGATGGTAGTAGTGGTAGGCATCCAGCCCCCATGAGTGGGGATGGTAGTAGTGGTAGGCATCCAGCCCCCCATGAGTGGGGATGGTAGTAGTGGTAGGCATCCAGCCCCCATGAGTGGGGATGGTAGTAGTGACAGGCATCCAGCCCCCATGGGTGGGGATGGTAGTAGTGGTAGGCATCCAGCCCCCATGAGTGGGGATGGTAGTAGTGGTAGGCATCCAGCCCCCATGAGTGGGGATGGTAGTAGTGACAGGCATCCATCCCCCTAAGGGTGGGTATGGTAGTAGTGGCATGCATCCAGCCCCCATGAGTGGGGATGGTAGTAGTGACAGGCATCCAGGCCCCCCTGAGTAGGGATGGTAGTAGTGACAGGCATCCATCCCCCTAAGGGTGGGTATGGTAGTAGTGGTAGGCATCCAGCCCCCATGAGTGGGGATGGTAGTAGTGGTAGGCATCCAGCCCCCATGAGTGGGGATGGTAGTAGTGGTAGGCATCCAGCCCCCCATGAGTGGGGATGGTAGTAGTGGTAGGCATCCAGCCCCCCATGAGTGGGGATGGTAGTAGTGACAGGCATCCATCCCCCTAAGGGTGGGTATGGTAGTAGTGGTAGGCATCCAGCCCCCCATGAGTGGGGATGGTAGTAGTGGTAGGCATCCAGCCCCCATGAGTGGGGATGGTAGTAGTGACAGGCATCCATCCCCCTAAGGGTGGGTATGGTAGTAGTGGCATGCATCCAGCCCCCCATGAGTGGGGATGGTAGTAGTGACAGGCATCCAGGCCCCTGGGTAGGGGTGGTAGTAGTGACAGGCATCCATGCCCCTAAGGGTGGGGTATGGTAGTAGTGGTAGGCATCCAGCCCCCATGAGTGGGGATGGTAGTAGTGGTAGGCATCCAGCCCCCATGAGTGGGGATGGTAGTAGTGGTAGGCATCCAGTCCCCCATGAGTGGGGATGGTAGTAGTAGTGTAGGCATCCAGCCCCCATGAGTGGGGATGGTAGTAGTGGTAGGCATCCAGCCCCCCATGAGTGGGGATGGTAGTAGTGACAGGCATCCATCCCCCTAAGGGTGGGTATGGTAGTAGTGGTAGGCATCCAGCCCCCCATGAGTGGGGGTGGTAGGCATCCAGCCCCCCCATGAGTGGGGATGGTAGTAGTGGTAGGTATACAGCCCCCCATGAGTGGGGATGGTAGTAGTGACAGGCATCCAGGCCCCCATGAGTGGGGATGGTAGTAGTGGCAGGCATCCAGTCCCCCATGAGTGGGGATGGTAGTAGTGGTAGGCATCCAGCCCCCATGAGTGGGGATGGTAGTAGTGGCAGGCATCCAGGCCCCCATGAGTGGGGATGGTAGTAGTGACAGGCATCCATCCCCTAAGGGTGGGTATGGTAGTAGTGGTAGGCATCCAGCCCCGCATGAGTGGGGATGGTAGTAGTGGTAGGCATCCAGCCCCCATGGGTGGGGATGGTAGTAGTGGTAGGCATGCCAGCCCCCATGAGTGGGGATGGTAGTAGTGACAGGGCATCCAGCCCCCTATGAGTGGGGTGGTAGTAGTGGTAGGCATCCAGCCCCCATGAGTGGGGATGGTAGTAGTGGTAGGCATCCAGCCCCCCATGAGTGGGGATGGTAGTAGTGACAGGCATCCAGCCCCCCATGAGTGGGGATGGTAGTAGTGACAGGCATCCAGGCCCCCTGGGTAGGGGTGGTAGTAGTGACAGGCATCCAGCCCCCATGAGTGGGGATGGTGGTAGTAGTGGTAGGCATCCAGCCCCCCATGAGTGGGGATGGTAGTAGTGACAGGCATCCAGCCCCCATGAGTGGGGATGGTAGTAGTGACAGGCATCCAGGCCCCCTGGGTAGGGGGTGGTAGTAGTGGCAGGCATCCAGCCCCCATGGGGTGTGTCTGGCATTGGTGTTGGCCATCCCACCCCTATGGTCTCTGCTGTTGCTGGTGTACGTTATTTGTGCATCCCTATGTGTGTGTGACATATTTCGTGTATGTTTGGTTTGTTAGTATTGTTGGTGTTTGACTTACCGGTCTGCGCCGTACGCGGTCCGTGCCGGTCCCGGTAATAGATGTAGAGTATTGGTAGGACCTGCGCAATGGGATTCATGCTTGACTCGCCTCTGCTCGGGTTTCTCGTGTCTTCTAGTCGTACTCGTAGCAGGCTTGTTCATCTCGTAGCCGTGGATCGTCTTTGTGGCGCGAAACGGAGCTTATGTACGGCTCGCCTGGATGCTCAAACGTGCCCGGACGAGCGATGAGTTCGGCGCGTACGGAAGACGCATCGTACTAGTCCGGCCGGAAGGTGCTGTGTATTTGGTCTCCGTGCGACTCGATTCGGGCGTTTACGGATCCGGCTCGGGCGGGGCACAGGAGCTGGAATGGGTGAGCACGGCTCGCTCGGAATCTGGGCTGTTATGCGATCGTACTTGTTCGCTCGGTAGAGTGTTCGAGTCGGTCGGAAAACACGCGTTCGGCTGGTATTTTTCCGGACGAATACTGTTAGGTGCGCTTCCGGCCGACATCGGAATCGACCCCTGAGTCTCACACCTCTTCCCCTTTCGGTTCCCCAGTTTGCTTGCCTACTAGGTATTTCTGATATAGTCCCCAGAAACTTCTGGGTCGACTCTGAGGGGGTAATAACTCGTTATATAGATCTGACTGTGTGTTACAATAAAGAATATCGGTGGCCCACTCTTCTATTGTAGGTACTGGTCCTTTTTCTCATTGCATCGCTACTCTACGTTTAGCCAATAGCAGCCCAAACTCCCAGTATATTAGGATTTTTGGGCAGTACCATGCAACATGTATGAATCCTGCTACCTGTTCTGGACAGCAGTGACATGCTGCAGTGTCCCGCAGGCCATATTTAAAAAGCTTTTCCTGGGTATAATACACTCTGTGCATGTATTTAAAATGAATCAGTCTATGTCTACTGTTTAATGATATATGTTTGGTGACCATGCAGCAATAATGCCAGCTTTTCTCATCCATCACAAAGTCTATGTCTTTTTGCCAGTCTTGCCATGCCTTTATTAATTGCGTTCTCTTGATGTCTTGAGCTAACCCGTACATTCTGGTCACTAATTTCTGGGGAGTACTCGCTTGTATAATGTGGGTGAGTATTGGTATCTCAGCAGGTTCCTGCAGATCGTCGGCCAGTAATTACCGCCATGCATGCCTAGTCCTGAGATATCAAAACTGGTCCAGATGTGAAGTGGCTACCCCCTCCCCCGATAAAACCTCCCATTTACGAACCAAACCGTCATGGAAAAAAGCTCCTAGCTTCAAGATGCCCAATTTTCAGAGTGTGCAGTTTACATCCTTTTCCTTACCTGTGGGAAACCACGTACACCACTCCAGAGGGTCAGATGATGAGTAAAGTAGGGCACCTGCCTGTTAGTCCAGCAGGCTTTTCCAAGCATGGGTTGTAGTGTTTTAGGAGTCTAAAATTCTGTGTCGTCTTTTAGGGGAGTTCATAATCAGTTGTGGGAGGATGACAGGGTCAGCAGCATCTTTTGCTATGTATCTATGTGGTGCATCCTCTGGGCCATGCATCCATATATAAGCGTGAGAGGCCTGAGCCACCCTATAGTATATCTCTAAGTCTGGTGCGTTTAAGCGCCAGTCTCAACTTCTGCTCCAGGCAAATCAGGACGAGGATGGAGCTCTCCTCGCCTGTAAAAGTGGATGTTCTGTTAGAGCCCTGGGTCGATTCTATTTCCTACTATGCAGTTGCAATCCAGTCAAGGTCCAAGGAATGAGTTGTGTTGCTTATGATGGCGCACAGTGTCTCTAAGAGCTTTCAAGGCCTGAGTGCTGTATTCCTTTGGGGTAGCAAAACCAAAGGGGATGATGGACGGAGTGTTGAACAATGCAAGCACTCACCCCCAGTCAACTGATCTGGGTTTAATCCTTAATCCATCATCATTCTTTAGCTCACTCCGCCACCCCAGTTCAGACATGGCCATATGCAAATCAGTCTGACCCTGTGCCTCATGGGAACAGTCCAGCCCGAACTGCCAAGCCATGTCTTTCCTGGACCGGAATCAAGCATCCTGGGACCGGTTTCTGGCTTACAGCCATCATCAGCCAGGCTATCTTGAATCCAGTGGCAAAGTGAGCAAGGGACCCACGCCTGGGCATACCCTGCCAACTTAGGCGAACATAGCAAAACCAAAGGGGATGATGGACGTGAGTGTTGAACAATGCAAGCACTCACCCCCAGTCAACTGATCTGGGTTTAATCCATCAACATTCTTAGCTCACTCCGCCACTCCCAGTTCAGACATGGCCATATGCAAATCAGTCTGACCCTGTGCCTCATGGGAACAGTCACAGCCCGAACTGCCAAGCCATGTCTTTCCTGGACCGGAATCAAGCATCCTGGGACCGGCTTCTGGCTTACAGCCATCATCAGCCAGGCTATCTTGAATCCAGTGGCAAAGTGAGCAAGGGACCCACGCCTGGGCATACCCTGCCAACTTAGGCGTAACATAGCAAAACCAAAGGGGATGATGGACGGAGTGTTGAACAATGCAAGCACTCACCCCCAGTCAACTGATCTGGGTTTAATCCATCATCATTCTTTAGCTCACTCCGCCACCCCAGTTCAGACATGGCCATATGCAAATCAGTCTGACCCTGTGCTCTCATGGGAACAGTCCAGCCCGAACTGCCAAGCCATGTCTTTCCTGGACCGGAATCAAGCATCCTGGGACCGGCTTCTGGCTTACAGCCATCATCAGCCAGGCTATCTTGAATCCAGTGGCAAAGTGAGCAAGGGACCCACGCCTGGGCATACCCTGCCAACTTAGGCGTAACATAGCAAACCAAAGGGGATGATGGACGGAGTGTTGAACATTGCAAGCACTCACCCCCAGTCAACTGATCTGGGTTTAATCCTATCATCATTCTTTAGCTCACTCCGCCACCCCAGTTCAGACATGGCCATATGCAACCAGTCTGACCCTGTAGCCTCATGGGAACAGTCCAGCCCGAACTGCCAAGCCATGTCTTTCCTGGACCGGAATCAAGCATCCTGGGACCGGTTTCTGGCTTACAGCCATCATCAGCCAGGCTATCTTGAATCCAGTGGCAAAGTGAGCAAGGGACCCACGCCTGGGCATACCCTGCCAACTTAGGGCGAACATAGCAAACCAAAGGGATGATGGACGGAGTGTTGAACACTGCAAGCACTCACCCCCAGTCAACTGATCTGGGTTTAATCCATCATCATTCTTTAGCTCACTCCGCCACCCCAGTTCAGACATGGCCATATGCAAATCAGTCTGACCCTGTGCCTCATGGGAACAGTCCAGCCCGAACTGCCAAGCCATGTCTTCCTGGACCGGAATCAAGCATCCTGGGACCGGTTTCTGGCTTACAGCCATCATCAGCCAGGCTATCTTGAATCCAGTGGCAAAGTGAGCAAGGGACCCACGCCTGGGCATACCCTGCCAACTTAGGGCGAACATAGCAAAACCAAAGGGGATGATGGACGGAGTGTTGAACAATGCAAGCACTCACCCCCAGTCAACTGATCTGGGTTTAATCCATCATCATTCTTTAGCTCACTCCGCCACCCCAGTTCAGACATGGCCATATGCAAATCAGTCTGACCCTGTGCCTCATGGGAACAGTCCAGCCCGAACTGCCAAGCCATGTCTTTCCTGGACCGGAAACAAGCATCCTGGGACCGGTTTCTGGCTTACAGCCATCATCAGCCAGGCTATCTTGAATCCAGTGGCAAAGTGAGCAAGGACCCACGCCTGGGCATACCCTGCCAACTTAGGCGCAACATAGCAAAACCAAAGGGGATGATGGACGGAGTGTTGAACAATGCAAGCACTCACCCCCAGTCAACTGATCTGGGCTTAATCCATCATCATTCTTTAGCTCACTCCGCCACCCCAGTTCAGACATGGCCATATGCAAATCAGTCTGACCCTGTGCCTCATGGGAACAGTCCAGCCCGAACTGCCAAGCCATGTCTTTCCTGGACCGGAATCAAGCATCCTGGGACCGGCTTCTGGCTTACAGCCATCATCAGCCAGGCTATCTTGAATCCAGTGGCAAAGTGAGCAAGGGACCCACGCCTGGGCATACCCTGCCAACTTAGGGCGAACATAGCAAAACCAAAGGGATGATGGACGGAGTGTTGAACAATGCAAGCACTCACCCCCAGTCAACTGATCTGGGTTTAATCCATCATCATTCTTTAGCTCACTCCGCCACCCCAGTTCAGACATGGCCATATGCAAATCTCCATGCCACTGGAATCAAGCTATCCTGGCTGAAGAGGGGTGAAACCCCGAAACCGGTCCTAGGATGCTTGTTTCCAGTCCAGGGAGGACCTGGCTTGGCAGTTCGGGCTGACTGTTCCCATGAGGCACAGGGTCAAGACTGATTTGCATATGGCTGTGTTCAAACTGGAATGGCATGGTGAGCAAAAAACGATGGATTTAGGCCCAGATCTCTGTACTGGGGTGAATGTATGACATTGTTCTGCATTCTGTCCATCAATTGTTGTTTTTGCATTTGTCACCCTGAGTGGGACGGGTATGCCCAGACGTGGGTCCCGTGTTCTCCATGCCACTGGAATCAAGCTATCCTGGCTGAAGAGGGTGAAACCCCGAAACCGGTCCTAGGATGCTTGTTTCCAGTCCAGGGAGTGACCTGGCTTGGCAGTTCGGGCTGGACTGTTCCCATGAGGCACAGGGTCAAGACTGATTTGCATATGGCTGTGTTCAAACTGAATGGCATGGTGAGCAAAAAACGATGGATTTAGGCCCAGAACTCTGTACTGGGGTGAATGTATGACATTGTTCTGCATTCTGTCCATCAATTGTTGTTTTTGCATTTGTCACCCCGAGTGGGACGGGTATGCCCAGACGTGGGTCCCGTGTTTCCATGCCACTGGAATCAAGCTATCCTGGCTGAAGAGGGGTGAAACCCCGAAACCGGTCCTAGGATGCTTGTTTCCAGTCCAGGGAGGACCTGGCTTGGCAGTTCGGGCTGGACTGTTCCCATGAGGCACAGGGTCAAGACTGATTTGCATATGGCTGTGTTCAAACTGGAATGGCATGGTGAGCAAAAACGATGGATTTAGGCCCAGATCTCTGTACTGGGGTGAATGTATGACATTGTTCTGCATTCTGTCCATCAATTGTTGTTTTTGCATTTGTCACCCCTGAGTGGGACGGGTATGCCCAGACGTGGGTCCCGTGCTTTCCATGCCACTGGAATCAAGCTTATCCTGGCTGAAGAGGGGTGAAACCCTGAAACCGGTCCTAGGATGCTTGTTTCCAGTCCAGGGAGGACCTGGCTTGGCAGTTCGGGCTGGACTGTTCCCATGAGGCACAGGGTCAAGACTGATTTGCATATGGCTGTGTTCAAACTGGAATGGCATGGTGAGCAAAAACGATGGATTTAGGCCCAGATCTCTGTACTGGGGTGAATGTATGACATTGTTCTGCATTCTGTCCATCAATTGTTGTTTTTGCATTTGTCACCCCGAGTGGGACGGGTATGCCCAGACGTGGGTCCCGTGCTTTCCATGCCACTGGAATCAAGCTATCCTGGCTGAAGAGGGGTGAAACCCCGAAACTGGTCCTCGGATGCTTGTTTCCAGTCCAGGGAGGACCTGGCTTGGCAGTTCGGGCTGGACTGTTCCCATGAGGCACAGGGTCAAGACTGATTTGCATATGGCTGTGTTCAAACTGGAATGGCATGGTGAGCAAAAAAACGATGGATTTAGGCCCAGATCTCTGTACTGGGGTGAATGTATGACATTGTTCTGCATTCTGTCCATCAATTGTTGTTTTTGCAGTATTCCTTTGGGGTAGTGCAAGGCTCAGTTGAAATAGGCCGCACAGCGCCCCAGGTCCCGGTGGCACTCTTCTCACTACAATGCTCCAGTTGGGCGCCAGCCACCGATATCCCGCCGGTCAGGGCGGCCTGGCCGGCCTCCCACCTCCGCTCCCATGTGACCCTCCGGCATAGGGCCCAGCCGCATCAACCCCAGAGCAGGATCGGAAGAGGCCCCCCAGACACCCGGCAGGCCGCCAAATGTGAAAGGCCACACCACGGCCCGGGCGGCCAGCCTCCACTCCACAATCAGGAACAGCAGGCCCCGGTGTGACCTCCGACAGGGGGTAGGGAGACAGTCCCTTCGAAAGGTATTGAGGCTCTGAGCAAGGTGCCCGCGCCATGCCCCGCAGCACCCCAACGCCGAGCTCGTCGGTGACCGGCACCGTCCTTGTCAGGCTCCGCGTCTGCCCTGCCTCAGCCCCAGATGCAAGCGTCCAGTGTGTGGGAAGATAAAAAAAAACGCCTCACCCAGCACGGCAGTCGTAACGGGTGCATCTTCAAGCGACCAATGGGTAAGTTATCCCTTCTTGGGAAGCAGGATTATGCAGGATTGATGCCGGGCGTGCAGAGCTCTGCTAACTTGCGGCCATCTTGGAGCCAGGAAAGCTCCACCCCCGTCCTTAAAGAATTTTTGTCTTTTAATCTCAATGAAGCTGATGCCAGCTTTGAACTATGGTCATGTAGCCTTTCCAGGAAGGCTGTCACGATGGTCCGACACTACGCTGTGCTCTGCGTTTTGAGCACTATTCAATTTACCACAGACTTGTGCTTAGTCCCAGATTAGCCTATGGTTTAAGCTACTAAAACAAAATCTCGGGTTGACGAGGCTCTTCCTTTCTGCTTACCATCACTCCTCTGAACAAGGCATATAAAAGTCTTAATTTGGGGCCCATTTGTCTGTGAAATGGCAGGCAAGAACCCTTGGCTCAAGTTTCTGTCTCTGTCCTCGTCTGAGATACAATATACGGAGAAATGGGAATCTATATTGAATGGACAGCCATTTCTACACAGCAGTTTTAAGCTTCTTTATTGCACTTAGATTGGGAAGATTTTACAAGCAGGAGAGCTCTAAATACATAAGTTAAATTTATGGTCCAAGCTCATTGCCTGTACCCCTGTACCCTTATCCCATGTTGTACCTAGAGCCACTAGATGAAACTGTAATCTTGTTTGGTTTCGTCTTATTCCCATATGTAAATTAAGGCCAGGGTGGCATGTCTTCCAGCCACACGATGTCCTTTGCCACTTACGTAAACTTAAATCAGAAACTGTTTTACATTTGATTTGTGTCTGTCAATGGCTGATTGGTGTTATAAGGACATTTTTAAAGCTTCTACTTAAGGGATTGGTAGGAGCACCTTCCTTACACCCACTTTGCATTTAATGGCTCTACCCACATATGACAGCCTGTTTGGTCAAGTATTTGGATAGGATTTGCAGCCATGTGGATAAAATGTCTGCTCTTTGATGATTTCTGTTAGTAAATTGTAATTTTGATCTAATGTGGGAGGTCCTAAACCTTAATTTTGCAGTTACAGGCCTTTGCCGGTGAATTCCTAACCACAACCCAGATCAGACTAATTGCAATATGGGATATTATGTAGTCTCATGCCTGGGATAAAATGGGGGTCGACCTGGTGAATTAAGCTAAACTAATACAAAAGTTGCTTTATCACCTAATCACAAATCTTTTATGGCCTTGTTGTTTTTATATATCTCCAAGTAGTCCCCATGCACATTTCCATATAGGTTCTTCATCCACGTAACACATCCTTATCCTGCTTATATCCATCAAGATAGCAAGTAATCCTATGATAGGGAAGGCTACATGAGCCTGATTAACATAAATGTGTTTAATTTTAGAAAGAACTGCAAAACCTAAAACTTTGAACGGATTTGTTTTACTTATTGTTATATATTCTGTAGCACCTGAATATTTAATTATGGCAACCTCAGAACACTTTTCTCTACAGAACCAAATTATTATGTTCATGTAGCTGAAACATGTACAATCTTTGCAGGGCTAGTCTGCTTAGGGTGAAGGAAATCTGATATCACACTGGGTGCCTGTAGTAATGGGTCAGTTGCTGTTGAAAATGACTAAGGTGGGTGGTGGGGAGGGGGCTACAGATTAGATTGTATTCAATTGTTATTCTGTGAAACTGAATAGAGGTGCCCCATTCCACTTTACTCAGCCACAGTGTGTAGGAAAGTAGGATCTGCTTCTTATGGTTACCCCCACTTTTTGCTTGATGTTGCACTGTTTTGACTAGTCTGACTGGGATCCTGCTAATCAGGACCCCAGTCTATCTGCTTTCTCCTTTAAATTGTTATGCATGTACTTTGGTACACTCCAGATTGGATACAGGGTACCCTTATAAGTCCCTAGTATATGGTAACCATGTACCCTGGGCATAGGTACCCCAGAGGCCTCCCATGGGCTGAAGCATAAATTATGCCACCCATGAGAGGCCATGCAAAATGGAACTACAGGTCTGCTACTGCAACCTGTGTAAGCTGGTGCTTGCACAACTTACTTTAGATATAGGTTCACAATATCTATAGGTCACTACACTTAAAACTTATAAGTCACCCCTATAGCAGGCCTTCACAATCCTGAAGGCAGGGTGCTGGGTTTTATGTGAGAGGGTGCCCCTGCATGAGCAGAGCCCCTCTGCAGCCTGCGGAGACCATTCTCCCGGGTTGTCTGTGACTCAGCTGGACTTATAGGTAGAGGTGCATTATAACCTCGCTATAAATGCTATCTCGAAAATGGCTGCATAGAAACATATTTTGTTTGGTATCAACACTTTGGAATTATACTCTCCACACCGGTAACCGGTGTGAGAGGTATGATTCCACCATTCTGAAGTGAGTCTGTGGGGTCACTGGTCTATCCGGTGCCAGCCTTCTCGACCCGGTCAGCACAAAATTGATGCTGCCGCCCAGAGACACATTTCTGCCCTCCTGCTGCTGAGCCAAGCTCGAGCAGAGGAAGGCAGAACAATAGGCATCCTGTCACGGGGAGGTGTGACCACCTCCCAGACAGGATTTAGTGTATTGGGGCTGGGTGGGTGCACTCAGAGTGCCTGAAAGTCTGCACCTGGGGCACATTTGGTGTCCCTGTGCATAGTCCAGCTCAAACCAGTTCTGGGAGCCGTTGGCTCCTGCTCTGCAGAGCACGAAACTGGAGGAAGGACATGGGTGTAACCACCCCTCTGTCCTGACCCTCCCCTAGGAGGGTCCCCCGAATCTGTCCAACCCTCTCCCGTGGGTACAAAAAGGGCTTACCTGGCTGTAAGACTTTAGATTTTACGTGGACAAGATTCTACAAGAAGAAACCACTGACCTTCGACCGTCTGGACACACTGGAATCTGCTGGACTTCGACTGGGCACGACTTCGTCTTCCTCTCCGTCCAAAGTTTTGTCTGTGCCCTTGCTCCATAAAGACTCCATGCAGGATCTGTGGTGCACTAAGGACAACTGAAAAATCTCCCTTGGGGTGAAGGAGTCACTCCCCTGCATTCGCAGGCACCTCAATGCAACTGACCGGTCTGCTGCTCCTGAGCTCCTGCGGACTCTGAAGATTTCAGCAACACAGGAGGTGGGTTACGAAGGTCGCTGAGGTTGAGTCGCCCTCTCAGCAAGTTTGAGGCCAGTATCCCTCGTGGGCACTGTAGAACCCGAACCTCTGTGTACCGCGTCTATTTGCAAGTGCATATGCTTGTTGAGAATTCCCGAGCTTGTGCATTAGACTCCATGTAGTCCTGAACCTGAGCAGTATTTCCACCAAAGAACTCCGGCCTCCTCGCACCGAGTGCTCCGTGGGCTGGTACTTTGTGATCTTGCTTGAGGTCCCCTCGCGACTCCAGATCATTCAGCCTTTGGGTCCCCCTGAGGGTCATCTTGAATTCTGGTGGGCTTTCCTGGTTGCTTCAGACGTGCCCTGACTCCCCATTGCTTGGTGAGTCCCCTGGACCTTGCTGGTCCACACCGTAACCTGCTTGACCTTCCTGCGTGGGTTGCTTTTGCCAAGGCTTGTTGGTGCTCCAGCCGGACACCGACCCCTCAGCACTCGACATCCTTCGTGGGACAGCTTGCACCTGGCTGTCCTTGACGTCTCCTGGTCCTCGTGGCTGTAGAGTCAAGCATCCCTTCTTCGCACCTGAAGCACCCAACATCGGTGGGCATGCGTCTCCCGAGCCCCTGGTCACTCTGAAGTGACCCAGACTCTGTCCCCTCTGCTTTCACGTTCCTTCCTTCCAGAATCCAGGCTTGGATTCCACTCGCACTCTTTCACCTTCACGCAGCAGTACTTCTTCGCAGCCCTCCATTGAGAATCGATCATGCGGCTTCCGACACCACTCCAGGCCTATGCACCCGGCTCCTCTGGGATAGGTAACTCGGGTACTACAGTATCCACGGGTGGGGTGGCTCTCAACCTCTTAAGTTCCAAAGGGTTTCCTCAAGTCCTCCTAGAAGGGTCCTTAAACTGTAAAATTGCAACCGCGACTTCCCCATAGAATTGTACGGAGCCAGAGGTCGTGTTAGCACACTGCACCCGTCCTCCGTGGGGTCCCTAGCTACACACCTTGGGTGGTTCCTTGGGGTCCCAGCGATTCTACGTGCTCCAGACCTTGTCTTGACTCCAAGTCGTGGTTGTTATACCACTATTTTAGTATATGGTTTGGTCTCCCCTGAGCCCACTGTGTATTGTGCTACTTGCAACTGTTCTATTGATCTTGTATTGTGTGCTTTGTGTTCTATCCTCAGGTAGAGGATACCAGAGAGTGTTATATTAATAAATACATATTTTTATATAACTACTGTGTGGTTCTCCTTTCATTTAGTTAATACAGGAGGTGATATTCTGGTAAAACAAGCTGCTTTACATTCCTTTAAGATTAAGCCTGAAGGCTGCTCTCCACAGCTACCACTAGGATAGCTTTCTAAAGGTTATCTTTGACCTCATTCATCATAGGGTAGTTTGGACTGGTGCAAGGTGCTCACTCTAATTAGTGGACAGCATATACCAGGCCAACTTCTCACACAGTGCTTCAGCCTTTAAGTTCCCAAATGAAAATATGGTTCAAGTATTCAGCTATAAGACATTTTATGAAGAGAAAGCAATGTGGTTGTGCTTGCTGGAATAATATTAGAGAGTTCAATACTCTTGACCCCTGAACTACAAGAGGTCTGCCTTTAAAGTATGATTGTAATGATTGTAGTGCCTATTGACAAAGGGGTTGGGGCTTCTCATGTACACTGGTTCCCTGATTGTTTATGCTTTTGGGGTGTTCAGACAAAATAGAGTCAGTAATATCGACTGACAGAAATATCGAGTTAGAAATATCGTGACACAGAAATATCATGAGCTAGAATATCGAGGACCAGATTATCGATTTTAACGTAAGTAGTATCGATGTTAAAAACATTGTTCTTAATAACATCGATTTTTAATTATTTTTGTGTATTTTAATTTATATGTTAATTGTATACGTTTTAAAATGTTTGTTTAAACATTGTTAGTTTTTTAATATGGTTTGAAAATTAATAGTAGTTTTTAAATGTATTGTAATAGTTTTTTGTTATTCTTAGTACCGTAGCAGGATGTGGGATATATAGGGGAATATGGTGGGAAATAAATTAATTAAAAATAATTAATAACATTTTTCAATAAATATTTATTATTTAATTGATAACTATTTATGTTAATTGTATAATTAATTTTAAAAAATGGTTAGGTTTTAGGTGCTGGTTGTGGGTTTTGTAGGGGTATGGAGTGGGAAGTAAATTAATTATAATTAATTAATAAATATTCTTAAATTAATATTAATTATTTTATTGATAATTATTTATGTCAATTGTATAATTAATATTTTTGCTAGTTAAGTTTTAGGTGCGGGTTTTGGGTTTTGGAGGGGTATATGGCAGGAAGTAAATGAATTATAATTAATTTATCATTATTTTATTATTATTTATTATTTAAATGTTAATTACTTATGTAAATAGTCTAATGTTTTTTTGTTTGAGGTGTGGTTTGGTAGGGGTATAGGGTGGGAAGTAAAATTAATTATAATCATTTAAAAAGTATTTATTATTAGAAATAATTAATTGATAATTATGTAAAATGTGTGAAATATCTTTTTGGGGGTGTTTTGTGGTTTTTGTATGGGTAAATGATGTGTAGGAAATTAACATAATTAATAAATATTGTTCATTTTTAATAATTGTTTAAATGATAATTATGTAAATATGTCATTAAAATATTGTTTCGGTTATATGTGTGAAATGTATTTGTAGGGATAAAGGGTGGTAAGTTAATTAAATATAATTAATTTATTAATAGTTAATTAGTAATATTAATTGTTTAATTGATTATTAATTATGTAAATTCTTCAATTATTGTTTTTTAAAATGTATATATTAGGTGTGGGGTATTTTTAGGGGGGAGGGGGAGTTTTATATAGCGCGAACTAGACCTGAAGGTATCAGAGCACTTTACATGAGCACCAGTTGCCTTACAGACAGACACATTCATTTGTTTTTGTTAGGCACGGGGAGATTAAGTGATTTGCCCAGAATCTTAGGATGTTGAGCGTCCCTGCCGAGACTCAAACTCGGTTCCCAGCTTCAAGGTCAATTTCCCAAGATGTTAGGCCACATCCTCTCTCGTTGTTTGTTTTGTATGGATAAAGGGTTGAAAGGAAATTTAAAATTAATTGTTTTATTAGTAGTTAATTAGTTTTAATATTTTAATAGATATTTAATTATGTAAAATATACACTTTAGACGTGTAGCTAGTAGAGGTATAGGGTAGAAAGTTATGTAAGTAATAAAAAAATTAAAAAGAGCAACATTTTTTTAATTGTAATTTATTATTGTATGTGTTGTGTTATGCTTTTAATTGTAAATAATATTGTATCTATTGGTTGTTATTATTTTGACAATAGATTTTGGTATTTTGATGAAAAATAATATTTGTATTAATTTATGATATGTTTAAAACATTGTAATAAATACAAAATGTTTTAATTTAAAACAAAATATAGATTTCTTATATTTACTATAATTTTGAAATTATTTTTTTACTTGAAGTGAAATAGTCTGTTTCTAATGCCTCAGTGGTAGTAGTGAATTTTAGCCCTCCACAATCCAACACTTTCCCTACTGTAGTACTCAGTGGAGTGGGAATAGTAAATTTTACCCCTCAGACATCCAACACTTTTCCTACTGGTGCATTGACTGTAGTGGGATTTGTAAATTTTACACCTCCTGAGTTTGACACTTATGGGCTTATTACGATGTTGGTCGGAGTTGCCTCTGACCAACACCGTCTCGGTTTCGGGACCGACTGACCTCCGGTTGGCGGTTCTGACCGCCTGATTACAATGTGATTGAACACTGTTCGGTCGAATACTCCCTTTTCTCTATGGGAGCTTGTGTCACGGCCGTAAACCAGCCGTAATACAGGCTACTAGAGAGAAATGGGTGTGTGTGTAAAACCCTGCACCCTGTAGCAGGCAACCCATGGTGCCGCCACACAGTGCAGGGTTGTACACCACCAAAAGTAGGCCGCGGAGGCAAGGGGCCTTGCTAGGGGCCCCCAAAGTCACTTTCCGACATCCTTTCCATGTTGGACAGGCCGGCACGGAAAGGCTGTGAGAAACCGACATTGTAATCCCAACGGCGGAGACGCCGTCCATAGGGGATTATGGTGCAGGTCCGACTGGCAGGAAGACTCTGAGAGCCAGTCGGAACCGAGTCGGAATGACCAGCCTGTTTACATTCCGACCGCCGACATCGTAATCAGGCGGTCGGACCACAAACCGACCGTGTTGGTCGGAAAGCCTCCGACTGCGGTCGGAAAGCTTCCGACTAGCGGTCGGAGGCTTTCCGACCGACATCGTAATCTGCCCCTTTGTCTACTATTTATAAGTTGTAGTGAGAATAGTATATGTATTAATTTTAAAATTTTGTAGTTTAATTTATATTGTTAAAATGTATATTAATATATTTGGGTTATTTAGAATTATAATATTTATAATTATTTATGTTTGTAATATTTTATTTATTTTTTTGAAAATTCTAAATTTGTATTTTGTTTGAGTTTTTTTTCATTACAATGGTTTTTAAAACATATTTTATGTTATTGAATATACGTATATATATATGTATTTTCTACATTATTACATTTAAAAAGTATTAAAAACAATATAAATTAAAAATATTAATGTAATATTTTAAATTAGATATATGTAAATAAAAATGTGTATATTAATATAAAAGTTTGTTTTAATTTTTTTAAATAATAATAATTGTTATATTTTTCGAAAAATATATTTTATTTTGATTATATTAGCATTCATATTTTGTAAGTAGATATTTTTTACTTGGTATTTTGTCACTGAACCTGCTTTTGGTCTTGGATTTCCCTCGTAGCATGTGAAGTGATTTAAGGTATGGGTGATTAATTTTCCTCAGATGAAACGCTAGTCTGGCTTCCTGATTTTCACTCATTACAATCTGTTGATATCCTCTATGGTAGAGCTGTAAACAAGGGAGAGAGAGAGGAGGCAGGGGCTGCAGACCTGCGTTATGCCCCTGGCAGGGACCCTAAGACCTGATAAGAGCTTTTCTCTGATCACCCACTCAAATTCTTCCAAACAGTCAGCACTGCATGCAATTCAACACTCTTCCACACATGCACTTTCCTTGAGTGTAGCAGTCTACCCTTCTGCTAAAGCACTTGGGCTCCTCGTTGAAGGCAGGATGCACTATATAAATGCAATTAAGCAAGAGCTATTGGCTTTACCAATATGCTTTAGCCATGTTGTACACAGCATGGCTACTGTTCGGTATGGGTGAAAGTTAGTGGGGTAAAGCGAATACTATGGAGAAGAGTGGTGTGATGTGGAGTGCCGTAGAGTGGTGTAGAGTGGAGTGTAGAGTAGAGTTGAGTGGGCTGAAGTGGAGTGTCATAGAGTGGTGTAGAGAAAGTAGAGTGTCATAGAGTGGAAGGGCATAGAGTGGATTAGAGTTGAGTGGTGTAGAGAGGTGTTGAGTGTCATGGCATGGAGTGTTGTGGAGTGGTGTAGAGTGGAGTGGCATAGAGTGTTGCGTAGGGTGGAGTCGAATGTTGTAGAGTGGTGTAGAGCGGGGTACATTGTCATAATTGGAATGGCATACAGTAGAGAAGTGTAGGAGAGTGGAGGCATAGAGTGTTGTAGAGCTGAGTAGAGGGTTGTAGAGTTGAGTGGCATAGAGTTGAGTGGCATAAAGTTGAGTGGCATAGAGTGGAGTGGCATAGAGTGGAGTGGCATAGACTGGAGGAGTGAAGTATGGTGGAGTAGTGTGTTGTAGAATAGAGTGGAGTAAAGTGACATGGAGTGGCATAGAGGAAGTTGCGTAGAGAGTAGTAGAGTGGAGTAGTGTTGCAGAGTGGCATAGAGTGGAGTAGAGTGGAGTGGCGTAAAGTGGAGTAGAGTTCAATGGAGTAGAGCATCATAGAGTGGAGTATCGTAGAGTGGAGTGCCGCACCCAGGTTGGAAAGGACTTCAGACAGAGAAAAATTGTATTCTCTATTTTCACTAAGGGCTTCCCTAGCATCAAGTGGCAGTGGGTAAAATCCAAAGGACCGAAATCAAACTATGGGACTTCACCGAGCAGTGATTGAGATATACTTGGTGCGACTTCAGTAGCCTGCAACTAGCTGTTGTTGTATTCCGCTTTAGGTGTCCGTATATAGGTTTTCCTCAAACATGTCCTTATATAGGCACAATTCGCATTGCCCTTATATAGGCATAATATCCCAGTCCTTATTTAGGCATTAGCCATGCAATCCAAATACAGGCATGGTCACCTACATCCGTCCACCCTAACGTCACAACGAGTTCTTAGAAACCAGACCCTTAAGCTCTTGGGAGTTCCCCTAGCACAGGATTATTGATTTCTCCAAGAACTCATTTATTATGCATGAACCGCTATATCTTAAGGGTTCATTCCTGACGACTTTACGTCAATGCTAACATTCCAAGGCACCTACCAGGTATAAATATACCTTCCCTTGCCCAAGCAAGTAGGAGGAGACCTCGACTTTAAAGGAGCCCGTGTCCCGGCCTGACGCACTGACAAGAGACGCTGTCATCCCTGCTCGCAGAGAATCCAGCTCCCAGTGTTCTGACTCCCTTCGCGGGGTGTTAGAGTTCGAGACCCGGAAGGAGATTCCCACCTCTCTCATTCTCAAGGTATGGAGCTGATTAGAACCTAGAGGGGCTCTTGGCATACTAGACTTGGCATACTAGACTATAGCATACCATACTATAGAATACTTCACCTACTTCTTACCTTGCCCTACACCTAGGTTAGGTTAGGTACACTGGGGTAGAACTAGTTAGAGAAGCATCTTATGAGTACTCGCATTTTTAGTTTATGTTATTTATGTATATGAATATATGTGTCATAGCTAAAAGATAATGCTAGCACAGTATTATTTCTTTCTACTGCTTACGCTGTACATAATATATCTCGCATACTGTCTTACGATTGTAACAGCTCATATCTCTTACACGAGAAACAAGACTGTTCAATAAATCCTTTTATTGAAACACCCGTCTATTCTTTCTGTGTAACTCTGAAGAAACTAAGCATTCACGATTAGCTGAGTAAAACTGTTATCTATTGTTTCCACGATTCTGAGAGTGTTCCGATTCTAAAGGGAAACAAAGTTGTCATGTTTATGCGGTTGCCAGAAACTACTCCTTCTTGTTTACAAGGAGTTTCTAGTGGCCTCTGAGTTAGCTGGCACAAAGTAATTAAGTTTAATATACTCGATAGGGACATACTGACCTCAGTCCTATGTCGAATCTATAGGGTATATTATTCCAATGCGCAGAGCCTATTAGGGAAATAGGAACTACACTACACTGTGGCTAGGGTCAAGCTGGGACAGAAAATAGGCCCGGGCACCAAAAATAAAAGTGGCCCCCATTATTGAATTACACAGATAAAAAAGTGACCCATGTTGGCAAATTGGGGCAGTTTTGAGGAAACACTGAATAGGTATTATGTAAGGTATTAAAAACTGCATGGAATTGAGCTTGCTACAAGCAATGTTTGCTTTACTATCAGAGAAATCAATAGTATAAGCTGTCCCAGCACACCATAAAAGGGGGCCACAAACAGCCAAAAAAGAGGCCTACAAACCGACCTGCCAGACCAGTCCATCAGGCACTGCCTGTTTGCCCTGCAGGCCAGTCTGATTCTGGCTGCAGAGCAGGAGGAACATTCTCTTCTCACTTTTATTTATTGTTTGATTACTTCAACAGCTTTGCATTTGGGCAATGTATTGATCTAAAAAAATTAAAGTTGTGAATTATTAAGCTTTGCACACCACAAGAGAGTAAACAATAGGCCCCTTTAATCACAGTGTTCATTCGAAGGGAAGATTGGATCATCATTGATGATTATGCCCAGGTTTCCATTGTTCCACCTTGAGATTAGAGTCTTAGCCATGCATAATCTTTGTCTTCTCTTCTGTGCCACTATGCTACAAGATCCTTGTTTTCAGACTTAAATGGCATAGGATGTGTTTCCTTATCTAAAGATCATCCAAACAATTTGATAAATTACTTTTGCTGCACAATTAATTTTTCAATCTCTGATATTCTTCATATCTGAAATCGGGCATATACATTTTGATTATCTAGCAAGGCTGGCAAAGGTTACCCCTCAGAAACAGCTTTTTATAATACATTCTACTTGTCACTCTTCTTCCAGCCATCACAAGACCAAATGTAGTGATCAGGGGCCAAACACAAAATGATGGGGGGCCCCTGTAGAATGTAATGAGGGGCCCTTGAGTCGCCCATATTTCACAGCTATTCATTGGCCTTGAGCTCAATGGGGTCCTCTGAAGGGTTGGGTGCCCCTTCACCACAGGGTCTGCAGACCTGTGTTATGCCCCTGGCAGTGACCCTAAGACCTGAAAAGAACTTTCCTCTGGTCACCCACTCAAATTCTTCCCAAACAGTCAACACTGCATGCAATTCAACACTCTTCCAGAAATGTACTTTTCTTGAGTGTAGCAGTAAACCCATCTGCTAAAGCACTTGGGCGCCTTGTCGAGGCAAGAAGCACTATATAAATGCAATTAAAATACAACACAATGACATGTGGCATGTACAGCTGCCGTCAATTATTCATAAATATCAGTAATAAGTCAGAGCTACACATTGCTTTAGCCTTGGGGAGCTGTCGAGCCAGTGCTTAATTTGAGCCTGTGGTTTCCAGTGGGGCCCATAGGCACTCGTTTTTGGAGACCAGCACTTATATGTTTTAGCCATGTTGTACACCAGTGTGGTTGCTGCTCAGCATGACAAAGTTAGTGGGGCCAAGGAGAATGGTGTGGAGTGGAGTGTTGTAAAGTGGAGTGGAGTGTTATGGAGTGGAGTAGTGTAGAGTGGTGTAGAGTACAGTTGATTGAAGTGGAGTGTTATAGAGTGGTTTAGTACGTTGTGGAGGGAGTAGAGTGTCGTAGAGTGGAAGGGCGTAGAGTGGAGTAGAGTTGAGTTGAGAAGCAAAGAGAGGTGTAGAGTGTCAGAGTGTCATAGAGTGGAGTGGCATGGAGTGTTGTGGAGTGGTGTAGAGCAGAGTGGAGTGGTGTAGAGGGAGTTGCTTAGGGTGGAGTTGAGTGTTGCAGAATGGCATAGAGCTTTGTAGATTGTCATAAAGTGGAATGGCATATAGTGGAGTAGTGTAGGAGAGTAGAATGGCGTGGAGTAGAGTGTTGTAGAGTCAAGTGGCGTAGAGTATAATAGAGTGGCATAGAGTGGAGTAGTGCCTCATATAATAGAGTGGAGTAAAGTGACATGGAGTGACATAGATGGAGCTGTGGAGAGAGTTGTGGAGTGGAGTAGTATCAGAGTGGAGTGTCGTAGAGTTCAGTGTTGTAGAGTGGAGTGTCATAAAGTGGAGTAGAGTGCAGTGACGTAGAGTGCAATGGTGTAGAGTGGCATAGCGTGCAGTGATGTAGTGTTCCAGAGTATAGTGGCTTAGAGTGCAGTGGTGCAGAGTACTTGGTGTAGAGGGCAGTGACATAGAGTGCATTGGTTTTGAGTAAAGTTGTGTTAAGTGCAATGACATAGAGGTCAGTGGCGTATAGTGGCGTATAGTGGTGTACAGTAGAGTGGCGCAGAGTGCAGTGGAGTAGAGTGGAGTGGCGCAGAGTAGAGTGGCATAGAGTGCAGTGGCATTGAGTAGTGCGGTGTAGAGTAGATTGTTTTAGAATAGAGTGAAGTGGCATAGAGTGGAGCAGTGCAGGGTAGAGTGGAGTGGTACAGGGTAGAGTGGAGTAGCATAGAGCAGTGGTATAGAGTGGTATAGAGTAGAGAGGCATAGAGTGCAGTGGCATAGAGTGGGGTGTCATGGAGGGCAGTGGAATGGTGTAGATTGTTTCACAGTAGAGTGAAGTGGCATAGAGTGGTATGGTGCAGGGTAGAGTGGAGTGTAGTGCTGCAGGGGAGAGTGTAGTGGCATAGAGTGCAGTGTAGCAGAGTAGAGTGGCATAGAGTTAAAGTAGAGTGGCGTAGAGTGGAGTGGTGCAGAGTGGAATGGAGTGGCCTAGACTGGAGTGGTGCATAGTAGAGTGGGGTAGAGTGTACAGCATAGAGTTGAGTGGTGTAGAGTAGAGATGCTTAGAGTGAAGTAGCATAGATGGCAGTGTCACAGACTGCAGTGGTACACAGTAGATTAGAGTGGCGTAGAGTTAATTGGTGTAGTGGGGTAGAGTGCATTGGCGTAGAGTCTATTGGAGTAGAGTGCAGTAGAGTGGCATAGAGTAGAATGATGCAGAGTAGAGTGCAGAGGCATAGAGTGCAGTAGCGCAGTGTGGCATGGTGTGGAGTAGAATGGCAAAGAGTTCAATGGCAGAGACTGCAGTGTTGCAGAGTAGAGTGCTGTAGAGAGTAGTGGTGTAGAGTAGTGTGACATTGAGTGGTGCAGAGTAAAGTGATGTAGGGTGCAATGATGTAGAGTGCAGTGGCATAGAGTGTATTGGTTTTGAATAAAGTGGTGTAGAGTGCAGTGGCATAGAATAGAGTGGTGGGGAGTGGCCCAGGGTAGATTGCAGTGATGTTGAGTAGAATGTTGCAGAGTGGAATAGAGAAACATAGAGTGCAGTGGTGTAAAATGCAGTGTCATAGAGTGCAATGGTGCAAGGTAGATTATAGTGGCATACAGTGCATTGGCGTAGAGTGCAGTAAAGCGGTATAGAGTACAGTGGTTCAGAGTAGAGTGCAGTGGCATAGAGTGCAGTGGTGCAGAGAATAGTGGCATAGAGTTCAGTGGCAGAGAGTGCAGTGTTGCAGAGTAGAGTGGTATAAAGCAAAGTGGTGTAGAGTGAAGTGGTACAGAGTGGAGTGGTGCAGGGTAGAGTGCAGTGGTGTAGAGTGGAGTGATGCAGATTGTAGTGGCACATAGTTTAGTGGTGTAGAATGCATTGGCTTAGAGTATAGTGGTGCAGAGTAGAGTGCAGTGATGTAGGATGCAGTGGCATACAGTGCAGTTTTGCAGAGTAGACGGTCGTAGAGTGCAGTGGTGTAAAGTAAAGTGGCATAGAGTGCAGTGGCATGGAGTGCAGTGGCAAAGAGTGGTGCAGAGTAGAGTGGTGTAGATAGCAATGGTGTACAGTACAGTGGTGCAGAGTACAATAGAGTGCCGTAGAATAGAGTGGCATAGAGTTCAGTGACGTAAAGTGCAATGCCGTAAAGTGTTGCAGAGTAGAGTACAGTGGTGTAGAGTGCAGTGGTGCAGAGTAGATTTGAGCAGAGTGCAGTGGCATAGAGTGCATTTGTTTTGAGTAAAGTGGTGTGAAGTGCATTGGCGTAGAGTGCAGTGATGCAGAGTAGAGGGCAGTGGTGCAGAGTAGAATGCAGTGCACAGAGTAGAATGGGGTGGAGCTGAGTGGAGTGCTGCTGAGTGCAGTGGTGTTGAGTGCAGTGGCATTGGGTGCAGTAGTGTCGAGTGCAGTGGTGTCGAGGGCAGTGGCGTCGAGTAGATTGTTTCAGAGTAGAATGAAGTGGTGCAAGGTAGATTACAGTGGCATGGCGTAGTGTTGTATTCCTCTTAGGATGTCCGTATATAGGTTTTCCTGTATCATGTCCTTATATAGGCACAATTCGTCCTGCCCTTATATAGGCATAAAATCCCAGTCCTTATTTAGGCATTAAACCGTGCACTCCAAATACAGGCATGGTCCCCGGCATCCGTCCACCCTACACGTCACAACGAGTTCTTGAAGAACAGACCCTTAGGCTTCGGGAGTTTCCCTAGCACAGGACTATTGATTTCTTCAAGGACTCATCTATTATGCATAAACCGTTATACCTTAGGGGTTCATTCATGACGTCTTCCGCTGTCCGACTCACGTCAATGCTAACATTGTGAGGTACCTCTCAGGTATAAATATACCTTCCCTAGCCCTTGTAAACTAGAGGAGACCTCGACTTCAGAGGAGCCCGTTTCCCGGCCTGACGCACTGAGAAGACGCTGTCATCCCTGCACGCAGAGAGTCCAGCTTCCAGTGATCTGACTTCCCTTGCGGGGTGTTGGAGTTCGAGTCTGGAAAGAGATTCCCACCTCTCTTATTCTTAAGGTATGGAGCTGACTAGAACCTAGAGGGACTCTTGGCATACTAGGCATACTAGGCGTAACATACTCTTAGTATACCATAGTAAGGAATACTCCACCTACTTCATACCTCTCCCTACACCTAGGTTAGGTTAGGTACATTGGGGTAGAACTAGCTTAGAAACGCATCGTATGAGTACTCGCATTTTTAGTCTGTGTTATTTATGTAAATGAATATCTACTAAAGATCATGCTAGCGCAGTATTATTTATTTCTACTGCTTACACTCTACATTATTTATCTTGCATACTGTCTTGTGATCGTAACAGCACATTTTACTTATTGAAGAAACAAGACTGTTCAATAAATCTTTTATTGAAACGCCCGTCTATTCTTTCTGTGTAACTTTGAGGGAAACTAAGTATGCATGATTGAACTGAGTGAAACGGTTATCTATTGTTTCCAGGACTCTGGGACACGTTCTGATTCTAAAGGGAAACAAAGTGGTCATGTTTTGCGGCTGCCAGAAACTACTCCCTTCTTGTTGTCAAGGAGTTTCTAGTGGCCTCTGAGCTAGCTGGCACAAGTAATTAAGTTTAATATACTCGATGGGGACATACCGACCTCAGTCCTATGTCAAGCCTATAGGATATATTATTCCAATGCGCAGAGCCTATTAGGGAAATAGGAGCTACACTACATGGCGCCCAACGTTTGGTAAGGTGGTAATTCAACGCTAGATACTGAGTAACTCAGCCGTGCTTTTTTCTCTCAGACCCCTACCCATATACTCCAAAAGACGTCTGGAGTGGGCAGGGTTAGGTATCCACCACGGCTACATAGGGAAACACCCTATATATTAGCTGTTTGGTTTGCTCAAACGTTGAAGGATACAGTGTTCCAAAATATTGTGCACCTTATCTTTGTTTCCTTGAAACTTGTTCTACATTTTTCAAAAAACAAAATGCCTGACTCCGACACTGAGTCCGGAAACGGTGAAGTTGCGGGTCACCCAGCTGTAACAGCTTATAACATCACAGGTTTTATTGAAACCGAGGAGGGTGTTATAGACATCCCTCAAAACTTAAGAAGAGCCATCACTCTAAAACTCATAAAACACGGCCTACCACCAAGAGGCGGTAGAGCAGTTTTCGTGATAGAGGCACACGAATCCTTTCAGACAGAGGTATTCTATTCATGGGTAATATTTCCTGAATCCAATCCAGTAACACACGTTTCACTTCTACAAAGAAGATGATCCACCAGAGGAATATATTCCTTTCGAGGATATTGAAATTCCACTAACATACCAGGAGCATCAGCTCTGGTTTAAAGGCGCCCTAAAACATCACAGAAACATTACCAGGCTCGGTCCACTAGGTAGACCAGGAGCAACATGGCCGATTCTAGCCGGCTACACACCTCATCCTGAACTGGATATAATGTCAGATGAGGAATTACTTACTCAAATCACAGAGTTAATAAAAATCTACAGACAATTGGTCCAATATGTTATGCGGACTTTCACAGTCCAACCACCATTAACCATTCCAAATCAAACTCCTCAACAGGGGAGTACACTAAAAATTACACCGCAGACTCTATACGCAGTCATGGGTAAAATGCCCACTAAACGTGAGCAAATTCCATTCTGGATAGCTCAAAAAATTGCTCAAATCGAAGCAGTATTTCCAAATACTAGCGCGTATGAGAAACACAGAATCCTAACAATCAGTTTACCGATGGGGATCACACCACAACTGGAAGACTGCACCACTTGGGGCTCAGTCTTTGCTGCCATCTATACTAAAACACATGGTATTCCATCAATTGCGGTAATACCTGATGTCCTGAAACAAATTCAAAACGAATACGGGGCAGAGCCTGCTCTAAATTTAGGTATGAAATTACTGAAAAATTTCGACCAGGTCTCAACAATAATATTGTCTAATATTATTGGGGAGGCAGCAGCAGTGGCGATCCGCCAACGATTAAGGGAATTCGATGTTACAGAACATCAAACTGAGCTTCCCAGAATAATTGAACAATCCTATGCAGAATTAGGCAGAGATAGTTTGGGTGGAAGACCAGTGAAACCAAAACTATCTGAAAGTCCTGAGAAGGACTCTATTAAACAAACTCCTACATCTTCTAAAAAGAAGTGGGAAACTACTAAACAAAAATCAAACGAGAAACGTTCTCAATCTCGAGGTAGGTCTCCTCAAAAGGAGCCCTCTGAAAGGAGGTATAACCTCAGGAATAGGGATAATTTGAGAAAACCTGACAGGTATCAAGATACTGATACACGTTCCTCTCGTACCTTTCAGATCTCGTCAAGGACTTCGGAAAGAAGAGGACGATCAGAAAATAGAGAAGAACGCGTGAAATCCAAAGAAGATAAACACGCTCCAAAAAATAAAACAAAACCTCAATTCTCCAAAAAGAAAGTAGCAGGTCTGAAGATCAGACATGCCGAGAATACTGAGAACACAACTCAAGAACGGAGAATGGGCTCAGACAATGCTGGACAGTGCAGCAGAAGTCACAATAGTTCGCCAGAACGTGAAGGAACTTCTGGAGATAGTGGACTTGAATGAGTACATTACAGTTGAGACTGTAGACACCAGGGTTAGTACGCCACAAAAGTTATATGAAATAACACTCCGAATGGAGGGAGACATACCTAGACAGGTGAAAGCACTTTTTTGGGAAAAACTTTCAATGGGCTATGACATACTTCTAGCAGAAAAAGACTGGCCCCCACAATTTGTCAGGGAGTGCCCACACGGCGAGGACATTATTATGCCTGCCTTCTCCAACCATATTCCAATACATCTAAAATATACTTATGCCAGGAAATGGGCAGTAGCCCAGGCCCCAGCATTATATAAAAATCATGTAGGATGGGATGAGGACTCACCTCACCATAAAATAAATCTGAAACATGAACCAACTGCACAAAGGCAGTATCCAATAAAGCAAGAAGCTAAAAACAGGTCAGGGAGATCTTAGATCAACTTGAATACCAAGGGGTGATTGAAACATGCACCTCCTCAATGAACAATCCTTTGTTTCCTGTCTCCAAACCAGACAACACCTATCGTCTAGTTTTGGATTACAGACACTTAAACACTTGTTGTAAAACATTTGCAGTGCAAAATGCACATAGCACAGCATTAATGAATAACATTGTGCGTAAAAATATAAAACCACATTAGACATCTCAAATGGTTTCTTTTGTCAAAACATAGCACCTGAAAGCAGGTACTTAACAGCATTCTCCATAATGGGGACCCAGCGTCAATTTTGTCGACTCCCACAAGGGTTCAAGAACAGCCCGGGTTATTCTCAGCGAGAGTAACAGAGTTACTACAAATTTATGACAATGAGGCATTGTCCTATGTCGATGACATCTATCTGACGGACGATGACCTGGACAAACACTTGAACAGGGTAAGCACCATTATACTGGGCTTCGCCTCTGAGGGCTACAAGTTCAACTTTAAAGAGTCCCGAATTGCCCATCTCAATGTCCTATTTCTAGGATATGAGCTTTCAAGTGAAGGCAAGAGCTTGGCAGCTAACTTTTTAGAAAAGTGTGCGCTGCTCCAACCTCCAAAAACGCTAAAAACTTACAATCCATCCTGGGTTTCCTAAATTTTGTAAGAACATACATTCTAAATTACGCATAAAGGGTTAAACCTCTCTACGCATTAATCAAACCTGATTTTTCAATCAAAAATTGGACACAAGAACACACAGAAATCTTGCGTTCACTACAGGCTAACATGTTAGCAACAAATCACTTACAAACACGCGTAAGTCAACGCAACCTGGTGATCCGAATAATTTCGGGTCAATGCGGATTCACCTACTTAACCTTCAATGAGGGTGAGAAAAGACCAATCGCATACAAATCTCATTTGTACACACAAGCGGAAATGCGCTTCACTTCAACAGAAAAAATTCTGACAGCAGTTCAAACCGCTGTAGCAAAAGAAAGAGCCCTAGCACAAGGGATACGCATTATTGTCGTAATCCCAGTACCAGCTTTAGAAGCGGTCACAAAAGCAAGCATTCCAAATGCTAAAGCATTACATCCAAGATGGATACAGTGGGTTAATTCTCTTGCTGCAACAGATGTTGAATATGTTTTTGATCCTGATTTAAAAACACAAGCATTACTGCAATATGAACAAGAATGTCCTCTGCCCACTGAAATTCTGCCTCTCGATCAGTACGAATTCATAATTTACACTGACGGATCCGCACAACCCGCAACAGGGGGTAAGCAAGCTTACAGTGCAGCGTGTGCAATCGTTAAAGGTCGCATGCGAGATGGCATCTTCAGACCTATGGTCACAAAAACTCAATCTCTAGGAGATTGTACAGCTCAGCGAGCTGAACTACAAGCATTCAAACTGGCACTTGAAAGTACAGATCGAGAATTCCCCACACTGATAGTGTGCGATTCCTTTTACTGTGTTCAGTCGTATAATGAATATATACAAAACTGGCTTGAAAATGGATTCAAAGATGCGAAAGGTGGCACAATAAAGCATAAAATGCTTTGGGAACAAGTAGTTCAGTTGAAAACGAACTACCAAAGGCTCACGTGATCCACACACTGAGTCATCAACGTGATGGCGTTCACGTTGCAGGAATTCATTGGCTGACGAAGCCGCAAAGGGGGCTGTTCAGACGGCTTCCGTAGCTGCGATCACTCGCTCAAAAACAAAAATAGACAGTGAGATAATGTTGGCTGTCAATGCTACAAGCAAAGGCAGTGGTGCAGCATTACCAAAAAAGTTTCCACTCAAGTACTCTTATGTAATTGATGCGAACAACGTTCCTTTTGCTCGAATCCCTGGAGTGGGGGATCGGGTAATTCCAAACATGGAACGTAGAGCAGCTTTGATTTATGAAGAACATTTGGGGGAGGGTCTGTCACATCAAGGGATCTCTAAAACAATCTTGACATTAAAAGAGATGTACTGGTGGCCTGGAGTGAATACAGAAATCCACATCTTCATCAATAACTGCATAGACTGTAAGGTACAGCGTGATGCAGAACGCCACCAGACACCATGCTACGAATGTAGCTGCCCAGTACAGACACCACTGTTAGACAGCATTAGACTATCTACCCGCATGCGTCCTTCTGGACACATGCAATCCCACAAATACTGAATCAAGGTTCCTATGGATATGGCCTCAGCGCTCGGCTGACGCTCGAACTGTTATAAAAGATTTGCGAGTCTTTATCGGCACATACGCAATAGGCATGCTACATTCTGACCAGGGCCCTGCGTTTAGCTCTCGGGCTTACAAAGAAGCCATGGCCAGTCTGGGCGTTGCATTGCGGTACTCCTCTCCATTCCATCCTGAGGGAAATTCGGTTGTGGAAAGGAAAAACCGGGACATAAAGCAGTCTATAACAGCTAGGGTATTAGGTTCGGGTGATGGGTGGGTCAAACATCTTTATGGGGTCCAACGCTCATTAAACAACCTGCCAAGAAGTTCTCTAGGGGGGGTCACTCCATATGAGGTCCTATTTGGGACAAGAATGTGGGTACCAGACCTCGATCACGTAGGCACAGTGGTGGAAAATAAACCGTTTGATATCAAAGATCATTTGGCTGTTTTACAGGAACTCAATGAACTAAGATCGAAACAAAGCAACGTATTCCTGCAGCCAACCACCATTGGGGAAAAACCGGCAGTCCCAGCAAGGCCTGTCTGGATTCCAAAAGTTGGGGATCTGGTCAGAGAAAAGATTGCGGACAAGAAGGAATTTGAACCTTCTTACAGACAACCAGTACCTGTCCTAGCAGTTCAAGGAACAAGAACAGTACTTCTGCCGCCCCTTGCTGGAAGAAAGGAGAAAAGATTTGTGTCCATCAACCTCATCAAACCACAGTATGTGGCCAATACTAAATAGAAGGCCTCGTGGACTCCGACCTAGTAGCAGACGCACTCCTCTCGCTACTATCCGAGAGGTTCAGACTGAAAGACTGATAACAATCGAGACTTCAGCAGTAACAGATGAAGGACTAAGCAACAATGCAATGGAACTCATCCCTCTTGAAAATCAAGTAACAGTTCGTCCAAATACACCTGTCTACACCAATGTAGCAAGTGATCAACTGGTTCCAACGATTCCTGATGCAATTTCAACAATTGACAGAACTGCTTCTGGCTATTTCATTAACTTTGATACGTTCTCAGAAGATCCGAGTGAACCTGAAACGACGCCAGCATCATTAACATTCAAGCAGCAAGTACAAGACTCTCTTCACTTTCTGAAAACAACTTATCTGGTTTCACCATGGATTGAACTCTGGATTATTTCTGGAATATTTTTTTTCCTGCTTTGGCTAGCTTTGGTTATGACTATGAGCGTGCTTATAAATGGCAGATACATCCATGTGAACACTGAAAGAAAAGATGTGAACTTACTTTTGAAACCTCATAAATCTTCCCATCGTGAAGCAAGAGACTTGTCAACAGTGAACATCACAGCCGTTCCTATACAGGATGGTATAGTGTGGGACAAAACAGATTTTGATATTTTTGGCCCGACGGAACAATTGAACATTCCACATTTGTTTAAAATTTCACTAAGTGATCTAATTACGTCCAGTACCTATTCTGATGATTGGGACTTTGAGACTGTAAACGACATAATGTTTGACCTAGAAAAATCTGCTGCATTTTCTAAAAATGAATATTTAGAGGGTTCATCAGACTATGAACAGCTGTATTGCTATAACCACTATGGTCATCATTATTTGCATAAATCTGCATACCCTAGAACTGTGTTTATGTTTAACCAATGGGAGCATTGTCCTACACCACCAAAAGGTAGTTCAAAAACATTTGTCAGCAAGTTTCCATATTTTTCAGGTTATAATACATCTGATCCAGAAACGTTTTACTATAAAAATATAAACAAGACAGGACTGAAAATTATGTTAACAAATACAAAACAGATTTACTCTGCAACATTTATTGCCCAACTGTCTAGACAGGGTTTCGACTTATGGAAAGACACAATAGACACTAAAACTGTCTGGGGTACTAAAGATTGGCAAGTGCAGGGGATAGAAGCTTTATTTAGAGCCTGTATCATCCCTGAACAAATAATGTTTTTGAATGAAACTGTCCAACAAACATCTTGTCTTGGACTAGCCAAGATCAAAGAGATGAAAACACCTTCTGTACCAACACCTGCAAGTGATAACAATACACAGGCAGCGGTGACAGTTGACAAAATACTACAACTCAACAGATCTAATCCTGATTGGAGAAAATGGTTGATCTGGCCCACAGACACAAACAACTGTCAGGAAAGATTCCTGAATAAAACTCAGGGCTTTACTATTCATAGGCCAGACCCATGATACGTCCAAAGACAACATCCGGGGGTAGTAACAACATATAGTGTAGGAAAATTATGCCTCGATTGGCTGCATAAATCTACACTACAGGATGTGAAACAACACTTATCCTTACTTAAAGAGGACGCAGACCTTAGGGAATTCTTGCTTGGACCAAGAAAACCGCGTCAAAAACGTTTCATATATGCCGGCATTTACACTGCCTATAATGAAGCATGGAAAGTGTCACAGATGGAGGCTGCAGAACGAATACGTGAACTTGATCGTATTAATTTAGAGAAAACTCTCTCTGTGGTCGACAATGGGTTAACAACTTTGTCCTCCAGAATATATTCACTGGACGGCATTTTTTCCTCTGCTATCGACATACTGGAACAAGATTTGGCGATGTTACAACAAGGCCAATCTCAATTACGTTCTATTGTGTTATTAAGCTGGACGCTGCAATCTTTGCGTGCGGGCTATGTGCCTTGGCATTTTATCAACACAACAGCTCTGTTTGCAGAATACAATCTCACTGATAAACAGATCGAACTGGCACAAAGAGGAGCAAAGTATACAGTGCTGCGCATTGAAAAACTGGAAAAGTTACCATTCACAGTGGCAGAAAAAACAGCTACAGAATGGCTTATTCATGGCAAAATCACACTACCTGTGACTACTTTTCAGTTTCAGTATTGCCTCAAACAAATGCAAGCAGGCAAATATGAAAGGTTGGGTAAGGAATACATCAAGACATCTTGGAATTTACCATACACATATAGATGTTGGAGTGGGGATCGTGAAGTGTTTCTGAGCGGTACACACTGTAAAAATGCACTGAGCGGTTCACTGATATGTCAGGACATTTCTTTACACGGGGCTTGTAATGGTTCTGTGGCAAATTTGTCTTGCCACCAGCAGGGTACACCAGCTGCTGTGATTAATCCAATGTTTGGACAACTTTCTAATGGGAGTTACCTCATGTTGAATGATCAGAGTTGCTGTGGCATGTTGCCAGGCATCCCATATGTAGTAACGGTGAACTCCAGGGTCACTTGCTGTATGCAAGTATTGTTTGCCCCAATAGACACAGTCAGGGAGTCGCCTTTGTGGCCTTCGCTGAACGTCTCTTTTATAAGATTTGATACTTTAAGCAGAATGAAAGCCATGCTTTTACAACAAACAGTGCCTTTGACCTCGGCCACAGAAACCTATGATCTACAAGTAGCAAGGACTTCGGCTGAGATACAGTCTTTAATACGTACAAACTGCCCTATACATTTCGTAGAAATGATAGCACGTATCTTTAACATGTCTGATACAAGCGGAATTGTACATGTATTTAAGAGCATCTTTTCCGGCCTGTTAACACCTTTCCAGGCAATACTCGGAATCATCCCAAACTTTGCACATTCGGTGTTTGGTGGCATACCATTAATTCTAGCACTTGTTGCCGGAATTCTATTTCTCTTCCTGCTATTACGCTATGGCCAGCCTATTCGCAGACATCACTCTGAGCGAAATGGAGAAAGCTCTCCTTGAACGAAAGTGCAGTGAGCGAATAGTACAGCTTTTGGGCATGAATCGTCTACGGGAACTTAATACCACGTGGTTCCTGTCGTTCAGACCAATCTGGCAAGATTGCATCTTACCTGTTCTACGATGCCTGCTATGCGGCGAAGAATGCGTGTTGGACACCTGTCTAACATTTCCATCAGCTACGCCAACGGATATCGATACTCTGCTGGACCCGATAACGGCCCATGCTCTGTGTTGTCCCCAGAGGCTACCAATCCTGATGACAGCATTCATTGAGATCTCACAGATGCTTCCGGCTGCTGCTGAGGTACGAGAAAGATCTACAGGCACACAGGTAACAACGGACGTGAACATTGCTGCGGCATCCTATGCTGAAAGCGATGCTTCACATCTCTGTGCAATTAATCTACTACACGAGGTGTTCCGAATGTCACCAGCTACAGTGGACGATATTTTGTCTACAGATATAGATGATCTCATGTTTACACCAGACCCGTACACTGACTCTGATTCAGCCCACAGTGTTCCAGAGATGCAGTAACAATTTGGCCTTCATATTTCAAAAACTTGGAACTTTTCCCAAATTGAACTTTTTCCCATTTTTTCAAATCAAATGGCACAACAATCTGCTTAAGGTAGAACTATTCTTATAGTACGGACTTCGCGGTACTTCCTCAGACACTTTATCATCGTGTTAGTCTAAAAAGTTCATTAATTTCCATGACATGAAATGACTTTGATTTTGAACAAACTTATCGATCATTTTTTTGTCACATGTAAATATTACTGCTTATTTCATTCGAATTGCATTTTATTTTCAAATATATGCCTGAAATGAGAAGCAATGCTTAAAATGTACAGTACTTTTTGCATTCTAATAGGTTTTTTAAATGCTTTTAAGAAATATTTTAGCAATATGCGGTACTCCATTTTATGTTTAGCATTTTAAATGTTTAGCATTTATGTTATTATCGTACACACGAAAGTGGAGTGGGTGTTGTATTCCTCTTAGGATGTCCGTATATAGGTTTTCCTGTATCATGTCCTTATATAGGCACAATTCGTCCTGCCCTTATATAGGCATAAAATCCCAGTCCTTATTTAGGCATTAAACCGTGCACTCCAAATACGTCCGTCCACCCTACACGTCACAACGAGTTCTTGAAGAACAGACCCTTAGGCTTCGGGAGTTTCCCTAGCACAGGACTATTGATTTCTTCAAGGACTCATCTATTATGCATGAACCGTTATACCTTAGGGGTTCATTCATGACGTCTTCCGCTGTCCGACTCACGTCAATGCTAACATTGTGAGGTACCTCTCAGGTATAAATATACCTTCCCTAGCCCTTGTAAACTAGAGGAGACCTTGACTTCAGAGGAGCCCGTTTCCCGGCCTGACGCACTGAGAAGACGCTGTCATCCATGCACGCAGAGAGTCCAGCTTTCAGTGATCTGACTTCCCTTGCGGGGTGTTGGAGTTCGAGTCTGGAAAGAGATTCCCACCTCTCTCATTCTTAAGGTATGGAGCTGACTAGAACCTAGAGGGACTCTTGGCATACTAGGCGTAACATACTCTTAGTATACCATAGTAAGGAATACTCCACCTACTTCATACCTCTCCCTATACCTAGGTTAGGTTAGGTACATTGGGGTAGAACTAGCTTAGAAACGCATCGTATGAGTACTCGCATTTTTAGTCTGTGTTATTTATGTAAATGAATATCTACTAAAGATCATGCTAGCGCAGTATTATTTATTTCTACCGCTTACACTATACATTATTTATCTTGCATACTGTCTTGTGATCGTAACAGCACATTTTACTTATACAAGAAACAAGACTGTTCAATAAATCTTTTATTGAAACGCCCGTCTATTCTTTTTGTGTAACTTTGAGGAAAACTAAGTATGCACGATTGAGCTGAGTGAAACGGTTATCTATTGTTTCCACGACTCTGGGACACGTTCTGATTCTAAAGGGAAACAAAGTGGTCATGTTTTGCGGCTGCCAGAAACTACTCCCTTCTTGTTGTCAAGGAGTTTCTAGTGGCCTCTGAGCTAGCTGGCACAAGTAATTAAGTTTAATATACTCGATAGGGACATACCGACCTCAGTCCTATGTCAAGCCTATAGGATATATTATTCCAATGCGCAGAGCCTATTAGGGAAATAGGAGCTACACTACAGTAGAGTGCAGAGTAAATTAGAGAGGCATAGAGTGTATTGGCATAGAGTGCACTGGCGTAGAGTGGAGTGGTACAGACTACAGTGCATTGGCATATAGTGAAGTGGCATAGAGTGCAGTGTTGCAGAGTAGAGTAGCATAGAGGAGGTTGGCATAGAATGGAGTTGTGCATAGTAGAGTGCAGGGTGTAGAGTGCAGTGGCAAAGAGTGCTGCAGTGCATAGTAGTGTAGGGTAGAGTGCATTGGAATTGAGTAGAGAGGTATAGAGTGAAGTTGCATAGAGTGGAACAGTGCACAGTAAAGTGCAGTGACGTAGTGTGGCATGAAGTGGCTTAGTGTGGAGTGGTGCAGAGTAGACTGCAATGGTGTGGAGTAGTGCAAAGTAGAGTGGAGTGGGGTAAAGTGAAATATGCATGGTGTGGTAGCGTACTGCCATTACAGACAACACAACTTCAATTGAAATTACCATTACATTTGCACAGGCATACAATTTTACTGATAAAAGTATACATCGCACAAACAATAATGTGTGGAACTGTCATCACCTAGTGTATTGATTTGTTTTTATTGCATTAAAATATTTTTATCCACCATTCTTCAGAATTACCAAAAAATGTGCTCAGTTTGTGCTTTTCTAATTCTGATAAATTCTGAAATATCTGCTCAGTTAATTTACAGACATTCGAATTTTGTTGTGTGCTAGAAAACAAAATAACATTGTAGAGCCTTCCTCAAGCACACCTCAAGTAGCCAGCCTAATTGTTACATAAATGCTCTCACTTTGAAGTTAGAGAAAGAAGAGTAAACACCAAGCTCCCTGAAAGCCAAGCCTGACATTTGACCTTCGTCTTTGAATGCACAACAAATGTGACAAGATAAAAACAAGATTTAAGGGCATGTTTACAGAAATCGTGCACTGGTGGAAGAATACAGTAAGTAGGGTTTGAACAACGGAAGGGACTAACTTAAGCTGAACAGCCTAAAACAATTAGAGCCAGCAAATAGAAAGCAAGCAAATGTGAGTTACAAACCACAAGGCCAATGGTAAGCAATAGGCAGAATACATTCCCAGGGAGGCTTTCTAAATGTCCCCAACATGTCGTTCGCAAACTAGATAGCTGGGCTATCTGGTAGGCTTCTACCTAAAAACCGACACAAAGGCTGAAAGCAGGGACCAGCAAGAGTAATACGAAGGGGAAGTAGTGTCTGGTAGTGGATTAAAGAGGCCTGAGGTGAATTCAAGACTGTGCAGCCTTGTTATTCTGTGCGCTGATTTTTAATACCACCGCTGGAGCTGAGCTTTGGGCACCGGCACTCACTCTTCTATAAATTAAGCCCTGTGTCGAGCTAGTACTGCCCATTAGTTTGGAAACAATAAAGACCTATTAACTATCACCTCCTATTGTTTTAACTAATCCATGATTGCTGTTGGAGCTAAAGCATGCATGAATCCCAAATGCAGAGTTCAAACCTGTGTCATGGGCATCTATGTTTTTCTTATTTGTATGAGTTAGCATTATATGTGTTTCAGGTTTTTTAAATATTTTTTTTCTGTTTTTTACATGTAATATCAAATGACATTTGCTTTCTTGTTTTAAGTTTTTGGATTACAACTTCGTCTCCATTTGTACATAAAGAATCAAATTATAACTGTAAAAATATCTTTTAAGTAAACTGTATAACTAATTGTTGAAGATAAAAACAACCAATCAAGTGGCTGTTTGTTTGCTTTCTTCAGTTTGGCAGCTCTTCACTCTACACTTCAATACAATTGGACTCAACCCTTAAATGTAACCACTTTCCTTGTCAACATCTGATCGAATTTATCTTTGTTCCAGTTGTTTGTAAAGTGCTCTCCTGCACATGTGGCTAGGCCCGCACTACAGAAATATTAGAAATATACAAAAAAGAAATATATACAGCTGGCACACAAGCGTCCATGTTTATTCTAGCAAGAGTCAGCGACACTCTAGTTAATGCTTTCTATTAGCATGTCTCTATGGTTAGAGTGGCAGTCATTCTTATTACCTTTTAGGACTCCATTTTAAAAACTATGCATTCATTTTGTGTAAAACCTATGGATGCCAAAAGCACTGGAATCTGGCAGTGGACAAACTATACAGAAAAAGAAGTCTCCATCATAATGAAACACTGAAAACGGTCTGCAGACGTTAGCAATCTAGAATGAATGGAGACAAGTCTGTTTGAAGGATTTTAAGTGTAATGGCTGCAAATTACCAGCATTTCAAGGTTTCAGATATTTTGCTCAGCTCTTCTATTATCAAAATAGGCCAATTTGCAAAACTTAACAACATGATTATGCTCGGGATACAGACACTATTCAGAAGGATCCCTCTCGTGTCTGAGGGCAGGACCTCGATGAATTCTTAAGAGGAATCTTGGGACCAGCAGAGCCAGCCACTAAGCAGCTACATGGACACCATCAAATGCCCCCTTATGCACCCCCCCCTCCTCTCTACATTTCAGAATAAGATTTATATTTGGTAAAGTCAAGTTTCCAGTAACTGACACAATTCACATGGGAAAGGGTCTGAATGTCAAAGTACAGTATAGGGGATTTTCGTGGCAGGTTTACTGTGTGTTAATAGCTTTTCACAATACATGAATAAGTACTTTTTTTTTAAACTAAAAGCAAAGTGTATGAGGTGACCCCAAGGGAACTTCAAACATGTGCAAGAGAAGATGAGGAATCAAATAAATGTATAACTATTGAGAGTTATCTAAGACAACGGTTCTTTCCAGGCATCCAGAGAAGCAGTTCTTGCATTTTTATTATACGATTTTTAGCGTACCATTATTTGAGCTATTTTGGGAAAATACAGCTGTGAGACATTTTTGGGGAGCAGAGAGGGTATATTGAATTGTAGGACCTGTCTTCAACAGAGTCGTCCAGGCCATTCTGCTACTCCGGCATTTTTCCCGCATTCTTGCGGGGTTAGGCACTGCTTTCAGAGATGGTTAGGTGCCATGACCCAACCATGGTACCATTCTTGTTGCCTCTTGCAGTGTACAGGTGGTTTGAACAATTGCAACGGGGCTGAGTTTGGGTTCCACTGTGGCCCTGGATACCAAGTGGCAATGGAGTGCATTATGGAGAACAATGCGGTCTCACACTTGGACTGCTGTACAATGAAAAGTGTCGGGTTTGTGTGGTCAAGTTTGAAACACCTTACAAAAAAAACAGAATGTGATGAGAAATGGATGGGAACATGTACTAGACAACACATTAATTTTTTTATACACATGTAAGGCCTGATTACGAGTTTATTAATTTATCGCACATGATAAGTAATGATACCATGGGGAACATTATTTATCTTCTGCGATGAATAACACGTTACCATTTTGTGGGGAATAACGTGTATTTTGCTGTTTAACGCACCAAAATCCACATGCTATGGTAAATACTGTACTATTTCCCCTATTAAATTTCGGCAGGTTTGACCTACTAAAATTTAACAAAGGTTGAGTTATTTAACACATCTAATAATTATTGCATGTGTTAATGAAAACAAAACTGGTAATTCCGACTTGTGCTTAAACAGGGTTTACACACATGTTGGAATTAACCAACCCACTCGTAATTAGGCCATAACGCCTGCCTCTCGTAAGTCATTGCCCCTCCCCACACTCAGCAATGGTAATAAATAGCCTAGCTTGCTTGCTTGCTCTGCTTGTGGGTGGGTGTTGCCACTGAGTAGCTATAGTTAGGTCAGCGTTTCCATATTAAATTACTTTTCTGTTTTGCTAATAACTTTGGCACCGTTTAATGAATCTTTATGAAACGTTCAGAAAAAATGTTCTTTTTGCTCTGTTGTGCACAGAAAGTTTTGGGTAGATCCGTCAAGCAGGGGCCAAGAAAAAAGGGGTCCCAAAACACAAACTCCCACGCATTTTCCAAGGCCTTTTTTGAACAGTGCTACCCCAAAAACCGTCGAGTGGAATTACTCCAAATTTGGCAGGGAGCTAGATCTTAGTCGAGAAAGAGTGCTTTTTGTGATTTGGTGTTAATCCGTTCAGTAATTTTTGAGATATTAGGGGTCAAAAACTTTTGTATATCTGGACGTTCCTAATTCGTTCACATGGGAGCAAGGCTGTCGCATGTGCGAGCTCTCTGATTGGCTGCCTGCAACATGAGGAAAAATGTTGCAGACAGCCATTGTAGGACTTGGGGACTTAGTCCCCTGTTCCAAGTGTATTAATGGAAAAAATATAAGGGGACAGGGTAGGGACACCCTGCCCCTTTAGACCTTGTGGGGGGACCCCGGAGGGACCTCCCCCCAGGTCAAAAACATTTTTGCTTTAATAAAAGAAATAGGGATCCAGCTGGATCGATTTGTCAAAAAAAGGGAAGGGGGTGTGGGGACCCCTTCCCCGAGCCTCTTTAGGGCCCTGGTGACACCATCCCTTGGGGCCCAAAAACTACAAAATAGGGGAGGGGTCCGTGTACCTCCACCCATGTGGTGGTATCCACCCGGGAAAAACCAACCCCTGGGGTGTGACACTACACAAGATCCCGCAGGGCCAACCCCCGGTAGGAAACTGTGGTTCCTTGCCCAGGAAAGTGTGGCCGTACTCTGCCCGCACTCAGGATAGCAGGAAACTCCACTTTGCTCCCACCCAGTGGCAGCAGTAGGAAAAATGCTGCTCCCGCCTAGGAGGGAGCAAAGGTAAGGTGTCGGCTCCTGTCAGCACCCAGTATGGTGCTGGCTGGAGATCTGGCAGTGTTTTGTGGGTGCCCCGAGTGGGCACCTCAGTGCCTACAAATGCCCCTGGGGATGCCCTGCCTGCTCCTCCTCTTAACTTAAAGAAAAAGCCGCAGGGGATGGGGTCCCCAGGGACCCTAGTGGCTCTGGTAGGGGGGCTGTGCGCCCCCTCCCCGTATTAAAAAATAGAATGTATGATGTTACTACGCATACTAATACCACGCATGCCATTACAACGCGGGTATTACTACGCTAGTACGCTTACAACGACCTACTATTACAACGCATTCTTTTACCACGAATATGCCTTTACCTTGCATGCCATTACAACACAAAAGCATGCGTGGTAACGGCATACACTTGGTAAAAGTGTGTAAGGTAAGTAACACTACCCTGCCCTTCCCTAAACCCTAAATCACTACCCCTGCACAACCCCCCAATCCTTTTCCTACTCTAAACCCTATAGCACTATCCCTGCATGACCTCCCCAACTCCCAATCCTTTCCCTACCCTAGAACACTACTCCTGCACAACCCCACCACACCCCAATCCTCTCCCTACCCTAAACCCTAAAACACTCCCCCTGCATGACCCCATGACCCCCAGTTCCCTCCCTACCCTAAACCCTAAACCCTAAAACACTACCCCTGCATGACCCCCCCAATCCCCAGTCCTCTCCCTACACTAAAACACTACCCCTGCACGACCCTCCCCGACCCCCAGTCCTCTCCCTACCCTTAAACACTACCCCTACACGACCCCTTTTTAACCTATAATAGAAACCCCCACCCCAAGACCAATCCCCCTTACCTCTCTCTCCTTGTGGTTTCTCTCTCTCCTTGTGGTTCCTGGTTCCCTCTGGTCATCTGAGTGGTGCACATTGTTGTGAGGAAGCGGAAAGAGCCTCTGTTTCCTCACAATGACGTGGATTGCCTATATGTTTTTACAACATATGTGCTTTTACCATATATACCTTTACAAAGAAATTAGTTGTAAAGGCATGCGTGGTAATAGCACATGCGTTGTAAAAAAAGGCGTAGTAAAGACTATGCTTTGTTACAACACCTGTGTGGAAACGCTTGCTTTGTAATGGCATCGGGGTAACAGCCGCAATGTAATTGCTGTTCCTCCAAAAAATATAGCCTTGGGAATGGGGTCTCCAGGGCCTGCAAAGCCTCTAAGAGGGGGCTCCCTCTCCGTTAATGAAAACAAAAAAGATATTGGTGTCCCAGGTGAGAAAGTTGATAATAGGCTCACTTTTTATATTTTGGTGCTGTGACTCTTTGGCAAAGTCAGTAAATCTACCCGAGTGTAGCCAGGACCTGCGAGACCAACCACATCCTGCGCATGCCAGAAGGCTGTGCATGGCTTGAGACTGACTGCTCGCCAGGGGTTGGACGTATGGGTAGGACACAGGGCCTGGCCACAAGGGTTAGCTAGTAATAAAATATTACTTCAATTTATAAAACCTAGAAATTCTCTGAAACTATAACTCATGTCCTAAGGTAACTATAACTTGCACGCATGCCATGCACAGCTAATTATCCCACATATTACATCACCCATGACTGACATGTTCTATGAGATCATTCATAACATCACTAAAGCATTTGGAATGACATAATTGATAACAACACTGTGCATGGCGGTGGCACTAGTTCTAGTTACCTTAGAGCACAAGTTAAAGTTACTAGAGATAACTATAACTGGTAAATTAGAGTGGATTTTTGAGTTTAAATGTTACTCTGTCACTGAAATTTTCACTTAACAATAATGCCACTTTCACCTTTGATTTCTTCAATGAATATATATCAAAATAACCCACTGGTAGTCCGCAATGGGTAATTAAACTTAGGTCAGGTTGACATCGGAAATTGATCTTTTGGTTTCCCAACAACTTTTGATCCATTTTACAAATCTTCATGAAACTTTCCAGATAAAAGGTTTGTCCGCCTCAGCTCCTTCCTAGAAAGTTTTGGGGTGATCCGTGAAGCAGGGGCTGAGAAAAAAGGGGCTCCAAAAATACAATTTTACCATGGATATACATAGGGACTTTTGGAAGGTGCTATAGTCAAAATGGCTGAACGAAATTACACCAGATTTGGTAGGAAGCTAGATCTTGGTCCAGAACGTGTGCTTTTTGTGATTTGGTGTAAATCTGTTCAATAGTTTTTGAGAAATAAATTTTCAAAATATTTGCATATCTGGACGGTTGGGTCCTGCCGTCACGCAAAATAAAAGAATTTAGCCATCTTATTGGTCGAGAGGTTTTTTTTTATTTCTCATTGGTCGAGAGGTTCCAGTGAGTCCTGTGGGAGCTTGCGCTCTGATTAGCTGACTGTTGGAGAAACAGAAATAAAATGTCTGCCATTACTGAATATGGGGGGAAAATCTTGGTGCTTACAAATGATCAGAAGAAGCTATATAAGGGGGTAGGGTTAAGGCATCCTGACCCTCTAGTAATTGAGAGGAGGTCTATGGAGCACTAGTAGTGTGATGAAGCAAACAAACTAAACTGGAAATTCTTTTAAAATAAATGTTGCTATCCCGCAGGAGTTTGCTGGAAACTCTTACGAGACTCTTGCAGGATTGTGAAAAAGAAATGGAGAGACCAGTCCCCATACACTACTGTGCACAGCCACCACCTCAGGGAGAGGTGTAAGTGGAGAGGCCGTTCCATCTGCACACCCTACAATGCATGCCTGTCATTCTGGGGAGAAGTCTCAATGGAGCAGCAAGTCCCTCCCCACATGCTACTACACATACCTGCCACCCTGATGAGAGGTCTCAGTGGAGAGGTCGGTCCCTACACACACTCTACTGTGCATACCAATCACCCTGGGGAAAGGTCTCCATGGAGAGGGCAGTCCCTTCCCACACCTTACTACACACACCTGTTGCCCTGGGGAGGGGTCTTAGCAGAGAGTCCAGTCTCTCCACAAACCCTACTATGCACACTTGTCTTCTGGGGGAGAGGTCTCAGCAGAGAGGCCAGTTCCTCTCCACACCCTACTACATATACCGGTCATCCTGGGGAGAGGTCGAAGTGGAGAAGCCATTGCCTCCCCACACTCTAGAACACATGACTGTCACCCTGGGGGAGGTTTTACTGGAGAGGCCAGTCCCAACGCACATCGTACTACACACACCAGTCAGCCTGTGAAGAAGTCTCAGCAAGGAGAACAGTTCCTCCCCATACTGTACTACACACACCCATTGCCATGGGAAGAGGTGCCAGCAGAGAGCCCACTCTCTCTTCACACCCTACTATGCACACCGTGGGTAGAGGTCTGAGTGAGAGGGACAGTCCCAAATCACACTCTATCACACACATCCGTCGTCCTGGTCTGAGTGGAGAGGTCAGTACTTCCTCACACTCTACTACCCACATCTATTGCCAAGGGAAGAGGTATCAGCGAGGAGGGTAGTCCATCCCTAAACACTACTATGCACGGCCGTCACCCTGAGGAGAAGTGTCAGTGGAGAGGCCAGTTTCCAAAAAAGTGCTAATTTTTTACTACTTTGCGCATGAAAAGTTTCAAGGTGATCCGTCAAGCAGGGCCCGAGAAAAGGGGGGGGGTCCCAAAACACGTTTTCCTCATTCAGTTTTCCAAAGGAACTTCCACTGCTACAGCCCAACCGCTGAATGGATTTACACCATATTTGACAGAAAGCTAGATTGTGGCCCAGAAAGAGTGTTTTTGGTGTAAATCTGTTCAGTAGTTTTGGAGATATTAAGGTTCATACATTTTTTTGATTTCTGGAGGATCCGCAGAGCTGAAAGATCTCAAAGTGAGATCTGATTGGCGGCCACTACCTAAACTAGAAAGTGGTGGTAGCCCTCTTGGGACTCAGGACTGAGTCCTAAAGAAAGTTTTTAAAAAAGACATAAGAGGACAGGGTAGGGATACCCTGAATCCCTAGGCCTGGAGGTGGGGTCTCAGAGGTATCGTGCCTGAGGCACAAAATGTTTTTTTTCTTTTTAAACTTTGTCGCAAATTCGCTGAGGATACACGGCAAACATTTTTTTTAAATGAAGCTCGGTCTCCTGCGCTTCTTTTTTAAACCCCCTGGGGTGGGCCAGGGCCCCAGAGGAACAACACTTTTTATTTTTTGGGGGATGGTGAGCGTGGCCCCTCTCCCTGAGCCACTTTCATCCCCGGGAACTGTCCCCTGGGGCCCTAAGTATTTTTTAGGGGAGGGGTCATGAGGCCCCCTCCCCAAACCCCTAAAGACCCTGTGGACCCCATCCCATGGGGCCACTAAACTAATTGAAAGGGAGAGGGGCTGCGCGGCCCCCCTCCCTGAGCCTTTTATGCCCCCGGGGCCAGCTCACTCGCTATGTCCCAGGGAGACCACTGTTAGGTTTGAAAATCCCATTCCTGTTATGCACTCATATCATGCTACATTAGGTTAGCAGTGTGTGGCTAAATAGATACCATTTGTATTCACGTTATGCAACCCACTGAGTTATCCCTGCAACGTGCAAGCTTTAGTTAGCCAGTGTGACTCCATTTTGTATTTCGTAATCCCTACTAAGCTGTGTCTGAACTAGGCCTCATTATTCGTATTGCCTGCCTCAGCAGAACACTGTATTTAGTTATTATTTTTCTTTCCTGTTCAAGGCTGCTTCTCGACTTTACTAATGAATAGGCCATTCTGCCCTCGCATGCCTATCCGAGTGTGTAGTTCTGCTCCCACGTTAGGAGACGCTGAGACTCAGCGCGGTAACCTTGAGTTGCTGATAGCATGTACCCATCTGGCAGGTGGTAGCCCATCCTTCTGTGCCTTCTTTGTTCATGTTCGGCCCAGGCCGGTAACTTTCCACTGTGGGCGTGGTTGGGGGTTCTTGGAAGAATGATCATGCATTGCAGGCCATTGGGGAGCCGGTCCCTCGGCAGACATCTTAGGGTGCAGGTCAGATTGGACTCCTCTGCAGAGTATTACTAATAAATGCTTGTTTGTATTCTCTACTGTCTGACCGACTCTTCATTTCTTGGGAAGGCATAGCAGGTGGTTGTAAGTAACCCGGGTGGCCCCTAAGGGCCACTTCCTTCAGTTGGCGCCAGAACAGGGACCCCGCAAGGTGATCCAGCTCGCCTGTAATCGGGTTGCAGGGTCGGGGTTGCGTGTGGTCGGGCGGGCGGATCGGGGTACCCCACACGATCAAGCTTGGTTCTCGCAGCTGCCCCGCCCGTCTGATCGGGCGACTCCTCGTCTAGTGGTCACCGGCTGGGGTCCTGAGAAGGCGAAACCTTGGAGTTGACCGTTTGGTCCGAAGAATCGGCAGTGGAGAATAACTTGACTCGACCTGTGTGCACCAGGTGAGTGATTTGATTCTTGAAAAATGGCGCCATTCTTGAACGGCACAAGCCTACGGGCTGTGTCTTGGTACGGTCTCCGGACTGTCTTGGTGCAGTTTTCGGACTGCCTTGCTTGAACGGCACGAGCCTGCGGGCTGTGTCTTGGTACAGTCCTCGGGCTGTCTTGGTTTGAACTTGGTGGGTTTGCGGACCCTTTAAAAGACACAGAGTGTTTGTGAACAGTCTGCCAGGCCAACTGGAAATTTGGCCTGTTCTCGAAAAGGGCTGGGGCTGTTTGCGAACAATCTGCCAGGCCAACTGGAAATTTGGTCTACTCTTGAAAAGGTCTCGGGCTAGAGCCTGTCTTCTTGAACTTGGTACAGTCTACAGACTGTAGGAAGCGGTCCTCGGACCATCTTGGTTTGGTTTTTGAACAAATATTTGTATTCTTTATTTTTTTACTTTTATTATTTTGTTCATTGGGGACAGCGCATGTGTCTTATATTAAGATGCCTTGTCTAAGTAAACTGGGGTGTTTTGGATGTCGATGTTGTTCTACTGAGGCTCGATTGGAAGAGAGCCAGCCTGCACCTCCGGAGGGTACCCCAAATTTTGATGTATACGTCAAGCACGGTATTGGCCCTATTATGTTTAGCACATTGTGAAATAAATATACGAGGGACAATACTGAGTTACAATGGCCACTTACTGGCTCGTTTGATGAGCAAAAATTGAATTTCTTGCAGGACAAATTGTTCGCCAAAAAGAGCAGGCAGTCGATGTTTGATTCTCTGAGAGTATGGCAGAAGGAAGCAAAGCAGCGGCGTATGAGAGCAGAGAAAGAGGCCCGGAAGAGGCAGACACAAACCATAACGCAGAAAGCAGTGGCCTATGAAAGGGCAAATATAGAGAAAGGCATAGAATGTGCAGATAGAAAGTTTCGATTGCAGACAGATAAATGTTATGTCACTAGAGAGGAAGGTGATGCTTTCGTTGAAGAGCTATTGGATTTTCGCTCTCCTCCACCTTATGCTCCTGAGCGGATATACCCAAGGGTTCCCACATCTCAGTCCCCGGCCTCTGGTGCCGCTTTTCCTAGTATTTTGGCCCCTAATCAAACTGCTTCGACCCCAGCCCCGCCTGCTCCTTCCCTGCTCACGCTAGGAATGGGGGTGGGAGCCGTTAGCTCTCCTGTTCCGTCTACTGACTCTGTATCTACTGCTACACCCCCTTTCACTCCTACAACACTGTCTCCTTTCATGATGATACCTGTCTCCTCATCTGCTCTTTCTCCCTCAAGTATGACACCCCTAGCACTGCGGAATGGTGAGACCCCTGTGCGTGGGATGCATGAAGGGAACTGGGCTGCAGCACGAGACCGTGTGGACAAAGTGTTGGTGCGTTCTGCTGTGGGTGATAAGGAGAAGCAAATGGTGGCGAATCAGACGGCTCAGTGGGCTCGGAACCCGATATATAGTGTGGAAGATGTGTGGAGTGTGATGAAAGATTATGAGCCCTTCATACAGCAGCATGCCCTTAAGCACATGTCGGCTATGCTAATAGGACTGTGGGAGCAGTGTTTTCAGGGTGTTGCACCGCAGATCATCTATGACATACGGGACAGAGTATATGCTGCAGATATGGCTCCTAATGAGGTTTTTAGCAATGTAACGACATTGGTAGGTTATAGGGGCAGATTGCACCAAAAGGTTCCGACGATGGTGACAAAGTACCCCATGAGAGAGGTCCATCCCATATATCATCCTGAAATACCAGAACTGCGCAACTCCGCAAATGCTGTAATTAGGCCGCGAGTCGATGCTCGGTTCCAGGAACAGTGGATCTATACTCCTTGGAAGAGGAGTGAGGTAATATCCCTTAAAAAACAGTTGCCAGACCCTCGGAAAAACCCGACTGCGTATTACAAAGAGTTGACAGAGGCGGCCTCCTCCACGGTGATGACGTTAGCTGATATTGAGTTATTCTTTGGCCTGTTGGTACCGGTGGATATATGGAGGCAAGTGCACACACAGGATCATGTGGTGGAATTGGGAGGAACATGGGATCAGATCAGGGCGTGGGATAAGGACCGTAAGCCCGGTGGCAAGCCGAGGGCGGAGATATTTGCTTTACTGGGTCGCATTATCACTTATATGCATTCCCTTATCCCGCCGAGATGGGTGGATTGGGACAAGTTGACTGCATGTCGTCAGAAGGACGAGAATGTGTCTGATTTCTTTACTAGTTTTGAAAGGGTGTTTCTCGACTTTAGTGGCCAGGATCTGTCATTGGAAGGTGGTGTCCGGTTATTTGTCAGCAGGTTCATTACCAATCTGCTTCCTGAGATTGCGACTAGGTTGCAGGCTTCAGAAAGCACTTGGAGCACCTCTTCCCCGTCGGTAATATTGAGCATGGCACAGTACTACGAGCATAGAGAGAATGAAGAGAAGGAGAAAGTGGAGAAAAACGAGGGTGTTGATGCAGCAAGTTGCGAGGGGTAACGGAAGAGGAAGAGGTTCGGGTGCGGCCCAGCGGTTACCCAGGTCTAACAGGGGTGGTTCCTCGAGTGCACCAATTGGGATCAACCAATGTGCTTATTGCAAGCAGGAGGGACATTGGCGGAATGAGTGTCCGGAGTTAGTCCAGAAAGACGAGGCCCGAGAAGTCGGGGTTTTAGAGGACGTGGAAGAGGAGGCCCGGGGAGACGCGATCGGAGAATACATCGTTTCATAGACAGAGCGTGAACTATTTTGACGACCCCGAGGGGGGCAGTACTATCATGATGACTATGACATGGACGAAGTGAAGGGGATGACTCACAGCTAGGATAGCCAGGGACAGGGCAAGGGACCAGTTCCGGTGCCTGTAGATCAGCGCGGACCCTATGTCACTGCAGATTTACACGGTACGACCGAGAAATTCTTAGTTGATACAGGGGCTATGAATAGCTCTGTTTCCCGTTCACTGGTCCCGGGGGCAGCTCTGTCCGGCCAAAACAACGTTTCGGTGGGTTTCTCAGGTGTGCCGGTTGTCAGCCCCATTTCCAAACCTATTGCTTTGACTAGTGGCCCCTTCACGGTTGATTCACCATTTCTATTAACGTCCAATTGTGGGGAGAATTCGTTAGGGTTGGATTTGTTAAAAAGGTTGCATGCGACAATTTTTTGTTCTCCAGACTGTGTTTACATAACTATTGGACCGCAGGTGGCCCGTGCCACACAATGTCTTGCAAAGGATGCCCCCCTCCCCGCTGAGTTTAAAGACGTGCCACGCACACTGTGGGCTACAGGAGACACAGATGTGGGGTTACTCCAGATCCCACCGGTCTCTATACAGATTAAGGACAATGCTGTATTGCCACGTATTCCCCAGTACAAGATATCCCAGGCAGGAGAAAAGGCCTTATTGCAAATAATACAGGATTTGATTAAGTCTGGTGTGGTTGAGGAGACAGCGGCGAATGTGTGTAACAGCCCTAATCTTAAAAAGGCACCCTTGGATTCTTCTGATGCTCACCCTGACGTTTACCGCTTCGTAATTGACCTTAGAGAGGTGAATAAAATAGTGATTCCCCAGTATCCCGTAGTCCCAGACATTACCACGATCTTGACAATAATTCCCCCGTCTGCAACATTCTTCTCTCTGATAGATTTGAAGAATGCTTTCTTAAGCATTCCAATCCATACAGATTGCAGATATCTGTTTGGATTTGCAATAGCCGGAAGGAGCTTTAGGTTCTGTTGTGCTCCACAAGGTTATACGGAGAGTCCTAGTATCTATAGCCAAGCTTTGAAAGCTCAATTGGATTCCTTAGAACTTCCCCCTGGTAATGTGCTGTTGCAGTACGTTGACGACCTCCTTGTGGCTTCAGACGCTGAAGATGGTAGTAAAGAGGCCACAGTTAAATTGTTGTTACATTTGGCACACCATGGCCACAAGGTGTCACTTTCGAAATTTCAATATTGTCGACAGGAGGTCACCTATTTAGGTCACCTACTGTCGAAGGAGGATCAGTAGAGCTAACACCTGAACGCATAGCTGCTATTACTAATATGCCTGTTCCTAAGACCCAACGCGAGGTACGCGCTTTCATTGGTATAACTTCGTATTGTCGTCACTGGATCCCTAATTATTCCTTACTAACGAAACCCCTCCTTTACCTGACCACCAAAGAAGTGCATGAACCCCTGCCTTGGACATCTGCATGCGAGCAAGCTTTTGGGCAATTAAAGGTTGCGCTTTGCTCTGCTCCTGTGCTTGGTACTCCTGATTACCAGAAGCCTTTTGTGCTCTATGTACATGAGGCGGACGGTTGCGCACTTTCTGTTCTAACACAGGGTTTCGGTGGTAAGCAGAGACCCTGCGCATATCTCGCTGCTATTCTTGATAACGTCGCCAGAGCTCTCCCGAGCTGCCTGAGGGCTGCCGCGGCGGTGGCAGTTTCTATCAGGCAATCAGCAGGGCTCGTCCTTGATACGGATCTCACAGTCATGGTACCTCATGCTGTGGACACACTGTTGAATAAGACAAAGACACAGCACCTTACTAGTGCGCATCTGACTGGATATGAGTTAACTTTGTTTGCTCCGCACATTACCATCAAACGCTGTGCTACTCTGAACCCAGCCACGTTACTACCCCTCCCTTTGGAAGAAAAGGACAATGATGTCCATGATTGTTTATTTCGGACTGAGGAAGAAACGAAGGGACGGGTAGACCTGACTAATGTTCCCTTATCTGACCCCCAAGGGGAACTATATGTCGATGGCTCTTGTTTCAAACTACCAGATGGCACTACCACTGCAGCTTATGCAATCACAACATTACACACAGTAGTTGAGACATCCCGTATCCCATATCAATCGGCCCAGGCTGCAGAGTTGGTTGCCCTCCTTAGGGCTTGCGAGTTGAGTGAGGGACTGACTGTCAATGTCTACACAGACAGCCAGTACGCCTTTGGGGTGGCCCATAATTTCGGGCGCCTCTGGGCGGAGATAGGGTTCTTGACCTCGCATGGGTTGTGAATACAGCATGGTCCATTGATTTTTTTGTTTAAATATCTTTATTGGTGTTTATAGGTTTCTTTTTCTTATTTTATCCGTCATGGCATATCTCATTTTTTGTACAATATTTTCTGTATGCTGATAGTCGACATATATCACAAATGTAATGAGAAAAATTGAAAGCAGTGTTACATAGTACCACTACAGTGCGTCGCTATTCATACATAGTACATATACATCAGCCTCCCTGTCGCACATGATCACTCATATTAAACTTTCTTTGTGCTATTGCATTCACTTGTCGTTACATCCTGGATCTAACATTACAGACATAGTTGGCCATTGCCCTTCAAGGAGACATCTGGTAGGAATCAGCATGTCGCTATATAATATCGGAGTGACTCAAATGCATGCAGGGACAGTTGTCAATCCGGATCAGTGCGATGTTACACAGAAAATAAGAGACTGCATAACTTTGAAAAGATAAGAGGCCTCCACTATAAAATGATAATCAAACAATGTTTCTTATAACAATCAATTAACTTGAACCTAACATATGAACTAGCCATCCTATTATAAATGTAATTATTACACTACTCGGTGTGACTCGTACAACCAATACTTCTTTGTAGAGTTCCTCACTCAGTTGGTGGTGATTACAGCCTGCCCACTTAGGCGTCAAGATAACAGCTAATCGTTCAGTGTCAATGGTGCAAAGGGCACATAAATCTGCCCCTCCCCACCCTCCAAGAGCAAGTCGGTCCTCCCCGACCGCGCATGAGGTCATATTCATGTGCGCTGCGGACTAGCTATAGGGGTCCCTACTTCATCTGAGTCTCCACATCGGAGGGTAGCCAATAATATGTCCCAGCTTTGGGCTATGGGGTACTTACGGAGCCCTGCTGTCTCCTCCCTGTGCAGCACCGTGCTTTCTGCTTGCGCCCAAACTATAAATGAGCCCCTCCAACTGGCTGTCACTGGGGGTCTGCGTGTTTCCATTTCCTGGTTATCAGCCGCTTTGCAGTTATCAGCCCCAGATCTCGGAACCTCGTAGTTACTTTATTTTTTTTGGATCGGGGGTAAAGCCCTAGAATGCAGACTTCCCACGACAGCGGCAGGAGTGTGCCTGTACTAGCGGCAAGGGTCGTGGTCACGTCTCGCCAGTACTGCAGAAGGGAGGCACAATCCCACAGCATATGCAGCAAAGTTGCGTCTAATTGTTGACAATGCGGACATGCAGAGGTGTCAATGTGAAAATACCGATTAATCTTATCCGGTGAAAGGTATGCCCTGTGAATGATATATGTTTGTATAAGTTTGAACCTGGCGTTACGCGGTATATTCCTGGACCCAGCCAGAACGATACCCCATTCTTTCTCCGTCCAAGGCCTGGCTCTGTCCTCCTCCCACCTGCCTCGGAGCTGTCGCATCGGTGTCAGTGTATGTGTAAGGAGCGCTTCTACCAGCCAATGCACTACATGTGATCCTGCCCCCATGACATGTAAGTATTGTAATACTAGATGCGTTGGTGGCTCTACTGTCAGATCACCCCATGCGGCTGTCAAAGCCGACAGGAGAGATGTATGGAGGAGGAACTGTCCCGCCGGCAGCCCAGTATCCTCGGTCAACGCCTCAAATGTCAACAGTGCGCCATCCCTGTAAAGATCACCCAGTGTGTCTACGCCCACCGCTCGCCAGGGCATCAGGGCGGCACCTGAAGTGCCTGTCCTGCCCCGGGGTGTCCCCAGTAATGGCAGTGTAGGGGCATATGGAAATGTCGCGCGTGTGAGGTAGAGACTCCTCTTATAACACCTATGTGCCAGTCCCGCATATAACTGTGTCGGTCGCGGGGATTTAGCTACCGGGTGGAACAGGTGACATATCCTCGGATGGGTCCAGGGCTGTTGCAATGTCGCCGTGTCCTCCAGACACCTACCATCTAGCCATTTCGTCACCCATTGAAGCTGAGCAGCCAAATAGTATAGCTCCAAATTAGGAACCGCCAGTCCACCCTGGTCCATGGGGGCATACATCTTCCACAGAGCAATTCGTGGCCTCCCCGCATTCCATATGAGGTCTCGGGAGAGACGTTCCAACTCCCGAAAAAGTTTACTAGGTACGTAAATTGGGAGATTCGAGAAATAGTATAGTAGTTTAGGGAGTACAATCATTTTCAACAGAGCGACGCGGCTCATAACACCCAATGGTAGCGTTTTCCAAAACTGTATCTGAGCACGGATCGCCGATATTGCTCTCGTCAAATTGCCATCTAAGATGTCTTCTGGCGTCCGGTATATAAATATACCAAGATACCGGAAAGTGGTGGGGTACCACGCGATTGGCTGAGTATTGAAAAGTACCTCCTCTTCCGATATACCATGCCGGAATGAGTATAGTCCCGATTTGGCCCAGTTCACCCGGAGACCCGAGTACTCCTCGAAGGTTTTAAGTATTCCGGCAATGGACTCCGGGATAACAGTGACATCCCGAAGATACAACAACAGGTCATCAGCGTAGAGGGAGACAGCGTGTAGCCCATCCCCCAGCGGTATTCCCCAATCTCTACCATCTCTCCTGAGCAACATAGCCAAAGGCTCCATCGCTAAGGAGAACAACAGCGGGGACAGAGGACAGCCCTGTCGCGTCCCTCGCCGCACTCGAATAGGGTCAGAGACTAGCTTGCCGGTACGTACCCGAACTGTGGGACGCTGGTACAATAATCGAATCATGTTCAGATAATTCTCCCCCAACTCGTATGTATCCAGGACTGCCGCCAGGTAAGGCCACTCCAACGAATCGAATGCCTTTTCCAGGTCCAGTACCAGGCATCCCGAACGGGGCCATCTATCCACTGCATATTCTTGAATTCTGAAAAACCGACGAATGTTGAGCGATGTGCACCTGGCTGGAACAAATCCATTTTGGTCTGGGTGCACCAGTGTTTGTACTAAGGGCGAAAGTCGTCTGGCCAGGAGTGATGCGAATATTTTGTAGTCCGTATTAAGGAGTGCTAATGGGCGATACGAACCCAGAGAGTCTGGATTTTTGTCAGGTTTTAGAAGGGACACCAGCAGAGCCTCACTCTGCGTGGTTGGTAACGCGGAGTCGGCCATTGCAGTCTGGTAAACCGTCAACAGCTGCGGCACCAAAAGATAAGCATAAGCCTTGTAGAATTCCGTTGGCAGCCCATCCGGGCCTGGCGACTTCCCGTTAGACAGGGAAAAAATACTGTCCCGGACTTCCTCGGTAGTGAGAGGGCAATTTAGCTCCTCCCTCTGAGGGCCTGTGGGCTGCGGTAGGGCCAGGTCCTCCAGGTAGCGTCGCATCTCTGAAGGCGTTGCTCGCGCGCGCGATTTATACAACTCCTGATAATGTGCCACAAACGCATCATGTATATCTCTCTGTGTGTGCGCTACTCTCCCATTCACCGTGCGGACCGATACTATTGGCGCTGACGACTCGCTTTGGCGAATTAGCCATGCAAGCAGCCTGCCGGCCTTATCACTCATATGATGTGTCCGTGCCGCGTGTGCAGCGTAGTTAATGCATTTCAACCGCTCCAACAGCCGTGCGTGTTCCTCTCCGTGCCGGCTGCGTTGTTCCTCTGTCCCCTCCGCGGCCCCCTGCTCGTCAACAAGCAATTTCCGTTCGAGATTGGTAAGGTCTTTCTCTAACTGCACTCGCATTCCCGCCTGTGTCCCCAGACAGTGACCCCTAACCACCACCTTCAAAGCATCCCACTCCACTAATGGCGATGAGGCCGTGCCTGCGTTTTCCTCATTATACTGTGCTATGGTAGTGGCCAACAGATCCCTGAATGGCGCATCCAAGAGCACATCTGATTGAAGATGCCACAATGGGATCGGGGGTTGCTCAACCTCCCATCGCAAGTCTAGTAGATGCGGGTTATGATCAGAGTGTGTACGTCCCATATAGGAGGACCCTGTAATACATGGTAAGAGATCGTCGGACACCATGAAGCGGTCCAAGCGCGTATGCAGCCGATGGGCCCCTGAATAGTAGGAATAGACTCTGTCCTGCGGGTTCCTGTGGCGCCACGCATCCGAGAGGTGCCACTGCTCCGCCCAACGCGACAGCGCCTTCATGGCTACATGTGTGACTGTGCCTAGCAGGGGAGGGAAAGAACGATCCAGAGAGGCATCTAATACGCAGTTATAATCCCCACCTAAGATCATGGGTGTGTCATGCCAGACAGCCAGCTTGTGGGTGACATGATCCAAAAAGGCTGCCTGCTCAGTATTTGGTGCATATAGTGACGCTATTACTATCGGCTTACCATCCCAAACTCCCTTCACCATGACATATCTGCCGCCCTCGTCTATCATTGTATCGGTCACCCTAAATGGAGTTCCCGGTCGCACCCATACCAGGACCCCACGCGCATATGCGGAGTAGCCTGTCGCATAAAGCTGCCCCTCCAACGCCTGCGAAGCCGTATAATTTCTGTCTGTGATATATGCGTTTCCTGGAGCAGCGCTATCTGTATGTGGTGTCGACGTAAATATGAGTATATTAGATATCGGCGCGCTGGGGTATGAATGCCCCGCACATTCCAGGTTCCTATTTTAAGGGGCGCCATGTCTGTGTAGTATCAAGGGCGTTGAGGGGTTCACCCGGCTGGAGGGCGAAAGGGGCCAATCGTGGGGGCACAGTGGCTGCTCTAAGATGAGTTGTCTGGCACGTACTTGGTTGGCAGCCGACATACCTTTGCTAAAATAAGATGGCATACAAAATATTAAAAACATATAGAATAATAATACCATGAGAGCAACTATGCAACAGGCAAGTGCCCAAACCGTCTGTACAATAGCACACAACTAATATCTGAGGGAAACCGTGGTGTACAGCAATGTGGAAGTTATCCTAAGGGAAACGTACTGCAGAGGAAAGATAGGGGAAATTAGAAAAGGGTCATCCTTTGCAGCTAAACCCATCCCTGACCGCATCCCAAGAAGATAGGGCCACCACCCATGTGTTATTTATACTATTCCCATATATGAAGGGGCCAGTAGTAGGAGCCTATCCGTGTGTCGTAACTGTACCCTGACTGTCACTTCGTCATAACCTAAATCGACAGAAGCGTGCAGCATCTGAAAATTATACAGACAATTATATACTTGCGTATCCGGTGAGGTTATGCATCACTTGGACTGTCTGCGATAACAGAAACTAACAAACGGAACACAGAGTGTCAGGTAATGTGCTCCGAAGTCTGTGGGGTGACATGGGGTAGAATATCGGATCCTGGAGAGGCAGATAAATCGTCCAGCAGGTCATCATCGCTAGGCGGCCCATGCCGGTCAGAATCCGAGTGCGAATCGGTGCCCAGCGAGTCCCCGATGTTTGCCACCGCTTGTATCGCTTCCAGTTGTCCACTCAGTATCTGGTCCGGCGCAGGGCCAGGAGCTCGCGATGTTCGGGGTTGTGTCGGCCGTTGTCGTCGACGTCTCCTCCGCTGTGGGGGTTTTGGCGCTCGTTCCTCCCTCCCATTTGTTCCAGCATTGTGGGAGTCAAGCCATTCCTCAGCACTTTCTGGGGTGGTGAAAAAGTGAGTCCTGTCATGCGCCACGACTCGTAGCTTCGCCGGAAACAGCAGAGAGTATTTTAGATCACACTGCCGTAGTCTGCGCTTTACTGCAAGAAAAGAGTGTCGCTGTTTCTGGACTTGAAAGGTATAATCGGGAAATATCATGACCTTCTGGTTGTCCACTCGTATCTCCTGTAGTTTTCGAGTTTCCTGGAGAATGGTGTCCCTGTCCCGATAATTCAAGAGGCGGATCAGGAGCGGCCGTGGGCTGGAGCCTGGTGGGGGGGGCCTGGCCGGGACCCGATGCGCGCGCTCAACCACAAACTGTGGAGAGAGGGCACCTCCCGGCAGAAGTGACCGGAGCCAGTCTTCGACGTAAGCTACAGCTGACCTTCCCTCTGTTCCCTCCGGCAGGCCCACTACGCGCACGTTATTGCGTCGGGCCCTACCTTCCGCGTCCTCGGCTCTGTCCTCCAGGAAATCCACTCTATTCTGTAGTTCACGGATGTCCTTTTCCGCCACAGAAACTCGTGGAGAGACCTCCGCCAAGTCCCCCTCGGTGGCAGCAGTGCGATCCGTGAGTTTCCGGTGATCCGCGTGTAGCAACGTGAGGTCCAGCGCCACTTTGTCTATTTTACCCTCCAAGGAGTTGCGGATCTGAGTCATTGTTTCTCCTAGTTTTTCAACTGCTGCCAGGACCGCGTCTAGTTTGTGCGACATTGGGTCTATCGTCTCCACTCCTGCCATCTTGTCCGCTTGTGCCCGAGTCTGTGGAGGGGGGGCTGCCGTTCCCCCAGTTCCTGCTTTCGTTCGGCCTCCTCTCGACATGGAGCCGCCAAAGTTGTGCTCTTCGCTGGGCGTCTCTCGGTCCGGTAGCTGTCAGTGCGGAGTCCGGGATCTACGCCTTTCTTCCACGTCCGATATAGTTCAGCAGCGTCTGGTTAGTACCGATCTGCTTCACCGACAGTACCCTGTAGTGTCCTCCAGCTCAGCAGCTTGCATGTGCAGGGCTACCCGCCCTCAGCGAAGCACCACAGACGAGACCAGCTGGATGTTTAATGGCAGCAGAGCACCTCTCGTTGATATGCAGAGGGGGCCCACCATTCACGCACCTCCCCCGCCGTGGGTTAAACACCTCTCGCGGCTGCAGCAGTCCAACAAGTCCCTGCGAGCCGTGTCGCACCACCGCGGACACCTCGAGGGGTCACTCAAATCCTCACACTCCGACCCCCAGGCGCCGGGGCGTGTAGAGCCCAAAATTCTGTCCCACAGCCGCAAAAGGACTGGTGCGCTCGGGCACCATTAAGGCTCTCTGGTCACTTCACGCAACTCCTCCGTGCCTTCGCCGCTTGAGACAGTCACTGACCTCACCCGGTAGCCAGCTCCTCTCCTCCTTCTGCTCAGCGGTTATGGCAGGGGATTGGCCGGTCCTCGGTCGTCACCGCGCCAGCGCTGACTCCCGCAGTCCCTAGCGCCGTCCCCACAGCGTGCTTATTGTGTCCTCTCCAGGCCAGGCCCGAGAAGCGGCCCGGCTCCCAGCCTCGCGCGGTTCTCTCCGGCCACTATGGTCACACAGGACCCGGGGTCTCACCACCCGACCGGCAATGGGCCGTCCCGACCGGGTCTGATATGGGGCACCGTCGTCTTCAAAGGCGAACAAAGCACGCCCGCCAGGCAAGGCCCAGGAGGCGGGGCCAGTCCCCGGACTCACGCACCTCTCAGCGCCCGGCCGCGCGAGCCGCCCGCTGTCCGCCAGCAGTCGGGGAGGCCCACACCAAGCGAGCACAGCTTCCAGCGCTCACAGTTGCTCCGGAGCATCGGGGGCCCCTTACAGGACTACAACCGTGTGTGGTAGCCCTCAGTCCTCCATTTTCCCCGTGGTTACGCGGCCAGGACTGGGAGCTGAAGACGGAGCCCCGCTACAGCACTGCCACCTCCATTGCTGGCCAAGCCACGCTCCCAGCATGGTCCATTGATACATGGATTGTTGTCAGCACTGACACTTCCTGATAAGTTGGCAATCATAAAATGTAGCGCTCACAAAGCAGTAACAGATGATGTGGGAAGGGGAAATGCTTTCGCAGATCAGACAGCTAAGGAGACAGCTAGATCGAAGAGGAAAAAGATGTTCGTGGCAGGTCCCGCTAGGTGGGTTCCAGACAATGGAATGTTCGAAGACACATTAGAAAATGTCAGGGAAATACAGAGCGAGGCGACAGTAGAACTGGCAGTATGGGAGGAGAGGACAGGGCATTTGGACGAGGATGGGAGTTGGACTGACTTGTCTGGGAAACAGAGATGGTTGCTGCCCAATGCCTATGTGCTCCCTGTTGTTACTATGGCTCACGGCCCTGCACACATTAGTGTCAAAGGAATATGTAAGCTACTGGACCCAGTATGGTGAAATGATAATATCCCTAAGGTAGCCACACACCTAGTGAAACACTGCATCATTTGTCTGAAACCTAATCCTGGGAAAGGTACTCCTACACCCGCAGGTAATTTTGCACCGCCTTCCTTCCCTTTCGAGGTTCTCCAGATGGATTTCATCGAAATGGAACGAGTTAACAATCTGAAGTATGTGCTGGTAGTGATTTGCGCATTCAGTAAATGGATTGAGGCTTACCCCACTAAGGAGAATACGGCTATGGCAACGGCGAAGGCTCTCTTAAAAGAGTTCTTCCCGCGCTATGGATTACCACGTGTGATCTGGAGTGACAACGGAAGTCACTTCAATTCAAAAGTCATTGAATTGGTGTGTAAAGGCTTGCATATTAGACAGAAGTTTCATGCAGCGATCCACCCCAGTCAGCAGGCCTGGTTGAGAAGTACAATGGTACTCTCAAATTGAAGTTAGCGAAGATTCAAGAAAGCACAGGATTGCGATGGCCCGATGCTCTACCTTTGGCTTTGTTGTCTACCAGAGTGACAGCACAGTCTAGAACAGGGTTGTCCCCGTACGAGGTGGTCTTTGGGCGCCCCGCCAACGTCTGGGGCGTCCCAAGACCCAAGCGCTTTTCCGAGATAGAGTACCCCCTACTTGTGGACTATCTGTATGAGTTAACTAAAGATCTTCGTTCTGTCCACCAACAGATTCACGCCACGCTGCAACCAGTACCAGAGGGGCCCGGGCATCAGCTACAGCCCGGCGACTTCGTGCTTGTGAAAAATTTTCAGCGAAAGAGCTGCCTGGAGCCTCGGTGGAAAGGGCCACTCTTGGTCCTGCTCGCCACCCGCACCGCAGTAAAGCTTGAAGGCCGGAAGCACTGGGTACACGGATCGCATGTCAAAAGAATACCTCTCCCACTTCCGTATCACCAGTGGGTCCTTGATGGCATTGCTGACCAGGAAGGGGAGCGAGTGCCCCGTTTTGTTCCCTTCTCTGACGCCCGACTGAGGTGGGCGCAGATAGACGAGGAGAGCGACAAGGTCTTACTTGAAGCGGTACCCCCAGAGATAAGGGGTGCCCCGGATGCTCCCGCTTCTGGTGCACAGACACCTGAGTCTTAATGCCCTGCTGAGCCTGAATGTCTTCCCCTTTTTGTTGATGAAGAAGTGCCTGGGGTTGCCAGGTATAACCTGCGGCCCCGAAGGAAGGACAGTGCGCCAGTAGGGCAGTCCAGGAGTTAGGGAAGGACTCGAGCTTAGGGCATAGGTGCTTTGCCTAAGGTGCCTGCTTTAGATTAGAGTGAGTTACACTGGTGCACTGCCCTGGACACTGGACAGGATTAGCTGAGGGTGTCTTCCCAGGAGGGAGGGTGTCCTAGCTGAGGGTGTCTTTCCAGGAGGGAGGGTGTCCTATCCTGAAAGAAGAGGATTTGTTTTCCAGCAAGGGCTGCGATCGCGCAGCTCCCCCCGTGGGAGTGCTTCATAGCACCGTCGTTGATGAACAATAGGAGTCTACCAGTGAGGCTCTGAAGGACACTGGGTGATTTGTACCCCTCTGGTTGGTTGTATTTTTGTGGCTCCAGTTCCTAAAAGTTTCTTTCTATGTACCCATTTGGCCGCGCAATTATGAAGGAGGAACAGCCTCTGGTGGCCCCACCATTACAGCAGAATGGTCCTGTGTGGTCTAGTTGGTCTATTGGGAGTAGGGCGGTAGTGGTCCTTCTCATCATAACGATAACACTATTCCGGGTGGTGTGGTATTTAGAAGAACAGCATCCTGTACACACATTGATAGGGACTACCCCGGTTCCACCTGAGCATTCGTTTGTTACACTTGCCCCGCACAGAGAAAGGCATAGACAGACCTATGTTGAGAATGCGTTTCTGCAGATGCTTCATCAGGTACACAGTACAACCAATGCCACGAATTGTTGGGTGTGTGGGTTACTTCCCTCAGTTATGCACAGGAATGATCTACTGGTGTCATTGCCCCAGTCATATTTGGGTAGCTGAGAGGCATGGTTCCAATTGCTTTCTATGGTGTACATGCACTATCATGCTGATGCGATGAATATGGTACAGTCTGATTACGAAGCAGTGTTGGAGTATATAGTGGTACACCAAGGATATACACCTGGAGCAGATGGAAAGGAGGGTACCCTACATCCAGAAGCTTGTATGAATATTTTTGAGGATAATAAGAATGTCACTTGGTTGCAAAACGAAATGCTGGATTTTCAAGGATTTAATGTTACTGAATATTTTAAATGTTTCCAGGAACAAAATATAACTGAAGACAAAGCCATGCCCGTCCCTGTGATCAATACAACAGCTAGTTTCTGTGTTGAGGGTACAGGGAACATTCCAGTAGGTCGGAGCAGTTGTAACTATACATACCGATTGAACACTACTAGTAGCCCACCTTTGCTTACACCTCCCAATGTATACTTTGTTTGTGGGGGACAGGCTTATACATGGCTTCCCAGGGGATGGTCTGGCCAGTGTTATGTCTCTTTTCTTTTGCCCCCTGTTTATATTGCACCATCTAATTATCACAAGGATCATAGACTACAGCGTAGGGATCTACATTTGCATCGAGCCAAGAGAGTTGTCAATCCAGAAGATATAGATCAAACAGATACTTCCCTACAGCAATTTACTGCCATCATGAAGGGCATTTTGCCGTTCTGGGGCCCCATGTTCAATAGCCGTAATATCCGTCGCCTGGCTAGAGTAGTTGAGGGAGTCATTAACACTACTGCAGGTATACTGACTAATATTACTGTTGAGCTTCAGGCTACGAGACTTGTTGCTCTTCAAAACCAGATGGTTTTAGACGTCATCCTTGCTGATAGGTGCGGAGCTTGTCGCGTCATCAGCAGCAGTTGCTGTGTTTACATTCCTGATAACGCCCCTAATGTATACTCCATCATACAGTAATTACACAGGCTTGCTTCAGATATCCATCAGGATAATGGATCATGGTCCCTCACAGGGTGGTTCTGGGGTCTGCTGACATCATGGGGTTGGAAGATACTACTTGCCCTCATAGTTATTGCAGGTGTCATCTTCACACGTTGCCTATGTATTAATTGCCTTCCAGCATGTTGTACCTATTGTGTGAGCAAGCTCACCCCTACCCCTAAATTGCCAGGATGAGATACTATGGTTTCTACTAAGATGATGCAGGATGTTCAGGATATGATGCTTATTGATGAAGGTATTTTTGAATACTAAGTAGAATTGTGACACTAGTGTGCTGCTTTATTCTCCCTTGTAATTTGACTGCCTATGCATTTTCTTCCTTCCCACTTAGAATTGTAAAGACCCTACCGGATGGCCTCAATAAAGCATTTAGCCACTCCTGCTAAAAGGAAGGTCTGTTAGGTTTGAAAATCCCATTCCTGTTATGCACTCGTATCATGCTACATTAGGTTAGCAGTGTGTGGCTAAATAGATGCCATTTGTATTCACGTTATGCAACCCACTGAGTTATCCCTGCAACGTGCAAGCTTTAGTTAGCCAGTGTGACTTTGTATTTCGTAATCCCTATTAAGCTGTGTCTGAACTAGGCCTCATTATTCGTATTGCCTGCCTCAGCAGAACACTGTATTTAGTTATTATTTTTCTTTCCTGTTCAAGGCTGCTTCTCGACTTTACTAATGAATAGGCCATTCTGCCCTCGCATGCCTATCCGAGTGTGTAGTTCTGCTCCCACGTTAGGAGACGCTGAGACTCAGCGCAGTAACCTTGAGTTGCTGATAGCATGTACCCATCTGGCAGGTGGTAGCCCATCCTTCTGTGCCTTCTTTGTTCATGTTCGGCCCAGGCCGGTAACTTTCCACTGTGGGCGTGGTTGGGGGTTCTTGGAAGAATGATCATGCATTGCAGGCCGTTGGGGAGCCGGTCCCTCGGCAGACATCTTAGGGTGCAGGTCAGATTGGACTCCTCTGCAGAGTATTACTAATAAATGCTTGTTTGTATTCTCTACTGTCTGACCGACTCTTCATTTCTTGGGAAGGCATAGCAGGTGGTTGTAAGTAACCTGGGTGGCCCCTAAGGGCCACTTCCTTCACCACCCCCGGGACACAGCTGTTTCCCTGCCTGCACCAGTGCAGGCAGGGTAACCTGTGCTTGTTCCCACCTGGCGAGAGCATTTTTGAATCTCCCACCACTCTGGAGCAAACACAAAGTCTGGTCCCAGTGGGCGAGAGCTTCAAAAATGCTCCCGCTGGCTGGGAGTAGACTTGTAATCTGTTTACAGATCAAGATATTGCTCCCGTCTGGAGGGAGCAGCATAAGTAGCTGCTCCCTGAGGGAGGGAGCAATGTCAGCAGCATTCAGGGAGCCGGCTGGGGCCACAGGGACCCTGGGGCTCCCCTTGTGGCCCCCAATGAGTACATTGTGGGTTCCCTGGGTGGGCAGCTGGGCACCTGCCTTTAAATAATGCGGGCACTGAAGGATGTGGTCCCCGAGGCCAATTACTGCTCGAGGAGGGAAGCATGAGGCCCCCCTCCCCTTTAATAAAAGGAAAAGGTCCTGGGGATTGGGTCACTAGGGCCTAATAAGACTCAGGGAAAGGGGCCATGCGGCACCCCTCCCCATTAAAATATATGGCTCTGGGGGTCGGGTCCTCAGGGCAATAATAGGCTCGAGGAGAGAGCCCACGCAGTCCCCTTTCCCTTTTAATAAAAAAATAATAAATATATATATATATATATACACATATACATACATACAGCCCTGGGGGATGGGGTACCCATGGCCACAATAGGCTTGGGGAGGAGGGGCGCGCAGCCCTCCTCCCCTTTAAAATAAAATAGGCCCTGGGGGATGGGGTACCCAGGGCCATAATAAGCTCGGGGGGCCGTGCTGCCCCCTCGCCTTTGAAAGACAAAGCCCTGGGGGATGGTGTCCCGAGGGCCTGATGAGGCTCAGGGAGGAGGATCATGTGGCCCCATCCCCTTTAAAGTACATAGGGCCCTGGGGATTGGGGTCCCCAGGTTCTGAGACTCGGGAAAGGGGGCCATGCGGCATCCCTTCCCTTTTAAAAAAAAAAGGACCAGGGTGGGCTCCACAGGGCCAGGGTCTGTGGCCAAACCCCCATTTCACATGACTGAAGGTCGTGTGCAGCGTGGAGTTGGTTGCCTTCGGGGGGTTGGCCGCAGGCACTGTGGACAACCCCCCACCACACATGACCAAAGAGGCACTGTGGCCAACCCCCTACCACACACGACCAAAGGCTGTGCACAGAGAAGGGGTTGGATTTACATATGGTAATTAAATACTACTTTACATTTTTTTAAACTAGAAATTCACTGGAGAAAAACAAGGGTTAAAGTAACATTATAGTTAAGTGAAATGTGCAGAAACAATGTAACATTTAAACTCTAAAAACACTGAAATTAACCAGCTATAGTTTTAGTTATCTCAAGTAACTGTAACTTGTGCCCTAAGGTAACTATAACTCGCACCCCCACATATTACATCACTCATGACATCTTCTATGACATCATTGGCAATGTCAGTTATAGTTGCCTTAGGGCACGAGAAATAGTTACTTGAGATAACCATAACTGGTGAATTTCAGTGGTTTTTAGAGTTTAAAATGTTACGTTGCTACTGAACATTTCACCTAACTATAACGTTACTTAAACTATGTTTATTCACTGGTAAAAAAAAAATATATATATATATGCTATATATATAGCAATAATAAAATAAAGAAACTGACATCCTGGGTCCGTGTTTGGAGCTGATTCCGGTGGCACGCGGAGCGAAGTTATATATATATATATATATATATATATATATATATATATAATATGCATTGTGCCACATGGGTAAAAAAGCACAGAGAATCATGTTTTATGTTTTTCCATTACCTGCCATAGCTGGGATTAAGACCCAGGGGCCACATTATAAATATTGTCCTAGGAGTGCAACAATTGTTTGCACATTTTTCTGTGCTCCCCAGGCGATTATATATTAATGAAGGTGACAAGTGTGGACCCTTCTGTGACAGTCATTAGAAAGATGCAAAGATAGTGGCCATGCAACAGCAAATGAGCTTTCCCCTATTTGCATAGAGTGTGGCCCATGGAATGAAGACTTTCTTTCAGCTATGTAGATGTCATATCAGTGAAGTCTGCACATCAACAGAGGGGTCCTCAGTGATGGGCTTAGTGCCACTCCAGTAGGAGGTGCACGCTAATTGCACACACTGAGGGGAATATTTACGGGCACCTTTGCATCACTATTGCACCACACAACGTGGTGCAAGAGCGACGCAAATTAAAAATGAGATTTATGAAGCCATGCAAGGCCACCTTGCGTAGCCCTGAGTGTCTTCATAAATCTCGAGCTATGCAACGCAGCACAAATCGATGCAGTGTATTACTCTGCACCACAGAGGCGTTTCCATAGGCATTGTGTGAGTGTTCCCACGCAACGTCCATGGATTTTGATGCATTCCCAGATTTACCAGAAGTGGTAGAACTCGAATGCGCCAAAAACCTACGCCTCCCCAGGTGAGACATAACAAGGAGAAATATGTTTATTTCTCCTCGTTATTTCCTCTTTCTATGTGTACTGCATTCCGCAGCACACATAGAATGAGGAAAACGTCTCAGAGGATTGTTTCTGTGCAGGAAGGTGCTCCTTCCGGCACAAAAAAATCCTCCTTACAACAAGGCACCCTTGCACCATGGTGTAAGGGTGCCTGTGTTGGCGCTAGGCAGCCAAAAGGGCACCAGCGCAGAGTAAAAGGCAGGAATGCGCCATATTGACTTAAATACAGCGCATTCCTGCCCTTTCTCTGTCACACAGTGCAGCGTAGCAAGGTGGCTTGCTGTGCTGCACTGCGTGATCTGGTCATAAATATGACCCTTAGTTCCCTTTCATTGGGTAAAAGAAGGTCCTTCAAGTCCCATATGGATCCTAATCATATCATGCAATTACAGGCTATCCACCCAAGTGGGGTGTCCCTGCAAGTGGGTTTCCAGGCGTGCTTCTGGAATGTTTTGTAAATAAAGAAAAGATGAAATGTACCGATTTAGAACTCCTTGTAAGAGTCGAATCCCATGCCTCCAAGTTACAGAATCAGCAACTAAGCCAATAGAATGTACCTAAGGGCTGGGTTCCAAGCTATTTTAGAACCTATGTTCAACTCAAGCATGTAGATAACTGCATTTGTCAGGGTAAACTACAATTTCTGTTTCACAGATTCAAGAATGCTTGAATTTCATCCACTCAAATGTGATTTGCTCCAGCTGAAATTCCACCAATATTACGGAATTTCCAAATGAACAAATCAAATTACTGGGGAATGTTTTTGGGCATTTCTGCATGGGCTCAACAGCCATAAACATATAGGTTTGTGGCTTTTCAAAAAATATTGGCAGGTACTTTCCCATCCTTAAGATGCCTGAAAACATACATCATCCAAAGACAGAATTACGTTTGCTTTCAGGGTGCAGGTAGAGTTGATTGCATTTCTTTACGGGCATTCGAAGAATTGGTATTGTACACAATAGGTCTCAATAACAGATAGCTAAAAGCTGTCTGCAGGCAAGACCTACAAATGACTACGGTGGAGAAGAACTTTAGTACTAGGAAGAAGATCCATCAACTAATTCTTCTGTTGCCATGATCTGCATAACCATTGTCACAAACAATGCTCTTGACAGGCAAAATAAAAGTGTGAAGTCGAGGGAGTCTGAATCAACCTTTCAATAAATGTGTAGCATCTGCTCATGCATGCACCAGAACATGGTCATTGATCGACCAATGTATTGACAGGTAGTACAGAGGCCTGCATAAGACTGAAGGCAGCAGGCATCCCTTACCCCACCCAGAAGTGGCTGGCAGGGAATGTGGGTGGAGGGGCAGGTGGGAGGAGAGGTTGCGGGGGAACAAAATAAAAAATAAAATATACCACTTACCTCTTCCGCCTGCCGCGTCTCTCCTCTGCTTCTCCGGCGAGTCCCGGAACCAGAAAGCACCCAGGCTACCCATAGCCAATCACAACGCTGCAATGCAGCGTTGTGATTGTCTCCTCTAAGCCAATCACAGTGCTGCAATGCAGCGTTGTGATTGGTCTGAGCACCGTGGATCGGCGCTCAGATGGGAACTGGGGGCCTGGGCATGTTCACCACCAGGCTGTGTAATGCAGCCTAGTGGGGAACATGCAAAGTACGCATGACTGTTTGGCCGGCATGAGACGGCTGGCCAAGCAATCATGCGCACTTGAAGTGTGTAAACCACTCCTCGCCTTGTGCCACCAGCCCCGCCCCGCCCTAACCGAACACCAAACCTGCGGAAAATCAAATGATAATAATTACGTTATTATCATTTTATTTTTACTGCTCAAAGAGCAGTGGGGCAACGCTCCTCCGCCCACCTTAGCGGAGGAGCAGCCCCTGAGTCCCCACCGCGTAAATAATGTGTGGATGGACCACCAACCTTCACTGCACACACTGCACCAGCGATCATGAGAGTCACATTTTTTTTTTTTTTAAACACTCGGTTCAGACCCGCAGGTACACAGCAGCTTAGGTTCAGGGAAATTCACATGTGCCAGACCTAGTTGGTGTGCACTTATCACCTACCCCGTCTCAGTGTGGCGGAAAGAATGCATACGGATGTTGCACCAAAAGTCACACGGGAAGAGCACACACAATTAGTTATTGTGACATTTTCAGCATTGTTTTCATGCGGCAGTCTTGCCTCACAAGTGAGATAAAGCAAAGCTCGGTGCATGGATGAAAAGAAAAGCATGACACCGCCCTTCTGTAAGGCTAGGAAGCAACACCCAAATAACGTCATCTCTGCTGCTTGACGTGTGTGTGCCTTTTACAGTGTGTGTATAGATAAAAATATTTGTATTTATTTGCAGTGCTTTCTTTGTAAAAATAAATAAACAAGTGGAGGCTCCCCAAGTTTTTCTTCTGAGACTGCTTCTAGTACTGCCGTTTGTATGGGTTGCAAAATACCAAGATTGCCTAGTCTTGACTCCACTCCTTTCTCCACCCTACACTTCTTGTCTCTTAAACTCACTCTTGTTGGTTGTTGTTCACCACTGCTTTCTCCTTATGTTCCGATCTTTCTCTCCCTCCCTTTATCTCTCAAAGTCAGATGATAATGAAAAATAAGTCCTGAACCCTAAAAAGTGAGGGCGGATGTCCACCACCGGCACAAATTAAGCAATATTTATTTGACACATACGCAGCCACTCTGCATTATTGTCTGTAAAGGCAGATCGTAAGAAGAGACAGTCTATGGCAGAGGTCTTCAATCTGTGGTGTGTGACCCCCAGGGGGGCCGTGGAGTCCTGGCAAGGGGGCGCGCATTCCTCAGCCTCACTTGTGCCTGAAATCAAAAATGTTTGCTCTTTGTTTAAATGGTTAATTCCGATCGTTAAAATACTTCAGCTGAAGTTTTAATAATTGAGTCTCCTGTGCGGTGACGTGCCAGGGCGCCTGCTTGCCTGAATGAAATGCAAATGTGCGCTACTAGTTAATCTGCAAGTGTAAAGGGTGCTTGGGAGCAGGCTCTGGCTTTAATTGATCCAATCACCCCAAGCTTTGTGGTGACAATGATTTCGTTTTTTTTTAGTGGTAGTGCAAAGAGTTAACAACTGGGCTGTGAAGTGCATGCTTTTAATCACAATTGTGTTTACACAGCCCTTAGTACCCCTAAGGAGGTGTTGAAGGGACAGTTAGGTAAAAAAAGAAATTGCATTACATACTGTGTGGTATTACTAAAATCTACATTTTGGAAGCACCATTTTATTGTAAAACTATTCGCACATTTTGTAGCAGCCTATCTGATATTGTGTGTAATGCAAGTATAAAATAATGACTTACATATTCATAGTGCTTTCTGTCAAAGGCTGTGACATTGTAGCACTACTAATACAAAAGTCACTATTCTCCACTGCTCCAACCAAGATTTAATTCTGTGGCTCTCTGTAGAGGTCTACACACAGACCTCTGCAGTGCATGAACTAATAGAGGTTTTATAATGTACTACAGTGCATTTCCCACTGAGTAACAATTTTTTAAATTTATTCTTCATTCAAGCTGCCCATTATTTTATATGTAGCTACCTGATGGTGAAAAACCTAAAAAACTTACAGAATATTTTGGGGCTTATTTATGAGAAGCTCCAGCAGCGCAAGCATCTCAAACATACCTATGAGGAGACGCAAAGTCACCCTGCATGGCTTTGCATGGCCTCATAGATATGGAGTAAGACAAAGCAGCGCAAGTCGCTGCGTTGCCTTACTCTGCATCAAGGAGGCCTTCCATTGGCATTGCGGTGGATGTTCCCATGCAACACCCATGGACTTTGATGCTGCCCCAGATTTACAAAATCACGTAAACCTGGGGCAGCGCCGAAACCTTACTCCTCCCCAGCGGCACCGTAATGAGGAGAAATTTTACATTTCTCCTCGTTTTTTCCTCTTTCCATGTGTGCTGCATTCTGCAGTTCGCATAGAAAGAGGAAACACCTCTTGGGATTGTTTTAGTGAAGGAAGGTGCCCCTTCCTGCACAAAAACAATCCTGCCTACGTTGGTGCTAGGCAGCAATTTGTGCGCCAACGCAAAGGGAAAGGACAGGAATGTATCGTATTTCATAAATATGGTGCATTCCTGCCCTTTCACATTGGCTTAGGGCAGCGCAGCAAGAAGACTTGCAGCACTGCCCTACACCAATTCCTCATAAATGAGGTCCTTTCTTTTTAGCTACACATTTGACCATGCCCGATGCTTACTGACCTTTGGTTTGCTAAACACTGTTTAATATTATTTTCCCACCGTAAAAATTATTTACTGTGGGAATTGGGGGCATTTATGGTTGTCGATTGTTGTCGATGATGAAGAGTACCAGGTTCTTGATATTTTTGTCAGGAGGGGGTCCTTACGCCTAAAACATTTTTACAAGGGTGTCTCAGCATCAAAAAGTTTAAAGACCTCTGGTCTACGGTAACATAAATCGGGGCGTAGTCATGGGAGGTTGAGCTGTCGATGCAGCCAATGGAACACTATTTATGGACATAAATATTATTGTGCAGCAGAGGTGTTCCGGGGGTTGGGTGGGAGAGGGGATGCAATACTGCTCTTATCGTTTTACAATAACCCCCTTTGCGGGTATTAGACTTGGCATCTTTTGGCGTGTTTCTCCTGTCTTTTTGCTTTCTGACCTCCCGGTTTTGACTCAGTTATTGCTGGTTTAGTGTCTCTGGGCACTTTGTCACTGCTGTTCAGTGTTAAAGTGCAAGTGCTCCTTTTGTAAATTATGTTATGGTTTGGTGTTTCCACGATTGGCATATTTGATTTACTGGTGAGGCCCTAGTAAAGTGCACTGAGAGTGCCAGGGCTGGTAAATCAAATGCTACTAGTGGGCTTGCAGCACTGGTTGTGCCACCCACAGAAGTAGCCCTTAAAAGGTAACTCAGACCTGCCACTGCAGAGTCTGTGTGCAGTTTGTAACTGCCATGTCGACCTGGCAAGTGCACCCACTTACCAGGCCCCAACCTTCCCTTTTTCTACATGTCAGTCACCCCTAAGGTAGGCCCAAGGTACCCCTGTGGGTAGGGTGCTGTGTACGTTAGAGGTAGGACATGTACTGATGTGTGTGACATGTCCTGGAGGTGAATTACAGTGTATTTTGTTTTTCACCATTGCAAGGCTGCCTGTTCCCATAGGACAAAATGGAGAGTTTGTTTATACCATCTTATAAACATAACCCCTGGGAACAAGGTAGAAAATAAAGTTTAGTATGTCTGGACTCAGAATGTTAAAATGCATCTTTTAGTGAAGATGATTTTTTACATACTGTGTTTGAAAATACCACTTTTAGAAAGTAGCTTCTTAGCCATCCTGTGTGCCTCTGCTGGGGTTGTGGATTGACTGTCTGGCTTTGGGATGACAGGGGCTGGAGAGGGTCAGTGGCTCCAGAGAAACTGATGGGTCAGGGTTGGGCTGAATAGACCTGGGCTGCATTTAGAGTATTGGGAGGAGATTTCCTTGCACCTGGATAGGCCTAGGCTGCCTTGTACAATGCCATCTCCACCCCCTGCCAGGAAGCTGCACCAGTGAGGACAGAACTGGTTTGGGCTGGGTACAGACACTCTCTGCCTTCAGAGAACAAAGGATTTGGTGGTATAAATATTGGGGCCCAGACCTCAGAACTTAAGAACTCTTTTGGAACCAAGAAGACTGCCAAGAAGAAGAGCTGGAGAAGCTGTGAGGAGGGACTACCACTTTGCTGTGTGCTTTGCTGTGTTGGCCTGCAGTGGCTGCTTCTGTCTTGGGCAGTGAAAGGACTGGACTGAACTTTCTGCAACTTCCTTTTTGTGAGTTTCTCCAAGGGCTTGAGGTAGAGCTTGCCCCCTGTTCAAGAGGTCTCAGGAACAGCAAAGACTTCAAGTTCTTCTTCCCTCAGCACTGGACTGTGCGTTTTGTGCTGCAACAGAAGAAAAGCAACCTGACACCGTCTACAATGCCGCTGCCGACTCGGTGTCCTGAAGGCACAGCAGAGGGCACCACTGCAATGCCGCAACGCAACCCTGGTCTCACCGACGATGTCCGCTGACGCCGCCACCGAGCCGCTGCTTACACCGCAACCTGTGGGCGCCGCACTCTGCACCGCCTCGCTTCACATCGTCGCCTTTGTATCCCCGACGATGCCGCTTCACGCCGACATCGACACCGCTGCTTGCACCGTGGTTCAAAGGCACCGCTCGTAAGTTACACAATGCCCCGTCCTCATCCCGCACCGCAGCCATGGCCTACCGACGCTGGCGCCATCGACTCCAGTTGGTCAGCTGACAACAGCACTTCAGCAACGACAATGACGATACTTGCACCGTGACCTGCCAGCACCGCGACGAGCACCGCTGCACTTCGCACTGCAGCACCCGACGCCTGCCGACGCCAGCACTCCTGACTTCAACTGCGAGGAGTTCCATCTGCAGCGCGTGTGAATTCAAGGGCCCGACGACTCCTGCACCGACCTCTGGAACCAACGCCTGCGGACGCCGTGCTTTCGGAGCTCAACGAGAAGTCACCGACGCCCTGCATTTCTAAAGGTACTGTTTTGTGGGTCTTCCCGACACCGTAGCTGGCCGCGACGCCGTGGTCAGCCAGAACTGTTTGGAATTTGTTGTTCACAACGCCGTGATAGTCCCAGATGGAGCTATCAACTTCAAGGAACTTTATTTCAAGTTTATTTTGATAACTGAAGATTTCTAAGTTCTGTATTGTGGATTTGTATCATTTTTGGTCTTGTCTTAAGTATATAAAAATATTGGATATTTTTCTAAACTGGTGTGGTGTCCTTTTGTAGTGCTTTCACTGTGTTCAGGGCTTTAAGTGGGCCGAGTCTCACCGGGTCTGAGCACCGGCAGTTTTTTTACGGAGGCCTCAAAACGGGTCTCTATCGGGCTCTGTTTTGTGCCCTGGCACAGGCGGTCCGTTTTTTTCCAGACTGCAGTGACAGCAGGCACATCGATGTGCGCTGCTCACACTGCTCACTTCTCACTAGTGGAGAAGTTATGGCATGACGTCATGCCAGGTGAGCGTTGTAGGGGAAGGGAAATCCTTTAAAGAGAGTCCTTTTACCTCTGGATTTCCCTTCTCTTTGAAACTCAGGGGCAGCAACATTGTCGTGGTGTCACCAGGGCTTTAAGTGGAAGCCTTTTCAATAATATATACAAGCCATAGTTGCTGCTTATTTATCTTATGCAACTAACAACCATTGACAAAGCCAATAGTCCTGACTTCTTGTAGATATGATGTTACTTGTTGTATCATATAACTAGATGCAATGACAGAAACATCAAAATACAAGTAGGGCGGCGCACTATGCTCAGCACAGATTTTTAGATTAAGTGTTTTAAGCCACGCCCTTAATTACATTGGCCACGCCCCTTTGAGAGACCCCCCAGTTTTTTCATCCCACTTAAAGCCCTGACTGTGTTACTGTTGGTTATGTGCAAATGCTTTACACACTGCCTCTAAGATAAGCCTGACTGCTCGTGCCAAGCTACCAAGGGGGAGAGCAGGGGTTATTTTAGGAGTGTAACTCCCTTATCCTGACTAGAAGGAAGGGTCCCTACTTGGACAAAGGTGCAAACCCGTGCCAACTAGAGACCGCCATTTCTAACAGTGGGTGAAATAAGAATCAAAACGTACAAAAGCTGAATAGGAGAAAGGCTACTTTTTTAACTCTTAAGGTAGTTGGAATTGCATGATTTAAAATGAGAATACACACGCACATGTTGTGGGTTTGAGCAAATTGCAAACTTACTACAGAATGGAAAAGAAGAATTTGAGAGTAAAAGAGCAGCATCTATGTTTCCTTCAGATACCATGCAATACTTGAACATCCTATGGCATGTGTCATCAAAATGGAGCACTTACCGTGTGTGGTATATCCCTCCAATTCTGAATTGTCTTCAGGTAAATGACAAACAATATGCAAATGGGTTTCTCACACCAAATTCCCATGCCTCTGTATTTACTGCCCATTTTGATCCTGATAAATTTGGTCTGGTTTGACCAGCCAAATTTTCCCACATCAAAATTGGAGAAGATGAGTCGTTTGGATAGGGATTGGAATTCACATTTGGACTATGGCAGAATGTCAACCAACGTAAGACCGGCCCCCCTGAGCGAATCAGATAGCTAAAAAAATGTCTCACAACTGCAAATCAGGGCAGTTTTAAACTTGTAAAGACACACTGTATAAGTGTTTTGCAAGGTATCGGAGCTATATTTGTAGTAAGTTCAGAGAAATCAACAGTAAAAATATACCCATCCGGCCATACAACAGGCCCACAAACAGCCAAAAAATGAGCCCACACACTGATCTGACAGACCAGCCCTTCAGCCACTGCCAGATTACCCTGTAGGCCAGTACGACCCTGGCAGAATTTAATGGCCGCCTGCTTATGTTGTGCCACAAGCAGAATCAAAGTCTCATTTTAGTGCAAATCTTCATTTCGAAGCACATTATTCATGAATAGGCAGCCGGAGTGACTTTCACGACCCTCACATTGTAAATGAGGTCTCAAAAACCGTCCCCGGTTCATTTTGGCGCGCCGCGGCCCGGGGGTCTCGTGCTCCACTGAGCTGCTCCCTTTCCTCGCGTGGGCCTGATGATGTCAGGATTGATGTCACTCCGCGCGCCCAGCCGCTCATCCATCAGCATTACTTGCCGTCCACTTTTCTCCCAGCTGTACAAAAAGGGCTTGACGTACATTCCATTAAGTAGTTCGCGCAGGTCTTCAAGCAGCGGTTTAGAGCAGGCCCTCTGCGCAATCTTAAAACCGAGTAGGCGGGGGTGATTTTTGTGACCCCTCCCATGATCCTTCATTCAGGTACAAGGAAGGCAAGTCAAAGGAAATAGCAAAGTGCAAAGTGATTACCGCGGCAGCCGTCCGGCTATTTTTCATGCTTAAGCCAAGTCAGAAACGAGAACAATGGAAGCCATCAGTACATCTGGTTTTTCTGCCTGATTTCGGATCAATGTTACAAGCAGGCCATGCTTCAAGTCTTCCAAAACGAAATCTAGATTTTTTTTGTTAAAGCTTGATGGATGTTTGGTAGACGAATCAAATCAGCCACACACATCACTCCAATCTCAGAATAATGACCTGGGTGTTTAAGCTGTACTTCTCTGCCTTTTCCCTACATACAGTTGGCTCTGCTTTAAAAGTAATACCATGGGCAAAATAGAATCCATATTTTTACATTGCATGAGTACAGACCCGGTGTTCACCCAAAAATTATGAGGGAGTCTTGGCTTCCGAAGAAACAGAGTGCCCTGTTATGTTACGTCCATTTTTCATTACTGATGTTTACCAACTGTGTCGTCCGCTCTATAAAACATTCCACGAGCTGTGTGTTATTTATTTATTTATTTAAGAGTTAAAGCACATTTGTGTAATACTGAATTCTGCACCTCCCCATTGTGCAACAGTTATTCAGAGAACACCCTTCACGACATTATTTTTGCCCCAGTTTATTACATGTTTTAATTTCCATCCCCAAAAACTGTGCTGTAGATGGTCATGGCACAACTATCACAGAATCGATCACAGGCCTCATTTAGGAATCACAACCGCACAGATGTGTGATGTTGCAGCCCCCATCACATGTGCATCCATGCAGCAGAAATATACATAAAGGCTATTTTGAACATTTCAATTTACGGTGTTTATATGTCCCAGAAATAAATATGTCAGCAAGAAATATTATCGGATCAACACAGCATATCATGGTAAGTATCTCAAAAAGCCAATAATTGCCAGCCATGCATACATTACCAATACCCAACAACATATTTCTTTTATTAAATTATCCATTAAAAAAATGGCTGTTCTGGTAAATTGCTGATAAGTGAGTCATGGATGTTGGCCTACTAGTGAAGGGCCAATCTTTTCTTCCAAAATAAATTAAAGTTTTTAGTGGCATATATATTTTGCCTCTCTCGACCAATCTGCATCTAACTCTCCTAAAACAAACTCAACATGTTAAGTTCTGTGAGAGTATGTCAAAAGGTATCTCTACGGGAAGTGCTGTCTTTTAAGGCTTTTTCTTTGACATGCTGTTAGGTTGATTGGTATCACGGAAAGGTCTAGTACTGAAGGGGCGGTTTGTTACCAACTTTGGCACTATTATATGGTTGGCAGTGGCAATCTGATATAAAGTGCTGCTTTTGGATGGAAACATAGCACCATTTCTGGAAGTCTGTTAAGGTAGCTAGATCAGAGAATATCAGAACACAATAACATAAAAAATGCTTCAACACACTGCACCAGATAAAAACACAACAAAGCAAAGGCAACAGAACACAGCACAACCACAATAAAACAACAAGACAGCACAAAAATAACAACACATAACCGCAGCACAACTTAATATAACACAAAAGCATACCGCTATAACACAAAAACATACCAACATAAAGCAAAAACACAATAATATAACCGAGCACAATAACAAACACCTCAAACGTATATGAGGTATTGTTTTGTGGATGTTTTTGTTGGTGTTTTGTATCATGCTATTTTTAATTTTTTTGTGCTAATGTGGGTTGTTGTATTGTTTTGGTGTGCTGCGCTATTATGTTGTTATTGTGCTGTATTCTATATCGTTGTGCTGAGTTTCTGTTTTGTTGTGTTTTTATGTTGTCTTGGTGTGTTGTGTTGTCTTCTTGTGTTATACTAGTCTAGTGTATTTCTCTTAGTGGTAGTGTTGCGGTACGGTGTTGTGTTACCCTTATACCTCAATCTGCAGTTTGTTTGCTTTACATGCAAAAGCCAAGTTGTCCACAACACCATCATGAATAGACTCACTTTTATGATACAGTGGTAAAAAAAATTCCATTAAACATTGTGCTATTTATAGCTGAGAACATCGAATAGTGCTGGCAAAGAAAAAAATCACCTGACCCCACATCTCTCAATTTTTGTAAATCCGTGCAGCAGCCTTTTAAGAAGTCCTCACAAAGGGGATTACATATGTATCTATGCACATTATGTTATCCAGATTTGTGGATCAAGTTCCGTATTTCACATCCGAAACCAGATATTTCACTGATTGAGGTCTGCTGAAATTTCCTTGATGATCCACTATGTTAGTCCAAAATAGATATACAATCAAGAGTGGAACACTGCTCGCAGCAGTATACTTACAGGCTGTGTTCCAAGTAGGGGTTGTAGAACGTTGGTTCTGCACTGTATGCCTTACTTCAGGGCACAGAGTGCAGAACATCAAAACACAGTGTACATATGGCAGAAGCAACAGAGCCTACAGATGAAGACCACGCCTGTGTGGCACGTGTTGCTACACCTGTGCAACAAGTTCAACTTTTCCTGCCACTATGTGATACACACCGATACATGGAATATATATCACAGCAGTCTCAGGTAGTGTGCATGGATGTCATGCATGTACACATGCACCTTAATTCACTCTTACAGTGGATTGTGCTGTGGAGTACGGTGCTGTTCAACAATATTAAGAGTGAATCAAATCAGCACTCATTGAAGCTGATCTTTGTGGCTGTTGGGTGGACTGATGCCGTGTGACTGTGTGGTCCTCATCTGGCAGCTTAATTCTTACATGGAATGACAATTCAGGCTTTTTTTGACTTGTGTTGGAGTTCAAGGATCGAACAAAAATGAAATACGGTCTTTTGAGAAGTTTAATTGAAATTCGCCAAATGGCACCAAAAGTACTGAAAAGCAAAAAAACACTTTTATGGACTAACAGGTCTATACATATCTACAAGGGCTATCTCTGCTGCTGTTATATGTCAGATGCAGAGTGCTCATCCATCGTCCTACCAAGGGCCTTCCATGTTGGAGATGATGTCCTCCAGTACTTGACTGCATGATGCCCTTTACACTTTCTTAGAAAAAACAACAGCACTCCCAAAAGGTATGTGCCTTTAAACGTATGTTCTCCCTGCCTTTGTAAAGCAACATGTGCCATCCTCAGCAAAGTCCTTCAGTACTCATGCGTTTCTTCAGGTTTGGTATGAATTGACATTCAGGGGATAACCAGCTGCAAGGATCAAGTTGTCTGACAATGGGAGTGTGTTTAAATTGGCCTTTTACTGCCCATCTCTCATTATTACTAGTGTGATACCCCCAGGTTCTTGAGCATAGTTCCCATCTGTGCTAATATAACTGATAACATAGTCAACGCTGTGGGCGGCAAAACACAATTTACAGTCCCGTCCCATATTATTCAGGCTAGCCCTTCAGCCAAGCACCAGGCGTTGTTATTAGGTGCACGTAACATATGTGGGGGGCAGAGTGATAACACCCCACCCAGAAGCAGAGATGGGATGACCTACAAAAAAATGTACAATGTCCTTTTTTCTACCCAGATAAAAAGGTTCAGTTTGGTCCCAGGGACTGCAACCTTCAGTTTAGGTCTGCAAATGTTTTCACTCAATACTGCACCTGGGTGAGATTATCGCCTATACTGCAAACCCTAACTCAAAATAGAGTACCCATAAGTAGTGTATGCTGGTCATTGCCATAGACCAGCCCCGCCCCCATCCACCAAGTTGCACTGTAGACTGATAAAAGTGTTTACTGGTACATACAGGTCGTATGTGCATCCCTAAATATAGATGCCAATTCACAAAAGCTTTCATGAGTATGGGAAGTAGTGCTACAGTAAAACTCTTTTACGTACTCTTAAATGAGAATCAACCCAAAACATCCAACTCCCTATTAGTAAAAGTGCAAAAGAGGCACAGCCTGTTATACTTGTAGTATTTGTGTATATATTGTCCAAATAAGGAAGGGAAGTAGATGGACTGATAAATGATACAAACAATTTTAAAAGTAGCAGTCTTTTATTGAGAGCCAACAAATGGTTGGAGGAAGCGGTCCAGCATGGCTGAGGTGATAGGCATGCAATAGCAAGCAGGGGCGGCTCCTCCGTTATGGCGGAAGAGCGTCACCCCTCCTTCTGAAAGCCAGCAGAGGCAAAGGACAAAAATAAAATGATAATAAAACATTTTTATTATCATTTTATTTGTAGCCCAGCAGGCTGCGAGCCAAGGAAGGGGCGTGGCCTCCCATACTGATGCTGCAGCACCAGGGAGGAGGGGGGAGAGGTGGGCACTGCCAAGTGCACATGACGGTTTGGCCGGCTCTCTGGTGCCAGCCAAACCGTCATGGGCACTTAGCCTTTCTCCACCGAGCTGTGTTGTACAGCCAGGTGGAGAAACCAACACAGGCCCCCAGTCCATGTCTGAGCGCCGAACTGAGGCTTTCAGACCAATCCCAGTGCTGCTCACATGATGGGAATAGCATTCCCAGCATGTGAGTAGCGCTAGGATTGGGATTGGGAACTGGGAGCAAGGCGGCGGCCACCGCAGCAGGGACGTTTTGTTTTCTTTATTTATACTTCTTTGTTTTTTTTGTGTGTGTGTTCCTCCTCCCCCCGCCCCACCACTTTGCATTACGAGTGGCCACTCCGGATAGCAAATGAAGGGCCGGATTGAGAAAGTTGGCATAGACTAATTTATATCCAATATAATCAGTTGCAGCAAGACGTTTTCCACATTCAGTAAGAAAAATAACTTTCCTCCAGCATTAAAGATGGAAGGGAAACTGAAAATCATTGCAGAACTTTGAGCCAAGGAGAGATCACACTGAAACAGGTTCAGAAATTATAGACTATGTTAACTGGGAAAGAACTTGGACCCTCTCATTAGGCCAGTAGCCATCAACCAACCACCATCATTGCTGTTTTGTCAGAGTTAAGTGTATGTCACTGTCTGCCCAATCCACTCCCAGCCCAGCCTCATACACTGTTGAAATCAGGTCACCAATGACATATTTCCATCTAGCTTAATGCTAAGCTGGGTATCATTGACATACATGTAGAAGCGAAAGCTTTCCGAGAAGGATGAGTCAGGGCAGTGGCTCCATATAGATGTTGAATAAGTCAGATGATATACAAGAGCCTGGGGAGCTCCACTTTCCAAGGGTTGAGGAAAGGAAATAAAATATACAAGGTAGAATGATTGAAAGCAGTTTGTAGAAAAGGAAGTAAACTAGGAGTGGGACACGTCAATGATTACCACTGTCCATAGCGAACCAACAGCAAGGGATTTCAACTGCCACTGGCAGATCGAGAAGAACTAGGGCACGGGTACTGCAGTGGCATCTCCAAGTGCTTCTGCAAGGCACCGGGGTGAAACTCCCACAATGTGTGTAGCCTACATTCTAGATCCAGGTAATGCAACCTTTACGGAATGCATTCAATTGACATCACCGGCTCTAGTTGAGGAAGTGTTCTCATGTGCAACTGGAGCCATCTGAAAATAGGCAACAGACACAGACTGTGGAAATATGTGACAAGCAGCTTTGAAAGAAAGCATCAATTGTCAAACCAAAGGGACCTTGGCTTGGGGTTCCTTCAGTACACCTGACAAGGATGTGGGTATCAAAGTACAAAAGATAAGATGTACAACCAAAATGGGAAAAAAAACAACTACAGGAAAAGACACTGCCATGGTAATGTTGAGCCAAACGCTGCCCATCATCAACTGTCACGTGGAGAAGCCGACGTGGAGATGTTCTGTGATGGTACCCATGACATTATCAGCGACAGCCACATGAAAACAGGGTTATTCCTTGATTGCACAAACATACTTCAATTGAAAGTTATTTGTTCTCCTCTTAAAATCATTTTCTTCCTAATGAGATGTTCCTAATAAATAAGATTCCATACAAACACTGGGATATAATGGCTTGTAACTTACTATCAACTTGGAGTGCGCAAAGTTTTTATTATGTGAGAGAAGTCTCCCATAGATCTCGAATATTGGAAAACCCATACTTTGTGGAGTTTCCTTCTTGCCTGTGCCTAATCCTCGGCTTAGTTTCCCCCACAGTGCTTATTAGCATTAAAAATGGATTTGCTAACCTCAAAAACGTTTTTCCCTCCTCTTTGAAACTGGTTGGGTGTTAGCGGTATCTTTTTTCTCAAAACAAGTTAAAAGTGGTGTGAAAGTCCAAATTTTAACATGAAAACTCATATGTCAAAAACTTTGCAAGCTGCAGGTATAAATCTTAGTATTTGCGAGAACACAAGAAGCTCGAAAAACTAAAACTTCACAATTTTGAGCACATGCCCACCATTGGCCATGAAATTGGTTTTCACTCCTGCCCAGGGCTGAGCTTTATGCAATGGTAGATTTTCTTCAACTGACAGCCACGTTTCTGAGATGGCCATTTAGTTTGACGTAAGATGATCAAAAATCTAAAATTTGACTGCTGGTGTTGCCCCCAGACATTTAAAAAAATGTTTTCTGCTGATTATCAGGTTTAAGACCTTTAACGCAACATTCCTTACCAGCCACAACCTGCCTAGCAAATAAATGTAGGATTTAATTGCATGTAGGGTAAGTAGCATGTAGATGCAGCTTAGAGGTCAAAGATCAGCCCTACCCCATATGTTTGCATGAACAGAAGTTATCAGATGGCATGTCTCTCTGGTCTACATCCATCACTGCTTGTTTTTATTAGGCTGGAAATCCTCAAGCTTTCTTCTTACAGCGCGTCAAGATCGCACGTCTCCATCAGACTCCCGAGTTTCATTTTCAGAATTGTCTGGTAAGTGGTCTGACTGAAATGGCTAGAGGGCACCTAGCTTCTTTCATCGCCAGTTATTGGCGTCTTAAGATATATTTGTGCACGCCTTATTGTGTGACTCCGGCTGTCTGAAAGTGACGAGGAACAATACCCTCTGATGTCCTTAAAAAGGGGCACACCGTACAGGTGGCATGTTTTACAACATCACTATATCTTGTCGTTACGAGGCGCTCCCTGAACAAATTGCCTGTCATATCTGAAGATAAAATCTGACAGCTCCAGAGTTGACAGGCAGTCCTCACCCCTGACATTCAGAATAACACACAGCTAAATTGTACTGAATTGTACACCGCCCTCCGCGTTACAGGGTTCCAGAAGCCTATGAAGCAGACAGTTGGTTGCCGGCAATCCAGCCAGCCTTATTTCAACACATCCTCTGAGCTAGTGTCAAACATTATTAAAAAAAATAAAAAAAAAAAGGTTGCAACACGTTTTGGTGCCACGAAACGTTCCCATGTGTTGTTGCATCTTGGCAAGTGATGGAAGTCAATTACATAATAAAAACAATGTGATGGCAGGCTGAGTGGCTCGTGTGTAAAATAAGTAACAATGAAAATTATGTGCAAGCCAAGGGGTTTGCGCGACAGCAGTTATTTGCAACCAGGGTGAAGCAGTAAACGCAGTAAATACGAGCAGCGGAGCACATTTTGGGCTTGATGGGCAAAACGCTGGTCTATTCTGACCAGTATTTTTGCCATCAGTGTGGAATTTTGCAAACTGACCTATGCACTATTAGGGCAGTTCGCAAATTTCCAATTTGGAGTAGATCGCAATCTGACCTACCTCATCAATATTAATGAGGTAGGTTGAAAATTAAGGCTTGTTCTTATTATATGCCACTGGGGCCAGTAGACTACCATGCCTCTGATCACATATATATATATATATATATATATATATATATTTTTTTATTTTTTATTTTTTTTTTAAATGCAGCCGTTTTCCTTAAAGGAAATGGAGCCGTGTTTTCTTTTAAAAAGGATATTCTATTTTTTATTTTTTTTTAAGATTGAAAGTTGGCAGTGGTCTCCTGAACCACTGCCTACACCAACAAAATTGTTTTTTTACATTCACAAAGGGGAAGGAGTGCCACAGGGAACCTTTCCCGTTTGTGAATGCCTTACCACCCTAACTCAGGAGTCTGTAAATTTTCAATGTTTTGCGACCAGATGTGGATCAGAAAGCATTGGAACTTTGACACATCTCCTAAGGAATCGCTATTTGGAGGGGGCACCTACAATATGCCCCTTTAAAATAGATATTACTTATAGATTCTCAAAACCGTTTTAGGAGTTGTTAATAAGTTATCAACTATTGAAATACAGTTCTAAAGTTTTTATGGGTGCAAACATTATGGATCACTGTTTGTAACTATAATAATATTTTGCACATCAGGCCCCTTGATAAGTACTGAAAAAAAGATGCGTCCAACACAATTTATTGTAACGTATTGTGTTGCACATGATCTTGCTCTTATTATATCCAGCAGTTGACAAACATAAAAAAGAATGGGCGCTATGACCCTGAGAATAATGTGGGTAGGAACAGTGAATCTGCGGGGGTGGGGTGGGGGTGGGAGGAGGGGCACGTGGCTAAAAGGAAAAAAAATCCTGTAATATTTTTTGGCCTTTCACCTACAGGTAACTGCTTTTCAAACATAAAGCGCCCACCTTTAATAAAAATAAATGCAAGTGAGACTAATCTGTTGGAAGGGCATTGCTCTGGTAGGAAAAATTCAGTTGTTAATACAATCACTTCAGATGTATGTTGTAACAGGAAGGTCACTGATTTAAATACTGGTTGGTGCACTGGGTAATAGTGACGTGTATTTATATTGATGTAGGCTGGGAATATTGAGCCCCGAATCACGACGGGACAGAATACTGTTACAACAATATGGAGGGATAAAATATCGAAAGGTAAGTTTCTATACATTTTCTATACCTATCTCCACATAGGGTGTATAGACAATATATTGAGTTTTTAATATAGTGATACCAGAATAGCGTACCAAGAATATTGTGATGTGAAAAATATTGTCGACAGAAATATCAAAGGTAGGAATATGTTTTTTATATTCGTAATATTGTTGTTAAAAATTCCCTTGTAGGTGATATAATATTTTCGTTTATTTTTTTAAAATATATATTTTTTAAACTTTCTATGGTACTTTAAAATTTCTTTTCTTTTTTAGTAGCCGGATGCTGGGTTTAAAAGGAAAAAGGGTAGTGGGGGAGATTTTTAAATATACATATATAAAAGTGGTGGTGGTCTAATTGTTTTGGGCGAATGCACAGGACTTGCTACTTCGGCCAGGAACTTAGGAGTTTTATTTTACAACAGGCTCTCGTTTGAGTTGCACCTTAATAAATTGATGTCAACTTCTTTCCAACTTTTGAGGCAACATGGGAAGATTACCCAGCTTATTCCTCAGTATTCAAGGCAATTGCTGTTGCAAACCTTGGTGCTTAGTAGACTGGATTACTGTAATGTCCTGTATATCGGGCTTCCTAAGTACCTTACCAGGAGGTTACAACTTATACATGATGCAGCATCCAGATTGATTTTCGGTAACAGAAACTTTGATAGTGCTTCCTCCCTTCTAAGACAGCGTAATTGACTGCCTATTAAGACGAGATGCCAATTTAAGGCCCTTTGTATGGCTCACAAAGCTCTTTATCTGGCAATCTGGGGCTCATAAGTTTCAGATGTGATTAAAAGATACTGCCATTTCAGACTACTTCGGTCATCCTCTGCAGGTTTGATCACTTTTCCAAAGATTCATAAAGTACGCAGAGGCCTGGAACAAGATAACTTTGGCTCTTCGTTTGGAGCCAGACTTACAAAATTTCCGTAAAGCACTGAAATTTCATTTATTTATTTAGTATTAAATCTGTTTTTATTAACAGAACACAACGAAGATACATGAGCAGAGCGCCTACAACCTATCAGGCCGGCTGACTGCCTTTTGCTCGTACTGTCAGGCAAAGAGCAGTAGAAAGGCTGTTCAATATTAACACAGCAAGCCGCCTACAACCCTGTCGGGCTGGCCGCGTCATAAGAGAATGTCCCTTAGGGAAGGGAACATATGCGATGGACTGTGCCATTTTAGACACAAGGCGCTCAAGGCATAGGGAATGGGGTCCACTGTGGACCACGACTATGAGGAGTGTTCCAACAGTGAACAATAAACTCAACATAAAAAGAAGAGAAGGGAAAAGAGAGAAGAAAAAAACAACAACAAAAAACAAACCCTGAACCCTACCCCTCTCCTCAGTGTGCAAAAAGAAACCCCAAAAAGGTCCAAGCGGCAGCGTCAACTCACAAGTACCCCATGAGGGATTGGGGTCAGCACGCCATGATAACGTAAGTCGCTAGCAATGTACAATCTAAGGGGTGGATGCAGTAGTGTCTGGCACCAGGTTTAGGATACGGAGATAACGCGGGCAAGTCAATTCACGAAATTCAGTGGAAAGGATAGTCAGGAAGGGGGCCCAGATTCTAGCATAATCCTTGTCCTTCCCCGCTGCCACCATAGAGAGCCTCTCCATTGCAAGTAAGTTCCATAGTTGATGTAGCCAGTGAGTGTGTCAGGGACGTTCTCTGATTTCCATCTAGCTAATATAACCCTATGCGCAGCGTTTAGCGCAAGCGCAATGTGTCGCCCCCTAGTCGAGCGCAAGGGAAAAGTGAGCGCATTAGGAAGGCCAAGAAGGGTGTAGGTGGGGAACCGGGGTATGGTGGTGTTAAAGGCCTGGTCGATGTCGTTAAGGATCTGATCCCAGTAGCGTGTAAGCTTTGGGCAATGCCATAGCAAGTGAATGAGCGTCCCAGGGTTACCGCACCCCCTCCAACACAGGCCATCGCATTGAGGCTGCCATTTAGAGAGTCGTTCAGGGGTATAGTACCAATACGTAGTAATTTTATAGGCTGTCTCTGTGTGACCTGCGGAATATGTAGTGTGGTGTGCCCGGTGGAAAATGTCTTCCCACTCCTTATCAGTAAGTGTGCGCTCTATCTCCGCCTCCCAGCGCCTCTGTCCAGCATTGCGAGTCGATGAGGGGGCCGGAGCAAGAAAGGAATAGATTTCGGAAATAAGACTTTTATCGCTTCTTTGTGGAGTATCCATTTCTCAAACGGCTTCATTGGCCGAAAGGCCAGGAGCGTGTCCCAGAGCTCGAGATCAGTGAACCATCTGCGAATGCAGATAAAGGTCCGTATCGGGTAGGTGGTAGTCGGTCTGCAAGTCCTTGAAGGGAATAATTCCGTGAATGTCAAAGAAGTGGCCCACGCGTTTGCAGCCCCCCTCCACCCACCGCGCTGCGACTTTTGTGGTTTCCCCGGGTGGGAAGGCTGGATTCGAGAAAAGCGGGGACATAGGAGACGGGAAGGAGGTCAGATTGGCCCTACGTGAGACCCTGTCCCAGGCCATCATCGTGGGTCGCGTGACTGGCGAGGAGTATAGGCCCCACGCTCGTGCCGCTCGCGGCAACCAAGCATCTCGCCAAATATGGTGGCCCGCAACTGTCTGATCCATAAAGACCCAGTGTTTCTCTGTCAAGGGACGATTCCACTCCACCAAATAGCGTAGTAGGGAGGCTTGAAAATATCGAGTGATATTGGGGAAGGCTAGTCCTCCGTCCTTCTTGGCCCGTTGGAGCTGCGTTTTACGCAGGCGCGGCGAGACCGGGCCCCAAACAAAGCTCTCAAGAGCCGCCTGGATCTGCTGCAGAACGAGAGGCGGGGGTTCCAGTGGGAGTGTCTGGAACAGGTATAGAGCACGCGGCAAGGCATTCATTTTAACTGCAGCCAATCTCCCAAACCATGACAGTGGGAGACGGCGCCAGCGTAGAAGGTCTGCACGGATGCGGGAGAGGAGAGCGGAGTAGTTGGCTTCTGCCGTTTTTGTCAGGCTGGAGTGGAGGGTCAAGCCAAGATACACATTCCCTTTGAGGCCCAGTCAAAGGGAAGCGGAGTTTAAGAATCCCCTCCGTCTGGGGACTGATGGTGAGATTGAGTACTTGAGATTTCTGTGTATTGATATTAAAGCCAGAAAACCGACCAAATATTTCAAGGTCCTGCATGACGGCCGGAAGCGAAGTCAGGGGTGCGTAACGGAAAAGATAATGTCATCTGCGTATAGGCTAATTAGATGATGATCCGAGCCGAAAGAGATGCCCTGCGCCAAAGGATTATCCCGGAGCCGCTGTGCCAGGGGCTCCATATATAGGGCAAAAAGCAGGGGGGAAAGGGGACACCCCTGTCGCGTGCCTCGGCCCACCGCAAAATGGTCAGATAGTAAGCCATTGACTCTGACCGCTGCTTGGGGAGCAGTGTAAATGCTGGCAATCCAGCGTCGAAACGTTCATTTATTTATTTAAACCTTATTCACATGCAGATTTTGTTTCTTGGGCTAAGCACCTGGATGCCCATTGGGTAGTCACACACTCAATAACTTTTAATATGGTTATTCATTTTATTAGATCATATAATTTTAATGTATCTATTTTTTATTGTGTTTGGATGTTTGAATCTAATACATAGGTATTTATATTGTAATACTTTTGTTTTATTCAATTTATGATGTGTAAAAAAGTAATGTTAGTTTTTATTATATATTTTTTGCTGATTTTATGGAGCAGCTGAACCTGAAACTAACTGCTCAAAAACTTTTATAATGGCTTGCGGACCAAAACATTTGAAAACCAGTTGTCTGTCGATCAAAGGAAACAATCAGAAATGGTATTTCAGTTCCCTTATTTGAGGGTAACCGTTGATCACTCGAACACTTGGGCTTCATGTTTATCTGCAAGGAAATTGCATTTCTCTTAAACTGTGGGGTCTCTTTTTAGCTTGGCCTTGAAATTAGAAAGTTAACCAATTAGACCACTACTGGAAATTTAAAAGGAAATATATTTCAGTATTAACTTATGGAGCTTGACTTTGGGGTGATAACAATGTTTCTAAAATGCAGGTGGAGGGAAACATAGTTTTTACACAAATCCTGTGCATCCCTGTATGCAGCCCACAATATGCCGTTCATCAAGAGTTGGGTCTGGATTATGTCAAGGATCATATAAAATTGGCACCATTGTTACTTTGGACATTGATCTAGACTAATGAGCATGCTTCCCTCAACAAAGAAATCATTAAAGACTGTCTGTCGTGTGATTTAGGTAACAAGATTCCCTGGATTCATACCATTAATTCTACCACTGTTTATTTAAGTAGACCTTCTATTTTTCGTGATTCATCTGAGTTGAGGAAAGGGGACAAAAGTTGGCTTATTAAGAATTTTCTGGCTTCGATAGTTAATGAAAGGGAATCAGTAGCGCTCTTGAAACCTTCTCTACCAGATTATGGGGCTTGTTACGATGGCGGTCGGAAAGCCATTGTCGGTTTCAATTCTGACCGGCTGATTATGAATCAGCCGGTCGGAATTTAAACCGAGCGGTCATTCCGGCTGGCTTCCGATGGGCTGAAGGAGCCCATCAGCCAGTCGGAGGCCAGCCTGTAATCCAGAGGGCGGCTTTTCCGCCCTTGGGATTACGATACTCTGTCTCTGGTAGGCTTTCCATGCCAGGCTTTCCGACATGGAAAGCCTGTCAAAGAGCAAGTACGCCCCCTAGCAGGGCCCCCTTCCCTGGGCAGCCTCGGGTTGGTGGCCGAGGGGGTACTGTTAATCCCTGCACCCCATGGCAGGCACATTGAGGTGCTTGCCATGGGGTGCAGGGATTAACACCATCTCCCATTTCCCTTTGGGAGCATGTACTACAGCCGGTTTACGGCCTTAACACATGCTCCCAAAAGGAAATGTCGGAATGCAACAGAACAGTGTTCGGCCGCATCCTAATCAGGCGGTCGGGACCGGCGACCGGAGGGCGGTCGGTCCTATTTCCGAGACACAAGTCCGCCCAATATCGTAATAGGCCCCATTGTTCTTATTAAAAAAATCAACAGGGCCAGAGCCCTGTTTAGACTGCATACCCAATTCCTGGGGGAGGTCACTTTTGGCAAGGTTTTGGCTGGATAATTTCAGGTGACATATGTGCTTCTCGTTGGGGCAATAGGATAAGGCAGGATCTGCAGTTGCCCTTGCGATGAAACTTCCACACAGACTCTGCTGCATTTTTAAAATTCTTTTGTACATTTTTTCAGCACATGTCCTCAAAAAATTCTAGTTCCATTTCTTAAGAAAATCCAGTCTAAGAGGTGCAGGCCGGCCCTTATATTTTTGTAGTTCCTGAGTTGCCTTGAGGTGTGCACGAGAGTTAAGCTTTTTTTTTTATCTGATATCAGGCATTGTAACCCTGAAATGTTTTAAGGCCTGAGGGGTGATTCTTGTTTATTGATAATTTTAACTTGAGACTGTACTTATGTAATGATTTTTGCTCAATAACTTATCTATTTTAGGTTGTGCTTGAAAAAATTGCTATTGAGATCAACTGATTGATTCTTTCAAGATTCATTTTAAATGATAGAATGAAGACTAATTTGATTTGATTTATTTTAATATATTAATACAAAATATATTTTTAATTAATAGTAAAACTCAAACAGTTTTATTAAAAATAAAGTATTTTTTTATTTATATTTAGTTTGTATGTAATTGGTTTAGTGTGCATTGCTTGTTAATTATACAATTAAGTGAGATTTGACTGATTACTAGTGTCAATGGTATATGTAATATTTTTATTGTTGAATCATCATGTGAATCTTAATCATTTTGGAGTTACAATAATACATATGATCCATTCAATAGGTTAAAACGTCTAGAAAGTGGCTTGTAGTGTAGCTGGAATAGTAAATTAGATCCTTTTAATATATAACACTTTCCACAAATATGTTTTTAATTGTAAGGTCTTCAATCTGGGGGCACGCCCCCTGGAGGGTCTTTGGCAACATTCCCAGGGGGGCGCATATGCCTCAGTGAGTACTTGTGAATGAAGATGGCCTGGAAGTGCAACTTGGTTATTTTTGCGCGTTTCCTGGCCATCTTCATTTACATGACAGGTGATGTGTATTATAAAGTAAGGCACCTGTGATCCTGAGCCCTGTAGTGGCGGGGTCAATGGCTTGGCTAAAAACAACACAATATTCTACAAGTATTTTCACGTTCATAGCAACTGCATTTAAAGTAATGCACACACCTAAAAGTGTAAAATAAGGTGCAAAATAAACGCACATTAAACAAATTGATGGGAAATACACTTGTTCACATTATGAAACTTGCTTAATGTGATCACTGCAGATGTCTCTATGAGAGACTAGAAAGTCACAGAACTGAATCCTGGTTGGTGCAGTGCATAATAGTGACTAGTGTATTTATAGTGCTATAAAGTCCCAGAATGTACCGGAAAGCAATGTGAATATGTAAGGCATTATTCTAAAATTGTATTAAACACTGTATAAGATAGGCTGCCACACAATGAGTTTGTGTATGTGATCAGGGCCACTGGGATTATGCAGTAGGGGAGCACCAAAATATGCGTCAGGGCTTACTAAATTATGCCACAAGAACTGGCAAATTATGCTGTATATTGCAGCGCATGTTTTGCTAGTTTTGTTTTATTATTTTGACATTTTTTCACATGGTAGTACTGTCTGGGCAAAGATTTCACCTCACTAGTACCAATTTAACAACCAAATCCAGAAATAAACAACTGAAAGATGACAGTTACCCTTTATGAAGGGCTTCCACTGTGCAAACACGTCACCACGTTTTTAGTAACTTTTGATCCTTTTGAGCTAGAAACAAAAATCTGCTGATTATACTGCATGTGGTCGGTTATGTGGCAAACGCGGCAAATCCATAATTGTGAGAAAAATGCCCATGGCTGCATAATCGCATAATTCCATTGGCCCTGTATAAGATAAAACACGTACTTTCAAAGAATACATATTAGTAAAAGTTAACCAGACGGGACAGTACCTAGTGAAGACACTTTCCAAAACCCAGCATCCTTACATTACCTCTACAAAATAATAATTTGTTGTCATCCTGATGCTTTAAATGACTCCATAAATTAAATCACTTTAGACCCCCTCCTTTATCTCTCACACACAGGTACCTCCAGGTCCCCATTTACAGATCTGGGATGGCTGTTTTTAATAAAAAGAATGGGAACAGTTTTTTATAAAATTACAAAACACAAGGGCATCTTAGTCGTTATACGCCCTGACAAATCTGGCCTCTTTTTACATGCAGATGTCCTTTCAGGTAAGTTGAGAGGGTGGAAGGGATAAGTCCAAAAGGGTCAAATTCAGAGGCCTGATCATCCAGACCCCTAGGGTTTCTGGGTAATGGCCCAACAAAAAGAGGAAAGGAGTGAAATCCATGGATAGCGTCAAAGAGATGGCCCAGAGGAGGCGGCACTATGTGAAATTACTTTTTTTGGTTTATAAACGAGACCGCTTTCCCCCTTCTTCAGAGAGATGACCTGAAGAAGGTGTTGAGAAATGAGGGCTCATTGTTTTTTGTTTTTTTTTAAAGTCCACCACTACAATTAGTACAGCAGGTGCATTGGCACTGGGACAATGGTGTGAGGGGCCACTGCACCCCAATAATGGGTGTGGCACTAGCACAAAGGGATGGGAACCCATTTTCCTTGTTAGCATTGGGGCCCAGATTACATACAACGGGGGGAGATGTGGATATTTTCCCCCTTTTTTCAAAACAAAGGGGCAGACAGTCTGCTTTGGATCTCAGGTCTAGAAATAATGGGCAGTGGAATGGGCAGAGGAGTAGTCATCATTGGTGCTGCAGGTGCAGTAGCACCACGACCCAGGTGTGTGAGAGCCCAAATAAACCCATATTATGACTGCTTAACTCATTCCTTTCATTGCATTAGGACTCTGTGCACCCTTGCTGTTCCCGTGTTTTTTTCTGCATGCGACCTATGGCCCAAAAGAGGGGATAATTGGAGCAGAGGAGACACCTTAGTATGAGGCTTCAGGGTGAGGACAGAAATGAGGATGGGAGGAGGACTTTAGCATGGGCCAGAGAAGTCGCCCTGTTTTACAAGGCAGTAGATCTCATTAGTGAAGCAAACAAAGTGATACTTGCGCCCAGGAGGGTAAAGGGCCCACTGCATCACTATAAAGATTGTCTTATACTTCACAATAAGACATGGGGAGAGCATTAGGGATGAGGTGGGCCACACATGGGTGCTCATTTTTACTGAAAGAGACAGACAATCTGTTTTTAGAATGGAGTGATAGCCAGATGTGGTGGGGAAGGGGTGAAAGAGGCAGAGGGGACAGCCTACTTATCAGGGCTGCAGCTATAATTAGTTTCGAAGGCGCAATTGCATTGAGACCCAAGAGCATGATGACCTCAATTAATGGGAGTAGTGTTTTTGTCTAGTTCAGTGTTTTTGTGTTTGCTCTTTTATATGTCTCTCATTTAGTGTGGGGTATGAGCTACTGAAAAAGTGTCTCATATGTTACATTGGGTGGGAATACTAAATTTGAGCCCCTTCAGTGTGTCCACATCTTCCCTAAAATGATTTAGATTGTCATGGAAATAGAAATATTAAACCCTTTGGTGTCCAATACGTTCCCCAAAGTGGTTTAGATTACAATGAGAATAGCAAATCTGAACCCTTCGATGTTAAAAATATACCCTAAGGTGTCTTGGCACTGCTTCAAAATTGCTGAGATCTGACAACTAAAACTGGTAGGTTTCTTCCTTAATAGTTAAAAATCCATGTTTTTAAAGCTTTCTGGAAAGGCCAGAGGTCTGAAGTCGATTTAATGTTTGCCCGAAGTGCATTCCACAGCTTAGTTTCATTCGTATTAAGCTTCTTCCACCCCAAAAAGTACGCCTAAAATTAGGAACAGCGAGCACAGTTGTCTGGTTGGGTGATACCAGATGAAACTCTGTTGCAGGTGTTTCGGGCCTGTACCATGGAGTGGCTTATGGGTAATACATAGTGCCTTGAAAGTAATTCTCTGGCTAACCAGCAACCAGTGGAGCTTGCGTAGAGCTTGTCTGGCTGATTGAAATTTAGGGATACCCTGTAGCAGACGTGCTGCTGTATTCTGGAGGACCTGAAGCCTAGAGAGGAATTGCTGTTGGATGTTCAGATACAGGCCATTACCGTAATGTAATTTGGACATGACTAGAGCTGTCATGACTGATTTCCGTAAGGTCTCAGAGAGATATGGTAGAATTGTCTTTATAATTTTGATAGTGTAGCAGGCAGAGAAGATGATGGCCTTAACTTGGTCGCCAAATATCAACATGGTTTAGATTGGAGTGGGAATAGAAAATGTGAACACTTGCATGTTTAACACTTTTTCTAGTGTAGTTTAATTTGGTGTGGGAATAGTATGTACTATTCTTTTAATGCCCAAAACGTTCCTAAAAAGATATTTTTAGTGGGTATTGTATATTTTAAAAAATAATATCTAATTTAGTTGATAGTGCATTTTAAATAGGAATATGACAAATAATTAGATTTTATTGAGGTACTGTATGTTTTGTAGTACTAGTAGGTTTGTAGTGTTTCTGTGTTTTGGCATATTAGTAATACACTTGAATAGTTTAACATATATTGTATTTATACATTTTAAAATGATTTACTACACATACATGTATGTAATTTACTTTTTATATGTAATGTTATTTAAAAATAATAGGAAAACATTATTTTGCATACTTTTTTGTAGAACATATTTTATGTATTTATTTTATATATATATTTATTTTTGGGAGTTAAGACATGTTGTAATGTACTTTTTCATGTGATATATTCATATATAGTTCACATTGTTACATGTTATTTCACACACTTTATATTTTTTACATTTATATTATTGTACTCCGACTTTGAGACATTTGGAATCGAAAACTTAACACCAAAATTCCAAATGGTCTCAATACTGATGAGGAACTGGCTGTACATCTGGGGGATTAAACATGGTTTCATCTTTTTTCCACCTTCTCTATGAGCTGTCTTGTCCTTGTAAAACTATTCCCCGTATTTTGCCGTTTAGCTTACCTGATTACAATGTGTACATGGCCACTCATTTAGGGTCATGTTGAACAGAAACATGGTTACATTGTTTAGATGGGCGAGTCACCGGCTGGTACTTGGCTTAGCGTCAACTGTATATGAGTTGGGAGGCTATTTTGGGAGAACAACACTGTTATTAGATTCCACTTCATAGTTTCTGTGTTTTTAATAGTACGTTTCACATGTTTATATTCACATAGGGTTGGGGCGTGCAGTGAGGAGTTTTAGCTGCTGGACACACTGCTGCCTCTCAATGATTGGGGTGGCAGTGCCATTTTCTCCTCTTCTCCTATGCATCCATGGGAGCTGATAAGAAAAGACAGATTTTTCTGTTATTTTCTTCTTTTCTCTTTTTCTATCTTTTTTTTCTCTGATTGGTTATGAATTTGTATATGTGAAGCTCCAACAGCATGGTCTATTTGATGTGCTGCTACTACTACTACAGTGCGAGTGGTCTTGTCACGATTGGTAGATGGGTGAGCTTCTTGCCACTAACCCATCCCACCCTGATTTGACAGGCCTACTGGGGCACAATTGCCATTATTTCCACCAACACTTGGAGATCTCACTTTGCTCAGTGAGACATCAGCAATATGGGAAAATGAAGATATACTTATCAGATATACTGTATCCGCCTTTCTTTGCCCACTGGGGCTGCATAGGATGTCAGTGAGAGCAGCCCTTGATTTCTTGTTGTACTGCTTACACTAATTGATTTTTTGCCCATTAGGGCTGCATGTGTTATCATGGAAGGTCTGTTTTATTACAAGCAGAGTGACTATACACGTACAGCATCCAAGTATGGGTGAACTTCTAGTCACTACATGTTGAAGGGTATGCATATAAATTCTGGAGTTGAATGTGATACTATGTATTACTGGTCTATCTTACTGCGCACAGTTGTCTCGCCCACCACGGTTGCATTCTCTACCATGTGAACATTTGACATGGACCCACCAGGACTGCATACATAACCAGGGAAAGACTGTTCTGTTTAGAGCGGCTTGGCAATGGGCTGGTATCATCCATTACATATCTACTGCAAGTCTATAAATGCTGTGGAGCTATCCTGCCAATTCTGATGTAATTATTTGAGATGCTGTGCATTCCGAAAATTATGCTGTAAAGTATGACCTTTAATGTACAATAAGTTTTACCACATTTAGTAATGGCCGCCTTTTTAACTTAAGTGAGTGAGCTTTTGTGAGCCTGCAAACTGTTTACTATGTTTACATTTTTTGTCTATTTCTTTGTTGTTGACACATTTTGGATCAACCTTGTGACCTAGGTGTGCTAGATGCTGAAACGTGTTGGGTTGTTGGTTAGGTGAGAGCACTGGATTAAATATCTGCAAAAATATTCCAAGTGCCCTTTGGTTTGTTATGCACTGGAATGCGTGTCTTCACTGGAGTGGAGAAGTGACTTGCTTATACTTTTATTAATAAACATTTTTATAACATAATGTTAACATATATTAATAAGAATTAGTAGTTAACTATAATAATCTTGTAGTACCATTTAATATGTATTTTACAAATATTTGTTGTAGATATTTATATATATTTTTACATTTTGAAACATTTTTTACCAACATTTTCCAACACATAATTTTTTTTTTTTTTTAAGTTTTCATCCATTTCTATTATAGTCTTTTTTTAATGTTCATTTCGTGGCTATTTTTTTTTAACCGTTATCTATATTTTTTTACTCTATCAACATCATCAGGCTATTTCAGTTCCTATGAATCGTGGTTCCCTGTTGCTGGCCTACTGGCCTACTGATAAGGTAAGACCACTTTTGGGGTATTATTTGGGGTTTTGGCGGTGTGTGGATGTGGGTAGGATTAGTTAATGTAGGATAATGTATTGGTTTGTTGTGGTAGTGTAGTTTTGTGTTAGGTTGTGTTTTGTTGTTACATAGTCAAGTATGGTAGGTCTTAGAGTAGTATGTGTACTGTAATTACCTTCAATGGTTATTTTTTTGTTGTGAATATAGTTTTTGAATGCATTTTACATTATCTCTTATGTTTTTGTTGTTTATATTATGTGAGGGTGGATATGTTGTGTTTTTGTACAGGTGTTTTGGTCAGAGTGGAAGTCTTTCCTTTTTTTTTTTTTAAAGGAAATTATTTTGATTATATTTAAATTAACATTACTTTTTAATTTCCTTTCAGTTTTCGGTTTTCCAGGAGGGCTTTTTAAATACATTTTTAGCAGGTCCTCACCAGCTAACCCTGCTGCGGGTGTTGCTGCCAGTCTCCACCTCCTCCTGCTGTCTGCCTTATGCTGACTGCTGCTAGGTGCTCCTGCCTGTAAGCAAGCCTAGCCAGCCAGGCAACCAAGCCGCAGTTCAGCCCTTAGGGTTCCTGGTCCCAGGGCAGCTCCCTTTGCTCGGCATTTTTTTTCCCGCCTGCCGCCACCCACTTTCCCTCTACCCGCCTCCCCAGTGCCCCTCCCAGGAACTACATAAAAGAGGCTGCAGTGTGGCTGCACAGCAGACACGCACAGCAGACGCGCCATCGGCGTGCCAAAGGTGCACCAAAGGCAAGTCCGTCTGCGCCCAGTCGTGCCTGGACAACACACCCAGCAGCAGGAACCCTGGCCCTCAGACTCCCACAGGTACTCTGTCAAAGATCTCCACGCCCTGGACCCCGGACGCAACAACAACTGCTGCCTTGCATCTCCTCGCTCTACAGAGGGACCGTGTTCACCTTCCTCCGCTGCCGATTCACCGCCATCGCAAGACCCACCACCCTTGCAGAAACCCGGGCCAAGCCCTCCCCGCTGGCTGTTACCTCCCCGTAATCACTCAGGTGCCTCCTGATCAACGCCAGATCGCTCTGCAACACACCACCAAAGTTTGGGACACAATCTCTGCCCTCGCCCCGACGTGACCTTCATCACAGAGACCTGACTCACCCCCACATCGGCTCCTTACATTGCCACTGCATCACCCAAATGGCTACAAGATGAAACACCGGGACCGCACCAACAGACACAAAGGTGGCATCGCCATCGTACTCAAGGAATCAATCATCTGCACCACCACAAAGACAAAACCAAGCCGATCATGGAACACCTGAACTTCCAACTCCACACCGATGACCAAACCACAATCAAAAGCACCCTCGCACACAGGACTCCTAGGACTACGAACCGGCCTCTGTGATGCATCGCAGAGTTTATCACCCTGTCGCCATCGAATCCGAACACTAAGTCTTCCTTGGAGATCTCCACTTCCACCTGGATGACCCCACCGACACAAACTCCACCGACATCCTGGAATGAATGGAAAACATCGGCCTTATGCAGCTGGTTTCAAACCCCCCGCACAGACCAGAACACACGCTGGACTCTCTCTTCACCTCCAGCAACAGAGTCAGATTTAGCCACACCACAGAACTCACCTGGTCCGACCATTTCATTGTCCACTTCACCATCACTGGATCACCCAGCAGCACCCCCAACTGCCACAGTGCCCCCTTCTGCAGCTAGACCAAAGTCACACAGCACCAGTGGACCGATGTCCTGAGCATCACTCAGCCTGACGTATCCACCAACCTGAACCGGGCAGTAGAGAACTTCAATGCCTGGGTCACCAGCGCTGCTGACCAAGTCGCCCCCATCAAACCATCCAAATCGCACAGATCCATCAAAGAGTCAGTTAGTATACCCCAGAACTCAGTGCAATGAAACGCAGGTGCAAACAACTAGAAAGAGGATGGCGCACCTGCAGAAACGACAATGACCGAGCCACCTTTAAGTGCGCCGTCAACAACTATCACCACCAACTCAAAGACACGAAAAAGGAGGCCCTGGCAAACCACATCAAGGCCAATGCCAACCAGACCAAGGATCTCTTCACCATCATCAGAGAGTTCCGCCGGACATCAGCCACTGAAAACCTGACCCGCCCCCCCCCACAGGAACTCTGCCACGCTCTTGCAGACTAGTTCCACAACAAGATAGCCACCATATACAGAAATGTCGACCACCAACTTCCTCAGCCTCCCCGCGCCCACAAAGACCACAATCGACCACACGCTCACCACATGAGAACAGCTCAGCACACCAAACATCACCGCCTTAATGAATTCCATCCACTCGGGAGCACCCTCCGACCGATGCCCCCATCGACTCTTCAACCTCAGAAGTGACAAGATCAGCAACCAGCTCACCACCATCCTCAATGCCTCCATCACCACAGCCTCCTTATCCGATGCCTGGAAACACTCATAGGTCAGACCCCTCCTCAAGAAACCCTCCACAGACCCCAGCAAGCTCCAGAACTACCGCTCCATCTCACTGCTCCCGTTTCGGTCCAGAGTCCTGGAGAAAGCCCTTAGCCTCCAGCTCACCGAACACCTGGAGAGAAACAGCCTGCTAGACCCCTCCCAATGAGGATTCAGAGCAAACCACAGCACAGAGACGGCCCTGATCACCGCCACAGATGACATCCGACCCTACTAGACAGAGGAGAATTGGCCACCCTGATCTTGCACGACCTCTCCCCAGCTTTTGACCTCTCCCCAGCTTTTGACACTGTCTCCCACCACACACTCATCAAACAACTGTACCAGATTGGAATCAAAGATGACGCTCTTAGATGGATGGCATCATTCCTCACGGAGCGCACCCGGAGAATCCGTCTTCCTCCCTTCACCTCACAATTCAAGCTCCCCATCTGCGGCGTCCCTCAAGGTTCAACCTTCAGTCCGAACCCTCTTCAACATCTACATGACGGCACTAACGGACATCGTCAGAACCCACAACATCAACAGATTTCCCATGCCGACAACACCCAGCTTGTCCTCTCTCATTGAGCTCACATCCCCACTACGAAATTCAGCTTCCACAACTGCATGAAGAACGTCTCAGCATGGATAAAGAACAACTGCCTGCCTGCAGCTCAACATGGACAAAACCGAAGTGCGGATTTTCAGCAGCCACATCTCCCTCTGGAGCGACACCTGGTGGCTAATCAGAACTCGGACCCACCCCCACACCAAAAGACCACACCGTTAACCTTAGCATCATCCTAGACAGCAAACTCTCCATGAAACAACAGGTCAACGCCATCTCCTTAGCCAGCTTTTACACTACGGCATGCTCCACAGAATCTTCCAGTGGCTTCCCTTCAGCACCAGAAAAACAGTGACGCAGGCCCTCATCACGAGCCGCCTGGACTACGGCAATGCACTCTATACAAGCACCTCCAGCGAACTCATGAGAAGACTCCAGACAATACAGAATGCAGCAGCGAGACTGATCATCAACCTGCCCAAAAGGACCCACATTACCCAGCACATGAGAGGCCTCCACTGGCTCCCCATCCACAAAAGATGCCATTTCAAACTACTGACCCACACCTACAAAGCCCTCCATGACCAAGGACCTGCATACATGAACCACTACCTGAACCTCCACCAATCATCGAGAAATCTTTGCTCTGCCCACCTCATCTTCACACATACACCTCGCATCCACCGCTGCCGCACCGGAGGACACTCCTTCTCTCACCTCGACGCCAAGTCGTGGAACACCCTTCACCTCTGAACATCACCCTCGCTGACAGACTTCATGAAGAAGCTCAAGACCTGGCTCTTCGACTGAAACCCTGCAGGCCAGCACCTGGATACCCCCACGGGTGACAAGCCGTGCTATATAAGTACCGTATGATTGATTGATGGATACATTTTTCAGGTATTTTATGGTTGCTAGTACTGTGGAAAAAGTTTGTGGATTTACTTTCTCGTTATTTTGGCATTTTTTGGTTTCTTTCTCCCTATTTTTGTGGATTTGTTTTTCATTGGGTAGAGAAGGATCATGGACATCAGCTACAGAACTGTAAGCTGATTTGCATTTTTTTTTTTGGTGGGAAAAATTTGCTATGTTTATACTTTTGTATTATTTTGTCATTTTAAACAAAATGTCTATTGCATATTTTTTTTATTATGGATGCTGCTTTGGAGTTTTTAAATTGTGATTTATTTTGTTGTATTGCATGTATTCATTTATTTTATTGAACATATTTTATCAGTCATATTGGATATTGTCTAATTTGAAATTTTAAGTTAGACTGAATAATAAAGATCACTTAAATTTGGACAAGTGTATCACAGCTGTCATATAGTTCTTACTCCTATTGTTTTTTATGCCTCCCTGCCCATGCTATACAACACTTTTGACACAGTTTGTGATGAGACTTGTTATATAGAAATGTATATAGGTGCTTATGACTGTATCGCTTTATACTTATATGTATATTTGAAAGCTGAATTTGGATGCCTCGCCAACTTTTATGTACTATTCATCATATTTTCTTGTGCCAGTCACATAAGCAAGTTTTGGTTTCTTTTTTTACGCATCTAAATCAATAAAAATGTTTGGAAAAGAAGAAAAAAGATAATTTAAATAATATTTATAAATAAATATATTCTTTTTGTTGGTCTATGCTGGATTTTAGATTCAGTTGAATTGTTAGATGATTTATAGTATTGTTCTTGCTATGCTTTCTAGATAGTGTAGGTCTTTCTTATTTGTAAAGAGTTTTCTTTGTTTTGTAGCATTTTGTACATTTCTTTGGTCTGTTTGGATATTTTAGGTTTAGTTTCAGTTAAAGATTGCCATATTCTAAGTTCTTGGTAGCTTTGTTATTTTTGAAGGATTTCTAGGAATTAGCACAGGGTACGATGACTTCGGCTTAATGTGGCTTGGAAAGCAATCTGCCATCCTTCCACTGCATTGTTGGTTTTGGCTTGTTGGGCCGGGGTGTTGTCATAGACATTCCACCATGGTATTTGAAGCTTGGAATCTTGCTTGTGGCAATAACGATGCAGTCTGCCAACTAAAATGACTTTGAAATAGTCCATTAGGGCACTTTTTTGTTCGTCGGTTTAGTAGTAGGGGGATTCTATGATGAGGTTTTAGTGGTGAGCTACTTCTGGGACTAGTGCATATGTTAGGGCTAAGACGTTTTTTATTTCTTAAGAGATTTAGCTGTTTGTTGCATATTTTACACTTGAGCAGATTTTCGGCGGTGCCTCCATATCCTTTGGTGGAAATGGTAATAGCAGCGTTATATAGATGTATGGAGTAGATTTTTAAAATTGTTTGCACCATTGCTTGTTCGAAGTCTATTCAGATATTTTGGAGGGGGGTAGTAGTTAGTTCTTATTTTAATTTCGCCTAATATTTTGTAGTAGGTAGTACTTTGTTAGGAAGCAGAGTGTAAATTGAAGTTCATGTTACTGTTATGATATTGTGTGGTGTATATATGTGTGAATGGTGAAGGCCACGATTTAAAAGTGCCATCCATCATCCACTTTTGGGTTTGGCTGAGGAGGTTATTATCTGTTGCATGTATTATTATTCTCCTGCCATTACTTTATTGTCGTACAGTAAGAAGGGTTCTTTAGTATGTGTAGTGATTAGATTTTCAGGAATCCCTGTGTCTTGGTATCTTCTGAGGGCTACAGGGGTTTCTCTTCTGGCCTTTTTGATTCGTGTTATGAATCTTTTTAAATTGGTGATTCCTGGATTTAGGATATAAAATGGAATAACGCATGCCTTTACCACCCAGTCTTTACAACACATATACCATCGCCAAGCATGTCTTTCCCTTTCTACACGTCTATACCACGAACATACATAGGATTACAATAAAGTAACCATTACCACGCATATCACTACTATGCATGCATTTACCATGCAAACCTTAACACTTAATTTAAATGGTAAAAAAATTACAATTAAAGATTTGAAAAAATACATATTTAGCCAAAAACATTTAAATATTTAAAAACGTATATTTTTACGAACATAAAAAACACTCTTGCTTAGATCATATATGTGCAGCAGAAAACAACAGATCTTAAAACAGAACAACATATTGCAACAATATGCAAATGTTTTTAACCTTTTCAAGAAAACCACAGTAATGAAACTGTGTTTTTAATTTCTGCACAACATGCAACTCTATCCCAACCAACATGGTGGACAAAGTCTCTGAGGAAGGTAAAATACATGTCAAAAAAATACTTACAAAATATTTATACTTTTACTCACGTTTTTGTTCACGAAAAACACAGATAACAACAATTATTTTACCACAAATTGTAGTTAAACCTTACTAAACATATTAAAACAGGTGTCCACCATTTTGTGATCAGTGGTACACTGCCTTCTGTAGTGACCACACACAGTGGAGAAAGCAGGACTACTACAGAGACACTATTCGAAACAGTGGCATCTAAGTAGAAATAAAAATGTTAGTACATGGTAAAGAAGAAAAATATATTAAAGCTAATTAATTTTAATAACATTATTTAACATTTTCACGATTTCTTTTTATGGATTCTACCACCTTTAGGACCATTGTGATTTGTCAGTGTGTAGAAATTTGTTAAAACTGTAAGTGAAAATAAATTTCGAAATTACATTTCAAATAGCAAAACAAAAGCTTGCAGTATAATACAGAAAATTCTATTTTTTTTTTCACAAACAAGATGTATGCCAAGATAAAAAATATGCAGTAACTGTGTGAACCAATTACTATTCCAAATCAAATAAGTGTTACCTGAGGGAAGGTGCTGGACAGTGGCTGGGCGGGGAGATTAATATTCCTACACCGCCAAGTGTTGCCTCAGGGAAGGTGCTTGACAATTGCTTGGGGGCAAATTTAATATTATTACTCTGCCAAGTATTGCCTCAGGGAAGGTGCAGGACAGTGGTTGGGGGACAAGTTTACTATTACTATTGTGCCAAGTGTTACCCCAGGGAAGGTCCTGGACAGTGGCAGGGGGTGCAAAGTTACTATTCCTACTCCATCAAGTGTTGCCTCTGAGACGTTGCTGGTCAGTGGCTGAGTGCTATACTATTCCTACTCCGCCAAGTGTTACCTCAGGGAAGGTGCTGGACAGTGACTGGGGGCAAATTTACTATTCCTACTCCGCCAAGTGTTACCTCAGGGGTGGTGCTAGACAGTGGCTGGGGGGCAGATTTAAGTGTTTTACAAGCATAAAACATAAAAAGCAATTTAAGAAGTAAAACTGAAATGTACATTTTTGATCTCAGATTAACATAACATACATATAACTTTTTTCTACATTTAGTTGAAAAATAACTCCACGCTAAAGAAAATAGAGTGAAAAAACAGCTTACAACAACTTTAATGAAATACTCTCACAGGTAAAAACAAATCCAAAATTACATAGCATTACTTTAACATAGATATTCAATCCAACAGGAACCAATTAACCAAAAATGGTCTTGCAGCACAATAACAAAACAAGTTTTTTACCTAATGCATTGTTAACAATTAAACATTATTTTTCCATCTTTAACTCATAACAGAATCTCAAGGAACCATCTGGTCACGAAGATCTGAAACCACAAACCAAAGAGAAAAATATCTCCAACAGAACAGACCAAACCTTCATTACAAAAAAGGTAATTACTATTCTTAAAAAACAACTTTTTCTTTAAATTTCAGAAAACTAACTTTTCTTTTCAGCAAATAAACTATGACATTTTAATCCAGGCATGTTATTGAAACGAATACATTTTTTTAAATACCATAGGTGCAACAAGAGTTCCAGACAACTAATGTGAAACCTTTACAAAACATTTTACTAAAACATTAATTTTTTATTTCAGAAAATGGAAAATCGACAAGCTGCATTTACAATGATTACCTTTACTGTAAGAAGAGATTAACTGAAACCAGGAGTCATTGGAGGTGTGTTGGGTATTTCTCATCCCGTGGCAAAGCCGGTTACCCTTGGTAATATTGTTGAAAGAACTACTTAATATAACCACTCTGCCTCTGCAATGGAGATTGAGTTTAGAGAAAATGCACAGCATATTAAAACTCTAGCTGCCACCACCAATGAACCCTGTGGCTCAGTTGTGAGGGAGGTATCCCAGAACATCCCCATACATGTTGTGAGTGGTATGCCCACAATCCCCAATTTGAGATGAATGATACAACGAAAACAACAGGAGAGTAAACCCCTGAGAGTAACCCCCTGAACCTACTCGGATATTAACATTCCTCCTGAACTTACTAAAACCTTCAACCGAGAATCTTTCCTACTATATGATAATGAAAACCCTCTCAAACGCATACGAATTTTCAGTACCGTTCATAATACAGTTACACTTGAGAATAATGAAATTTGGATGATGGATGAAACTTTTAAATCAACACCCCATCCATTCACCCAAATTTATACTATTCATGCAAATATAAATAACACCACCATACCTTTAATTTATGGCATACTGCCTGATAAACATTCCTCAACATATACTGAATTTTTATCAGTTGTAAAAAACAAAAATATTATCAAAGGTCCTAGGAAAATAATAATTTACATTGAATTACAAATGGTAAAGACTATTAATTATATTTTCCCAGATACCCAAATTCAAGGATTTATTTTCACTTTTCCCAGGTGTATTTGAGAAAAATTCAGAAAACATCCTTAGTTGAGGAATACATGACAAGCAGTAAACTACAATATGAACTTAAGAAACTAACAGCTTTGTGTTTGTAACTCCTGAATGTATGGATGAAATCTACACCTTAATTATAAAATCTGACTTTTTTTACCCAAAATGAGGACAAATTGGCATCACTTCTCAATTACTTTGAAGAAATGTGGATTATCCATCTAAGCAGGTTGAGTCACAGAAGGAAACTACGTTTTCCAATTGAGTTGTGAAACTGTTACTCAGACTGTTTAGAGGGAGGTTCAAAAACCAACAATTCAATAGAATGATTTCATAATTCATTGAACAGCAGTATTGGTAAAACCCACCCTAACCTATCCCATTTCTTGGAAAGTTTGAAAAAAACAAAGCTTCCAAGAAAAGAAAATGGTACAATCTGTCAGGTACTCTGAATCCCAGAGTTTCTTAACAAAAAGAAAAGAAATGTCAGAGAGACTATTGGGTAAATTCTACAATTTGCTTTGATGGGTGCTTTAGGGTATCTAGGCAATCATGTATACATTCTACACTATTAAAATTAAAAACAACTTCTGGTGAATCCTCTCCTGTTTAAACACTCTAAAATCAATTAAATTGGCATTTTTCACAATTCTTCTTTAAATAAAATAATAAGTATAAACCCTACCTGCAGAAGTCTTCTTTTTTCAACTGTTGGTGTTTTTCCTTAACTCCACTCATCAACAATTAGAAGCAATCCGATGAAGAAAAAAGAACAATCCAAGTCGAAAACCAAAAATATTTCATTCCTGGATAATTGTTTTAAAAAAATCAACCCCTTCTTCCCCTTATACAGGACATCAAAATTCTGGAAAAAAACATGAAGTTAGTTAAAAAAATTACATCCCTTTTACAAAATGTAAAAACCAATATCTGAATACGATCCTTTTCTTCTTTTGCCTGGAACTACTTCATACTTCCTGGAGTCGAAAAGTTTTTGTAAAATACACAACGCAAAATGTTTTTTTTCAAAGTTACTTTTTATTAAATAGTATTTAGTCAAGTCAAAATACTTTATTTCAAGTACTTCAAGTAATTCATTCTTACAGAAATATTACACATTACCCAATTCAGTAATATAAACAATCACAAGTATCATAAAATCAGTAGTGTGCAGCACACAGTCGGATCAATTCAACCAACATGACTTTGGCTTATAAAGGATATAGCAGTAGGAGCATTTAAAATTTCTCCACACTAAAACTCAAATGAGGTCAACTGCCCAGAATCATGCATATATTAAAAACGTTTTAAAAAGCAAGAACGGGACTAATTAACCAGCAGCATGCACCTTGTTTTGCCCAAATAAAACATTATAAAGTACAGTGTGCATAGCAACTTTGCAATCGCAAGGGAATCTCTTAATCAACCTTACTGATAAGGTGAAATTTCCCATCTCTAGACCCATCCTTGTCAGGGAAACCTCTTAGTGTGGTCAACATCTGCTTGCCAGTTAGAGACACAACACTACCGACCTGAGGGGAGTGCCAACCTCGGTCTTAAAACACTAAGAGGATTGAAGCCTAGCATGGGATATTGTAATTTTGCACAGGTATTGACCAGTGGCAAAGGCTAAATCCTGATATCTGAGGCCACATATCAAGTTTAGACCCATTTCTCTTGAGCGTATCCCATAAAACAGGCCAGAGAATCTTCTTCCTTTCCTTGAGCAAGAATGCACAGTCTATCAATAGGTAGCTTGCTGAATATTTCCTACCCCGCTTACAGGGGTATTGGCCATGGTTCTTGGCTAGTTCCGTTTTTAGCACTTGTATTCACCGACCAGGGTCAATTCCCACCCTCAGCCGCAGAATTTTGTTTCGTAGAAACGTATCTGGGATTTTATATAAGTACAGGAAAAGGTCCATACTCTCCTGGGAAGTTAGGAAGGGGGTAACTGAACTCTTAACCCTGAGATACTGAAGGTCCTCCCTCCAGCTGGTTTCGATAGCACATTGCCTGAGGGTGCTCTTTATTTGACTGATTTGAGCTGCTTCGCCTCCTTCAAGGTGCATGTGAGGGACTCCCAGGTGCTTAAATATTCCTGTCACAGGGTTCCTCTTACTGGGGAGAATTGACAATATCTCAGGTAAAATTAGCACCGACAGTTAATCACCTGGGATCCCATTTTTGATTAAAAAAATTAAAACGTAAGGCTCTGGCATCTGTCAGCGCACTCCAGGCTACGGTTCTCAACTCCCACCTTACAGCTTGGATCATCGAATTTGTAGGTAAATCAAGGAGCAATTTCAAGGAATTACCTTCTAAGCCTTCCCATGAGACCCGTCTATCCATTGCCAGCACCTCCGCTCCATAAAGAGCCTGGGGGATTTGTTTGCCCTGTGTGACTTTACTTAGTGGATCAAAGGTACAGCTGCCATATTTACGATCGAACCTTTTCAGGCCATTCACTTCTGCTGATAGTACAAGTCTCCGGGAAGTCATATGTTTATCCCACCTCAAATCATTTTAGAAGATCATGCATGCCCAGATACTTATACTCTCTGACCTGCTCCAGCCGCATGTTAGCTAAGAACCAAGTAAATTTATTTTTCTTTCTAGTGAAAAACGTTTTTGTCTAGTCAACATTTATTGTTAGTTTATTTTCAAGACAATAAGACTTTAGGGCATTTAATTTTTGTTGGAGACCTATAGGCATGAGATCCACCATCAGCAGATCATCCGCGTACATAAGGCAGCTGATATATCTATCCCCAATCTTTGGAGAGTAACTAGGCGTGTTACGTAACATCTGGAGGAGGTCTGCCATGAACAGACTTAGCAGCAGGGGCTAGAACACACCCCTGCTGTAAGCCGTTCTCAACCAGGATATTCATTGACAGGCTACCTAGCCCGTCAAGGTCGACTTGGACCCAATTGCCACTATGAAGCTTCATCACAAGACCTAACAGGGCTCCAGATATATTCCACTACTTGTATTCACCGACCAGGGTCAATTCCCACCCTCAGCCGCAGAATTTTGTTTCGTAGAAACGTATCTGGGATTTTATATAAGTACAGGAAAAGGTCCATACTCTCCTGGGAAGTTAGGAAGGGGGTAACTGAACTCTTAACCCTGAGATACTGAAGGTCCTCCCTCCAGCTGGTTTCGATAGCACATTGCCTGAGGGTGCTCTTTATTTGACTGATTTGAGCTGCTTCGCCTCCTTCAAGGTGCATGTGAGGGACTCCCAGGTGCTTAAATATTCCTGTCACAGGGTTCCTCTTACTGGGGAGAATTGACAATATCTCAGGTAAAATTAGCACCGACAGTTAATCACCTGGGATCCCATTTTTGATAAAAAAAATTAAAACGTAAGGCTCTGGCATCTGTCAGCGCACTCCAGGCTTCGGTTCTCAACTCCCACCTTACAGCTTGGATCATCGAATTTGTAGGTAAATCAAGGAGCAATTTCAAGGAATTACCTTCTAAGCCTTCCCATGAGACCCGTCTATCCATTGCCAGCACCTCCGCTCCATAAAGAGCCTGGGGGATTTGTTTGCCCTGTGTGACTTTACTTAGTGGATCAAAGGTACAGCTGCCATATTTACGATCGAACCTTTTCAGGCCATTCACTTCTGCTGATAGTACAAGTCTCCGGGAAGTCATATGTTTATCCCACCTCAAATCATTTTAGAAGATCATGCCCAGATACTTATACTCTCTGACCTGCTCCAGCCGCATGTTAGCTAAGAACCAAGTAAATTTATTTTTCTTTCTAGTGAAAAACGTTTTTGTCTAGTCAACATTTATTGTTAGTTTATTTTCAAGACAATAAGACTTTAGGGCATTTAATTTTTGTTGGAGACCTATAGGCATGAGATCCACCATCAGCAGATCATCCGCGTACATAAGGCAGCTGATATATCTATCCCCAATCTTTGGAGAGTAACTAGGCGTGTTACGTAACATCTGGAGGAGGTCTGCCATGATCAGACTTAGCAGCAGGGGCTAGAACACACCCCTGCTGTAAGCCGTTCTCAACCAGGATATTCATTGACAGGCTACCTAGCCCGTCAAGGTCGACTTGGACCCAATTGCCACTATGAAGCTTCATCACAAGACCTAACAGGGCTCCAGATATATTCCACTGCTGGAGTTTTCACCAAAGTGTGCCTCTGTCCACCCTGTCGAATGCCACTCAGAAGTCAACGAAGCAGCAGCAAAGGCCACCTGCCAACTCCATGACTTCCTTGCGACTCCCCACAGCGTGAGACAGTGGTCCATCATTGAATGGTTTGGCCTGAAGCCTCCTTGCTCCACAGGGATCAGTCCAGTGTCAAAAGTCCAGGCAGCTAGGTGTTTTAATAGTGTTTGAGCAAAGGGTTTAGAGGGAATATCGAGGAGGGAAATCAGACACTAGTTAGCAGGCTGATCCATTTTGCCTTTTTTGTGCATGGGCTTCACTATGGCTCCTTTCTATGAGTCTGGGAGGATGCCTGTATACATTAACCATTGGAAGAACAGACTCAAAATTAGTCCCCATTTCCTAAGATCTTTCTTAAATATCACAGATGGGAGACCATCCCGGCCACCAGCCCTAGAGGCTTTCACATTACTGATTATTTCGGACAGCATTACTGCCGTCTGAGTGTTTGTAATTACTTCTACCTCCACTTCAGAGCTGGCCCGGGACGCTGACAAATTCTCAGAGTTTCCACCACTGTATAGAGAGTAAAAAAAGGTATACCAATCTTCCTCAATTATCTGGGCCTCTAGGGAAGATGGTGATGAGAGTTACAGAGTTCACTAGCCGCCAGAAGCACTTACTATTCTTATCGGCAACGGCAGTGAGCATTAACTCACAAGTTACCTCATAAAACTCTCTTTTTTTGTGGGCACATAGATTTCAATAGACAGTTTTCAAAGCCACCACGACTGTTCTAAAGTTGACTTCACTTGGATTTAACTTAGAGTGTCAACAACTCCTGTTTACTGCTCTTCTGCCCTCCCGACAATCATCATCAAACCAACTATTCCCCTTACTTCTTGTACCACTAGTTGGGTGAGGGCCTCCCTTTGCCAGTTTGAAATGGGCTAGTTATTGCTTTGTTAACCTATAATACCAATTCAGCGCATCTTGACCTGCTTCCAGGTCGTTGACCTGCTGTATTTATAAAAGAAATGCAAAAACAATTTGATGGACAGAATGCAGAACAATGTCATACATTCACCCCAGTACAGAGATCTGGGCCTAAATCCATCGTTTTTTTGCTCACCATGCCATTCCAGTTTGGATTTAACCCAGATCTCTTGACTGGGGGTGAATGTTTTGATTTGTTCTGCATTCCGTCCATCAATTGTGTGTCTTTTGCTTCCTTGCCCTAAGTGCGCCGGGTATGCCCAGACGTGGGTCCCGGGCTCACTGTGCCACTGGAATCAAGCTATCCTGGCTGAAGAGGGGTGAAACCCCAAAACCGGTCCTAGGATGCTTGTTTCCAGTCCAGGGAGGACCTGGCTTGGCAGTTTGGGCTGGACTGTTCCCATGAGGCACAGGGTCAAGACTGATTTGCATATGGCCAGGTTTAAACTGGGGTGGCATGGTGAGCAAAAGAATGATGGATTTAACCCAGATCTCTTGACTGGGGGTGAATGTTTTGATTTGTTCTGCATTCCGTCCAACAATTGTGTGTCTTTTGCTTCTTCACCCTAAGTGCGCCGGGTATGCCTAGACGTGGGTCCCGGGCTCACTGTGCCGCTGGAATCAAGCTATCCTGGCTGAAGAGGGTGAAACCCCGAAACCGGTCCTAGGATGCTTGTGTTCGGTCCAGGGAGGACCTGGCTTGGCAGTTCGGGCTGGACTGTTCCCATGAGGCACAGGGTCAAGACTGATTTGCATATGGCCAGGTCTAAACTGGGGTGGCTTGGTGAGCAGAAGAATGATGGATTTAACCCAGATCTCTTGACTGGGGGTGAATGTTTTGATTTGTTCTGCATTCCGTCCATCAATTGTGTGTCTTTTGCTTCCTCGCCCCTAAGTGCGCCGGGTATGCCCAGACGTGGGTCCCGGGCTCACTGTGCCACTGGAATCAAGCTATCCTGGCTGAAGAGGGGTGAAACCCCGAAACCGGTCCTAGGATGCTTGTTTCCGGTCCAGGGAGGACCTGGCTTGGCAGTTCGGGCTGGACTGTTCCCATGAGGCACAGGGTCAAGACTGATTTGCATATGGCCAGGTCTAAACTGGGGTGGCATGGTGAGCAAAAGAATGATGGATTTAACCCAGATCTCTTGACTGGGGGTGAATGTTTTGATTTGTTCTGCATTCCGTCCATCAATTGTGTGTCTTTTGCTTCCTCGCCCTAAGTGCGCCGGGTATGTCCAGACGTGGGTCCCGGGCTCACTGTGCCACTGGAATCAAGCTATCCTGGCTGAAGAGGGGTGAAACCCCAAAACCGGTCCTAGGATGCTTGTTTCCAGTCCAGGGAGGACCTGGCTTGGCAGTTCGGGCTGGACTGTTCCCATGAGGCACAGGGTCAAGACTGATTTGCATATGGCCAGGTCTAAACTGGGGTGGCATGGTGAGCAAAAGAATGATGGATTTAACCCAGATCTCTTGACTGGGGGTGAATGTTTTGATTTGTTCTGCAGTCCGTCCATCAATTGTGTGTCTTTTGCTTCCTCGCCCTAAGTGCGCCGGGTATGCCCAGACGTGGGTCCCGGGCTCACTGTGCCACTGGAATCAAGCTATCTTGGCTGAAGAGGGTGAAACCCCGAAACCGGTCCTAGGATGCTTGTTTCCGGTCCAGGAGGACCTGGCTTGGCAGTTCGGGCTGGACTGTTCCCATGAGGCACAGGGTCAAGACTGATTTGCATATGGCCAGGTCTAAACTGGGGTGGCATGGTGAGCAAAAGAATGATGGATTTAACCCAGATCTCTTGACTGGGGGTGAATGTTTTGATTTCTTCTGCATTCCGTCCATCAATTGTGTGTATTTATAAAAGAAGCATCACCTTTACTTTTGTTTTTCAAACCTATATTATAAAAATAAAACTAACATACGAAAACAACCTGCATGTGGATCTACAGGTTAAAAAAATCAAAATACAAACTTGCTTTCAACATTAAAACCATTAACTACTTCCTTCTTTCTCTCCTTACAATAAAAGTACTAGTTTATATATGCTGCTAGACTGCGCACAGATATGAATGGATTTGTACAAATTTGCTCGCAAATTGAAGCTTTGATCCAGCGCGTTACTAGCAATGAGCATTCATACACAAAATACTCACTTGGGCCCATACATTCATACTACACTAGTAATTTTCGCTGGTGGATCAGTTGTACTCTTTATCAAAATCCCTGCTACCAATTACTTTTCTTGATTGAAGAGTAATGACTTAGCAATGGACCCCCTGCTAATTGGGAAGTTTAAAATGAGTGACATTCAATACAATTCATAATTCCCGAAATAATCACTGAGTCAGGAAGTTTTAAAATATTTATCTAAAGATTTAGCAGAGTAAAATACAGAACCACATGATACTTAAATCGTGTATCAAGGATGAAGCATAATAATCAATTATCGATCAATGACGGTCCCTTAGGAAAGAAGAAGATAGAGACAGCAGCGCAACTAAGGATTGCATTTATATTTACCTAAAAGTGCGAGAACCAAACCCCTTGGCCAAGGAGTTGGAAAGATAGGACCCTGGAAGGATGAAGAGCAAAGACCTCCTCCCGGATCAGGACAGGACTGATGGCCTCTCTATCAACGACGCCTGCGCTGCTCCCTCTCTGGTACTTGGCTTCTCCTCGAATTCTTCCGTGACTTCCTTCTAATGGACTCCGCCGCCCCCACCTCAGGACCTCTCTGGACAGCGGTTTAGTCTGCAATCGATCAGCTCGTCGAGCACCAAAAGCCTGGTCTGTGCTAGCATCTCTCCTCGAACACGAACTAACTTAATTAGCTAATACTATATCTATTATACCCTTCTACGCCCATGTACCTCCCCTAAATGTTGCAGAATTATGGGCCCACTATTTCTGATTGGACAGGGACAGGGGGTTGATCCTCACACCATATTGATTTTATTCAATTTCTTTAGCCCTTTGTTTTTAGAATACCGCCCCTCACTTTTAATACATTTGCTTTATTTCCCACCCGTCTCATGACAAAGTTTATACATTCTTCATGTACATTGTTGCATATTAGTTGGGACATTCATGAATACTGCAATATTGGCCATCAGGTCATGGCCTTGGACGACGTCCAGGTTGACTTCATCCTTCCTCTCTCTGGGCAGCCATGCAGGACGCATGCGCAGAACAATGCCTCTCGAATTTCAGTTCACCAACCCCAGGCCCAATTTAATTTACGAACTAATAAAGTCAAAGAAGAAAATATTAAAATCACAGATAAATTGTTTCACTGTATTCCCACTCTTTCTACTCTATTCCCATTTACTTATAAACTCTATCCCGCATTAGTAGCGTTAGAATACCACAGTTTAAGTGCAACATGAGAGCAAGCTGTAGCATGTGAAAACATAAAGCAGCCATTTTAATGCACACTGCGCAGAAGCAAGAGTTTCCCTCCAAGCAAAGAAAGACGTCACACCACGTGATATGGTTGAGACATGCGCAGTAAAGTTCCCGCGCTTTAGCGCCTATTTTAGAATAGACAAGCGTTACTTGTTAGTTAAAACACATAAGCAAGCTTCCTTGCTACTTATATTTGTGTGTGCAGTTGTTAGTATGAACAATACAAGTTTAATACATTAATACTTATGAGAAGATTGCATTCGAGCAAGTCTTATTTGTGAGTCCTTGCTCCATCAGCTTTATAAGGTTAATGCCCTGAAAAAGCCACAGGAGACCTGCATCTGCCTACCAAGTAAGACAAAGAACGCACTTACTAATTGGTGACATTGAAACCCTTCATACTTTCTATGATTTGGGCAATTCTGGGGAAGAAACTACATTTGGGGAACTCTGTGAACCCTTTTGTAACCGATTTACCCCTCTCATATGGTATGACACAGGGGCTAGCAGTGAGACAACTTTTAAATTACCCTCTAATGCATAAAATAACATATATACATATATATATATAAAGATATATATATATATATAATTCAATTAACCATACTTATATATACTTACCAAAAAGCGTGGTAAAGGCATGTGTGGTAAAGGAATTTGTGATAAAGACATATGTGTGGTAAAGGCATGCGTTGTAAAGGCATATGCATGATAAAGATAAAGCTGCATGGTAATTGCACTGTGTGGTTACGGCTACGTGGTAAAGGCTGTTTCCCCTGTGGTGTGCTTAGGAACTTTCAAGAGTACATTTCTTAAGATTCTTGCTGTGGATTCCTGGGAGCTAGTCGTTGCTACTCTCAGGTCTTGTAACAGGTCTTACTTCTATCTGTGTTTTATTTGGGGGCTGGTTGCGCTCTTTAATATTTTATGACATTATTTCTAGTTGTAGCCCTCCCATAACCAGCATTAACAGAGTATTCAGTGCATTTCCTATGAATATTCCCTGTACTTGTGCTCTCCTGTCTGTATGTATATCCCATGTGTGATAATTATTTTTTGCCTTTCTGGGAAGTGATGCACGTGGCTATTTCTTACATTGTATCTGTAAATGTTATAAGTATATATTTATCACTTTCCGATTAAAATGTTTTTAATTTACAGTTAACATTTTATATGTATTTCACTGTTCACATTTTATACTTACATGGTTGCTATCATTTTAAGTTGATGCTTTTTTTCTCTTCTGTCAAGGGTCAGATGGCGCTTTTTTCACTGTTGGATAGAGAAGGTTTGTTTGAATTTTATATTTAAAACAATAGTTGCGTTGTAAATATTATTAATAATATAACCCACATATTATCCATGTTTTGCAATCACCCATATGCACAGGAAGGGACATCACTGAACATCCCATCGTCCATCTACACAGGAATTTACATCACTGGTTTCCTGCCCACCATACTCTGCGCTCCTCCCAGAACCTATTTAGTGGCAGCTGCAGTGCAGACGAGTAGCAATCACGCTGTAAGCGGGCCAAAGGTAAGCTCTTCTATACCTGGACTGTGCCCAGCATGAGGAACCATGGTTCTCCTCCTACCCACTGATACCCTGCTGTGTTCCTCCATGCTCTTAACCCAGGCTGCCACTTGCTGCACTGCTGCCATACCATACCACAGAACAAAGGAGTGTTCACTTGCTCCTTCTGCATGTTCTCTCCCACACCTTACCCCACCCACTCACATACCAACAGCACCCAGCACCCCACTCACTCATGCTCACACAGACTGAACACCACTCAAGCTAAACACCACACTCACATGCATGCTCCTCAACACCCGTTCACTCATCACATGCCAGGGTGATATGGGACCTACTGCGCAACTACGATCATGCCCTGCTCTTTCTTGCAGAAACATGGCTAAACCCAACCTCTGCAACGGACCCTTGCTACAACCATCCCCACTGGCTACAAGATCGTTAGGCAAGACCGCCAGCATCAACATATTCAAAGATACCATCAGCTGCACCAACTACACTTACACCCCCACCAGCTCCATGGAACACCTCACGTTCAAGATACATGTCACAGCCAACTTATCACTGGGCAGAACCCGTGTATACAGACCACCTGGACCCCCCACCAATTTTTCCAGCGACATCTCAGACTTCGTGGCACTCCTCATTATCAAAGCCAGTACTTTCATCCTCCTAGAAGACCTTAGAAGACTGCACTAACCTGTAGTGTCAGGTGAGTTAGCAATGATTGAGTCCTTTTGACTCCTGATGGACTCCATAGACATGTGGCGTAAGTTTTAGAGTGTAGTGAAGTGAATGCAGGTTTAAAATGTGAGGTTTGCTCTGTGTGTGACGTAGTCATTAGCGGATACCCAGGCTGGGGAGGATGCTACAACTGGAGATGAGATAGGGGATAAGTAACCCAAAGAGCGAGAGTGCTGTCCCAGAGAGTTTGCCGTGGTCCAGCAAACTGCTCTTGCGTGCCACGTGTGCCTTAGTTGAAGTGCTGAATCGACGTTTGGTGAATGTGTAGTCAAAGCCCAACTCCTACCAGTGTGAAGTATTTGAAGTTAACAAAAGCCTCACTGAGAAGTCTACACATCGTTGGCCAAGAACCTGCTAGTAAGGCTGTAAAGGGTGGTACCGTGCTACTACCCAACTTAATGCTATACTTCATACAGAGTAATAATGTTAAAGGTGGATACAATCAAGTTTTGAAAGAGCAGCAAATAGCGACAGCAAATTGCAAAATAACGCTTGGGTCAGAAGCGCTGCTAGGCAGAGATCAACCAGGTGTCAGACAGTACAAAGAGACGCCTAAAAGCAAAGCGATTCAGATACAAGAAACAGTCAGCTGCTTATCAGAACTGAGTAAAGAGAGTCATCATACCACAGCGTTGGGGGAAGTGGCCCCAGAAGAAGTCCCCGGGCGTGTGCTAATGGAGCCGTCCATACACGAAGCAGCACACCACCAAAGCTGCCAGGTGGCGGCTCAGAACAACTCCAGAGGTCTCCAGAAAAGTGAAGGGCTCCAGTGGAGAACAAGAGGGAGGTCAAGGTTCCACAGACTGGCCAAGATGACCCAGAGGCCAGCACAGGGCTTTAGAGATGTTATGGATGAAGCAGATCCAAGTAGACAGCACACAGTGTCAGAGAGTACTCCACTCTCAATGTCAGCCAATCTCACAAATGGTTACAATGCCACCACCTTCCTGAAACCACCACCACTACCATTTAATACTGCCAAAAGCTGAGTATTGGTGACAGATGGACTGCTTGGATAGAAAAATTTGAGGACTTCATTGGTGCGCTAGAAAAAACAGAAAACAAGAAGCTTATCAAATACCTTAAGAATCTTGCTGGTGAAGCTGTGAAAGAAGTCAAAGAAATTGCCACGAGCAAAATTACATACCGTCAAATCAATGAACTCTCGAATCTCAAGTTCAATACAATGCCAAATGTAAATTACAAAAGGTACATTTTCAGTCAAGAATGACAAAAAGTTGGTGAAACCATTGATGAACTTGTTGAGAGACTGGATACGCTCAAACACTGCAAGTTCAATGGATTTAATGAGGAGGAAGCTATACGTCTCAGAGTTGCTGATGGATGCCTGTTAGATTCATTCAGGTGACAAATGCTGAGAGAGGCTCTTAGTCTGGAGTGAGTTCTCATGGCTGCCAGAGCTGAAGAGCATGCCGATCGACATGGAGGCTGGAGGTGCTCAGAGTGAGTCAGTCATGAACATGAAAAGTAAGCCAAAGCACAAGGCAGAGGGACACAGAGTGATGTCTCCACAGAGGAAGAGGTTGTGCTTCAGGTGTGGATTTTCGTTTCTACACGAGGGTAAATGTCCAACCACTGGACAGGTCTGCAAAGGCTATGGGAAGGAGAACCAATTTGTAATGGTTTGCAAGGCAAAGGAAAAAGTGCGTCATGGCACGAAGAAACAATGGCTGCCCAAAAGCTTCAGAAGCAACATTAGGCACACGTCCACAAAGCCAAGTGACCACACCAGCCGAGGCAAATCGACACCAAACGAAGTCGATCATCATCTAAATCATCGTCAAAAAGTTCTTCAGTAACAATATCAAGTGAAAGTGAAGCCGATGGTTGTGCAATGTTGATGTTTACCTCAGAAAAACGTGCGCATGTTGAACTGGCCGCTTGTGAAGAAAAATACAAGTCAAAGAAAAGTCGATATGAAAGAGCACCAAAGTCCTTCAAACATTGTCTGAATTACACTAAAAGTAAACGGTTACTCAATAGGTTTTATTATCAACAGTGGTGTATTGATAAACATAATGCCTGAGGAGAAATACAATGAACTATCTCCATTGCCACGACTTATGCCATCGAAAACTAAAGTGTATACATGGGCTGCATTGACGCCATTAAAAAGGCAAAGTTCATTTGTAGTAACGAAGAAACACAAGAAAGCTAAAGTACAAGCACCCATTCATGTACTTCAAGGTACCACGTCAAGTGCCTATTTACTCAGCATAAGCACAGCTGCTGATATGGATCAGTGAACTATAACATGAATTCTCATCATGAAATAGTAAGAAAGTTACCTTTGTTGTTTCATGGATAAGGAAAATTCAAGACTATGAAAGTACAATTATACATTAGTGAGGACATCCATCCTATTGCTCAGAGACACAGACTAATTGCATTTAATTTACAGGAATCTTTTGAAAAGGAACTTGAGTCATTGCTCAAACATGATATCATTGAGCATTCCACTGGTCAAACGCCATGGGTTTCTCCCATAGTGATAGTACCCAAAAAGGACGGAGAAGGAGCTGTTACACATCTGCATCGATATGTGTCAAGCGAACAAGGCAACTGAACGAGAACGACATCCAGGTCCGCACATTGCCGTCATGATAGCACAATTGAATGGTGTGAAGGTCTTCTCTCGCCTTGATTTGAGTAAAAGATATCAGTTGGAACTCGAGGAGAATTGCAGGAACATTAAAACCTTTTCTACACATATTGGTCTGTTCCATTCTAAAAGACTACGTTTCAGAGTGTTGCAGAGCTTTTTCAAGATGTCATTCGACCTATCATGCAGCCTGTCATGAATGCTTTCAATTATAGTGATGACATATTGGTTTTCGGAGCTACACAGAAAGAGCACGATAAAGCTCTCACGCCAGTGAGTCGTTTACTTATGGATGCAGGTTTAACTTTGAATGCAGATCAATGAGGCTTCCATAAGGCAAAGCTAACATTCTTTGGCCATTTCTTTTCTGATGGGGGTAGGACACCCGATCCAGCTAAAGTGCAAGCACTGTCCACTAACAGTCCCTGATAAGGTGCTTCGATGTTACGCTCATTACTTGGCATGGCCAGCTACTGTTCTAGATGCATACGAGACTTTGCCACCATAAGTGCTCTGTCGAGAGACTTGATGAAAAAGAATGTTTCATTTCATTGGTAATGTGAATGTGAGCACAGTTTCAAGAGAACCAAACAAGCTATCAAGAACTCTACTGAAATGGCATACTTTGATCCAAAGCTTCATGCCGAGTTTGTTGTTGGCACTAGCCCAGTCAGGTTAGGCGCAATCCTTGCACAGCACAGCGGACACCCAAATGCTGGAAGACAAATTGCGGCTTATGCAAGTAGAAGTTTTGCCCAAACTGAGCATGCTTATTCACAACCTGAGAAACAAAGTTTAGCAGTGGTGTTGGCTTGTGAACATTTCCGTGTATTCTTATATGGAAAACATTTCACGCTTCTGACGGATCATCAATTATTGTTGACCATGTTTGGCAATCCAAAGGCCAAGATGCCTCCTTGCATTGAATGTTGGGGTCTACAATTACAACAATACAACAACACACTCATGCACTGTCCAGAGAAAGATCAAAACCCTGCCAACTACTTCTCACAAGTGCCTCCACAGTGCCATGGTACCCCTTCCAAGACGGGTGAAGCCTACATAAATTCCATTGTGAAATCAAGCACACCAACTACAATTTCATTGGAACAAATTGTCACTGCCACAAGTCAAGATAGGGACATGTTAAGACTCAAAGACATTGTTATACATAAGTCTTGGAACCAGCACACTCAACCTCTTACCAGTGTCAGTGAATAACAGAAGTTTAAGAATGTCAAAGTTGAACTGTCCGTTATTCAAGAAGGTGTTATCCTTGGTGGTTCAAGAATTGTTATTCTGGAGAGTCTTTGACAACAATTGTAGATGAATACTCGGGTTACCTCAATGGACCAACAGACAATCAGGTAATGAGGAAGAAACCCGTATAAAAGACTTGGATTGGAAAAGGAAAATGAAGGCCTATGCAGACAAGCGCCGACATGCAAAAGACGTCACGTTCTCTTGTCCGTAAGCCTAGAAAGCAGACATCGGATGCTCCCTTCGATGCTGAGCCATTTCATGTTGTGACTAGCAAAGGACACAGGGTGACTGCCCAATGTCCTGGAAAGTCCATTACATGAGATTCCTCACATTCCCGAAATGTGGCTCATCAGGCACTGATGACAATGTAGAGGCTGGGTCTGAAAGGACAATTGAAAATTCCCTTATTGCTGTTGCTCCTCCATCGCCAACACAGAACACGGATACTTCTACTGCCTGTTTCCAGTTTCCAATGACATGATCAGTAAGTGTGATCAGAACACCACGAAGACTTCTCGAAGAGCTATAATTGTATATATATTTGTAAAACAAATGTAAATTGTTTATTTAACAGATGGGGAGATGTAGTGTCATGTGAGTTAGCAATGATGGAACCCTTTTGGCTCCAGATGGACTCAGTAGACCTGTGGTGTAAGTGTTAGAGCGTAGTGAAGTGAATGCAGGTTTAGGATGTGGGGTTCGCTGTTACACGCATAAGAATAAAGACATGTTATACTAAGCACTGTGTGTGGCATAGTCATTAGCGGGTACCCAGGCTGGGAAGGACACTACACAACCCAAACTCTAAGGCCCTTCTAGGAAACCTCAAAACCTTGGCCTTACCCAGCGCGTTACTGAACCTACCCACACCGCCGGACACCTATTGGACCTGATTTTCTCCTCAATCAGCAACTATGACCTGGACAGACCACGCCCTCATCAGTTTCAGTATACCCATCCTGCACCATCACTGACCTACCACCACAATAATCACCCGCTGGAGTAGGAAAAGCATCTCAGAAGAGGAATGGGCTTCCACCCTCTCCGAGCATCAGCTTGGGGACACCAGTGACTTGCTGAAAGCCATAAAAACCTCAACAGCTAGATGCACCAACAGCTTGGTTCCCCTGAAGCGCAACCCAAAGGCAAGAGCCCTACCACAGGCCAGTCGCTACATAGAGGAGCTCAGGCTGACAAAACACCTCTGCAAGCAACTGGAGCACAAATGGAGAACAGGTCAAGACACCGTGAATAAAGGCATCTTCAAATCAGCCTTAAGACAGTACCACCAGCAGATACGGAACACCAAGCACATAACTCTTGCAGATCACATTGACACCAGCACTAATAGCAGCAAGGAAATCTTTGCCATCATCAAAGATTACACCATGCCTCCTGCCGTCTACAGCAACATCACCCTCTCACAAGACCTTTGCCACAAGTTTCTCAGAATTCTTCAGTAACAAAATCACCTCCATATACAGCAACTTCAACCCTCAACCGGACCCTGTTACTGTTAAAACTCAACTTCCCAAAACAGCAGATGAATGAACCCTCACCTCGTGGACTGCCGAAATCACTGTCGAAATCGCTGCTACCATGAAGGCCATCCATTCTGGGGATCCATCCAACCCTTGCCCCCACCACGCCTTCACCAAAGGACTCCTACCAATCAGTAAAGCACTAACACCCATCATCAATGCCTCCATCGACTTAACCACATTACCGGACACCTGGAAATATGCCACCATCTTGCCCCTGCTCAAGAAACCATTCGCTGACCCAGCCCAGCTTTCCAAGTACAGATCCATCTCCCTCCTACTATACCCAGCAAAGGTGTAGAGAACCTAGTCACTGCAGCCCTTATTCTCCTGGACCTCTCTTCAGCATTTGACACGGTCGCACATCCCATCCGGCGTCTGCACGAGATTGGCATCCAAGGACCCACTCTCCCCTGTTTATACTCCTTCTTAACAGATAGAACACAAACTGTCAGCCTGGCACCTTACTCCTCGGTAGTCCGCAAACTAATTTGCAGAGTCCCTCAAGGGTCACCACTCGCCCTACCCTCTTCAATGCATACATGATCCCTCTGGCCAATGTCAACATCCTCTCCTATGCAGACAACATGCAACTCATATACTCTCCCTCTCAGACAAGACCCCCAACAAAAGAAACAAGTTCCCCACCTGCAAGACCGAAGTCACTAACTGGATGAAAGCCAACTGTCTCAAGCTCAACATGGACAAGACAGAAGTAGTAAGCTTCAGCAAAAACAACTGACTAAGAAACTCCAGCTGATGGCTGGACCATCTCAGACCCACACCTACACCTGCACCTAGAACCCAAGACAGGAACCTCAGAATAATCATCAATAGCAAACTGGACATGGCTGCACAAGTTAGTGCCATCACTGCATCCTGCTTCCACACCTTGAAGATGCTGAGGAAGATCTTCAAATGTCTCCCAAGCAACACAAGAAAAATTGTCACTCACGCTCAAGTTACCAGCAAGTTGGACTATGGGAACAGCCTTTATGCCAACACAGAACTCACATTACACAACACTGGTTTCCTATACACAAACGTGCTCAATTCAAACTCCTCACACATTCAAGACAAACAACATCTCAGGCCCCATCTACCTGAACAGTTTCATCTCCTTCCACTAAATATCTAAACACTCCACTATGCAGGACTCCTACTCACCAACAGCCCTACAAACCTACCATAAGTAGGGCTAGGCACACACACTTACTCAGCGGCAAGATACCATAGTTCGCTTTAGAAATACATATTACTTAACAACATAGAATTTCAATCTGATTTTGACTGCTAGCCATAGGAGTGCTTTCAGCGCATTCTTAATGTGGTCCTGTTAGCATAGGTTAAGGCACAATACTGTATCGACTAACGCAATGAATGAGTCAAAGTATGCCTCCTGGGTTCCCAAGTTGAAGGGTGTTGAAAATGGTGGACCATGACGTACAGGCCAGTTGAAGGGAATTGAGGCATGCTCACTTTCTATTTGTATTTGTATTTACATTTATAAAGCGCACAGCTACCCAACAGGGTCTCCCGGTGCTGGACATGTGGAGGCCGCCGCCGCAGCTAAGCAGAGATTGAGGATAGAAATACAGAGGAAGAAAAGAGAGATCAGACAGAGTCACTAAACAGCAGCGTCTTTAAGTTCTTACGGAAGGCCAACAAGGACTAAGGTCAATCGGAAGGGCATTCCAGAGCCTAGGGCCAAGACAAGAGAAGGAGCGACCCCTCATACGGACCAGCTGAAACCTGGGAACTGAAAACAATGAAAGGCTAGATGAGCCCAGCTGTCGAGCCGGAACATAAAGTGTGAGTAGGCTTTGAATGTAGGAAGGAGCAAGGCCCCATTTGACACAAAACATGTAGCAGAGGGACTTAAACTCAATGCGCTTACTGATTCTAAGCCAATGAAGTTGATGGAGCAGAGGAGAAGCAGAGGCAGATCTCGGCAGGTGAAAAAGAAGACCATCATCAGCATTCTGGATGACCTATTGCCGAATTAAAGAGGCTTTATCAATGCCCAAATACAGGACGTTGCCGTAGTCCAACCTGGATATCACCAGGGCCTGCAGAACCATTCTCTGAACTGCCAATGGGATTAACCAAAGGATTTTTTTTAATCCATCTGAGAACAGCAAAGCAAGATGAGGCTACCCTGGAGACCTGAGGTTTAAGCGAGAGCTTTTGATCAATAATAAAGCCCAGATTCTTAACTTTGGACACAGGGACAGGCACAGGGCCCAAATCATCAGGCCAGTGTTTAATAAGCCACAGCTCAGGGTTATTACCCAGAATGAGCACCTCAGTTTTGGAACTGTTAAGCTTCAGGGCATTACTGGTCAGCCAGGCAGACACATTCCTCAAGCCACGCTGCAATAAGGAAGGATCCTGATGTTGAGCAGCGGAAAGGGAGAAGACGATCTGAGTATCGTCAGCATAGGAGAAGATCGTCAGACCCGACTTTTCTGCAATGTCGGCCAAGGGGCGAACATATATATTAAAAAGTAAAGGGCTCAAAATAGAACCCTGAGGAACTCCAGAGGTTAACTCTAATGTGTGCGATCTCACATTGTTAGAAAAAACCTGAACAGTACGGTCAGTAAGAAAAGACCTCAGCCACTTCAGAGCCAAGCCCATAATCCTGCAGGCTTCAAGGCGATCTAACAGAATGGAATGAGACACTGTGTCATACGCAGCGCTCAAATCCAACAGGATGAGCGCAGAGGTTCCCCCTGAGTCAAGTTGTAGTCTGAGATGCTCAGTGACCCCAAGGAGAGGTCTGAATCTACCTTTATGATGGTTTCTTGTTTCCATTCATGCTGATAAGTCCCTCTTTAATCGAGTGGAGGATGTAGTCCAAGCACAAAGTGATGTTACTTGCGTTATTTAGGTTGCTATGTAGTCAGACAGGAATTTTTGTGTCATCTCTGTACATTTGGAAGGTTACTACCTAAGGCTTACCTGTGCCTGTGAACAAAAGAAAGGACTGGAACTTCAAGGATGCTGCAGGGTATGAAGGTGTAGAAGACTCACCTGTTACAATCCTCATTTTATTTTTACTGTGGTTGGAAAGAAAAGACTGGACCCTGGATAGAGCAGTGCCCGCTATTCCACCCCATTTTTCTAGGCTGTTCAACAAAACCGACAGGGCAACAATGTCATATGCAATGGGCAAGCCAAGGAGTATGGGTCTGGTTTCTTATCTTTATCTATTGAGAGAAGGAGCTCTTATCTTATGGCTGTTTTGGTGCCCCTCAGATGTCTAAACCAACATTGATGGCTGTGGAACAGATGTTTTAGTTCTGCGTGCTAATGGGAGCTGCCTTGTCACCTCAATTTCCTCACAACTTGCTGAAGAAAAGGAGGATATGCATGGGCCTGTTAACGGCCAAGCTCTTGGGTTCTGTATGATTTTCAGATTTGCAGTGATAGTAGCTTGCATTTTGTTGTCAGGCATGAATCCTCATTGGATGGAGGATTTTGTCATATGTGTAGTTGCCAATGGAAGAGAACGGAGGAGTTGTTTAAGGCACACAGCTGAATATGGGCCCATATATAAATGTAACACTTTTATTGTGGCAGCCAAGGTAAGCATCTCATTAACCTCTAGATGTGTGAAGAGCAACTAGGTGGAGAGGTAGGAGAATATGGATTTGAACCTGTGTGTTGGAGATGGAGTCACATATTTTAGAAATCTTTATATTTGCAGAACTCTAATAGATCTTTATAATCTTAATGAAATGCTCATGTGTTGTTCTTCAAAATGGAGGGGTTTGCCAGCTTATTGTAGATTTTTAAGTCCTCCTTTGATTTGTTCTGTCCCTCAGCAAAATATTTTGCAAAGTAGGCTTTTCGGGCGCGGCTGATTGGCCAGTGATATACCTTTGTACGTATCTTGCAGTGAGTTCAATATTATTTAGACTTCAATTTGCACTAGTGCCATTCTAGTTTACAGTGGGAGAAGCACAATTGTGCAGATTTGTTTCCCTAATGCCCTCCTCCACTCTGTCTGTGATGTTCTTTAAAGTTCTGTTGTGACTCCACTCATCTTCTAACTTGGAGTTTTCATAGCACCATTTCATTGACTCCTCCCAAAACCTTGCTCCTTGGTAGACTGCCTCATTTCTTTTTGTCACTGCATTGCACTTCGCTTGCTAAAGGTAAACACCTAAATTAACTAATGAGTAAATGCATCTGTTTCCATCTTCCATAGCATCAATTAACACTTTACTCTTGAACAAACTTGACTGTGGTGGGGGCTTCCAGTCCAACAGTTGATCTGAGTGTGGCCACATGTACTCACGTAAACCGCCCTCGTGCCATGTGCCTGCTCATAAGTTGTTCTTCTAGCACCAAGTCGCTTAACTTGTTATGCATAATAGTGATCGACTCAAGGTAAATTTTTCTAGGTTTCAAATTGTTCCTTGGTATGAATTCCCCCAGCTCAAATAGACCATCTCCTTTTCCTCTCCTTTATTAACAACAATTTTTACTAGCAGCACTTCACTCCCTCCTCCCCATACCTCATCCTTTATGGTATATAGCTATATATCCTTGCAGTCTTTTCAACCCAGCAGCAGCCCACTCTCCAACTGGGCATAAATGCCACTTTCTAGATTCAAGAAAGACTTAAAAACCCACCCCTCTGCAGATGCATACCTTCTTGATTATTCACATAGGCATCGAGAAAAATATTTCAAGGTGTTAAATATATTTTTTAAAAAGCAAAGATGTATCTTGCTTGGATCAGCTCCTCTGTAAGCCACCTAGAAAACTATCTGTATATTGAACTAATTACCTACAGGTCATCATCATTATGCTGAGTTCCCGTGTTCTTCATATCAGTCCTTGCAGAATGAGCGTAAATTATGTCTAGTGAACAAGCATGTTCAATTTCTTAAATAGTCTGTTGTTTGTTCAGGAACCTGCCTGCAAAGTACAGTCAAACAGTTAGGGTGTAGTGCCACATTCATACTAAGGTTGCATTGAGCCATGAACAGTCAGACCTAGGATTGCTCTTGAGCTTGACATGAAGGAAGGATGCAGTTGACGGTATGTTACCTTTACCCCGCAACTTTTACCTTACATTACCTTTAACCCACAGCCTTTACGCTGTAGGTATGTTTACCCCACATGCCTTTACCCTGCATCCTGGTGGATGGCATATATATATTTTTTAACTGATTGCATCGTAAGTATTTTAAATATTTAGGGCCGATTACGATGCGGCCCGGAAAGGCTCCGACCATTGATCTGAGCCTTTATGGGTTGCATCTCGGTTTAATTTCTGACCGCCACATTACAATGCTGGCGGTCGGAAATTAAACCAGCTGGTCATTACAGGTGGCTTCCGATGGGCTCAAGGAGCCCATTGGCCAGTCGGTGGCTGGCCCGTACTTCCAAAGGGTGGCCTTTCCGCTCTTGGGTTTACTATACTCGGTCTCCAGCAGGCTTTCCATGTCGGGCTTTCCGACATGGAAAGCCTGTCGGAGAGCGAGTATGGGGGCCCCTAGCAGGGCCTCCTTGCCTCCGGTTGGGGCCCGAGGGGGCAACTATGGTGCCCCCATGTTCATCGCTGCACCGTGTGGCAGGCACACTGAGGTGTCTGCCGCACGGTGCAGGGATGAACACAGACTCCCATTCCTATATGGGAGCTTGTGTTACGGCCGATTTACGGCCATAACACGAGCTCCCATTGAGGAATGGGAGTATGCGACCCAACAGTGTTCGGTCGCATCGTGATTAGGTGGTTGGGACCGCGGCCTGAGGTTGGTCGGTCCCGTTTCCGGGCCCGACATCGTAATCATCCCCATAGTATTTAAATTAAAAAATTAATTATAAGGAGTGGGATGTTAGGATTACAGGTGACATGGGTGGGGAATATTTTAATACTCAGGTAGTTAACTTAAATATATTTAAATAATTAGTAATAATTTAATTATTAAATTAAAAAGGGAGTATTTTAATGCTCAGGTATTTAAATGTATTACATTTACTAATAAATAATTTTATATTAAATATAAAAATAAGGGGGTGAGGGATTACAGCCTCAATAAAAAAATAAATTAAAAATCAATAGAAATATAGTTTTAAGGAGTGAGATGCTTAGGTTATAGATCAAATGGGCCGTGAGCATTTTAATATTCCTGTATTTTAAATTAATTTTTATATTTAGTATTAAATTTAACATGAAATGAATTGTGGGTCTGGGACAGATTACTCCCCATCCTAAAAAGGTGAAATAATATGTAATTGGATTTTAAGGAACAGGATGCTAGAGTTATAGGGGAAATGGGATGGTGGTCTTTTAATGTTCAGGCATTTTAATTCATTATATTCACAAGTATTTATTTGAAATTAAAAACAAAAATGAAAGGGGTTTGGGGCTCAACCCCTTTATAAAAAGAAAACAAAATCAATAGAAATATAATTTTAAGGAGTTGGTGCTAGGGTTATAAGGGAAATGAGTGGGGAGTATTTTAATATTTTAATATTAATGGAAGTTGGGGGAGTTTACCCCCGTCACACACACATCATAAAAAGGTAAAATAATAAATACATTGAATTCTAAGGAACAAGATGCTAGGGTGTTGGGGAAATAGTTGGGGAGTATTTTAAAACTCAGGTGATAAATGTGTAGCAATAATTAAATGTTTACATTTAATTTAAATTATAAATATATTTTGAAATTAAAAATGCTAATGACATTTATAAAATAGTTACATTTTTTGGAGATATCCAGGCTTGCAAATATGTAAAAACAATTTAGATTTTTTTCTATACAAAATAAATATAATACTTTTTATTTAAAATAATTTTCGATTTTTATCTTAATTTTTCAATATTTAACATAAATCATTAAAATATATAATTTTATAAATAATTTTATTTCAAGAAAAATATATCCACATTTTTTGAAGGATTTTTTTAAACATTTGGATATAATTATTATAATATGTTTAGATATAAATAACCACACTTTCCCATTGTAGCCCCTGGGATTAATAGTGCTTCTTTATTTTTCGTAATCATGGTCATTCATTTTTAAGTTTTCACTATGTAAGTGTCGTTTTCTATATTCAGTTGCAGTTTGCCCTGAAGACCGGAGGCATGCAGCAGAATTCTGCGAGTAATTTAACAATTTGTATTAAGGGTATTATTAGCTTCATTTATTGTAAGGACAGTATGAGAGAGATTTCAAAGTTATGCATTTTTGTTTTCATTCTTACCCAGGTCTTTCAAGACTACATGCGTCAAAAGCCAACTTTTTGTGGAAGAGGGTTCCTTTGCAGTTTTCAAGAATTTCTCACTGTCTTTATTCTAAAGAGAACCAATTTTTTGCCTTTCATACTTATTCAGTTTTTTCTTTTATTCTTTATCGGATTGAGTGGAATTCATTTCATTTTGTAAAAATTAGCAAAATGGGATGAAGACGACATGCTTGGTAGAAACTGAGGTTTAGGGGCCTATTACGATGTTGGGCGGACTTGCATCCACCTGGCACCGTCTCGGAAACGGGACCGACCAATCTGCGGTTGGCGGTCCCGATCGCCTGATTAGAATGCGACCGAACACTGTTCGGTCGCATTCCGGCATTACCCTATGGGAGCATGTGTTACAGCTGTGAACCAGCCTTAGCACATGTTCACATAGGGAAATGGGAGGTGGTGTTAATCCCTGCACCCCGTGGCAGGCACCTTAAGGAAGCAGCTCAAGACCTGGCTGTTCGAGCAGTAACTTACCCCCTCCCCCAGCGCCTTGAGACCCTCCCGGGTGAGTAGCGCGCTCTATAAATGCCGTGATTGATTGATTGATTAAGGTGCCTGCCACGGGGTGCAGGGATTAACAGGGGGGCACCGTAGGTGCCCCGTGGGCCGCCAAGGAAAGGGGGCCCTGCTAGGGGCCCCCATACTCGCTCTCCGACAGGTTTTCCATGTCGGAAAGCTCAGCATGGAAAGCATGTTGGAGACCCAGTATGGTAATCCCAGGGGCGGAAAGGCCACCCTTTGGGATTACGGGCTGGCCTCTGACTGACCGACGGACTCCTTGAAGCCAGCCAGAGTGATCAGTCAGTTTCAATTCCGACCGGCTGGTACATAATTAGCCGGTCGGAATTAAACCGACAATGGCGGTCGGAAAGCCTCTTACCGCCATCGTAATAAGCCCCTTAGGAGCCGATTACGATGTCGTCTGGAAAGTCTCCGAACGGCATTCGATTCATCCGAATCCGATTCAGAACCCGCCTTGCCGACCGACTCGGACACGTTTCCCAACGACAGATTGCGATGGCTGGAAAGCGTTCGAACTGTCCGACTCGGTTCCGAAAAGCATTGGGAGTAACCGAGTCGGTCGGAGCAAATCGTATCGGTCTACGGATCGCGTTTCGAGCCGAGCAATTAGGATGTCAGATTCGGACAGCCTTTCCGAATTGGTTGTGCCAACACGGATCGGCTGTTGGAATCTGACTTTGGGGGCCCGTAGCAGGCCCCCCTTCACCTGCCCCTTCACCTGTGGCCCTCCAAATCAGGCCGTGAGTGTACCCATGGGTCCCCCCTTTCCATGCACACACAGTGTGGCAGGCACCATAGGGTGCCTGCCACAGGATGCAAGGTTTTCCCCAACCACCCCCTTTTTTCAATGGGAGCCTGTGTTCTCATTCGGAACACAGGCTCCCATTGAAGTCAATGGGAGTGTGACCGAATGGTGTTCGGAAACACCCGTTGGACTCCCCGAACCCGAGTCATTCGGAAAGCATTCTGGAACTGATTCGGTTGCACTGCTTTCCGGACGGCATCGTAATCGGGCCCTTCGTGTTGATTTGCCATGCTTAAAGACCCTCTTTTTTTAATTTTGCTTTTAATTTCAGGGTTTCAAACTGTTTTACTGAAAGGATTATTTTTTTATTACAATTGAGAGATGGTAAACGGATGGTAAAACATTACCAGCACTTGAAGAAAGAAAACTTCTTCAGGTAGGATTTATGTTTATATTTTTTTATATTATGTGAAAAAATTACATACATCTAATTGTATTTTATTTGGTTTTGGTAGACAGATGAGTAAACTAAAACAGAAGTTAGTAAATTAGAATGTAAGCAATAATATACAAATAGTCTACACACTGAACATGACAAGTTTGAGGACTTTTGAAAAGAGTCATTCATTCAAATGTTTTTTGTTTTTTTAAAGTTATGTTGTAGACTATTTGCAAAAGATTGTGCATGTCTCATTTCCTAGTAACTTTGCTCTTTTCCCAAAATTAAACAGAAAATGATAGGAATTTGGATGGGCTTTACCAATAGCACTTGAGAAAGAGTTATGGCGTCCCTCTGTAGTATTATTAGTGCTTTATTTCTTGCACCCCTCCCCTCCACATCCCCCAGAAGAGGTTCAGTAGCAGTTCCACCATTCATTTCAATAATCTGGAAGCCATCTGCAACCAGACCTGTTTAGATGGCAAATTCAGTTTTGTTCAAAATAATCTAGTAGTGGGGGTAACTTTTCTTCATTTTGGTTAAAATATGCAAATTGATTGAATTCATCTACATGTTCAGAGGGTATTTGTGTGCTAGAGTACAGTTTTATTATTGTAAAAATCATAGCCAATTCAAAGTCAATTATAATTTTCACTGCACTTTTCTTTAAGGTTTTGATTTTATAATGTTTAGAAATTTAGTAAGCAGGAGATTCCTTGTCAGGTAGTAATGTATAGACTAGACAAATTGTGTTGTAATTCAGCGCCAGGATGCCCGTAGGGTTACAGTGTGCTTTATAAGTACTGATAACAATAACAGTAACAATAATTAATGATAACGTGAATAGTATATATTTGGCAGAATGGATAGGGTTTCGTTTTGAAAGTCCCATCCTTCATCCAAGTATCACTAGTCTCTATTGTTAGTAGACTGTGCACAGTACTAACGAATAGTGTTTTTAATGAGACCAGTTATTGTCATAGATTCAGAAAGGTTCATGTGAGTAAGTTCCTTTTAGTTCTGGGGGTATTAGTACATCACTGAAAGTTTTAGACTGGTTTTGAACCGGTTACTATTTTGGCCCTAATTAGGATGTCGGGCGGACTTGCGTCTTCCCAACACCGTTGCGGGAAAGGTACCGCCTGACCATGGGTCGGCAGTTCCGCATTCCCCATTAGGATGCAACTGTACAGGGTGCGTTAGCAAACTTTAATTTTTCAATTGGACCTTGTGCGGCTGGCTGAAATCACCCGCAGCACAAGCTCCCATTGAAAAATGGAAGTTTGTACACATCCCTGCACCATGTAGCAGGCACCTTATGGTGCCTGCCACATGGTGCAGGGATGTTGAGGGGGGGCACGCCCAAATACAGAGGGCCATGCGGGAAGAGGCACCCTAAAGTCACTTTTCGACAGCCTTTTCATGTCGTAAAGCCCGACATTAAAAGGCTGTTGGAAAGTGCCATTATAATCCCGACGGCGGAAACACCATCTTTAAGGGATTATGGTGCATTTCCGACTGCCCAATGAGCTCCTTGAGCCCGTGGGAACCGAGTTGGATTCCCCGGCCGGTTTAAACTCCGACAGTCGCTATCTTCATGCGGCAGTCGGAGTTTAAACCTACTATGTCGGTCGGAAAGCCTCCGACCAGCCGTTGGAGGCTTTCCGAACACATCATAATTAGACCATCTGTCTTTTTCAACTTACCATTCTTTCTAAATTTGATCTTGTGGGTACATCTCCAGCAACAGGTGTAGGAATCTTTGTTAAAACCACTCTTACTACTGAACCAGAGGATCATTTATATATTTTTGCAATTTTATATAGCGCAGACATGGCCTGAAGGCATCAGAGTGCTTTACAACAAGCAGCATATAAGGGTTACAGTGGGTTACATTACTAGTAATTAAACTCAAATGATTACTTCAGTGGATGTGTGCAGGAGTAACCACAAGAAACAGCTACAGCAATTGGGCAGAGGAACTACACAGTTACAGCATCGATTTAGATGGTGGGTTCAATTAACGAAGGCAGGTCAGATCGCCGTGGAGCCAGTACATAAGTCTGATCGAGGGAGAATTAACCAAGATGTCTGTCAAAAAGGAGGAGCTCAAGGTCCTTTTTGAAAGTTACTAGGAAGGTGGTTAGACAGAGGGAGGGAGGCAAAGAGTTCCAGATTCTTGCGGCACTTCCAAAGAAGGAATGGTTCATGTATCGTTCTCGACTGAAGGTGGGGGGTTCCAGTAGTTGGGATTTGGCATTTCTGGAACCCCTATTTTCTCCGGAGATGTTCAGATTCTCATTTAGATAGAAGTGTGAGGAGGAGTTCAGCGATCTGTGGGTAATGCAAGCGATTTTGAATTGGGCCCGCGCTTCAATGGGGAGCTAGTAAAGGGTTAGCAGGGCCGGGGAAATGTGGTCAAATCTCATGAGACCTAAAATGAAGTGTGCTGCAGCATGCAAGAGTTGCTCTTAGTGGGCCTAGGTGAACTTTGGGAATGCCTGAGAGAATGGCAATTCCATAGTCTAATCTAGACAGAACGAGTGACTGCACCACTATTTTGAGGTCTTGTTCCGGAATTAATTGTCTGATGCCCCAAAGCTGCCTTAATTAGAGTTGTGCACTGTTGGCCATGGCTGCGATGTGGCTGTGAAGATTGAGATGATTGTCGAGGGTGATGCTGAGTGATCTGAAAATCTCCTACTCTTGTTGCAATGAAACCAGTATCATTTAATGAAGCTCTGGAAGGCAAAAATATTTTGTTTAGATTTTCTGTATGAATTACATATTAGAATGTTCATCTAAGTCCTTTAACTTTGAACGCACTCACCTTTTTAGTCAAGCCATGGCACTATACTTCATGCTCCGACTGGTCCATCTGCTTGCCTCAGAGGCTGACACGAGTGTTCGCAAAATGGTGGACTATCTTATTTATAGGGTTTTGAAGAATTAATCTTAATTTTAGATTAAAAAAACATTAAAATCTGCATATATGACTGAGCAACCGTACATGTCATGTCCTTAATGTCCGCCATCTTGGAGTTGGCCCTTTCAAAAAAATGATTTAAAACATTTATTACTAGTATATATTTAATAATTAATTTAAACATGGCTCACAACATAGATTATATCATGTTAAAAACACGGAACGTAAAAATAAAAACGCAGAGTAAAGACTTGCAAAGTAAAGTTATTTACCATTATATTAGATGCAATCACAATGTAAAAGTATTTGGAGGAAAAAACACGGAGAAAAGGCTTGAGGGGTAAATGATTGCAGAGTAACATTTGATATCTGTTATTGGTATCACCTCACAGCTTCTATATCCTGGAATGAGGTATTTAATTATATTTTAAAAATTTGATTATAAAAACAGTATATAATACAAATATTTACACATGTGTAATATGTTTATCTAACAGCTTTTAGAACAAACAGGTTTAGTTCTCATAGAGAATGTTTTATGAAATTACATGTAAAAATTGTTTCCATTACTTTTGAATAGTGCCCCTGATTGCGATGTCGGTCGGAGTTGCCTCCAACCGACACCGTTTTGGGAACCCCCCCCGACCATATGTCGGCGGTTCCGAACACCTGATCACAATGCGACCGCACATGGTGCGGTCGCAAACTTCCATTTCTCTATGGGAGCTTGTGCAGCGGGCAGAAACAGAAATGGGAGTTTGTGAAAATCCCTGCATCGTGTGGCAGGCACCTCACGGTGCTCCACATGGTGCAGGGATTTTCAGGGGAGCACCATAGGTGCCCCACAGATGCGGAGGGCCAGGGGAAAGGGGACCCTGCTAGCGGCCCCCAATGTCGCTTTCCGACAGCCTTTCCATGTCGGAAAGTCCGACATGGACAGGCTGTTGGAAACCGACATCATAATCCTGACAGCGGAAACACCGTCCTTAAAGGATTATGAGGAGTTTCTGACCGGAGCCTGTCGGAAGGCATCGATCGGTCCCTCCGACTGCTACCTCCGACCGCACGCATCCTAATGCATTGGTCGGACCGCAGCAGTAGATGGGGATCGGACCGCAAACGACAAGCTGTCGGTTGCAATCCGAACCACATCGTAATGAGGCCCTACATGTTTTAAGGGGATTTGTTTTTTTTCTATTGTGAGACTTCTTTATTATGCAGAGTCTGGTGGCTTAGTGGAGTAATGTATCCACAGTAGAGGCCTGTGTTCAACCACATGATCACAGGTTCAAATCCCGGCGAATCCACTCAGTCTTTCATCCTACTGAGGTCGATAAAATGAGCACCATTGAGTTGGGTAACAATAGACATCTGTTATTCAGTGCCAAGATACCCTTCTGGGTGAACGAGTGCTTTACAAATACACATTATATTATGTTGAACAGAAGAAGGAGAACAAGGTCACAAAATCTTGTTGGCTTCAGTCACAACAACCACAGAACAACTTCCCTCAAGATACTTTCCTGGTTTACAAATTAAGATAAATCACATATCAAGGCTCTTTCTACAGTTGACATGTCCCCAAGCCCATGTCCCCAGGCTGTCTACCTATAATGGTTTGGTCCTACCAGCTGTCTAAGAATCTGAAATTTGATTTATTCGCCCTTTATGCCATCGGCTCCACATAATTTGTGGTGGATGGCTCTGACATGCTTTTGCTTTTCTCTTGAGACTCAGTTCAGATTTCCTAAAGCTCTAGAGGGTCCTAGAAGCACATCTCTTCCATTTCTCCTATTACATCTGGTCCCTCCAGGCACGGCACAGAAGATTCAAACCTTATATTCAATTCATTTGGGATCTACCCAACATTTTTCACCCATCAAATTACCACAGGTGTAAGAAAGGACCTTCAAACTTCTTTTTACAGCACTTACATCTTTTACAGTTGTTGGGACTGAGAAAGGCTGTGGAGAATGTGCACCCCTGCCTCAAGTCCACCATAGCAACCTATAGTTTTTCCGACCCCACCACAGCAACAAGCATGGGCACTGAGGCCCTTCCATGACATGAAGTGTGTCCAAAAGTGGAGCTCTGTGGGCAGAGGGGCACACCATGTTCAATCGTGCTTTCAAGGAGAAAGACTTCTGTCATCTCACTGGGCGGTAGAAGACTAACCGTGGTGGCAGCAAAGTGATTATATTTGCAGGACAGGCATTTTTTTTTACCAGTCACCTACTGGTGAGAGCGGAATAACAGTCTAGTCCAAGTTTTTTCATTTATCTGCCCATCCCCTACAATCAGGTCCTTCACCCATCCATGTGAGGCATGAATGGTGCGTATCTGAAATTGTCGACGTGAGTAGAAGAAGAATGTGGAGTGTGTGTGGTGCATGTAGCCATGAACATGCTGAGTTCCATTTTCTATGTTACAGAATCTGAATGGCACCTAAGACGGAGGATCAGAGATAGCGCAAGCAGCTGATGAAATGGGAGACTCATCTAGGTGGTTCCAATGGTAACATTTATTACCTTCTTTGTATAATAGACTATACTATTTTTCTTCATCACCTGATTAAATAAGACCAATTTAAATTACACCTATCTTTCTCCACATGTCCTGATGAAGACCCCAGGCTAAGGTTAAAATAACCCACACACATCAAGGGGGTCGAAAGTCCAAACGGTCTTTCTTGGTTATTCACGTACAGACAACAAAAATTGATTTCCTGTGTCACGAGGATGCTATGTTTCTTGCATCATTTGCCTTCAAAGTGGCTGGATAGGTCACTATCAGTCTGTGATGTATATATTGCACATCGCCTTTCCTCTTCTATAACCTTCACAAGCGCACACCCTTTTTGAGCACTTTTCCCTCCTTTTCTTGGAGCTCCTTTTTAGAAATGTACAGATATTTGTGTTATCATTGAATATGAACAAAATTATATTATGAATATGAATAAATCGTATTAATTGATTTATTAATGTGATGATTTGATTCCTTGTTAATACAAACTTTCCACTGTGACCATTATTTTTGTACTGTATCTTAGCCGGGTCCGGAGGATGTTCGGGTTCCCCCATTGTTCTGTAACTCTCAGAAGGGCTGATGCCAGCCAAGTGCAGAGCTCTAACACTTCATTTAGCCCTTGTTTTGGATACACCTGCTTGGAGACAGCATCATAGGTACATGCTATTAAAGCCATTGCCTTGCACAAAGGCTGTGTTTGAGGAGCAGCCACAAACTGGCATTTGAAAGAGAACCAACCCCAAACCAGTTCTGAAGCTTTAGATGCTGGATCAACATTCCCTTAATGGAAAATGTATTCAAAAATGGGATCCAAACCACCAAACTTCGTTCCACTCCATGTTCTTTATGACCCAGGAATTCAGTGCTCTGCAGAGTACTTGAAGGGCTGCTGTGTGACCAGGGATGGTATCTGCATGACAGCAAATCTCCCAGAGGTGGGGGGACATCACCTGAAGTTTGCACTTTCTGCTGGAGGAGTTGAGGGTTTGTCTGGTGCCTAGAAGCCTTTTGAGAGAGGGAAGGTGTGTGCCTGGCAGTTCAGGCTTGACCTGGCAGAGACGCCCAGCATGGTCCCAATGTGGGGAATAGCCAGAGAGAGTGAGCAACTGCCAGGAGTGAAGCCAGTAGAGGTCTGTGTGTTGAAGGGGCCTCCCAATCTCCCTAAACAGTTTCTGTCATGAACTGCGTCATGCTGCCTACAAGAATCAAATGCAAAAAGACAATTGATGGACAGAATGTAGAACAATGTCCCGGGCTCACTGTGCCACTGGAATCAAGCTATCCTGGCTGAAGAGGGGTGAAACCCCGAAACCGGTCCTATGATGCTTGTTTCCGGTCCAGGGAGGACCTGGCTTGGCAGTTCGGGCTGGACTGTTCCCATGAGGCACAGGGTCAGACTGATTTGCATATGGCCATGTCTGAACTGGGGTGGCGGAGTGAGCTAAAGAATGATGATGGATTAAACCCAGATCAGTTGACTGGGGGTGAGTGCTTGCAATGTTCAACACTCCGTCCATCATCCCCTTTGGTTTTGCCTACAAGAATCAAGCATTGAGTGCTATCAGCTGTGTGCCTTGACTGAAAGACTGGTGCTGCCACTGCAGAATCACAGTTTGAACACGCCGCCAACACCCTGATCAGCCCAGGGACCACAGCTGCTGAAGAGAGGCTTGGTGGCCGCACCTGCTGTGCCAGTGCCTGGTATGCACGCAGCCTAAGGAGGCCACAACGGCCAAAGACTGAAGCTGACAAAGGAAAAAGCAACTCTGAGATCCCTGAAGTCTTCAAATTCCAAGCAATGCTTCCATGGCGGCCCCATCAACTCAAAAGGTTCTAACGCAGGAAGAGAATCACTGCACACATCTGTCCTATACCTGTCTCAAATGCAGCTCCCAGACACCGGTAATTGCGAAGCTTGAGAACTGTGTGAGAATGCGAGACTGAATAACAGACTGAGGTATGCAACACGAGCTAAGACTTTTTATGAATATAACTCCAAGAACTAAAAAATGAACGTAACTGTTGGGCGCACATACTCCTTGGTAGTGATAAAGTTAACTGCACCGAATCAGTGCCATATTCCAGATTAGATAGCAGAGATTACATATGCTGGGGAGCTCTGTTAGCAAGGGGGAGGGTACTGAAGGATGTAGTCCCTCAAGATTTCAACCCTATGTTGCATTCCTCTAACTGCACAGTGCAGTATTAAGTAACGCTGTGTGATGAAAGTACTTTCTTTTATTCAAAAGATAAGCACTGGGCTGCAGAATACAAAATGGTCTCCTTTGTTTGACAGTTGAGTCCTTAACTATTGTACCCCTCACTACCTCCCTGAGAAGTCTGACTGCTTGCCTTCACTACATTGAGAGTCAAGCGCAGATAGGATGTACTTGGGCCAGTTTGCAGAGCCACAGTAGGACGGGCCCCAGACCACCAGTGATAAACAACCTCAACTACCATGGTTGAGGTTCAGCAGCCCCTTTCTGCCCTAGGGCCCTCTTGGGCCTGACAGTCAATGATGTGGTATGAGGTAAAGAGTTGGAGCTAAGGTTAAGACAAAGTAGAGGTTTGTGTGCAGGAAGTGGGTTTTAGTGCTAGACGAGACAGAAGGCATTTAGAATGAGCATTGGGAAAGCCAATAGCTCTTGGCTTCAAAAGGCAGAGCTATTAGCATTGCCAATGCTTGTTGACACCGACATATGTACGCATCAAGAGGCATGCAGATGCATTGTGAACAATGTTGAAAAGGGTTTATTACTAAAGGAAAGATGCCTACCGATGCTCACACATGCATTTTGGTGGATATTGATGCATATGTCATGCCACATGCATGCTGCCCAGGTGAAGTGATATGTGCATATCCGTACATCATAATGTATGACCGCCATTTCTAACTTACAGTTCTAAACAGTAAATTGAATTGTTAAAAAAAATGAAAAGATAATGCACTTGAGGCACAAGAAAGGTAGTGAGAGGCATGGCAGCACTGTGCTGCTGTCCAGCCCTCAAAAAATAAATACATTAAAAAACATTATAAGGCCAACTGAAAGGGTAGCATGGGGAGGAATAAAAATAATGCACATGGGATAAAGAGGGAGAAGGGGGGGGGGGCGGCAAGGAAAAGAAATGAATTCTTCTGGTGCGCTCAATAACAAAAGAAAAGAGTTCCCACAAGTATGTCATTGAATATTACAACTCATCCAATCAGAGCACTGTGAGATCTAAATGTTCCTGGAGGGACAGGCAAAAGAAAGGGAAAAAGCCATTGAATCACGAGCAGACTGAGATAGGCAACAAAGCCAATCAATCATGAGCAAAGGACTGACCCAAAGCCCGCTTTAAGTATATGAATATGTATTGGCAACAATAGGTCTTGCCAAGTAACAGCTAAAGCGGTCTGTAGACGAGACCTAAATAAATAAGTGCTCCTGGGAGCGATTGATGGTTGTTTCCAGAGAATAAAGGGCCATATCAAACTCAACAAAAATGTGTGCATAGGGCCGGAGTGCAGTTGGTGAGAATGAGCAGGAGACAGGATGATGATGGCAAAGTTATTGACTAGGTACAGGGAGAACCCAGGCTCAAGGACTATAGTGGTTAAGAGGGTTTGCTTCAATACAACTTTTCACCTACCATGGTGTGTGTTACTGTGCGCTTTACGCAGTTACAGTTTTGTAAGTACATTTCACTAGGGTGTAGGGTTAAAGATCTTTGACAGCTGAAAACTAGAAATTGGCAAAATGTAATTTTGTTTTGTTATGTATTTTATGAGTTGCATTGCTGCAGGCATTTTGAAATATATGAAGACAGACACAATTAATGCTTTCCTAACACTCTTTCCAGACATTTTAATTAAAAATAACTGTAACTACGCGAAGTTAGAAATTAACAGCTCCTAATTTAGTGTGGCTGTTAAATTCAAAGATTTTCTTTACTGTGAATAAATAACACCTCCTAATTAAAATCTAATCTATTGAAATACCCATTACCACCTAACCCATGAACCATCCAGAACGACGTACAGTGTGTGTTTATTCGATGCAAGCTATGCTGAACTAATATTGTACCGTATGAATACATGTATCACCACATAGAGACATCTCTGTAATTGGAGGGAAAATCATTACATTGTGGTAACCTGAAATTACAATGTTCCCCTGCATCCTTATCACATCATTGTAGGACGAGAGCCAATACCAGATGAACAGCCAAGTAATCTGCCCTTTAAATTTAGCACGTTTGTAGTCCCTTCTCTAGAATTTAAACAAAATAAGTGCTGAGGGGCCTTACACCTAATAATGGTTCTCAAAAAGTAAGTTTGAAAGCATTACTCTCACACGAGTGTGACCCCCTCGAGCACACCTCTACTCCTCTGCTGTTGGTTTCAACACATCATCAGGTTGGTTGGAAGATACCTACATCGTGCAACTCCCTACCTTCGCCATCTTAGGATCTTCAGGTTCAAAATGGAGTGCATCCCTGGTGTTCAATTATGTTACTTGCATAACTTCTCATTCTCTTCTGAGAGTTCTGCCTAGATTCTCCTTAACCTCTCTGTGGCCTGTAGATTCCTCGTGGCCTCCTTCCTGTGTCATGTCATGCTCATAGCTCATCCCATATGCCCATCGCTATCAGGCAGACAACAGATTACATGTGCTTAAGGAAAAAATTGAAAACCTGGCTCTTTACTCAAGCCTACAGCTAGATGCAACATTAGTGGTGGTCGCCAACTCAGCGCCAAGAGACCTGTTGGTGTACGTGCGCTTTATAAATCCCCCGTAACATAACATATGTACGAAGGCTAATAGTGACACCGAGAGCCTCTGTTTGGACTCTTCTGCCCCCATGTCTGCAGACCATTCTGTGTTACCAATAGTGTAGCTGCTAGCCTTTTCTGTAATCTAGATGCCATGTGGGCGGGAAGACTCCACTCTGACTGTTCCTGTGCCCTCCGCTGTGGTCAACGCATGGTTGTGCTTACATGCTATGAAAGCGACACTGCTCATATCCTTTTGTGTGGCCTTCAATTCACTAGCTGGTCAGCTTCCCTTTAGATCCCTTAACTGCTTAACTCCACATCCCCACCTAATATCACTGTACTGATACTAACAACAGTACCCTAGTCTACTCCCAGGCTCAGTAACGAGACATTCCCGCTCCCTTTTGCCACTCTGTGCTCCGGAGCACTTACTCAGCGTTGTATGTTATGTTTTATCTGTCGTGCACCGGGAATGGTGTAACGAAGCGCAGTTCTTACATATACACTGTTTTCGATGGCCAGAACTATGTAGATTATGAGTGGCTATTTCTAGTGTATATCGCCTTAGCGGGTAATCTGTGGCTACCAGGGGGATAGCGACTTCCTGTAAGATTTGAGGAACTTGACTGGTAGTTCTGCTTTCAAAAGGAAATGCTTAGAAGATCTAGTTAAACTGAAGAATGGCTCTTCTGTGTGAAGACCATGGCTGGATGGTATGCTGCTTCCAGACAATAACTCGGTTGTCTTAATCCATAATGCGAGTATGTGTAACCTATGGGTTCATTCTGTTAGGACTGCCAATCCTGAGAAATAATTCCACTGTCTGAGTCATAGGCTTGTGAATTAGCTATGTTGTTCAGGGTTTCATCTTGTAAATAGTCACCTGAGAGACAGTTCTGCTATCTGAGGTGTGTAAATTATGACCAGCCTGAGAGATAGCTAGGATGCCTAAAACCAAAGGATGTATGTCCTGCATAGATTTGCTATGTTAGGCTTGTAAGACCAGTGGGTACACCAAGTCCATTTAAAGCTGACCTTTGATATCCGATTTCCCCCATTTAATGATCCCGGCTTTGCCCCTGCACACATACACTGTGGACTTCCTGCTAACGCCCATATACTGATGGATTGGTCTTGATATTGTACTGCTTATTGTAACTGAAATAGAGGCTTATGCTGACTGCATTTTCTCTTTTTAAGTATGGTGTGTAGCTGTTTCCCATGTTCACTGCTTTGAATCCTTGAGAGGCTGTTCATTATAAAACAGTAAAAAGACATACAATAAACGGTACAATTAGTATTGATATTGTATAGTATCTAATACAAAGTGGTATGTCCCATGCATATAATGAGACTCTGTTTATCCAGTCAGGCGCTTGCATTAGTCAGGACACTGTCGTTGTCTGACAGAATGGGAAAAAAGAGCTGTCTGCACTGGTTTGGTGGCAGGGAAGGAGCTACAGACATAGAAGACAGCCCTACGCAATTTGAAAGAGTTCCTTTCCCATAATTATGATGCTGCATGGAGCACACAGCACCTGATATGGGGATTTAAGTACTCTACTGAGCGGGCGAGAAGGAAGGGTTCGGGAGTCCTGTGGAGGAGGTGGCTTTGGCTTACATTCATGAGGTGTGTCCTGGTACAATAGAGAATGGGTCCCTATTAGGAGCTCCAAGGCATGGGTCTCAAATTTACAGTTAAAAGACTGTGCCAGATAAATGCAGGAGCTATGTGGAAAGGCAGCTATGTGTCTCTTTACTAAAGTTTCCTAAAGTCATCTTAGGGATGCCATTCACTGGGAACACACTCCTCCAGAAATGCTGGGAGTGGAGGGACCCCATCTCTTAGGCTTTCCATCCTGGATTCAACCACAATACCATTAGGGGATGGACTTTGCTGTTACACCTTGTGCATACACAATGCAGTCAAGCATAGTGAAGGCATACACTAAGAGGGGACCTATAGCAGGGCTTGACAGAGTAAGTGCTTGACAAGTAGAAGATAAAGTGCTGCTCATCCAAAGTAATCATTGTTTCCAGGAAGAGCATGGTGGTCTAACCGAGAACATGTGCCCTGACAGAAGATGCTTGGTTTGGATTGGTGCAGAGCATCTTTGAGAAGGAACCGTCCTGGTGAGATGAGTAAGTGACACATCCGTGCCTTGGGGCTTCAGCTTTTCTGAAAATAAGTTTGTAATAGAACATGTGAAGAACAAATGTAATTGTGTTGAACAGGCAGCGTTACAAATTAATAAAATTTGGTTTTACTCTGAAACAAACTGGTTGCCACACTTTTCTTTGTGGAAAGTTAAAATCAAGCCCATTCAAGGTGTAATGCTGTGATTTAAAAAAATACCAGGTTATCAATTTCTTTTCACTCTTCTAATACGATGCCATGATCTACCATGTAATCAAACAGGTTGTTTTGCTGTAAGGGATATTTTTAACACCAATCACCTACCTCAAAGGTGGTTGGCGTCCAATGCGGGTCCACTTTTACCTACAGATACTGCAAAACTCTTAAAAAGCGACCTCACCTAAAAGAATACAACATTCAGGACAAGTGACATTAAACTTGGCGAAAGGGAAATTAATGACTTATTTTGCCTCTCAAGGAGGCAGAACGTGGCCATGCTACCTCAGCACCAATATCTGTACATTGTTAAGAAGCTATTGCATCTTATGCGTGGAACCTAAGCTGTTGGGAGAATTGGCAGTTCTTGTATTTGTAAGACATGCAAGTATTTTAAATGCAAAATGCCCACTATCAGTATCCCAGGACTGTCACAGCAACACCTTATGATGGCACTTGGCTCACCTATCAAGTCCTCAGCCATACAGGCATAGGTACCAGTATGCGCCTTCTTCCATGACACGGTCTTCATTCCAAGTTGGACTGGTCCTGATCCTGAAAAGTGAAAAGGCCATCATTTCAAGAGCAGGTGTCACCTACATAGTGGCCTTTCCTGCTCTGCTCACATTGAGTCTTAACCTCCAGGGCATACAGGTGGCCTTGCTTCTTTCACTCATCTTAGTAGGAGTGTCCAAAATCCATCTACTAGCCAATTTGCATCCGGACATCCGGCTAGCGGTGTGGGGATATGGAGTGCATGTGAAAAGAAAAGAAATGTACCCTATGTGCCATACTTTGGCTGGGATCTGCATGGAGTGGGAGAATAAACATCCGCTTTATCAGAGGCCTTGGCTCCTAGGTCACATAAATTGTCAGAGAAGACAGAATTCCCAATGCATGGGGGGGGGGGGGAACACACCACATCCTATTGGGCCCACCACTGCCCCACTGTGGCTGGAATGCTCCACAAACTAGTCTGCTACAGTAGGACAAAGAACCCCATCCTCAGAAAGGAAGACATCAGTAGGGTATGACATGATCACTAAGCTGCCAGCAAGCTAAAAAGAGGTTCATGGTCATTGGTTTCCCGTTGAGACAAGCTAAACACCTGTGTCTAGATAAAAGGAGAGAAAGATAACAAAATATGCACTGGCAAAACCATTTGGTCTGGGGTTAGTGTCCTAATGTATACAGACAGTGTCAGCACATGAAAGCCAGACAAATGTAAGAAACAACATTTTTACCTCAAACCTGTTTTTGTTTTATGTCAAGTAAAGGTCGGGTGGCAATAATGAGGTCTTCCTTGCCACCCAACCTTCATTTGACATAGAAACAAAAACAAGGCAGTGTTGTAGTCAAGAAAGCTTTCAATATAGAAAGCCTTTAGCTTCTATAAAGTAAGAAAAAAAAAAAAGAAACGAAAATACCAGACTCTTGCAGTACTGATGAGAATCAACCAGGAGATTTAAGGAGGAAAGAGGGAAGGGCGGAAGTGAACAACAAGAGGGGCGGGCAATCAAGAGTAATAAGCCGCAACAGAAGATAGAGGAAAGAGTAGGAGGAGGAATAAGGAGGATGTGAGAAACCTAATGGAATTAGGGAAGGAGGGGGCAATGAGATGGATGGGCTGGCAGGAGGGATGCGGAGCAACACACAGAAGAGCTAAGAGGAGGAGAAACCTGAATGGGAAGTGCAAGTGGTGGAAATGAGCGACTATGAGCTTACAGAGGGAGAGGTCAGTGGTTGTACAACCGCCCCTCATGATTTGCATTTGAAGCATCCAATTGGAGGTGGGAGGATAGAGTCAATAACAGTAGGTGAGAGAGACCTACTCCAATATGCTGATCCAAGACATGATTGACAAAGGCTCATGCAAAGGTTGAAAGAAGCTGGTTAAAAAAAAAAAGCCAATGGTTGAAAGGGGCGGGCCCAAAATCTACTGTAAATATATTGGAAACAATAGGCCTATTTGACCACTGCGTTCTCAAAACCCAAACCTGAATAAAACATATACATAAAAACGTTTGATGTTTTCATTTTGGCTTACAAAAGAAAAAGGAAAAGACTAGAGGCCTTATGAAGGTTGAAATGTTTGCCTGTCTTCAGGGTGAAATAGATCCGCCTGCTAGTAATAAATGTGATGAGAAGGTAGGACAAGATGGCCGCAGCGTGTTGCTGATCATCCCACTTCGCAGCCAAAGCATCTACAAGTTGGGTGACGTCACTCATGGCAATATTCGAGGTTGGATAAGTGTATTAAAACAAACGTAACGTTTTTACTTTTTATGTTACATGCGACTTACATGTGAACCCGAAAAAACGTTGAATGCATTTTGTACGGTATATCTCTTCTGATTTCACATTCTTTTTTCTGCTGCCGGATGACTTCATCCAGCAGAAATGTGAAGGATCACATTTGGAAATACACAGCAAATTGCATCCCTTCCAAAGTTGTACACGCTTTCACAATCCTTTTGTTGATAGAGTAAAACCATGTTTTCAAGAGGTCACTGGAGACAGTCAGCACAGCCTTCGTCATGCACACTTAGTTTCAAAGTTATACCACCGCTCACAGAAATAAATAAATGTATCGTATATTAAAACAATCACTGCAGCCTTTGAGTGATTGGTCAGTCCAGCTTTGAATGTGTTTAGGCTAATAGAGGCCTGGGTCTAATAGCTTTTGACAGACCAGGCCATTGATCAAGAGCCATGTTTGAAAATCCCTTCCTACCAAAATCTGTTTGATTTTAAGCTAAGAAAACTGAACGTTAATAGGAAACAGGAGCACATATAAATGTAACTGTGCAGCGTTTCCAACCTCTACCTGTCAGGACTGGAAATTGGCTAACGCAATTCTACATAAAATCTATTTTAGTTTTACAGTCGCAAGGGTAATATATCTGCAAAGATATGTAAACTAGGATCCACATTTTATATTTTTGAAACTGGAAAAAACAATCAATTAGGTCTTTCCCAAAGGCAAAATACAACCTCTCTCTGCATCCGTGCAAATTGGACCTATTTTCATGTATTTCAATGTTTCACAACACTTGGATGACATTTGAATACAAACATGCTATACCATCCAAATCGTCATTCCTGAATCTCAAGTCCTTCTAAAATTAGCTGGAGCCGAGGAACTTGCATGCTCAATCAATTGTAATGAACCATTAAGGGAGGAATTCCTACAAAAGGAGTGAACAGTTCCTGTGAAACTCAGACCTTCCAGCCTTGGCATTATTCCCACTGTGTGAGCCTCTGAAAGAACAAGGAGTAGTGGTGCTGGCGGGGATCAGTCCCAGGAGCATGGGTGTGGCTTTGGAGCACAGCCTTTGCCTGTATAGCTCAGTTGTCACATGTACCCTCCACAAGAGCACAAAACAAGCATCAGTGCCCACCTCACTTGGCCTCTGGAAGGTGTAAAACCTGCAATGGACTACGGCATTGAAGAGTCTCTTCACATGAGATGGAAACCTCCTCTGTGGAAGGCTTTCCAGCCTAGAGAAGTGCTTTTTGTACCCCAGGGCTCTTCACCTGGTGCCCCTTTAAAGTATGCCGATGCATTGTGACCCGTGATCGCACTGTGTGAGTTGCAAGATATGGACTCCTCACATCCCACTTTCAATAGATACCCAAATGTTACTGCCGTCTTGCATGTAATTTCCAGCGGTTGCCCATTAACTACTTATACAAAATTGGTCTAATACTAAAAAAAAAAAGTACACACCCAGGGGATGTACATTTTCTTACCTTGTGCTGTTTCTGTGCACACGATATCAGATCAGAAGTCACAGTATCCCTGACCGCACAGATAGATTGGTGAGCATGTTTTCCTAGAATGCTGCCGACAGAGTTAACGGTGAGTATTATTACTTTTTTTTTCTTCAAATATCTTTATTGATATTTAAAAGAGAGAATACATTTATAATAGATTGCAATACAACATAGCAATATTAAATATATATTAGGTTAAAAACAAAGGATTACAGAATCAAAAAATAGATTTCATGTCAAAAGTTAATGAGCTGGGATAAAAAAGTAAGAACATATCATTAATCAGGCAAGAAAAACAAAATATATGGATGATACATATTAAGTGATAGAAATCGAGTCAAATAATATTACAAAACCCAAATGAATGGACTAAAGATCAACATCATATATATCATACTGAGGTCATAAACCAGTCGCATTGCTTAATAAAAAAGAAAATAGGATTGCATAGTGGAAGAAAGCAAAGAAGAAGAAGAAAAGACAGAAAAAAGTAAAGAAAAGAAAAAAGAAGGAAGAAAGAAAGAAGGAGGTGGGGACATCTGCTTCAATGAAGGAAATAACTTAAGAAATAGAGTCAAAAGGATATTGAGCAACCAACCCCTGAGAGGACAAAGTCATGTAATTGTCCAGTGACCGCCAAACGTTGCTAGAAATGGAAGGCGAGTAATGTCTCTCCTCAACAAAAGTATGAGCTCCACGGAGGTATGATACCCATGCCCACCAGGTATGATAAGACAGAAGATGAAAAGATTTCCATTCTATTAGTATAACTTTAACTTCAATGGATATAAGTAAATCCAATAATTCCATATCCTTATTGTCAAGGGGAAAAGGAATAGGTGTAGCCCATGGGCCCAATAAAATCATAGGTAAAGAAAGCTCTAATGAAATATTAAAGATTACTGATAAGTGTTTCCTTATCAAACCCCAATAAAACTGCAAAAGTGTACAATCAAAAAACATATGTTGATGAGTGCCTAGTTCTAAATTACAATTCCAACAAAAATCACTTTCCCGCAGTTTCAATTTGTATAAGCGAGCAGGGGTCCAATGAAGGAGATTTAATGTAAAAGATTTAGATTGAATAAGAGGAGCAATCTTATTGCGTAGGGATAACTTCCCAATCAATTGCCAGGTCTCGTGAAATAATATCATTGTCAAAATGATGAGACCATTTATCATATGTGATTGTAGACTGTGAGGGAAGTGGAGCAGATAAAAATTTATAGATTTTTGATGCAGTATCACCTGAGCGGGACCACATAGAAAGAAGATAAACAGTAGCCGAATCTGTAGAAAGGGATACTTTAGAAAGTGCGACCTTTATTTTCAAAAAAGAGTAAAAATCCATGTTATTAAGATTATACTCCCTAGCTAAAAAAGAGAAGAGAAGAGGGTCGTAATTGGAATCATAAAGATCTTTTACCAGTCTGATACCACTCGCAGCCCACGAAGAAGCCGTGCCAGGATCAATATCAGTAACAATTTTAGGATTGTACCATAGTGAGGACCATCTTGATTTATGCATAGGTTTAGATACTTTTTTGTCAATATGTTTCAGTGCATTAATCGTGTCTAGTATAATACGATGGGAATGGCCAGGAACGAGCTTAGAGGCCGTGAGAAAGGAGGAGGTAGAAAGAGGGGTACACAACTCACGCTCAAAATAAATCCAAGGGGGGTGTATGCTGGGAGTCTGGTAAAAACCAGAGAGCACCCTGAGAGGCTAGAAAGGCGATTTGATACAGATTCCAATCTGGAAGATTACACCCACCCAGGACAGAGGGCTTTCTAAGGTATTTATAAGCAATTCTAGCTCTCTTATCATTCCACAAAAATTTGGAAGTGAGTGAATCAATCTCATGGAAGAAAGAAGAAGAAAGCTTTATAGGTAACATGGAAGATAAGAAATCAACAATCGGGGTAATCATCATCTTAAGAGTTTGTAGTCTTCCCCACCAGGAGATATATTTAGGAGACCAGGAGGACAAAAGATCCTTCACTTTAGCTATGATGTGGGATTCATTATAAGAAATAGTATCTGAAAGGTCCTTACAAAACCAAATTCCTAAGTACTTAATACGAGACGACTGCCATTTAAAACCTGAGTCGCCCATATGAGAAGGGCAACACATCGAATTAAGGGGGAACATTTCCGTTTTTTCTTTGTTCAGAGTATATCCAGAAACAAACGAAAACTCTCTAATAATGTTAGAAATAACAGAAATCGCCGTAACAATGTCTTCTGAAAAGATAAGAACATCATCCGCGTAGGCTGCTGTTTTAAGTGTATGCGAACCAAATTGAAAACCTTTGATACCCTGGTTCAAGTTGAGTAGACGAAGGAGTGGGTCTATAGACAATAGAAAAAGGAGAGGTGATAAAGGGCACCCTTGTCTAGTGCCCTGACGAAGATTAAAAAAGGAAGACGTAGCCCCATTAACTCTGTTAGCTTTTGGCTGCGTATAGAGAGACATTACCATATTAATAAAGGAGTTACCAAGGTTATGGGCTTCTAGCACTGCTTGTAAAAAAGGCCAAGAGACTTTGTCGAAGGCCTTTTCGGCGTCGAGAGCGATCGCCGCCGATGGAAATGCAGAAAGTTTTGCTTTTTCTAAAATATGACAAAAGGTTCGGATATTATCTCTAGCGAGTCTCCCTTTAACGAAACCAGTTTGGGAATCATGGATAAGACTAGAAATATGAGCTTCTAAGCGCTTAGCCAAGATCTTGGCAAAAATTTTAGCTTCCATATTTAATAATGAGATTGGACTGAACTTTTTAGGATCAGAATGATCTTTACCATCTTTCGGAATCACGACAATAGTAGCCTCAGCAGCTGAACCAGAAACTTGCCAGAAATGACAGTTATCAAAAACTTCCTTAAGATATTTGATTATTGAGGAAGAAAATGTTTTATAAAAGGCAATAGGGAACCCATCTGGCCCTGGAGCCTTCCCCGACCGAGTAGCCTTAATAGCCTGTATTATCTCATCAGACTCAATAGATTTCCCCAATTCAATCATATCGGAATGCGAAATAGTATTAGTAGGAATCGAATTCAGAAACTGCTACAATCAGATATGTTGCATTGATCTTTAAGAGTGCATAATTTTTCATAAAAATCACGGAAGACTTCAAGTATTTCTTGAGTATGGAATTTCTTTGAACCATTTTTATCGTTAATATAAGAAATCTGGGCAGATTTAATATTCGTATTTTGATATTTTAAGGTGGCAGCCAATAACTTACCAGCTCTATTTCGTAATAACAAATGTCGCAGTTTCTGATCGTGTACACCAATATAAGCTCTTTTAGTAACAATAGAATTGAAAGAATATTTTAAATGCTTGATATCCTGTAGGAGAGACTTATCATTAGATCGTCTATATAGCACCTCTTTACGTTTGATCTCGTCTCCCAAAGACTGCAGCGACTCTCTGATGTCCCTGTTTCTTTTTGACATTTTTTTTAATAATATGACCTCGAATAGTGCATTTAAATGCATCCCAAAGAACTATTGGGGAATTCACCGAAGACTCATTATCTTTGAAAAAATTATCAATCTCCTCATTGAGCTCTTTAACTTCATCTTTATCGTCCAAACTTTCTGTATTAAGACGCCAGTTACGGGGGCCTCTCGTATCTGTAAGATTAAGGATAGTCAAGGAAACCGCTGCGTGATCAGAAACGAGCATTGGATGGATCATAACATTAATAGTATGCTTTAAAAGAGCAGCATCAACTAAAAGATAATCAATACGAGAAAAGCTAGAATGTGGAGAGGAGAAAAACGTGAAATCACTACCTGTAGGATTATGCAATCTCCAAGCATCAACAAGCTGGTGAGATGAACACATATTGAGCATGTGTTTATGCGACCTAGGGGGACGAAATTTAAAAGCAGAATGTCTATCTAAAATAGGATCCAAGCGTAAATTAAAATCACCACCAACGATTGTTCTAGCATTCTGAGGAATATCAGAAAGTTTTTTATTTATGGAACGCCAAAAAAGAGGATCATCGATGTTAGGAGCATATAAATTCATGATATATAGATCATCTGAGCCATTGGACAAATGAGTAAGTAGCCATCTGCCATTGGTATCATGCTCAGCAGTAACAATAGATAAACCAGAATTTTTGCAAATTAGGGTAACCACCCCATTCTTTTTACCAGAGGCTTCGAGCAAGTAACATCAAGAACCCACTCCTTCCACATAAGAAGAGCTTCTTCAAAAGCAATCTTAGTCTCTTGAAGTAGAACAACGTCGCCCGATAAACTTTTGCAGTAATCTAAGTTCTTGGCTCTTTTAACAGGGTGATTCAGCCCACGAACATTAAGTGAGACTACATTTAAACCAGACATAAATAAATATAAATCAACACAGGTAAAAACAGCTGATAAAGAAGACAAAGGGGAAACCAAAAGAACATCAGGTATAGGGGTAGAAGGAAAGCTACGAAATAGATAAAATACACCGAAGCAGATGTCCCAAGAGTAGGAAAAATAGGAAGGGAGGAAGAAAAGACTAGAAAGAAGAAAAGAGAGAGCAAAAGTACTCCAAAGAAAGAGGGAACATTAAAAAAAGAGTAGCCCCACCAGGGGATGTCTGTAATAGACAAGGTGCATGGGGGGAAAAACGTGGAGGAGCAACAATAGAGGCCAACTACCACGATGCAGACAGCTCAACAATAAATATTTCATTAAGCGACGGAACAAGTGCATAAGTATTAATGTATTCTATACTATCAATAATCCATCAATAAGAATAAATAACACAAGATCCAAAAAATATATAACATATTTGATCATAGATAAACCTATTATATCTTAAATAGAAAATTGAGAATATAAAATCAGATATATATCCAAGTAGGGAATTATGAATAACAATATAAGGCAATATAAGTAACAATCTAAGGCATAATAAATAGTAATATGTAGTTTTGTATACGTATGGTATGTATGTTTTGCTTTTATGATTATATTTTTAATCAAATAAAGTTCTCTTCAACAGTGTAATAAATAACAATCTGCGGCAATATAAATACCAATATCAAACATATAAATCTCAGTCTAAAATATTATAAACTAATCTATTAGTTAATATAGATATATATCAACCAAAATGTAAAGAGAAATTACTATATTACTATTACTATATTGAGTGGGTGACTACTTGTACCCCTCATCTGGAACAGTGCCCTCTGTTTTGATTAATACGGTTGACGTTAGGAGCACGGGCACTGGACCTTAACTAGCTCCTGGTCCCCCTCTTTGTATAGATACAAGAGAATTTACTAGACACTACAGAATTGATAGCATTCAGGAATAAATTGATATATTTAAAGTATTTTGAAAGTTAAGAAGTAGATAGTATATTCTACAATAGGTGTAATTCATAACTTGGGAAACATATATAATGAGAGAAAAAAGAATCAAATTAACAAACAAGTACATAGATAAAAATTAAAAAAACATACCAAAATCTATAACATAACTTAAAAATACATTAGTGGACAAAAGTACAAATGAGTAAAAAATACATATCTTATCACCAACGAAAAGATTATTAGAAAAGAGAAGTATAAAGTCAAACAAAAAATATAATAATCGAGCAAGGTAGAAAGGACTTGTATAGAAAATGATCGAGCAAATAAAGGAAAAAGAAAGTGGGAGGTAAAAGAAGAGATACTTACCTTATCATAAAAATAGTGAGAAGGCAAAGCAATGAAAACCCATTTATCTAGAACGTTATTACATCAAAAAGACTTCAACAATATGGACTAAGATAAATGCCCACAGAAAAAAGGAGAAGCAAGAAGGAAATAGGTACAAAATTGGAATAAGTCAGAGAGGTAAAACAAGACGATAAGAAAGATAGGGAGACAGAGAAAAATAAAGACACATTAACCGACTATACTTAACAAAATAGCGCCGGGATAGCACCAGAATATGCAAAAAGAGCCTGTAACATGAAAATCAGTTAATAAAGAATAGCATTTATAATACTAACGATCTTACAATGCGTAGTTACCATTCCACAGAAGAACCTAGAAGAGCAATATTAACTACACACAATGTGGCCAGGCACAAAAAACAGGGAACCATCTTGTCAGGAGATGAAGGTCGTTAAAGACGAGAAGTGCCAGGGAGAGATCCATCTGTGATTCAGATTCATTGTCCAAGAATGTTGTAAGCTCAGAAGGTTCATAAAAAATCTGTGTACGACCCTTGAAAGTTATTCTAAACCTTGAAGGACCTGCAAATGAAAATGGAATATTCATATCTATGAGTCTTCTGCGTAGATTCAGGAAACCTTTACGACGAATGACAGTGTCTCTAGCAAAATCTTGTGATATTGATATTCTGTGACCTTCCCATTGTATTGTTTTAATCTTCCTCATTTGAGCCAAAATGTGCTCAGTATGTTGATGACGTAGAGGATTAAAGATCAACGGTCTTGGAGAAGACAACGTTTTAGGCTTAAAAGTCGGAACTCTATGAGCACGCTCTATTTCAAAATCCTTGTGGAATGAAATGTTCAGAACTTTTGGGATCCAAGAAAGCAAAAAGTCTATCACTGAAGGAGCAGATTTCTCACAGTCTTCCGGTAATCCAAAAATACGCAGATTACTTCTACGATTTCTGTCCTCCTGTTCAGTCAGGTCCCTTCTTAGTGAAGCCATGGAGCGTTCCAGACTTTGGACGTGTTTAGCTTGCTTGTTTGTAAAGTCCTCTGCAGTACTTATTCGCGTTTCGGCATTGGAGACACGTAAGGAAAGATTTTTGAGGTCATTGCGAATTGCCGCAACCTCAATTTGAAGTAAGTCTGTGTTCGTTTTGGTACTCTGTGCTATATCATGAACTGAATTAAGTTTGAGTAGTATAGTATCTAAGGTCGAAGCAGAGTCTATATTGCCCTTAGGTGGTAACTCCGGGGTAGGTGAATCTTGTTTAGCCCTCTTCAGGTTCCCCTTAGAGTCTCTGTCTTTGGGAGTGACACCCATGCTTTCTGCCATCGGAACAAGCACAGTAATCACACAAACTAACTGAAAGAGCGTAGATGTTGCGTTAAACAAAAGAGCACAAAGTAATGTAGAAATTACTCAAGAGGGACGAAGAATTAATGCCTGAAAGACTAAAGGCCGACACCTCTGTAAAATGCCTGAAAACTTATCAAGCACTGAAGGCTCCTTTAATGGTTAAATGTGTTATATCGTAAGAGACCCAGCAGCAAATGTCCATTTGTATTCTCAATAGTGTGAGAACCTTATATAACCCACACTTAAAAAGGAAAAAAATCAAAAAATGATGTCTCACTACGAAAGACCGTTAACAGGCAGATGTCGTTCCAAAGAAAACCGGACACCGTCTGGTCACAAGGTATGGTACTGAGTAGACTTTGCACCGCCACCAATAATCAGGACAGGCTCCAAAAACTTAAACTTGAACAGACGAACTGTTGCACCAATGATAGGTCACCCCCACTGAAACACAGCCAGCTGGAAATTAGGCCACTAAATAGGCACTAAGACTTCCAAACGAATCCGGTCAGCATCCGCCATTTTGAGTAAGCGCTGATGCAGTAGAATAACGTCACCTCAGAAATCTCAGGACATGACATAAAGAGGTATACAATTCTCCACAAAATACCTCTTGCAGCGCAGGGGAAATGAGCCTGGAGACCAAACATGCAGACAGGTGGGTTTCATGCTCTCAGGCCGTATATCGATGCAACCTCCATGTCAGCCACCATTTTGATATCCCAACGTGAAGAAAACATCACCGTGTGCAGCTTCACACAAGGAGACAGTCTGAAACTCCTGCGAGCCGTCCCTAAGGCTCCCACGCTGTTCCGCCGCCTATTGCCAGTAAACGGTGAACAAAAATCACCCGAACAGCATCATTTAAAGAGCGTCCGCACCGGTGATCCGACGGAGCTCAAAAAAGCGGGGCCATCTTAGCTGCGCGCTAAGCCACGCCCCAGGTGAGTATTATTACTTGAGAAAAATAAAGAAGTGCAATAAATGTGACCAAACACACAACTAGAAAAATAAGGAAAAAAATAATTGTTATATAACTACAGTTAGTGATTCTTGTTATTCACCAAACTTAGTTCACTAATATAGATTTTTTTAAATTAAAACTATACACGCCTGCTTAGGCATGATGTGTGGTTTCCAATCACATGATGGACCTATATTTTAAGTGAAGAATGACTTCCAGAGTTCCCTTGACTTAGAGGACAGATGATCAATAAATGTATTCATGTTTTCGATCATATAATTCTTAATCTGAAATTCCTGAAGTTAATAGCCATTACTCATTCATTCAGGAACTATCAAAGCTACAGTAAGACACAACCCTCAGTTTTAAATCCTCCAGATGTACCTCCCTCCAGATGTATCCCCCTCCCCCACTGCCCCGGAGCTAATGGCAAGTTATTTATTTTCTTTTTTTTTCTTTTTAGAACAATAACGGAGCATGTGTAATCAAAAAATATGATCGTGTACAGTTTTCCACATATGTGGTCAGTTTCCAATTTACAACTTCTAGTGCATATGTTCCACAAAGAAACCGGTTTGTGCCTATATACCAGGTATGGACGCCTAGCAGAGCGAGGATATTGCATATGCATGTTTCAACTCACATCTCGTCTGAACCATCTAAGGGGTGTATCTGTAGGTAATCTTTAAGTGGTTGCCAAATATCCCGAGGACGGAAAGTAAGAGGTAGTAATGTAGCATAGACATCACTTGTTGCATTACAATAAATGAGGTCCCGGACCCAGTCTTTGAGTGTTGGAGTTCGAGCTCTACCCCACTGTAAGGATACTTGGCGTTTGGCTAAGAGGAGTGCAAACGCAGCGAATCTTCGCACACTTCTCTTAAGGGGTTTGACATATCCTAACAATGCCATCAATGGGGAGGGTGATAGTGTAACTTCAATCATGAGTGATAAGTTACTAAAAACAGATTCCCAGTAATCACGGATAGGTGTGCAATTCCAGGCAAGGTGCGCAAAATCAGCATCTGGCATCGCACATCTGGCACATGTATTCGAAACGGTGGAATTGATCCTGGCCAGTAATTTTGGAGTGATATATGCTCTATGAAGGTATTTAAAATGTATCAGTTTATGTCTATAGTTATTTGATACGTATCAGGTTTTGGCGCAGCAATAGGACCATGTTTCGTCGGGTAGTGGCTCATGCAGGTCGAGTTCCCAGGCCGTCCTAGCCTTGAGGCCCACTATTGGCCGCATAGATTGCGATAAGTGATAGAGGCGGGAGATAAGGTGTGAACTATCGGTAGATGAAATGACCAGGGTGAGAGGGGGAAAGTCCATTGGTTCCGTAGCAGCATCCAGCAGGACACTCCTCAGGGCTCCCTGCACTCTGTGTATCAAGAATCGGTCCATGTAGGACGCGGCGCCCGTCGCTGTCAACTCCGGCACCGAGCACAGCCGGGAGTTCTTAAACAGAGCACCTACTGTATGCAGTCTTAGCTCCTGCAGCGTACGTTTCGTAAGCTTTTCGGTGCTGGGGGGTAGCCATAGATTATTGGGCAGCGGTATGTGGGGGGAATATAAGATGTCGTGTTGCAAATATCGACGCAGTTTGGTCCAGGCCCAACATGTTGTGGATACTGTCTGTATTTCCGTCGGACAGCGCGGGAGTCCTTGAGGGAGCAGTGACTAGAGTGTATTCTGGTGTATTTGTGATCGCTCAGGTCGCAGATACTGAATGCGAGCATCGGGGTGGTACCAAAAGTACGTGAAGTGGATCTGAGCTACCAAATAATAAAATAGAGATTGGTGACCCCGAACCCTCCCCGTTCATATGGCATTGTAAGAGTGTCCCAGCCTATTCTCGGTTGCTTACCCGCCCATATCAATCGGATTAACACAGAGCGTAGGGTTGCAAAGAAAGCAATTGTCAATGCAATTGGGATATTCGTGAAGAGGTATAACAAGCGCGGGAGTACAATCATTTTAATAATGGCTATCCGGCTGGCTATGGAGAGGGGTAGTTTAATCCAGCGCTCGACCTGCGATGCGAGATGGTCAATGGCCGGTCCGTAGTTGATTCGGATTACTTCGTCCGCATTGCAATGTAAATAAATTCCAAGGTACTTAGGAGGTGTATCACACCAGCGCAAGGGGAATTCCATGTCCACCTGGGTGGTTGCCGGCATCAGAGGGAAGATTTCCGACTTTGACCAATTTATGACCAGGCCGGAATGAACGCCAAATCTGACTATCTCTCTTAATAATGGAGGGAGGTTGTCTGCAGGGTGGCGGACGAATACTAATACATCATCCGCATAGAAGGAGGCTATAAGCGGGCCAGTATGGAGTTGTAAGCCCCTGTGAAGGTGGCGCTCCTGCATGTGACAGGCTAAGGGATCCATTGCTATAATAAATAATAATGGTGATAATGGACACCCCTGTCGGGTGCCTCGAGACAAGGAAAAAGGAGCTGTGAGAATTCCATTCACTCGGAGTCGAGCGACCGGATTGGAGTATAGAAGCTGAACCAGGCCCATGAAACCTATGGGGATACCTAATTTGTGCATTGCTGCATATAGAAAAGACCACTCCAGGGAGTCGAATGCCTTCTCGGCATCCAGCATCACGACAGCCGTGGGAGCGTGGGTTCCATCTGGTTTATTACTGAGAAGACTGTGCGTAGATTAATGGTTGTGGAGCGCCCGGGGATAAACCTCGCCTGGAAAGGACATAAGATGGTATCTACAAGTAGTGAGAGACGCGTTGCCAGAATTTTAGCGAGGATTTTATAGTCATGATTCAACAGTGATAACGGTCTATACGATTGGCATTGGGTGGGGGATTTGCCCGGTTTAAGTAGTAGTGTGACTATGGCCTCTCGCATAGTTGGAGTAAGGGAACCTTGCTCCAGGGCCTCTGCATATACCTCGACAAGTCGAGGAGCAAGTACCTCCTGGTATGCTTTATAAAAATCCGCGGTGAGGCCGTCTGATCCCGGGGCCCGGCTACTGGTTAAATCTTTTATCGCCTGTCGCACCTCGTCGACATCAATGGGGGAGGCCAAAAATTCATGCTGCCCGACTTCAATCCAAACCATGGCAACCTCCTGCAAGTAGTCTCTCAGGGCCTGGTCGCCTGGAGGGGACCGTGTTTCGTACAGTCGTGTATAATATGTTAATAGGGTCTGTGTAATGTCAATGCTAGAGGTTAAGGGGGTCGCCTCTTCCGAATCAAGTTGTGTAATGTATGTCGATTGATATTGTGGGCGCAGCATTCTCGCGAGTGTTCTGCCTGGTCTCTTGCCCTCACTGTATACCCTGGCCCTTGCATACTTCCCTAGGTATTTAACTTCCCGGGCAGCTGCGTCATTGAATTCGACAATTAGTGCCGAACGGGTACGAAAAGTGGCTGCAGAGGGATCCGCGAGGGAGCCCTCATCCACTTCCTTTAGTTTCCGCTCAATTGAGTCCAATTCAGTGCGGATTGAGCGAAGTACCCCCGCCTGCTTGGAGATACTAACCCCGCGAATTACAGCTTTAAAAGCATCCCAGAGTATAAGTTGGGAGCCAACTGTGCCTTCATTAAGCTCAAAATATTCCTTAATGGCATCTCCTATTTCTGCACGAAATAACGAATCAAGGAGGGCGGATGAAGGAAACCGCCACAACGGACGCTGTTTGGGAAGCAATGGAAAGTCCAGTACCAGGAGGACCGGGGAATGATCTGAGATCGTGCGGGGCAGGTATTCAATGTCATGAACGTCAAGCATCAGTTGCGGTGTGAGATACCAATGGTCTATCCGAGACCAGGACCCGTGGGGGGCGGAATAAAATGAGTATGTATTGGTCTTGGGGTGATGTGCCCACCAGGGATCTACAAGCAATGAGGTACGTAAGAGGTTCAATAGGCCTGAGACTGAGTGTGGCTTCGTAATTCTGTTTGGGCCCGTAGTGTTAGCAACAGGGTAAAGTGTAAGATTAAAATCCCCACCGATCAAGATAGTGTCAGTACCTAATTTATCAAGTCCCAAGGATAGTGTAGGGAAGAAGTCTGCAGAGTCTGTGTTCGGAGCATAAACATTCACCAGGTACTATAGCTTTCCCTCCCAGGTCACCCCTTACGAGCACATATCTGCCCTCAGGGTCAGTTATTACCTCTGCCGATCGAAAAGGGAGAGAGCGGTGCACCAAAATGCACACTCCACGTGAGTAGGAGCTGTAACATGCAAAGAAACGGTTTCCTTCCCAAGTGGATGCAAAACTGTGAGTTGGTAGTGGGGCATAATGGGTCTCTTGCAGGAATGCGATTTGGATGGTATGCCGTGCTAGGTAAGCTAATATTTGTCTACTCTTTTTGGGATTAGATAGGCCCCTAACATTCCAGGAGATGCATCGGAGTCGGAGACCGGAACTGGTACCGCTATGGGTGGTCATTTCCTCAGTTGTACAAGCATTGGCACGCACCAAGGGGTAGTAGTGTACACAATCAGCAGTATGAATAAGGGAAGTGCTCTGAACTTACATCTTACTTGTGAAACATAATCAAACATCAAAACCACTCGCCCAGTCCCATCCCACCCCCCACCCCCATCGGATACACAACAACTAGGCACCCGGTGAATCCCAATATGACACACCCAAGAAAGAATAAATAACCAAGTAGAAAAAGAACAAGAAAGGACAGAACAAATAGTCATCCTACGGGGGATGGCAACGCTCCATGGAGCCATCAGATGTTTCAGTATACATACAACAGTAATTCCCACTGTACCAAAAGGGATTGTAAAGGTGTCTATCGGTCCCAACAGTGTTTATAGAGAGCAGTCCAAATATTGGGTAGACTTGGAGTGCTGTATTATACGTGCAATCAGTAGAGTCTCCGCCTCAGGCAGTTGGAAAGCACCTCGTAGCTTGTGTCCCGGAGTCGAAGGTCATGGATCAGGTGTCATGCCGACCTCTTGTCCTCGCGGTGATATGGATGTTTTATGCTTCTTCCAAAACGTTTAGGCGTCGCCCAGTGAATCGAAAATGTGAGTCTTACCACCCAGCTGAAAACGAAGCCTAGCGGGATAAAGCATCGCATATTTGATGTTCACCTTTTGGAGAGAGCGCTTAACATTAATGTACTTGCGTCTGGCTCCTGCACCATCGGTGTGAAATCTGGGAAGATGGAAATATTGGATCCCTGGTACTGGAGTGGTCCGCGTTCGCTAGCTAGCCTAAGGGCCATATCACAATCGTTGTAGTTGAAGAGTTTCGCAAGAATCATCCTCGGGGGAGCACCGGGGGCGGGTGCAGGTCCCAGAGTCCGATGGGCTCGTTCGACTATAAACGCAGTAGAGAAGGCGTCTCTCCCGAAGAGATCCACCAGGACTGTCACGATGAACCTCGCCATGGGTCCGGTGTTCGTAGATTCAGCAATTCCCGAGACTCGGATATTGCTGCGGCAGGACCGTGCTTCTAAATCTTCGGATTTCGCAGCGAGCTGTTTGAGAAGGGACTCCGACCGTTCGAGACGTCGTTCCAAGGAGGGCTGTGCATCCTCCAAATCTGAGATGCGTTGTTCTGCCCCCCCCTATATGGGTGTCCTGGGCCTCCATGTGGCTGTGAATGTCATCCAGCCTACTGGTTAAAGTGTCAAAGCGCGTGTCAATGGCCCGGAAGCCAGCTCTGAGCTCACCCATAATGGCGGCAGCACCCTCTAGTTGGCACCCATCTTCTCCAGCTGCACCCCCGGCATCGTCCCTTCGGGGAGTCTTCCCCCCCCTCGAAGTTCAATGGGCGCTGTTTGGGATCTGTGCGCCCCATTTGCAAATTGCTGGCGTTATAGTGGGCAATAGCAGTTGGCACAGAGGTACAAGAGGGGGACCGATCACCAATGCTTTGCTGGCAAGAAATGTGTCTTTGATGGTGGCTGCTCGTAGGGAATAGTGTGTTCACCACTGCAGGCAGGGAGGGGGAGCAGAGTATGAATCCCCAATCGATTTAATTAATGCCAAGCGCTAAGCGTTACTGTGGTGTACAAGCGCTGTGAGGATCAGGAGGTGCACAGCACGCTGCGTGTGTCGGGCGCCAAGATGGCGGCCAGCGGGACGGAGAGAAGGCCTTAGTCCGCAGTGAATGTCGGCTTGATAACGGCTAGATGCGCATGGTAGCAGGGAGGCCGTACTCACTGTTCTGAAGCTGTGGAGTCACCGTATGTAGAGGGCAGGTAGGTTCGGCATTGGCACAATCAGTCCACATGCCGAGATCGGGCCGGGAGCTTACCATCACTTCTCACGGCCCATTGTCCAACAGCAGGTTGCTCTGCGGTAGGGGCCGTGGGTGGTACGCCTAGTTCGGCTGCAGTGAGAGGTGTAATGGGGGAGCCCTCGCTCCTCGTCTCCAGCGACAACAGCGGCAGCCAGCAGGCATAGCAATTCTGGCACTCGAGCCCGAGACCCCGCCACCAGGCTTACCCGGGTCCCCTGCCGACTCGGGGCCTCTGGAGGTCGCGTCAGGTCCGGACCCGGCCAGAGCGTTCTCAAGCCGTCGGAGCGGCGCTGGCTACCATATTCGTCGCTAATGGCTCCTCCATGGCTTCAGGTGCAGGATTCCATGCACTGTGACCGGCGGGATCACATTTGGACGCGGTTAGGTGAGTAAATACGTAGGATGGCTCCGGAGCTCCACAGTCAGGCAGCCATTACGGTTGCCGGCTCGGCCACGCCCCGAGCTAATGGCAAGTTGAGTGCCAAGACCACTGTATCTTTGCAGCCCAATGATTCCACTCTTGGTTGGACGAATTAATGAATGAGCTGTGACATTAGTACATCCTTAAAATTAAGGGGCATGGTCAAGATAGTGACAGCATAAGTTGTGCTTGAGGGCGTTCTGTCCGGATTGCCCTGTAAGACTGATTTCATGTTTAACTATGCCCAAATATGGTCCCATAATGCTGCCCCCTTGCCTAGAGCATCAGGCCGCCGCTCATGTGATGTCTGAGGATTACCTTCTCATGGGTTTGGAAGAGGTGGCCTAGGGTCCTCGGCATACCCTATGAGGAAAGGAGTGGCTGCAGCACCCAACCTGTCTCCGGGAGGTGGACCCGGGGTAGAGTAAAGAGAGTCTGTGCTTGGCTGTGGCGGGGTGCCGATGGAGTGTCCGATGCATCTCTCGGGCAAGGCCCTCTTTGTCAGGGGGTCTAATGAGAGTCTCAGAAATCTGTGGCCAGGACGCACGGGCAATGCTACAGCAAAGAGGGCCTAGCAGGAGACTCAACATGGTGGCGCCTGCTTCACGAGGCAAAGAGTTCACACCAAATAGTGTAGGTGAGATTGCGACACTGGAGGCAGGGCTCAGGTAGCAGGTTGAGACCTCATATAGCAAGTTGAGGAATGGAGCAGCGGACCTAGATGAGCCCAAATCCACTGAGATGCTCTCCCAAATTGTAACCTAGGGGCTGACTGAGTTGTTTGTCACCATTGTAGCACAAGTCACTGCCTGGAATAATAAAGGTGGTTGAGTGAATTCCATGTCATCGCAGGTTAGCATCACATGTCTATTCCACAGAAGGGGGCAAAGCGCTGCAACCTTAGGTATGGACTTGGCACATGCATGTCTGGGCCTGATGGTATGCAGGTGAAACTGTGCCTCTCTGTTGACATGGTCTTTTTGCTCACCTGCAGCCCTAGCTTTCCGCAATGGACATTGTAGGAAAGTAGGATCTGCTTTCATGGTTACCTCCACTTTTTTCTGGTGTCATTCTGTTTTCTGACTAGTCTGACCGGGATCCTGCTATCAGAACCACAGTCCCTGTGCTTCCTCCCTAAATTGGACCATGGTGAGTACCTAGGTACCCCCCAGACTGGCTACTGGTGTACCCTTGTAAGTCCTTAGTATATAAATAAATAAATACCAGCATTTGTAAAGCGCACAGCTACCTCCGGAGAGGTGTCCCAGCGCTAGGGGCCGTCGGGAAGATTAAACAAGCTATTGCCCAGAGTCACATGGTGCTGGGCTAACCTGCCGCCGGTGCTGGGGATCGAACCGTGAGCCCCGTGGTCCGGAGTCAGGCACCCTGGCCGCTGCGCCACAGCGCCCTAGTATATGGTACTAAGGTACCCAGGGCATAGGTACACCAGGGGTCCCTCATGGGCTAAAGCATGTATTATGTCACCCATGAGAGACTGCTCAAATTGTGACTACAGGCCTGCCATTGCAGCCTGTGTAAGTTGGTGCTAGCACCACTTACAACATGTATACATTTTCTTATATCTGAGGTCCCTACACTTAAAACCTATAAGTCACCCCTAAAGCAGGCCTTTCAATCCTGAAGGCAGGGTGCTTGGTTATAAGTGTGTGGGTGCCCCTGCATGAGCAGGGCACCCCTACAAACATCGAAGTCCATTCTCCAGGCATTTGGTATCAAACATGTTGGAATCATACCCCAACACCGTAAACGGTGTTGGGGTATGATTCCAGGGACTGTGGGGCTCCTCCGGGAAGCCCTCCGTGCTTCCGGTACCAGCCTTCCAGAGTCTGACAGCAAGCTAGGGCTGCTGCCGACCACAGACACGAATCTGCCCTCCTGCTGCTGAGCCAAGCTCAAGCAGGGGAAGGTAGGACAAAAGGTTTCCTGTCACAAGGAGATGTGACCACCTCCCAGACAGGACTTAGTGTATTGGGCCAGGGTGGGGGCGCCACTAGACTGCTTCGAAGGGCACATTTGATGCCCTCCTTGCATACTCCAGTTGGAACCAGTTCAGGGAGCTGTTGGCTCCCGCTCTGGTGCGAAACTGGACAAAGGACATGGGAGTATCCTCCCCACTGTCCATCCCCTCCTCTGGGATGGAGCCCGAATCGTCCCAACCCTCTCTTTAGGGTACTTAAGGGCTTACCTGTGGGTGGTTCTTTAGATTCGTCGTGGGACAAGATTCAGATCCGAAACCGCTTCATCTTCAACTGTCTGGGCACTTTGGACTTCGTTGGACTTTGCTTTGGGAACCGAGACTGCACTGGGAAGACTCCTGCTACTCCTGGTCTCGTCGTCCTGTCATTCTTCTGCGTCGTCTGTGCCTGTGCTCCATACAGGTTCTTCCCCAGGCCTATGGACATCCAAGACATCCGAAGGATTCTCCCTTGGAGAGGAGTGTAGTTCCTATAGAACCCCTGCCGGACCTGGGCTTTTGGATAACATACACTATGGGCCTTGTGGCAGACTGATTCTGAGCACCCCCACCGCATATGTTAGCCTGTTTGCATTAGCCAGCTCTCAGTGCCACTAGAATCTCCTTTTTATCAGAGAGATTAGTTTTTGGCAACCTCAGAACCCTGATTCCTCAGACTCGTGGAAACAATGTACTACTTTTCGCTCAGTCACTCGTGCTTGCTCATTTGGTCTCAGAGAGTTACACAGAAGAAACAGTTGAGCGTGTTTACAATAAGAATTTATTGCACAGTTGTTCTTCTAGTATAAAATATATGTGCTGCGACAACTGTTAAACAGTAGCAGAGATATATGATCAGCAGTACAGTGAATAAAAAAGGATAGTACAGTTCTACCATTTTGCAATAGTCATGAACATATACATGAATATAAAATGCATTTATAAAATAAAGTGCATACTCCTACGATGCCTGTCTAGATGTACCTAAGTGTACCTAGCATGTGTGTAGGTGTGAAAGAAGCCAAGAATCCCGCTAGGATTTAGTCAAACCCCATTACCTGAATAATGAAAGTGTGGGACCTCGTCCTGGTCTCGAGTTAGACACCCCGCAAGGGATGATTAGACCACTGTCAGCTGGAGCGACTGCATGCAGGAGCCTCAGCGTCTCTGTCAGAGTGTCGGCCTGGAAGTCTCGGTTCCCTCTAACTACTGATAGCAAGAGGTGCTGTATTTATACAGAAAGGTATAGAGTACTTTTGTCCCTTGTGTCTTGTGTTAGCCATTGTTGGGTATGAAGATGACGTATGGGATGAACCGGTTACGTAGATGTTTATGCAGGTGGATCTAGCCCCTGCCTGATTTCCTAGAACTCTTATGAATATTTAATCATACTGGATGAGCACATCGAAGATGGTATAGGAGGCCATTGTTTGGGAAAAACCCTCCTTCTGTACCCAAACCACAGTCTAGATAAGGTTCAGCCCTCAGCGCCAGTTATTGTGGAGAATAGGGAACTAATGTAGGTGAAAGATTATGCCTATATTAGGGCATCTCAAACCATGCCTATATTAGGGCATCTATATGAAACATAACAGGAGTAAAGGAGTCACTCTACTGCATCTGCAGACTCCGCAACAAAGCTAACTGGTCTGCTGTTCCTGAGCTCCCACGGACTTCGAAAGGTTCAGCAACACAGGTGGTGGTTCTGAAACTCCCTCGAGCTCCGAGGATGCTCGTCTCCAGTCCAGGGAGGACCTGGCCTGGCAGTTCGTGCTGGACTGTTTCCATGGGGAACAGGGCCAAGACTGATTTGCATATGACTGGGTCTGAACTGGAAAGGCATGGGGAGCAAAACAACAATGGATTTAGGCCCAGATCTCTGTACTTGGGTGAATGTTTGACATTCTGCAGAATTCTGTCAATCAATTGTTCTTTTTGCATTTGTCACCCCGAGTGGGATGGGTATGCCTAGACGTGGGTCCCGTTCTCTCCATGCCACTGGAGTCAAGCTAGCCTGGCTGATGAGGGGTGATGCCCCAAAACCGGTCCCATGATGCTTGCCTCGGTAAACAACCGTAACCCCGCATGCTGTTACAACGCGGTCGTAACAATGACCGCAGTTAGACAATGCATACCATTACCCACGAAGTCGTTACAACGACTTGCGGAGGGAGAGAAGGTGTTGGATTTATAATCCAACACCTTCCCTACAGTTCACACAGACTGGAGTTGGAATAGTAAATTTTACTATTCCAACATCCAGCGCTCTCCTCCGCAAGTCGTTGTTACGACTTGCGGGGTAATGGTATGCGTTGTTACAACGCGGTCGTTGTAACGACTGAGTTGTAACAACATGCGGGGTAATGGTATGCGGGAAAAAGAGGCATATTCGCTTGCCTCCAGTCCAGGGTGGACCTGACCTGGCAGTTCGGACAGGACTGTTCCCATGGGGAACAGGGTCAAGGCTCATTTGCATATGGCTGGGTCTGAACTGGAAAGGCATGGGGTGCAAAAAAAGGATTGATTTTGGCCCAGATCTCTGTACTGGGGTGAATGTTTGACAATGTGCAGCATTCTGTCCATCAATTGTTCTTTTTTCACTGTCTTCACAGCAAGTTTGAAGCTAGTATCCCCCGTCGGAACCGCTGGAGCAGTACCCCTGTGCACCGCGTCAACTTGCCGTTGCCAAGGCATGTTGACTCCCTTCTCCAGAGATCTTCGGGCTCCAAGAAGCTCCAGCCTCCAGCATCTTTTGCTACCAAGATCTTCGTCCTCACCGCATCCTCTGCACCGTGGGCCTGCATCATTGGTGAGCTGCTTGAGGTCCTCTTGCAACTCCTGTGCCTAAAGCCTGTGGGTCCTCTTGAGGGTCTTCTTTAGTTCCTGTGGGCTCCCCAGTTTTCTCAGGGCCTAGTCTGACTTACCTGCACTTGGTGAATCCCTTGGACTTTGCTGGTTCCGACACTGCACCTTTTTCATCTGCCATGCTTGTTGCCGCTGCCAAGACTTGTTGGTGATCCCGCCGGACACCGACCCCCTGGCTCTTGACATCCGACATGGGACAGCTCATGAATGGCTCCTGGTCTTCCACAGTGTCGCCTGGTCCGCACAGCTACAGCGCCAAGGTCACCGTCAACTCTCCTGCATCTTCCAACATCGGTGGGCATTCGTCTTCCATGCCTCCTGGTCACTCCTGAGTGGCATAGACTCTGTCCCCTCTGCTTGCAAGTACCTCTCATCCTGAATCCACCCTTGGATTCCACCCGACTCTTTCAGCTTCTTCGCCAGCTGCATCTTTACTGAAGTCGTCCATTGTGGTATACAGTGGTTTCCGACGTCACTTCGCACCAATGCACCCGGCTTCCCTGGTTTAGGTATCCTGGTTCCCGGGGTCGCCACAGGTGGGGTGACTCTCCAACCTTCCATCTTCCACAGGGTTTCTTCAGGGTCCTCTGGGAAGGGTCCTTCTTCTTGAAAAGTGCAACTGCGACTTCCCCATTGACTTGTATTGAGCACACGGTCGTGTTTCCACACTTTGCACAAGGCCTCCATGGGGTTCCTGGGTACTTACCTTGGGTGGTTCCTTGGGTCCCCGGCTCTAAGTCTTCTGGGTCCAGTCTCGACTTAGGTTGTGGGTCGCATTCTACTTTCTTAGTATATGGTTTGGTCTCCCCCTGGAGACCACTGTGTATTTGTGCTACTTATGTGTCCTATTACTGAAGTATCGTGTGTATTGTGATTATATCTCCGGAGAGGAGATATTGCAATGTGTAAGTGAGTGTTTATAATAAATACATATTTTTATAACTACATTGTGTGGTTCTTTTTCACTTAACCTACACTATATGATTAGTACTGGTAAAACAAGCTGCTTCACACTCCTTCTAGACTAAGCCTGAAGGCTGCTCGCCACAGCTACCACTTAGAGAGCTATCTAGGGTTGTCTAAGACCACAAAAATCACCATAAGGGTTGTCTGGATTAGTGCAGGGTGCTCCACTTACAAAAGTGAGCAATATATACTAAGCCAGCCTCCTACATACATCTTTTCAGTTAACCCCTTCGATGCGCGTGACGAGCTCAGCTCGTCATGCTGCGCGGTGGGCGTGTGCGCATGACGAGCTGAGCTCGTCACGACCACGCCCGCGACCGGAATGTCCAGCACACAAGCGGAATTCCGATCGCGGCGAAGGTGTTAAGGTTGAATTTGGTTATGAGATGACAAGGTGAATGTTATTACTTTAGCTAGGAAGTTGGAGTTGGGATTGCAAAAGTTACAGATTCAAGCATGAATATTACAGTTATGTGGGAGAGGAAAACAGCCTTTACAACAAAGTCTTTACCACACAAGTAAGCACCATGCAGGTACGTATGTGTACCTTTACCACGCATGCCTTTACCACACAGATAAGTATATATTTTTTTAAATAAAAGAATGCTTTTCTTTATTTTTTAAAGGGTTTAGGTGCTGGTAGTAGTACACGGAAGGTATGGGTAATTTTAGGGTCTAGAGGTGGGTAACGGAGGCAAGAGTCATTTTAGGGTTATTGGCTGGGCAGTGGTAAAGGGGAGTATGATGAATTTTAGGGTTTAGGGGTAGGCAGTGGTAAAGGGGAGGTGGGGGTAATTTTAGGGTTTAGAATTGGGAAGTGGTAAAAGTAGGTTAGGAGTACATTAAAAACATTGGGAGGGGGTTAGGGGTTTCTGCAAAAAAAAATATATATATATATATTAGTTTATATATATATATATAAATGTATGTATGTATACTTTGCCCTTTAAAAATATATAGATTAAGTAATTTAAAAATATAAAAATTATATTTACTTACCATGCATGGTAAAGACACCTGCATTGTAAAGGCTGCATGGAGAAGGCATGTGTGGTAATTGCATACATTGTAAAGGCATACATACGATGGGAGATGGAAGATGTGGTATCCTGGAGGCTAGTGGGTGGTATTTACACATCATAGATGATGGTTTGGAGGTATAAAGCTAAGGGCACTGTTAGAAATGGGATCTCTAGTTGGCAAGGGCTTGCACCTTTGTCCAAGTAGGGACCCTTCTTCCTAGTCAGGGTAAGGGAGTTACACTCTAAAGTCAACCCCTGCTCACCCCTTGGTAGCTTGCTACAGAGCAGTCAGGCTTATTCTAGAGGCAGTGTGTAAAGCATTTGCACATAACCAACAGTAATACAGTGTAAGCACTACAAACGGGCACCACACCAGTTTAGAAAAATAACCAATATTTTTATATACTCAAGACAAGACCAATTACGACAAAAATCCACAATCCTATACTTTAAAAATGAATGCTTGATAAGGTAACTTCTTCTTTGCAGGAATAACACAAAAGCAAAGTTCGTACGCAGTCGGTAGCCCGTCCGGGTCTACCGCGATGCTGAATTACACAGAGTCCAACAGTTCCAGCCGACCGCGTCGCTACGGGCCAGCAGAGTCGTGAACAGACTCGGTCACAGTACCTTTCTCGTTGTGGCTGGTACGGAGTGTACGAGCCGGTCGGCGTTCAGTCGCGGTTGCGGTGCAAGACGGAGCGATGCAAGGTGCGGTGTCCCTCGATGCGGTGCAGGCAGCGGCTCGATGAGCGTCGTGCAGACGGAGTCGGTGAGTCCAAGGCGTGCGGTGCAGGGCGAGACGTTGTACGATGCGGTGCTAGACAGGTTGCGATGCAGGCGACCAAGCGGATGCGGGAGCTGGCGTCGGACAAGCGGTGCGAGAGTCGGGCGAGTGCGTCGCAAACGTGCGAGCGGTGCCCCAAATGCGATGCGGTCACGACTGTTGAGCCAGTTGCAGCGTCCGCGTCGGTCGGGTCCGGCTGGTTCAGTGAAGCGATGCGATGCGAGCTGCGTTGCCCACAGGTCACGGTGCAAGCAGCGGCTCGGTGTTGGCGGCGTCGGACGTCGCCCACGGTGAGACCAGGGTTGCGATGCGAAGCGGGGCGATGCGGTCTGCGGTGCAAACAGGTCACCGGTCAGGGATGGATTCGGTTGACGGAGTCGGTTTGCAGTTCCCTTCCTCTGTGGCAACTGAAACAGCGTTCAGAAGCGGTACCCAGAGGCTTGTGAAGTCTTTGTAGTCCCTGAGACTTCTTAACAGGAGGCCAGCTCGGTTCCAGGCCCTTGGAGATACTCAGCACAAGTTTGTAGAAAGTTCAGTCCTTTCACTGCCCAAGGCAGAAGCAGCAGCTGCAGGCCAACCCAACAAAGCAACCACACAGCAAAGGGGCAGTACTCCTCCTGGCAGCTCTTCCAGCCTCTTCGTCTTGGCAGGTTCCTTGATTCCAGCGAGATCTAAATTCATGGGGTCAGGGCCCCAGTATTTATATCCCAAATTCCTTTGTTCTCTGAAGGCAGAGAGGCCTTTGCCTAGTCCAAACCAGTTCTGGAGCACTTTGTTGACAAGTCTCCGTCCCTTCTTTCAGTGAGTAGGCCAGGGACATCAGACGCACCACAGGAGGTGGAGCCAGCATTGTGGAGGGAAGGCACTGTCCTATTCAGGGCCCAGGTGCAACTCCTCCCACCCATCTACATGTAGATCTTGCTATTCAGCCCTGTGCTGACTCACCCTGTCTCCTGGCATCCCCAAGCCCCTGTCACTCACACTCCAGACAAGGAATACAGCAACCTCGCAGAGGCAGGCTTGGATGGTTAGACAAGAAAATACCCACTTTCTAAAAGTGGTATTTTCAAACACAGAATGTTAAAACCAACTTCACTAAAAGATGCATTTTATCATTCTGAGTCCAGGCATACTAAACTCGTTTTTCTACCTATGTTCCGGGGTCAGTTAGGATTATAAGCTGTAATAATCAAAACTGCCCGTTCTGGCCTATGGGGAACAGGTAGCCTTGCAATAGTGAAAAACGAACTAGGCTGTCATTCACTATCAGGACATGCCACACACACCAGGGCATGTCCTACCTTTCGTACCAGCGCACCCTGCCCACAGGGGTACCTTGAGCCTACCTTAGGGGTGACTTACATGTAGAAAAGGGAAGGTTTAGGGACTTGCAAGTGTGTGCACTTGCCAAGTCGACATGGCAACCCCAGGCTGCACACAGGCTCTGCAATGGCAGGCCAGAGTTACATTTCACGGGCTGTTTGCGTGGGTGGCACAATCCAGTGCTGCAGCCCACCAACAGCATTTGATCTATAGGCCCTGGCACTCTCAGTGCACTTTACAAGGGACTGACACATAGATCAAATAGGCCAATCATGGAAACACCAATCCATAACACACTTTACACAGAGAGCATATGCACTTTAGCACTGATTAGCAGTGGTAAAGTGCCCAGAATCCTAAAACCAACACACACAGGGTCAAAAACAGGAGGCCAAAAAGCAAAAGTCTGGGGGTGAAACCCGCTGAAAAAGCCAAGTCTAACAGGCACTTATAACATCCTAACAAGGAATATTCGAGGTATGGCTACACCCATCAAAAGAAACCAAATCTGTGTATATTTGAAGCGCAGACTTATCCATGTAGCATATCTACAAAACACTCATCTAACAGCTCATGAACGGACCAAATCGCCTAAAAGGTGGAGCGGAATATCAACAGGAATAAGCTACTAAGCTTATGCCCGGGAACTGCTTATGCGGATTGCTCTGGGGGTCTATTCACATTACAACACATCAAGGTGGACCCAGACAGACAGTTTGTGGTAGCTTAGGAAGCACTCAATTGGGAAATCCTGTCATTGGTGGTTGTGTATGCCTCCAACACTAATCATAAGATATTTCTGAACACTTTAACTCAGACTCTGGAATGTAGCAGTCAGGCAACATGCATTTGGGGGAGGGAATTTCAATTGTGTGTGCAGTATAGACATGGCTAGATCGTCTGGTCCATTGGCTGCAATCAATCATGGTTACACAACATTTTAAAGAACAGGTTAGGAACAAGCAACTGAAGGACTCAGGAAGATTGATGCACCCAAAGACTAGAGAGTACCCCCTTTACTCTGAGGTTCATTAGTTGCACACCAGAATACATCTATTCCTTTGTAACACGGAAGCCAGGACTAAGACTGTCAACACTGAATATTAGAACATACTTTGTCAGATCATAATCCCCCGAAAATGTCATTGTTCTCGGGTAGAGCACAGATGAGGATACCCACATAGAGACTACACATAGAGGCACTCCATTCACAGTTAGCATAGATGAGAGCATCCTACATTATTTCAGAGACAACGAGGTGATAGCAACAGACACTACAGTTGAGTGGAATGCATTTAAAACAGTCATACATGGAATTTGTAGTAAAACCATATATGGCACAAAGTATACACTTAGGAAGGAAATCCATATGCAGGTACTGGAGCTAACATTCACTGTGCCGCTTGTTCACTTATCAGGGGGAAATCAGAACAGTCAAACTTGTTAGACTACGTAAGGTGGACTACCAAGAATATGTAGCCCAACAGCATGTGGAGGGTTTTAGTGCGGGTAAAGTACTTGCATGGCTGCTAAAGTCTGAGAACCACATAAACCATGATAAGTGTTATTCATGACGGACAAGGTGTAATCCTTAATACTCATATTGAAATCAATCAAGTCTTTGAGGAATACTACCGGTCATTCTACAGATCCTACATTCTACTGGGCCAAAGATGTCCTCCCTAAACACATACAAAGAGACCACAATGCTGCCGAAAAAAATATCAATCAAACATCGTCCTGCTCTCGAGGAACCAATATCACTCCCGGAAATTCAATTGAGCAGTTGAGAGAGAAAAAACTGCGGCCAGACGGATTAAAAGTAGAGTTTAATGTGGCCCTTCAAGTGTATATGAAGTAGCGAGAAAGAACAGATTGTTACTACCCTCGATGAAGGAAGCATTGATAGTGGTGTTGCTTAAACAAGGAAGGGACCTCTAATCATGAATTCTTCCCACCCTATTTCTCAATGGAATATAGATTATAAAATCCTAGGGAAAGTACTGGATAATCGAGTTGTGCTGATAGCACAATGCATAATTCACCAGGATCGAAAATGATTTGTACTGGGCAAGAACAAATTCCTTTACCTTAGAAGACAATTTCAGGCCATGGAGTGAGTGAATAGGGATAACTTGATGCACTGGGAAACCTCATTGGCTATTCAGAATGCCTGTGACACCTTATGTTGGCTATACCTTATGGAGGTACCTCGTAGTATCCCACAGCCAGAGTTCGGACAAGGAAAGTCATATCAGAGCAAATAACTATAGGCAAGAAGACAAGGCATGGGTGCCTATCATTTTCGCTTTGGTTATGGAGCCACTGGCAACGTCACGCTTAATGAAGGAAGGCAGAAACACCATAGCACAACTGATGACATTGTTAAACAAGTTTGGGAAGGTCTTTGGTTTGAAAAGGCCGAGTTCCTCCCTACCAAATTACTATGGAACTCACGGCCGATGGACCTTTATTGCCTGCTGAGAAGTGTATAGCGGAGAGACAATTCATTTAGGCGGGATCAAAATTTATAAGAACAATGACTCTGAAGAATCACAGACTCTGGATTCCAAGTTAGTGGGGTTTATTGCAAAGCCAAAAACAACTGAACGTACAAGCACCTCATCATGAGGTTGTAGAAATACATGGGAACTAATACAAATCCAAACCTACGGGCTAGCTTTATACGATGAATCATAAACAGAATGACAATCTCCAAAAGCAGAACACAGGCAATGATTGCCCCCACGTCAAGTTCGGTCTTCATCTGCGGAGAATGAATAAAAAAGCATTAGTCTGTCCCTACACTACCACTATCGTGACATCCCTACTTAGCACTTCCCAGGCAAGATCAGGAAAATGGTGTCAGCGCGTGAAGACTTCCTAAGAAGTACACTCACGTTGGTTGGGTCAAGTAGCCAAAAAGCTACAGAGCTCGTTCTAAGATGCTCCTTCTCTCTACTTCGATTTCCTCACCCCTTCTCCCGACTCCACCCCGGGACACTATCCCTAATACAAAACACAAAAACATAGAACACGCCCACAGATCACCTCATCTCGCTGGACACTTCCAATAGGTGATTTTCCATGCGGTGTCGGTGCTCCCAGCTCCAGGCTCGATGACCTTGATTCCCAGGCCTCCATCAGTGAGAAAGAACACCGGCTCCCAATTATCAGTTCTCCTTGCTCATTTGTATCACATACTCCCAAGCCTAACTCTCCTAAACAAAAGACGTTATTCTAACTAACAAAGACAACTTTCTCCACCTGTAACAGAAATGTGAGAACAGAACAAATTCAACGTGCACATGAAATTTCTAACAGCCCTATTTCAGAGCCCCCAGGGAAAATACAATTCAGGCCTACAGAAATCGTCCAACATAAGAGTGAAACACATAGGCCTTTCAAATACACACATAAGTGAACATTTCATTTAGACCGTTATACCCCATTACTTTTCAGAAGCACATCAAATTCATGTTAACTGCGAGCAACTTATGAAATCCTACACGTTAAATGCAACTTAATCACGTCTATGTGCAACTTTAATATGGTGCACGTTTAAATCATACACATCACATCATATATAAGCAATTTCGTCAGGCAAATTACATCAAATTCTATAGATTACAATATTATAACATGAATGCCACGTTGTCTCTTTACATGGCACAACACTTCCCTACCATTTACACTTTCACGTGTTATTACTGAACACTTCTAATGGTCAAATGTTAATACAACATAAAAGTATATGCGGGTGCGGACTATCCATGATTATGATGCACCCCTACAAATTACCGAACATCATCGTACTCCATCAGGTTTAAAAATAAACTACGATGAGTCATGCTTATTTCCAGTCCGATGTGTACCAGATGAACAGCGTAGATTGCTGCCCAACACTGCTCCGGGTTGGAAGCTCAACACTATTAGATATCTGGATGTGAACATTTATCACAAGTAAACAGATCTTCTCAAAGTGAACATCAGTAGGGCGATCACTGCAATTCACATTTCAAGTGACATTTTGAGTCACACTTCCACTGTCACCAGTTGGATGGGTGGCAGTTTACAAAATGCTGGTTCTACCTAGATTATTATATTACTTTGCATGGTTATCAGTTTTATTGAGTACATAGCTACCTATACAGGTGTCATACCGCTGTGAGGAGGCAGAATAAGGGGGAGATAGAAGTGATTCATTTGGTATAGAGCCAAGTCCTCAGTGCTTTCCTAAAGTGCAGCAAATTTTGCAAATTGCATGAGGATATCAGGAAGGGAATTCCATAATTTGGTGGCCACAACCAAATAGTCATTGCCTCCCATCCTTGCACCTTGGAATCTAGGTGCCGGGAGATGGACGGCTTCAGATGATCATAGGGACCGGCCCAGGGCATAGCGTAAAAACATGTTTTTCAGATAGGTGGGTCCCATATGATGGTAGCCTCTGTGGACATGACAAAGTGACTTAAAGATGATCCTCTTCTTTAGTGGAAGCCAATTAAGAGAATCCAATTCTGCAGGTAATGAAGAGGGACAGGGGCGGGCCAGAGCTAGGGTGGCTGCCGTGTTTTGTATGTGCTGAAGTTTCTTGAGCACTCCATGTGAGCACCCACAAACAGAAAGTTGCAATAACCCAGACAACTCAACATGGTCGCCAGAACTACTATCCGACAAACAGCCAAAGGGAGAAGAGATAGAATTTTTCTCAGCATCTCTAACAATAGGAAGCACAAAGAGGACAGGTGATTAGCTTGTCTAGCCAGGGAGAGATCAGCGTCCAAGAAGATATCAAGGTTATTCACAGATTTTGAACATTCAGGAGGTACAGGCAAATCTGGAGGCCAGAGGTTCAATGGATGAAACAGTGTAGGGGAGCTGTTGGCAATCCAGAGTAGCCCTGTTTTATCGGAATTGAACTTCAAGGCATTCATGCCTAGCCAGGAGGTGACAACCGCCATACAAAGATGGCAGGAATCGGAGGAAACCGGACCCAAAGATCTATTGAGATGATCAGCCGGGTACCATCAGCGGTATTCATACAGATAAGTCAAAATGATCTTATTAATGTCAACAGAGGTCAGATGTAGATATTAAACAATGTGGTACTCAGTGTTGACTCCTTTGGGACATCTTGCTAAATGGTTTCATATTCTAACAGATAGGGTGGAAGAAACACAGCCTGGCACCAATCCATAAAATAGGATTTACATCCCAGTAGAGCCAGCTCAAAGTGGGCTCTACTGGTACTCAATAAAGCATTCTTCAGGAAATTGCATTATATACTTACATCTATAACATTTCCTAACTGGAGATGAAGGGTGGCCCTGCATAAGGTATATGCCCCCTTGACGGAAGGGAGGTTGGTAGTACCAAATTACGAGCTTTATTATGTAGCGGCTCAACTGCAATGGCCTATGAGATAGCTGTGCGATACAACCAGTCTGGAAAGAGCAGACGTGATCTCCAAAATGGGCAAGGTTTCCATCCTGGATTGGTTGTTGAGAGCTAATAACAGTCACCGGAAGTTGAATAAGCTCAGGAAGGTAGAGAGACATTGTTGGAAAACATTTGTACAGAAAAGGTCCTCACCACTGCAATATACACCTTCCTTACCATTGTAGTCGCTGTTGGAATTTATTAAATTGATAGTTTCTTATGGCATGCGCCCAGAGACAGGTTTGATTATGAACTATTGCAATCATTCAACAATTTAAGGGAAGTGTATGAATTAGGTGGGGGGACAGTTTCTAACATACAATGCTTTAGTATGGATTTTATCTCCTTCTTTTGTACTGCACTATTGCCACAGCAGGTTCCCCCACAGGTCACACTCAAATAAAAGTGGGAGGTCTGCATGAATAATCTTTTGATGGACAAAGACTGGGAACGATGCTTGAGTTATGTTAAATTTCTTTTAAGAAATGCTAGGCTGAAATATACCCAGTTTAACTAACGGCATCTTACCCATCTGTCTCCGAAAACATAACGGTCAAAAGTATCCGGAAGCTACAATTAACTGCCCCAGATGTTGGCAGATAGAAACTGACTTTTACCACATGGTGTGGAAATGTCCCACAATAGCACAATTCTGGAAGGTGACACTGAGCTGTATTACAGAACTGTGTTGAACACTGATGATACAAGAATCATTGTCATGTTATTAGGCCTGATGCCTCGACCTAAGAAACTGAAAAAAACAAAGGTTACAGGGACGTTATAGTTAGGAAATAGAATTTAAAAAAAACTCCGAAATTCACTGAAAAAACAAAGGTTACAGGGACATTATAGTTAGGCTCAGTTTTCACTCGTACAAAACCATTGAAATTCATCAGTTATAGATACCTGAGCTAACTATAACTTACACCCCCGCAATGCACTGTTTATGACCTCACATATTACATCACTCATGACATGGTCAGTGACATCATTAATGACATCACAAATGACATCAATCATGGCATTATCCTGTGAGTGTAAGTGTTTCGTCAAACGTTTCTGAGAGTTAAAGATATATACTAAGCTACTGCATAGGTTAAATTATTATTCTTTTTGTACTACTAATGAGTGATACTGTTTTCTAATATATGTCATCTGAGTGACACGGTGAATGTCTATCAGTGTGGGAGTGGTTGTCAGGGTAGTTGTTTGGGTATGTGTTTGGGTGTGTGAGTGTTTGTGTGAGTGACAGTATGGGTGAATAAGTGGGTGTGTGAGTAGCTGTATAGGTGAGTGATTGACTTGTGAGTGGCTGTATGGGTGGGTGGGTGAGCATGTGTGTAAGTGGCTGTATTGGTGACTGTGGTGGCTGTGTCAGTGGCTCTATGGGTGGATGAGTGTGTATGAGAGTGGCTGAATGGGTGACTGAGTGGCTGTGTGAATGGCTCTCTGGGTGAATGACTGAGTATGTAAGTGGATGTATGGGTAAGTGAGTGGCTGTTTAAGTTACTGTTTTGCACAGTAAGTATTTGTGTGAGTGTCTGTATAGATGAGTGAGTGGGTGCGTGAGTGATTGTACTGATGTGTGAATGGATATGTGAGTGGTTTTGTACATGAGTGAATGGATGTGTGAGTGGCTGTATGGGTGACTGGGCGGGAGCACTTTGACAGCTCCAGCCCGCTGGAACCAGAGTGTTTGCTTTAGCTTGGCAGGAGCTATCAAAACTCCCACCAAACTAAAGCAAACAGCTATGTTCCGGGTGTGAACACCCCAGGACATAGCAGGAGCCTGCCCTGGGCGGTGGCGGTCCCCAGGGCCATGTATGGTTCCAGGAGGTGGGCTGCGCAGCACCCCTCCTTTACTTTTCAAGGCTGGCCCCGGGGAGGTGGTGGTGCCTGGGGCCCTATGTGGCCCAGGAGGGGGGCTGTGTGGCCCCTTTACCATTTTCTTAAAATAAAAAAATTTGGCCCCAGGTAGGTGGTGGTCCCTGGGGCCTAGGGGGTCCACGAGGCCACCCATTACGTGTTATTTAGCCCCGGGAGGTGGTGGTCCCTCGGGGATGCGGTCGCCCCCCCTTCAATCTTTAGCCCCGAGGAGGTGGTGGTCCATGGGGCTTATAGAGCCCATGGAGGGGGGGGCTCCGTGCACCCCCCTCATTTTTTATCTACAAAGTCCCGGGGAGGCGTTAGTCGCCAGGGCTCAATAAGCCTTAGGAAGGGGCCCCGTGAGCCCCTTTACTTTTTTTTTTTCTTAAAATGCCCCCAGGACCTGGCCGACATGGGGGCTTGTTTTTAAAAATAATTTGCCATGGATTCGCCTGTATCTTTTGTGCCATTTGACGAATCTTCACGAAATTTTTCAAAAGAAGAGCCCCAGTGATCCTTGTTGCACATGGAAAGTTTTGCGGTGAAACGTCAAATGGGGGCCGAAAAAAAGGGGTGGTCAAAAAGCATGCGTTTCCCACGTTAATTCCCATAGGAATTTTAGACACAACTACAGCCCAAACTGCTGAACCAAATTTGGCAGAAAGGAAGCTATTGGTCTAGAAAGCAACCTTTTTTGTAAAATGGCATAAATCCATTCAGCAGTTTTGGAAATATTAAGGAAAATTCAAATTTGTATGTATAAGGACGTGGATCCCCGAGGACCCAACAGTCCCTGAGCTCAAATCTGATTGGCTGCCAACACTTCAAACCAGGAAGTGTTGGCAGCCATCCTAGGACTCGTCTTGAGCCGAGTCCCACAAGATTTTTTAAATAAAATGAGAAGGGGGCAGGGTAAGAATACCCTGACCCCCAAGGCCTCTTTGGGGGGGGATCACACAGGGACCCCGCCAGGGCAAAAAAACTTTTAAAAAAAATAATAATAAACTCGCCGAAAAAAAGTATTTGCTTTTATTTTAATAGGCCCCCCAGGTGGGCCAGGTCACAGGGGCTATTAAAGGAGGGGGGGTGCATGGGGACCACCACCTCACCAGGGCTTATGTGAAAATGAAGAGGGGGCACTCGTGGACCCGCCCGGCCCCAGGGACCACCACCTCCTTGGGGCAAAGTAACTTTAAAAGAGGGTGGGGGGGCAGTGTGGTCCCCCTTACAGGCTGTTCTCACCTCCAGGGACCGCAACCCCCTCGGGGCAAGCCCTACTAAATAAAAGGAGGGGGTCATGCGGCCCCAGTCCTGGAGCCATACATGGCCCTGGGAGCCACCATCTCCCAAGGCCGGCTCCTGCTATGTCCCAGGCTGCCCAACCCAGGGACATAGCTGTTAGCTGTCCCTTGGCGGGAGCTTTAACCACTTCCCCAAACCACATCAAACACTCCGCTTCCACCAAGCAAGAGCTATGAAAATGCTCTTGCTTGCTATAAGTGGAGCATTAGTCTGTTTGTCTACCCGCTGTCAAGCAAGCAGGGAAACAGACAAATTGCTTTCAGACACATGGAGCTGCATGTTTAGCAACTCCCTGAGTCTGAAAGCACTGCCGGCTCCCGCAGGAGGCGGGAAGGCGGCAGGGACTGTGGGGGAGCCTTGGTGCTCCCCCAGAGGTCCAAATGCAAACTGGACTAATGGGTAGGCCCTGAGAGATGTGGTCTCTGGGCCCAAAATCAGCCCACAGAGGTGGGCCGTGCTGCCCTCCTCCCCCATTTGTAAATGGCCAGGCACTGGGGGATGGGGTCCCCAGGGCCAAAATCGGCCCGGGGAGGGGGGCCGCACAGCGCCCCTCCCCCATTGAAAAAAGGCCCAGCCACGGGAGATGGGGTCCCGGGGCTGAAATCAGCACAGGGAGGGGGGGCACGTGGCCCCCTCCCCTAATTATGTTTTTTTAAATTCTGCCCAAGGGAAGTTGCTGGAGGCCACATCCCCTTTCTAAACCACTCTGCAAAGGGGCCTCCTGGCGCACAACTTGTTGGAGGATGAAGTGCCCTTGGCTGGTGAGGGTCCTTGGGGGCCCACAACCTCTCCTGTTACCTCCAGCAAGCCCCACACCATGGGATTGCTGAGATGTGATCCAAGGCCCCACCCCCTTTCTCCAACACAATGCAAACGCGCCTCCTGGTGCACTACTATTTGGGGATGAAGTCCCCTTAGATGCTGAGGGTCCTTGGGGGCCAACAACCCCTCCTGTAAGTCCCACACAGTGGGACTGCTGAGAGCTAATGGGAGGCCCCACCCCCTTTCTCCACCACTCTGCTAATGCGCCTCCAGACACACTACTGGTTGGGGGATGAAGTCCCCTTGTCTCCTGAGGATCCTTGGGGCCAACCCCTCCTGTTACCTCCAGTAAGTCCCACACAGCAGGAGGGATTCCTGAGAGGTCATCTAAGACCCTCCCCCTTTCTACATCACTCTGCCAATGCGCCTCCTGGTGCACTACTATTTTACTATTTGAGGGATGAAGCCACATTAGATGCTAAGGGTCCTTGGGGGCCAACAACCCCTCCTATTACCTCCAGTAAGGCCCACACAGCGGGATTGCTCAGGGCTCATGGGAGACCCTCCCCCTTTTCTCCCCACTCTGCAAACGCACCGCCTGGTGCACTACTGGTTGGGGGATGAAGTCTCCTCAGCTGCTGAGGGTCCTTGAGAGCCAACACCCCCTCCTGTTACCTCCAGTTAGTCCCACACAGCGGGATTACTGAGAAATTGATGGAGGCCCACCCCCTTTCTCCACCACTCTGCAAACGTGCCTCCTGGCACACTACTTGTTGGAGGAGGAAGTTCCTTTGGACTCTGAGGGTCCTTGGGGGCCAAGAAGCCTTTCCTGTTACCAGCAGTAGTCCCACACACCGGGATTGCTGAGAGCTGGTCGGAGCTCCCTTCCCCTTTCTCCAACACTCTGCAAACACACCTAGTAGTTAAAAAACCATTGAAATACACGTAAAAAATCAAAGGTTACAGGGACGTTATAGTTGGGAAATAGATTTTAAAAAATTGTCGAAAATCACTGAAAAAAACAAAAGTTACAGGGACGTAAAACCATAGAAATTCACTAAAAAAACAAAGGTTACAGGCACATTATAATTAGGCTTAGAATTCACTCGAACAAAACCATTGAAATTCAGCAGTTATAGTTACCTGAGCTAACTATAACTTACGCCCCCGCAATGCACTGCTTATGACCTCACATATTACATCACTCATGACATGGTCAGTGACATCATTGATGACATCACTGATGACATCATCCACAGAACCAACCACACCCCCATACAGCCCCTGTATGCCCACTCACACAACCACACAACCACTCACTTACCCATTCACAGACCCATACCAGTACTCACACACCTACTCACTCCTCCATAGAGACACTCACACACTCACTTACACATACAGCCACTCACACAACCATTCACTCACCCATACAGCCACTCACACAACCAGTCACTCACCCACACAGCCATACACTCACCCATACAGCTACTCACACACAGACTTATTCACCTAGTCACTCACACACTCACTCACACCCATACAGCCTCTCAACACAGCCACTCACTTGCCCATACAAACACTCACACACCCACTCACACACCCACACAAGCATTTACATACAACATCCTTAAAAGCACTCCCATATCTGCTCACTCACCCATACAGCCATTCACACAGATACTCAATCTCTAATACAGCCATTCACACACCAACTCACTTAACCACTCACTCAGACACTTACTCACACATACAGCCACTTACATACCCAGTCACTCACTCATACAGCAATTCAGACATCCACTCACTCACCCATACAGTCACTCACATAGCCACTCCACTCACTCATACAACCACTGACAAACCCACTCACTCACCATCATAGTCACTCATACACCCAGTCACTCACCCACACAGCTACCCACATACCTACTTATACACCAATACAGCCACTCACACACCCACTCATGTACCCATACAGCCACTCATACACCCACAAAAACACTCACACACTCACTCACACACCCATGCAACCACTCAGATACCCACTCACGCACCCATACAACCACTGACACAACTAGTCACACACCTACAGACCTAGTCAGAAATCCACTCACTCACCTATAGTCATTCACGCATGCACTCAGACACCCATACAGCCACTCACACATCCACTCACACACTAATAAAGACAGTCACACAAGCACTCAGATCACACGTTAGATATAGTATCACTCATTAGTAGTACAACTAGTATACTAATCTAATTTTTGTAGTAGGTTAGTATATATGTTTAGAACCCATAAACTCTTAAAAACACTTACTGATGATGTCATCAGTGATGTCATTCGAGACGGCATCAGTGATGTCATCAGTGAGGTCACTGACCATGTCATGAGTGATGTATTTTGTGAGGTCATAAGCAGTGCATTGCTGGGGTGTGAGTTATAGTTAGCTCAGGTAACCATAACTGCTGAATTACAATGGTTTTGTACGAGTGAAATATGAGCCTAACTATAAAGTCCCTGTAACCTTTGTTTTTTTCAGTGAATGAATATATATATCCTTCCTCATTCCTGTCTATACGATCATCCTCCTTTCCTCTCTACCAGCCATTATTTCCTCACTACTAACGAGTGTGGCTAAATGGTTTAGGAAATATTTACTGTCAATAAGGCAGTCAAGGAGTAAAATAGGCATCCTAAGACTCTGACTGTAGAGGGTTAGCATCGTTTGTAGACACACAATCCTGAACTCTTCTGTATTCATATATTTGCTCTCTCTTTTTTCAACAAGGAGAACAGTTTACTTTCAGAACAATAATACAGGTTCCACCTGAGCAGAGGCGTAGAGTCAGAATTGATGTCCATTTGAAGGGCAGCAATTAAGAGTAGAACAATGGTGTGGACTTAAGTCCTATCATCAGCCTTAGACACTGTACATCATCAGATGTTTTAATGCAGCTAGATATTTTAGGCATATGAGTAAATACCTTAAAATGATCTCCTTCTAACTCAGAGACAAATAAAGATCGAAAACTATACTATCATTCACCTCACCTCCTTGCACCTGAAACTGTGGTGACCAACAAGACATAATCATCTATCCACCTCTGTTAAAACTTTACTTCACCCCCTTACTTGGTCTGAGCAGATCATTCAATTTCACTTCTACAATTATGCAGATGACACAGATTATCCGAAGACAGAAAAAACATATATACATCTGGACTCGAAGAGTGAACTCATTCCTTTGATGAAGGGATAACGAATGTTGGACTTGGCCCTTTCTGCAAGGTCATCTCATAACGTTTTGCCTTCACCCTCCTGTTTGCTGAACCCGTATTTGTTGGCTTTTAAGGCTGTGCACTCTACCACTGCTAACCAGTGGTAAAGTGCTTGTGCTCTCTCCTTAAAACATGGTAGAATTGGCATGCACCCAACTGGCATATTTAATGTACTTGTAAGTTCCTAGTAAAATGGTACTATCTTGTCAGGGACTGCCTGGGACTATGTCGGGAACACAGTCAGGGACTTGAGCAAGGACTGGGGACTGGGTAAAAAACGTACCGTGCACAGAAAGAGTAGTACAGCGCTGCCCAGGATCACACAAGGAGTCAGAGGAGAAAAAGGGATCCAATGGGGAAGCATGTACAAGATGGCTAAGACTCAGAAAGGAAGGGCACTCACAAGGCAATTTATCATTCAGACTAATTGCACCCAGGATAGACATGCAAGACATATATATAATACAACATTAACAATAAAGGGAATGTGGGGTAAAGCACTCAGGAGTTCCACACGGTAAGACTGAAGCTCAGTAAGTTCCTCACCCACAATTGCTGCTACAGATACTGACTGAAAATACCCACATATAGGATATGTATGCAAAGGCAGGGTCTGTGGAGCTTATACCTATGGTGATGTTATAACTGTAACTCAAAGACAATACTCACAGTGAACAAGAAACACCACCTAGGTAGTCAGCTGTGCCCACGGATCCTGGCGATCAAACAGGAACACGCAAGGCAGTAACAGCAAAGGGGTAGAACTAAACACAAGCACAATAGACAAGGAGCTAGCAAGGAGGAGTGCTTAAAAGGAAAGGAAGGAAAGCACTGGGCACATTTGGCAGAAAGCAGGCAACAAACATACAAGGTAACAGAAGCAAGACAGCAGAATAGAAAGACAGCAAACTAGAACTGGAACCAAGGAAATGGGAAAAAAGGCAGGGACTGGAAAAGGATATACAGAAGGGAAGGCTACAAGGGTATACCAGAATAGTGCAGGTTCAGGATTCAAGAAAACAAAGTAGCATGGAAGGCAGTGCTGGGGCAGGAACAAGAATTGAGCTAAGGCTCAGGAGTCAAGGTAGCACTGCAGGCAGTGCTAGTACAGGAACAGGGAATTACTAAAACTCAGGAGTCAAGGTAGCACTGCAGGCAGTGCTAGTTCAGGAACAGGGAATTACTAAAGCTTCAGGAGTCAAGGTAGCACTGCAGGCAGTACTAGTTCAAGGAAACAGGAATAGCTACAGCTCAGGAAACAAGGAGTCAAGAGAGCACTGCAAGCAGTGCAAATCAGTAACAATAAATAGCTGAAGCCCAGGAAGAAAGAATCACTATAGCTCAGGAACTCAGGAAACAAGGTAGCACTGCAGGCAGTGCTAATTCAGGCACAAGGAATAGCTATAGCTCAGGAATCAAGGAATATCAAAAGCTCAGGAAACAAGGATCAGTCTCACCGGAAAACAGCTACAATGACCAACCATGGACTGAAGGGAACTGGGGCTTAAAAGAGCTCACAGTAATCACATGCATCAGGTGTGAGCAGGCTAGCAGCAGCCAGCCACAGGTCAGCTGAATTCCTCCACCCATCCTTGGAGTTTCCAGCATGAGCAGACTGGCTTCCACAAAATCCGGCATGGATTGGGAATGGATGTCAATTCCTAAATGGTGTCCAAATGCCTGGAAGTCAGGATATGCATACAGGGGAGTGTCTGGAAGCATATTAGAATACTGGAAAGCCCCACAAGTCAGCCCCCTGGTGGTGGGCATGAGAGCACAGGGAGTGAATCATGACATATCTGTGCCCAGGGCCTGTAAATTAAATGTGACTAGTGGGTGTGCAGCACTTATTGTGCCACCCACTTAAGCAGTCCTTCAAACAGGTCTCAGGTCTACCATTCAGTCTGTGTGTGCAGTTTTTAAACTGCCATGTCGACCTGGCAAATTAAACCTTTTGCAAAACCAAAGGGGATGATGGACGGAGTGTTGAACATTGCAAGCACCAGTCAACTGATCTGGGTTTAATCCATCATCATTCTTTAGCTCACTCCGCCACCCCAGTTCAGACATGGCCATATGCAAATCAGTCTGACCCTGTGCCTCATGGGAACAGTCGAGCCCGAACTGCCAAGCCAGGTCCTCCCTGGACCGGAAACAAGCATCCTGGGACCGGTTTCTGGCTTACAGCCGTCATCAGCCAACTGGAATGGCATGGTGAGCAAAAAAACGTTGGATTTAGGCCCAGATCTCTGTACTGGGGTGAATGAAACCGGTCCTAGGATGCTTGTTTCCAGTCCAGGGAGGACCTGGCTTGGCAGTTCGGGCTGGACTGTTCCCATGAGGCACAGGGTCAAGACTGATTTGCATATGGCTAGGATCAAACTGGAATGGCATGGTGAGCAAAAACGATGGATTTAGGCCCAGATCTCTGTACTGGGGTGAATGTCTGACATTGTTCTGCATTCTGTCCATCAACTGTTGTTTTTGCATTTGTCACCCGAGTGGGACGGGTATGCCCAGACGTGGGTCCCGTGCTCTCCATGCCACTGGAATCAAGCTATCCTGGCTGAAGAGGGGTGAAACCCCGAAACCGGTCCTAGGATGCTTGTTTCCAGTCCAGGGAGGACCTGGCTTGGCAGTTCGGGCTGGACTGTTCCCATGAGGCACAGGGTCAAGACTGATTTGCATATGGCTAGGTTCAAACTGGAATGGCATGGTGAGCAAAAAAACGATGGATTTAAGCCCAGATCTCTGTACTGGGGTGAATGTATGACATTGTTCTGCATTCTGTCCATCAACTGTTGTTTTTGCATTTGTCACCCCGAGTGGGACGGGTATGCCCAGACGTGGGTCCCGTGCTCTCCATGCCACTGGAATCAAGCTATCCTGGCTGAAGAGGGGTGAAACCCCGAAACCGGTCCTAGGATGCTTGTTTCCAGTCCAGGGAGGACCTGGCTTGGCAGTTCGGGCTGGACTGTTCCCATGAGGCACAGGGTCAAGACTGATTTGCATATGGCTAGGTTCAAACTGGAATGGCATGGTGAGCAAAAAAACGATGGATTTAAGCCCAGATCTCTGTACTGGGGTGAATGTATGACATTGTTCTGCATTCTGTCCATCAACTGTTGTTTTTGCATTTGTCACCCCGAGTGGGACGGGTATACCCAGACGTGGGTCCCGTGCTATCCATGCCACTGGAATCAAGCTATCCTGGCTGAAGAGGGGTGAAACCCCAAAACCGGTCCTAGGATGCTTGTTTCCAGTCCAGGGAGGACCTGGCTTGGCAGTTCGGGCTGGACTGTTCCCATGAGGCACAGGGTCAAGATTGATTTGCATATGGCTAGGTTCAAACTGGAATGGCATGGTGAGCAAAAAAACGATGGATTTAGGCCCAGATCTCTGTACTGGGGTGAATGTATGACATTGTTCTGCATTCTGTCCATCAACTGTTGTTTTTTTAAATTAAACCTTTTGCCAGGTTCAAACCTTCCTTTTTAATACATGTAAATCACCCCGAGGGTAGGCCCGGACAAACCAGAGGGCAGGGTGCAGTGTATTTAAAATGTTGGACATCTACTTTTAAGTTTTACATGTCCGGGTAGAGAAAAATTCTTAAATTAGTTTTTCACTACTGCAAGGCCTACTTTTCCCTATAGGATAGCACTGGAGTTACCTTATAACATTTAATATGCTGTAACTTTCAATTGGGACCAGGCAGACATGTAGAGTCTGGTGTTTAAAGAATTGTAATTAAAACCCTTTTTAATGGTAAAGTTGGATTTTTAGTAAGAATTCTAAAAATGCCACTTTTAGAAAGTTTCTATCTGGTAATGGTGCCTACAAGGGATTTGTTCAGAGAAAAAAATCAGGATCAATTATTCCCGGTTCTTCTAGAGTGCCCTAATCAGTGGCCTCAGATATATGAATTGTAAAAATCAATTGCAGTAATCAGAACATTGAATATATCAAAGAGAACAACTGCAACAGGTGTATACTTTTTTGTAGAAATTTATCTAGTTAGAAAATTTAGTAGGGTACAGAAAACATTCACAAAAACAAAAATGACAGAGATTGAGAGTCTTTCAAATAAAATTGTCTCAGTCACTTTTGTAAATAACCCATTTCTGCCGCCTATTTACAAATAGAACTTATCATTCAACTTTCAATGATTAGTTCCTATATAACAATTCTTTGTTGAAAATGGGTTGAATATGTCGACATTTCGGTCTTGTCTCGTGATACAACTAAAAGACCATCTTCTGGACAAGAAAGTTCATATATGGACTGATGACCCTTAAGATCGGAACAAAATAGGGACTTCAATGCAATTGGTCCGGACGAGTAATAAATGCATCAAAGCAATCCTATATTTTGGATATTTAATGCGGTCTTGATATTGTTTCGCCGTTAACCTTTTGGTGAATCTATACTTGCATTGTTGGTGAAGAAGCACGCCGTCAGAGATCGGCGTCCAGACTCGACCAGGAAGAGCAAATAGTAAAACTCCCCAAACCTCTACTCAATAACCACTGTTTTAGATCAATTAGAGGTATTGCCTACAGGCTGTTTAGAACGAACAGCTTGAGTTTTGTTTCTTCCCATTCTTCTGTATCAAACAAAAGAAAATGTGATTCTTTTTCATATGTCTCAGGGTAAGCATTGCTCATGCACACTGTCTGATGAATCTTGACAGACAACAACTGTCATCACTAAAATACCAATAACCTTTGGTCTCGTGAAGGATTTTCAGTGCCAGTGGAAATAAAAGGTGACACCCTCAAAATGAGCTAAACATGTGGCCCCAGCACAGTTACAGATGTTCTTTAATCCAGGAAATGACGTCAGTTCTGGTGACTGTGCTACAACCGGGTATCAGTAGGTGAAAGGAAGGTCAGTCTTTCAGATGACGCTGATCAAAGGAAGTGCGAGTTATAAAAACATACATGGGCATTCTTCAAACCAGATGTGGGTCATTTTACTAGATGTTTGCGTGGATTTAGATTATCTCCAATGAGAAGGTAAGATAGTGGCTTTGGGTGCCCGTCTTAGCCTACAGTCAGCACGTCAATCACTATTATCTTTATGATTACTATTACAACGGCGCTTCACGCTCCACTTCTGCAATGTCTAGGCGCTATAAAACAGATGGCACTATCTTATTGAAGAAGTGACTGTACAAACAGCTGCAGCCCCGTCTGTAATCTCACCATCCCTATAGCACTAGAACATGTGAAAACTGAAGGCCACTGTTGGCCGTGTAATACTTGGATTCTAATCCTGGCTGAAATCCTTTGAATCTGGGGAAATCACTTAGTAGCTCTCCCCTTAAGTGGTAAACATAAAAGAAGAGCTGTGTGCTGTTTACTAGTATCCCAGTCATTTGGTCCCACAGCTACTGCAGATCACTTCCTGGTTTCTGATATTTTATTTGAACAACTCCCTCTCCCTCTCCCACCCCCACCACTTCCCCGCCCCCTCCCCCCTCCACACACACACACACAAACATAGGTTACTGGGGAGTATTTAGAAAACCTAACATGTACATAAATGCATTCTCGCATACCATTCAGACAAAATGACACACACAATGTTTAACAGAGCCAGCGAGAAGAACAATATTTAACTATATGGAATATAATGAGTTGAGCACACAACTCCATACAATGGCTCCAACAAACACACATTTGGACAAACATGCATATTTATTCTAATGAATGCAGATTAATCAGAGGAAATTTGCATGTGTAGAGCACCTCATGTTCAAGATGCTCCCACTGCAATACAAATGTCCTTTGCAGCTAAGTCTACACGTGTTTAAACAACCATTAACAAGCCAACAGGTCTGGCCTTGGCAAGCTGGGCCAATGATCATTTGTTTTATGGAGCAGGACAGACAAAATCACAAAAATATGATTTCTTAACATTATCAGTTTAATGTCATATATGCGGATCTTTTACGAATTAACCATCGGTCATGCCCTCAAAACTAGGGTCCAGGAAAAAAAGAAAGGAGATTTTTTTTTTTATTACATTAATATGCCAAAAAAAATAAAGTGAAGAGAAAACAATGAAAACCCCTGCCTCCTAAGCGTGATGGCCATATGTGCCCAATAAACATTTTATGTAAAAATAACCATTTTACATATTTAATAGAACAGTAGGGGTGCTTCCTCGAGCTTGGAATAAATTGAGAAAACCCTTTAGTTTTAATGCAAACCAAAGGAAAATATCGTTTTTATTGACACAAGGAAAACGTACTATTGGCTTTGAATGACTGGAACCTATAGACACAGTTTAACAGCACGAAAATGACTAAAAGGAGAATAAAAATAGAAAAAAACATTGGTGAAGTAATGCATTAGCCCACCAGCCCTGGCACCCACGTGCAGTTATGTTTTATGAGGCTGAGCACATGAGAACACAAAAAATGTCATCCCTCAAAGTGCAAGAGATATTGGCTGAAGTGGGTTGACCCATTGCTGAGATGGAAGCAAAATGTGACTGACAGTTGAACAACCCAATGGATGACGAGAGCTGACCCAAAGGGGGCGCTATATATATATGTATATATGTGTGTGTGTGTGTGTGTGTGTGTGTGTAAGTGGGTGGGTGGTGTGCGTGTGCGTGTGTATGCTTGTTTTATGATTTTTTGATTTTTTTTACAGCACTTGATCGACAGCTAAAGACGTTTCCATGCCAGACCCCAAAAACACAAGCAATAAGAGTTACCTTGAGCAAACAACAATACAAAGGCGGTAGTTCTCACCTTTGTAAATTAAGACCTGGTGAGATGTGTTGAACCTCCTTTAGGAGAACGCGAGCACTCATTGGTCACCAGGAGCAGCATGGCAGGGTACCATAGTGCACTTCCCTGCTCGGAAAAGATGACTCCTCTAAAATAACCACATTTTGAATTGAGAAGAGTTCAGGTTCCACGGCCATTTAACCTTCGACCTTTGTGCTAAGACTTCCAATTATAATAATAATCGAACTTGTGTCCTTAGGGAGCTCGACTGAGACTTCTGAATCGTAGCCGAGGAACTTGTACTGAGTCTCAATTACCACCACCCAGGCCCATGTTCAGGCTCGCGCCAATTCACTGAGCCATCAGCGAGGCCCGCCGTAAGTCTTTATTATCTGGGCCTTCGATAAACTGAAGCATCATTTGTCCTCATTCTGCCTGCAGCACGTTTGCAGTGGGGGTGGAGGCCAAAAAAAGCAGAGACGTGGTGACACGGCAAGGCCCTGTAACAAGAATCAGGACAATGCTTATGGGTGGTTCATCAGCCCCCAGTGGTACAGGCTGCAATCTCGAATGATGCAAAGGACACAGCAATTCAAACAAATTAAAGGAGATGCTTAACAAATGCACCCTACACATATGCATTGCGTTGCAGGACACGCAAGCAGTTGAGCCTTTAATTCTCAGCCGTTTCACTATGCGCTAGAAATGCTGGGATTTTAAAAGCCTAGAAAGAGGGCGGAAATTGGACATTAAAATATAGTTTGAACACATAAATAGATTAGATTGGCATGAAAGCACCAGAATAGGTAATGATATAGTTCAAACTCTAGAGGGTTTCCGAAATCATGTTTTGCCTTCATCTTTGGCAATCTCTAACCAAAGTCCACCTTTTGACCAACACTTGCTTTTTACAATGTTTACAAAAAGCACAAAATGTGCAATTAAGAGCTACAAAAAAAGTTACTATTGTTTTGTGTTTCATTGAGAAATAGCTTGAAACGCAGTTTTTCTTTTGCATGTGAAGCTTGGAGAAGATTGGTCACAGCTGGCAATGTATACAATTTTTTTTGTATAAAGTCATAGATTAACCAATTTTTTTTTAAAGTGTTCCAGCATAGAACACATAAATAGTTAAATAGGTCAACAGTGATCACATAATACCTTACCAACAATGACGTGCATCTAAAAACCTGTTGGGCCACAAGTGTCTCTAAAAACCGTGAAAATGATTCATCCATTTTGAAGAGGAAAATGAGTAAAAACTAAAATATATGGTTTTCATAATTTTCTTCTTCCTTCAAAATTTTGCCATGTAAAGAACAAAGTTATAATAGTTCAGTATCCATCCAGAAAACAAGACGCGCATTCCTTATAAGGCTTTAAAAAAACGTATGGTAGGATGTTATGCAGACATAACGAACACCAATAAAGTGTACATATCGACAAACACGTGCACATTCATTCTAACTTACATTAATCAGATTAAATCTACATTAGGGCTAACTGATGCAAGTTAGGGCCAATTGATGTACATGCAGACCAACAAATGAATGAATAGATACAAAATGTATAAATGAACTTAAAAGGAAAATATTTGTTCATAAAAATACAACATTGTAGATGCCTATGTGCCATACTAAACACATGAGGAGAGAATATATCATGGGACCAGACAAATCTACACTGTGCACAATATACCTCTTCTTACTCAGTCACTGGCAAAAGAATACAATTACATAAAATACAACGTTCGCAAGAGAAATTATGGTTCTTCTAGGTTCAGACCACACTAAAAAAAAAAAAAAAAAAGATTTGGCAAAGACAATATGTTTGGTGTTGGTGGCCAACTTTTTGGTTTTGTCAATGCTTGTTTTGCTTTGCCATGGATTTTTGAAAACCTTATTATCGGAGAAGCTGCGGGGCCCACACCAGTATAGAAAAAAAAAACACTATCTATAAGCAAAAATATGTGTTTGTCTCAAAAATCACATACTGTCATAATAGCTTCAGCCACTGAAGGGAAATGATTTGTGTATGGGTGAGCTCCTTGTAAAAGGGCAGTGTGCCATCACTCACAGTGAAGGAGCCAATGGCTGAAATGGGCTGACCCACAGCTCCACACTGTTGTAGGCAGAGGAAATATGTGAATGATATAACACTAGGCCATTGGATGAAGAGGGCTGGCTGAAATCCCCTATAAATAAATAAATACATTATATATATATATATATATATATATATATATATATATATATATATATATATATATATATATATATATCCTTTCAAAACGGCCCAATCCTCTGACCCATGGGCGCTACTCGGTGGTGCGAATGCGGTACGGCAGAGCCAAGCCGTTTCCAATTTCGCCACTTTTTCCCACAAGGGGTTTTTCGCTCGCACTCACGAATGAAGGAGATTCAAAGTTTACTGCAGTTTCAGCTTTGATTTATTCAGCATGCCAGAAACTCTATGCGTTTCAGTCTCGACAGAGACCTTGTTCTGTCGAGACTGAAACGCGTAGAGTTTTTGCATGCTGAATAAATCAAAGCTGAAACTGCAGTAAACTTTGAATCTCCTTCATTCGTGAGTGCTAGCGGAAAACCGCTTGTGGGAAAAAGTGGCGAAATATATATATATATATATTTTTTTTTTTAGTACAATCAAAATGTCTTGTGTTCTGATTACGAGTTTGACGGTCCATCAGACCACCAAACCTGTGGTGGCGGACACTGGACCGCCAGACTGCTGTAGGACCGCTCCAGGACTGCTGCAGCCGCCGGGGATCATCGGTGGCGCTGCAGTCAGAGGCCCGAATATGCTTGGCTGGACCGCTGGGGCACTGCCGAGCATATTAGGAGTTTCCTCACCACCTCACTTACAATGGCAGTGAGCCCGCCATAAAAAGTGCGGCGGTGAGGAATCTTAGGGGGACCTACAGGGCCCCCTGTTCCCTCAGGGCATGCACCCCCTTTCCTGCACCCCCTTTCCTGCACAGCATGGACTTTACAGTCCATGCTGTGCAGGAATGGGCTATGGCGTTCCCATTCAGCGCCTTGAGACCCTCACGGGTGAGTAGCGCGCTTACAATTCCCTGATTGATTGATTGATTGATTCAGATGACTTTTTAATAGGCACCCCTGTGGGAACTCCAAAGGACCGCTCACCAGACTGGGAGAAAACTCCTAATCTGGCGGGAGGTGTGACTACAGGTTTGGCAGTCCTGGAGCGGGGCGCTGGCGTGGCGGCCCGCACCAGGACCGCCAAACTCGTATTCAGGCACTTGGTGAATGCCAGACTTAAAAAGATTTCTCAAAAGTCCAGAAAATCAGTATGTAACATGTTTTTTATTAACACAAATCACACACTCCCTTCCTAGCACTCTCTAATCACCAACACACCACAGCTCAACAAGCAATGGGACACAATGAACTATGAGCTGGAGAGCACTACGAATTGATATTAAGAAATTGAATGTATCTTTATACTTTTAAGACACTATGTTTTTTCAAATATTGTAGACTGGACAAATATAAAACTTTAAGCATAAATAAAGAGGAGGAGAGAGAAAAAGATAGCGGTGGGCTTCAGAACAGGCTGTCTTGTATGTGCATTATAGTCCTACAGTGCCATCAAGAAACTCTGCTAACATGTCTGTAAATGATACACATCGCCTGCAATGCATTTTTATATTACACTATTTATTTTACTGTAAACAAAAGCTTATTTTTCCATATTAAAACACAATTATTGAAAGCAGGAGTTGACTACTGTATTAAGCTATTTAACTCCATGTAGAAAAAAAACTAATTCGTTGATGTTAGATGGGCTTTGCTGAAAACATGTTCTGCCTTCTAAAAGCATATCTTTTTTACAGGCATGAAAGGTTTTGCAGCTGCTCTCTCCAATTTTCTACTAACTATGGACACCTACTGCACACCATTTATGGGTCTGGCACATGATAGTCCAACAATGTCACAAACTGTCCCTAATGACTTGATGGAAAACCACCAGGTGGAATGTCAAGTGGTTTGCAAGTGACATTCTTATCATAAATTAATACAAGCATCCTCATACGTCTACAAAATGTGGACTGCTTATTGGCTATGTATGAGTGATATAGCTACACCGATTAGCTACATCAATTGCCAAGCCAACAAACAAAACAGAAATAAAACACATTGCACATCGTCATTGCAAAAAAATGCAAAAAGTATAACAGTTTCGAGTTAGCATTGCACAAACTCACCAGCTTCCTACTGCACACAGCCGGAGACGCCCTTTATCTTTAATAGCACGACAACATGTTTTCAGCATCTGTCAACAGTGCTCGTCCATCAGTGCAAGAACAATACTAGATAAGGAAAATGGCCGCACAAACCGCGCGCATTTCCAGGGGGTGTTCTGGGCCCGGGCTCAGTCAGTGGCTTTTGTAGAATTGATGAATATCGTCTAAAGGCAAGTGCAGACAGGCGCGCAGATCTGTATCTTCCGTAATCCATTTGGGCTGACACACACATGCGAGGGAACTATTTTACCTCCATTCTTCCACGACTGATGAAAACTAAATGTAAGCAAAGTCATGAACTTGGCCGTTTGAAAGGAATAACTGCGGCTAATGATAGGGGTTAATTTATGCTCCCCTCCTGGAATTGGACTGACCCGGGTGCTCAGGCAGCTCGAGTCAATAAACAAAGCCATACGTGGAACATCCATTAAAGGCCTGTGCTAGGAATGTTCTGCGCTGCATCCAAGGAGGTAATGGGTTACCCGGTCTTACAATATAAATTGTTGTTTGCAACAATGGTTCCTGAAAGAGCCCATCGATCACGCCTATTCAAATAAAATAATATAAACTTCCCAGCTCACTGCTGAGTGTGGCCTGCATCTCATCACAGGCAGCTTCCACGAGACAATAATGGCATCTCTTTTAAAAATCCAAGGCTCTCATGCATCGAAGCATGTCTCAGAGCTCAGACTGACCCGAGCCAAGGGTTCTAGTGGCGTTTGTGGTTACTATTTTTTTTGTGTGTGTACAGTTTTATATAGAGCGAACTCGACCCGAATGTATTGGAGCGCTTTACATGAGCACCAGTTGCATTACAGACGGGCACCTTCATTTTTAGTAGCCACGGGGAGATTAAGTGATTTGCCCAGAATCACAGGATGTTGAGCCGACACCGAGACTCGAACCTGGTTTGCCAGCTCCAAACTCGGCAGCTCTGGCCGTTAAGCCACATCCTCTCTGGCACTGGGGAAATAGTACATTTAAACGTCTCCCCAGAGTCACTCTAAATCTCAATGTCTCAATTTGCTGCCATTGGGTCTGAACTGGACTTTCTTTATTTCGTGACAGCTGCTATCAGTATTTATAAGCGGCATACCCCTGAAAGGAATTGGCAGGCACTCGATGGCGCAGCAAACAATTATTTGCAAGTCACTTTTCGTTTACTGCGTTTCATTTGCTGTTATGAAGTTGTCGCTGCTTTCATTGCAGGTTGATGATGTGGCTAACACTCGTCTGCCCTTTGTGGTTGTACATATTGATTTGTCTCGTCGTTGCCTGTACTCTCCGCAATGCTTACTTAAGGTAACTGAAAAATAACTAAAATAAGCCTTTGAAAAATGCCTACAGAAAAATTGTGTTACTCAGCAGTAGTACTTTGGCTGAAACAATGAGCCCGAATCACAAATCCATTTGTGTCTGTAGGACTGACTGCACACATAAATGGCTGGGCTCCTGGCTGCAAGGAATTCACAAAAGGTGACCTTGTGGTCCAAGCCATTTAAGTCACACGTGCTATTACCACCTCTATGGTGTAATATATTGGAGTAAATTCCATGCAAGGGGCGGGAGCGGCTAATTCAAGGCTCGGTTAGCATTGAAAGCTTGTGAACACCCATAAATGTGAGAGTGTACAACTTCTTTCTGACCCATTTCCACCCTGGTAAAGCCCAGCAATTTACTTTTGTCAAGGGCAGGAGTAAATCTCCTAACAAGGTGGAAGGGGTAGAGAAGCCCCAAAAACATGGTGGGACTGTAGGAGAAAGGGTGTCTCCGAATGAAACCTATTAAAAACATATTTGGGAGAGAGGGTGCAGCCAAGACACTGACCACTTTTTGTGTGTAAAAGGCAGCGTTATTGAAACAGGTGCACATTACAATCAGTTAACCTGGCAACTGCCTTACAAAACTAACACCTCGCTATACATGCGATAACCTATGAACTAACACGCTATACATGTGATAACCTATGACCTGGTCCAACCTCCACCCCTACGATCCCCCTCCAACCTAGCCCACCCTGCAAATAACACATTACAAATGTTACCATGTATTGCAATTAAAAATTCCACAACTCTATTAAATCTATATCCCAAGCCTGCAAATATAAAACTGTAAATAACCAAACATCCAAAACTGAACCTTGAACTACGTGCCTACCCTTTCCCTGCCCATGGTTCCTAACTTTCAACGTCAACCAAACTTCTGCCAACCCCGGGCAAACTTTGCATGCCCCCGCCACCCAGAAAAAGGGGGGTGCACACTACCCTTTTTCTGCCCCCCCTGCATCGCCCACTTCTCACTTTTACTGTTGCCTGTGTACATTCAAAGTTCTGGCCAGAACTTCTCTGATTTCTAAGAGGTACAGGTCCTAGCCCATTCTAGATAGGTGAACTTCATCATCTCAAAAAAATTCCACTGTATCAAAACGGATTTCCGAGTGGCATATTCTACCAAAACCGAGTCCTCTACAAAAACGAGCCATTTCACTGTTCACCTTCTGTCTTGCCCTGTCTACAGCCCCCGGCTTAACTGCCCCTCTGCTCCTTGATGAGAGTCAAATCTTTTTTCATACACCGCAATAGCACTACTCCTTTCTCTTTGCAAAGGTCATTCTCACCTAGATGCAGGACAAGAATATCCGGGCACCGACCGCCCACCAACATGCTATTCAAACATGGGACCAGCTCCTTCCAACACATGCCCCCTTTTCCTCTCCAAGTAATTCTGAACAAACGCTCATTAAAACCTAGGTTTTGCCTGAAATAACTCTGTCGGGCATGAACTCGCGCCCATTTGATAAATGAGTGTCCCACGACCCAAATGGTAATTTCCTCCTTCTCTGGGCCGGACACCGAAACTGCAAAAAAACAAACATGGCGTAAATTTCACATATCAGAGTTCACCACTCGCGCTTCCTCCCCCAGCTCTCTTACATAACACCTGTAGCACTGTGAGGACCAGTGGCCGAGCCGCATAATGTCTTCCTGTGCCCAACCTCTATCGCCTGCTTCTGATTCCGCCCGATTCAGAAGAAGTGTGTCCCAAAACCGGACGCATCTACCCCCAGTCTGAGCAAAGCTTTACGCATTATTGTTAGCAACTGATATGCCGTAACTCTGTTCCCCCCGTATGCTTGAAGACCACTCCCCCTGATAACTTGCAACAGTTTGACCATTTTCACGCCCACTGAAGGGGGCAGGAGCCAGGGGCCTCCAACGCTTGCAACTCCACCCATCTGCCCTGTCCCCTTTGGTCTGTCTTGGAACGACTCAACCATACCTGTACCCATCTATCATGCATGATTACGTCCTCCCAAAGTAATCCCCTGCCCCTTTCTTCCCCAGCAGTTACAACACCCTAAATGCCCCAAAAAACATCCAGACCATCAAAGTAGAGAAGAGGCACGTTTCTTCCTTGATAGTCCTCTGTCAATGAGGTCCAATATAAATTGAATTACATCCTCGGACTGCAACCAACCTTCACCCCGTCGCCGAGCACCTGAACGCAAAAATTCATTCCATGCCAACATGTATGTCTCTCTTGTGGTTCTGCAATCGACCCTATCACCAGTTGTAGCATCCTAGGCTGCCTACGTAACACAGGTGCTGAGGCATGGGCGTCGGGGTCCTGTCGGCATCCTTGGCCAGCCCACGGAATCTCCCCCGCTGTGAACGAGACAAAGCATCCGCGATGTCATTGTCCACCCCGGGAACATGCAAAGCAAGGCAATATCATAACGCAACCATCCCAGTACAAAGACCCTCAACAATTTCAGAACCTGTTAATCTCTGGGGGATTGCCCATTTACAATTTCCACTACCACCATGTTATCTACATGAAAAAGGACTCTCTTGTGGGCTAGCTCCTCCCCCCACAAAGTCACTGCAACCGCTGAATCGATCGCGATTCCCAAAAATGACAGCTCTGTGTTAGGGCCCATCATCTTTTCTGGTGCCAATGGCACCCCAAGCTCCCCCATCTGCTCTTGGAAACTTTCCAGCACCTCCTAGCAGCCCGCAGAGCTAGGGGGGCCCACAAATAATTTTTTTTCTAAGTAGTGTGTCACCAACTGGTGACCTGTGTGAGATGAAAACAGCCCCTGCAAAAATGTGCTGAAGCATTCAGAGTGTGCACGAAATAGAGCAGCCCATCGTCAATGCCTTGTCCACGTACCACTTTCCATCAAAGTGGATGCCCAAAAGCTGAAAATCGCCTGGGAGGACTGGAAGCAGCCGAAACACAGATTTAATATCACATTTTGCCATCAGTGCCCCTGTGTCCACCGTCACTACCAGTGACATGGCCACGTCAACTGATGAATACAACACTGTGGCCGCCTCATCGTCAATAAAATCATTAACTGATCCACCTTCAGGCCATGACAGATGCTGAATCAACCTGAACTTACCTGCCTCCTTTTTTGGAACTACGCCTATTGGAGATATCATCAAATCCTCCATGGGCCAGTCCACGAAAGGACCCTCCATCCTACCCTCCAGCACTTCTTTGTCTAGCTTGTCCTGTATTGCCTGTGTATGGTCTGTGGCTGAGTGCAAAATATCTGCCCATCTCCTGATCCGTGGTCCAGTGTAACCCAACTGAAACCCCTCTTGAAATCCCTCCCTCAAGACCCATGCCCTTCCCCGATCCTTGTAATGCTGCAGCCAGAAAACCAACCTGTCTACCTTAACTGCAGTATAAGCCCATTGGCCCAACCCCCTGTGTGCCCTTGCCTCCTCTGGAACCAGCAAACTGTTGCTGGTGTCCCCCTGCATTCCCCTTCCTTGCTGCCAATGGCTTCCCCCCTGCTGGTACCCCCCTCCTGCCCAAGAGCAATTGACCAGGGTGTGCCGACCCCCCACATTTCGAACAGTCGTGGCGAAACTTACAATATTCACGCATGCACAGCCCTTTATTGAAGTCCCAGCAAGCTCCTCCGGCCCCTGGCTGACTTTTCCCAGCTCCCCCCACCCCTCCCCAGGTGGGTCGCCCTTGAAAGGGCCGGTAAACTATCGGCAAACCACTGGCTGTGAATATTGTCTTCCCTCCTTTTGCTGCCCCCATCGTGTGTTGCCATAGGTCGGTGTCTAGTTCCCCCCATTTTGCTTTGGGGTCCCATGCCATGCGTGCTCTGAACTCCTCATCGAATTGGGCCCACGCATATCCCCCCCTGTGATTTGTGCCTTCCTAATGACATCCATGTATTTAAACATTGCCACACAGCGCTCTGGATATTTTTTGTAATAAACGCTTGCATAGATCAAGAACGCTGCTGTCCAATTCTCAATTGTCAATGGCACCTTAGGCCGTTTGGCCAGTTCATATTCCTCCTCCTTGGATCCTTCTTTGGACCTTGCCTCCCTATGTAGTAACTTGAGCATCTCCAAGTATTCCCCTTTCCAAATGCGCTCTTTAGTCGCCAGCATAAGGTGTGCCCCCAAGGGTTTCGTGAACCCCATGTAAGGAAATTCCTTTAACTTCAATTCCTTACTCTCTGGGCCTTTTTTCTTGCCCTCCTTGCTATTATCCTCTCCTGCCTCCTTCACTGTGTTTGCACTACTCTCTACCTGTGCGCTGCCTAAGCCCCTTGCCTCACTGGTGCCCACCCCGATGTCCGTGACATACTTCCCTTTTCGTAACCTGCCCCCCCTTCTTCATGCGCGTCCCCAGCGCCTATCCCCATGGAGACCATGATAGGTTTCCCCCTCATGCTTCTGGCCTTACCTGGCTCCAAGGAGGGTGCCTGTGATGTTGCAGTCCGCCTCGCCAGTGGCCCGTCCTTTCCGTAGCGCTTGCTGGCCCCACTACAGACTACGACGCCCTTGCTGGTTCTCTGCCGGCGCCTGTAACATACTAGACAAAACATTAGAGGGCCCCCCCCATCCCTCTCATCTTCCTCCCTTAGCTTGCCTTCTTCGAGGCTCTCTTCATCAAAATCCAAAACTTCGTCACCCTGAAAAATCTCCTGTGGCCCTTCGTGGCCCCTACACATCACCCTTGGCAGGGCCCTAGTGACCCTTCCACCTCAGGCGCCTCTCTGGTTATCCGGGCGGGGGCGACTGTACCCTTCGGTGCTCTTCCGTCACCCCCCACCGCCGATTGTTCTTCACCTTTGTCCCGCAGGTCAAGCGAGACCCACCGGGTGTTGGGGCCAGTGAGGTAGTTCTGAGCCTACTTATGCTGGCCGCGATGGGCTCCCCCGCCGGTATCGGGCGTGCCGCTCTGGGCCGAGTCCTCTCTTCTCCTCAGCGCCACCGAGCCGCTCCCAGCTCTGCCGAGTCGGCTGCGCCGCACCACTTGTCGCCCTGCAAAACAAACGGCCGGTCTGGTGTGCTGGGTCCCTGCCACCAACCTACCTGCTCTGCCCTCCTCTTCCTACCCTGCTCTCTATCCCCTTGCGCCATGACCTCCTCCCCCTATCTCCATCACCTGTTCCTCTTCCTCCTCCCCTCCCTCCTCCTCCCGACTGACTTCCAGCATTGCTGCAACAAACGCAGATGCAGGCCCCTGGACTAAGTCTGTCCTATCCCTTGTCTGTGGCTTGGAATCTCTGGTACCTGCCCCTCCCCCACCCTCCATCCTCTGTCCCGATGCTCCTCTGTCTCTTTGTAGCGACCCCCCTTTCGCTAAATAAGCGTCGAGTTGCGCTACGCTGTCTACCTTTCTCACCTCTTCACCCCATGACTGGAATATATCTAAGCCCTCCCAAGCCTGGGGGCCTCATGCTGGCTCCTGCTCCCTAGGGACCTCATTTCCCTCCTCATCCTCCCCTTCTTGCTCCTTGTTCCCTGAATCCCCACTCCAAACATGTCCCTGCCAAAGTTCTTGGCAGGGCCCCCCCTCTGGGCTCATGTCCCATATATCTTTCACTTTTCTTGAACCCTACACTCGGGGGGGGGTGCCTTTTCCCCTGAGAACCCAGCAGAGGCCAAAACCCCCTGCCAACCCTCCTCCTGTTGCCTTTGTCCTTGCTCGGCGAGCCCTGCCCCCGAGGGCACTTGCCAGGCCTTGCCCCTCCCGCTCTGTGAGTCATTTCGGCCCTTATCTGCAGCCACAGCAGCTGGGCTTTTTGCTCAGGCCTCCGCTCGCATCGTGGCCCCGAGCTGACTCTTCTCGTGCCCCAGGGCCGTGTTGCCTGTCTCCCCGGCTCCGCCATAAGGCGCAGCCTCTTTCACCCCTTGTGACGGGTTGGCCCCGCCCCCGCCTCCTCAAACACGGCCAGCTCCGCAGGCAGCGTGCTGGCCCCCTCCTTCTGGGTGCCCAAAGGGGCCGCTCTCCTGGCATACGAGTGGCTCCTTTCACTTACCCTAAGCACGGGGTCCACGCCGGAGGCCTTCCACTTACGTGGCGGGGAGCATGCCGTGATTGCAGCGGCCACTCCTGCCGCTGCCTGACGGATTGGGCACGCCGATCTTGCGGCCTCCGGCACCACTAAGTCGACCCTCCCCACCTCCTTCAAGAGGCGCATCACCTCCTGGACTCGATCGTCCTCGAATTCCAGGTAGGATAATTTAACAGTCACACTATCTAAACTCCCTAACCTGACAGAAAACTACCACTGCTACACTTACACCACCAATTTGAAAAAACTACTCCTAGTTCTACTCCCTGCCACCAGGTCACCAAACCTAAAATGGTGGCAGGGAGCCCAAAGCCCAGTGGCTAACTACCCCTTGGGCTACATTGGGCTACGCCGAATGTAGCCCACAACCATGCAAAATGGCAATCCGTCGGACTGCACCACCCTCCCAATCTGCCCGGGGGGCAGACCTCCCTACTGTCGGCTGCCCCCCAAGCCCCTATTCCCTGGACAAAGGCATATGCTTTCCAAAATACGTAACTGTAAAATGCATTCAATTAATTTCTAGGGAAATGCCAATGTCAGAAAAGCCATTCACTAAACTTTAACAGGATTATGGCTGGTGCAGCTTTCAGGAGTAACATGGGTAAGCTTTATGGGGGAACCAACATCTCCAGGTGGTGTTCTGCGCATATGTTTATAAGCAGGACCCAATGTTTTCACCAATGAGTAAGTGTTTTTTCTGAACCCCAACAGTCTTCCAGGTGCAAATTTCTCTGACAGCACATGGGTTCGTACTCTGTCCAATAACAATACTCATATTGTTGACACAATATGTTGAATTAGGCAAACATCATTGACAAAGCCAAAAGGCTTGGATGCTGAATAATGCATGCCTTAAGAGACATGTCAAAATGTTTCTTTCCAACTCTGAGCACTACTGGGCCTGTGGCATTCATCATGACAGGGGTCCCTAGAATCCAGTGTGTGCTGTGTAGATGTATGTTAGTTCTGTAATCAAAAGACTACCTCTGTGTATTTATCACTCAGATGCATTGTATAAAGACATTGCTCTTACAGGATGTGGTCAGTGACCTGTAGGAAATCAAAACAAATGTGTGTAACTAATACAACATTACTGCATACCACCTGCCAAGCTCATGAGGCAAGCAAGTGTGAGACAGAATAGCGGTCACTGCTTCGGAAAGCACTGTGATGGGAGGCGTAGCCAAAGGTGCATAGAGTGAGATGTGATACTCTGAGCTCCTTGCCGGCCAGCTCATATAGCAGTAATGTCATTTTTGTTGACCCAAATTAGTGCCACATACATTCTAGGTTTCTGAGAACATAATAGGCGCTGATCGGAATTGCCAGACCATGTGTCTTGGCTGGTGGTTGTTTTGAAGTATCTCTAGCTAATGGTCTTAAATTTCTTTTCTTCTTAACTGTAATTTCTTCTCTCTTCACTTGTCATGTGTATTGGTGTCTCTTAAAGTTGTTGTCCACTGTAGCCTTAACTGATGGGGTCAGGCCGTGAGAAGACACACTGCTTCCATCCCTACACAATACAGCAATGCTGCTCCTTGGGAGGTACTCCACACTTGCACTGGCTCATCATCTATGGGCAGACCGTGTTATAGTCCACCGTCCTGGGATTTAGGCCCATTTTCAGCTTCCTTGCTTTGCACAGGACCTTCATATCCACCGCAGTAAGATTAGCCAGGGAAGCCAGATCCCCTGCATGTACCCTAAAAGAATAAAGGTGCACAAATTGGACTAAAATCATTTAGAAAAATCTAAAATGACCTAATCAAATACCTTATGTCAAATAAAAATCAATTTAGTTGAGGGATTTTTTTATTTTAACTTTTAAAACTGGTCAGCACTGCTAAAGACAAAGTTCTTGATTTCTGTGCTGCCACCATATAAGAACGTGAATTATTAATTGGGGTGGATGGTAGTCGGAGATTTTACCTTGGGACCTAATCTCTGAAATGGAAGTTGAAATCCTCCAGCAGGGCAAGTTTGCAGGATGCAGGACAGTCATTGAACAAGGTCCCTTTCTGAGCAGGAACATTTTTTTTGCACCCAGGGAAGTCGTCCCATGTACTTTAGTCACCTTTGTCCAGTTAAGATTTCTACGTTCAGACTTGGATTCTTTTTTTTTAGCTCAGAATTTCCCGTGGGACAAGATGGCTGGCTGTACCAATGAGGAGTTCCACAAGGACAGAAACCTACTTGCCGAGGACCAGCTGAAATGGATTTGGTGCTGCAGAGAAGCTCCAAGCCGGAAAAAAAACTCAGCCCAGTGAAGTATACTATGGCCTCTCGGAAAAGTTAAATAAGCAAATTGGGAGTTAGCCAATTTGACCATGTTTTAGGGGTTGGAACACATGCACCAGGGCCTGGTTAGCAGTGCATGTGTTCATCAGCAGCATTAGACCAAAAAAAGAAATTGAGGTGACAACGCACAGTGAGACTTTACAACACAAACATCATTGATCCGATGCAGTATCCTTCGGTGAAAGTATATTTACTATGAAATTGAAAGTGCCTGGGTGTGTTTTAGAAGCATAAATAGTTTGGGCTGATTAACAAATTGTAGGAAAATGGGTTATTATGCAGTGAGGCTGGTTAGGCTTCACTATGTAATAATGTCACAATGTCCCAAATAGGTCATTTGGATGCACAATAATAAATCCCTAGCTCAGTCTTGGTTGTGTGTCACAGAGCAGTCAGGCTTTACTAGAGAAAACATGTGCTAATCATTTCAGAGTACCAACAAGGATGATAAGTAATTGACACGACTCAAAACAAATCTGCAACACATTTATAAGCATAAAGCAGATTCTTATATAAAATGAAGACAATCGGATGAGTATACCTGGAGTGATGAAAAAATAAATTTGTGTATTTCAACTCTTGCAAAACAATAACGTAGCAGTCAATGGGAAAAAATACTAGAGGCAATTGGTCACTTGCAGGTCGAGTTCAGTGGAAACCTTTGAGTGGTAAGGTGATGCGGGTCCCAGGACCAGGGTTCAACAGTCAGTTGAATTTTATCTGGCTCATAGGGCCCAGGTGCAGAGTTGCCCTGGCTCGCCCTGGTGCTGAAGAGGGAGCCTCGGGTTTGCTGGTTTTACCGCTTAGATCGTGCTGGTGAGGAAAGGGGTACATAATCTTGAAAACGAGGCCACTGAGGGTGCCAGACTGGCCACCAACAAGCCATGGCAGTGGTGAGCTCAGCCTTGGGTAACTTCGACCTCCTGGAGTCTGGGGAAAAATAGTAGCCACATGAAACTGGCTAGAGGTCAGGACTAAATTTTTCACAATGCACTAGACCATTTACTTTTGGGGCGATCCCTTGGTGGGCCCGTTGGCCAGTGATTCTTTGGTTCCTGGAGCATGCTTTACCTGCGGGCTGCAAGGGACTAGTACCTCTAGTCCAAGGGAGTTCTGGAGTTGCCTTTGATTAACAGAGGGGTTCCTCCTTCCTTTGAAACTGGTCTCTGGTCCAGGATTTGTCATATTCGTGCAGTTGCAGGGAGGTTGCCACAGGTGCTGGTTATCGTGCCTTCACTTTGTGTGGTCCTGATGCCAGAGACTCAGGTCTTTTCTTTGTCCTTGGTTGCAAGTCGACCAGATCTGAGGTTCTGGTGCCAGGGGCACCCCTTAAATTCTAGATTTAGGGGCATTAGGGGTGTGGGTGCTAGTAGCCAATGGGCTACTAGCCCCACTGGCTAATCAGCCCCAGAGGTGACCACTTCCTGTGGAGGGGGCACCTTTTCTACGCAGAAGCCTCTATTCTGCCACTTTAAAAAAATGGCAGAACCCTTATTAGGCTGTACAGCCCAGGTAGCCCACCCAAACAGTGTGGCTAGCCTTCTGGGGGTGTACCCCTCTTGACTATCTAATCTTTCCTCCTGCCCAGGTTGCAAATGTGCAAGGGGCAGGGGGTTGGCAATTTCCTCCTCTGGGAGGAAGACTGGTTGCATATAAGAGGCGGTGGGAGCTTTGAAGCTCACCGTCTTGATGTGACACTTCACTAGCCATACTGTCAGGGTGGGAGGTAACACCTTCTGCCCAGGCATGCCTTTGTTTCGGACTCATGAGAGAGTTCACACCTCTTGGCTGAGGGGCAGATTCCTGTCGTGATTTCAGCAGCTGGAGGCTGTCAACCAGGGCACAGGAAATGCTGGGGCAACCAGGTGGACAACCTCTAAGGTAGCCACCTGGGTGCAAGTCACATCAAATCCAACTTTGGGAAAAGGTCGGGTTTAATGAGACAAGTTGTTTGAAACCAAACATGGCACATTTCAGTGGGGGCGTAATGGAGCTGACAACCTCGGAATGCCCGGGTGCCAGCCCATGTTAGGCTATGGCCCCCTAAACACTTATAGTAGCCCCTAATGCAGGGGTCTTCAAACTGTGGGACGCGACCCCCAGGGGGGCCGTGGAGCGTTGCAAAGGGGGTCGCGCCTTCCCAGTCACACTTCTGCCGAGGCCCAAGGGCTTCAGCCCCCCTCTTCCCCCGTCCCGCGTCTCAGCCCGGGCTGCTGCAGTGCAACTCGAGCTGCTGGGGGCTCAGCTGGGCAGTGTCTGAGTCTTATCTTCGGCACGCCCGAAGTTTTTCACAGGTCTTTAAAGACCATTTGCATATTTACATGCCTTTTAAACTGGTTACAGAGGCTTAGTTTTTTTCCTGGTTACAGTACCCCTGGGCCCCCACTCTGCCTATTCCTTACATTTGTATTTTACATTTACTGCTGCAGTGTGAGAATGCATTTCATGAAAAGGAATATAAAGTAGGGTTGCCAAAAGAAAATGCCTGCCGTGTTTTGTTTAAAGAGCCTGCAAAGACCTAGTCTTGACACTAAATAGACTTATAAATAAAAAGTATGTATGCATTCGTTATGTGACTTTCTGTCTTTGTTCTCTTTAATTATCAGTCATGGATCATTGAGGCAGCCCTAGAACACAATTAAAAGTGCTTTCTATTTATATTTGCTGTTCGAAATATGCACAGATAAGTGCTTAAAATACAGCTTTAGGTGACTGCTTATTTTTGTACTGACTGGGCCATCAAAATAATGAGCTGGCAGCCCTAATCATAAGACTGGAAGTTTGTTGCAGGATCAGCACATTATTTATTTCCTCGATCCCCGATTAATGCCATAATAGCAATAGTTTAACTTAGATCTTAAACCCTACGCCGCCGTCCATAACATGCTGAGTTACTTCAAGTGTCTGGGAATGCACTCTGCATTCAGACAACTCACTCGTCATTCTCGCCCTTCACTTTCACGCTCACCCTGCATTCACAGCGATCACAATGCACTCACACCATTCACCCGCTCACCCTGCACTCACAGTGATCACTCTGCACTCACAATGCACTTGCGCTGTTCATCCTATACCTCACCCTGCAGTCACACGAGTACACTACTCATCCTGCACTCATGTGACACTTCACTCACCTGTCCCCCTCACTGCTCAATATGCAACTCACTCAAACAAGCCCATCAGTAATCATACACTCATTCGTCCCATTCTGAACTTGCATCCGCACCTAAATTCATAAGCCACCTCACTCACCCTGCAGTCACTCCTCTTACCCTACTCTCACACTGTTGCATCGCTCACCGTGCACTCACATGGGCACTCTTGTCACCCACACAGTGCAGAGGGTTAACGTTCCTGCTACAAAGAATATGTACCATGCAGATCACAGAAATGAGTGTGAGTAAACTATGAGTAGCGCTATAAAAAAATGAAATGTTTGTCAGAAAGGTGCTATAGAGAGATGAGGTGAATTGTTGGTGAGTGGCAGTGAAGGAATTCATGGGGAAGGAGGAAACGGGGGTGGGGCACTCAAAAGACTGTTGCACCGTGCAGCGACCAGTGTTAGGACCAGCCCTGGCTGGGAGTGTTAAAGGTGAAGTGAGGTTGAATGGGGAGAGTTCAGAAGTTGTAAAAAGGGGTGAAAGAAAATGGCCTGCAAAGTGAGAGAGGGATCCGGGGTTAGGAGAGGACAGAGGGATGGAAGGGAGGGGTGAGAGGAAAGCTGCATGGGTAAACTGCTTAACTCTGCACAAAACCGCCAGGGTTTTAAGGGACCCCTGCTTCTCCCGGCCAGGGCCAAGTGAGCTTCTAATGTGGCAGTACGTATTCCTGCAGAGTGGAAGGCCCTTCACAAAGGTTGACTAGAAATCTTTCTGATGTTAATTGCTGTATTTTGGTTATACACTGGTACTGATGGGGTGAAATCTTTCCTCAGTGTTACTGTGTACGCGGCATCACATATCATTTACCTTTTCTTCCCACACAATTTAGTCAAGCCTGTCACGTAATTTGGTCCTCACCTGCCTCATAATTTCAGTAGCCCTGCCTACAGGTTTAGAAATTTTTGTCAGGAGGGGGTCCTTACGCCTCAAAATGTTGACAGGGGGGTCTCGGCATCCAAAAGTTTGAAGACCTCTGCCCTAATGGAAGAAGGCTACTATAGGGACATATACATTTGCACTTATATCTCCACACCATTAATATAATGCACCCTGCATCCTGGGCTCAGTGGGCCTACCTTAGGGGTGCCTGGCTTATATTAAAAATAGTGCTGTGACCGTGCCACTCATGGTGAGGGCAAAGTCGAGTTTCAGCAGTTTGTACTGCTCATGCATTCTGCAATGGCACGCCTGCTGTCATCTGTTTACTTGGGCCGCTCAGGGAGGCACAATCAGTGCTTCAGGCACTGGGGACCCCTTTAACTCCCATGCCCTGGGTATCACTTCGCAGGGACTTATAAGGGGGTTAAAGTCCTTGCCAATTGGGGTTACCAATTCACATTCATCATATTTTAGGAGAGACCACTTGCACTGAGGCCTGACTAGCAGGTCTCAGTAAACTTTCAGAGTCAAAACCATCAGCATTGGAGACAAAAGTGTGGGGGTGACCATACACAAAGGGCACTTTCCTACACAAATCTTTTTCTGTAGCATCAATTAGTCTTGTGCTAAAAAAATAAGACAACTTGAGTGAGCACAAAACATTCATACACCGAGGGTTAATGATGCTTTTAAGTAATGTTGTGCACTTTGTAAGTACAATACAGGATATAACTTATTTTCCTGTCACATGGCAATGAGCACGTTCCCTGCTTGTGACTGTGCCCCAAGCAAAATGCTATATTTGTTTCTACTTCTCAAACATTTTTAGGAATAATGTAGACTGTGAAATTTACAAACTGGAGCAAATAAAAGTTTGTAAATCCTGAAAACACAAGCACTTTGAAATCATGCACAAGTGCATTTTGGACTTTTCATATTTTTCACCTAAAGCTAGAATTAAAAAATATATATAAAAGCTCCTCAAGAGATGGAAAGGGATTTGATCGACTGAAGACTTATACCTGATTTAGAGTTTGGTGGACATCTACTCCGTTGTGACGGAGATTCTTTCCACCTTATTACGAGTGCCATAGGATATACTGTAATAAGAAGGAAGGATATCGGTCATGTTTGTGACAGAGCAAAAAGTCCGCCAAACTCTGAATTAGGCCCTGAACTACTAACAACAACATTAAATCCTTTAAAGACTTCATTGAGCATTTTGGGCATATGTCTAAGGCAATTCTTCCATTACCTGCAATTGAGTTTGCATTAATACCATACCTGACAAATATAGATGAGCTCTCAGAGTTTAGCAATTTAGAGGCAAAACTCGCAATGCCCAACTTACCAGACGAAAAGATCTCCAGGGTTTACAGGTCCTTAAGAAATAATACTCCAGAGAGGTTTCTAGCTCTTAGGCAAGCCTGGAAGGGGGACTTGGGGGAAAAGGAGGAGGGAAAATGGCGAGGGGCATTGATAGCCCCTGAGAAATAACGATATTGACACAATAAAGACTTCTTTATTTTAACGGTCTGCACCGTGTGTATTACACAAGTGTGTGACTGTGACATATGAAGAGATAGGTCTTCTCTATATGCCTTGAGTGCCAAACCCGCAAGGGAGAATTTTGCGATTATGTATGGAACTGTTGAGTGATCCTAAACTTTTGAGGCAAAGTGCAACAAATACTGTCTAGAGTAATGGGCAAACAGCTAACACTAACTCTAAATTAAGCTTCAGAATGTATTAGAAGCCCAAGGTTATAACAGATTTGAACGTGGGCTTTTGGGTTAATAATGGCAAAAGGGACACAGCACAGACCTGGGATCAGCAGGCAAACCCAGTATCTCCAGATGAAAGGCAGGCCAGGACCAACATGATAATGGAGCAAATAATCTACGAAGCATGAAGCTGTCTGAACAAGCAATGAAAAACATGAACAAATTGGATGAACTACTGGGGGGTATATTCTAATGGGCCTCGAGGCCCAGAGATTAACAGATATGGAACAAGTCGAATCTCTCGCACTGATTGAACAATTGGCATATTTAGGTAAATGAAAAGTGACACTGTATGATCAATATCAAAGTTGCTCCAACACAAAGGTAAATAAAGTATTGTATTAAAAATGCAATTTTTAACAATTTTAAAATAATTTTGAAAGGATATGGCAGAAAGGTTTTAATTTTTATGATATATACTTGCAATACATTTAAAATATCTCACCAGCTGGCCTGGGCAAGACCTACTGGTTTTGCTAAGGCTTTGTGAACAACAGGGTTGTCCTAAATATATCAACAGAAATCTATAGAAATCATACAAAACAGGGACTGTCTGTGATTGGGCTGAGATTCACTTTTGATTAGCAATATTTAAAGAAACATCTTTTGGTCACGCTAGGACTTCAAGCCAGTTCCAAAGGAAGTGTTTGATCAACTTTGTTGCAGAAAGATCATTTTCACATGTGGGGACTGAAATGTCATTATAAAAATGAAATCAGTCACATGCTGCACAGCCCAGGGAGTAATTGACATTTATTTATAAGTTTGGATATGCGCCTTTCCCCACCAGTCTGACAGCAACATTCATAAAAAGTGTCAAGTGCATTTTCACCTCAAGATTAAATAATGATAACCTGAGAATTCCTGCTATAAGCACTAGAGGATTAGAACAACAAGTGTGTGGACCAATTACTACACATTATCTTCTGGAGCAGCGTAATATGTTTTTTTTGTTAAAAAATAAACTTTGTGGTTCTGCTCCAGCAAGTACACTACAGCTGCAGCAGCACGCACAGTCAGAAAATGTTATATTTGTTATTAACATACTCGGATGTTTAAGAAAAGCCTGCATTTTATCTATCTCCACCACAGAGAAAAATTGATTAATGAAAAAAAGTTGAAATGCAAAAATACCAAATTGCCTGACTAATGCAGTTAGGCTATCTTCAGTTTTTAATAAAATGCTACAGATTCTACTTCCTCTTCACCAATACTATGCTGTCCCTCTTTCCTGTCACAATCTTTACTGAGGGCAATGAAATCTGACAATGATAAACATAATCAACTAAGCCCTTTTTAAAATTTTAGACAGAAATAGAAAGAACAACTTAAACCATAATATAAAATACAATCAGGATACAATAAGGCATTGCACATATCATCTTAGCCTCTAGCTGGGTATTTTTACTGGACATTTTTGATAAACGTTTCCTTGAGTAACAAATCATTTGTCTAAAATCTTGAATAAATAAAAATTTAGAAAGCAATTTTGCTAAATGGAAGAATTCTAATCTAGGGCTCTCAGTCTACCCCCGTTTCTATCACAGGATTAAATACAGATCAACCACAACCACAAAAATGAAAAAAGGATGACAATAATGACAAAAGGAACATAAACTGTTTTTTTTTTTTAAAATCAGACACTTAGCTTAAGAATTAAGCTAGAAATTACCAATCAGACTTCTATAAAATGCAGTTTTCAATATAAAAACACTACATGCTTACACCTCTCTGATTTGTGATTTACCAGGAAGTACTATTGGTGGAAATTTGAGTTGATCACTTACAAGTACTCATTAAAAAATGTAGTTGTGTTTTAATAGTAGGTATCCAGAGTCAAGAAGGCCACAGCAGGATTTGACCGAAACCTTGATGACAGCCCTTGTAACCAATCCATTTTTGTGTGCCATGCTCCTAATTTGAATGTATTTGCATCAAATCACTAGTTGCTAGTGACAATAGGGCATCTCCCAGCTTGGGGAATTTCTTGGTGTAATTGACTCTCCAAGAGATACATTTGCTTGCTTGGTAAATTGTCAGATAATTTTGAGAAATTTCTAATTTGGCTGTTATTTCTTTTTTTTTGCTCTTCATAATCTCACTGTAGCATCCTGCGTGTCTGGAATGCTGAGAGTAAATGATGTAATAGAATACTGATGTATGGTCTTCAGCTAATTTAGAGTCATCCACCCTCAAATTCACCATGAAGCAGAGTCAGCATTTGTTTCTGGGCATGAGGAGCCGAATGAGAAGGGTGTGCAAGATCTGGCAAGGACATGTGCCAGCTGAGGGGAGTTATAAACTGAGGAAATGTGTCCCAGTGAATAGTCCTAAGTTTAAGGGCAAAGCTATGGAGACTGTTATAAGGAGAGCACTGTGGAGATAGTAGGAGGAGGCAGGAAATGTCCTTTACAGTAATCAGAACTTTGAAATGCCCAATGGAGCTTCACACAGTGATACATTCAGCAGTGACGGTGACATAAGGAGCAGCATTGAGAGGTGTGCAGTGTGATTCCTTAATTAAGTTGACTGTGGCAAATTCTAGTCAATGCCTTTGGAGGGTCCTGTGTGCATTTCAAGTATTTTATGGTGCCCAGCAGAGCCACCAGAGAAGATGACAAAGCTCCTGATAGTGCTGTCTTTAAGGCTTTTGACAAAGGTCCTATGAAAATGCACAGCAGCAAGTGAAGTGGGACTTTCCTCTGCGCCACAAGTCAGACGGTGCTGAAAGAAGGTGTTGTACTGTTTTTGGGCATAGCAACGCAACTTCTTCACACGAAGTCCTCCCCAGTGTCTTGGATTCCCGACCTAGGAGTTGGAGAGGAGGCATTAGCTATGTAGACTTTGACATTATGAAAGAGGGTAGTAAACTGGTGGTCATTGAGACAGGTCTGGAGATTTTGAAGAAAGACTACCCAAGGCCTCCTAGTTAATTTAGGAAGAGAAGTAGGACTATCTCTAAGGGCATTGGAGATAGAAAGGAGACCATGTTGTTCGAGGATATACTGTGCCCTGAAGGTGTCCTGAAATCCTGGGAAGTCACCTTCCTGGCATTTGTCTAATTATGATTTAAGATATGACATTCAGTTAATTATTCAGCAGGATTATTTGGCATTCATGGAGTTTGTAATATTCTATGTGCTTCTGTTAAGAAATGTGCCTTGTTTCCCACTAACTGTGAGGTTCATTAGGTTGTGGAACAGTTTGGTTGGTGATTCTTGCATATTGACCAGTGCCATATGCATATTTTTGGTAATGCATGTGTTGGGTAAGTATGTTTCTCTCTGAGTTGACTTCAGTTGTTTGGGAAGTGCAGTTTATATTAATAGTTGTAGTGCGTGGAATGCTAAGTACTGCTAGACAGGTTGTGAAGTTTTAATTATCCACCTGTAGGTTGGTTTGGGAGTACTGTGTGAGCATTTACATCAAACTCCATATGGAGTGTAGATAGCAATTTGGGGAAAAGAGTGTAGTACCTGTAGTGTCTTGTGAGTTAGAGATGACGGGACGCTTTTGGTTAAACACAACTAAGCCACCCAAGAAACTATTTTAAACCAATGCTACACCTTACACCAGCCTATCTCTGGCCATACACAAAAATGTGACAGGATGTTCTCACATACCACCAGGTGTCATGCTTCATCATAGGTCTCCCCACGCTCTTCAAAAACCCAGTTTGATGAAGAGCAGGCCTACACCTGGAGATCAGGGAGGCACTACTAACTAATAATGGACCCGTGACATACAATAATTAAAAACCAATGTGATATGCCAACATGACCTTTATATTAAATGGAATACGTCTTGATATTAAAAACCAACGTGGAGAAAAGGGGAACTAGTACCCCATCACCACTCAAACCATCAACATGTTTCTGCCTGTTGGCTATTGAGAGTCTGAGGCATTCTTCAGGACAGAAACACAGGATCCCTGCATGGCACACACACCTGTGCATGCCACTATCAGTATAGGGCTGACCTTTGTCGACCCTCTCAAATCTTAGGTCCCTAGGTACCCCAACTTTGGCTCATCTGGGCTCCATGGAGGAAGGGCTCAGGAACCCCTGTAGTCTTACATTCGCCAAGGATCTTTGTGCTGCGGCTACCTGGTCCTCCCCTCACACTTTCGTTTCCCATTATAGATTGAGAATGGGGGAGGTTTTTTCTGGGGATTTTGGTTTCGCTGTCCTTGCGGCTGTCCACTGATTGTGTTTCTTGTCTGCATTAAATAAAATTCTTTTTTTTCTGGCTTCTTTGGTGTCTGTTCCTTGTTCGTCTTGAGCTTGGGTATACGCTCCTTGGTTACTGTGACAAGGGAGACGGACGAGGTTGGTAATGACTCGGTTACTTACCGGTAATGTTCATTACTCCGAGTCATAGTCTCCCTCGCCACAGTCATATTCCCTCCCGCCCGCCCTTGCTGGTGGGGGGACGAACATTGTTTTTTTTGCTTTATATTTCAGGATGTTTCCTGTCTTGGTCCCACCCTTATAGGTCAGGTGGCAGGTACTTCCTGCCGGGCGACCATCTTGGGTGAGGACCTTTTGAATTGGGTGAATGCTGTGTCCGGATCACGGGGTGCTCCTTGGTTACTGTGACGAGGGAGACTATGACTCGGAGTAATGAACATTACCGGTAAGTAACTGAGTCAGTTCAGAGCACTGGAATTCAGCCAAGGAGATGCTAGAAAAAAGAACGTGCAAATAAGCAAGCAAGTGTGAAAGTATGTCATGCTGATAATAGTTTAAAATGTAATTGGCCTTTAGGGTTCATAATGTCTAGTGAAGCAGCTTTGTCCTGCTGTCCTTTTCCATTTGCCTGAAGGTCACTGATGGTTTAGCAGAAATTATCTGTACAATTATCCACTTACTCCTCAATTTACTTTCATCTGCCACCTTATTCCTTTATCCACACTAGCCTGCACAATCTCAATGAAGTTTGTCTTCTCTCCCCAACATCTACTCAAATCATTCTGCTGCTCTCAGTCACATAATCCTCCCATCAAAGCAAAATTAATCCAATGGCATTCAGCTGGTCACTCACACCAGCTCCTTCTCTCACATTTTCTAAGTCATAAACATAATTTACAGCTACCCACATTGCCATACTCTACATCAATTGAAACTGCCTTTCACCAAGAACATACTGAGCACCACTCACCCACATCTCCATGCATCCATAGTCAATCTAAGCACTACATACACCACTCATTATTCAACGATGATCCTACCAACATCGCTACAGATTCAACCTCCAACATTCCTCCCAGTAATAACCACATAATTCAACAAAAAATGTACTTCCAGTCTATACTGCAAACCCACAAAACCATACATGCATACTGCTAACACTATAAGCAGTCAAACACATTCTACACTTCCTTCATATTTTTTTTAACCACATGACCATTTTAACCCCGTCACAAACCTTTTCTTACCAGATCTTGCCTCAAAGACTAGCACAAGTATGATAGAGCACAAACTTGGCCAGAGGCGGGTGACAATCATATGCAAACCACCTGAACCTTTTATAACCCTCATTGCAAATCATACTGCCATTCATGAAACCCTCATTCACTTCAATTCAACCCATAGGAAACTACAAAAACCTTTATGTTATATCCCACTGGGCAATAAAGTCAACATTTTAATATTTATCATGCACTTAAACTATAAACACTTTATGAAAACAAAGAGACAACCACTTTTTGGGGACTTTGACATGTGAGCAAATTTTTCCCTTAACCCCACACCCTCATTACTCATTTGCTCCTATCTTTTTTAAGGATGACACACAAAGGTCTGGACACACAGTCAGCAGATCTTTAAGTAGAAACTGCACATAAACACACTTGGTCACACAGTCTACATGTGGACCAGCCACTGAGCCACCCAGCACACATCACCTACTGTCAGGAAGTCAGGGACTGGTTGCATAAAAGCTTAATCTGGGAGGTACCAATGGTAAATGGTAGTGAGAAGCAGACAGATAAAGTTACCTGGGAGATTGGCAGCAAAGGATGGGTAGTTTCACATACTGCGAACACAACAAGATGGACGGAGTGCTGAAACGTTTTAACACTCACCCCCAGTCAAGAGATCTGGGTTTAATCCACTGTTCTTTTGCTCACTATGCCACCCCAGTTTGGACCCAACCACATGCAAATCAGTCTTGACCCTGCTCTTCATGGGAACAGTCCAGCCCGAACTGACAGACCAGGTCTTCCCTGGACAGGAAACAAGCATCCTGGGACCAGTTACAGGGTATCACCCCTCATCAGCCAGGCTAGCTTGAATCCAGTGGTACAGCGAGCAAGGAACACACGTCTGGGCATACCCTTGGCCACTAAGGGCGAACATAGCAAACACAATCACCTAAGACTTTGCAAATAGGGAACTCCAAGAAACAGGTGGGGGGGAAGGAGGAGGCAGGTCCCTTTTGATTACTAGTGCTATAAAGTGTTGCCATCTGCCCCGCTTTGTGGGACACGCACGGGCTGCCCCGGGCAAAGACTGGGCCCATCTGCACCTGTCAAAGCTAGCCAAAGGCAGGGGCCTCCTTTGCCCCACTTATTACTTCTTGTAGATTATCAGATTTGCTACTTTTGCAAGGTCCTGTTCTTATTTTTATTTATTCTTATATACAAGACAACAAGAAGCAGAATTTATGTGGAATTAGTTCGGTTTTCTTTTCTTCCTGATATTTCATATGGGACTTTGATTTTTCACCAATCTTCTCTGAATGGTTGTTGAGTTCTATTTATATTTTATTGCATGTGTGACCTTATTTGCATTGGTATTTATTGTTTATTGCCTTCAGCTTAAATGTTGCATTTTAGTTGTCAACAATATGGGTAAAAGAAAGGTAGATAGTAGCCTGAACAATTGAGCACATCGACAACCGAGTAGAGGAGGTTCAAATAATATTGGCAAAGAAATGCACAGGGACAGGTTAATACCCAAACTGGGGAAAAGGTGTCAACAATGTTTGAGAAGAAACTAAAGCCCATCAAGGTTACTCAATCAGCGCCTAAATTTGATTCCAGGGACAAGCCTGAAGTTGGTCTTATATCAGTGATTACTGAGGAAAAAAAACTAACGACGCAAGGGATTGTGTTTACATAGAGCCATCAGCAGTCTGCTCTAATAGTTTTGAGCCGCTCACCCACATGCAACACGATATGACCACTAAGGTAAATGATTTGGAAAAGGAGTACGGTAGTAAATCATCCATCAAGAGTGTTCTAGAGGATGTACTGCATAAATCACTCGGGATGTTTGTGACTCAATCAAAAGGCTGGAGAGGGAGATTTTAGATCTTAGACGAGACGCCCAACTATTACTTGATCTCTTCAAGGCGCATTTGTCTATGGAAGGCAGTGAATTACTTAGTAAAGAGAGCCATGTGAAGGCCCCTGAGGTGATCCATGTTATGCTCCACCAACTGAGTGTTCAGGAAGAGGAGAATGAAAAAGCCTACCGACAGAGCCATTCTTTACATTACCAAAGATAGCCCATTGGGATTGGAACCTATTTATAACTCCCTTGAACAAACGTTTACTGGTGGCTACAAGCCCTGTATGAATCTGCCAGATAGAGGGTATGAGATAGTTGGAGAAATGTTTGACAACACTCTAGGTTATAAAACTAGAGAGGGGAAACCAAGGGTCACATCATCTTGTGAAGTCAAGGATCTCTTACCAATACTTCCTCACATAAAGATGGCAGGACCAGGCTGCCCAGCCCTAATATTATATTCATGACTGATGTCCAGAAACCACGTCAAGATTCATATGAAGATCAAAACTCATTAAAAACAATAAACAGTAATTAGCTAGATCGGTAATGTCTGTCAGTGTTGTTCGATTTGTCGTTCAGACATAATAACATGCAGAAAGACATTCGGATCCAGCGGAAAATGGAATACAATAGAAGTGTTCCTTGTAAATCCTAAGCTTGTCCAGGGTTTATTTATACTCGAGCATATGAGGGTTTGATATTAAGTTTGATGCAGTGTAAAAGCTGATCTTGACTTAAACAACACTAAAACCTATCTCGACGATGAAAACATAAATGTGCACTGTGCACGTGTCTAGAAAAACGACACGGAAACTGAGAAAAGTTGATGTACCAGCACCGTAAAAGCATGCTTGACTAGATAGAAACAGTAGGATCAATCATATAGTGAACTTAAGACATTTAAGTAACTGATTACCTTATATCATAAACAGAGGTGTCATGAAAATTAATGATAATTTAGCATTACTATTGATTTCATTGCAGAGTGTCCTAACAAACTCGATATTGGTGCAATTCCTAAACAAAATGTGTTAAATGTCTGAAAGAACCTAAAATTATAAAGAACATTTCCGTACTAAAACGATTTTATTTTAATGATTTTTAGAATGAGTTTAGATGTTGATACTTTTTGAAATTGTGGTAGTGGGCCGCAATTAAAGTTAAACATTTCCGTGTAACAATCACTGACAAAATTGTAAAGTGCTTATATATGATATGTGTGATTTGTTCTGGTATGCTTAAACTTAACTCGGAGTTTATTTTACTAAATATGAAATGTTTAATTTAAAGCATTGATACGTTTCTTGAATGCCACTTTATTTATTGTTGTTCATGCGACATTCCTTTGGACAACAAAGATCATTCTTATACCCATTCGTGTATGAATGGTGGGAAAGTAAATTTCCTTTGATATCCATGGAGAGCAACAAAGTAAATAAGCTCATTGTCAACTAACCTGTGAGGATGGAATGGACAGTCGTTTCTCATGATGTGCATGGGAATATATGCTTAAGTATCAATTTTTGCCTGAAAGATGGAAGGATAATCACATGACGATCAGACCCTTGTGGACTGACCATTGATGTGATGAAATAGGGTTTTGCGTAAATAAAACCTGCTCGGATTAAACCCTCAGTAACATATATTAACAGTGTGCGGTGAAGATTTTTATTAATAAATACTAAACATGGGGAAATGCTTTTGCGCATGTGAAAAACTAATGCGTGTATTAATGCATGAAACTAGGCCGCAAGCTGCTTTGATTAAAACTAATGCTGCTTTTGTGCACGTTAATAATATTTCGCTAGGAATAACATAACATGGGCTGTGCATGGGTTAGTGCAAATGCTGGGATGGTGCGCAAAATTAAATAACATTTCTTGAAAATAATAAATGTTTTGTGTTCTGTTCTTGTAGAAAAGTAAGCATGGGCCTACACTCCTGCATGCCAGTTTTGGGTTCATTCTTCCTGAAAAGAAAAATACGAAATAAATGAGCTTTGAAAGAGGAGGGAATGCAGAGGCAATAGAAATGTCCTTCGTGTTATGCTGACTGTCTGCCAAGGTTACGGAAGAAGGAGGATAAGATTACAAATGGAAGCGATGCAACTTCCTCACGAGATGGCAGAGGCGAACAAAAGAGGCGTAGAGATTTGCAACATTCAAGGAACTGCAGGAAATGTTTACTATGATTGTGTTCAAAGTTTTTTCTTGGGATGATTCTGATGTAATGCTTAATGTTTGAACAAAGGGGTGTCAAATAAAATGGACATGACAAGAGTGGTGTGACAGAACACCCCCATTATTAGCCAATGAGAGACAGACTTTGGTTGCTATTTGAAACAAATGTGGGTTGGACATTTAGGTTTTAGGGTATAATTGAAAGTCCCCAGTGGGTGTGGTTTTGGGGTTGGCTGGTGTTTAGCTAGCGGGAGATCGTCACTGTCGTCGGTTTGCTGTTTCCAGATAGAGGCCTATCTGATTCCTGTCTCCTGATCTAATCTTTGTCACTCGACTCTACTTGAGTGGCCTTCCTGCCCTAACTGACCAGTGGGGTAGTTTCCCTGAATCTTACTTGGGTTAGTATAGATAATCTTTTTAATTTGCATATTCATTGCAAATGTGTTTTCGTCTCTGAAACTTTTCTCTCTACGCCTATCCACTCCTTCAATGCATTTGTTTATTTGATATGAGTTTGAATTTATACATTGCCAATGTTTTCTCTCTGTGATAATTCATGATTTGCATTGAGTGTAACTGTACTTGATGAGCAGTTATTCTTACCTTATTTACGATAAACAACATAAATTATACACTGAGTCTATTATTTTATTTAGTATAGATGTATAGATAAGTACTAATTATTGTTATCAACTGAATCAACTCTAGGTCCGATCGCCACAATTTATTTGTAGGGAGAAATGCAGGTTCAAAGGTGTATTTAGTGTGTTAGGAATAAACTTGCATCACACTGAACCCCAGCGTGAAGAGATTAAGTTAGGGTAGTGTATATGGGCCTGTGTGTGAAAATTATCGATCCCTGATGGCTGGATCAGTTTTGGTAGCAGAGGATGGTTTATTATTGATTAGTTTGGCAATAATTATTGATTATTGATTTATTGATTATTAACATGAAAAGCTAGAGTCTTTGTTTTATGTTGTTTGGAAGTATGGGTACAGAGTTACCTAAGATCCTAGGATGATATTATTTTAGCCTAAGTGGCAGAAGAATAGTGTGAGAAGGGTATCACACTGCAGAAGTACTTTGTCTGTTGTTGTAATATCGAACAGCGAAAGGCTGACAATGTTATTTTAGGGACATATTCGAGTGAAAGAAGATTGCATGAAATAGTGAAAGGTCCGCTTCCGAAACTCTGGCCTTACATCCCTAAGGGAGTACCAAGACCTCTTTCTGAAAGGAAAGTCCTCTTCCGAAACTTTGGCTAGTATCCCCAGAGGAGTACCAAGACCTCCTTTAACTCGGTTGAGGGTAGAGTAGCGCTGGTCGTTATTTTACTAGAAGTAAAAGAAAAACTCTTCGAGTGAATCGAACTATCTCTTTTATTAGTGGAGCAGACAAAGTAGCATTGTTTTGTGTTGTTTTTAACAAGAAATAGAAACATAGAAAATACATTGCCGTATTATTTTTGTAAAGGGAGGGTCAGTAGCAGGAGTAATACTGACGTCACAAAAAAGCTGCGCTGGCATTGGTCAGACAGCGGGCGTGTAGTGAGCCGTGATTGGTTGATTGCTGTGAGCCGCGCTAGCATTGGTTGAGACAGTGGATATGTAGTGAGCTGTGATTGGTTAGTTGCTGTGAGCCGCGCTGGTATTGGTTGAGATTTAGCGAATAGAGTGAGAGGATTTACGGAAGTTTTCTCGTTTGTTTTGGTTTATTTTGCGAGAAAAAGAGTGTTTTTAAAATGAAGATGGTAAAAAGAATAAAAGATTTATTTAAAAAAGACAAGCCGATAGTTACTAGAGAGGGACTTCCTATTCCTCCTCCGAGCACGCCTGCTTCTTTTATGATGTTGGAACGTGGGTATCATACGTGTACATGGTTGGAGAACTGGATGAGTTACATGGAGTATGATGGAGTTTTAGGTTTTCCAGAGAATGGTACATTTAATGTAAGGATTTTGGAGAACTTGAGAGAACGAATGAATTCATTAAAGCCAAGTCCTAGACCTACGCAGTATGAAGCGCTTGAGGAATGGGATTATGAGGCATATAAACGAGAGAGAGACAGGAATGGAATTAAATACAGGAATATAATTACGATATATTCTGAGGCTAGATGGGATGATCAAATGAAAAGATGGAGGAGAAATGTAAGTGCAGATGGATTATATCCAATAATAGTTGCTGAAGATCAGACTGGAGGCAAAAGTAAAGAGAAAAAGAATAATTTAGAGACTTCAAAACAAGATAATGATTCAGATGAGATTGATGATGAGTTGATGGATGAAATATTGTTGAAGAGACCTCCACCATATCAAGAAAGTTCAGGGGAAACAGTTCCAAATGCACCACTAATTGAAATACAAGTTCCTCAGGTTCCACAAGCTCTACAATCTCCACAAGTTTCACAGGTTACACAAGTTCCGGTAGCTTCACATACTCGAGTAGTGTTGCAGGAAAATGAGATTGACATGTTGAATAAGGCAAGAGAGGAGTTAATGAATGAATTAGTCAGATGAGTCTGAATGCAGAAGCATTATCGGTACCAGTAACGATTGGTCCTATAGTTTTATTGTATGGTGAGAATCATAATATATCAAGAGTAGATGCATTGACAATTCCCGTGAATAATGCCAGAAATGTTAGTGGATCAGAACAGGTTGAGATGAGTACTTCATTGATTGATCTTCCAGTGAGTGAAAATGTAATTGAAACACCAAAGAGAAGTGTTCAGATGGATCCTAGAAAAATAGTGCAGAGTGAAAGTAAAACAACTCCAGTATCAGGGAGTTCGGTGGGTCCTTCGCCAGAGGAGTTAGATGACTGGATAAGAGGAATGGAAAAGAATAAGTCACAGTCGAGTATAGATGTAGCTAGATTAAGAGTGGATCTGGAAGAAATTATTATTGGTACCATAAGTCCAGAAAGATTGAGTAAGTACCAAGATGAAGAGTTGTTATTTTTGTGTAAAAATATTAAATGGTAAGCAAGGAATTTACATGAGAGGTTTGCATAAGCTGCACAAGAATATGGAGTAGACATAGAAAAGTCTAAAGTTTTGCAGAAAACCTATAGATTGGATTTTACTGATAAGGATTTGGAGAGTTTGAATACGTCTGGCAAACGATTGCAAATAAAAGAATTGATGAATACCTTGAAGAAATGGGGTGATTTAGACAAGTGGAAAGGTAGATGGGCGAAAAAGAAGGAAGAAATGCTTGCAAGTAAAAATGCGTCTTTATTTCCATTAAGAGAAACGGGACAGGCTGAAATGGTATGGCCAATGAGAGAAGTTCCAGGTGGTGGATATGTTCATGTTGATTCCAGATAACAGAGCACAGCACAAAGAAAGTTCAAACTGGTGATCAAACAGCCAGTAAAGTATTTAATACAAAAAGATCAAAAACAAATTCCAAAGTCTTGACACGTTGATGTTGAAAAGATATCGGCACGTAGATGTTGAAATTACACAGCCAACAAGTGTTTCGTCGTAAAACGACTTTTTCAAGGCTGTTGACAAAGCGGTATAACAGATTGCTTAATGTCAAACATAAGGGGGAATAAACTTAGCAAATAACCCAAAGTCAATATCCCATGTTAGCCAAGGAATAAACATAAGTTTATAAGCAAACGTATTATCAAGGTGTTTGAAAACTCAGATACTTAAAAAAGAAGAGTGCGCAGATACAGATATAAGACCAGAAAAAGTGAGGATGTCCAGGTACCACCACCATGGTGCAAAAAATAAATAAGCAAAATAAGTTAGATCAAAGTAACGTCGTGCAAATACCCGATTGTGTTTGGAATAAATACCCAAGAGCAGAGAGAAAAATATTCATTACAATTACCTTAAAAACGGTACTCGTGTGTTTCAAGAATATTAGCAATCGATCCGATTTTTTAATGTCAGCAGTCAGAGTTTAAATACAAATTTCAAGATAAGTCCAGACGGCAGCAAAAGACCAAATAATCACTAAAAGTGAAAAACATATGTAGGTCATATAGAGCCGAGTTAACCAAACAGTAAATGCCTCTAAAGTTAATTAAGCACATGACGGAGTCTTTCATATAACGGAGTCAGCGTTCACAAGAGCCATAGTAAAAGACTTCAAAAGCCAATAAAATCAGCACAAATGAAGGAGCGCAGGAAGGAGGAACACACCAAAAAATGACTAATATAACCAAGAAAAAAACAACCAAAACACGTTTTTCCCCAAATCAAGCTCCATATTTACAAAAAAGCACTATACAAGTAACACCCTAAGTCATCCGCTAGAAACCCTGTTCCGTTCCTAAGCACAAATATGATTGTCCATAAAACTTACTTCAAAAACAACGTAAAATAGCTGAAGGAAACGTCATGATAAACGTTTCGCAAAGTGTCAAGCTTCAGAAGTTCATGCGAGCATCAATCCGACCTGCAAAAAAACGAAGTATGACTAAACAGTCCTACAGTGATACAACCGTATGTCAAGCATTCAACGTTAAAAACTAAGCTTGGCTTACCCCGTCCAGGTCAGATTTCAACATTCGCTTTCTCAGTATCGGCGGCCGCCATAGAAAAACACCGCTTGCCTAATAGTACAAGTTTTATAAACGACAGGGAGGAACATCTGCAAAGCGTGTTTACGTAATACGCTTGTCCGCAGTAACGTGACAGCCATTGTTGTAGTTTTTATCGTGAAATCTCCGTAAACAGGGAGCCACTCAGGCATAACATAACCCTTATGAGATCCAGCAATTTGAAAGCGCGAAAAGAGTATCTAACACAGCACGTTAACGTGGTTACAATCGTCAACAATTTTATGACAGCCATTATTGTGGTTTCTTAATGAAGCCAACACATGCAGAATGTCGTTGAGCATAAAAAAAACCCGTAAGGTACCACAACTTTAGTGTTGGAAAACAGACATTATACTAGGTTGTCATATCTAATTTTATAATAAAGTCAGAGTAATTAATTAATAGTATATAGAAAAAGTCAACATAAATGACTTAAGTACACCCGTAGATAAATATCAATGGAGCACAGAGTCAGGAAAGGCAATAATAGATTGATGCTATATAGACAAAGTCAAGGTACATGACTCGAGTACACCCGTAAGATAGATGTCAGTGGAATACAGAAATCAGGACAGGCAGAAACACCTTCATGGCCCCCAGATTAAAAACAGTAGCAAGAAGAAATACATTGTAGGAATTTCAACAATATATCTTAAAATCATGAAAAGGATCTCATTGCAAAGAGTAATTAGATCACCAAAAACAATGGTCATTTTTAACAGGGCAACATCATAAGAGCACTAGGCATGAGCAAAATATATAGTCCCAAAAACATATTGGACAAATATCTATGTTGAATTAGAACATACAGGTGATGTAAAAAATCTCATGTCAATTACAGTATCATACATTTGATTGCTAAATGGATAGCATGTTTAATCCTAAATATACCCATACCAGTATGTACATAGAAGATATCATACCTAATACAAGGGATATGGTTGATTATAATCGATACTCAGTCCCTTAGAAATACATACATTTCTTTATCAATATTAAGACCAAACTCTACTGTTCGCAATTTACAAATCCAAGAGGCCTCCAATTTGCGGAGGTGGTGAACTTTATCACCTCCTCTAGGATTATCCATAACAGTTTCAAGTCCATGAAATTTTATTCGGGACAAATCAGCAAGGCCATGTCTAGGATTAAAATGTACCGCTAATGGGTAAGTTATATTCCCATTTCTGATTGCCCTGTGTTCCTGTATCCTTTCTTTTACCCATCTAATTGTGCTGCCCACATAGATGTTCTCACATACACAGATTATACAATATACTACGAATTTCGTATTACAATTAATAAAAGAATTGATTTTATACTCTATCTGTGTATTATATCTAAAGTGTTTGATCTTATCCATAGTGTGTGGGCAAACAGAGCAGTGTCCACATTTATAAAAGCCTGCTGGCGGTGTGCCTAACCAATGTGTGTCCTTCCTGTTTTGTCTCGGATTATAGAAACTAGGACTAAGAATGTTCCTCAGAGTTTGGCCACGTTTGTAAATAATGTCAGGATTCACACTTATGACTTTATTGATAACTGGGTCTGCTCGTAGGACATGCCAATGTTTCCTCAAGATGTTATAAAGTATGTGACTGGTGGAATTGTAGGGAGTCACTAAAGATACCCTGTCTTTGTATATTTGGCTGTCTTTTGACTTAGGTTTTTGTTTAAGTAGATAATTACGTTTAAGACCAAGGGCTTTAGTTTTTGCTTTCTGTAAGATTTTGGTATCATAGCCCCTGGCTTTAAATCTACCAATCGTATCTGTCATTTCCTGCATATAGATTGCATCCTCACTACAATTACGTCTCAAACGTGTAAGTTCTCCTAATGGTATGGAGTTAATTTGTGATCTAGGATGTGAGGTGTCAGCGTGCAATACTGCGTTACACGCAGTTGGTTTTCTGTGTAATGCAGATAAGATGAAACCTTCTTTGATGTATAATCTCAAATCAAGGAAAGTAATCTCTTCCCTACTATACTGATAAGTAAACTGGATGTTATAAGTATTCGAGTTAAGAAAAAGATAAAAGTCGTGTAAAAGGTCAGTGTTGCCAGTCCAAATTAGCAACACGTCATCTATGTAGCGGCCCCAATAGATAACGTGATTAATCAGTGAGTCTGGACATTTGGACCAGATGAAGAATTTTTCCATCCATCCCACGAACAAATTCGCAAATGAAGGGGAAAACTTCGATCCCATGGCCACCCCTTGGTGTTGTTTAAACCAACTGCTATTATGTATGAAAACATTATTGTCTAAGACCAGGGTAATCATATCCACAAGCATGGTTGTGTGTTCCCATAAGGAAGCGTCCCTTTTTGACAAAAATTACTTTACCGCTTCTAATCCCATAACAGAGGGAATAGACGTATAAAGGGAACTGATATCAAGGGTTACAAAACAACAATCTTCAGTCCAAACAAAATCATTAAGTTGGTTGAGTAAATCCTTAGTGTCTAAAATAAAAGACGGTAAATTTTTAACAAAGGGTTGTAAAAACTGGTCGATATATTCGGAGATATATTCTGTAGGAGAACCAATGCCTGAAATTATTGACCTGCCGGGAGGAAAACCTCCCGGCTAATGAATCTTGGGTAAAACATATATACAAGGTGCCACAGGATTAGGAGTATAAAGATATTTGAACTCCTGCTCATTAATGAGACCCAAATCTCTCCATCGCTTAAGGTTGCTCTCCAGTATAGTCGTTATGGACCTCATTGGATTCGCTGTTAGAGCAACATATGCATTGGTGTCTGATAATTGTCGATCAATCTCTGCAAGGTAGTCTTTGGTATCCATGAGTACCAGGTTTCCTCCTTTGTCTGCCTCCTTAAAAATCAAATCAGGGAGTTGACTCAAACTACGTAAAGCATGTCTTTCACCGCCTGTCAGGTTGTCATTTCTTAGAGGAGCCCTAGACTTGTATGTATCTTCCCAATTGTATAGGTCTGTAGTTACCAAACGAAGGAATGTTTCCATCATATTGTCACTGCTCAATATGGGTTGAAAAATTGATTTGGGCTTAAGACCACTGTCAATACTCAAATCCGGCGCTATGTCCAAGTCCAATAATATTTGTGGTATAGATGGTGCATTATGCTCACTTTCACTAATGGCCAGCAGGGTATGTATATTTTGAATGTCCTCAATAGTCCTATCGCTAGATGCAACATACATTGGAGACTGAGTATCTACAATTTTAGGATTTAAAGCAAAGAATTTTTTCAACTTAAGGTTACGTACAAATTTAAAAACATCTATGTGCATTCGATTAAAATCTGGTCTATTAGCTGGACAAAAGTTGAAACCTTTTGACAATACTTTTATTTCATCCTGACTCAATACATGTTGACTCAAGTTCACAATCACAATTTCAGCAGATTTTTCATCATTTAATACATCATGTACAGAATTTAGTTCACCTGCCGCAACTGTTGAGGCTATTTGTTCAGTGTTTTCGACCTGGTACGATAACCCTCCTTTTCTTTTCTGTTTGATCTATTGTACCCACTCCTTGTCCTGTGGGTGCATATTGGCGTTTGTTGTAATCTAGTTTGTTGCCCTTCCGGAATCTTTCTACCTCCCTTAAAAGAATTCGATGTTAGATCCTCTCTTGACTTCCCAGTAATGAGACTCAAATTAGTTACACTGTTATTGTCACTTCTAATACTAGAAATGTCAGACTCACTGTTAGATACTCCACTTGCCTGTTCGTCCAAAGTGGAAACATCTTTCTTAGGGTTCAGTTGAATGTTATCAAATTTACGTGCGAACGTAAACACACGTCCTGTCCTGTAATCATTGTCATCTCTTCTCAACTTGCGAGATTTCTTATCTTTAAGATAAATTTGATGTTTCGCTAATACTTCTTCCAATATTCTGTAATTTTTATCCGTTGCATCCTTCAAGTTCAGCTGGCTAATCTCCTCCTCCACTGAAGCAATCTCTAACATAAGTTGTTCCCTTTTTCTCTCTGCATGTTTTATGAGAATTGACATCATTCCATAAGAGGAACTCGAAAGTAAGTCCTCCCATTCAAGTAAAGGTCCTCACTAAGATCATCAAATGATGGAAAAATGATGACCCTTAGACCTCGTGGGACCTGCTTCATTTCAATGTACTTCTTCAATACAGTGGCGTCCCACCATTTGGAAGCCTCCTGTTTGCGTAACCTTTCTAGTTTTTGGAATTTAGATTTAAGGCCTTCCCCCTTACCACCCGAGACAGATGTAGATACAGTAGTCTTCTTGTGAAATAGTTCATCAAACAATTTGTCCCTATCATCTTTAAAGTTAGACATAGTCAGAGCTACACGGTTTACTTCACAGTTCAGCAATAGCAGAGTGCACAACAATACCACAAATAAACGTAATAAACAAAAATGATGGCAGTGGTCTTAGTCAAGCAACAGTCAGCACCTCTGCAAAGTTCGCATAAGTAAGGCACAGAAAAAGTCAGTTTGCGTGCTCAATGTTAAGCATCGTGCCATCCACAATGCTGCTCAATATGGGGAGAAATAACAATTCCTCCAAACATATCTTACAATATGATTCCAGATAACAGAGCACAGCACAAAGAAAGTTCAAACTGGTGATCAAACAGCCAGTAAAGTATTTAATACAAAAAGATCAAAAACAAATTCCAAAGTCTTGACACGTTGATGTTGAAAAGATATCGGCACGTAGATGTTGAAATTACACAGCCAACACGTGTTTCGTCGTAAAACGACTTTTTCAAGGCTGTTGACAAAGCGGTATAACAGATTGCTTAATGTCAAACATAAGGGGGAATAAACTTAGCAAATAACCCAAAGTCAATATCCCATTGTTAGCCAAGGAATAAACATAAGTTTATAAGCAAACGTACTATCAAGGTGTTTGAAAACACAGATACTTAAAAAAGAAGAGTGCGCAGATACAGATATAAGACCAGAAAAAGTGAGGATGTCCCGATACCACCACCATGGTGCAAAAAATAAATAAGCAAAATAAGTTAGATCAAAGTAACCTCATGCAAATACCCGATTGTGTTTGGAATAAATACCCAAGAGCAGAGAGAAAAATATTCATTACAATTACCTTAAAAACGGTACTCGTGTGTTTCAAGAATATTAGCAATCGATCCGATTTTTTAATGTCAGAAGTCAGAGTTTAAATACAAATTTCAAGATAAGTCCAGACGACAGCAAAAGACCAAATAATCACTAAAAGTGAAAACATATGTAGGTCATATAGAGCTGAGTTAACCAAACAGTAAATGCCTCTAAAGTTAATTAAGCACATGACGGAGTCTTTCATATAACTTGAGTCAGCGTTCACAAGAGCCATAGTAAAAGACTTCAAAAAGCCAATAAAATCAGCACAAATGAAGGAGCGCAGGAAGGAGGAACACACCAAAAAATGACTAATATAACCAAGAAAAAAACAACCAAAACACGTTTTTCTCCAAAGGAAGCTCCATATTTACAAAAAAGCACTATACAAGTAACACCCTAACTCATCCGATAGAAACCCTGGTCCGTTCCTAAGTACAAATATGATTGTCCATAAAACTTACTTCAAAAACAACGTAAAATTGCTGAAGGAAACGTCATGATAAACGTTTCACAAAGCAAAGTGTCAAGCTTCAGAAGTTCATGCGAGCATCAATCCGACCTGCAAAAAAACGAAGTATGACTAACCAGTCCTACAGTGATACAACCGTATGTCAAGCATTCAACGTTAAAAACTAAGCTTGGCTTACCCCGTCCAGGTCAGATTTCAACATTCGCTTTCTCAGTATCGGCGGCCGCCATAGAAAAACACTGCTTGCCTAATAGTACAAGTTTTATAAACGACAGGGAGGAACGTCTGCAAAGCGTGTTTACGTAATACGCTTGTCCGCAGTAACGTGACAGCCATTGTTGTAGTTTTTATCGTGAAATCTCCGTAAACAGGGAGCCACTCAGGCATAACATAACCCTTATGAGATCCAGCAATTTGAAAGCGCGAAAAGAGTATCTAACACAGCACGTTAACGTGGTTACAATCGTCAACAATTTTATGACAGCCATTATTGTGGTTTCTTAATGAAGCCAACACATGCAGAATGGCGTTGAGCATAAAAAAAACCCGTAAGGTACCACAGCTTTAGAGTTGGAAAACAGACATTATACTAGGTTGTCATATCTAAATTTATAAAAAAGTCAGAGAAATTAATTAATAGTATATAGAAAAAGTCAACATAAATGACTTAAGTACACCCGTAGATAAATATCAATGGAGCACAGAGTCAGGAAAGGCAATAATAGATTGATGCTATATAGACAAAGTCAAGGTACATGACTCGAGTACACCCGTAAGATAGATGTCAGTGGAATACAGAAATCAGGACAGGCAGAAACACCTTCATGGCCCCCAGATTAAAAACAGTAGCAAGAAGAAATACATTGTAGGAATTTCAACAATATATCTTAAAATCATGAAAAGGATCTCATTGCAAAGAGTAATTAGATCACCAAAAACAATGGTCATTTTTAACAGGGCAGCATCATAAGAGCACTAGGCATGAGCAAAATACATAGTCCCAAAAAAACATATTGGACAAATATCTATGTTGAATTAAAACATACAGGTGATGTAAAAAATCTCATGTCAATTACAGTATCATACATTTGATTGCTAAATGGATAGCATGTTTAATCCTAAATATAGCCATACCAGTATGTACATAGAAGATATCATACCTAATACAAGGGATATGGTTGATTATAATCGATACTCAGTCCCTTAGAAATACATACATTTCTTTATCAATATTAAGACCAAACTCTACTGTTCGCAATTTACAAATCCAAGAGGCCTCCAATTTGCGGATGTGGTGAACTTTATCACCTCCTCTAGGATTATCCATAACAGTTTCAAGTCCATGAAATTTTATTCGGGACAAATCAGCAAGGCCATGTCTAGTATTAAAATGTACCGCTAATGGGTAAGTTGTATTCCCATTTCTGATTGCCCTGATGTGTTCCTGTATCCTTTCTTTTACCGGTCTAATTGTGCTGCCCACATAGATTTTCTCACATACACAGATTATACAATATACTACGAATTTCGTATTACAATTAATAAAAGAATTGATTTTATACTCTATCTGTGCTTTCAAATTGCTGGATCTCATAAGGGTTATGTTATGCCTGAGTGGCTCCCTGTTTACGGAGATTTCACGATAAAAACTACAACAATGGCTGTCACGTTACTGCGGACAAGTGTATTACGTAAACACGCTTTGCAGACGTTCCTCCCTGTCGTTTATAAAACTTGTACTATTAGGCAAGCAGTGTTTTTCTATGGTGGCCGCCGATACTGAGAAAGCGAATGTTGAAATCTGACCTGGACGGGGTAAGCCAAGCTTAGTTTTTAACGTTGAATGCTTGACATACGGTTGTATCACTGTAGGACTGTTTAGTCATACTTTGTTTTTTTGCAGGTCGGATTGATGCTCGCATGAACTTCTGAAGCTTGACACTTTGCTTTGTGAAACGTTTATCATGACGTTTCCTTCAGCAATTTTACGTTGTTTTTGAAGTAAGTTTTATGGACAATCATATTTGTGCTTAGGAACGGACCAGGGTTTCTATCGGATGACTTAGGGTGTTACTTGTATAGTGCTTTTTTGTAAATATGGAGCTTGCTTTGGGGAAAAACGTGTTTTGGTTGTTTTTTTCTTGGTTATATTAGTCATTTTTTGGTGTGTTCCTCCTTCCTGCGCTCCTTCATTTGTGCTGATTTTATTGGCTTTTTGAAGTCTTTTACTATGGCTCTTGTGAACGCTGACTCCGTTATATGAAAGACTCCGTCATGTGCTTAATTAACTTTAGAGGCATTTACTGTTTGGTTAACTCGGCTCTATATGACCTACATATGTTTTCACTTTTAGTGATTATTTGGTCTTTTGCTGCCGTCTGGACTTATCTTGAAATTTGTATTTAAACTCTGACTGCTGACATTAAAAAATCGGATCGATTGCTAATATTCTTGAAACACACGAGTACCGTTTTTAAGGTAATTGTAATGAATATTTTTCTCTCTGCTCTTGGGTATTTATTCCAAACACAATCGGGTATTTGCACGAGGTTAATTTGATCTAACTTATTTTGCTTATATATTTTTTGCACCATGGTGGTGGTATCTGGACATCCTCACTTTTTCTGGTCTTATATCTGTATCTGCGCACTCTTCTTTTTAAGTATCTGTGTTTTCAAACACCTTGATAATACGTTTGCTTATAAACTTATGTTTATTCCTTGGCTAACAATGGGATATTGACTTTGGGTTATTTGCTAAGTTTATTCCCCTTATGTTTGACATTAAGCAATCTGTTATACCGCTTTGTCAACAGCCTTGAAAAAGTCGTTTTACGACGAAAGACGTGTTGACTGTGTAATTTCAACATCTACGTGCCGATATCTTTTCAACATCAACGTGTCAAGACTTTGGAATTTGTTTTTGATCTTTTTGTATTAAATACTTTACTGGCTGTTTGATCACCAGTTTGAACTTTCTTTGTGCTGTGCTCTGTTATCTGGAATCATATTGTAAGATATGTTTGGAGGAATTGTTATTTCTCCCCATATTGAGCAGCATTGTGGATGGCACGGTGCTTAACATTGAGCACGCAAACTGACTTTTTCTGTGCCTTACTTATGCGAACTTTGCAGAGGTGCTGACTGTTGCTTGACTAAGACCACTGCCATCTTTTTTGTTTATTACGATATGTTCATGTTCCCTGGTCAAGACATGATATATTATCCTTTACAAATGATTTCCCTAGGTTGAGAGAAAAACCTGTCGAATGGTACAAGCAGGTAGAGAGGTTTGTAAAAGTTTCAAAAGTTTTGTTAAAGGATCTAGATGGTTTGTTTGAAATTGTAGTTCCAGCTGACTTATGGGCGGAGTGTAAAATTACTGTTGACTGGCCAAAAGAAGAATATACTAGAGATGTGAAACAGGAGCACCTTCAGATGAGGTGATGAAAAAATATAATCAAGTAATTACTTTCTTGAAAAGTAAAATTTCTCCAAAAGAAACAGATTGGGTTAAAATTGACAGGACAACCCAGGAACCCAAAGAATCGGTACATGCTTATTATGAAAGGTTGTTACAGGTGTTCAAACAGTATAGTGGTTTTGAAAGTATAGGTGATAAAGATATGGGACACTTTGTGTATAGGATTAAAACCTGAAATTAGTAACATGGTTCAGCAACATTTGATTTGTTGGCAGAGTAAAACAGTTGATGAGATTCTGAGATATGCTAAATATTGTAGTGATGATATTGAGTCAAGGCATTAGAAGCTGAAAGAGAAAATTATGTGGGCACAGGTGAAAGTGGCAGAACAGAAAGATGGAAACAATAGTTCTCAAACAGATTTTCAGATGAAAGGACAAAATCAAAATAGTCAGGTACCAAATGGAGGTAGAGGTAGAGGTAAAATGAGTAGGGAAGAACTGAAAACGAAATTTCCTTGTCATGCGTGCGGAAAGTTTGGACATTGGAGGAATGAGTGTAGATCTTTACTGAAGAATAATGGAATGAATCAAAATTTCAATCCGCAGATGCAGAATGAAGTGGTTGTGAATCAACAACAACAACAACAACAGCAGCAGGTAGTTACACCACAGACACAACAAGTACAGGTGCCTCAAGTTCCTATGCCAAATAATGTGAATGCTCAAGTACAGAGATACAGTGCGAGTACTGGATTTCACGCAGGTGAACAAGTTGGTAAGAATCAAAATGTGCAAGTGGTTTCACAGTATTTATTGCAATGTTCAGAGACTGACTCAGACTCATCTCAATGACGGTGCCTGAGGGGGGAGGAAGAGTGCGTGCTTGGCGCATCTCTAGAGGTAGATCAATATGGTCCTTTTGTTGATGGAAAAGTGGAAGGTAATGATATTTAATTCCTTTTGGATACTGGTGCTACCCGTTCTACTGTAAGAGCAGCAGAAATCCCAAACCTACCCCTCTCGGGAGAAACTATCCAAGTTGTGGGAGTTTCAAATAAATATATTAAGAATCCAATAACAAGACCAATAGAAGTTCACATTGGAAGATTCAGAGACATGCATCAGTTTGTGGTATGTGATACGAGTCCGGTGAACCTTTTAGGAAGGGACTTGGGGGCATATGTATCAAAGAATGGTTTTGCGATTCTCAAATAGCGATTTTTACAGAATCGCAATTTGAGAATCGCAAAACGAGTTGTAAATGAAAATTCGCAAATATTTTGCGATTCCCTGACATTCCTTAATTGCGACTCACAAATTGCGAGTCGCAATTAAGGAATACTCTTCCCATTCATTCCTATGGGCCTAGAGGCCCATAGGAATGAATGGGAAGACATTCGCAATTTGCGAGTACCCATTAGGTACTCGCAGAATTGCAAATGCATTTCAAGGGTGCAAGGGTGTCAAAAGGACACCCTGTTGCACCCCTGAAATATGTATGTGTGCACATGTGGCACACATACATGCCCTAAGGGCATGTATGTGCGCCACATGGCACTTTGAAAAATGCAAAAAAGTGCATTTTCAAAGAAATGCAAATTACCACCAACTTGAAGTTGGTGGTAATTTCTGTTCCTTAAGGCCAAATCGCAATTTTTGTGCTTCCTATCATTGCATTTAAGGAATCGCAATTTGCGATTCCTTAAATGCATTCGCAAAATAGGGAATCGCAAATTTTGCGATTCCTTATTTTACGAGTGTTTTTTAATACATTGCACACAGCTAAATTGCGATCGCAAATGCTGAAATTCTGCGAATTTCAGCGTTTGCAATCGCAATTTAGCTTGATACATATGCCCCTTGCTCTGTAAGATGAACTGCACCATCTATTGTACGCCAGATGGTATTGCTTTTCAAACACCAGATGAGGATGTTGCTTTTAAAATGATGTTAGCAAAGCAAGGGACAGAAGTGAATGATTTATATTCATTGCTTACAGAAGAAGATTTACCTGTAGAATTGAGAAATGCAGTGAGACCTGATGTGTGGGATTTTACAGGAAAAGAAATTGGATTGATGAAAGGTGTGGATCCTATTCAGGTTACAGTTAAACCAGGTGCAATATATCCAAACACACCTCAGTACAAGATGAGTCCTGAAATCACAGCAGGAGTGATTCCTGTAATTGATCAAATGATTGAAGAAGTGAAAGATGAAGCAGATCATGATTGTTTGGATGTGACAAAATTGTGCACGAAACCAAGACCTGACATTAAGGATACTACACTAGAAGAGTCAGATAGTGTGATGTTCGTGGATGGATCTTGTCTGAGAGATGAAAAAGGTGCATTGAGTGCTGCTTATGCAGTATGTACAGTGTCTATGGTTCTTGAAGCATCCTGTCTAAAGGGGATAAATTCTGCTCAAATTTCTGAGCTAATAGCTCTGACTAGAGCATGTAGATGTATTATTGCTTGCTTATGTAGTGTCTTACTACTAACGTTGGTATGGTTAACACTGATTGTTATTGTCCCTGTTATGATGGTGACTAATCACAAAAATAATACTAATGATGTGGGAAATGAGAGAATGGATACTGTTACTAAGGAAAGTATAAATACTAATATAGAAAAGATAGAAGATGATAGTATTTATCATCATGATAAATCAATTAATGATTTTTCGTTAAATGTTTTTACTAAGTTGCTTTATGAGTATGTTAATACAATGAATGCGAGATATTGTTACGTTTGCATGCAATTACCATCGTCTATCTCAGAGGGGTGACTTACCATCACCTACCTTTAACATATGGTGTGTCTTGTAGTGTCTTAACTAGTCTGTTCTATGAGAGGGAAGGACTAGAGTATTATTATTCTAATTTCGACTTAATATTTCCAGAAATTCCTATTAGGAGAGATTTAAAAATTGTTTATGGTCCTGTTTATGCAGCTTACATGGGAGAATTTTTCATTAGTAACAAACCGATAGATACAATAGATGCACATAGAAATAACTTAACTTGTAAACTACGGCATGAAGAAATTGAGTTTATGAACTTGGTAGAAGATAGAAGACGAGATTTCAAAAAGAAAGCTGCTGAGCAAAAGTCTCATGTACCTCCATGGGCTTTCAGAGAGGGTGATTGCAAAAGGGTGAGACTTACGCTGCCATGACTCTAGATTTTCAACATAGAGGAAAGCTTTGTGTGTTTAGTGAAAAGACTGAACATAATCGTTACTTCATTGGTTCTAGTGAATGTGAGCATACTTTCTTGATAAAAGGAAATTGGGGATTGAAAGGAGGGACCGATCCTGTTCCCGGGAATTTATTATGTGTGTGGTAAGAATGCTTATTATAGATTACCTACAGGTTGGTATGGATGTTGTTATTTAGGTATAGTATTCCCGAAAGTTTATCACGTAGATAAGGATAATAGAACTAATGAAATTAAACAAGGACTAACACGTAATAAGAGAGGAGCGAGTTATTCTGAAATAATTGGGGATATTTTTGGAGCACTGATACCTTCAGTTGGAGTTATTCTGAATTCACATAAAATTAGAAAATTGTCTACAGTGGTTGATCGTTTATCAACAGATACTGCTGGTGGGTTCTTGGTGATTGATACTGAAATGATTGCGATTAGATCAATGGTTTTGCAAAATTGACTTGACCTTGACATATTAATGGCAAAAGAGGGTGTAGTCTGTAGTATGTTGAAAATACAACAATGCTGTACTTACATTCCTGACAAAAGTAAGAATCTTGAGGGGTATATTAAATATATTACAGAACTTCATGAAGAATTGACTGAACTGAAAGCTGACGGTGCTTGGGAGAAACTTGGTAAGAGTTTTTCCTCAATGGGAAATTGTTTTTCTACTTTAGGGAGTAGTTTGTTAGTTGCAGTAATAATAATGATCATTTTGATTTATAAATGTTGTAAATGCAAGTGTAGAAAGAAAGAGACATCAGATCTTAAACGTAGAGCTAGAAAAAGAAAGAGAGAAAGAGAGAAGAGATAGAATTAGAAGATATGAGAGGAAATTACTATGAGATCATGAAAGACTTAGGGGCATATTCACAAGGAGCCATCGCCGAATTAACGGCACTTTATCTCAGCCAAAGTCGTGATAAATTTACCTCCCCATTCACAAGCCGGTGTCAACAGCCCACAGCACCAGTATACCCGCGATAGCAGCCGCAAAAAACATCGCCACAGAGGACCCCCGCAATGTCGCTAATGAGATGCAGAGTGGGCGTTCCCGTGCCAAAAGACGAGACAATATCACACCTCAACATTCACAACGACCAGCCACATCGGCGATAAGAACACAAAACAGGTGATAAGGCGCGGTAGCTGCAGGTATATAACACCTGCCTCAAGCAGGTGTAAAGACGGACGTCTACCTGCAGTAGGCAACGGAGTCCCGCACACAGCCATACCCGAAGAACAAACGACACCATGGAGCTACTCTACATGCAGCTCGGAGCCCCAACACCCACCGCCACCACCCCCAGGACCGCCACCACCCCCAGGACCCGGACCCGACCCCCCCCCGGACCACCACAGAGGCAGCATAGAGTAAGACAGCGGACCTACCGAAAACGCACCACTCTCACAGACCTAACGCCCGCGGAAGTCATTGCCCACTACAGGCTCAAAAGGACAACTATCCTACGCATCCTGACCCACATCGCCCACAGGCTGACGGCCCCAACACAGCGGAGAACAAACATCCCTCCGCAGACAAAGCTGCTGGCAGTGCTGCACATGTTGGCCTCTGGTACCTTCCAACCAACAACTGCCAGAGTCGGAGGGTTCTCACAGCCAGCCCTATCAAAGTTCATCACACCTGTCCTGGATGCCATCATCAGTTTCATACCCCAGTACCTTCACTTACACAACACTGCACAGGAACAGCTGGAGACTAAGCAAGGCTTCTACGCCATAGCCGGATTCCCGGCCGTGTTGGGGGCAATCGACTGCACACATGTCCCACTTGTGTCCCCTGCGGATACTGCACAACACTACCGCAACAGGAAGCACACGCATTCCATCAATGTGCAGGCAATAGTGGACCACCGGGGAATGTTCACCAATGTCGTCGCAACTACCCAGGCAGTGTGCATGATTCCTTCATCTTCCAACAGTCCATCATCAACCAGCGCTTCCAGGATGGCACATATGGAACGGGACTGCTCGTTGGTAAGTACCAAATCAACACACCACACATCCCACAGCCACCAACGCACAAAGCACAACTGTGGGGATGCACACGTGACCTAACCACATCCGACATGTCAAACTACACGACCACCTACCAGACACGACTACACCACTCCATGGTGAACCTGGGCTACCCCTGAACCCAATACAGACTTCACATGGCACCACAGCCACACAACAGCTGAACGTGTGGAGATGCGGAATGCAGCCATGACACGTGAGGCACTGCTCTGCCCTCATGACCCTACCCCAGTCTCCCGCAGGTCAGCGTCCCGTGGTGGTGGGCCCGTGTCGGCCGCTGTGCATCGGGGCGACTAGCCCTGTGCGACTCGAGTCATCCCCCCTTGTAGTTCTGACATTGCATGTCTGTGTGCCTGATGACTGTTGGTGTAGTTGCCAGCACCAGCTACTCCCTGAGGGCTGGCTTACACTCACCCCACACACAGCCAGCACAGGCGTCACTGAATTGGTGGGCCTGCCATCACATCCTGCCGAACCAAGTATTGACTCTTTTCTCCCTGCACTGTCACAGGTGATCAAGGATATGCACTCTGCCCTTGGATGATGACACCCCTCCGGGACCCGAACACACCCGCCCAGAGGCAGTACAATGCGGCCCACATACGCACCAGGGGCATCGTTGAACGCACATTTGGCGTGTTGAAGTCACGTTTCAGGTGCCTGGACTGCACTGGTGGGAAGCTCCTGTACAGCCCGGACGTCGTGTGCAAGATGATCATTGCATGTTGTGTGTTGCACAACATCTGTGTTCGCACCAGGGCCCCATGGATCCCAGTTCCAGAGGTACCGGACGATGATGGTGGTGATGGGGCAGGTGGCCCACATCCCACTGCAGCTGCAGCAGGATTGGCCCATAGGGACTCCATCATTGACACTTACTTCTCATGAGCACGTCACATTGTGACCGTCCGTGGCATTCATGGGACAGTAGTAGATGTCCAATTGCACTGCATGTGTGAATAAAACATATTTGCAGGTTACAGGTTGGAATTGTACATTGTCGTGTTACATATCCCTGGGGTTTCAGATGTGATTTGCCATGTTGTGCACATTTTCCGAACCAGTTGTGTCCTGTGTTCAGTTGTGGAGGTGTTGCTGTTCGTACCGGGATGTTGTCAATGTCGGGGTGCACTTCTGCTTATGTGCGTATGCTGCACGGTGGGTGTGTCGCTCCTGCGGCTCTGATTTGTCTGCCACTGGTCTCTTTCATGAGGTGTGCCTGTAGGTTCTGTTCTTCCAAGGTGCTTGGATGTTGTGGTGTGCATGTTGTCCTCTGCAGTTGGCCAGGGTGTATCCGTGGTACTCCGCTGTTGATGCATTTTGTTCTGTGGCATTTTCCGTATGCTGTTCTTGTGCTTTTTCCTGCATTGCGCGTGAGTATTGCTGCCCTCGCGCTGGTTGTCACTGTTTTCTTATCGCGCTTTGGCCCATCGCAGCTTTTTTCGCGTTGTGGTTTGGGTTTTTATCTCCGTCGAGGTGGTTGTATCGCGAGCATTGGCCGCAGTGTCGGCCAACTATCGCATGCTACCGCCGTGTTGTGAATTCCACGTTGTCACGGGGTTATTTTCCCGCGATAGGCTGCGATGCTGAAAGTTGTGTTGCGCTACTCTTGCGGTAGTTATCACACGTTCTTGTGAATATACCCCATAGATGGAAGAATAAAACGAGAAAGAAGTACAGTATTTTAAATGAGTGGCAACTTGTTTGTGATGGGTATTTTGATGATGGCTCAAAACGCCATCAAAGGGGGGAATTGATGGAGCAGGGTTTTGCGTAAATAAAACCTGCGCGGATTAAACCCTCAATAACAAATATTAACAGTGTGCGGTGAAGATTTTTATTAATAAATACTAAACATGGGGAAATGCTTTTGCGCATGTGAAAAACTAATGCGTGTATTAATGCATGAAACTAGGCCGCAAGCTGCTTTGATTAAAACTAATGCTGCTTTTGTGCACGTTAATAATATTTTGCTAGGAATAACATAACATGGGCTGTGCATGGGTTAGTGCAAATGCGGGGATGGTGCGCAAAATGAAATTACATTTCTTGAAAATAATAAATGTTTTGTGTTCTGTTCTTGTAGAAAAGTAAGCATGGGCCTACACTCCTGCATGCCAGTTTTGGGTTAATTCTTCCTGAAAAGAAAAATACAAAATAAATGAGCTTTGAATGAGGAGGGAATGCAGAGGCAATAGAAATGTCCTTCGTGTTATGCTGACTGTCTGCCAAGGTTATGGAAGACGGAGGATAAGATTACAAATGGAAGCGATGCAACTTCCTCACGAGATGGCAGAGGCGAACAAAAGAGGCGTAGAGATTTGCAACATTCAAGGAACTGCAGGAAATGTTTACTATGATTGTGTTCAAAGTTGTTTTTTGGGATGATTCTGATGTAATGCTTAATGTTTGAACAAAGGGGTGTCTAATAAAATGGACATGACGAGAGTGGTGTGACAGAACACCCCCATTATTAGCCAATGAGAGACAGACTTTGGTTGCTATTTGAAACTAATGTGGGTTGGACATTTAGGTTTTAGGGTATAATTGAAAGTCCCCAGTGGGTGTGGTTTTGGTGTTGGCTGGTGTTTAGCTAGCGGGAGATCGTCGCTGTCGTCGGTTTGCTGTTTCCAGATAGAGGCCTACCTGATTCCTGTCTCCTGATCTAATCTTTGTCACTCGACTCTACTTGAGTGGCCTTCCTGCCCTAACTGACCAGTGGGGTAGTTTCCCTGAATCTTACTTGGGTTAGTATAGATAATCTTTTTAATTTGCATATTCATTGCAAATGTGTTTTTGTCTCTGAAACTTTTCTCTCTACGCCTATCCACTCCTTCATTGCATTTGTTTATTTGATATGAGTTTGAATTTATATATTGCCAATGTTTTCTCTCTGTGATAATTCATGATTTGCATTGAGTGTAACTGTACTTGATGAGCATTTATTCTTACATTATTTACGATAAACAACAAACTATACACTAAGGGGTCGATTCCGATTCGGGCCGGAAAAAGCACCGACCGACTCGGAGCCGGAATTAATTCCGACCGACACGTACCTGTGGCGCCCGACACGCCAAGTACGATGCAAAGCGTGCAAAATCCGACCGACACGTACTGAACCCAAGCCGAACGACCGAGCCGCACGGAAAACAGCAATCCGGCCGGAAAAACACGCGAATCGAACCGACCGACACGCACCCGGAACAAATCCAACCGAAACGTACACGCGAACTCCAAACCGCAAAGTACGATGCAAGGCGCGAATACCACGACCGAGTTGTACGGAGGACAAGCCGTACGACCGACACGCATACGAAACTGCGAGCCGAAGTAACACAAAACACCGCGACCGACGCGTACGCAGCATAGAAAACTGCACAAACACAGCGTGAACGAAACGGAGAAGACCGTACGAGACAACTGCAGGGTCCGACTCGGTCACAAGAACGTTTCCAACATGCACAGAAAGTACTAAGGAAAAATACACAAAAAAGGCCAAACAAGCAATTACAAAGCCAATAAATACTGGGGGGGTGGGGACAGAGAACAAAGACACACCCACAACTCCACCCATATAAAGGACACAAATCCCAACCATGATCCTTTGCAAATGCTATTCTACTGCCAGCACTCAACAGACAGCAACCACACACCCACAGCTCATCCCTCACACAAGCCACACACCATCAGCACACCAACAAATAGCTACCTCACATACACCCAGCAAAACACACACTCACACTCACACACCCTCACCTGCACACCAACACACACATCACTCACCATCACCACCCATCACCATGCCCCCAAAGAAGAATCACAAGTTCCTAGATTGTGAATTGGAAGTCCTGGTAGACGAGATCCTCAGGGAAGAGCCACAGCTGTTTGGCACACTGGTCCAACAGACACCCATCTCCCAGAAAACAAAGATGTGGGAGAGGATCATCAACAGGGTGAACGCACAATCACCATGTCTGCGCACAAAGACTGACATCCAGAACAGGTGGTATGACGTGCGCAGGAGGGTACGGGAGCTGCTGAAGAAGGACTACCTCCTGAGCCAATACACCGGCAGTGGCCCTCCTGCCAAGCCAGTATACCTCAGGCCCTGGGAGGAGAAGGTGCGGGCCATCCTTCCGCCAGTGAGCGTCTATGGACTAGAAAACATCCCAGAGCCTGGTGAGTACACAACAAATGTACACAATATTCTGCCACAATACACACACACATCACTGTCAAGGGGAGAGTCAAACCATGCACTCTTAGCAATTACACAGCAACCAGAACAGAATCATCCCAAAATGTGTATGTCAGTCAGATAAACACAACACATGCCATCTCAAAGTTACATTTAACCGTGTCATCACATGTACAAACACAACTACAACTACAGCTAGGCAGTGGCACAAATATAACTAACAAACACATCCAGACATGTAGCCACCACTACAACACCAACACACAGTGAAGACCACTGAAAGAAAGGAATTCTGTGTATGCTGGGCAAGTCAGTGTAGCCAATAGCATCATGGGAGTCGTAGTCACAGATATTGCTCACCCCCACAACTGTCCCATCAACACCACCATGAACCATGCGCACATCACAGGGAGTGGAAAAGGACTCACAAGATGGCTGACACTGGCTACTGCTGTGGGGAGCACAAGGCCCTGCTGGCAACTGTGCAACAACCAACAGCAGGACACCACTGACTGACATCCTGAGAGACAACTTCCACTCCCTGCAATGGAAGCACGTTCCATGGTGGGATATCTGGCTGGGTGGGAAGGAGGACTCGCAGCACTGACCATAGTCACAAGCACCTCCCCTCACACACCCCTCAACACAAACTCCACATAACCCACCTGGGAGAATGCAATGCCTCACATCCTAACTCAAGATCCCACAAAGAACCTCCACCCTGGGTTATGTTGTGTGAAGCACAGGGACACTCTTGGGACTTTTAGCCAAACAACTGCCAGGACAACACTCCCAGCCATCCTGTCAGCACAGGCAGCCCACCCCACAGGGTAGCAGAGTCAAAAGGAAGGAAGGATAGGCATGCTGGGAAGGGGGGTGGAGGCAATAGCATGATGGGAGTCGTAGTCACAGCTCAACATCCCCCACCACATGGCCCAGCAAGCTCACACTCACGCATGCACATCCCACAGAGAGTGGAAAGGCCCATCAAAGATGTCTGACACTGTTGCTGTGTCGTGGGGAGCACAAGGGCATGCTGGGAACTGCACACCAACCAACAGCAGGACATCACTGTCAGCCATCTTGACATTGCTCTCACACCCACACACACTGAACTCCCCACAAAAGCAAGTAAGTATGGGAATGCTGGGAAGTGGGGTGGAGGCAATAGCATGATGGGAGTCATAGTCACAGACATAGCTCACCCAAACAACTGTCCCATCAACACCACCCTGAACCAAGCTCACATCACAGGGAGTGGAAAACAACTGACAAGATGGCTGACACTGGCTACTGCTGTGGGGAGCACAAGGCCCTGCTGGCAACTGTGCAACAACCAACAGCAGGACACCACTGACTGACATCCTGAAAGACAACTTTCACTCCCTGCAATGCAAGCACATTCCATGGTGCGATAACTGACTGGCTGGGTGGGAAGGAGGGCCGGCTGTCAACCAAATACAACCAATGCAGACCATGTTCACACCCCAACAAATACATAGAAATGCCCAAATAATGCAGGACAATGTGCTACACCAATATCAACCCCTGACTGTGACAACTTAGGACAATGCAATGTACAGGCCCGCACCCAGAGGCACAGTCACAACTGTCAGGTGTGTCAACCATTGATGCCTGCAGAAACATAACATACATTGTGTGTGTCTCCCAAAAACAGGTGATGATGGGGACACAGCAGCAGACGCTGAGGAGTCCCAGTCCCAGGCTCAAGAGGATACGGAGCTCACTGGTGTCGTACAGCCTCTGCCCTCCTCGGATGAAGAAGACCAACCTGGCACCTCCGGTGCAAGTCAACATGCAGCACCAGCAGGACCACCAGCTGCAGCACCAGCAGGACCACCAGCTGCACCCCTGCACCCACCCCTCCAACGACTGTCACCACAAATACCATCCCTGCCGACATGGACAGAACAAGGAGCACCACCAGCACAGGGACCCTGGACCAACGTGGGGCCATGGACACCACCACCACCACCAACCCCCAAGGGGGACCAGGGTCATCTGTGCGTGCCACTGCACGCACTGCACATGTCGGCAGGGGTGGTGGGAGGGGTGGGAGACAGAGGTCGCTGCTTGCAGAGGTGTCTGGTGTGCATGATGACCCACAACTGGTACGCATAGCCGATGCGTACCAGTCCAGCACCGGAGATCTCAGCCAGGTAGTGGGGCTCCTCAGAGACATGAAACAGCAGCAGGCTGCCCATCATGCCCGCTTGGACTCACACATGTCCCGCGTGGAGTCCAAGTGGGACACACTGCAAGAGATGACGGCGGTGCATAGGGACATATTACAATGCCTCCGCCAGATGAACAGCAACCAGTCTACACCTCCCTGTGTGCCAACAACATCTGGTGCTGAACAAACTGCAACTGCCACAGGGAGGGAGGATGACTCTGGCGGAGAGTCCCCTGCACCGCAGCAGCCTGTACTTGAGGGGCCCCCCCAAAGAAGAGGGGTCGTCCGAGGAGGGGCAAGTGAGAGGCCGATGGCCAAGTGCAACCCCAGGAAGCCTGAACCTGTTCTGGATGTTCACCTTTGTGCACAAACTGTTCACCCTGTTGACGGCAACACAACTCCCACACATGACATGGGGAGTACAAGTTGGACCAATGTCTCAGACAACTGTGGCCCCGATACTGGGGATTTTGTCTACCAGGACTTTCAATTCACCTAGGAACTTCTGATTGCAATATAAATGTACAGCACTAACCATCCTATGCACTATTCACACAAATGTATCACAATAAACACACTAATACACCATACTTGCCTCTGTTGTGATTCCAACGTGGGTGCTGTCATGGGGATGATGAACTGCAAAATTACACTGTGTATGCGAACTGCAACAGCAAGTACAACACAGGCATGTGAGTAATGGCAACGTGACACATATGAGGGAGACACACCACCAGGGCTACACAACACATACACACCTAGGCCATCTGACTCATTGCCTACACTGATGTTGCCAGGAAAGACGGTGCAATGCACAGACACCACACCTATTCCCAGTTGTAGTCAAGTAGCCCACAGGTGCAGTAAGCAAATGGCAGTCAAATGTGTGACCACAGACAACGCACATCACAAAGTGAAGCACAGGTTTATTACACAGTTGCAACATGTCGTAACCACTACAGATGCAAGGTAATCCCACCTGGCAGCGGGCACACAGTCAACAACTGTAGAAGGAAGGAAGTCCATGGGTGTGGCGCACATCACCTGTAGGGACACAACAGCTACCACCCTGGAAGTACAATCACGTCGTCGGTGGACACAGTTGACCAAACGAATCTGAAAGTACCCTGTGAAGGACAGAAATGACACACAGTCAAAAGCAATGGAGAACAGGACAGAACAGCAAAACTCATGCACAATACATGTTACAAGATACCCACCCAGAACCAAGTTAGCATGTCAACACTGTTGGGGAGTACAGACCACCTGTAAGCACACATCGCTACACACATCCAGTCAAGTAGCCCATGGACACACTCCAACAGCACCAGAGCACCACCTACACATATCATGCCAACTCACATCATTGACATGACACCTCAGGATACTCACATTCAGCTAAAGAAGTTGGTGATGAGCTGTGTGCGGACATCACCCTCATCATCATCATCATCACTGGCATCGTGGTCCAGGCCAGGATCCTCCACAGGTGGCGGATGTTGGTCATTGTCATCCTGGATGAGAGGCAACTCCTTCCGCACTGCCAGGTTGTGGAGCATGCAGCAGACGATGATAATCTTGCACACCTTCGCTGGGGCATATGGGAGGGACCCTCCTGTCTTGTCGAGGCAGCGGAAGCGGCTCTTCAGGAGACCAAATGTCCGCTCAATCACTCTCCTGGTCCGACCATGTGCCTCATTGTAGCGCATCTGGGCTGGTGTCACAGGGTTCCTGAGGGGTGTCAGCAACCACGGCATGTTGGGGTATCCCGAGTCACCTACGGACAGACAAGTGCACATTAGCTGACTTGGAAAAGTGGGCGGAATACTACAGATCAGATCACACACAATGGCACAAAGTCAGTACACACCGACAAGCCAGGCACGCTGGTTCTGCATCTGTGCCATCATCCTGGGGATGCGACTACTCCTCATCACAAAGGCATCGTGTGCTGAACCAGGGAAATGGGCACACACGTGTGAGATGGTCATATCTGCAAGACACACCACCAGTGCATTGACCGAGTGGTAGTGCTTGCGGTTACGGTAGGCCTGCTCCTGGGCCTGTGGTGGTACCAAAGCCACATGTGTCCCATCAATGGAGCCAATGACATGCGGCATCCTCCCCAGGGCATAGAAGTCACTCTTCACGTCAGTGAGTCGTTGCAGTCTAGGGAAATAGATGTACCGGTTCAGGTATAGCAACATTGCCTCCAAAACATCGCGGAGCACACGGCTCAACATGGTCTGTGACATCCCACCAGCAGTCGCCACAGTATGTTGGAAGGTACCGGTGGCAAAGAAGTGTAGGGCTGCCATCACCTTCACCTTGGGGGTCAGCGCTGTAGGATACGGCCGGCCAGGCTGCAAATGTGGGGCCAACTGCACTGCCAAATCCTCAATCAGCTGCCTGGTGAAGCGGTACCGTCGGATGCTGTCCCGTTCCACCATCGTTGCCAGGTCTGGGAATGGTCTATGGACAGCAGGAGCCCTGCAGTGCAGAGGAGAAGAAAGCAAGATTGTCAGTCACCCCACATATGCGGCATTGAACACACTCAATATCACATCATACATCATTATGAGGCACAACTACATGAAGTGTGCAGTTCCGTAAGGACATGTATGGTACATACATGGCCAACATCTGTCATCACGGTTCAACAAGTGACATCAATAAGTCCCAGGTTGGCCCATTGGATATCATGAGGCCGTGTCACAGTTCCCATCTTCTGCTGCCATGTCACAATCACCCCCACAGTGACATGTGAGGACAGATGTGCCCCAGGCATCACAGCTCAACGACAGGTACATTCCCAGGGACCCTGTATTGCCACATGGACACTGGCATTACATGGAGTATCATGTATACACCACAGCAAAACAACCATGACCCCCACAGGTAGTGGTTCCACTTGCCTCTGCAGGACAGACATGGACGTCTGTGACACACACACGCACAACATCAAAGTCCATGCACACACTACGTGGATGTGGAGACTGTCTCCCATTGTGCACATGAAATCAGAGACATTGTAAACACTACATGCACACAGACTGTGGAGGACCATCACTATTGTGCCACTGGGACACCCTGGCTCAAACATACCGTCCCACATGGGACTCACGGGGTATGTGACATGACATACACATACACCACCGTGAAATGTGACCATGGCACATGCACAGATATGAACAGTTGCACATCACAGTGGTCATGTACACGTAACACCCAGGATCCTGTCCCCATGAACACGTGCACAGCCTGGGGGTGGCTGCCCCCAGGTGACACCCACAGGACAACATGTACACCAACATACACACAATAGGAAATGCAGCCTTACATGCCTTATGATACAGTTTGGACAGGCTGTGGTGTTGTAGGTGTGCCCCTCACTCCCTGGGAGCTATCTGTGGCTGGCATATGTTCATCTGAGACAGGCATGGTGACATATGCCAGACACTTGTACAGGGATGCGTTGAACAGCAATGGACCGATCGGTGCACCCGGCCGGCCCATTGCATTCAATGTGTGCGGGTACACGTTGTACCCCTGTACGCGTTGTACCGCAATGGACCGATCGGTGTGCCCGCCAGGCCCATTGCATTCAATGTGTGCGGGTACGCGTTGTACCCCTGTACGCGTTGAACAGCAATGGACCGATCGGTGCGCCCGGCCGGCCCATTGCATTCAATGTGTGCGGTGTACGCGTTGTACCCCTGTACGCGTTGAACAGCAATGGACCGATCGGTGCGCCCGGCCGGCCCATTGCATTCAATGTGTGCGGGTATGCGTTGTATCCCTGTACGCGTTGAACATCAATGGACCGATCGGTGCACCCTGCCGGCCCATTGCATTCAATGTGTGCGGGTACGCGTTGTACCCCTGTACGCGTTGAACAGCAATGGACCTATCGGTGCGCCCGGCCGGCCCATTGCATTCAATGTGTGCGGGTACGCGTTGTACCCCTGTACGCGTTGTACCGCAATGGACCGATCGGTGCGCCCGGCCGGCCCATTGCATTCAATGTGTGCGGGTACGCGTTGTACCCCTGTACGCGTTGTACCGCAATGGACCGATCGGTGCACCCGGCCGGCCCATTGCATTCAATGTGTGCGGGTACGCGTTGTACCCCTGTACGCGTTGTACCGCAATGGACCGATCGGTGCACCCGGCCGGCCCATTGCATTCAATGTGTGCGGGTACGCGTTGTACCCCTGTACGCGTTGTACTGCAATGGACCGATCGGTGCGCCCGGCCGGCCCATTGCATTCAATGTGTGCGGGTACGCGTTGTACCCTGTACGCGTTGAACAGCAATGGACCGATCGGTGCGCACCCATTGTCAATGGCCTAGCCTGGCAACGGACGCGTTTTCGAAATTCGAGCGAGTCGGTTGCTGGAAATTCAGTTGGTCACCCACAACAATGTTGCAAAATCATGTATGTCATGAAGTTGAAGATTTGAAGGATGCTGTGGGCGTGTATTGGTGCTGCTATTCCATGGATTGGCCAGATTCAGAAGATGCAAACGACTTGGACCTATCACTTTGGACACATGGGACAGTATCTGCCTCTGCAGCACATATATATTGCTGGCTGTTCCCCTGAGAGCTCACTTGCCTGCACTACATGCTCCAGGGCGACATCTGCCACTGCACTGCTGCTGTCTCTGCCCCGTCTGGACCCTGCAATGGCACGTACTGTGGAGAGAGCCCCAGCCTTCAGCCTTGAGGAGAACCAGGCCCTGCTGGACAGCCTACTTCCACAGTACAGCAAGCTGTATGGGACACCAGGGGAGCAGGTGAGTGTTCTGTGCACTGCCTTTCTGAATGTGCATTTTGTCTGACTAGCAAGGCTGAAAGTCTGCACGCCACTGGCTAGCAGGCTCACTGAGTAGTTGTCACCCCCATAGTGTGTAGTGACATGCACTGGACAGGTATGGTGCAGTGACAGTGCATTTGAACAAGGTTTTACTTCCCATGCAATGATACCATGTAGTGACTTCTGGCAAACTGTCCATGGGCAGCGTTGCACTGCCTGTGTACATCATGTGCCCCTGTGATTGAGACATGTATATATAACTGTGTCATGCACGGATATGTTGCATGTGTAGTAATGGCCTTTTCACTTTGTCATCCTCACAGGTTAATGCCCATCGGAAGCAGGAGATCTGGAAGGACATCGTCCGGGCTGTCCGGTCCGTGGGGGTCTACAAGCGCCGGATCCGCAACTGCCAGAAGAGGTGGCAGGACCTTCGGGGCTGGACCCGGAGGATTGCACGGGTCCAGCTGAAGCTGTCGCCTCCTCGCAGGAGGGGCGGAACACGGACCCTGACCCCCACATGCTCCAGATCCTGGCGGTGGTGTTTCCAGACCTGGATGGGCAGCTGAAGGCCAGACAGCAGCAAGGAGGGGGTGAGTCAAAGACTGCACTGTGAACTCTGTATTACATGCTATGTGCCCTCCTCTGGCCTGGTTAAACTGCCACAGTACAGCAGTCATGTTGTCCAGGAGCCATGTCCCTCTATTGTGCACTGCCCACTCCTCATCTGATACCCAGGTGTGGCCCTTACATTCAGGGAATTGTGTCACTTGGGACTGTGTCCTTGCAGTTTGCTTCACTCAAGGTGGGGGACAGCATCTGTTTCCCTAACTCTGTTGTGGGCATCATGGGTGGGTCCATTGTTCACACAACGCCTGTGTTCGGACATGTAATCTGCGTGTTGCTTTGATATGCGGTCCACTTGCTGAGCTGAACCACCACATGTGCCTGGGGTATCTGGCACACACCCATGCAGCGGGTGGGAACAATGTTTGGGCCCCAGGAGTGTGCAGATTACGTGTGTCACACATACATAGCCAGCTATCCACTGTCCAGGGCTCATCCCTCATTCATGTGGGGCAGGACAGTCATGCCTACTCAAGCCCATCCAATACACCTGTACTCCCACTCCCGTGTATCAGCTGACACGTTGTGCGCAGTGATTTGACCCCTCAGGTGTCTGCCTCTGTGTCAGTGTGCTGTGGATTTGTTGCCAGGACTGCTGGGGTGTTTCTCGGTAGGGGCTCAGCATGCCACTGGAGATGTGACCATAGGAGACGATACTTGTGTGTCACATAGGTGTTTGATCAGCTGCCCGTGCAGACTGGGGTATGCGAATGTGAAGTTCAGGCAGCTGTTTCCCATTCACAGCAGATTGTGAGGGGCTCAGGTTCAGAGGGTAGTGTCACAGGTCTCCCATATGTCCAATCGGTATGACCTGGCCAGATGAGGGTTAAGATGATGTGTTGTGTGGGGGATGTACATGTGCACTTGTGCAGCTCCAGGACTTGCATTCCCCATGACCTACTATTGTGACACAGTGCAGAGTGTTGTTGTCTGGCTGCCAAGTCATACATCACTGAGACAGTGATGTATGACTTAGCAGTCATGCCTCCGCCATGGCATGTGTCTACTTATTGGTGATCCTGCAGGGGAGTGACATGTGCTACATGCACACCATTGTGGCGATGGCTATCAGGACATGGGTGCATCATGGTGTCTGTTGCTGGTATGCATCACATGCATTTCCTATTTGACTCTGGGCATCCCTTTCATCCGGAAACCTGTACTGACTCAGTGGCAAGAGTTGTGATGTGTGCATGTCCACATGCTACACCGTGTCCTCTGCACTGTCCAACTACTGTGTAGGTGGTGCATGTGTTCACACTGGGGTGTTGCTATCCAACAGACACCAGACAGATGGGTGCAAGGCCATGTGGGATGTGAGTGCCATGGTTGGCATCAGACTGACAATTGGCTTCTCCTGTTCAGTTAGGGCACTTTTAGCAATGTTCAACTAATGATGCCAGGGCTTGCTCTGTAATGTGCTGTGCTCACAGTGGTGTGTGCGTTTGGTGCAGGTGACTGATGTCTGTCTGTTTCCCCATTGTTTGCAGATACATCCACGGCCACGGAAGGGGACAGCTCCACGGACCAGGAGGAGCCGGAGAGCCAGACTGGGTCAGCAGCCGAGGAGTGGTCGGAGGGACCCAGTGGCACGGAGGGCGAGGGGAGCCACACCGAGGAGTCCTCAGCAGCATCCACCTCAGCTGAGGACCACAGCGGCTCGGAGGATGACTCCCTTATGGAGGCGGGTGTCAGCAGCCACCACACCCCAGCTAGTGTTGCTGTCCCCGCCACCACCAGCACCACCACCGCCCTCCCATCGGCTCCCATTCCCCAGGTCCGTGGAGGCTCCCATGTTCGGGAGCGTGTCTCCTTTGGGCTAGGCACCGCACCCCCTGCCCCTGTGTCCCCTGCTGCCCTGAGTGAGGAGTCTGTGTACCTCCTTCGCCAGCTCCATGTAGGGCAGACAGCCATGCTGAGTGTCCTCCATGCGCACACCGCTCTGTTGACTCAGCTGGTGTCGTTCATGGAGGGCATCTCATCGGGCATGTCTGACCTACAGAGGGGCAATAGGTCCATGGACTCCTCCCTGACGGCAGCAGTGTCCCTCCTCAGACAGTCCCTCACCCCTCCTGCCTCTGCTCCATCCACACTCCCCAGCACCTTACCCGTCCCAAGTACACACACACTGGCACAGGCACACACCAGCACACACACGTCCAGCACACAGACACACACGCCACAAACAAAACGCACACGCACGCACAGTCAGGGGACTGAAACCAGACTCACAGGGGATGGGGCCCTGGAACACACACACGCATCCACGAGCACTGCGCAGTCCTCAGTTGCCTCTCCCTCCAAAGCACCCTCCCTTGCCTCACCTGCAACCCCAAAGTCCCAGCGGCTCTTCCTCAGTGACCTCGGCCTCTTCCCCTCCGATCCAGCTGATACAGCATTCAGGGGGAAGAGGAAGCCCACCCACACGGAGCAGAGTGCCCCTCGCCCCCGGACACCCTCCCCCAGGCGCAGACAGACTGAGGCCCCCACCCGCAAGTCCCCCGGGAGTCGTAAGAGCAAGACCCCACCGCCACCCTGCAGCTCAGGCACCAGGTCTCCTTCCTCCATCCCTCAGGCCCCCACTCCACAGGTGCCCCCACCACACCCTGCCCCAGGTTCCCCCACCCACAGATATACCATCCCCAAGAGGATCCGGCCTTCTCCCCTGCCACTTGCTCTCCCGGCACCACACCCCCGCTGCGCTTGTCTGTGCCACTGATGTGGTGAGGGTGTCCTCCCCCTCTGTCCAACCCACCTTGCCTGTTCCCCATTCTCCTCCCCTGGTGGTAGGCACTGCAGTGGAGTCCACTACCACCCTGTCTGACTTGGGCACTGCAGTGGCGGACCTGTCCACTCCATCTGCAGGGTCCACTGCAGTCGTGCCGGCACCCACAACATCTGAGTCATGCCCCCAGTTGTGCCGGCCCACACCATGCCAGACACCTCCACTGCAGTTGTCAGTGGCTCTCCAGCACCCACCACCCCTTCCCTGCCTCCTCCTGGTGAGCCCTGATCCTGTCCCTGCGGTGCCTGGCCTGCCCCCCGGTTGCCCCTCCTAGTGGATTGTCCCTGGTTTTGTGCAGTGCAGGCATGCGTAGGGTGACATCTGCCACTGTCACCCTGTTTGGACTTTGACAATGGACTGGCCATTGGCCTTTGTGTTTTTCTGGACTTTCACTTTTAAACACACATATGCTGAATAAAGCAACTTTCTGTTCTCTAGTGCTTATGCTTCTGATGTACATGTTGTTGATGATGCTAACCATGCCCTTGCTGCAGTGATGGTGATATTTGGTCTCATGATAATGAAGTGTTACTGTGCAGGAACACATGTGGTCCAGGGGGAATGTGTCCTATCCTGTGGTGTATCCATGTCATCCATAGCAGCATCTGAGGGTGTCATGTGTTCAGTATTTGGCAATGGGATTTCCTACTTACATTAGCAATTTCACATCTGTGGCTTCCACCCCTGCACATCTGTTGTGCCTGCCATTGTTCAATTTGTCTACTTCCCTGACCGTGTGGCCATCTCCACTGGACATGCAGGTTTGGGCATCAATGGGGAAGGACTCATCTGTGTTGTCAGTGCAACATTTATCAGGCACTGACCAACGGCGCCTGCATTGCGTGGAGATTACGTGGCAAGGCCCGCGTACTACAAGTCCCAGAGGGCCATCCTTCTGGGAGGGGCCAAAGTCAATATACGGACGCGACGCGCGTCAAGCAGTGCGCGTAATTCTTTCGAAGAGATCTGTCTTGTGGGAAGCAGCGCCGCCGCGCTGCTTGTTTTGGTGCTATTGGCAGATATACAGGGGAGGAGACCCACTGGAGGAAGCACATCGGTGACCGCGGAGGACCGGAGTCACGGACGTCTCTCTCGGCCTCGTAGGCGACTGTCTACCCTCCGTCTTGTCTGTGCGAGAGGAATTCTCATGTTCCTCACATGAACCTCAACCAGCCTGGAAAGGAATAGAGAACTTGATTATTCTCTCTTCCCATTTCGGGGCCGTTTTTTGTAACTGCTTCTCTGCTTTCTGGTGGCTTGTTCTGCTGAACCCTTACCTACTCAGGTTGTCATCTTTCAGGTACTGTAGTTTGAGGAGGATACTGTGTCTGGATTGCTACCTTATTAGACTGAATTTCGCTTCCTGTGAATGGACTACTGCCGACGTATATCAAAGGAGATATTTGATGTCAAGGAAAGGCATTAGAGTTAAGAGGAACTATTGACTTTGCCCATCGTTTTTCTTTATTATTGTGTTAAAGACTATACCGGTGGTCTATCAGATCCTATCCAATCTAGACCCTCGGTTTTTCTTCCAAAAGGCACCAGCTGGGGAATCTTTTTTTTTACTTCTTGTTTACTGGTCTTCTTCTACAGAAAGGGGGAATGCTGGAGGGGTATGTACGAGTTCTTTTTATTTCCTACAGTAGGAAAGTAGGAAGTGGGAATGGATGACACTGAGTTTTGTTTTGTTATTATAGGTACCCACTCTTCCAGGTTGAGAGACGCATCTTGCCTGGAAAAGAAGATAGGGACGCAACAATAGCTGTTAGTGTTCCAGGTAACAGAGGCGGTAGTGAGACGAACTGAGAGTAGTCTTGTTGTTTGCTCTGTAGTAATCCTGTGTTTTCTGTTTACAGGTATCCCATTCCCCCGCTGTTCCTACCCTAATTCCTTTCCCCCGCTTGATCACCTCAATACTCTGTGTATGATACTTCAGAGTTGGGGATATCAGGAGGTGGACCCCTTTGTGCATCGCTCGGACCCTGAGGAGTACCTGTGGTCATTACAACATTGCTATACAAGTGTGTTGGATCTGTGCTGATGATTTCGTTGGCACTTCCATGACCAGGCTGATGTGACGGGAGCCTTCATTTGGTGCTAATTGTTGATTGTGTGACCAAGTGCTCCGCTGACATGATGGGGCCCTACTGAGGCAACATATGGCACAGCTTTCCTCACACAGGAGTGGAGTCCCCTCATGGCAGTGTGTACTCCTGTGACATTGCCTGCGCCCAAGGTGTGTGTTGTATGAGCATGTCTGTGTGTTCACTTCCGTTTTGCTGTGCATGCTGTGATCCCTAGTGTTGTACCTGTTTGTGATGCTTGCTGAGTTGACCTATGCTCCCCAAAGTCTTCTCCCTGGGTTCTCTGTGATGTGGGTGCATGGCACATTACTGGTCATCAGGGTGTCACCCATAGGTGTGTTTGCTGTCAGGGCTGAGTTTGTGTGCAGACGCAGATGGGTCACAGTCAGGTTTCCCCTTGGCACTTGTTGTTTGCACCTGTCATGTGATTTCCAGTTTGTGTTATCTTTCAGTGATTGTGACACGTTGTGTGTGTGACTGCTGGCACTCCTCAGGGTCCGGGCTGCAATGTTGGTTGTTGTCTATGTGTGTTCTTTGTGGGTGACCTTGGCTTCTTCATTGGTGTGTGACTGTGGCTGGGATCCCATTGGTTGGTGTGGTATTGCCGTCATGTCCATGTACAGCGTAGTGTGCCAGACATTCAGGAGTCTTGTTGAGTGGTCATGTGTGATGTGTTTCTGCACCTTGGTTCCCACCCACCACCCTGGAATTGTCATGGGTGCATGTGCAATGTCACCAGTGCATGTGTGCTTCACTGCTGCACATTGTTGGAGGTCGAGGTGTATGGTGTTGAGTGTGTGCAGATGAGAGTTGTTGCCCGGCCAGACCCCTGCCTCCATGTTGGCCTTGGCTTACTGGCCGTGCTGATTGATTTGTGCTTGTGTAGGTGTGATGGTAGTTTGTTGCTCAGGACACATGACTGTGGTTCACAGTGTGAACGACATTTAGCTTTGTCATCACAGTGGGATTGTAATGCAGCCCAGGGTCACCACATTGTGGGGGCCCTGGGGGTAGTGCTGTGGTGTGTCTGTCTTGCTGTGTCAGTTGCTGTTCCTACGTGCCTGTGTGACATGTGTGATTTGTGCTCCCTCATCTGACAATGCCTGATTGCCCACATAGGGGATTTGGATCCATGAGTTACCTTTGTGTGGCACTGTATGCACATCTGTATAATTGGTATTCAGGCCTCCTCATGTGTTGTGTGGTTGCCTGGGGACACTGGCACCCCCCCTCACCTGTTGTGTTTGATGGATGTGCAGTGTGGGTCTGCCTGTTTGTGTTTGTGCATCTGCACCACTGCATTGGCATATCTTAGGTGTGCCATTGGCTGTATGTAGTTTGGTGGGTTTCCCCTGCTGTCCCTGGGACTCCTAGGTCATCAGTCAGCACAATGATCATGGTTTGTGTGTCCCATTGCTGCCATGGTATGGTATCTGTTCACCTCACATCTACAGTCTCCACAGGGTATCTGCATTTGTGTGCCCATTGGTGCAAATATGTGGGTCTGCATTCTGATGGTCACTTCTGTCATTGTGTCATTGACGAATGTTGACTGTGTCAGCCCCCATGGGTGTTGTTTGTCTGCACATGGCCAAAGGTATGTCTTATTTGCACTGCAGTATTTGCCTCCCCCAATCTATGTTGCAATGGGACACATGCACTACTTTGCCACTGATGTGTTTTATGTTCTGTGACCAGGAATCATCCATGCAGTTTGGCAGTTGCAGCTTTTTCTTTGTCAACACTTACATTTTGGTCACTGTGATGATGGGGGTTTGGACCCCATTGCCACAATGTTCAAAATGTGCTTCAGCTATGGACCCCACACTTACCTTTTGGTCACTGTGATGATGGGGGTTTGGACCCCATTGCCACAATGTTCAAAATGTGCTTCAGCTATGGACCCCACACTTACCTTTTGGTCACTGTGATGATGGGGGTTTGGACCCCATTGCCACAATGTTCAAAATGTGATTCAGCTATGGACCCCACACTTACCTTTTGGTCACTGTGATGATAGGGGTTTGGACCCCATTGCCACAATGTTCAAAATGTGCTTCAGCTATGGACCCCACACTTACATTTTGGTCACTGTGATGATGGGGGTTTGGACCCCATTGCCACAATGTTCAAAATGTGCTTCAGCTATGGACCCCACACTTACATTTTGGTCACTGTGATGATGGGGGTTTGGACCCCATTGCCACAATGTTCAAAATGTGCTTCAGCTATGGACCCCACACTTACCTTTTGGTCACTGTGATGATGGGGGTTTGGACCCCATTGCCACAATGGTCATGGCCTGCTTGCATTGTGGGGGCCACACACATATATGTGTGGCACATGTGATAGGGGGTCACATTGTATGTTCAAAGTCATGTTCAGTGTTGTAGGCATTTGACACAGTCTACACACGCTTGTCATGGTGTTGGGGGATGTCTTTTTCTTGCATTCCCTAGGTTGTGGTGTGCTGGTTGTGTCATGCATTGTCCATCCTATGAGTGGGGGTGGTGTTGGTGGTAGGCATCCAGCCCCCATGGGTAGAGGTGGTAGTAGTGGTAGGCATCCAGCCCCCTGGGTAAGGGTGGTAGTAGTGGTAGGCATCTGGCACCCCCTGGCTAAGGGTGGTAGTAGTGGTGGACATCCAGCCCCCTGGGTAAGGGTGGTAGTGGTGGTGGGCATCTGGCACCCCCATGGCTAAGGGTGGTAGTAGTGGTAGGCATCCAGCCCCCTGGGTAAGGGTGGTAGTTGTGGTAGGCATCCAGCCCCCTGGGTAAGGGTGGTAGTAGTGGTAGGCATCCAGCCCCCTGGGTAGGGGTGGTAGTGGTGGTAGGCATCTGGCACCCCCATGGCTAAGGGTGGTAGTAGTGGTAGGCATCCAGCCCCCTGGGTAAGGGTGGTAGTGGTGGTGGGCATCTGGCACCCCCTGGCTAAGGGTGGTAGTAGTGGTAGGCATCCAGCCCCCTGGGTAAGGGTGGTAGTTGTGGTAGGCATCCAGCCCCCTGGGTAAGGGTGGTAGTAGTGGTGGGCATCTGGCACCCCCTGGCTAAGGGTGGTAGTAGTGGTAGGCATCCAGCCCCCTGGGTAAGGGTGGTAGTAGTGGTAGGCATCTGGCACCCCCTGGCTAAGGGTGGTAGTAGTGGTGGACATCCAGCCCCCCTGGGTAAGGGTGGTAGTGGTGGTGGGCATCTGGCACCCCCATGGCTAAGGGTGGTAGTAGTGGTAGGCATCCAGCCCCCTGGGTAAGGGTGGTAGTAGTGGTGGGCATCTGGCACCCCCATGGCTAAGGGTGGTAGTAGTGGTTGGCATCCAGCCCCCCCTGGGTAGGGGTGGTAGTGGTGGTGCGCATCCAGGGCCCTGTGTGCATATGTGGCATTGGTGATGGGCATCCCGCCCCTATGGTGCTGCTGTTGCTGGTGTAAGTAAATTCTGCATCCCTCTGTGTGTGTGTGATGTGTCGCGTACGTGTTGTATGTTTTTGTGGTTGGTGTCTGACTTACCTTCTGCGCCGTACGCGTCCGTGCCTGTTCCGGTAGTAAATGTAGAATATTGGTAGGATCGGGAAGAAGGGATTCATGGTTGGTTCGTGTCGTTCGTCTTTCTCGTTGCTTCGCGTCGTCCTGCGTCGCTGGCGTGTTCGCCTCGTAGCCGTGGATCGTGTTGTGGCGCGAATCGGAGCTTATGTGCGCCTCTCCCGGAAGCTTTGACGTGCTGGACGTAGCGACGGGTTCGGCGCGTACGGAGCGCATCGTACTTGTTCGGCCGGACGGGGCTGCATTTTCCCTTCCGTGCGACTCGATTCTGCGTTTCCGGATTCGCCTCGGTCGGAGAACAGGACCTGGATTGGGTGAGTACGACTCGGCCGGATTCTGTGCTGTTGTGCGCATCGTACTTACTCGTTCGGAATGATGTACGGATCGGTCGGAAACAGGCATTCGCATGGCTTTTTTCCCGACCGAATGGTATTGTGTGCGCCTCCGACCGAGATCGGAATCGGCCCCTGAGTCTGTTATTATTTTATTTAGTATAGATGTATAGATAAGTACTAATTATTGTTAGCAACTGAATCAACTCTAGGTCCGATCACCACAATTTATTTGTAGGGAGAAATGCAGGTTCAAAGGTGTATTTAGTGTGTTAGGAATAAACTTGCATCACACTGAACCCCAGCGTGAAGGGATTAAGTTACGGTAGTGTATATGGGCCTGTGTGTGAAAATTATCGATCCCTGATCGCTGGATCAATGTCATAATGACAAATATGAACTATAAAACTTTGTTGATCAGGAGGAGGAGGAAAGCATATGCCTAAGCTCAGTCGACCTCCGTTTCACTTTCCATGCCTCCAACCTGCCTGCTGGACTTACTTTTATGCCCCTTGCTTTTTGCCCTTGCTGATGAACTTGCCTAGTGGACGATTTGGAGCAGTTTGGTGAGAAACCAGACTCAACCTTATTTTTTTTTTTTTTAGTCCTCATATCACCTTTACTGCAGAAACCGGCTGCTTCGATTAATGCTTTCCAACCCTCTGCCTACTGCTTACTTTCTCTGGCCCTTGCCACGCCAGTCCAAACTAGATACCTGGTTTCTGGCTGCACCCAGGTGTAATCATAGGACCACTCATTAAATTACTATTTAAACCCTCATGCCATTCCATCTTTGAAAAGCAGCCCAAGTCTTATTTTGCTGCCCCTCCGGATCCAAAGTCCATATCCATTTGGCAATAATATCTTACAACTTGAAGCCAATCCACAGCTCTTGGAGGAGATGGATCTGTCCAATTTTTACAAATCTCCCTCCTAGCTAATGGCATCAAGTAGAAAAGCAACGCCTGTAGCAATTTGATCTGCAATTTTTTATGGGAGCTTTCAACTCCCAATAAAACTGTAGTTAGGCTTAACGTTATGTTCACCCCAAAGATGTCGCCGAACACATCCTCGGCATCCCACTAATAAGCCTTTATCTCTGGGCATATAAAAAAGACATGTTGATCATCAGCTCTTGAAAGACCACACCTACTACATCTGGGGGTGGGCTCTTGTACAAATTTTGCTATCTTCTGAGGGGTCGTATACAATCTATTAATAGTGAAAACAAGGTTACGTTTAAGATTAGCTGGTTTTACCACTGAATAGAGTAATTTTAGGGAAGTTTGCCATACTATTTGAGGCCCAGTCCTGTGTATACCTTCTTCCCAAACAGAATGTGGCCCCTTCAGTTACCAGTCCTCAGCGTCATGCAGCTTCCAATACCATACAGCGACCTCTTTGGCCCTTGGAGAGACATCCTGCAATATAGCCTCGAACTCCCACGCCTCTCCTATCTCCTGAGAATTGACCGCAAACCAAGATGACAGCTGCACAAACTTAAATCTAGAAAGAGAGTTGTGAGTCTTTGCCGCTAAGACTTCCAATTGTACTATACCATGTGCCGTTAATAACTCTCCCCAAACTACAATCCCTGTTCTCTATAGTGGGACACTCAAACCATCTTTCAAAAACTCTAGGGTACCCGGAGAATCCCAGATCGGTGCAAAATCTGAAAAATAACCCATGCCCATTATCCCCTTCACTCAAAGACAAAGGCACAAAGCGGCCTTCAAAACCTTCAACCAGACCTTTTTGAAGAATTTTTTTGCCCCAAATGTATACAAAAATCCTTCAGAGCCCCACTCCCTTACCATCTCACTCAAAACAGCCCCCCATGTTGAAGCCACCCAGGGAACTATCATCCAATAAGCATCCTGCAGTTTTTAAACTGAAAAGCCATACAATAAAGCTTTAAATCTGGGAGAGCTAAGCCACCCCTTTTCAAGCCTACACCTCAATTGTTTCCATGCCAGCCTTGCCCCTCTAGATACCCATATAAAGCTTGCTATTTTCCCTGAATCTTATGTATTATGAGTCCTGGGAATGTCAAAGGAATACAGTTAAAGAGATATGTCAATTTAGGTAATATCATCATCTTAATCAAATTAACTTGCCCATATATTGTCAAGGGAAGGTTCCAACATCTAATGAGATAAGCATCTACCTCCTTTGCCACCCTCTCCAAATTATACTGTGGAATTGTCTCAAGTGGATTTAAGACTGTAATGCCAAGGTATCTGATCTCTGCTTGAGTTTCCCCCTTCCATTCCATTCTGATCAGGATGAATAAGCTGAGGGACAAGTTTGGCCAGTCTCCCTGCCAAAATACTTGTAAATACCTTATATTCCCCATTTAGGAGAGATATCGGTCGATATGAATCAGCCTTCCTAGGGTCCTTTGCCGGTTATAAAATCAGAACAACCGTGGCCCACTTCCATTAATCAAGGGTCCGTGCCTTCCCCTGATATATCAAGTTAAACAAAGTCTCCCAGACTGGAACTACTTCCTCTCTTAAGAGCTTATATAATTCTGAGGGAATAGCGTCTGGGCCTGCCGCCTTCCCGTTCTTGATACGCACCAGAAACCCTCTAATTTCCTCCTGAGTTTTCGGCGGTTCCATACACTCCTTCCTCTGAAAGCTCAGGGAGGCTTACACCTCCCAGCCACTCTCTGCGTCTATGAGGCTCCGGGGATCTCTTCCATATAGAGTGTGGAAAAAAGGGAGACCAGGTGACTCTGCGTATCTTCTACTTTATTTGTAACCTCTCCCTAGGGGCTTACTACCATCTCCTTTATCATGTTCCTAGATCTCTCCACTCTCGCCTTCCATGCCAGTAGGGCCCCCGCTCGCTCCCCATACTCAAAATGCCTCATGCTGTCAGCTTGCCACCTTTCCTACACTTGGAATCCAACTTGATTTTGTAATTTAACAGCGCCTCTTCTAGCTGTTTTGATACAGTTTCCTTATCCCCCAATCCACCCAGCTTTTGTAAGGCAGCCTCCAGATACCCGACCTCTTGCTCTAATTTAACCAATTCTGCCCACTCCTCCCTATTTTTTAGATATACCTGACTTTTCAGAACCCCCCCGAATACATATTTTAAATGCAGACTTGAACTTCCTGATCTCGGCCCCATTCCCCGCTCTGCCATTCTCATGGACTTTTTCCCCCAATGGACTTTAACTTGATCCCCTTGCCCATGCTAAGAGAACCTTTGAGAACCACCCTCTTGCTTTGTTGGTGGTAGAAATTGTTTTGTTTCCAAAAATCATCCTCTTTATGGATTTTTTTAAATTTAGGGATAGATTATTTTAACTAGATGTGTGGTTTTATATTTCTAACTGTAGATTCATGACTGAGCTACTTAAAATGTTTCTTATATGCATTGATTTTGGATCTTTAACAATAACCAAATTATCTAAAGTTGTCTGAATCTTATTGTGTCTAATGCTCTTTCCGTATAAACTGTGTTTTTTTTTTTTTTTTTTGTCCTCATGCCACCATAGTTTGCAATGTCTAGCCAGCCTATCGACCTGTACCGCCCCCGGCTGTTTGCAATATCTTAATAGTCCTGCGTACCAGCCCTCCCAGTTTCCTGGTTGCTAGGTCCACGCAGGTGTAATCATAGGACTCCAGAGCATTTTAGGTTCTGATGGTACCATTCCAATTTAAGAAATCATCCCATAACTCAGAGTGTGCACTGTTTTGTAGTCCTATGTCCATTTTGCAGATAAATTTTACCACCTGGAGCCATTCCATCCCTAGCGGCGGTACAGCGTCTATCCATTTCCTACATATTTCTCTCCTGGCGAGAAGAATCAAGTAAAACAGTAAGGCCTGCCTATTCATTTGTAAGGGTGCAACCCGGTTCTCCTCCAACCCCATCATAACCAACATTGAACTAATTTTTATATTGGAGCAGAGGATTTCATTTATTACTTTCTCCACAAACAACCAATAATCCTGAATCGAGGGGCATTCAAAGAACATGTGCAGATCGTCCGCACTCAGCGTTCCGCATCTATGGCATCTTGGGGCTACTGCTGTTACGAATTTAGCCAGTTTCCTCGGTGTCCAATATAGTCTGTTAGCTGTAAAAAAGTGGTTCCTTTTCAGATTTGCTGGCTTAACCACTTTATAAAGCAATTTGAAAGAGAGTTGCCACATTCGCTGTGGTTTTGACAGCTGTATACCACCTGCCCAGACCTCATATGGTGCTTTCAACTTCTTTTCTTCTGATATCACCAAGGTCTGGTACCAGACAGATACTTCTTTCTTTTTCGGGGCCTCATTCTGTATTTCCTTTTCAAAGTCCCAGGTGCCTCCTCCAATCTCTCCCCTATTTGCCTCCCCCAGGATAACAACTGTAGATATTTAAACCTTGAGAGGGACCCCCTGTCTTAGCTGTCAAGGTTTCCCATGGGACCACCTCTTTCAACACCATGAGATCCCCCATCGCTCAATCCCTGCTCTCTTTAGGGGAATGCTAAGCTAATCCTGCAGACATTCTGGCGTACCTGGTGAGTCCCATATTGGTGCTCCATCTGAGTAGTACCCCATTCCCTGTATTTTTCCTTATCCCTACCCAAAGGATAAGTGCTGCCTTTAGAATCTTCAGTCTGACTTTGTATAAACTGTGCTTATTTTAAATGTATAACAGAGATAATTACAGATGGTTTTCATAACATCAGGTTCTTTTGCTCTTGTTTTATGTAGCCACAGCAGAGGTTTTGGTTTCTATGATTCTTGTTAGACTAATCTTCTTTAGGAGGTTCGGTCTACCAATTGCAATACTTTATTTCTACAGCATGGTTTTTGAAGTAACATACTAGAACCTGATCACCAATTTGTGAGTTGGCTACCAAATAATGGTACTCATCGGGTAGCTGACAGTTGGACATACTGTTTCCTCACCCCTCACTATGACAGAGAAAGGTCCATCGGAGGACCATCACCTCTGAAGTGATGTATTGGAGCCGAGTAAAAAGCCTACCCGTATGGAACCAGAAAGAGTGTTAAGTTTATGTTTGTAAGTGTATTGGCTTCACTGGAACATGTTCAAATTAAAAGCAGCTGAAAATGCAGAAATTAACCCCATCTGTTAACTTAAACAATAGTCCGATCTGTAATATTCACCTGGTCCCTGAGACTCCAGTAGGCTCTCTGGTGGAGGTGAATTGACTCCTAAGGAACTAAAAGAAGTGCAGAGAACTTAAATTTACTATCTTATCCAATTGCTAAATTTATTAAGCAACATCTCAAAACATTATACCAACAAACACTGTATGTTAGTAGGAGATTTTAACACAAGCTTAAAACCAGTTGCCTAGGTCCATGACCTAACAAAGGAGGAAGATGAGTATTGGTGAATTCCTGCGTCAGCTCTCCTAAGTTTAAACATCTGGTGTGTCGGCCTTCCAGCTTGCCGATTTGACAATGCAACGCGGCATTCATACATCCAATGTTAGCTTTCCATCTGATATCCTTGCTTCTTACACTTTTAAAATAGGCATCTTCAGTAGTACTATTGACTTTTTCATGCTGGACCTTTGAATTTGGGAAAAATTATGGATATGGTAGTACTCCCTAGACTAGAGAGCGATCATGAACCATTGATACTAACATTAAAAGCTGATTTATTTAAAGACCAAGCACACTCCTAATTCTGGTGCGGACTCTCTTTGCTATCTCAATTAAATTTCTAGACCCATCCTTCTTCTATCCCTCCACTATTCCTTTTACAATTCAATAACAAACTAACATGTCCACCGCTCAAATCAAATTAATTTCATATTTTCCTACACTAATTCACCACTAATCCTTTTTGGGTTCCAGAGTAGCCTGCTACTTGTCGAAAGGTGCTACAATACCTCATCAGGGGAGCAAGCACTTTATAAATGCAAACCCTTCCCTCTTCCATCCCTCCACTATCCTTTTCAATCTAAATAACAGACTAACATGTCCACCGCTCAAATTAATTTCATACTTCCCTAGACTAATTCACCACTAATCCTTTTCTGGTTCCCGAGTAGCAGGCTACTCACTGAAAAATGCTCCAACACCTCATCAGGAGTAGCAAGCGCTATATAAATGCAAACCTTTTCCTCTTCTACCCCTCCACTATCCTTCTCAATCTAAAGAACAGAATACCATATCCACAGCTCAAATTAATTTCATATTTCACTATACTAATTCACCACTAATCCTTTTTGGGTTTCGGAGTAGCGTGCTACTTGCCAAAAAAACGCTTTGACACCTTGTCATGGGTAGTAAGCGCTATATAAATGCAATTACAATACAATAATTGTAGGATTACTAATGGATGAAATTGATTTCTTCACCCAAGAATATAACTGGCATATACAAAACCTTTATCCCAGTACTTGAGCGTTTTTGCTTCTATCCACAACCCTAATTCCTCTACTTATGGAGGACCATGAAAGCATTTTTGACCATTTGACGAACCATCCCTTTGCTGGGGATTTTAGGCCAGACCATTCCATCCACAAATCTGATGGATGGCTTAACATCAGATGCAGAATAACAAAACAAAATGATCTATTTCTTGCAGCCAAAAAGGGTGACAAGATGGAAATAACTAAAGCAATGGCAGAGCACAAAGCGATTCAAAAACAAACTAAAAGAGCGTGAAAAAAACAAGGTTTGGGAAGATTTGCTGAAAGCCGCCCAAGTTCACAATTTTAAAGCTTTCTGGCACATCACATGGTGGGGGAAATGAAACAATGAGGCCTGATGTACATACACAGCTATGCAAGTGGGTATAGTACTTTACTGAGCTGTATGAAGTATCTCCTCAAGATTCTCAAACATTTTTTTCTTGATTCAGGAACTTTGGGTTTACTAATGAAGATGCTACTATTACAGTCTCTTTCTTTAACTGACACCATGTAGGCCATTAAAGCCGAAAAACCTGGCAATGCACCTCGTCTGGACAAAGTCCCTTGTGCTTGTCCTATTCCGAATCTAAAATATGGGGCCCATATATTAATAAAATCTCAAATGCCATAGCAGCTCGAACACCCATCCTTGATAAATGGAGTGGTGCTGAGATTATTCATAGCTATAAAAAGGGCTTCCAAAGCCACCCAGGGAACTATCGTCCAATAAGTTTAATTGATAATCTCAAAAACATATCTAGCAAACAGGGTTTGAACAAACTGTCATTAAGGGTGGAGGAAAATCAGGCACTGTCCCAGTTTCAGGTGGGGTTTAGGTCAAAGGTAAATGCTGTAGATCATGTCTTTAGTTTCCTGTTGATTAAATAGAAAATTAGTGACATAAACCCTGGTCACTTTTATATAGCCTTTGTAGATCTTAGGGCTACCTTCGACCCTATCTCCAAATTCAACCTATGGGAAGTGCTCATTAATCTAGGAGTTCCAGCAAATTTACTCCACATAATAATACCACTATACACTGAAAATATTGCCCAGGTTCGGTGGACTGTGAATGGATAATTAACTGAGAGAATAAAAATCAATAGCGGAGCCACGTAGGGCTGCGTCCTTGCCCCAACACTTTTCTCGTTATTTATGAATAGATATGTTGACTTCATGCTAAACTGCGCAAATGATTCTCTCTGCATTGCAGAAAAAAGGTTCCTGCATTTCTGTTCGCGGATGACACACTACTGCTATCTAAAACCCCAATGGGTCTTAAAACTCTTTTGGCAAGGTTTTTTAGTTCTGTGCTGAACTTAGGCTTGAAATCAATGTCTTCAAATCAAAATATATAATGTTTAATCCATGTAGGTTTGTTTATGAGCTTGATAAGCACAAATGTTTTTTTTCTTGGAAGGGTCCATAATTTTGTCAACCCGTGAATTATACTTTCTGATTCTCATTGTTGGTCGTCCCACTTAGCCAAATGTGAACTACTCTTGAACCATAGAACAGATGCCATACTTAAATTTGCCAGTCGGTCTTCTATTTATTTTTATTTCACATGCTTTAGAAATCTACAGGGTGAAGGCTATTAGTGAAGTTCAATCCTTTATGGCTCAGAGCTTTGGGGTCATGGTAAAGTTGCACCATTGGCTAAGAGGGAAAATAAATGTATTAAATCACTATTCCGACTGCCCCAACAATCCCCTTCAGACTGGATTGTGTTCTAAAACATATCTCTTTCATTGTTAACCTGAAGCCACTCCTATATTGGATTAGAATGTGGATGGTAGAAGAACTAAACTCCTACAGAGAAGCATTAAAAGATGTAATGAACAGACATGCTGCTCTTAAAATCACATGGTTCGTTTATGTAAAAACAAGTTTGTATGCTCTAGAATTGGGTCTGACCCTACATTGATCCCACAAGATAGTTTCAAAATATTGAAGACTACATATTCCTCAACGGCCCCCAGCGCCTGGATACCCTTAGGGGTGATAAGTTCGCACTTTACAAATCTGGAATTATTATTTGAGGCTTTTCTCGACTATATTAGTTCCCCCAAAACAAAGGCTTTGTTTACTAAATTTAGATATGGTATTCTCCTGTTGGCAACTTTTAATTCCAAATGCCCAACCAACAAGTAAAGTTCTGCTCTGTGCCCGGCTTTTAATTGTTTGCGAGAGAACAAAGAACATGTTTCATTTTTCTGTGGGGCCTGTGTAAAATCAAGACACAAATGGATTACTCCCCCTATGCTGGCTCTTGGAAATCTTACAGCGGAGGGCGGCCGTGAGAATTTATAAACAAGCATTTGCAATGCAATAGGTCTCCAATTTATGCGAGACCTATTGAAATGCCAATGGTGCAACTTGGCACCATGGACAAAGGGAGGGTGGGGGGGAGAAGGCACGGACATCAGTAGGGAGAGAGGGAGGGCGGGGGGGAGAAGGCACGGACAACAGGAGGGCGGGCAGGCGGGGGTGGGGGAGAAGAGGAGAGGAGAAGGCACGGACAAAGCTGCATGACGCCACGTGTGCACAAAGGAAACAGTACATGCCCCGTGTAACAACCAAGTAAAGGGGCCAGTAGCCATGGGAGGATACAAATGACGACATGGCTGTAGTAAGGAGGGACTAACAAGCCTCATAATGAATCAGAAGCCAGCATTTACAAAGGACAAACACACAAGCCAATGAAAAATAAGGGCGGGGAGTGGGCGAAGCTTCTCTCCGTTCTCAACTACCACAGCTCTTCGGAGAGCAGCGCTTGCGCGCTGGCTCATGCTCAACCTAAAAAGACTACAATGTGTGTGTGGTATTTGCAGTATTTGCGGTATTTGGCATACAAGAATGAAATTTGTTCAGAATGAAATTTGTTCAGTGTTGAAGAAGGTAACTTGTTTTAATGATTGTATGTGTTTTATACTGAATTCTTTGTATTAGTTGGTAATGTTTTATTGTTCCTGTTTTACTGTGTTGAAGGCTCTGGAGCTAACAAATAAATTATTAAAAACAATATGTTTGTTTTAAACAAATCAAAGAGAATTCAAGTGATTACCTTAATTTTGTCTCTGTGGTTAGTAATGTATTTTTTAACTGCTGAGTACTGCAGAATATCCATGAGCATTATATGGCGTGTTACTTTCGGAGTTCATCCTTTGGGCTGCAAAGTGGTTTTTTGGGACATGGTGAGTGCAATACAAATCAATTCACAAATAAATAAATCTGTGAGACCATATACCTTAAAAATAAGACTGCACATTCCACTTAAGTAACAATGCAGAAAATGTTACTTCAGCAGAAGACTAGGCTCTCAGTGTAACGTGCATAGCTGTAGAGTAATTTCTACAAAGAATAAGGAAAAAGCGGTTTCTAACGGAGACTGCAAAATATGTCTATTTTCTGCAAGATACATACATTACCAGGCTGAGGCATAGAATAATGAAGATTTGTCAGGCAGGTAGGGCATATTTCATATAAACAAGTTTATTTGTGAGCAGGGAAATAACAATTGAATATATCCACCTATTTAGCATGTGAACTAACACACTAGTCAGCAGTGCTTAGTTTGTAGGAGAATAAATCCCAGGGCCAAAGTCCTGCTATAAATATTGGGGGTACTGAATATCTAGGTTGCCTAGTCTTGATTCCATGGCATGCCTGTTTTATTATTGACCACCACACACTTCCTGCTTTGTTAACTCACTCTTGCTGGCTCTTTCTCATCTTTGCTTTCTAACATTGTCACTGTTTTTCGTCTTTCTCTTCCTCTTTTATTCAGTGTTGGTTTGTGTTTTATTCTTTTGCTCTGGGTGAAAGTCTAATGAGAAAATATAAGTGCTGGTCCCCAAAAATAAGTGCTGGTCACCCCCATAGGTTCAAATTAAGCACTGCTGGTCAGTAATTTATATACGCAGTGGTCTGTTTAATTAGGTACAGATGGCCATGATATATGAAGCTCTCCCTGTTCCTAAAGATGTTGGTGTTACCTTTAGTTCTAGGAGTTCTAGGTTACTCTACATACCACGAGATTACTTAAAAAATGTTGTTGGTAACAAATGAGTCTACCCAACAGATCTAAGAGAGCTCACATCCTTCTAGGAGGTGAAAACCGAAAACATAAATAAGGGGTCTTACTTAGGAGAGCCAAATATCTTTGGGCCATTAGGGTACATTACTTAATCAGAATATATATATATATATATATATATATATATATATATATATATATATATATATATATATATATATATATATATATATATATATATGTATATATATATATATATATTTTACCTACTGGCAGTTGCCAGTAGGTAGTTATAGTTAGTACCTAGTTTCCATAGGAAAAGCGTTTTTTGATTTGCCAATATCTTTGGCGCCGTTTGACGAATCTTTGTGCAATTTTCAAAACTAATGGGGCGCTGTAGTCAGCTCCTGTCTTGAAAGTTTAGGGGTGATTGGTCAAGTGGGGGCCGAGAAAAAAGGGGAGTCCCAAAACGCATTTTCCCAATGTTAATTTCCATAGGAACTTTTGTTGCGGCTACAGCCCGAACTGTTGAACGGAATTACACCAAATTTGGCAAAGAGGTAGCTCTTGGTCCAGAGTGCACTCTTTGCTTTAAATGGTGTAAATCCGTTCAGGAGTTACTGAGAAATTTAAAAATAAAAAATATCGATATCTGAGCACCAAGGAGGATTTGTGAACCCTCCCGAGCACGAGCTGACTTCTGATTGGCTGCCAACACTCCAAACCAGGAAGTGTTGGCAGCCATCTTGTGACTCGGTAAAACCGAGTGACTCGGGTCACAAGACAGTAAAGAAAAGATTTTTTTTAAAAAGAAAAGGGGGCAGGGTAGAAACACCCTGACCCCCTAGGCCTGCTCAGGCGGTCCCACAAGGACCCCCAGGGCCAAAAAAAGCATTTTTATTTTTTAAAAATCGGCCGAATTCATGCTGGGTGCGCGACTCCAGACCATAAAATTTAAAAAAAACAAAGCGTGGGCTCCCGCGCTTCATTTTCTATAAGCCCCTGGGTGGGCCAGGTCCCGGGGGCAATGTGCAATAAATTAGCGGGGGCCAGCGGGGGCCCCTGCAGCCCCAGGGACCGCCACCTCCCCGAGGCTTCATCCATTATGTGCAGGGTTACGCAGCCCCCCCGCAGCCCCGGGGACCGCCACCTCCCCGGGGCTTGTAAACAAAATGTGTGGGGGGGCTCCTGCTGGACCGCCACCTCCCCGGGGCATTGTTCATTATGGGCGGGGGGCCTTGTGGGCCCCCCAAGCCCCGGGGACCGCCACCTCCCCGGGGCTTAAATTTAAATTATAAAGTGGGGGGCTCCTACCCCCCCACACTACCCCGGGTACCACCACCTCCCCTGGGCACTAATTATTCAAATACGGGGGTCCGTTGCAGACCCCTGGGCCCCGGGGACCACCAACTCCCTGGGACTATTTTGACAAAAGGAGTGGGCCGTGCGGGCCCCCTCCTGGAGCCCTCCATGGCCCTGGGGACCGCCACCACCCCCAGGGACGGCTCCTGCAATGTCCCGGGGTGCCCACCCTCGGGACATTGCCATTTGCTATGGCAGGGCGGGAGCATGGCTCCCACCCTGCCATAGCAAACACTGCTTTGCTTCTTGGAAGCGAGAGCAGAAACCTGCTCTCGTTTCCAAGAAGCAAAGTAGAGTAGCTTTAGGCAAGGGAGCTGCATGTTAGCAGCTCCCCTTGCCCAAAAGCAATGCCGGCTCCCGCAGGAGGCGGGGAGCCGGCTGGGACTGTGGGGGCATTGGGGCTCCCCCCACGGTCCCCAACACTGATGCCAAGCCCCGGGGATGGGGTCCCCGGGGCCAGAAGTGGCCCGGGAGGGGGGCCACTCGGCCCCCCTCCCCTTTAGTTTAATTAATAATTTTTTTTTTTAAATGGAAGGCCGGCCCCGGGGGATGGGGTCCCTGGGGCCATAATTGGCCTGAGAAGGGGGGCCACGCGGCCCCCCCTCCAAAAATTGTTTTAAAAAATAAGAAGGCTGGCCAGGCCCCGGTGGATGGGGTCCCCAGGGCCATAATTGGCCTCAGGAGGGGGGCTGCGCGACCCCCCTCCAAAAAAAAAAAAAAAATGTAAAAGCTGGCCAGGCCCCAGGGGATGGGGTCCTGGGGGCCAGAAGTGGCCCAGGGAAGGGGGGCCATGCGGTCCCCTCCCGGATATTTAATTATTTAAAAAAAGAAAAGCCAGCATCTCGCCGGAGGCCCCGCCCCGTCCCTGTACCACCCTGCAAACGCGCCTCCTGGCGCGTTCTAAGTTGGGGGATTAAGTCCCCTTGAATCCTGAGGGTCCCTGGGGGCCAACTAGCCCACCAGGTACCTCCAGTAAGCCCCACACAGCTGGATTGCTGAGAGTGGTCCGAGGCCATGCCCCCTTTTGACACCACTCTGCAAACGCGCCTCCTGGTGCACTGCTGCTCAGGGGATGAAGTCCACTTTAGTCCTGAGGTCCTCAGGACACAAGAGGACCTCATTGCCCCACCAGCAGTGCGCCAGGAAGCGCGTTTGCAGAGTGGTGTAAATAGGGGGCGTGGCCTCGGACCACTCTCAGCAATCCAGCTGTGTGGGACTTACTGGAGGTACCTGGTGGGCTAGTTGGCCCCTAGGGACCCTCAGGATTCAAGGGACATAATCCCCCAACCCAGAACGCGCCAGGAGGCACGTTTGCAGAGTGGTGGAGAAAGGGGGCGTGGCCTGTGTCTACCTTTCAGCAATCCCACTATCTGGGACATACTGGAGGTATCAGGTAGGCTAGTTGGCCCCTAAGGACCCCCAGCAGCGAAGGGGACTTCAATCCTCATCCAAGAGCGTGCCAGGAAGTGCGTTTGCAGAGTGGTGGGGAAAGGGGGTGTCGCCTGCTATGAAAACTTAGCAATCCTGCTGTGTGGGACTTACTGGAGGTAATAGGAGGGGTAATTGGCCCCCAAGGTGAACCTTGGGGGCCAACTACCCCTCCTGTTACCTCCAGTAGGTCCAATTGAAAAAAGGTTGCCTAAGGCAAGGCGATGAACCAGAGCTAATATGGACAAAGAAACCAAATATGAACAGGATGCTATAAACACAGTCAACAATGACATTCAAAGGTTGGATGTTCAATCATTTAATTTATAGAAAATGGTCAAATATTTTATATAAACATTTTTCTGTATATATTTAAAATACATTTCTTGGCATCAATTGATAATCGTTTACTAAAATTACATAACAATGCTAACCAAGTAATGCAATCGTTGTTGTTGTGGTTGCTCTCTGTGGTACAATATATGAACTGAGTTGATCTAAGCGTAGTTAACAATGGAGTTTGTTTAAAAGTCTATAATAGATAACGCACAAAAACATTTGAATGTACTGGCGGTCAATTATACACACACACTGGCGGTCAATTATACACACACTCAATGTATTTAGACAGAGGTTCTGTCACTCTTAAGAATTAAATACAACTGCTCTTTGGAGACAGACTATGTGATAGCAGAGAGGGAGGCCCTTGATAGATTCAGGGAAAAGGGGTATTCCAGTACAACATTGAAAGAGGTTAGTAGAAAAGTCCATAAGAAAGAAAGGATGGACTTATTCATATCAAAGCAAAGAAACAGAAGGGAAATGGACATAGATGATAAAGTAAGACTAATCCTGACTTTTTAGAACAATTCTAAGCAAATCCGCAAGATAGTGAAAAAGCATTGGGGCATTCTCCAGACAGATGTGACATTGGGAAAAATGCTACCAGAAAAACCAGCTATAACACACAGGAAAGGTGTGTCCCTTAAGGACATGTTAGTGCATAGTCACTGTGTAGAGAAACCTCTGAAAAAGACAGAAGTTGTGGGATTTTATCCTTGCACTAAATGCAAAGCGTGCAAACATAGCACTAAAGTGAGGGATTACGAAGTCCCAGGTAGAACAGAAAAATCTATAATCAAGAAAATACTCAATTGTAACACGGACTTCGTAGTCTATTGATTAGTTTGCCCATGTGGGAAACTATCCGTGGGCAGCACAGTGCATGCTGCAAAGAAGTGGGTCCTAGAACATGCAAGGGTAATCACGAATCGGGACAACACCTATCCAGTAGAGAGGCACTTCACAGAATATCATCAGAGCAAATGTGACAGACTGAGATTTTTCTGTGTAGATCAGGTAACGCAGAGAGAGGGAGGTGGAGACCGAGTAAAATCGCTGAGGCAATTGGAGTCCAAGTATATAATCAAATTGGGAACCAAGGTACCAGTAGGTACCGAAGAAGAATTATGGGTACACATAGGATGAACCCAGACAATGAACCCACTGGAGACAAACCATGAACCCTATGCTGGAGATTCTCAGGCGTAGAACTAGGACCAGCAATAGAGACAGGGTCTCCGTATGTGGAGGGGGTAACAGGGTACAATAGCAATAGGCAGCAGAAGATATTAAGTTGGAACAGGATAAGGAAGATCACACTCCGGAGATAATATAGAGTAAAGATAGTAGGCCCATTTAGGGCTTCATGTTTTGAATTCAATATATAAGCATCACATGATGGGAGCCATCAGCAAATTGGAATCTATAAGGAGAAATAATAAAGACAAGCCATAAGTTTATTTAAGGTGGCAGGTTCATGCCGTCTGAGAGAGAACTGAATGACATGATGGGGCATTAGATCTATCTAGTATAGTACTGCAATACTCATCAGTCTCCTATATAATAGGGTCCCCCTATTTGGAACAGCAAGGGACTACATTGCTTACAATATCACCAATCTCCACTGTTTGAAGTACACCTGAAAGATGGCCAATATGTTATAACATGGCGGCCGCGATAGAGAACATGTGTTAACATTGACGGAGAAGAATGTGAGATGATTTTCCCTTTCAATATCTAGGGATTTTTTTGAACAGGTGTCAGAGTGCATTACGGGGGGTGGTCAGACTGAGGGGCCACGATAGAGGAAAGCATATGAAGCCCCTATAGCGCGATGGTAATTTCAAAAAGTTGCTTCCACCCATTTTAATGTCAAATGTATCTTTATTTTGTATCAACTTGGCTGTTGAATCCCAATAGTAATGGTCTGTTCCTTTTGATGAATTTGGGAAATGTAATGAATGCATTTGATTACTAGATTGCACAGTATGCATTTTAAGATGGCTGCGATGTTTACCAGATTAAATAATGGGCCAGCTAAGTCCTCTTTTATGCTACGTAAAATGCTCTGCTGACCAATAGAATGGCGATTTATAAGGGGGTCGTTCACTTTTACAAACTCACATCGACGAAGGCCAGGAGGACGAAACGCGTCTGTCAGTCTATTTTCACTTTGGGTTACCTGTAAAATAAAATAACAGAGAAATCAACTTGCCTGGAGTGCTCGGCGTCTCTTTCGTGGTACTTTGCATCCAACGCGAGTTCGCCCTCGCGTGTCAAGGCACCCGCTGCGAGGAGAGCGGCGGCTATTCAACAGAACCTGCACAGGGTAGAGATGAGCAAACAGCTGGAAGAAAAACAGACTCCCTTAGGCCAAACCATCTTAGAGATATGCCTTGTAGTAGGTTGGAGAAAATGGATAAGATGGAGACAACAATTGAACACGGGCTCCACAAATATCTGATGTAGTATGGTCCAAGCTTGCTTTGTCAACGCCAGGAGCATGATTCTCTCCAGAGTACTTAAGGCTATGGGTATGTTCTAGAGAATGTCTAAAAATTGATTACATAAATATTTATCAAACAGTGAAAATGGCTAGACAGGCACTCCTGTCCCAGCTGTGCTTCTTCCCCACTGCAAATCAGTCATTATTAGGCAAAACCTTTTTGTTTTGCTGACACCATGGAAGCTCCATGATAAATAAAGGTTGGAAGCCAAGCATGGTCGACCAGGCACTAGCTGGCCATGTGCTACGTGGTCATGGACTGACTTTGCCCTCCTAAGGCCCAAATCAATGGCAGCAACTTTACTTACAGAACACATTTTGGAAAATTCCTCGCAGGGTCTATATAAACAGTACCCTCTGTCCACTTCTCTTAAAAGCATACCATTCATTTTATCTGGGGCCATACTGGAGGGACTATGCACTGGTGTTCAGGAAAAAAAAAAAACTGGACACCATTTCTGATATGTGCATAATAAGGAATGGAGCAAATTTGCATTAGGACAAATTTAGAGCTAAGGTACTTCGGTACTGGTACCCAGTTTATACAGTAAAAAGTTTAAAATATATATATTTTCATCAGTGTTCAAATGTCTAAAATGGCAGGACTAGATTCACAAAAAAATCCCTCTATTCCATTCATAAATGGAAAAAATGCAAATATAGGGAGAAATCAATGAATTCTTTTTTAAGTTATTTATGAATTTGATTGTTTTTTTTAAACTTCTGTCACATATTAAAAGTTATTTATTAGCAAATTGTGCATCACTTAACATTTCACAATTGCCCTCCTCAGATTTTTGCCCTGGTGCAAATATATATCTGCAATATATTCTGAATTTTGTATTCTTCACAATTCAGGCAGCAAAAATAGCGCAAATAGATTTGCCGTATTTTTCTCCAACGTTGCCAAATATTTTAAATATGGCTCCTCCTGGTCTAGTTGATCCCTTTCAATCTTCATTAATTTGAAATAATCATTTTTAAATCACAGGACTACCTTTAAATTGAATTATACTAAAAAGGGATATATCCAAGTCAAAATTAATGTCATGAGCAAAAATAAATAATTTATGATTTTCATATCTGCCTTGTCCCTGTCATTTCCATAATTTAGTTTGTTCATAGTACTGACATAAGTCAGAGATGACAAAGGTAATCGCTCTGTTCATATTGTGATGACATACATCAACATTTCATGTCCACTTCTTGAAGCCATGCCTGTGCCACATCAAATTTCTAAAAAAAACTAAAATAAGTTAAGAACAAAACAAATTTAAAAAAAGAGACTTTTTAAAAACTGGTAGTGTAGAAAGTTTAAAAGATGCAATTATTTTATATAGAATTCTTTGACACTGACTTCCTTTCTCCCAACCCCAACCCCCAGGTTCCTTCACAAACCAATAGGGCCATTGCATGGCACACTCTAGAATAGAACAGCAATGTCAATGCGTAAATGCTTAAGACTAGATGTCAGACTTTTCTAGATGCTATATCCATCTTTTATATCTGGTCTAGAGGCAGCTGTAGCAATTTTACCAGCCACGTGGAAATAAAAAAAAATAATGTTTACTTGTGTAGAGGGTCTTTGAGCAACCCATTTATTGGTCAGTTCAATTGCCATTCAATTTTCACTTCTACCCACTACAGCCTACAGCATGGGCAATGGGACAACCCACTTCAGACATTATTTCTCTTGGACTGTGAGCGACAGCAATTTTCTAATCACATGTGCACATGTGCCTAAAAAGTAGTGCACTTAACTGCCGGGACTAGGAGGCTAGTACTTTATTCTGGCAATGTTTTTTCTTTCACTTATTTACGCTTTTTTTTTTAATTTTTAGTAATACTTGTTTGTTTCGCCTCTATCTTCCAGTTACAGTAACCTGAAGCACATAGTATCTTTTCTTTGCGCCAGAAAGAATTATATTTTCCTATTATGTTCATTAAGGCCAGACCTATTGCTTTCACCAATGCTTGTTTTATTTGAGAGCAGAACTCGCCCCAATTATCAGCGAGGGAGTAGCCTGGTTATGCTCCATTCATTTCACCAAGTCTGGAAACACGAAAACATTTCAACATCCAAACTTTATCTCCAGGAATGTACAGAGGTTCTTCAATGGATTCATAAAGCAGCTATAAATAATTGAATCTTTCAGCATATTTTATTAGAAAATAGACCACAAACAAATTGAGTTTATCAAGGGATCCTGTTTTTCTACATGAAAGGCCAGGATTAAAATGCATCGAATCATGCAAAATAGAAGGGGGCTGCTGTGCTAAATGCAGGCAGCAAAGCACGTACTGCAGCCTAATTCTGCACTCAATGCCCTATTCAATACTGCCAAGGACTTGTGTGCTGGGACCGACATTTCTACCACACTGTAATGCTTACACATTTAGGGTACATCTTTGACAGGAACATTGTGGAATTATTGGGACAATTGAATGGCATATTGAAAGAGGAAAGAAATTACACTCACAATAAAACATGTTTCTCACAAACTACATCCACAATAAAAAACAACCCCCCTTTATCTCAACCCAATTATTTTGCATTCAGAAGGAGTAATGTGCACATTAACATGGAAAAGCTCCTCCAATTTAGCTATCCCTATGAGTACAAATTTAAGAACAGTGTGTGACAGCTATGCTCCACTATTTTCCTGTTGGAGCAATATGCCCTGGTACGCCTAAAGCATGACATGGATGTTAGTAAGGAAGTGCTGGTAAACATTAACTCAGAGTACCTGTTTGCTCGCCCATTAACAGTTTTGTACCAATGCTGAGAAATGCAGGTACTCTCCCTTTAAAATTCAAGAAGTGCAGGTACTCATTTCCTGACAGTACCTACCCATTTAAAGCACTGATGGATCTTAAACATTAATAAATGTTCGCAGAACACCACATTAATAAACACAGTAGGGCACAGACAGGGGACTCAAGAAAATAAAAGAAAATTTGATATTCAAACTGCCTGCTGGAAAAGGTGGCTAGCAACAATCTACATAAATCGCACAGGCAAGAAACAACATCTAAAATAGAAAATCATCCTTCTGCAAATGCTCTTATTAGCATTGCAAATGCCAATTACATGTTTTCCAGGGCTTCATTTAAATTAGGTCTTCAAGTTCTGAAATGATTTTCTCCAAGTCAAAAGGTAGCGGCATGCTGGCATCATCCTCCCTCCAATAAGGATGGCACACAGGCTTCTGGTCGGTTGGTAAATTTCTGGCTATTTGAGACCGGCACCTAAAAAGAATCAAATCAAAAATTATTTGAGATAAATGATCTTCCTTGCATACAGTACTTTTGATATGACACAAATTTAGGTACACTTCGACAGTACTGCACAAACTTTTCGGTGGGATTCTGTGGGAGGGGTTGTAGAATGGAAAGATGTTGGAATGCCACAGGGAGTCTCCAATTAAAAATAAACTTGTGTATTAACTTCTTGTGAGGAGTAGTTACTGTGAGTAGGAGCTATTGTGTGCACCGTTGTTTTGTGTGCGATGTAATTCAGCAGCCATTTTGTGATTAGGTATTTAGCGTGCAAACCCTCCACAAGGCAAACAAACTGTGCATATTCCACAGACTGTCAGGTGCTTAGGCTGTGTTTTTCATGCTAACCTCTGTGCTGTGGGGAGATGGGCAGGGAGGGATTTCCTAGAAAGTCAATCATAAATAAAATTCAGTTACTGAAGCTTTTATGGTGAATTATTTTTTCATTATCTTCAGGGCTACTTAAGGCATGTGATTAAGCCATTATCAGATTTAAATGTTTGTGGGATTTCAACATATTACTATATTATTGAGAGAGGTTCAACTGAATTTGCTGAATTAGGGTCCAGGGATAGATTAAACAATATTACAGGAGCAGAATTGCCTTTCTAGCTTCCAGAGATTTACATGAATATCTCCCTGTGTAGCAGAAAGACACAATCAATAGAGATTTTTTAAAGGAGCATGCAAATAAAGATTAATAACTGCTACCTTTGCTAAAATGGCGCATTACAACAGAATATAAAAGGATGGTGGCTTTGATTAAATAAAATGTCAAAATGATGTTTCTTTTATTAAATGGATTTCTTATCCAAACCAATAAAGTTTAATTATTTTAGAGCTAGAAATAACACATTAACGTGGAAGCAGTAATGCGCTACGGAAAAGACAGCAAGGCTACTTAGCAGTCTAACAGGGAAGCATTAAAACACTTAGTAAATGGAAGTGAAACAAGCAGGCATCTTTCCAGGCATGGCAAAATAACATTATGACTGTAGTATTTTTCTATTATTTTTTACTTAATGCATGTTGCAGAGAATTGCAGATAATTATTACCCAATTCACTCCTGTCATTAGTGGGGCTGCCACATGGAGTAATGTCCTTAGCAACACCTTATGCAATTGTGGGTTTCTATGCAACAACCATATGCTTTGTTGGACTCGTAGTGTTAATTCAATTCAGTTGAGCCGAATGGACTAAAGTATGAGATAGAATTGTTCCTAAAAATAAAGTCTATGACTGCATTTGTACCCCATATGACATGAAGTAATGTTTTAACTTACATAGAGAACGGAAGTCAGTTCGCCTTATTAGGATCTCAAATCGATTAGATATAATTAGGGCTCCTGGTTTTATGATATTTTTGAACATTTCTGTATTTATCCATATTTATTTTTTGTCCATTTTATTGGTATTTATGCATATTTCTTTTGTGTTTTGAGGATAGATGGAGTCGTAAAATGGTATATTTCCGCATTTATTTTACTGATTAACTTGAACTCATACTTTGATGCCTGTCGCGTTTTAGCAAATTAAGCAGCCATTATAGTGAACATTACAGCCACAAGAAATATTAGCATTATCTACAAATATATGTTAGCTATGCCTGTATTGAAGGAAATCCCCTCCTATTTTTTACCTCCCTATGTTGTCTACCTACTCAGCTGTTGACCTGGAATTCATGAAGGACAGCTTGGAGAGTCACTCATAAGAAGCACAATTTACTTTATTTTTTTTTGAAAATCTTTTTATTAATAACGCTCGTGAGACCATACAATACATAAGAGTACCAATAAATCACAGTTGGAGATATTACACAGATCAACGTTAAACATGTCACGTGGGAGCAACAAGGACCAGGATAACACCCCCGTCATTCAGCCCACTACATCAACCTCAGAATTCCTGTACTTCCGCCAGGGCGCCCACACCTTCTTCCACTTATTGGTACACCCCTACTATTGTAAACAGTTTCCTCCGCTCTTTGGCACCAGTCTAGATCTCGCTTCCAGTCGTCCAATTGCGGGGGCATCCGCGCCCCCAGCACCGTGCGATATTGCGCTTTGCTACCCCTACCGCTAGGACCAGCCATATAGCCATATACCTCGGCCAATCAGTGTCACCTCTGATCATTAATAGCAGCCACTTCGGGTCCATAGGGACAGTCTTTCCCACTACACTAGTCAGAGTGTCCGTAACCTTCAGCCAAAAGGGGATAATCTCTGGACAATCCCACAAGATGTGGAAGAAGGTACCCTCCCTTGGCAACCCCGTACACACAGCGCTGTCTGACTCCTTCCCCAGGCGTACAGGTGTGTGCGTGGATAATAGGTGCGATGGAGGATTTTAAACTGCACCAGACGGAACCGTGAGCGTATTGCGATTTCCCTGGGACCCTGCAGCGCATCCTGCCAGTCATCATCGTCCAGGCTGCCAAGATCTCTAGTCCAGGCAGCTCTAAGATGTATCAGGGAGTCTGGCATATTATTTATTAATTTACGGTAAATGGTGGACGTGGGTTTCTCCTTAATGGGGTCCAGTAACAGCCTATCCTCCAGTGGGGAGTATTCCGGTATGACCAGACCACTATGTATGTGCGATCGCAGGGCATGCAGAAGCCGGAGATGGTGGTACCTCTGTGACTGATGGAGGTCATACTCCTTCTGGAGATATTCAAATGTACGGGGAGAGTCCCCCTTCCATAGTCGCCCAGGTACTCAATCCCTATCAGTTTCCACCCTCTAAAGCCCGTGAGCGTGGCCACCTCTCCCAACTGGTCGCCCAGCCATAAGGGGGTTCTCTCAGTCAGTTTTCCTGTCCACCCTAGGAGTTTGTTCGCCTCCCTCCAACACTGTATCACCACCCTGGTATGTTCTGGCCACCCCGGGTGTGACCGCCTAGCATACAGGAGGGGCTCACAATGACCCCCTGGCATAACCAACCTGTCCACCCTATATGCCGGTTCACCGCCATCAGTATATACCCAGTCATTGACCACCTGCAGCTGCGATGCCCAATAGTACAGTTTCACACCAGGGAGTGCTAGACCCCCGTCATAGACCCCCCTGTATAGCTTATGCAGCGCTATCCTCGGAGACCCCCCTTCCCATAGCAAGGTACGCAGGGAATTTACTTTATTTTTGTGCTTTTAAAAATAAATACAGACAGGAAACACATCGTTATCTGTCTGTATCTATCTGTAAAAATCAGTAAAAACTGTAACCTGGGAGCCTTAGATATAATCTTTCCACCTCTTACATATTCAGCTGAGGTTTGTCGAATGGTAGGTTATCACAAGGATTCCACGGCGCTTGCAACTAAAATACAATTGCGCAATCATCCAACACAACACAGAGACAGAACACCATACATAGATTCAATACAACATAGATATGCCTGATTGTTGGACATGCAGACATGATACACCACACAAACATCCACAGACAGAGCCATTTTAACAATTTAAGTAATACATTTGCAAAGGGTAAAACCCTCTGGCCACACCTCCTGACACCATAATAATACAGCAACAACTTATTGAATAGAATGCACACTTTACACTAACGGATTGGGTCAAGCCTTGGTGGATCAGGGCCAGCACTTGCCGCAAATCGATAACCGCCCTATACCCGCCCTTCTCTACGCGAATGATGCCGTACTGATGGCCCGAACGCAACTGGGGCTTCAAAGGGTGATGACAAGTTTTACTGTGTATTTGCAGAATCTGGGTCGTAGAATCAATATTTCAAAGACCTTTATTATGAAGTGCGGGAAAGGCAGCATATAATGTAGAGACATATATATAGATAATAAAAAGATTGAATTTACTAAGACATTCCCCTACTTAGGTATTCTTTTTTACCAGAAAGGGTCATGGTTCCAAGCAGTTAAAGCTAGGAAGTTCCTTTTTTTTTTTTTTAAAGCGACGGGCGCCTTAGCTAACTTTGCAAGGAAATTGGGTAGAAGATCCCCGGTAGCATTGCTACATATATATATCAGGCAAAATATGTTACCACTGCCATATATGGTGCAGGTCTGTAGGGTTATTGTGATCCTCACCACCTACAGCTGGTGGAGAATGCCTTTTAAGATTCTTGTTGGCTGCCCCATGCAGTACCTCTACCTATATATGTCATTCAGAATTGGGGATACCGTATATAACGGACCTAATAAAAATTCAACCAGTCCTTTGGTGGCATAGGATTTGGACCTCTACAAAAACCACATTTAACCAGAATAATATAAGAGACAGTCTCAAGCTTCAGCGGGTCTTAAATATCCCATGGTTTAAATGCATAAAAGATTTCATGAATGAACTTAGGCACCCAGAATATTATGAAGACCCCGGTTCCATAGTTTCCATCACCAGAAGAGATTTTAAAAGAAACTGTATGACGCTTTTAGAGACAAATAGACTGCTGAAATATTGAGACCAACGGTTCTGTACAACCAAAAGATACTGACCACTTTCACTATCCAGCCATATCTTAAAAACACTCTAGGTGCACATGAAAGATTCGTACTGACTCGCATTAGGCTTGGCATCTTCCACCGTTTAGCAAGTTTCCCTAACACAAATGATTGGTCAAAAACACAGACTAAATGTCCATGTGATGATACGTCTCAGCAATCAACATTGCACGTATTTTTATTTTGTAAATTTTATGAAATACAAAGAAGGAAGTGGATCTTGCAAATTTTAAGGTTGCTTGGTCTTAGACAATGTTGTCCTGCATTTCTATTACTGCAATTTTTAGATAATGAACATTTTACGAGGTCAATAGCATCCTTTTTAAAGAATGTAATTTAATGTAGAAAAACTATTTTAATATGAAATTTTTTAACATGCTTGAACAAAGTTTTAGCAAGTTTTCTGTTGTATGTGCTTTTATGATTTTCATGTAAGAAATCGAATGAAGCTTTTTATTGATTGATTGATTGAATACACACTAGCATTGGAATAGAAAACATTACCTAACCATATTATTACAGGATGGCCAAACAACAGTCTGCACTGGAAACTCCAAGACCACAAAAAAGGTCACCCAGACAGATTACAGGACATAGTAATTGCAAATGGTGGGCTATACAAATGCAACATGACATAAAACAATAAATTCAGACATCTCAGCAGGAAGATCGACCAAATTAATCAATCAATCAAAAACTTTCTTATGGTCCTCTGACCATAAAAGTGCAGTGTGCATTATAAAACATTACATACAAATTACAAAAAAGATGTAAAATCAACAATTAGAAAATACTCAGCCATTATACGAGGTTGTAATTGATTTTGATATCGGGCTAAAATGTAAGAAAAAACTTCCTATTATACAGATTGGAGCAATGGCAGCAAAAACCTCTATTGGACAACCAAAAGCATGGGCCATAGGTAGTCCCAGTAGATAAATAGTACTTGCTCAAAAGATTTTGAGACAAGCATCCAACAAAAAGTAATGCCAATGAATCAAACTGTGAGTAGGCATACAGAGGCTATGTGATCTAGTGACTTGCTACTAAATTCCTTATGTACCACCTACTCACAGAAACGAAGCTCTATAAAATAAGGCTCTAGGTTTCTGGCATTAGAACTAGAATATAAGGTGCCAAATGTATGATGTGCTGTTTTACTCAAATGATAAATGGAATACTTTGCGAGTGAAAAAACCTAAATCACAATGTACACAAGTGACATCGGAAGTTGCAGGTAGCTTGTGACTCAATGTCCATAAAACGCAAAATAGAGTTATAAACGGTAAATGGAGCCTCATTTTCTCAACCATGCAAATGTAGTTTGTCGAACAAAAGGGATCTACTGCCAGCTTCCATGTTGGTGTAGCCCAAAATATTGCATTATTAGCCAACTGTTACCAAATACTGACCATAACAAAAGGCAACTTGTTGGTTTGCCCAATGCTTGTTTTTAATGCAGACTCTGTCCAATTAATGGACAGAGGGCCTGATTTAGATAGTGGCTGACGGGTTACTCCGGCACAACGGTGACGGATATCCCGTCTGCCGAAATATAAATCCCATTATATCCTATGGGACGGAGTAACTTGTCTGCCATGATATAAATAAGGCCCAGAGTCTGCAGTATTTTGCAAATGAAGGGATGGAGGTCTGCTGTCCATTGCAGACATCCATTTCTCCATCCGCAAGGAATTACAGAGGATTTCTACAAATTCTGGGTAATGGTAATTTTGGGCCGAGCCGAATTTGCACATATGGCGCAGTGCAATAATGTTTCAGTCACATCACAGATCCTGTGCAAAAACAGAGTCTGCCATTTGACTCTGTTCTTCATACCCCAGTCCCATCAAGCTTCCCCATTTAGTCAAATTATGCAACCCTGGGAAAAGCACTTAATTTCTCTCTATCCTAGGCATCTGTTGTCTGTCTTGGTGACTAGGTGTCTGGTGTCTGTATCTGTCAAATGTGAAAGCACTTAGAAAGAAGCACTGGCAAAGCCAACAGGTCTGCTTTGGCTGCCTTCTGCCAGCCATTTGCCTATGTCAATGCTTGTTTTGTCATGGTTTTTGAAAAACTTTATTCTTGGGGAACCAAATGGGCCTTCATCAATCAAGCAAAAATAAAATGGCTCAAAAAGCCATTGTAGTAACTGGCACAAAAGGGAACTGCTAAGTGTGTGGATGTTCTCCTGTGGAAGAGCAGAATATTATTATTCACAATGAAGTTAGCCAATAGCTGAAGTGGGCTGATTCACTGCCACATGCTGATTCCTGTAGTGATCAGAAGAAAAATGCAAGTGCCACAACAACACACAAATGAATGAAGAGGGTTGGCTGAAAGCCTCCAAGTGTATCATGCACATACATTTAGTAAAATCAAAGGGTCTTGGCTAACACCAGACCTACACATTGACTAAACAAGGTTAGATACTGGTTGGTGTCTGAAGTGCCGAATATCTTCTATGTTCCTTTTATAAAGATATGCCAAAGAGGCAAAATGCATTTTTTATTGACCAGGTCAAGAATGGTGGGGTGGTGCTGGGAACCCCAGAAAGATGAGTGGTTCTATCCTTCAACCACTACTAAAAACATTATTTGGGGTGTAATTAGTAAGATATTGCAGAGTCCTCCTGAATTGTTCCACATGCTGTAAGTGGCTATGGTTGACTAATATTGCCACCTAAGATCTTTAAGTGATCAGACCGCCCTATGATTGGTGATGCCAATGATGTCAGAGATACAAAAACTCAAAAAAGCTGCCAGAAATTATATTATAGAATCATTTGCTGTGAGTGCCTTGCCAGATATCTGAGAGATGAACAGCCCCTCATGAACTCTGGAGTCAAACTGATGTGAGATCCTGCTTTGTGATGTTGTCAATGCCTTCTTGGATCATGGTAAAGTTCGCCCCAAGTTTAAGCAAATGATTGTGACATTGCGGCTCAAAACCCTCTGGATCAATCAGTCTCTCCCACTTCAAGTAAATGATGAGGAAAATGTGGCTAAAATACAGCTTCAACCACTTGCTCAAGAACTTGATATTTTGAATGTCTTTAAGCTGTTATAGATGTAGGTGAAGAGGGACCCACAATTTTGAGAACCCAAACCTTTACATCAACAGAACCCCCACAATTCAATGAATCAGAAACAGTGCTAAACCTCAATTTCATGTGGCAATGTGCCCCGAGGTAAGGCACCTCCCAAAACATAAAAAATATCAAAAATACAGTCAATTAAATAAAAGGGCCCACTCAATAACCGGGTTCTAGAGCAGCAGAATAGTTCTTTAAAATGCGGTACAAAATAATTGCCATGAAGGCTCTCAGCGAATAGAGCAATACAGGGAAGTGCAAAGTCAAAAGTATTTTAAATCCCAAGAGGGCAGCAAAATCAAGAGAGAAATGGACAGCATCCCTATTAGTATTCAGGAATGCTCTGGCTCACTCCAGTAATCAAGGGTTTTTTAGGTCTCGCCTGAGCCAGCGCTTAGCGCTGCTCTCGGCGAGAGTTTTAGTAAGCGGGTTTTGGAAGTGCAAACAGCAGTGGCTTTTGCTGGCGACCAGCTTGCGTTCACGCGAGCGTGCACCCGCGATCAGGCGCCATATGGCTTCCCTCGCCATCTGGCTTCCCACCCTGATAACTCACAGCGGCTTTTATCGCTCGCGATTACTTTCACGGCCGCGCGGCCGTGTCAGTTTCACGGCCGCGCGGCCAATGCTTGTTTTTGCAGCTTCAAAGTGCCGCACTTTAATTTTATTTAGGGCGCTGCGCTTTTTTCACTATTGCTTGCCGACCTCCATTTTTTTAAAATACTCAACTTTACATCAACGCGTCGCCGATTTTACAAGCGCTGCGTTTAATTTTATTTGCAGCTTCATCTGCTCCCCTCCAGCCACCAAAAACAGGCTGCCCATTTGGCGCTCCTCCCACGTGTTCACCAGCGGCAAAACCCTCTTCCAGCCACAGTGATCAGCAGCTGTGCCGGGCTCCGACCTGCCCGCCTCCCCTCCTCCCCTGCAGCAGCTGATCAGCAGCCCACAACACCAGAACGAGTTGTGTGGCTGCCGGAACCCAATGCATGTGAGTACTGGTTTTGTTAAATATATCTTTAAAATATCAACTTACTTACTTATATAGACTCGCAAATGGTACACTTACTTATGCCTTCTTCGCTAGCCCCCAACCCCTCCCCCACGCGCTGTTCCTGGCCATATGTGAATACGTGTTTTTGAGTGTTAGCGTTAATAGGCATGTTTTAGTCATTACACCAATTGCAGTGTTTTGTCAAAGGGAAGCCACATGTGAAGCTGTTGGCGCAGCCTCTCACAGCTGTAACAAGGACCGGCTCACCCAGAAATGCTGGCATAACTTCAGGTTTACAAAGCAGCATCTTTGGTATGATTAATAACTTGGCAGGCCATAACCAGAGCCTGTTTTTATTTCAGTTACATTAAAATGAATTGCGCTTGAGAGCTATTGTGCGGCGTACTTTTGGAAAAGTGTTATTTTATCCTAAACTGTGGCCGGTGTTCTGTTCTTAATAATCGTGTAGTCGTTTGCTCTATATAGCAATATGGATGTCCGCAATAACACTATAATAATTTGTTCTTTATTTATGTGGTGTCATGTGCTATGCGTTTTCCGAACATTATCACTTTGCATATTCTACTCCACGGTACATATAGTGCATGCATGTACAGTGTTTTACCAGTACTTTCGTTATTGCTGTTAAGTACATGCGTGTAGTCCATAATGTATTGTACAGCACGGAGCACAAACCGAGTTCTAAGTTCCGCATTCTCACTGAATAGCCGACTTTATGAAATGGGATGTGCAAGGACAGTCTAGCCAAGTATGACGCTACATATATGTATATGTGCTGGATAATTGTACTGTATGGAGTTAGTACATGTGCAAAATTGTATCAGCTCGGCAAGCTGGTTGTCGGCATTTACAGAACACTGCACTTGTTCACCCAAAAGCAAACACACATGATGGTCATCTACAATACAGCATCGAGTACACTCTCACATCTGGCCAAAACACTTGTTTACTTTCGAGTTTGAGCGCTCTGCACGGCTGTAAACTATGTACAAACTGGTAAGCCACCGTGGGCGACTAAAAAACATAATTTTTTTATTTCCTTTAATTTGGTATATTACCTTCTTAAAAAAAAAGTGTATTCTGCTTCGCTTGACTGCGCCGAGCGCACAGGGCGCTCTGCAGATATTCAAAGACTGTGTGTCTGGGATTATGTTATTTTCAGCCTTGGAAATGCCCATGTAACTAAAGCTGCTAATGATAAAGGGGATCTCGCTGTTCTGCTGACTCGAGTATTTTATCTGTTTGCATGCGACTTTTTCCCCTTTAGCAAAGCTCATAGCTAGTTTAACAAGCATTGGCATAGCCAATAGGTCTCGCCTTTGGGACCTTATAAGTATTTAGTTATCCAGCACAATATCTTTGGTGCAACAACATCAAGTGTTGTATGGCTAAACACTTATAAGGTCCCAAAGGCGAGACCTATTGGCTATGCCAATGCTTGTTATACATTATTTTCACTTATGAAATGACTAAAACTGCAGATTTATCGTGGTATGATAAAATGTGTTACAATCTCAGCAAATCAGAGCACATTGTTATTAAACGTCATATTGCCTTAACACCTAAGCACTATCCCTCCACATTAATATTGATTCTGCCCACTCTATGCTCATACCTCTGGAGATGGTGAAACAAACTAGATACATGAACAACAGCAAGCTATTACCGATGAAGATGGTGCAATGAGGACCTTGAAGTAAAATTACACTTTTGTGACTGGGCTGGGGAGGATTTATCAAGAAGAGCATGAACAATGACAATGAAAATAAACAAACATTATTCTGCTCCACTGGGTGCTGCAGAAATAACAAACATTGAAATGTGCAGGGGGAGACAAGAGTGACATCCATTTTGAACAATATGGCTGTTAGGCCCAAATTGAAGCCTAGTAAACAAGAGACAAGAAAACACACTTCTACACATCGTAGGATTTGTCTTTTTAAGACAAAAGTACTATATCAGTGTATACATGTGTAATCAAGTGTAAAACCACTTTCTGCATGTTATTAATGATGCACAAAAACATAAATTCTAATTTGTATTTATGTAGCTCTTACTTCCCCTGACGAGAGGTTGAAGTGCTTTGTGGCGAGTAGCACACTACTCCAGAGCCCAAGGTTAGAGGTGAATAGTTAGTAGATTACTTATATAATTGCAGAAAATCTTTAACATAGGTGTAGGAGAGGCCCTGCCTAGTTTATAATCAGAACACAAAATTATCTCAGAAGAGAGAAAGAACAGAAGATATTATGACATTATTAACATAGATTGTCTCAGAAGCCTTTGATATCTGTGAGCATATTTTTATCTATGTCATTGCCTGTATCATTCCTCCCTACATGTAATTCTTCCTTTCTGTCTTTGGTATGCAGTGTTCCACAGGGTTATGTTTCATTGCTCTTGTTTTTACTGTGCATCTTTCAATAACAGTGTCCATTAGACTTTATGGCATTTTATTTCAAGGCCATGGAAATGATATACAGTTATTTACTGACATCTCATTATCAGCTACCACACATAACCGCTGGCCTTAAGGTTGCAAATGAGTAACAGCCCCCTTAAATTGAATCAGTCTAAAATTGTGAATTTCATCCCAGGACACAAACTTTCTTTGTGGACTCTATGCTTTAGACCACCTGCTTCTTTGCATAGACTGTGTAACAGCATCAACCAAGTAAAAAAAAAAAAGTAGGCCTCATAAGTGACCCAGATCCATCTGTGGTCCGCCAAGCCATGAAGATCCCCATAGCAGGGTTGTTTAACCTCTGGAAGCTATGACGGTCTTCCCCCTCACTTAAAAATGACCAGAGTTTTTCTGCTGCCTTACTCTTATCTAATTAGGAATATGGTAGTGACGCCTATCTGGGTCCTACAAAACATTTGATTGCACATCGTATTATATTACGGGATGCTGCTTTCAGACTCCTATCGCCCCTTTCAATTACTGATGGTCAAGAAGCGAACACAGCATAAATTGCTGTGCATTGCATACCGGGGGTTTCACAATGGTAAATCTGATTTACTTTACGAGAGATTTCCTCTCCTGCCTCTCTTATTCTTGAGATCTTCAAATTGCTTATAGTCTTGGGTCCTATAGGCTCTTAAAGGAGGCAGAGTGTTAAAGCTTTGGGTGCCTCCGCTAGGGAACATGGGTTGTCACTTACTTCATGCCACTGAAGACCTGGCCCCTTCAGAAGATAACTGATGACATGGAGTTGCTCGAATCGGATTTCCTTATAAAACAGAAGACGAGGTGTTTGGCAAAACAGGAACAGTTTGTTTAATCAAAAAGTTTGACTGGGAGAACAGCTACAGGCACTAGTTCTGAGGACTGTCTCAATTCACATAGAGTTTGAAGCTTCATTAAATACAATATTACAACAGCCATAAAAGATTTCCGGCGTACCATATATAGTGGAGAATGTTGGTTGCTGCCTTTAAGGTCCTAAATTAATGGTCAATGGTTACTACAGGTGGGTCTTGACCTGCGTGGACACACTGTCGCCAGTGGTGAATGTGTCCAGATGTCAAGCATGGGGAGCGTGTGTTCACTGTGTGTGCTAGGCCCTGATTAGCTAAGTGTTTCCAACTCATGTGGCATCTGATTTTATGATGTTTTTTAGGAGCCCATACTCCCACCGGCCATGTGTGCTTTATTGGGGCAATCTCCCCTGACCACTGTAATGTAGCTGCGCCTATCTGTGGGATGGATCAAGAGTTTCCTGCCCCGTGTTTGCCTGCTAGCAATACACTCTCCCACCTGTGACCCATCAATCAGTAAGCCAGGGTCTAGGTCGCAGGGCCTGCCTGACTACATACTTGAGTGTTGAGGTAGATGTGAAGTTTGGCAGGGCGATTCTATTAATAAGGGCAATAGTTCATTTTTGTCGACAAACACATTGATATCCATATTAACATTGGTGTTCCATATGAAAAATGTCTTGTGCACACTATATAAATACTCCAATAGACAGAATTGTAAAATACAGTATGGCATTGTGATAAAGGTCTGCAGCTAATATTTCCTTGCTTCTCCTCTTGCAACAACATTTGGGTGGAGTACTTTTTTATACAGAGTTAAACTTCCTTATAACAGACCTTACACTTTTATGCAGAGTCAATCCTTGAAAAACACAACCATGTTTGCCCTTTCCAAAAAAGGATGCTCTTCCTTTGATCTTTCTTTAAATAATCTCATCACTTCCCTCATGTGGGACAGAAATAGTCCCTATGCACTACATGATAGATACATACAAGGTTTCAATAGATGCGAAAGGACATAATGCTACGATTGTAACAGAGTACATTTTTCCTGCTAGTAATCCACCCATCACCTCTTTGTCCCACTTCCAAGTCACAGCCCTTACACTTCTAGTATGTACTAAAGTAATGTCTGATCTTTCATCAACATCCGACAGCTATGACTATAAATACAAACTTAAGTAACTCACAATACTACCACAATGATTTTAGCAATAATCTATATTTTATAGACCCTGAAACAACAGAAAAAGTGATGTCTGAGTGCTATCCATCTGAAGCAGATAATGCCAGATTAAGTTAATGAGTGGCCCTCAAACTGAAGTACCTCAGACGTCCTTCATTGAAACACAGAGCCTCAAGCAGCAGTCGCTGAAGTGGAAAGATGTTATACCCACAGAGGAAGACTGGAACCAGAAACTGTGTTTTCAAGGAAAATGGTGATCCAGTGGCTTAGCGTTATCACTTAAGGCTTCTGATCCTTAATGAATTGGGCTAAATGTAACAAACATTGAGTTACTCTTTTAAAGATCCTCTCGTGGCCTGAGTACATTTACAGCATCTGCCACACATCCAAAACATACCGAAGCTTAACAATCCTCCTAGCCAATCTCACTGTGACCAAAAACACATTTCACCACAGAGAATTTGGTCTTTATTTTCTTAGAACAGGAATATTTGTAGCTGTGCCTTGCCTGTGAGTTATCTGAAGTCTCAGCACTTCTGAGTAATGTGCATGGTAAATCTAGTGCTAGTGATGCACCCCAACCTCCGCCCCCAAAAATATAATCACAAGCAAGGACAATAATGCATCCCAGCTCTCCCAAAGCGATTGCCCAATGTTCTGCTCCTCCATTCTCTAGAGCACACTGCAACCCACCCACTACCTTTACAAACCAACGAGACCAATGCATAGCTCTCAACGCTGCTCAATGACACATACTACAGCATGACATACCCAGAGGCCAAGGACACGGTTGCACGGAGCAGAGGAGTCATGAAAGAGAAAGCCCTTCAATGCCTTAAAGGCAAACTACCTCTTTTAACAGCACGGTACTTGATAGATTCCACAGCTCAGCATAGGAATAATAGGAATCTTTGGCACAGAACCAAGCTGAACTCTTGTCTGACTCTTTATGCAAGGACCTTAGCCTGCTACAGCATCTTTGCTGTGTCTGTTCTCCTATGTTGGTCGAGGCATGCCACTTACAAGCCTGTGGCTGGTAAGTGCGTCACACCATTTTTTTAATGAAGTTTTTTTTTTGTTGACTTCAGTGTTCATCCATTTGCTGAGCCTACAAATAAATTACACTAAACGCTATGGAAGGCTAACATTTGGTTAAAAACCTAGGACTAAGCCTGCTCGATGCCTAACTTCTGAACACAGGGTTCCTCGAAACTCAATTGGATCCTTTGGGAGATTAAGATCCTAAGGACAGACAACAATTTACAGACATTTTATAGTACACCCCAAATCTGAGTTCATAACAGTAGTTCTGAGCTTAAGTGGTTCATTTTTTCATGCCTGTCACTTAAGGTGCTATTCACACTAACATCTCAACCAACAATAACGTTCAAAATGGGAGACATTTTCACGTGGCCGCGGGTGAATGTAACTGGTCCATCATGGGTGCTGTGAGACTTGGGGAGTAAAGCAGTGTTCAGTTTGCAACTGGTTAAAAACAAACTGATATTTCTTCATCGCCTCATCTATAAACCTCTGGTCTTTTGTCACAACCAAATTCGGCTTTAGCTTGGTGGCAGATACAAGAATCTTCTGGTACAGCTTCACTTGCATGAGAAGTTGTTGCAAGTGCAGTCTTAGAAAATCCATCTCCCAGGTTGCCTACTGCATCAGTGTGAGAATGTGCTTCACTGAGGTACAACATGTGGTGTATTGTGCAATATGTCTGACTTGCCGATAGAAGCTTTTGCATCACGATTCTGCTGATCCCCACTCTATCACTAATCCTCACCCTGAGTCTTGCCACAATTCCCCACCCTCACCTTGATATTTCGTTGCCAAATGTAATGGTTTGCAATAGTAAGAACGGAGAGGAAACATACATGTCAGTGAGAAGGAGACACGGTAAGCCTATGCCAATCGAATCTAGACAAAATGGAGGTATGCCAGTGTAATGGAAATAAAAGGAGGATGGGTTGAGGTGCATGATAAATGTCCCCTCCAACACGAGACATTCAATGCAGCCGCACAGCTGAGAATTTAAGCTGCAAAAGCAAGACTTCCATCCACATCCACCGCAACCACCGCACCTTACCAGTGGTAGCGAGTTGATGACCGAAGACAAGGATACAATCTCATTTCTAGTCGTGAGCACTAAAGAGATCAAGGGCGGTCGCATCCAGGTCGACTTTCTGAGACACAAACACTTCCCCGCTGACCGATGTCTCCTCCGGGAAGTTAATAATGGCGTCCGGCTCCCCTGGGGAATAACACGCCTCAGCGTTCCACCCATGTTGCAGTGTGTTTAATTGCCGCTGCAACATCCTGTGCACTCAATGCATCGTTCATTACACTTCAAGGATAGTATTAACACACAGCATCCCAATATATCTTAGGCGGCGCACATCAGCCCCTGATAATAGCATCTGTTAACATGCACTAAGTACTATAATGTAGCACATCACTTCATAAATAATAAGATTAGCCGACCTCGGGGCCCTATGAAGAGTAATGTGTTTAACTGTTCTCATTACTTATTTAAAACAAGAGCTAAAGAGCGGGAGCTACGACTGACAATCCTCTTAGCATAAATATTAAACTGTTTGCGTTAATAAGCCGCACGGTAGAGAAACAGTCAAGGGTGTGTTTTGCAGTCGGCTATTATGCAGAGGTGATTTCAGCAAGTGCAGCTGAGCAAGGAGAGGGGGCGCGCGAGGGGCACTTAACTCACCGCGCTCACGTCCCGCAGACAGACTCGGAATAAAAATGGAGGCGGATAGGGACATTGTTATGCATTACTCGACGACTGAGCTAAGAGCAGCCTTATTCTTGAAGACTGCCGTTCTTCTTCAGTGTCCAGAGCAGCTGTGCAAGAGAGACGTTTCTTCACAAAAATGTCTGGATAAACCCTAACTGGATTCTGGTTGGTAAATGGTTCAATGATTAGGTAGCGAATATGACGGTAGGTGTTCTGAAGTCGCAGTCCCATCTCCTCAATAAAGAGATGATTCAATTTAACCACACTAACTGGTTGGTGCAGGTTCCGGAAGAAAAAAAAAATGGTAGGTTGAATACTTAAATTAACTTCATCCTCTGGAAATTAGTCTGAGACGCTTTCCTGTTATTATTTTTTTGTTTGTTTCCTCACTCTGCGACTACAGAGAGGGACCATATTTATGCAAATCAGCCTTGGTCCTGCTCCAGTGAATGGCACCAAAATCGATCCTAGACCCGTTTCTGCCTTCTTAGATCATATCAATGAAGAGCACCTTTAGTACAAAAGCACAGGCAACACTGAACCTGTGCATACTTTTCGTATTTAGTCTCACAAAGAAAAACAAACCCTGATGGTTGGAATTCTCAGATTAATCTCAGCCTCTGGATATAACTCTGGGCTGAATGTCAGTCCATTGTTGTTTAGGTCTCGAATATGGGTAGCTTTAGCTTTTCTGAAACCTATTGTTCCAAAAACCTTGCGTACACTTAGACTGGACTCTGGATCATGATTGGGTGGCTATGTTGTCTATTGCATTTTACGCCTATGATTTGGTGGCTTTCCATCTTATTCCTGTATTTCTCCTGCCAAAGAGTATTTCGGTCTCACAGTGTTCTGATTGGGTGAGTAAAATGTTTCCACTGTTAACTAAAGGGGGCTCTTTTTTTGCTTTAAGCATGTGTTTCCACGTTCCTCCTGCATCCCCAGCCCGCTCTGTTTCTGCTGTTTAACTTCCATGTAACCCCCATTGATCCCAATTTTATTATCCCATGTGGGCTCTCTACTTTTATTTTTCACTCTCCCTCTGCTCCCGGGTGTGTGTGGTATATATATATCCAGCAGTCGCAAAGTGTTGCTGGCCACTCGTTATCATTTTTGCGCCCCTGCGCATGTTTTTGTTTACTTTTAATCTACAGTTATAAAATGGCCATCAACCATGTTTGAACTGTAAATCAAACATGACAAAATGTCCTCGCAGCCTCAAAATGTATGCATACTAATTGACGGCCATTTTTGAATTGCTCTGCCTTCATACACACCCACTCCTAGACTGGGGTGGAGTAGATTGGGGTGGAGTAGATTGGGGTAGATTAGAGTGGGGAAGTTTGAAGTGGGGTAGATAGGAGAAGGGTAGATCTGGGTAGATTGGTGTACAGTGGAGTGGAAAATATAGGGGTAGTTTGGAGTGGGGTAGATTGGGGAAGAGTGTAGTGGGGTGGATTGGAGTGAGGAAGACTGCAGTGGAGTTGGGTGGATTGGAGTGGAGTAGAGTGGAGTAGATTAGAGTGGGGTGGGTGGATTATAGTAGGGTAGAATGGAATGGAGTGGGGTAGATTAGGGTAGTTTGGAGTGGGTTTGATTGGGGTAGATTGAGGTGAAGTGGATTAGAGGGGGGTAGATTGGAGTGGGGAGATCGGGGTAGAGTGGAGTGGGATATATTGGGGTAGATTGGAATGTACTGAGGAAGGATGGAGTGCAGTGGATTGGGGTAGATTGTGGTGGATTGGGGTAGATTGGAGTAGAGTGGGGTTGACTGGAGATGAGCGGGGTAGGTTAGGGTGGAGTGGGGTAGATGGGAGTGGGATAGATTGCAGTGGGATACATTGGGTGGATTATGGTAGGGTAGATTGGGGTGGACTGGGGTAGATTGAAGTTGAGTACGGTAGATTGGGGTAGATTGAAGTAGAGTAGATTGGAGTGAGTTTGATAGAGTGGTGTTGCGTGGGGTAAATTGGGTGAGGTGGAGTAGATAGGAGTGGAGTACATTGGGTAGATTGGAGTGGGGTAGATTGGAGTAGGGTAGTTTGGGGTGGAGTGAGGTAGAGTAGATTGGACTGGAATGGGTTAGATTGGACTGGAGTGGGGTAGATTTGGGCAGCATGTGGTAGACTGGAGTGACGTGGAGTGGGGTAGATTTGGTAGAGTGGAATGGAGTGTGGTAGAGTAGAACAGAGTGTGGTAGATTGGGTAGAGTGGAATGGATTGGGGTAGATTGGGGTAGAGTGGAACGAGGTAGATTGGGTGGATTGAAGTGGGTAGACTGGAGTGGGGTAGATTGGAGTAGAGTGAAGTGGGGTAGATTGGAGTGGAATGAAGTGGAGTGGAGTTGGATAGATTGGAGTGGAGTCGAGATTGGAGTGGGGTGAAATAGATAAGTGAAGAGTGGAGTGGGGTAGATTAGGGCGAGGTGGAGAGGGGTAGATTGGGTGGATTAGAGTCGGGTAGATTGGAATAGAGTGGGGTAGATTGAAAAGGGATGATTGGCGTGGGGTAGTTTTGAGTGGGGTAGATTGGAGTGTAGTGGGGTAGAATGGAGTGGGGTAGAGTGGGGTGGGGCAGAGTGGAGAAGGGCAGATTGGACTGAAGTAGATTGAAGTGGGGTAGATTGGGGTGGGGTAGATCGGAGTGGGGTGGAGTGGGTTAGATTGTATTGGGGTAGATTGGAGTGGGGTGGGGTGGGGAAGATTGCAGTGAGGTGCAGTGCTGTAGAGTGGGGTAGATTGGAGTGGAGTAGATGGGGTAGACTGACTTGGGGTAAATTGGAGAGGGGTAGATTGGGGAGGGGTAGATTGCAGTATGATAAATTGGGTTGGGGTGGGGTGAGGTAGATTGGGGTTGAGTGGGTTAGACTGGAGTGGGGTAGATTTGTGTGGAATGTGAATGGGGTAGATTGGGTGGATTGGAGTCGGGTAGATTGGAATAGAGTGGAGTGGAGTTGGATAGATTTCAGTGGATTCGAGATTGGAGTGAAGTGAGATAGACATGGGAAGAGTGGAGTGGTGTAGATTGGAGTAGAGTGTGGAGGGGTAGATTAGGGTGAAGTGGACGGGGTAGATTGGGTGGATTAGAGTAAGGTAGAATGGAGTGGGGTAGATTGGAGTGGTGTAGATTGATGAGGCATGATTGGAGTGGGCTAGTTTGGAGTGGGTGAGGTGGAGTGGAGTAGGGTAAAATGGAGTAAAGTAGATTGAAGTGGGGTACAGTGGGATGGGGTACATTGGAGTGGGTTAGATTGTATTGGGATTGGGGTGGGGTGGGGTAGAGTGGAGTGGGGAAGATTGCAGTGGGGTGCAGTGAAGTAGAGTGGGATGGATTGGAGTCGAGTAGATGGGGCGATTAAAGTGGGATAGATTGGGGTGGGGTGAGGTAGATTGCGGTGGAGTGGGTTGGATTGAAATGAGGGAGATTTGTGATGGTGGATTGGAGTGTAATAGATTGGAGTGGAGTAGAGTGTGGTAGATTGGAGTGGGATAAATTGTGGTAGATCAAAGTGGGGTAGATTGTGGTGGGGTGGGGTAGATTGGAGTGGAATGGGTTAGATTAGAGCAGGGGTCTTCAAACTGTGGGGCGCGACCCCCAGGGGGTCGTGGAATGATAGAAAGGGGGTCGCACGTTCCCGGTCACACTGAACGATTTTGCAGAAAAGAAAAAGTAAAGTGTCTCAAGGCTGCTGTGGTCGTGTTCCGGGAAGCACCCAGTGTATTCAGTGTTGCTGTATACTATTGTACTCTGAGCTTTGAATTAAGCTGCTTTTCTTTTTAGCGTTTTGGTAGTTGAGAGAGGTTTCTATTCAGATGACGTGTGAGGAATGACCGGAAAACAAGAGTTTGCGATTTTGATATTTTTGGCCGCCACACCAATAACACGTTTCTTTTGCGGTGGAATTTTTGTCATTGTTGTAGGTTGAGCTGGTGTTCATGGGAGTGGCGGAGAGGCCCTCTACGTTTTCAGCCAACTGTTGCTAAAAGTGACAGTGCCGAATGAATTGTCTTCTGGTACCTAAATAACATTTCCGTAACCCAAATGGGACGATTCATTAAATTGGGAATGACATTTCATTAAATTGGGAATGACGTAATGCTGGAGACGTGTAGATTGCACACAAACTTGCAGGGTGTGCTTAATTCCGCAGTTTTTCAATTTTTTTCGGCTCAACAGATATTGTTTTCTTTCTGCTGAAGTGCAGTTTTTTTCATGCTCGAAAGTGCGCCCCTACCAAATGCAGGTGGTGTCTTCCTTTCTGCATTAATACAGGGTTCAAATATGTGAAAGTGACGTAGGTGAAAGCGAGGCCCCAAGTCTCCAAGTCAAGGACCATAGAAATCAGGCCGAAAGTTCAGCAGAAGTCCGAGGCAACAGGCAGTGAGTGGCCACATGGAAAGCAGGCTCTTGAAACCAGTGTCAGGCAGTGCTGACCGCTTGCTTTTAATGTGGCAACATGTATTCCTGCGGAGTGAAGGCTCTCCACAAAGGTTGACTAGACATCTTTCTGTTGTTTATTGCAGTATTTTGGTTATAAACTGGTACTGACGAGGTGAAATCTTTCCTCAGTGTTACTGTGTGTAAAAAAGGTCAAAAAATGAAGCAATACTATACCAAAATATGGGGCATCACAAAACATTATTTATATTTTCTTACCACACTATTTAGTTGAACCTGCCGCATAATTAGGTCCTCATAATGCCAGTAGCCCTGTCTATAGGTTTAGAAATTTTTGCCAGGAGGGGGTCCTTACTCCTGAAAATTTTGACAGGGGGGGTCTCGGCATCCAAAAGTTTGAAGACCTCTGGATTAGAGTGACAAAGAGTTGGATAGATTGCATTGGAGTTTGGAGTGGGTTTAATTGAAATGGAGTGGGGTAAGTTGGACTGTGGTAGATTGATTGAAGTGGAGTGAGTGAAGCCAGGTAAATTGGAGTGGAGTTGAATAGATTGGAGTGGAGTCGGGTAGACTGAAGTGGAGTGGGTTGGATTGTGGTACATTGGAGTGGGATAGATTGGGGTATATTGGAATAGGTTAGAATGAGTGGGGTAGACTGGAGTAGATTGGAGCAGAGTGGGGTAGATTGGAGTGGGGTGGGGTTGACTGGGTTAGAGTGATTGGAGTAGGGTAGAGTGGAGTGGGGTAGAGTGGAGTGCGGCAGAGTGGAGTGGGGTAGATTGTAGTGGAGTGGGATTGAGTGGAATGGAGTGTGGTAGATTGGGTTAGAGTGTATTAGATTCAAGTGGGGTAGACTGGAGTGGGGTAGATTGGGATGGGTTGGAGTGGGGTGGGTAAATTGGGGTGGGGTGGATTGGAGTAGATCGGAATGGGGCAGATTGGGTGGAATGGAGTGGAGCATATTGGATTGGGGTAGACTGTAGTGAAGTGGGCTGGTATAGTAGGGGGTGCACTGGAGTAGAGTGGGATAGATTGGAGTGCAGTGGGGTAGATTGGGAATGGGTAGATTGAAGTAGGGTAGATTGGGGTGGGGTGAGGTAGATTGGGTGGAGTGGGTTAGATTGGAGTGGGGTGGAATGGAGTGGATTGGAGTGTAATAGATTGGAGTGGGGTAGATTGTGATAGATTGGAGTGGAGTTGGGTAGAGTGGTGTGGGGTGGAGTGGGGGAATGGAGTGGGGTGGCTTGTTGTGTCAGAGTGAGTGGCGTAGATTGGAGTGGCGTGGCATGTCGTGGAGTGTCTTAAAGTGCAGGGGAGTGGGGTAGCTAGCATGTCGTAGAGTGGAGTGGTGTAGAGTGGAGTGGGAGGGCATAAAGTGGAGCGGAGTGGTGTAAAGTGGAGTATGCATGGTGTGGTAGTGCACTGCCATTACAAACACATTTTCAATTGAAATAACCATTACATTTGTACCGAAATACGGTAAAACTCCACACAAACGATAATGTGTGCATATGTCATCACCTAGTGTATTGATGTGTTTTGATTGTATTCAAATATTTGTTTCCATCACACTTCAGAACTACAAACAAAATGTGCTTAATTTGTACTGATTCTAATATATTCTGAAACTTCAGCACAGTTCATTTTTTATGTGCTAGAAACAAAATCCTACACCCTCTCTTACCTGGATGCTCAGCAGGACTGTCAGATACATTCTCTCACTTTGAAGTCAGAGAAAGATAAGTAAACACCAAGCTCGCTCAGAAGAGAAAGCTTGACATTTGACCTCTGTCTTTGAATTCACAGCAAATGTGACAAGATAAGAACAAGATTTAAAGGCCTGTTTACAGAAAGTGAGTTTGTAGAAGAATACAGTAATCAAGGTTTGGGCAACGGGAGGGACAAACTCAAGCTGGACAGCCTAAAGCAAATAAAGCCAGCAAATAGAAAGCCAGAAAATGTGAGTTACAAAAACCAAAGCCAATGGTAAGCAACAGGCGGAATGCATTCCTAGGTCAGCTTTCTGAATGTCTCCAAGATGTCTTTAGCAAACCAGACAGCGCAAGGCTTTGACCCAAAAGAAATGGAAGATGTCAGAAAACGGCACATTGATGCAGGTGGGCAGGGAAGAAGTTCAGTGAAAGACCAGGGGATGGCTGTAAAGGGCAACATTGATACAGGTGGGTAGGGAAGTAGTGCAGTGACAGATTGGGAGGTGGCAGAAATGGAAAACCTTGGTGCAAGTGGGCAGGGAAGGAGAACACTGGCTGGAGTAGAGAATTACAGAAGTGAAAGTGGGTGGGAAGGGAGAAAAGGGATGTAGGAAGGCAGGAAAGGAGCAAATTGATATGAGATGGCGGTGTAAGAGAAAAGTGACTGCAAGTGGAAGAGTCAAAAAGATGTAGAAGAAAGAAGGAGAAAAGTCTAGTAGTGAGCAGGAAAGGGTGGAATGGAAGCAGGTGTGGCGATGTGAGGAATCAGAGTTTGGGGTGGGGAAAAAAGGTCTCTCCTGTGTCAACATTTGGAAATGGTGGGAAATGCAGGGAATACCATGACATAAGGCTGGGATAGTAAAGATGAAAAGAGGGTCTCTACTGATTCTCCTCAGTGTCAACAATGAAGGTTAGTCATAAGTGACACATGGGTGGATGTGGGATTTAGACACTTACATTTCAACAGAAAGTTGAAACGAAATATAGTCTGAACCCACTGAATTGCCACAATCCAAGCAATAATGTATTGCAAAACCGCACAATGTGAGGATTGACTGCTCAGCTTTCTACCACCATGATTGGCTCTACACAGAGACCAACCCACTCAAAGTAGGCCATCCTTCTCCCTGGCAGCAGCAGGCTTTGACACCCCAAGAGGCTTTGGTGTGTCTACCGTGGTTAGCACTGAGCACTCATTTAGGCTACCTTAAAGCAATTCATGTTACACTACTGGGTTTAGTTTATGGGTTCAAGCTTATTCACAGGATGCCATCCGTTTATGCAGAACCGACTACTATCAGAGTGGGTGAGGAAAGAGAATATTTGTAAGAGACAAGCTTGAATGTCATCTCAATGGCACAGTAACCCGCTTTACCTTAAAGTATATTTCAGGAATTCAGTGATCCCAAACATGGGAAGTTGATGTCCCGGGCAACTAAAGATGCCACAACAAGACTTTAAATTCCTGTTTAATCCACCCTGGTATTGGTCAGCATAAATGAATGCATGGAATTTATTAAAAATTAGTTTCTCTAGAATGTTTGTTAGTGAAAGAATCCTAAATATATAAACTGAAGTTTCCCATGTACCCACACTTCATGCATGGGACTTGAAGCAGCTTTGGAAGCCGCCACACATTGCTGAAGCAAGGTTACTTTACATGCTCTTGAGAAGTTGCCAGTAGTTTAGGAGACAGTGAGATATCTTCCATGACTATTTAACACTTGATCATTCAGATAATAAGAGGCATACCAGTGTAATAGTCGCAGTTCATTTAATATTTCCATTTCAATGGCAACCCCTTTTGGTATAGTAAAGAACAGGTGGCCTAGACAAACTTGAGTTTCTCTCTATCTCTTTGCCATTACATTATGCCTTCATCCCCCTGACAGTGTGGGTTTTCATAGATTTCTTCTCAAGCACCTGGAAACCTTTCGACCAATATTCTCTGAGAACAAATAGCATATTCTTAGAACTTCATCAACAAAACACAATATAATCTGCCAAATTCTTTGTCCTGTGTCTATGGATATAATAGTGACTTGTTGGTATTCTATTTACTTCCATTTCACTGTTGACATCTAATATATCATGCACATTTTCTTTCATCATCATAAGTACATATTTGTGTTTTTGTCTTAGCCAAAAGGCTGCTCTTACTGAGTACCTTTGCTGGCAGAAACAGGGCAGGCAAATGCCTACTGCCCTTCACAAATATGGGGCCTAGAATCAATGCACTGTTAAGAGAATGCAGCAGCCCCTCATACAATGGCCAGCAAGAAAGATGCCAAGTACGTGTGATCAAATACAGGGAGATAACGTATACAAAAAAAAGAGGAATACAAGCACTGATGTGAATGAACATGGAGTGAATACACTTTTCTGACGTTCTTTAGTCCTGCATCATTTAGACATTCTTTGGTAGCAGGAAAAATAATGTGAGACACATTTATGAATAAATTGCAATGCAACCTAACAAGAATTGCATAGTTTCCCGGTCTGATTCACACATAATTTTAAACAGATTAATGGGAATGGCAGACCCATTCAAAAGAATTTAAGAGGACCCTCATACTTTTCAAAGAGGAATAATCAGTCTGATCTCTACCGTTCAACAGCGTAATCAGTTTAAGGGCTAATTCAGTCAGAGGAAAGGAGGTTGCCACAAAGAGACTGTTATTTGAAAAAAACAGCACAGCCCCCAAAGCTGAGATTTCTGATCTCTCCGAATACTATTGTACGATTCCTTCAGTTCACAACCACGCTCAGGAGAACTCGACACAGAAGGAAATGTACACATATTCCTTTTCCACACTATTTTCGACATGCACTATAACACTTTCAGATCCACAATATTTAAAATGTACAATTGGCAATAAGACGAACTATTCTACAATGCCATCGTTCGATTGTTTATCCCCCATATAATACCAGCACGGCATAATTGACGTTTGTGATATAGTGGTGTGGGATTTTTTTCTCCCAGTGTTGCACTTACAGTTTCGATGATTGGAGTGTCAGCTAAATACATTAGCGCCCACTGGTCATGATGCTAAAATTAACCACTTAAGCTAAAGTGAGCGTTAATTATGGGTATGCAAGGAGTCAATAAAAGGTTAATGCAAAAGTCAAAGGATAAATTTCTTTTAGCATTGCATCATTCCACAGGCTAAACCACTAACATTATGCTTTGTGTTTTTAATCAATACATTTTACAGTAATGTGTTGGACATTGATTAAAAAAAAAAAAGCATTCCTCTTCTCTGGTTTTACGCTTTGAGGGCCACAATTATGAAGTCTTTTCTATATTCATTGAATATACACAGAACTAACAACAATACATATCTTAAAATGACATCACAACGTTTTTAAAAATATGGATTGTAGCCATTTATATTTTATTTCTCAACAATCGAAGAATTGTATTTATTCTTGTTTAAAGCCTTTCTTGAAGGGAATGTGAGGGGTCATTTTGAAGAGCCCCAGCGCAAAGATGTTTCAGTCACTGGTCCACATACCAGCAGGGCTAAATGAGTTGTTCATCCTTCAGGCACGATTAAATGAGTACTACTAAGTTGGGTCAGTAGAACTACTACTTTGTAAATGCCCGAAGACAATTTGCAGCGTGCCCCTTTTAAATCATAGTTATTAAAGTGTAATACATGTGTTCTAAAAGCTAGTCTCTAATTTCCTCATAAAGGGAAACTTGTGAAATTCCTAGTCGCCTGTAATAAAGAAATGACATAGCCGCTCAACTGTAATAAGTTATTACAGTTGAGTTGAAACGTCACGAAGCCTGCTGCCAGAGCTAGTGGCCGAGGGGGAAGCAAGATCGCAGCATAATTAAAGCTGCACTTTAAAAAACGAAAACAAACCTGTTTTTTCCTTCTTATGCTGTGTTTTTCTAGATGAATTATGATAAACAGAAAGGAGATACTTGTAATTGTATTGTAATTGCATTTGTATAGCGCTTACTACCCCTGACGAGGCGTCGAAGCGCTTTTTCGGCGAGTAGCACGCTACTCCGGGACCCATAGAGGATTAGTGTTGAATTAGTATAGTGAAACATGCAAGTAAATTTTAAGTGGTGGATATGTTAGTCAGTTATTTGGATTCAGAAGGATAGCGGAGGGGATAGAAGAGGGAAAAAAGGTTTGCATATATATAGCGCTTCTAACCCCTGATGGGGTGTTGAATTGCTTTTTTTTTTTTTTAGGCGAGTAGCACGCTACTCCGGAAACCCATAAAGGATTAGTGGTGAATTAGTATGGTGAAATATGAAAGTAATTTGAGTGGTGGATATTAGTCAGTTATTTGGAGTGAGAAGGATAGTGGAGGGATAGAAGGGAAAGAAAGGTTTGCATTCATATAGCGCCTGTTACCCCTGGTGGGTGTTGAAGCGCTTTGTTGGCGAGTAGCACGCTACTCTGGAACCCATAAAGGATTAGTGGTGAATTAGTATAGTGGAATATGGAATTAGTGAAGTGAAACATGCTAGTCTGTTATTTTGATTGAAAAGGATAGTTGTGGGATAGAAGAGTGAAGGATTTCTTTTTGTAGGTCATAGCAGTAGGAGGAGGCTTTTTGATGAGTAAAAAGGGTTTTGGAGGGGAAGAGTCAGAGGGAAGAGTTTAGAAAGGTTTGTCTTGGGCATTGGTACAGTAAAGGAGGTGTCAGAAGATACAAGGAGGGGTAGAGTAGGAGAGAGTCAAGAAAGGGTTATTTTGGGGAACATAGTAGTGGTATGGCGTTTGCGATAAATGAGAGAGTGGGTGTAGAGGATATAGTGATAGATGTATAGGGTGAGATAGGGTAGTGAATTGGAAAAAGTAGTAGAAAGAAGTTTGAGATGAGTCAAAAAGTTGGGCTAGAAGATATATTGAGGGAAGTATAGGCTGAGAAATAGGGTAGTGCATTGGAAATGCTAAATTAGAAGAAAGTGATAAATATATAGATCCATAAGTACATTGAGAGTATATAGATGCATAAAGGAGGTAAGTATATGCAGATTAAAAATATTGATAGAGGTAGCGGATGTGAAATAGGGTAGTGCATTAGATATGCTTTTTCAGGAGAAAAGTAATAGACACATTAATTAATGGGAAGATGGGCAGCATTCCTGGCCCTGGCCCGTCTCGAACAGGCTCAAACAGGCACTCACCCTTGTCCTCTCTGCCCTTAACAGGCTCAAACAGGCACTCACCCTTGTCCTCTCTGCCCTTAACAGGCTCAAACAGGCACTCACCCTTGTCCTCTCTGCCCTTAACAGGCTCAAACAGGCACTCACCCTTGTCCTCTCTGCCCTTAGCCTCGACGCCCGGGCTGAGACGCCCTAACCCTGGCCTTTGATACCCCTAGTAATCAGGTGACCCCGTCAGCCAATGGGAACCCTAGCCCTAATACTATCCAATCACAACACTAGCCCTAAAAGCTAGAACCAATAGGAGATCAGGACCTTACAGCCAATCTTAGCCCTACTCCAAGCATCCAATCAGTTCAAAAAACCCTGATCTCTATGTCCAATAGAGGCCCTAGCCCTACCAGTAGTCCCAACCCTAGTCCAAGCAACCAATGGGACGGGAAGCCCTAGTCACTACTTCCAATAGAAAGCCTAACCCTACTCTTAGTCCCACACCTAGTCCAGCAACCAATAACACCAGAAGCCCTAATCGCTACTTCCAATTAAAGGCCTAACCCTAGTCCTAGTTCCACCTTAGTCCCAACAACCAATAAAACAGGAAGCCCTAGTCCCTGCTTCCAATAGAAATCATAACCCTAGCCCTAGTCCCAACCCTACATTGATTGAATCACAGATCCAGAAACCAATCAGAACCCTCAAATACCCAACCAATGAGGACACTAACTCAAACCAATAGAAACATCAGATACAACCACCAATCAGTGTATACATGTAGCAGCCACTAGCAGACTATATAAGGTCCCAGCAACCTCAGACAAGGTTTGCTGCCTAGGGAGTTGGAAGCTGCTTCTCCTGTCCAGAATCTCCTAGGAGACAGACAGGCTCAATCCACACTTTGGATTTCTGCAGGTAAAGGCCTCACAAACTTGAAATCTAACAATACTGTTTGAATACAACTTTACTCCCTCTCCTGGCCAAAAAGCGAAGTGCACAGTCCCTATTAAACACAGTTTAAACAGCTCACAGAAGCACCCTCTGATGTAGAAAATCCCTGTTGCTGGAGGGGAGGCAGGGGGGCTGGTTTCACTGGCTTGATAACACAAAATGGTGGCTGGGGGTGCACTGTTTAACATACAGGTCTTAGCACAGAGCAAAGGAGAAATTTGGAGGGAAAACTGAATAGTCACCAGGAATGAGAGCGACAAACTACAGAGTTTGGACTGCAAATCCCACAATTCAACACGTTAAATGGAAGCAATCATGGGCAGGAAAACCACAAGTTTAACACACAAAACAGGTGATAAAATATACAATCACAGGCAGGTTAAAACTACATTTTTAAACTGTAACAACCACAGGCAAAGACAGTAATCACAGAAAGGGAAAATCGTTTTTTTAAAAACTTTTTGGAGGAGGAAGAGACAGCACTAGTCTGCCTCCTTACCACTTGCTGGACTCTGCTCACTGCAATCTGGGGCACAGGTAGGCTGCAACTCACAAGATGGAGGAGAATGATTTGGGGTGCACCCAGCAAAGCCTTAAGGGACCTGGGCAGGTGTGAGGGGAGGGCTCAGAGTTGCCTGGGAGCTGAATAGCCAATCCCCAGTCCTAGGCCTGCTGGCCTGGGGGTGGGGGTGGGGGTGGGGGCTGCTTCTCCTGTCCAGAATCTCCTAGGAGACAGACAGGCTCAATCCACACTTTGGATTTCTGCAGGTAAAGGCCTCACAAACTTGAAATCTAACAATACTGTTTGAATACAACTTTACTCCCTCTCCTGGCCAAAAAGCGAAGTGCACAGTCCCTATTAAACACAGTTTAAACAGCTCACAGAAGCACCCTCTGATGTAGAAAATCCCTGTTGCTGGAGGGGAGGCAGGGGGGGGCTGGTTTCACTGGCTTGATAACACAAAATGGTGGCTGGGGGTGCACTGTTTAACATACAGGTCTTAGCACAGAGCAAAGGAGAAATTTGGAGGGAAAACTGAATAGTCACCAGGAATGAGAGCGACAAACTACAGAGTTTGGACTGCAAATCCCACAATTCAACACGTTAAATGGAAGCAATCATGGGCAGGAAAACCACAAGTTTAACACACAAAACAGGTGATAAAATATACAATCACAGGCAGGTTAAAACTACATTTTTAAACTGTAACAACCATAGGCAAAGACAGTAATCACAGAAAGGGAAAATCGTTTTTTTAAAAACTTTTTGGAGGAGGGAAGAGACAGCACTAGTCTGCCTCCTTACCACTTGCTGGACTCTGCTCACTGCAATCTGGGGCACAGGTAGGCTGCAACTCACAAGATGGAGGAGAATGATTTGGGGTGCACCCAGCAAAGCCTTAAGGGACCTGGGCAGGTGTGAGGGGAGGGCTCAGAGTTGCCTGGGAGCTGAATAGCCAATCCCCAGTCCTAGGCCTGCTGGCCTGGGGGTGGGGGTGAGGGCTGCTTCTCCTGTCCAGAATCTCTAGGAGACAGACATGCTCAATCCACACTTTGGATTTCTGCAGGTAAAGGCCTCACAAACTTGAAATCTAACAATACTGTTTGAATACAACTTTACTCCCTCTCCTGGCCAAAAACGAAGTGCACAGTCCCTATTAAACACAGTTTAAACAGCTCACAGAAGCACCCTCTGATGTAGAAAATCCCTGTTGCTGGAGGGGAGGCAGGGGGGGCTGGTTTCACTGGCTTGATAACACAAAATGGTGGCTGGGGGTGCACTGTTTAACATACAGGTCTTAGCACAGAGCAAAGGAGAAATTTGGAGGGAAAACTGAATAGTCACCAGGAATGAGAGCGACAAACTACAGAGTTTGGACTGCAAATCCCACAATTCAACACGTTAAATGGAAGCAATCATGGGCAGGAAAACCACAAGTTTAACACACAAAACAGGTGATAAAATATACAATCACAGGCAGGTTAAAACTACATTGTTAAACTGTAACAACCACAGGCAAAGACAGTAATCACAGAAAGGGAAAATCGTTTTTAAAAACTTTTTGGAGGAGGGAAGAGACAGCACTAGTCTGCCTCCTTACCACTTGCTGGACTCTGCTCACTGCAATCTGGGGCACAGGTAGGCTGCAACTCACAAGATGGAGGAGAATGATTTGGGGTGCACCCAGCAAAGCCTTAAGGGACCTGGGCAGGTGTGAGGGAGGGCTCAGAGTTGCCTGGGAGCTGAATAGCCAATCCCCAGTCCTAGGCCTGCTGGCCTGGGGGTGGGGGTGAGGGGCTGCTTCTCCTGTCCAGAATCTCCTAGGAGACAGACAGGCTCAATCCACACTTTGGATTTCTGCAGGTAAAGGCCTCACAAACTTGAAATCTAACAATACTGTTTGAATACAACTTTACTCCCTCTCCTGGCCCAAAAGCGAAGTGCACAGTCCCTATTAAACACAGTTTAAACAGCTCACAGAAGCACCCTCTGATGTAGAAAATCCCTGTTGCTGGAGGGGAGGCAGGGGGTGGCTGGTTTCACTGGCTTGATAACACAAAATGGTGGCTGGGGGTGCACTGTTTAACATACAGGTCTTAGCACAGAGCAAAGGAGAAATTTGGAGGGAAAACTGAATAGTCACCAGGAATGAGAGCGACAAACTACAGAGTTTGGACTGCAAATCCCACAATTCAACACGTTAAATGGAAGCAATCATGGGCAGGAAAACCACAAGTTTAACACACAAAACAGGTGATAAAATATACAATCACAGGCAGGTTAAAACTACATTTTTAAACTGTAACAACCACAGAGCAAAGACAGTAATCACAGAAAGGGAAAATCGTTTTTTTAAAAACTTTTTGGAGGAGGGAAGAGACAGCACTAGTCTGCCTCCTTACCACTTGCTGGACTCTGCTCACTGCAATCTGGGGCACAGGTAGGCTGCAACTCACAAGATGGAGGAGAATGATTTGGGGTGCACCCAGCAAAGCCTTAAGGGACCTGGGCAGGTGTGAGGGGAGGGCTCAGAGTTGCCTGGGAGCTGAATAGCCAATCCCCAGTCCTAGGCCTGCTGGCCTGGGGGTGGGGGGCTGCTTCTCCTGTCCAGAATCTCCTAGGAGACAGACAGGCTCAATCCACACTTTGGATTTCTGCAGGTAAAGGCCTCACAAACTTGAAATCTAACAATACTGTTTGAATACAACTTTACTCCCTCTCCTGGCCAAAAAACGAAGTGCACAGTCCCTATTAAACACCGTTTAAACAGCTCACAGAAGCACCCTCTGATGTAGAAAATCCCTGTTGCTGGAGGGGAGGCAGGGGGGGCTGGTTTCACTGGCTTGATAACACAAAATGGTGGCTGGGGGTGCACTGTTTAACATACAGGTCTTAGCACAGAGCAAAGGAGAAATTTGGAGGGAAAACTGAATAGTCACCAGGAATGAGAGCGACAAACTACAGAGTTTGGACTGCAAATCCCACAATTCAACACGTTAAATGGAAGCAATCATGGGCAGGAAAACCACAAGTTTAACACACAAAACAGGTGATAAAATATACAATCACAGGCAGGTTAAAACTACATTTTTAAACTGTAACAACCACAGGCAAAGACAGTAATCACAGAAAGGGAAAATCGTTTTTTTAAAAACATTTTGGAGGAGGGAAGAGACAGCACTAGTCTGCCTCCTTACCACTTGCTGGACTCTGCTCACTGCAATCTGGGGCACAGGTAGGCTGCAACTCACAAGATGGAGGAGAATGCTGTGGCAACGTGTTTGTTTCACACTTTATGTACCAAAGATAAAATTTCTCTACATGTTTCTGCACATTCTGAGATATGGCATTTAAAAAAAAAAATCTGACTTGTACTAAGCTTATACTTATATCTTTTCGCAACAAATATCTAACATCTTTTTGGTGTGTTTAATTTTGCACATGAGAGTCCAATTGTATTCTTCATGTTTACAAACATCTTATCTCTTTTATATGAAAGAGTACCACACTAAGAATATAAGTGGTTTGTAGGAATGGTTGGTTTGATCATGGATTGTAAGGAATAAACTATCCCTGTCATACATTATAAGGATTTTGCATGTTACCTCAGAGTTTCATGACCTTATAAAGGGATTCAGCCTTTGGCCTCATTCCTTTATATGGTCACAAAACACCTTGGTGACTAGCAATATCCTTATAATGTACGACAGGAAGTACTTTATCCCATATATTATTTAAAACTAGTAGCAAAAAAATTAGTAGCAATGTATGCATGTCTGGCAATCTACTTTGTGTGTCCAACAACTCTGTTATAAAACTCAAATATGAGTAAACGGGAAAAAAAGGTGATTGGAAAATGGAAAACGACCAAATTCATTGGAAAGTTGATATTCAATCCTTAGGAGAATCTTCATGGTACATAAACACACAGCATCATTTATTATTCACTGCTCCAAGCAAGGAGCGTTCCATAATGCCCTGCGAGGGCTTCTTGTTTACATTATTTAGATGCTGGTGGTGCCCCTGGAAGGGGCAGGGCCACAATCAAGCCTTTTGTAATGTTGTGAAGGGCTACCGGAATCGTAGCAGCCTCAAGCAATATTAAGCAAAAACAGTAAGTCTCCTGCGTCATTAATTCTACAATCTTCCCCTAAAGTGTATGTGAAGCTTTATGCATAAAATTTTGTTAATATTATTTCAGTAACAGACCTGTGTTAACCTTGGCAAAAAGCAAACTTGAAAATGGTGCATAATGTGTGAGTGATGCAGCTCAGTGCAAAAACGGAGCTACGTATACACATGATGTAGAAACAAATATAGTAAATATTCCAAACCCAGACATATCTTTTTTGGCCCTGTTTTCTCTAACAAAAATAGGCAGTGTATTCTCTTGAGAACCACCATATGTTCAGTAGGATGTAACGTTCTCAGCACAAGCGAACATCCATAGTGAACTAGTACTTGCACCATGCTTTACAGACAGAGCAGGACAAGCTTCTTTAGCAAGTATATAACCAGATAGTGATTTCCAAGGTTGATTGTGTATATGTGGTTTGATTCTTAGTGAGGTAATAATTGCTTCATAACTTGTTGCCATTTTCATTGTAGCAATCGTATGTATATTACATCACATCATATTGTATCGAAGGCCCAACCTCCTCGGCTTTACATGAGCCCAATCCCATGTGTGTAAACATAATACAATACATCCAGCACACAGGAGTGACCAGATTGTGTATGATACCAATGTGATGTGGGTCGGATGTTCCCTGTCTCTCCCATTCCCCTTTCCTCTGCTCACATGTTATTTAACCAGTGTTATGGTACTCCCAGGGGAGCCCAGGAGTGGTAGATCCTCATCCCCCATGCAGGACCAATAACAGAACTACACAGGTTAGTGCATGTTGTACCCTGACAAGGCCTCTTCCAAAACTGATCAATATTTGCGAACCATCTTACAAAGTTCAGCCTGAGATCCCATAAAGGAGCTGACCATATATTGAAATGTTGTCAGGATTGTATCCTTGGTACCTCTGTCTCCCTCATTTGCCAGCTGAATGCCGTTGAAAAGGCTGCAATCTCTTGTGTATGAAGCTGACCTGGACTCCTGTAGAGGCTAGGTACAACGCGCTCTACCATCTCCATTAAGAGTTGCAAAACCATTCTTTTATGAATTGATCTACAGATTCCAAGCCGTCTTCTGAGCATCTGTCTGAAGGAACAAATGGCCTTCTATTTATGAGTAAATGTATTAAATTTATGTCCAAATAGTGTTTCACCTCAATCCAACATGAAACGGGCCTTCTACAAGCCTTTCCTTTTTGTCCTAGCTGGCAATCAGTGAAGCCATTTGTTCATTCATTGGGGAGGTCAGTTTTTACTGGCGCTCATTCCACTTCTCTGTTAACCTTTGACTCACACAACTAATGTGACTTTAGGGACGCCTCACAAAGCTCAAGAAACCAACGCTGCTTCCTGCTTCCCAATTTAAGTCATCATTCTTAACCTTCCTGTTCCACTACCTTAAGGGTAGAAGATGCATCAACCAGTTCTTGTCCATATGCCTAAGAATCACCTCTGAACACTTGGGGTCTGAAGACCATGGTTGGATCTGTGTCACTTTTTTGGCTTGTTCCCACCGGTCCAAGTAGCTTTATTCCATTGTATTTCCTAAAAAGAAATCACTTAAGAAGCCCATCAAGATGTTCAGCAAAAGAGCTGTTATGGCTGCCACCGGTTAAACAGGTGTTGCAAGTTCTTTTTTCTTAGTAAAAAGGAAAGAAAGGCAGACCTCAGACCAGTTATTAATCTTAATGCCGTCAACAACTAACGCAACTGGTGCTCGTGTAAAGCGCTCCGATACCCGAATCGGGTCAAGTTCGCACTGTATAAAACCCTGTAAGAAAAAACTAGGTTGTCTAACAGCACTTGAAGGTGGAAGGTATCCTTCTCTTGAGGGACATGTTTCTTCCAGAAGACTCGATGGCCAGGCCGGACCTGAAAGTAACATTATTCTTTTCCTATTTAAAGCCTACAAACCCTTCATAACGATTCAGTAGAAGTTTCAGTTGTGGCAGCTTCCTTGTATACATTTTGTCCTGTTCTTTATCTTTTGATGGTTTTCCAAGGTCTCTGCTGGCTGTAGTAGCTCATCTTCACCCAGAGGCATCTTATCTACTTAGATGACTTCCTCTGAGGTACCAGTGTCCATCCACCTTGAGTCATCAACAGGAATGGTGTTAGCCTCTCTCCAACAATCTGGTCTTCCTGATCAACTTTGAGAAATCCACTTGCACTCCTCTTTTGGGTGATATACTTCGTAGGTTTCTCCATAGACGCCGCTGCTTGTACTCTGAAGTGTCCACCAAATAAGACTGACCTAATTAAGCGAGCGTGGATTCAGAGGGAATTCCTCTCTAAGGCAAATCTTATTAGACGCCCATCCCTTTATTACCTCCTGATATACTCCAGAGCCACTATATAGTGGTCTCTTATCTGACTCTAACTTGTGGAGTTTGGAAAGTGATGGCATTTGCTTGAGTCAATATCTTTTCCTTTCGGGCCCAACTCCAAGTGAGGTGCGGTGGCATCAAATTCCTTCAGTACTAGTTCAAGGTTAAAGGCTATCCTCTAGGCCAGTGGTACTCATAGTGCGGCCCGGCAGGCATTCATTGGCGGCCTGCGGACCTTACCTTGCCATTTCTACGTTTCCAGTGAGGTCGGCAGTAAACACAGAATATGGCCGCAGGAGCATTCGTAGTGAATACGTATTCACTACGTATGCTCCTGCGGCCATATTCTGTGTTTACTGCCGGCCTATGTGCCAGCCTCTGTGACGTCACACACAGCACTGGTGGGAAGCTTCCCAAAGCACAAGTTACTAACTTGTGTAACAATATATCTGTAAGAGACAGTAGTTAGTGACAGATTCCTTACCTTAGAATATCCCCAGGCGTCAGGCTGGATCCGGAAAGTTTTGCGTAGCAGTACCCTTGCGCGTCGGTAGGCGGCGTCGTGCGGCTCCGCGTCCGTCGTCGGCGTCGTGGTCGCCGGGATGACGTCGCGGGCAGTACTTAGACGCCGCCCCTGCGCGCTGACGTCAGTTCTGTACACGACTTTCCGCGCCAGGAACGCAGAGCCATGCAAGAAGCTGACATAGGTGTCTGAAAAATACTAGGGCACTGGAAGGGATGTCCTTAACCCTAGAAATCAGTTCGCAGAACGGGAGGATGGAGTGGGCGGTAGGAATCTGTCACTAACTACTGTCTCTTACAGATATATCGTTACACAAGTTAGTAACTTGTGCATCTGAAAGAGACACGTTAGTGACAGATTCCTTACCTTAGAATAGATACCCCAGCAATACCAACCCCGGTGGTGGGTCTGCGAACAAAGATCAGACAAGAAGTCCCGGAGGACAGAACGGCCAAAGAAGCCGTCCCTCCGGACCTGACTGTCAAGGCAGTAATGCTTTGTAAACGTGTGCAGCGAGGCCCACGTAGCTGGCTGACAGATATCCTGCAGCGGAACACCGCGGCCCAAAGCCGTGGTAGCAGCCGTTGCCCTGGTGGAATGGGCACGCAGCCCAACAGGAGGCTCCTTTTTAGCCAAAGAATAGCAGGCTTTGATACACAAGGTTACCCAGCGGGAGATGGTTCTCTTGTGCACCGCCCGACTTTTTTTGGTGCCCACGTAGCCAACAAAGAGCTGGTCATCCACCCGGAAGTGTTGTGTGCGGTTGATATAAAAGGAAAGCGCACGTTTTGGGTCCAGACGGTGGAGCCTCTCTTCCTCTCTGGAAGGATGCGGAGGCGGAAAGAAGGTGGGCAAAGTGATGGTCTGCCCAATGTGGAAGGCAGTAACCACCTTTGGCAAGAAGGACGGACGCAAATTGGTCCAGGCGTTTGGATTCCCTATCCGGAGGGGCGGTAGGGAAGGCGGTTTGGGAGGCAGAGGCTTGGACAACCAAGCTCTCGGGGGTGGGATGTTGAGAGAGAAACAAGGGGTCGCCCGGAGCAGGGCGATGGCGTCGGGCCACGTTCCTATCCACAGGAGCCCCTGTGGTGGGCTTGGACCAGGTGCCCAAAAAAACGTCAGATAGTGCATCATTAAACAGCAGCACAGTCTCCGATGAGGAAGCTGCCGGCTGAAGCACTTCCGTCAGGAGATTAGTCCTGACAGCCACAGTAGGCAATTGGAGGTGCAAGGCTCCAGCTGCTCTACGCAACACCGTTGCGAAATTTGCTCCCCCCTCCGTAGCCACGGGAGGAGACAGCATGCCAGTGTCAGGGGAAGTGTCTAGACCACTGGCATCCCCAAGTTCCTCTGCCCAGTCCTGATCATACTCACACTGAAGTGTGAGAGGGTCTTTCCGACCCCTCCCAGCTCTCCTGGTCCTCCTCTGGTTCAAAATATGGAGGAGGAGGGACATCTGGGACCCAAGGTCTCATCGGAGCCGGCGTCGAGCGACGTCGGTCCGGCTCCATGTCCGGAGCCGGAGAGAACCGGGGAACGACGCCGCCCGGAGCCCCGGACGGCGTCAGGAACGGCACCGGGGACATCGGCGCCGGCGGAGGCGTGGTTAGGTCAACTGGCGTCGATGGGGGTTGCGGTACCACCGGAGCCGGGATCGAGGTTGGGGCCGGAGCCGAGGCCGGGATCAAGGCTGGCGGGACAGGCGACGCCGGGACCGGAGTCGTCGGCGATGCCGGAGCAACCCCATCAGGGCCCGCGGGGCCCGAAGGCGCACCGGAGGGACCTTGAGGCCCGAAGAGGCGGGCCATGGCCGACAGGAACTCCTGTATTTCGGCCGGAGTCGCCCCCGATCCCGGAAAGGACGGGAAATGCGGGAGCGGCTCCACAGGCACGTCCGGGGCCGCGGGGACGGTGCCGACAGGGGCCTCAGCCGAGTCGCGAGACCGGCGAGGCGAAGTCTTAGAGCGATGATGCTTCTTAGACTTTTTGTGCTTCGACTTACCCGAGGAGCGCGAAGACTTGGACTCAGACGACCGGCGGGGACTCCGCGACCGGGCCCTCGACCTCTCACGGGACCGGGGCTTGGTGCGGCGCGGAGCCGACTGCCGGACCTCGAGGAGCTTTCGAGACCGCTCTCGCAAAGCCTTCGGGTGGAGTTTCCGGCAGTCAGGGCACGACTTCGTGTCGTGGTCTCGGCCGAGACAGTAGAGACACTCTAAGTGCGGGTCTGTGATCGACATCATTCGACCACAGACGTCGCATGGCTTGAAGCCGGGCATCCCTACCGACACCTAGGAGTCGAGAAGACTCGAAAAGAAACAGTGAAAAAATCACCCAAAATTTTGTCAAAAATTGACTAGGGCACTGCTCTTCCCGGATCTGCGCTTACTGGCGCGGAAAAAGAAGAACAGAACTGACGTCAGCACGCAGGGGCGGCGTCTAAGTACTGCCCGCGGCGTCATCCCGGCGACCACGACGCCGACGACGGACGCGGAGCAGCACGACGCCGCCTACCGACGCGCAAGGGTACTGCTACGCAAAAACTTTCCGGATCCAGCCTGACGCCTGGGGATATTCTAAGGTAAGGAATCTGTCACTAACGTGTCTCTTTCAGATAGGCCCTTTAAAAGTCAGCTGTAAGCGCTTTCACAGCTGACTTTTAAAGGGCCTTTTGGCAAGCTTCCTGTTTCAGTGTTGCCGACAGCGTCCTCTTCGCCCGCAGCCGCTTCTCCTCCTGCAGCCTCTTCTCCACCCGCAGCAGCTTCATCTTCGAATGTGTCACAGATATTATTTGCAGTAATATTAGTGAATTGCTGATGTGTTACAATATTGATAACACACATCACTATTCCTGAACATTAGATGTAAACACATTTAGAATTTGGACAATTGCGCCTGTATACTGTCAGTGCCCTGGCCTAAGAAGGCATGAAAGAGCTGAAATTAAATCATAAATTCAAACCTGTTCTGAACAGGGATCCCCAAAATAGGTTTGGCCCAGGGCCCCCAAAACCCTTAAGATGTCCCTGTTTCGCGTGTGTGTGTGTGTGTGTGTGTGTGTGTGTGTGTGTGTGTGTGTGTGTGTGTGTGTGTGTGTGTGTGTGTGTGTGTGTGTGTGTGTGTGTGTGTGTGTGTGTGCGCGCGTGCATGTGTGTGTACACACACACACACACACACACACCGGGTCTGGTGGCTCAGTGGACTAATGCGTCCACTGCTGGGGGCCTGTGTTTGACCTCAAAGTCACAGTTTCTTTCTTACTCTAGCCCCGCCCCTACTGACCCCGTCCCCACCAGTGCGGCCCTCAGCCACAAACTACACTGTAAATTTGGCCCTCGAAAGAAAGTTTGTGAGTACCCATGCTCTAGGCTGTGGATTGATCTCAACAGCAAACTTTAGGACCTTCTGCCTGCAGCCAATGGATGGCTGTAAAATCACCTGAAGGATTTAAATGTGCATATAGTACCACCTCTTTGACCTGCCTCAAAATTCAGATTTTCTTACCTTTCCTGTAGAGGGAATCTAAGACTTTATTAAGTACAAGGAGGTGGGTAGAACATCCCTCCACCCAACCAGTGGTTGGCCAAGGTGTAGTCACACATCTTTCTAGCAATTTTTGTAATTTGTACATTTATTGATAGTATCTCTGTTCTTGCTGCCTTCTAATGTTTTTATCCTCTTCACGTTTCAGACGACGTCCTTGCAGTTTCATATTAATAGCTAACTGTTTCTTCTGTCGTGGCGGATCCAGTCATCCTTCTGAATGCATAGGACACCCTCTTCTTTGCCTGGTTTTTGCTGGATGATTCTTCCTTGTTGGCGGTGGGTAGATGGTAGAGCATCTTT